>CM070554.1:14239712-16650919 GCA_036346405.1 Phyllostachys edulis | reverse complement strand
CCTTTATCACTTCATAAACTTTTCCAAAAGCGAAATAAATTGCTTCATCATATTTTTGTTGTCTCACTAAGATTGCAACCATTAACTTGTTCTAGAGAATATCTAATGCACAAACCACTCTATCGAAGCAAACCTCTTTTAACAAGGGCATGCTACTCCCCAAGTCATCCTGCATAAAACACATGTGTATCAATCACTTTTTAAATTTTAACCATTCTCCTATTAGCAATGCTCAACACTAATTTAGTGCACACTAATTCCAATCCGGAGGTAATCATAAACAATTAGCAATTTTTCAATCATGGAAAAATTTATGTTCCTTTCTCTATTTGTATTCACGCTAGCATATAAGAGATCATCAAGTAGTCAATTGAAGAAAATTTTGATTATTATCCACTAAAATGATCGATCGACATACCCTTAACTTTCCTTCATACAAAGTTAGATTAATCCATTGAGACCCAATAATCCAACAAGTTTAACAACCTAAACAATTTAATGATCAACCATTTCATTAAAAACATACTATTATCAGAGCAATTCCACTATCATGTAAACATAGATCACGTATCAAATCCCATCGGTTCATCTCTTAGTGATATTCAACACCAAACTTCAATACACAATAATTGCACCTAGCAATTACATATGATCACTACGTATTCACAAGAAATAACTCAAGATTAATATCAACTAAGATAATAATCTAACACCTTACGAACCTAACCATCCCAAAGGATTAGGTTAACCCGCTAAGAACAGATTGATCCATTTTACTCAAGAAGTTTACCAAATTTATCACCCTTAGTGATCAAACTAATTTATCAATATCTCACACTTCTTAATAGCTCTATTGATTCCAATAAGGTATAGCCATGCTCACAATCACGAGTTCATTAAGAACTACTAGAAGACAATATCAACAATCGATTTCACTTTCCAGCGATACTAGTTAAGGCTAATTACGTACCACGCCATTGACCCAACTTGATACCCATACCATATCATTTAATTTGATTACAATCTCGACTTATCCATAACGAGACATTGCAAAAAGGGCTTTGGCGCTTTCTTTCATAAAAAGAAAGTATTAAATTTCATACTCAAATTACCCCCAAAAAAATACATTGGGGCCAAAGCTTTCTCACATTTAAGAACTTTCAAAAGCTCCCATTAACCAAAGTACCAAGCGAATAAATGAGTCATGTTTCACCACAAGAAGACAAAACTCTCATGAAGGGACCAATCTTGCAATTCAACAATGTTCACAAGTAGCAAAAGTATCTCAATAGTCGGAAAAATAATAATTGTTTAGAGAATAATTAGAGACCAATTGAAACCCATCAATTGCAATGAACTACTAACCCAAGAAAATTCATCAATACTTAACCGTAACAAGAATAACCAATCTAAACTCAAGGAAGACAATAACCTTCCCAAACAAACTCATGCTCAACACGGAATTAGTTTACCCAAGGTAAACACTCCACTATTCTCATTCCCCAATCGGTGGTACAATCTGGCCATGCCCATGGCATAACCAACTCTATCTCACGGGCGTCGACTATCACATATAACAATCATATAATCAAGTCTTGACATTAATAATCAATTCATATCAACAATCATCAATGTGACATAACAGCGTAAATGCAATGCTTTGCCCATTCCCATCCTCACATGCACCGATTGTGTCAAATTTTAAGTTGATTAGCCATTAGCAAATTTTTAATTAATCTATTCACTCTGGACCTAAAGCCCGCTCGATACCAATTGTAACACCCGGCCCAGCAAGGCTGTAATGTTACTAAAACAACAAGGCAACAATTTAAATTCTCGATAACAATTTCAAATCTAAGGTATTACATTAAATTTTGGTAGAACCTCCTTTGTATAGTTAACCATACAAGAGGTTCCAACAATTATCAATAACATAATCAATTATTTCAAACATCCGACTTCAAACACAACCATAGAAACTTCCATGCAACGCTAGTCAATTCTATTACAAAGCAACAGGTGCATAAAGATATAACCAATAAGAAACATCTTAGTAGCTTGCTCAATTATAAAATCATTATTCCAAAATTTATCATTCATGAGGTTGCTCGTGGTAGAGTGCATCAATTCTTTTTACTAGCCCTTCCCATGCATGACGTTCGTGTATTAGGTACCTAAAAGATAAACAAACAACAAGTGTGAGTCCATGACTCAGCAAAGTACAAATAAGTCGATATTCAACATTCATCTTTAACACAATCTCTCAATCACAATTCTTCATATCAAAACAACTTATATGCTTATGCAATACAAATGCCACAAATGTACCTTTTCTTTTCTCTTTGCATTTACGGTGTCATCGGAGTATGCATCCGTCGATGCATACCTATGCTGTGCCTTCTAGCATAAGGACCATAAGCCCACCTCCATGAGTGTGGGGACCTCAAGCCGTCTAATACATGGCGGGGACCTTAAAATCAATACTTGGCCTGCCACGTGACCAAATCTCAAGGATAATAACATGATGCATATGAGTTTATTCATTTATCCAAAATAAGAATGTAACGACCAACAGCGACATTCATGAGTAAAGAACATAATCATAATACAAACATTCATGAGCATTCACTTCAATTTTTCTACCCACTAATTGCGCTTGCCTCAGCAGAGTGAAGCTTGATGGCCTGACAGAGCGCCTTGGAATCAAGCCACCACGAACATTTTTAACAACCACACTAATAGGATATTTCTGAACAAGACATTGCTAAAAACAAATATACCATTAACTACACTCCCTAGTGCAACCCAAAACACCAACTCCCAATAACATCGATCTGTCCCAAAATAGAACATTCTTCTTATAAAAATCATAACTTTACGTCTATTTACCCAAAAATGGTGTTCTTAGATTCTCTGAAAAGCTTATTAAATTACCCACATAAAACTAGTTTGTGAGATTCTCAGATTCTATTATTTTCTATCTCTACTAAGCAGATTACTAAAGCGCTAAACCACATCGGAGGTTACGGACAGCGAGACTAAAACTTACATAATTTTCAGCACAAACATCCAAAAATTACGTTCTCTAGCTTTATGGAAACCTTATTAAATAACCGACAACTTTCATGTTGGTGAAATGCTCTAAATAATTCATTAGCTAATTTTTAATAACCAGTTAAAACTAGCTGCTAGAATTCTAATAGAGCGTCTGAACAACGACGTTGCAAAAACCATAACTTAGGATCCGTTCATCCAAATGACTTGATCAAAGATCCTACGGAAAGCTAATGATGCAACCCACAATTCTTTAGGAGATGTCTAGGCCGAAATTCGTAGTTAACAACCCTAAAACTGCCGAGCATTACAGACTACCAAATATCGATCTAATACCCGATATTGCCAAATTACAAAACTACAAGACTAATCGAGCGGAATTGAGGTTACCCTAGAAGAACATGAAGGCGATGCTGGAAAAACTCCGAGATCTCCTTTCCTCTTCCTTCTTCCATTTCCTCTTCCTTTCTTCCATGGCTAAACCTCTTTCCTCCTCTCTTTGGTGGCGGCGATGGCGAGGAGGATGGTCTTTGAGAGAGAGGAGGCTAGGAGGTGGAGAGTACTGTAGCATATAGCTCTTGTAGCAAAGGGTGGCTAGGGTTTGGTGCCCCACTTGCCTTCTAATGGGCTGCCGGCCCACTCATGGGCCTTGGGCCACTATGGTAGCTCCTCCTCTCGAACATGAAAGTGTATATTTGTGAGTTTTATTTGATTTTTAATTAAAGCTTAACACGGACTTTGGATATCAAAACAATTTAATATGATTAATGTTGACATAAAAATGGTCAAAACTATTTTATTTGGATTCTATGAGCTTGGATATATTTTCTAGATTTTTCTAGAATTTTTAAGTTTATTTTCTATTTGCATTTTACGGTATTCTCTAAAAGAAAACTAAATAAAATCTCGATAAATGCTTTGGGTGAATCTCCTTGGATCGGCCAAATCCTATTCATTTTAGCCTAACCCGCTTCGGCTTTGTCTCTAGCATGACCCTGGCGCGCGTGCGTCGTAGTCATTCGGACGGTCCAAGAACACACAGCGCCTCTGTTCTCGAGGTGGGCCGCTTGGCCGTTCATACCGGTCTGAACATGCTCGCGCCCTTGCTCTGGCGGCAGCGTGGGTCCCACGCCGTCTCCAAAGTCGTCTTCCTTGCGGAGTCTTCACGCGTCGCCATTGCCACCTTCTAGAAGCTTCATCCAGACAACCTTGATTCTCCAACTAAAGTATCTCGGAAATCTTGCCAAACTCAATCTCTTATCTCTCTGCTTCCATACCTACATTCAATCTTTTTCGAATCAAACTCTATCTCGTAGAACCAACGAATCCGAGAAAATCCCGATTTGGGGATTTCCAAGTCCGTGCCTTGGAACCTGTAAAAACACCTTGAGGTTTGCTAGCACCTCCACAACCCAAAGCCCCACTCTCATCACCCGAAAACCCTAGGGCCACGATTAAAAGTTCTAGGGTTTGACCAAGGCTTTGTGTTTCATGAACTATCTTGCGTAAATCGGCGTCGCCTATTTGTCGTCGGCGTCGCCAATATCCTTCTTGCGTCGTTTGGGCTACCTTGACACTCATCCCAGTCATTACCTCATGGAGCTCCCGTTCGATAAAACCCAAAGTCCTCGCGCCGAGCTTGCGTCGGCGGCCATCTAGTTGTCCTCGACCACTCGGGAATGCACCTAAGGTTCGCACTAACCTCGGCTATCTCTTGGTACCACCCACCACCGTGAGATCATAGATTCGCGGAAACCGCCGGAACGGCCTTGCTACCTCGCCGACGTCCGTCGACCACCATCTCCCTTTGTGCTGCGTGTAAGCCCGTGGCGGTATTGAGTCGTACATTGTGTCGACACCTGCGTGCTGCGGCGTGCCCAAACTCGAGTCGACCAAAATTTAGAGAGCTCATGTCGGCCGACGTCATAATCCTACTTTCTAGTAGGAAATTAAATCTCGAAATTCGATTATTCCTATTTAGTTTATTTCTTTAGATTTTGATCTTCCAAAGGCCATATCTTCTTCATCAGAACTCGATTGAGCCCATTCAAATTTCTAAATTCATCTAAATTCAAAATTTTTATTTGATTTTTTGGTGTTTATTTTATCACTTTGCTATTTATTTATTTTGTTTATTTGCTTCATTTGCGGTAGACATTGATACTTGAGGAGCTTTGGAGAAGAGTGCTTCAAGATCAAGACCTATACCTAGGTCTATTCTAAAACAAGTTATACCTTTGATCATATTGAACCCGGTTTAAAAGTTATATTGATTCAAATTAATGCATTTACTTTAAAGCATTTATTTAAATGCTTTTGGGTTTAGTTATTATCCAATTTGTTATATCCACCTTGTCTATTGTTATATCATAATCTTTTGTCACCTAGATTGGTTCATTATTTAGTTGGTAATGTCATAGCACCAGCGTGGGTTGGTTAGATCTGAGTAGATTGTTAGCCATGCCACATGTCATCATTTCATGTGAGTTGCAATTGTGAATTTGGCTAAGTGATTATAGAAGCTGTAATGTATTTGTGTGCTATTACTCGTTGATGGCATGTGTTACACTTAACCAACGAGGTGGGAAAGGTTTTAGACTAAGGCAAGTGGTGGACACTAAGTGATATGGTGGAGCTCGGTCGTGGGATTTTGAAAACATTGGCTAATTAGTGAAATTGGAAGTCTTGCCTTGGTCAATTAAAGATTTAACTTTGTGCACCATTGAGCAGGCCATACAGTACAACCATATGCACGATGGGACAGGCCTAACTTAGTAGGTTATGGAGTCTCAACATTGACTACTTAGGTAGCGAGTTAGGCTCTGTGCAAGGGTGGAGGTGTGTTTAGCCTCGGTGGCAACTCACATCGCGGGACGGTTCGCCAATTCCCTGTCCAATGGTGTGCACAGACCAATTTCCTCAATGGGCACTAGTATCGGTAAAACACATAGGGAGTGTCAATGTTTGAGATGAAGTTTCCGAAATATTTTGTCATGATTAGTGCTTGCAACACTAGTTATATCGTGTGAGTAAAGTATACAAACTCTGCAGAGTGTTAAGCAATCTATTGAATAGCCGTGTCATGCGGTCATGGACATGCTCGGGATTTCACGAGGGTTAGATTTTCATAAAACATTTGGGAAGGGAGCTATGTGATCTAAGTCACATGGTACATGTGAATAATTGATTAGACTTTGCATCCTTTGTGAAAACAATTGTTAAATTATTTTGAATTATGTTTTTTATCTATTATCGTATTCAAATTGCAAATGTTGCATTTATGCAAAAGAACCACGAAGCCATTCCTTTGGAATAAGCCATCATGTATACTTTGCATTACGTGGTATGACTTGCGAAATACGGTTGTGTACTCATGCTTGTTATAATCAATCAATGAAGTGGAGGAGTTTCTCCTGCTTTTTGGAGGAGTTCTATGAAGGTGTTGATCATTAGGTCTTGATCGATTGGTTCCTGTTGTGAATTGATGGGATTCCCTGAAGCTTATTTTGTTCCTTTGCTACTTATTTCATTATTGCTAGCCCTCGAGGCTTAATAAATGTAAACTTCGACCTTAAGGTCAAAATAGTTATTTGCTATGCAAATTAATCATTTATACTATTATTTAAGTCTTGTGTGGATCGATATTCATCTATGTTGACCTTTGTGTGCATTAGCGTGATCTGGACTAGTGCATTATACGGAGGGTCCATAATTGCATTTTTGGGTCTGACATCACTCTTGCGTGTCACTATCGTCCTAGAGCATGTTTAAGAGATTCCTCAATCAATTCTTACTTTGGTGCCCAGGAGTTGGTGAATTTGGATTTTGCCCATTTCGGTCGAAGTTCTCACCTTCGTTCCTCATTTCAAATCCGGTGAGCCATTGTCCAATTCCTCGTTCGGTAACCATCCTCTAGCTTCACTCAAGTTTTCCCTACAACCATTTTTTGGTTTGGTTGCTAGAAAGACTCCTCCACGTGAAGCCCTAACCTTCTTTAGTTGCCATTGTCATGGACAACTCACCTCCAACCTCATTTGGCCTTTTCTCCCCACTTGTAAGCCTCAGTGACCACCCTTGTAGCTTAAGCACGTTTGGGTTAGCCCGAAAATGCACTGTGCCGCTGCATGCACTTTTGTCGTATAGTAGCTGCCACCTCGGGCGGCTAGTACATCGGTACATGCCGTCACGCGCCGTTCTTGACCACCACCAATAGGTGCGCATTGCTATTGGGATCTCACTCATGCCCTTGGTTACGCACGTCGTGGCGAGAATAAATCAACGAGGGCTCAAGAAAGCTGAGTTGCTTTGCCGGAGCAGGACGACTCTGTAACAAGTAGATTAGGGTTAATCACTACCATTAGCTTGCTAATGATTGATTACAACAATTAATGGTTGTCTTAAAGTGGTAATATCTCTATTACATGTGGGGCTATAAACATAAAACAAGGTTTTAATATCGGTTTACGTTAGAGGATGTACGTGGGCGAGAACTTAAGTGGACAGTTGTAGATCGTGGACCAACTCATGGACCCTCGGTCCATGCACTATACATGTGGACCGAGTCTATGAGCGAGTCCCACATGTTGAACCGTATTAAATTCAGAATTTAAATGGAAAATGATACTATACCTGGACCCCACTGTCAAAGGCTATGGCTAGATTCCTCTCATTATAAAAAGTATTAAATTCATTTATAATTTCGAAATGATTTATTGTTGCCTTTGAAAAATCTTTTAACTTCAAAAATGCATAACTAATTCTTTTTAACTCCAAATCTAGTGAAACCAATTTTGATGATTTTCATTTTAAGTGAACTTTATTTTGAATTAGGTTTCAAATATTCAAATATTTCTCTGTATCAGAAAATATAGTTTTGGGAAATTGATCCAAAGCGAAATTATTTTTACACTAAAAATGCTATTAAATTTGAAAATTCATAACTAATTCTTATGAACTCCAAATGAGTTGAACCATGTTATTTTGGTCTTATGATTTTATTATACATCCATCCCTATAATTCTTATCTCCACCACTATTCTACAAATTTGTGCGAAAAAGATAATTTTGGATGAGCGATGTGATTTGAATTTTTAGGTTTTTCCAAAAAGCGGATTTTCAAACTGCTATAACTCTCACATACTAAATCCAAATGAAATAATTATTTCAGCTAAATCCATCTAAAATCATAATCTACATACTATATAAATTTCATGCAATTAGGATGATATTGAATATTTGGATGTCTTTGGTGTATTCGTTCTTATTCGATGTTCTCGTTTGTTCGATAGTTCTGAAGGTTGAGTGTGATCAAGAGTGGTACTCCACAGCACCTGGACTATCCACAGTGAAGGCAAGCAGTCCCCTCCTTTGATGCATATTGAATTCCTATTAGTTTCGAAAAGTATTTATGTTGATTTTCAAGTATTCTGTGCATTGCTTTAATTTTAAATATTTGTATGTCAAATGGGTAGCTTTAGATAAGCCCTACTTGCTGCATTGGCCTTCCTTTGAATGTTGGTTACCCTTTTACCTTGAATGATTATGGATATATGTTATATGGGAATGTTTGCTAATTTGTAGAAGCGATGCTTAGCCAAGAACAGCGGTTGTAGTCAAAAACGGTTGATGGTGCTAGTCCATCATCCGATGGATCGAATTGAATCTTGATAAAATTTGATGAATGTGTGGATTGAAATATGTTGAATTTGAGGTATATGTCCAGATCTTCGAATCTGTTTCTTGTGGACTTGTTGGGTAGTGTTTTTGTGTGTTGGACTTGGACGGGTGATAGGTTGATAAAGGGAGGTTGTCCCGGATTCGTGTAGACCCATCTGGGTGATTAAGGACCAGTCTATGGTGTGTCGAACCAAGTCTTACATGCAACAACACGCCGGGATAATGGCGAAGGCTTGGCTAAATGATTTGTTATGTGTTAGATATCAAAACATAATTAGATTGACAATTGTTGTGAGCACTGGTAGATGCCAAGGCTTTACCAGTGGCTCGTGTTTTACTTTTGCTGTCTTGTCAATCTGGTGGGGGCAATGTAAGTGTCGTCTTACTTTCCCTTAAGGGTCTCTTTTGCGCAAGGGACTTATTTACTATGAGGGTTCACGTGGTTCGAACAGCAAACGATCGCCTTGGGATCTGTTCCTCGGGTGGTTTGATAGTTAGGACATAGCATTGTAATGGCCACTTTATGATATCTCAGTCACACTCCTACGGAAGAGTGCATGGCGACATTAAGAGGTATTCATATCATGTGGAGAAAGGGCATGCAACTCTCTGAGAAATAAATCTATTGAATAGCCGTGTCCCGGTCATGGACATAAACTTGTGGAAAACATGCACAGTTAGCTTATGGATTTTGGGTTGGGCTATGTTTGGAAAATTTAAGTTGTATATTGGATTGTTCGATCTGGTTGGTTGTCCGAGCGAGAAGTTAGCGTGTTGATTGGTTAAGAAATGAATTGTGTTATGAGCAGGAGGTTCGTGTGTTGATTATAGTTGGAGTATCTATTGTTGTTGTTGTGAATTGGGATTACCTACTATTATATATTGTTTTCTAAATATTTTAAAAATGGAAATTTGAATCTATATCGGTTATCTCAACGAAAACTTGCTTTATGCTGAAAATTGCCTAGTGTAGTAGCCTTTCTTTGACACTTGAATGCATTTATTAAATGTTGCTATTTGTATGTCTTGCTTGATGCGTTTTTGTACTTAGTCGGATTGTCCATGTTGCGGTGAGCGTCGTTGAATCGGGTTTTAATACATCGGATGCAGCGGTTTTAACTACAGTTGGTTGCTTGTGGGTTTGGGCATGCCAACTCGGTTTCTCTCTCTTTATTTCTTTAATCGAGTAGTAGTAGCAGATGGTGGTGATGCAATAGGCAGAGTTAATATTTGTGTTTATATGTGTGTGAAAGAAAATTGATATTTATTATATTGTTTAGGATCTTGTGCTGCTGATATGTATCACTTTTTTGGTTTTTATTACAGCATACGGACAAACTACTAGTATAGGTAAAAACCACAGTACCACCTACCAAAATTAAGGAACATTAAAGTTATGACAGCGTAGTGCCAGATGTTGTCATGCATGGATTACTTTGATATATTAGTACGTAGGCAGTCACTGTTTCACTGGATACAGCCCTTGCATTGGTCACTGCTCTGGTAAGGATTTACTGGTAAGAATAACATTTCTTAATTAATGCTTACTAGAATGAAACCCGCACCAATTGGTGTGGCCGCTGGTGCTCGAAGCGGGACTGAATTCGTGTTTTGTTGAGCAGGTAGTGCTATTGTTCAGTCTCTGTGTTGAGATGGCGGTAGAGACATTAGTGCGTTCAGCAAACATTGTAACGAAACCATGGCATATATTTTAGAGGTCCGATAGGAGAGCAGGGACAGCTGCCTTAGTAGACGCCACTACACGAACAGACACAATGGGCAAAGCAAAAGCTAGGTTAGTAGTTGACTGTGTGGTGTTCATTAGGTTAACAAAGGTAGTAAATCCATTCACAGGAGAGTAAGTGTCATCTAGAAGTGATAACATACCAAGCTAAAATTTCGGAAAAAAGATATATACTTGAGCATATATGGATAGCAAAATAAAGTGTCCCTAGTTGGGGATAAAGGATTTGAATCTATGTAGTATATTATATAGGCAGTAACAAAAGGCCTCGCATGCTAGGAATAACCTGAAGCAGCAAGATCACAGGCAAGGAACGATGCAATCAGAAAGGTGTTTGACGTGGATAAGTAGTAGATAGTTGGCTTTGCAGGTACTAATAAGAACAGGAAGACAACAGAAGTATATAGTATAAACATAGCAATAAAGGTCTACCATAGAAGGCACCAGGATTAACATAGAGATCTAAAGGCACCTATATGGAAATGGTATGAAACATATATTAGCTGCAGTAACTGATGTAACAATGGATGAGGGCTATAGGATCGCTAGTAGGCTATGATCAATATACCTCCTGCGTCGTTCCTGTGGCTAGGGCAAAGCCTTCTTTCCAGCTGCTGAGGATAGTGTGGGTTGATCAGTTGAAGATGTAGATTTGCAGGCTAAATTAAAGTCTAATGTCAGCACGAAGTAAATAAAGCATAGCAAGTGCACTAATATGAATCAAGAGTTCCACAGTCATAACAGCAAGTGTTAGTGTATCAAACCTTTTGGTCCCAACAGATTGTGGAATGCCAGCAACCTCTGTAACTACTTCTGCAGATTTGAAATCATTAGCAATTTCATCTGTCTGTGTAACTTGCAAGCTAGATAATTTTGAAAGAGGAAGAAGAAACACCAAAAACATAACCTAGTGATAAACATGGACAAAAGAGCATAACGAAACTAAAGCTGTTGTTCTTGAGTTATAATTGTAATATCGAAAGTCTATTAGAAAGAACATTATTCTTGAGAGGAATTTACTCAATTTGAAATTCTCCTAACAAAGTAACCAACAACGATTAGTGGAAGTAAAAGAACTTTTCTGCATAATTTCAACAACTTGGGCCTGGGCTGTGGTCGAGAAGGCCCAGAGAAGCGCTCACCCTTTGTCCCCCAAACCCTAGCCGCCTTTACCCCTTCCCCTCTCTTGATCGCCTCCCTCTCCCCCAAGGGCAGCCGCCACCTCCTGTCCTCATGTCGCCCTTCCTCCTGGTCATGAGCTGCCCCTCCTGCCATTAGTGCTAATCCTCCTCACCATTGGTGCTCCCATTGCCGGCCAGCGAAGGGAGGCGAGGACGACCATGAGGCGCCATCCAATCGAGAGGGAGGAAGAGGAGTGGGAGAAGGTCCTCTTTGTGGGTTTTGTCCAACATCTCCTGATCTTCTTCAAGGGTAACGAAGTGCTTTATTCATTGTTTGATTAGTAGTAGATCTTGAATTGAATAGAATTAATTGGATCGAATTCTTTACATTGTAGTTTAGTTCATCCGTAGATTATGTAGTCAATATCGGGTTCTTAGAGGCGAATTTGAGATGTACATCTCCTAGAGACATTTAGATATTGTTCTTAGCTTTCCGTAGCTGCAAAGAACACCTAATTCGACATCTGAATCAAAGTTATGATAGTTTCATTCCTGCTATCCGAATTACGCGTGATTGATCTGTCAATTTGTCTTTTAAGATATGTTTAAGTTAATGGCAAATTCAGAGTTTCCACCCAACTAGGTTGTTTTAAAAGTTTTCATAACCTTTCCATAATGATAAAAACGCCCTAATCGGAGTTATAGATCAAAAGTTGTGCTCTGTTCTTTACTGCTGTCATTTTCGGTTAGACAAATTCTGCCTTATAATTTCATCTGCCTGTTAGCATTTTATCTTGGCCGAATTGGGATATCTCGCCAACTAAAATTTTGTAGATATTTTCGTTAAGTTTCTGTAGTATCTGGTCTCACCTCGTTCGAGTCCCAGATCAATAGTTATGAGTTATTCCGTGCTGCTGTCCAGATGTGTTTACGTGATGGTGTTGTCATTTTCAAAATAGGTCTAATGGTTAATTCTTGGGTTGTCGGGAAGTGTTGTAGAATATTCTTGGTAGTATCTGTACCATGTTGTTCTTATTTGAGTACTTACTTGTGTAGGCGGAGAGGCTTGGGTTTAGGGGCAACCGTTGCCTACTAATCTTGTCCTTAGCCTTGAAGGCAAAATACTTTAATGTTCTTGATTTGTGAATCTTGAATGCTTAATGTTTGTCTTGTGTTTTCTATGAACCATGAGAAGATTAAATGTGTATGTTCCTTTCATATGTGTTATTTCCATGTTTAGAGATGATGTCTTTCATAATTCATAGTTCAATACATGCATCCATTGTCATGTTCCATCCACGGGAGTGGATTATAAAGACCCATCAATTCTAGTATGGGCACGTAAGACCCACCATTCCAATGTGGGTAGATTTGGACACTGTATGAAATGTTCTTCATCTGAGATTTGGATCCGTATTTTGTTAAATCGGGCTTAGGTGAACAAGGCGGGTGTGTCACTAGCTATCTTAGGTATAAGCATGCGTGTGCGATCCTTTCATTTCATTCAATCCATTCATTCCATTCATTCGATTGTTATATTCATATTCTTTAAAGATGTTGTCTTATCCATATTTGTGTATGTCCAATTATTCTCTGTGCTTCTGAGTCTCGGACTCATTCTTGCTTTGTTTGTTTATTTTAGGTGATCGTTGATGATGGCTCTATTGGGAGGGAGTAGACACGCACTATTCATTCATTTCACCATATTCGGTTTAAACAATAGGACTTAGTTCTATCTTTCATTAGTTAAGTGATGAATTGTAATAAATAAAGTTAGATGTGGTTGATATCCTTCTCTATGTTATGGTTAATTAAGTACTGTTTGTGATCCTTGATCACCCCTTTGATATGATTATTGATTCGGACTATATTCACCCTTTTTGTTCTATTAAAGTTTGATCTCTTTATGTCATTAGATGAGATATTGTTTAAATTCTTCCGCATTATGGTTGTATGTTAGGTTCTTTAGGTAACATTTTGGCTTCGAATAGCGGTGTTACAATAATAACTAACTATGACCTAGGTATCAGTGAGTTCTTTCGATTACTGACCCGATAAATAAGTTTCTTCGTACAATTGATGTGGGAAGCCGCCTATTATGTTGTAAATGAAAGAACTAAAAAGTTTACTGTAGAAATAAAAAACAATCATGTAGGATAGGAATAGAATTCAATGCCTCAGTGAAACTATAGGTAAAATAGGTTGCTTCATCCTTTGAGGGTGGCGTTGTTTGAGGATGAGCATCTTGTAAATAATATATCGAGAAATAACATAATCGATTGCATAGAACGGTGGCGGTGAGCAGAAAACTATTTGAGATGATAACATAGTAACAAAAAAAATTATAGCGATGAAGTTCATAAGCTACTGAAAGATCATTAGGATACCACATGATTGAAGCGAAGGTACAAGACATGCAACACATCACTATGGATAGAGGGTATATGATGATATAGTAGGCTGGCGACTTGAACAAATTCTATCCCATAGTTATAAAGGGCATGGAAAAGAAATCTATAGATGATGGTAACTAAGAAGCAGACAAAATAAAATATATAAAATCAAATCATTCTGAATCGACTAACCTAAGCGATTGTTGATCCATCGGATGATCCTTTGGTGATTTCTTTGGATCGAAGGGTGTATTTATTTACGTATACGATAGTGGATGGTTTTAGCTGTAGTTATTGCATAGCAAAGCCAAGCGAGCTGGCGATGATGAAGCTCAAAAGGCCACGTTTTTTTTGGTCGAGAACTAACCACCTCCGGGCCTATGATAGCGTCACGTGGTGCGACAAGCTGGAGGAGAGGTGGTCATTGGTAGTGATCACTTTAAGTGGTCATGTTACACAAAACCAATTAAAAATTCAAATTAACAATTGTAGAATTATTTCAACAACATATTAAGGAAGATATTACATGGTTAGGAAGAACTCATTGAAGCAACAAATAAAGCGTTTGATAGCAAAATCGAGATGGTATTGTATATTTTTTTGTTTCCCTCTTTGAATAGTTAGTGCATGGACGAGGCAACAACTATTCCATTACCAATCAAAAGAAGGATGAAATAACACAATAATATGTCAAATATGTATAAGAAAGTACCATCTTGTGTTAAATCATCAAATATGGACATGATTTATGTCTTCAAATGGTTACATTCAAGCTGTGTGACAAACTTCATAAGATTTGATCTTTTGCCCTTCGATCATAGGCATGTCATCTTGGCATAACGGGGCGTAAATGGTCCTTAATTATCCTTTCAATTGATCGGGGGCACTTGGATAAGCTATATGGAAGACCATGGGTTGATACTTGAAATGTCAACCACTACATGTTGCTAATCTTTGAAAAGACTAAAAGCGTGGTTAGCGAATGGACATAAGCATACACAGAGGAAATAATCTACAAAAATACAATTAAATATTCATATTTGGTGATGCTAAAAGGAACAAAACAAACAAAATTAAATTATCTTTGCTATATTCATTTGTTCACGGTAGTATCTGTAGTGAACAATATTGTTGGCCTATAGAAAATAATATGAATCTGAGATCAAATATCATGAAGGAAAGTATAAGTACAAATATCATGCACATGTATGTATGTATATATATATATATATATATATATATATATATATATATATATATATATATATATATATATATATATATATATATATATATATAGCGTATCTAGCGCTAATGGCTATTTGGGTGATAAGGTGCTATCTGGACACCGGCCATCTGATCTAGCTCGTGTGACTTCGGATCTACAAGGGTGGGAGGCCTCCAAATCACTTAAACATTTTTGTAAAAAACCCCCTAATTCCAGAAATTCTTGCGAACTAGTCCTTCCCACTAACCCGTCGCATACCCCCTTGAATGCATGCTCATTTTCACGGAGACACTTCTCCTCACCCGGAACAGATCCAATCCTCTCCTAACCCGTCGCCTTCATCACGATCCATCCACCCGCCGCCCTCCACGGCCCTTGGCGTCGCCTCAAGCCCCTCCCATTGCAGCCCTCCCCTGGCCTGGCGCTGCCTCCTTCCCCTCTGGCTGCGGCACCGTCTCCACGGGCCTCCCGGCGGCGGTGGTGCTCTCCTCTCGACCTTGCTGTTTCTTTGCACCCCCACCCTACCTCACGGCGTCTTGGGCCGCCCTCCCTCCCCTCTGGTGCGGCCTCCACCGCCGGATCTACAAGGGTGGGAGGCCTCCAAATCATAAACATTTTTGTAAAAACCCTAATTCACGAAATTCTTGCGAACTAGTCCTTCCCACTAACTTGCGTCGCATAACCCCTTGAATGCATGCTCATTTTCACGGAGACACTTCTCCTCACCCGTGAACAGATCCAATCCTCTCCTAACCCGTCGCCTTCATCACCCGATCCATCCACCATGCCGCCCTCCACGGCCCTTGGCGCCCCCTCAAGCCCCCTCCCGTTGCAGCCCTCCTGGCCTGGCCTGCCCTCCTTCCCCTCCCAGGCGGCGCCGTCTCCACGGGCCAGCGCGGCGGCGGTGGTGCTCTCCTCGACCTTGCCGGTTTCTTGCGCCCCCCCTACCTCACCGGCGTCTTGGAGCCGCCCTCCTCCCCTCTGGCTGCGGCCTCCACCTGCCGAGGACCCGCCGCCCGCCCTCCTCAACCACCTCCACCGCCCGCCGCCCACTATTCGGTGGCGCTCCCCTGTCGCCGACCTTGCCTTGCGTCGCCCTTCTTCCGCCCTCTGGTGCGGCCTCCACTGCGTCGAGGACCGGCCGCATGACCCTCCTCCACCACTTCCACCGCCGCCCACTATTCGGTGGCGCTCCCCTTGTAATTGTTGTTGTTGACAAGCATCAATGCGAACACAAATCTTCCTATGTATATTGATGGTTTCAAGCGAATGTGTATTTGATGATTTCAATGAATGTATATTTGATGGTTTCAGCGATTGTATATTGATGTTACTGGCGAATGTGAATTGATGGATGTTAGATCAAGTAGATGAGATCGAGATCGGATCGGATGTGAGCTTGATCTGTGCATGTGCATGACTATGAAATTCCTTGATCTTGGCCCGAATGTGAATTGATGGATGTTAGATCAAGTAGATGAGATCGGATGTGAGCTTGATGCATGCATGTGCATGGTGAAATTCCTTGATCTTGGCCAGAATGTGAATTGATGGGATGTTTTCAAGCGGATGAGATGTGATCGGATCGGATGTGAGCTTGATCTGTGCATGTGCATGGTGTGAAATTCCTTGATCTTGATCTCTTCGGTTGGCTATCGGGTTTGATCTCTTCTGGTTGATCATGCATGTTGGTGCATTTGTACACCATCGAGCAGGGAGAAATGGTGTTCATATGCACAGTCCTTCGGTTTGGGGGCAAACAAAGGTGTTCATATGTATATTTGAAGTAGCATGCATGTATCCCATCTTTTGGAATTAACACTTGGAACAAATGAAAAAAGCAACAATCACTTGTGTCATCACCTTCATAAAGCAGTTCTAAAATTTTGAATCCTTCTTGAACAAGAGCAACAAACCCTCCGACATAAAATAAATCATCAATAGCACAATGTTTGCTTTAATGAATATCTGATGATAAACTTATAAAAGGCCTCTGAGAATCCAAAAACACTTCAACAAGAGAATTTCTCTGATACAAAAACAAATGCTTGTCCTCTCATGTTGTGAGCATATATGCAATAATTTCATTTGACATTTGAAGTAGCATCACGGGTGTTAGCCTCCTTCTTTGGAATGTTAGCCTCCTTGTTGGCATGCTACACTGCGACAATGAAGCGACAATGAAACAATCAAGATAGTTAGTAACAAAATAAATTGACAAATTACGAGAACAAATTGGGTGTTTGCTCCTCCATTTGGTATGGCAAATTAACAGCAGTTAATGAGCGAACTCTGTAATTTGCAATCATCGATTCGATCCTTACAGTTTGAAGGCTTTTGTAGGTTGGCAAGCATGCCTATCATAATGGTTAGGCGAGAAGCGTTAAAATTATTCTCACTCATTGTCATAATCCTTAAGATCTGTTGGTATATGGTAATGGCACCCTTTTATTTTTGTTAGAGACAAGCTTGAAGTTTCCTCCAATTATTTTATGATCTAGTTAAAACTTCATCGGTGTATGTTTTGTCCTAAGTTCCATGATCTCATATGGATATGGCGAGTTGATTTAGGTATTCTTTTCTGAGGTTCAACAATGTCAAAAGGCGGCGGTGATCGATGAGTTCGATTGATATTATTGCTCTGGTCGACAATGTCAAAGCGGCGGTGATCGATAGTGTTGATTGACTAAATATGATGGTATTTGAAGCGACCAAATCTTAGCGAGCACAAACGCATGCTGGGTGTAAACTCCCAATCACGACATCCAAAATCACGAGACAGAGGACAATCTTGAGTCAAACTCCCAAGCCTGACATGATCGGTGAGAGTTCGGTTCTCTGACATGACCAAATTCTAAGTAGCAACAAGGATTTCCAATTGAACCAAAAGCTGGAGTTAAAATCAACATAGACATTTTAATTTCATCAATCGAGACCGCGATTCAACGTAGACATTTTACACAATTTGATGCTTCAATTCACAAACCACATTTACACAATTCACTTATCGGAATCCTCAATCCTCAAATCTTTGTATTACAAAATTTGAAGAAAAAACAATAATCTCAATCGGCACTCCACGGGTGGCGCCTTGAGGAGGAAGGAGGCCTTGTGAGTGTGTGTCATGTTTGCTTTCGACCAGTGGCGGCCGCCGTGAGAGGAGCTCAGTCTTGGCGTTAGGCTGACCTCTTGGCCATGCCGAGGCGAGGAGGAGATTGGCGCCGGGGAGGAGGTCGGCGCCCTTGAGATGGCCGTGAGGAGGAGTCGTGTCGCGGAGGGAGATAAGGGCCCGGCGAAGCGAGGGAGGAGATAAAGCACCGCCCGGAGGGAGATAAGGCGCGCAGCCGGGGAGGATAGAGGCCGCCGCGCTCAAGAGGAAGGCAGGAAGGGTCGGTTGAAAGCAAGCGCATGCAAAGGGACTAAGGTGTCTTCGCAATAAGAAGAGGAACCGATGGGGGTTTTGCAAAAATGCATAAGTGATTTGAGACTTTCCACCCTTGTAGATCCCAGCCACCACGAGCGGATCGGACGGTAGGTGTCTGTATTAGCACCTTATCACTCAAATAGCCATTAGCACTAGATCGTTCCTATCGTATATATATATATATATATATATATATATCGTATATATATATATATATATATATATATATATATATATATATATATATATATATATATATATATTGAAATACATATAAAGCACCCACGAGAAAATCGGAATCACATTACTATTGGCAAAGTTTTTGCCTTTGTTTAGAGAATAAAATTAACAAAAATTTCACTACTAATAAATCTCTTACCTTTACTACTAGAATGAACCCGTTGACAATGTCACTTTCCTTCATCCGTGCTCTAATCGACATAGTGACTTAACTACCTTGTCTCGGACACAAGTTTGATTGTGGAAGCGGAGGCTTAAACTAGCAGATTAGACATAGCAAAAACTAGAACTTGATAATCGAGAAATTCACGGCTATAAGTAACCGACAAACAGAGAGACAAACACTATTTCCCACTAAGCTTCTAGTTCACAGACACACTAACACATAGTAATAATTTGATCATTCTCCTATATTAGTTGCACATTCAATCTAGAAACCTTGATACATTAGCGAAATAGTAATTGCAAATTCACTTGTTTTAAGTGGTAGCAAGAGGACCCATTGGAGGAATATGAGCTGTGGCCTAGCAAATATAAAAGCCCGGTTTACTAACTTTGGATATAACCAATCATGGCAACCAACCATTTATATGTGCGATGTATCGACATTGAGCAGATGAAAGTTACGGATCGAACACCACATTGACCGATGATTGATAGGATTAAGAGGGTATTGGTTGGAGTTTTGTAACACCTTGGCCCAAAATCCGCTCAATTCCCAGCCCAGTGTAGGCGGACCAGCACACATAGCACCCCACTTACACTTTCGTCCTCGCCCGTGTAAAAAGGTTAACCCGGAGGTGCTAAGTTTGGACCCAGGGCATTATATACTACTACAACTCACTTTAGACAAGCAATATGGGACTAATCCCACCACATGACTCCTCATGGGCCACATGGGCCGCCTCTGAGTAGGCGGGGGCATTACATTCACCCCTCAAGGTTGGCGCCTCGGCGACCTGCTGCATCTGTGACAAATGCCCGAACCACCCATCGGTACACATCCGTGCGTCTAGTGCTGCACATATGCCATCTTAGTGTGTCCACTCCGGGACGACAGCGCCATGCTCCATATGCCCTACGCCCCTATCCCACACGTGTTGGTGCAGAAGGTTGATGCTCGATACCATCTGTAACACCACAGCCCAAAATCCGCTCAATGCTCATTGCAGTGGGGTGGACCACACACATAGCACCCACTTACACTTCGTCCTCGCTTCGTGTAAAAGGGTTAACTTGGAGGTGCTAAGTTTGGACCTAACGGTATTATATACTACTAGAACTCACTTTAGACAAGCAATATGGGACTAATCCCACCACATGACTCCTCATGGGCCACATGGGCACACTCTGAGTAGGTAGGGGTATTACAAGTTTTTTTCAGTCCTAGGATTAAGCATAATCCAACCGTTGTACCCAAAAGCAAAGATAAAATAAAATTTATTGTATTTTAAAAATTTCATCGATCGGTGACATGAGAAGATGGCGTCTATTAAAGAACCTAACGGGCATGTCATGATGCACATGTTTTAGATTCGAGTTCATCTCTTCTCGTTATCTCATTAAGTCACAGAAGTGAGAACCTATTGAAAAGACATTGTCGGATGTCCAATTGATTAATTTGTGTATCTGACGATGCATGAACTATACTATTAATTACGAAAGAGGCAATGCCAAACTTAAACAATAAGCAACTCAATTCAAAAGAACACATGCAAACAAAATTGTGAAAATTATCTCCATTTCATAGTACCAAGCGGTTCATCATATAGCAAATAACAAAAGTGGAAGCCTAGAAATTTCGATTTGTACATATTCAAGCAAGTGAACAAAAAGTAAGTAAAAGAGATAGATGTTCACCGACTACGAGCGGTGTAGACAATAGAAGCCTTGGCGGCCTCGGCGACTCTGGGCGGCGAGGCTCTGATTTGCAATATAATTTGAAAGCACCGATTTCTTTGTGGAAAACTTGAAGGACTCCTCACCTTCAAATTAATTCTGAGGGTGCTTTCAGCTCAGCAAATCGGCATAACTTAGTAAATCAAGGGATGGAAGGAGGTAGGCTCGGCGGCGGTGGGGAGGGAGAAAGGAAGGGCACTGGGCAGCAGTGGCACAAGGAGGAGGATGCTGAGAGGAGTTGGAGGAAGAGGAGGTGGATCGGAGGCGGAGAGGCGGAGGCGGAGGCGGTTGGAGGCGGATGGGAGAGAGGAGGTGTAACACCTAGCTATTTGGAAGCCAAGATGTCACCTAAATACACAAACATACAACCACATGGCGGAAGAACTCGAATAATATATCATATAAAGGCATAAATAAAACATCAAAACATGGAGAAAGTATCATTCCTTCACCATTTAATTTTATTTATTACAGTTCATCGTTAATCTAGATTCTGGCGATAATAAATCAACGATATCATGGAGAAGGTATCCTTCCTTCCCATCTAGATTTATTTATTACAGTTCATCAATAATGAATGAATAGCGATAATAGTTCTTTTATTCAATCTAGTGTAGAGTGAAATATTCGAGTAGTGCGTGGCTACTCCTCCCAAGAAGAAACTTCATCAACGATCACCTAAAAATAAATAAACAAAACAAGCGTGAGTCCAAGACTCGGCAAGTACATCGAATAAACGGACAATCAACATGAACAAGACAACCTCCTCAAAGGTTACGAACATCTGATGGCGAACATTTATGTATGAATGAGATGAATGAAAAATACTCAATGGATGCACATATGCATATCTGGGGTATAGCCGGTGACACACCGTCGGTGTTCCTCAAGCCCATCTTAACAAAATCGAGGATCCACTTCGTATGAAGAAGCGTTTCATCACGGTGTCCAACAATGCCCATCACGGAATTAATGGGACTTACATACCCATCACGGAATTGATGGGCCATTCTCATCCACTCCGTGGGCGGTAAAAACAATGAATGCATGACATGAACTACTGAATAAATAATATCATCATCTCCAATCATGGTTTCAACACATATGAAAGAACATATATAATACATCTTCTCTTGAATCATAAGAAATCATAGCATAATCATATAAGCATTCATCAAGCACAATCATTAAGATAAGCAATGTACTTGCCTTCCGCGATGCGACGCGTTAACAGGAAAAAAAGGTGGTGCTCCTAAACCCGAAGCTTCACCTCCTAAACAATTAAATAACTGAAATAAAACGCGATGAACATGACACTACTTAACAAAGTTCTACATTGCTTCCCGGTGAATCAAGATTTATCTAGAAATCCTAAACTGAAACCAACGCATTCAGGTCAAATTACGCCACTGGACAGAAGCATGGTAAACAGCATATCTCTTGATCTGGAACTCGAATGAGGTGAATCCAGTTTCTGTGGATTTTAACTAACACATCTACAATACTCTAGTTGACAAGATGATCCAATTCAGCCAAATTAGTATGCTAACAGACAGATGAACTTTCAGCACAGAAACTCTCTAACAAAATAAACAGCAGCACTAAAATGATCATAACTTTTAATCTGTAACTCTGAATTAATCGTTCTTTAATAATCTGGAAAGGTTATCAAATTACCTACAATAACCTAGTTGGGTGAAAACCCATATTCTTCCAATTACATTTTCATATTTTACGAAATAACAAAACAGATTAATCTTGTCAGAAATCTGGACAGCAGATACTAAATCTATCATAACTTTTGACTCGAGTGACAGAATTAGGTGAACTCAGTGGCCACAGAAACTTAAGAACATAATCTAGATATCTCTAGCATATCAACACTTCTGATTCGGCCTCTAAGACGTCAAAACAGCCCGCACAACATAATGGACAGATTTGATCTACTGCAGACAGACTTTGATCCAATCAAATCTAATCGGTTTTGCATCTATTCTTAATTAAACAATGAGGAGCGACTCGTTACCCTTGAAGAACCTTAGGGAGATGCTGAGCGATCCCCCACGAAGATCCCTCATCCCTCCTTTGGCCAACCAATCTGCAGTCCCTCCATCTCCTTCCTTTGCGAACACGGCCGTGAAGGAGGCGGCTCAAGGCAGGGCACTGTAGCACCGTGCACTGTGGCAGCAGCTACTGTAGCTACAGTGTCAGCCTAGGGTTTTCCTTCTTTTATAGGTGGCCGGCCCCCATGGGCCTCCGGGCCAAGGCACGAGGCCCAGTTCTTGAAAAGCGAAAAACTCATCTTTCTTACTTCTATTCTTCTCTTTTGAATGATTTCTTCTTTAGAATAAATCGGGTATTCTGAGGAGGCCAAAAGGCGAGGCCTTGAGGCAAGGCGGGCAGAGGCAAGGCAGGTGGTGCGAGGAGGGTGACAACGGCCTTGAGGAGAAAGGAGGCGGAGAGGGCTGTGGCGTTGGCGGAGGGGGGGAAGAGCAGGCCGTTGGTGAAGGAGGCTGTAATACCCCAAATCTATTTAAGTCAAGCGAAAGAATTAGGAGAATGACCAACTAGAAAAAATAGAATTAACAGAGGATTAGAGGGGTTTCTGCAATTCTTGACAACTTTGGGCCTCGGGCCTTGGCCGGAGGCCCGTGAGGATCGGCCACCAATAAAAGAGGGAAACCTAGGGTGGGTACTGTAGCACGGCGTGCTACAGTAGCCGCCATTACTAATACCCCCGTGAACAGTGCCTCTCCACCTCCCTTGCTGCCGCCCAAGCCTGTTGCAGCACCCCATTCTCCTAGAGCTCCCCTCGGTGTCGATCTCCCGTTGCGGCCTCCATAAAGGATTGATTGGTGCCATAAGGTTTGCTGATCAAGGCGGCGGGGACTTTTCCACGGTTCGATCTTCGTGTTCCTCGGCACACCAAGGGTAATGTCACTCGATTATCGTTGGTTGTTTAGTCGTGAGGAGAAATTGAATAGATTCGATTGAATCAGTGTCAGTCTGCTGTAAACCTCACTCTGTCCAGATTGTTGCGTGGGCGTTTTCGCGATCTTAGAAGCCGAACCAGTAGTTTTGATCTCCTAGAGATATGTAGAGGTTGTTCTTAGCTTTCTATGGCCGCCGAGTTCACTTAATTCCGACGTTCGAGTCAAAAGATATGACCGTTTTAGTATCCGCTGTCCAGATTTCTGACGAAATTAAACTGATGAGTTAATTTGTAACTTATGAAATGGTAATTGGAAGAATATGGGTTTTCTCTCAACTAGGTTATTGTAGGTAATTTTATAACCTTTCCAGACTAAGAAAGAATGATCCATTCGGAGTTATATATTAAAAGTTATGATCGTTTTAATGCTACCGTTTATTCTGTTAAACAGTTTTCATGCTGAAAGTTCACCTGTCTGTTAACATACTAAATTGGCCGAATCAAATTATCTTGTCAACTAGAGTATTGTGGGTTTGTCAGTTAGGAGTCCACAGAAACTGGGTTCACCCATTTGGAGTTCAGATCAAGAGTTATGCCATTTACCGTGCTGCTGCCCAGGGCGGTTTAGGGCAGAATGTGTTGATTTTCAGTTTAGAGTTTCTAGTTATATTTTGAATCGCCGGGAGCGTTGTAGAACTTTATCTAGTATTGTCGTGTTAAATCGTATCCTTATTTCAGTTATTTGTGTGTTAGGAGGTGAAGCTTCAGGTTTGGGAGCACCGCAATTGCCTAACGCGTCCGCGCTAAAAGGCAAGTACCTTAGTATTCCTAGGATTATGACATGTTGTGTGCTTGCTATTGGTATCGAATTTCTAAGTACCATGTTATTACTTAAATGTTCATATTCAATCCATGTGGTTACCTTCATGATGGAGAGCATGTTTCTTGTTGTTCATTATTCATATGTCATGCTCAGCATCCACATTTCATATTTTATCCACGGGAGTGGATCATTATATAAGACCCATCAATTCCAGCATGGGCACGTAAGACCCACCATTCCAATGTGGGCAGTTTGGGACACCCGTACGAAACGTTCTTCGTACGGGGCTTGGGTCCCCGCACTTTGTTAAGTGCGGGCTTAGGTGAACACCGACGGGTGTGTCACCAGCAATACCGGTATATGCATGTGTGTAGTCCCTTCCTTCCATCTAATTCATTCATTGCATTCATTCGAATACTTGTTCTGCAATTCATTCATATCCTCCGTTGGTGTTGTCTTATCCATGGATTGTTGTTTGTATTTTTATTACTTTCTGTACTTGCTGAGTCTCGGACTCACTCTTGCGTTGTTTGTTTTTTTAGGTGATCCTTGAGGTTGGCTCCATGGGGAGGGAATAGACACACACCCTTTCACATCACTTTATACAAGTTCAGAATTTCATTTTAGTTTGATTTAATCATTCAATATTGATGAACCTGTAATAATCTTTGGTTGGTTGTGGTGAAAAACCCTTCTCCTTTAAGATTGATTAAATCTTGTGTGTGAACTTAGTTCATCTTTTGATATAGTTACTTGAGATCGGTTTATACTCCTGTGAGGATTACGATAGCTGTTGATTTCATTATTGTCTTGATGTTTATGTTGTTGGAACCTCGGTATAGCTTACTATACTGGGAGGTTCTCTTAAATTAGGATTTATTTTGTCTTCCATTTTAAGTTTGATAATCTGTTAGATTAGTAGCGTTCGAGCCCTTGTAGGACTGGGGTTATTCTGATTAGTATCGAGCGGGCTTTAGGTCCGTGGTAATTAAGTTATTAAAATGACACCTTGTGCCTGATGGGTGGGGTTGGGTAATACATTATTTCCGCATTTCTATTGTTATGATTCATATGTTCAAGAATTGTTGAATTGCTACGTACTATTTTTCTTGTTGATAATATATGAATTTATTCTATGATTGTTACGAGGCGATCATGTATACCTATAATCGATTATAATGGTTATATATGATGGTAGCGAATGTCGAGAGGAAGAGGTTGTGGTTATGGCTTTGGGTTTTACCGGGCTATACCACCGTTCATGATTTAGAATAGTGAAGTGGTTATCTCGGGTAACTTAGTTACATGAGATAAGGATGAGCTCTTTTGGGATGATGTTGTCCTCCTTGAGTTTGAATTTGGTTTTCTGGTTATAGTCGTAGAGGATGAGTTTTCTTGAGTTAGCGTTATATTTCACTTACGAGCTTTCATTGGTCTTTCTTGGTTCCATAAAGCGACTCCTTGTTACTTTGTTGTTGATCTATTGTTGCTTCTTGTGAGCGTCGGTTAAACATCAATATTGATCTTTTCATGGGAGTTCTTCCTTCTTATTGGAAAATGTGACTAATTTATTCGCTTGGTATTTAGGATCTTGAGAGTTCTTTGTTGCAAGCTATTTAATTTATGAAAGTTGTGGCTTTATGTATTTCTTTTGGATTATTTAGTGTTGAAGTTTAATGCCTCTTTTTCGAAAGGAGTTATAAACCTTAGCGATGTCTTGTCATGTTTAAGTAAGAGGTGTTAATTAAATGAATTAATTGTTATGGTATGAGTTACGGTTGGGTTATTAGCTTTGTGCAAGCAGATTATTCTTAACTAGTCTACATGGAAGTGAAATTGATTAATTTGTTATGTCAATTGTATTTGGTACATGATGAATTTTAGCTAAGAGTTTGTCCATATCTGTTCGAGAACCTATTGTTGTTAAGAAGTGTGGAAATGTTGATGAACCGGTTTGATCTTTACGATCGAGTAACTCGCTAAGTTTACTAGATGAATTGGAATCTAGATCCTTTTTGGGTTATTCTAACCGCTAGTGATGGTTAAGTTAAGGATGTGTTGAATCTTTGCATTGGTAAATATTAATCTGAATATGTCTTCTATTGAGATACTTGATGAACTCATTCAAATGCTTGATTCACCTAATTTTGCCATGCTAAACTGATGTTATATGTATTAAGAAATGAATGAAGGTGAATGTGTTGACTTGTGAAACCTTGTCTTATGTATCCTATAACATTGAAGATTAAAGATATTTCGTTCTAGATTACGAACTTAAGGTAGAATAGTGAGTCTATACCCATAAGCATTTACGTGATTGCAAGCAGAGGTAAGACCATGAAAGTTTCCATGATTAGTACAATCATCAATTGTTAATGAGCTGAAGGAGGTGTTGAGCAACACCAACTGTTAAGTAGATGAATTTCGTAAGTAGTCTTTGATAGCGTGCCTTGTGATATTGTTATTGCCTAGCATAATCTTGATATAATAAATTTATTTCAACCTTGTGGTTTGTGTTTCCTTTGGGAAGTTTTAGGATAGGGTAATAAAGTTTGATGATTCTCGGTACTAGTGTATGTTGTCATTGTTATTAAATTGTTAGAATGTGAGATTGATGTTAATTCTCGTAGTAATTTGATCACTTATGGTGATATTGCTAAACGAGAGTATTTCAAGTTTTGCTTTCATGATCTTTTGGTGTTCAAGATTTATGTGGTAATTGGGAGTCATCGAGTAAAACGACGGGTCGTAAAGTTCTATTGGTTCTTAAGTGATTCACACGATTTGATCTTGATTGTCCGTTTGTTCTTATCTGATAAGGTTTGATATTCTCTTCCTGTGAGGCCTATGTCCTCAAGTGTGGTCTCCTCTTATGTATTCTGAGTTCTTTGCCTAATTAATTATTTCCCTTGGTCCTGTGTTCATTGTGAGTGGTAAATGATTTTCTAGTTGGTGAAAATCGTTTCCATTTGCCTCTTCTTTTGAGAAAGAATCAACCCATTCTTTTCACGTGGGTCCTTCGAAGTATTTTCTAATTGTTGTTGTGAGATTGATGATTAATACTTGTAGTAATTTGATCGCCGTTGGTGATATCGTTTAAATGAGAATATTTCAAGTTTAGCTTCCAAGATATTTTGGAGCTCATGAATCATCTGGTAGCTGAAATTATTTTGAATAAATTGAGGTATTGGATTGTCCTGTTGCTTCTTGAGCGGTTCGTGTGATTTATTCTTAAAGGTCCTTCGGTTTGAGTTCGCAAAGTGCGGTTGCAATCAAAGAAAACTTTTTGTTGATTTCTTTAAGAGAAAATTAATCCGTTTGTTTTCCGTGAAATTCCGTAAATGTTAAAGTTTCGAGTTTTGTGGCTGGGATCATTTACATCTCATGTTTCATGTGTAGTTGAACTGTTCCGAGAAAATAGGATGTGTTGAAGAATTTTATTGGTTCTTAATTAGTTCTTGTGGTTTGTACTAAAGACCTTATCTTGTTCGTTGTGGCAAATTGTTGTTAGTCAAAGGATTTATTTGGTGTTAAAGGAAGGAGTCAGATAGTAGTATTTGAGAATTTGAGTCAAGTTTTGTAACTTGTGGTTATTTGAATTGTTCCTAGACTTTCTGCTCTTTTCGCACAAGAGTTGTCGAGATCCAATCGCAAAGTCATTTCCTTATTGGTTGTTATTTGCTATTTCCTTTTGAGAGATGTGTGCCCTTAATTGTGAACTCAACTCTCGTTTTCCAAGATCTTAGTTATCGATCATTTTCTTTGGGTTTCATGCTCATTTGTGAGGACAACGTTTTTTACGTGTGTGAAATTTGTTCTTGTTCGCCTCTTTCTTTTGAGAAAGGATCAACATTTCGTTGCAAAGTTTTACAAAGTGTAAATTGGCAACTGGTTGGTGGTGGTTAAGCAATTGTAGTGGTGAGATTTTGCTACCAAGCTATTGGAAGAGTAGTAGAAGATGAATTGGTTTTGATCTGTACCTCTTAGAAATTTGATTCAAAGGGAATGTGTGGCTTGAGTAAAACCGAATAGTGTTACGACCAAGTAGAATCTATGGTATAGTGTAATTCGAACCTTAGTTCATATTGAAATATTGGGGATTATCGAAGGTATGGAAACCTTGATCAATTTTATTGAGTAGCATAATTGGATAGCATTGCGGGATTGTGTGGGTGATTTCGATGATGTCAATGAGTGAGTATGTTAGAATTGTGGTTGTATGTGTTAGAGGTTTAATTTGATGATTTCTCTATTTATTATAAGATAAGTTCGTTGTAGAGGTCTTGGAGGCTACATGTGGGCTTTGCACTTTTATGCTAGACCTTAGGTCGCCCAATGATTGTGTGAAGAGGAAAGAGAATTTGGCGTTTCTTGATCGATGGAATGATCATTGTTAGAACCCTTCGATGAAGAACATGAGTGTGTGTACTGAAGATTTTGAGTTTTTGTTCTTGAGAATTGGAGGTAATGTGATTGCATGGAATCTATTTTTGTAGTGCTATGGATGCCTTCTATCAAATTAATTTTGTCGGTAGAATGAGTTGCCTAGAGTGTTTCAGTGGGATCAATAGAGCCTAGCCTCTCCACAGTGGTGTGGATGATGTATTTCAGTTTGAGTATAATTTGAGGATGTTTAATTAAGAGGTTTGAGCTCGTGTGGTATGCAATAAATTCGAATTCCAAAGTTCGAGAGAAGGATGTTTCCTCGGGTAGTGAAGCGTTTTCTTGATTCTCGTTTGAGTTTTGTGTTGCTGACTGATGTCTTCCGCAATTTGAGTTGGCGCTTGTTAACATGTTTGATTCTTTCCAATTTAGACAAACCAAAAGAAGTATTTGGTTTGGGCATTGATGATTTCTTCTTTGATTTTTGTGTGTTCATTCATAAACCGCTTATTTAGAAAGTGGAAAGGTTTTCGTGATGAAATTCGATTTCTAGATTTGACTCTGTAGTTAAAAATGGTAGCATAGTTGCGTCGTGAATCTTTCTTTTTCGATGGGTTTTGTCGGTAAAGAGTTTGCTTAAAGAGAGTCATTGTGTGTTTACGGTTAAAGGAGGTGATCCTGCTGCAGAGAAGAGTTCAATTGAGAGGTGGAACAAGAGTTCCGTGTTCTATGTGCATGTCATGTGGTTTGGTATCAATGGGAAGGTTAGCCCAAGGTGCATTGGGTTGTTTTTGTTAGCTACGGAATTGAAAGTTGGCATATCGCTAGGACCGTCTCGGGTTCATCGTGGTGTCTGTGACATTTGGCATGATTGGTGCTTGAGTGAGTACTGTGAGATCTAGAGTTTGAGTATTAGTTAACAACGTTGACCACCGAGTGAGATCTTACCTTGAGTCTTGTCGATGAGTGTACCGAAAAGTAGCGTTGAGTGTTAGGACTTACGTCTTTTCACGTCTTTGTGTTGTGGTCCTCGGTCAGAGAGAGGCCACTTGGGAATTGTAGATTCGCAAGTGTGAGCATTATCGATTTGTTACTTAGCGAATCTGTCATTTACTGTTGTTAGTTCTCGATTGTGGTTGTTCTTTCGCGTAGAAATTTGTGAGAGGATTAGAGGTCGAATCCTATTTAAGGGGTAGAATGTAATACCCCAAATCTATTTAAGTGAAGCGAAAGAATTAGGGAGAATGACCAACTAGAAAAATAGAATTAACAGAGGATTAGAGGGGTTTACGCAATTCTTCGGCAACTTTGGGCCTCGGGCCTTGGCCGGGAGGCCCGTGAGGACCGCCACCAATAAAAGAGAGGGAAACCCTAGGGTGGGTACTGTAGCACGGTGTGCTACAGTAGCCGCCATTGCTACAGTACCCCGTGAACAGTGCCTCTCCACCTCCCTTGCTGCTGCCCAAGCCACAGTGCAGCACCCCATTCTCTGGAGCTCCCCTCGGTGTCGATCTCCCCATTGCCGACTCCGCAAAGGATTGATTGGTGCCATGCAAGGGTTGCTGATCAAGGCGGCGGGGACTTTTCCACGGTTCGATCTTCGTGTTCCTCGGGACACCAAGGGTAATGTCACTTTCGATTGTCGTTGGTTGTTTAGTCGTGCAGAGAAATTGAATAGATTCGATTGAATCGATGTCAGTCTGCTGTAAACCTCACTCTGTCCAGATTGTTGCGTGGGCGTTTTCGCGATCTTAGAAGCCGAACCCGTAGTTTTGATCTCCTAGAGATATGTAGAGGTTGTTCTTGAATTTCTATGGCCGCCGAGTTCACTTGATTCCGACGTTCGAGTCAAAAGATATGACCGTTTAGTATCCGCTGTCCAGATTTCTGACGAAATTAAACTGATGAGTTAATTTGTAACTTATGAAATGGTAATTGGAAGAATATGGGTTTTCTCCCAACTAGGTTATTGTAGGTAATTTTATAACCTTTCCATACTAAGAAAGAATGATCCATTCGGAGTTATATATTAAAAGTTATGATCGTTTTAATACTGCCGTTTATTCTGTTAAACAGTTTTCATGCTGAAAGTTCACCTGTCTGTTAACATACTAAATTGGCCGAATCAAATTATCTTGTCAACTAGAGTATTGTGGGTTTGTCAGTTAGGAGTCCACAGAAACTGGGTTCACCCCATTTGGAGTTCCAGATCAAGAGTTATGCCATTTACCGTGCTGCTGCCCAGGGGCGGTTTAGGGCAGAATGTGTTGATTTTCAGTTTAGAGTTTCTAGTTATATTTTGAATCGCGGGGAGCGTTGTAGAACTTTATCTAGTATTGTCGTGTTAAATAGTATCCTTATTTCAATTATTTGTTTGTTAGGAGGTGAAGCTTCAGGTTTGGGAGCACCGCAATTGCCTAACGCGTCGCGGCGCCAAAGGCAAGTACCTTAGTGTTCCTAGGATTATGACATGTTGTGTGCTTGCTATTGGTATCAATTTCTAAGTACCATGTTATTACTTAAATGTTCATATTCAATCCATGTGGTTACCTTCATGATGGAGAGCATGTTTCTTGTTGTTCATTATTCATATGTCATGCTCAAAGATCCACATTTCATATTTTATCCACGGGAGTGGATCATTATATAAGACCCATCAATTCCAGCATAGGCACGTAAGACCCATCATTCCAATGTGGGCAGTTTGGGACACCGTACGAAACGTTCTTCGTCGAGAGCTTGGGTCCCCGCACTTTGTTAAGTGCGGGCTTAGGTGAACACCGACGGGTGTGTCACCAGCAATACCGGTATATGCATGTGTGTAGTCCCTTCCTTCCATCTAATTCATTCATTGCATTCATTCGAATACTTGTTTTGCAATTCATTCATATCCTCCGTTGGTGTTGTCTTATCCATGGATTGTTGTTTGTATTTTTATTACTTTCTGTACTTGCTGAGTCTCGGACTCACTCTTGCGTTGTTTGTTTTTTTTAGGTGATCCTTGAGGTTGGCTCCATGGGGAGGGAATAGACACACACCCTTTCACATCACTTTATACAAGTTCAGAATTTCATTTTAGTTTGATTTAATCATTCAATATTGATGAACTGTAATAATGCTTGGGTTGGTTGTGGTGAAAAACCCTTCTCCTTTAAGATTGATTAAGTCCTGTGTGTGAACTTAGTTCATCTTTTGATATAGTTACTTGAGATCGGTTTATACTCCTATGAGGATTCTGGATAACTCTTGATTTCATTATTGTCTTGATGTTTATGTTGTTGAACCCTCGGTATAGCTTACTATCAGGGGAGGTTCTTAGAAATTAGGATTTATTTTGTCTTCCATTTTAAGTTTGATAATCTGTTAGATTAGTAGCGTTCCAGGCCCTTGTAGGACTGGGGTGTTACAGTTGGTATCAGAGCGGGCTTTAGGTCCGTGGTAATTAAGTTATTAAAATGACACACTGTGCACAGTAGGTGGGGTTGGGTAATACATTATTTCCGCATTTCTATTGTTATGATTCATATGTTCAGCAATTGTTGAATTGCTTCTGTACTATTTTTCTTGTTGATAATATATGAATTTATTCTATGATTGTTATGAGACGATCATGTATACCTATAATCGATTATAATGGTTATATATGATGGTAGCGAATGTCGAGAGGAAGAGGTTGTGGTTATGGCTTTGGGTTTTACCGGCTATACCACCGTTCATGATTTAGAATAGTGAAGTGGTTATCTCGGGAACTTAGTTACATGAGATAAGGATGAGCTCTTTTGGGATGATGTTGTCCTCCTTGAGTTTGAATTTGGTTTTCGGTTATAGTCGTAGAGGATGAGTTTTCTTGAGTTAGCGTTATATTTCACTTCGAGCTTTCATTGGTCTTTCTTGGTTCCATAAAAGCAACTCCTTGTTCGCCTGACTGCTGATCTATTGTTGCTTCTTGTGAACGTCGGTTAAACATCAATATTGATCTTTTCATGGGAGTTCTTCCCTTCTTATTGGAAAATGTGACTAATTTATTAAGCTTGGTATTTGGGATCTTGAGAGTTTGCTGTTGCAAACTATTTAATTTATGAAAGTTGTGGCTTTATGTATTTCTTTTGGATTATTTCGAGTGTTGAAGTTTAATGCCTCTTTTACGAAAGGAGTTATAAACCTTAGCGATGTCTTGTCATGTTTAAGTAAGAGGTGTTAATTAAATGAATTAATTGTTATGGTATGAGTTACGGTTGGGTTATTAGCTTTGTGCAAGCAGATTATTCTTAACTAGTCTACATGGAAGTGAAATTGATTAATTTGTTATGTCAATTGTATTTGGTACATGATGAATTTTAGCTAAGAGTTTGTCCATATCTGTTCAGAACCTATTGTTGTTAAGAAGTGTGGAAATGTTGATGAACCGGTTTGATCTTTACAATCGAGTAACCTGCTAAGTTTACTAGATGAATTGGAATCTAGATCCTTTTTCGGGTTATTCTAACCGCTAGTGATGGTTAAGTTAAGGATGTGTTCGAATGCTGCATTGGTAAATATTAATCCTGAATATGTCTTCTATTGAGATACTTGATGAACTCATTCAAATGCTTGATTCACCTAATTTTGCCATGCTAAACTGATGTTATATGTATTAAGAAATGAATGAAGGTGAATGTGTTGACTTGTGAAACCTTGTCTTATGTATCCTATAACATTGAAGATTAAAGATATTTCGTTCTAGATTACGAACTTAAGGTAGAATAGTGAGTCTATACCCATAACTGTTTCTGTGATTGCGAACAGAGGTAAGACCATGAAAGTTTCCATGATTAGTACAATCATCAATTGTTAATGAGCGCTGAAGGAGGTGTTGAGCAACACCAACAGTTAAGTAGATGAATTTCGTAAGTAGTCTTTGATAGCGTGCCTTGTGATATTGTTATTGCCTAGCATAATCTTGATATAATAAATTTATTTCAACCTTGTGGTTTGTGTTTCCTTTGGGAAGTTTTAGGATAGGGTAATAAAGTTTGATGATTCTCGGTACTAGTGTATGTTGTCATTGTTATTAAATTGTTAGAATGTGAGATTGATGTTAATTCTCGTAGTAATTTGATCACTTATGGTGATATTGCTAAGCGAGAGTATTTCAAGTTTTGCTTTCATGATCTTTTGGTGTTCAAGATTTATGTGGTAATTGGGAGTCATCGAGTAAAACGGCGGAATTCGTAAAGTTCTATTGGTTCTTAAGTGATTCACGCGATTTGATCTTGATTGTCCGTTTGTTCTTATCGATAAGGTTTGATATTCTCTTCTGTGAGGCCTATGTCCTCAAGTGTGGTCTCCTCTTATGTATTCGAGTTCTTTGCCTAATTAATTATTTCCTTGGTCCTGTGTTCATTGTGAGTGGTAAATGATTTTCTAGTTGGTGAAAATCGTTTCCATTTGCCTCTTCTTTTGAGAAAGAATCAACCCATTCTTTTCACGTGGGTCCTTGAAGTATTTTCTAATTGTTATTGTGAGATTGATGATTAATACTTGTAGTAATTTGATCGCCGTTGGTGATATCGTTTAAATGAGAATATTTCAAGTTTAGCTTCCAAGATATTTTGGAGCTCATGAATCATCTGTAGCTGAAATTATTTTGAATAAATTGAGGTATTGGATTGTCTGTTGCTTCTTAAGAGGTTCGTGTGATTTATTCTTAAAGGTCCTTCGGTTTGAGTTCGCAAAGTGCGGTTGCAATCAAAAAAACTTTTTGTCGATTTCTTTAAGAGAAAATTAATCCGTTTGTTTTCCGTGAAATTCGTAAATGTTAAAGTTTGAGTTTTGTGGTGGGATCATTTACATCTCATGTTTCATGTGTAGTTGAACTGTTCCGAGAAAATAGGATGTGTTGAAGAATTTTATTGGTTCTTAATTAGTTCTTGTGGTTTGTACTAAAGACCTTATCTTGTTCGTTGTGGCAAATTGTTGTTAGTCAAAGGATTTATTTCAGTGTTAAAGGAAGGAGTGCAGTAGTAGTATTTGAGAATTTGAGTCAAGTTTTGTAACTTGTGGTTATTTGAATTGTTCCTAGACTTTCTGCTTTTTTCGCACAAGAGTTGTCGAGATCCAATCGCAAAGTCATTTCCTTATTGGTTGTTATTTGCTATTTCCTTTTGAGAGATGTGTGCCCTTAATTGTGAACTCAACTCTCGTTTTCCAAGATCTTCGTTATCAGATCATTTTCTTTGGGTTTCATGCTCGCTGTGAGGAGCAACGTTTTTTCTGTGTGACGAAATTTGTTCTTGTTCGCCTCTTTCTTTTGAGAAAGGATCAACATTTTACGTTGCAAAGTTTTACAAAGTGTAAATTGGCAACTGGTTGGTGGTGGTTAAGCAATTGTAGTGGTGAGATTTTGCTACCAAGCTATTGGAAGAGTAGTAGAAGATGAATTGGTTTTGATCTGTACCTCTTAGAGGAAATTTGATTCAAAGGGAATGTGTGGCTTCGAAGTAAAACCGAATAGTGTTACGACCAAGTAGAATCTATGGTATAGTGTAATTCCAGAACCTTAGTTCATATTGAAATATTGGGGATTATCGAAGGTATGGAAACCTTGATCAATTTTATTGAGTAACGAATTGGATAGCATTAGCGGGATTGTGTGGGTGATTTCTGATGATGTCAATGAGTGAGTATGTTAGAATTGTGGTTGTATGTGTTAGAGGTTTAATTTGATGATTTCTCTATTTCTTATAAGATAAGTTCATTGTAGAGGTCTTGGAGGCTACATGTGGGCTTTGCACTTTTATGCTAGACCTTAGGTCGCCCAATGATTGTGTGAAGAGGAAAGAGAATTTGACGTTTCTTGATCAGTGGAATGATCATTGTTAGAACCCTTCTGATGAAGAACATGAGTGTGTGTACTGAAGATTTTGAGTTTTTGTTCTTGAGAATTGGAGGTAATGTGATTGCATGGAATCTATTTTTGTAGTGCTATGGATGCCTTCTATCAAATTAATTTTGTCGGTAGAATGAGTTGCCTAGAGTGTTTCAGTGGGATCAATAGAGCCTAGCCTCTCCACAGTGGTGTGGATGATGTATTTCAGTTTGAGTATAATTTGAGGATGTTTAATTAAGAGGTTTGAGCTCGTGTGGTATGCGATAAATTCAATTCCAAAGTTCGAGAGAAGTTTTATTCCTAAAAGAGAAACGAGAATATCTCGATTGATGAGACCCTTGTAGGACCGGGGGTTATTCTGAGCACTAGCTAAGTACATGAGTGAACCAATAATCTAAGAATATCTCGATTGATCCTTTTCTAGTCTTTTATTCTTTGAAGTATTAGACTAAGATTATAAGGTGTTGGAAAAGGCTTGCTATCTATATAGCCAAAATAGCTTAAGACCTTTTCCACATAATGGGATTGCGAAGTGTAATCTCATCTTCACCCTTGATTGGCTTGATGTTTATAATTACATCGACTTCTCTCGAGATCTTTCATGTCAAAACTTTAGGACGTAAAAGACTTAACCTCGTTAATCATGTTAAGACTTGTTACAAAGATAAGTATGTCATCAACATACAAACATAGTATTACTCCTTCACCCCCCCCCACCATAGCGGTAGTAAACACATCTATCGGCTTCGTTTACTACAAAGCCCGCAGATGTTAAAGTTCTATCGAACTTCTCATGCCATTGCTTAGGTGCTTACTTGAGACCATATAGAGATTTCAGTAACTTACAAACCTTACCCTCTTGACCGGTTACCACAAAACCATCAAGTTGTTCCATGTAGATTTCCTTATCTAACTCTCCATTGAGGAAAGCTGTCTTAACATCCATTTGATAGACCATAAGACCATGTGAGGCAGTTAAGGATAGTAGTACCCGTATAGTGGTCAATCTAGCAACAGCAGAGTAAGTATCAAAGAAATCTTCACCTTCTTCTTGAGTACAGCCCTTGGCCATAAGTCTTGCCTTGTACTTTTCAATAGCACCATCAGGCCTCAGCTTTTTCTTAAACACCCACTTACATCCCAATCGGCTTGCAACCATATGGACGATCGGTGATTTCCCAAGTCCCATTAGCGAGAATGGAATCCATTTCACTACTGGATTGCATCCTTCGATACTCTATATCAGGAGATGCATATGCCTCTGAAATGGATTTGAGAACATCATCCACAAGGTACATAGTAAAATCATCTCCAAAGGATTTTTCAATCATTTGTCTTTTGCTCCTTCTAGGAACAATATTGTCATCATTCTCAAGGATTTGTTCGTGTGTGTGTTTGGAATGCTCAATGGGAATTATAGATTCAGGAGTTAAATCATTTGCTTGACTAGTAGAGCTATGCATATCCTTCATACGAAATATATTCTCAAAGAATGTAACATCTCGAGACTCCATTATTGTATCGACACGTATGTCAAATACCTCAGATTTAACTACTAGAAACCTATAGGCAGTACTACAATGAGCATATCCTAGAAAGACACAATCCACGACTTTCGGTCAAGTTTGTGCTTTTTAGTTATCGATGCGTTGACTTTTGCCAAGCACCCCAAGTGCGTAAGTAGGATAGTGATGGTTTTCTCCTTTACATCCTTCATATGGAGTAATCTTACTATTCTTAGTGGAAACTCTGTTCGGGACATGATTCGAGGTCAATATAGCGCCCCCACCATGCCTTAGATAAACCCGCATGTCTAACATGACATTAACCAAGTCACTAATCGTGTGATTCTTTCTTTCAAAGAACCCCATTGGATTGAGGCAAATAGGAGGTGTCCTCTCATGGATAATTTCATGCTCTACAATTGGGAGAACTCATTTGAGAAATACTCTCCACCACGATCCGACCGAAGTCTTTTAATTTTTTTTCTTTCTAGTTGATTCTCAACTTCAGCCTTATAAGTTTTAAAATAGTCTAGAGCCTCATTTTTTTATTTTCAACAGATACACATAACAATATCTAGAAGCATCATCAATTAGAGTCATGAAATATATTTTCCTCCTTTTGTCAACACACCATTAATTTCACAAAGATCTGAATGTATGAGTTCTAAAGATGCCAAATTTCTTTCCTCCACAACATTACGAGGTTTGCGAGGTTGCTTTGCTTGCACACAAGTTTGGCATTTAAAAACTTTGACTATAGAGAGTTTGAATTAAATTGATTGAGCAGTAGAGACATACAACCAAAATTTATGTGACATAAACGTGAGTGCCAAACGTTGGCCTCATCCCCATTATTTGGATCACAAATATGGTTCACAACCTTATTGCAGAAATCTGAAAGGGAAAAATGGAACAAGCCTCTGTAATCATAGCATTTTCCAATAAAGAGTCCAAATTTAGAAATGGCTACCTTATTTGACTCAAAAACCAACTTATACCCATATCTACATAGAAGGGGGCTGCTGACAAGATTCTTATTTATTGAGGGGACATGCTGCACGTTCTTCAGCTGCACGATCTTTCCCAAAGTAAACTTCAGATCTATCATGCCAACACCAAGAACAGAGGCATGCGAACCGTTTCCCATCAACACAGAGGAAGCCCGAGCGACCTAATAAAAAGAAAACAAGGACACATCAACACATGCATGAATATTAGCTCCTGTGTCAATCCATTAGTCGGTGGAATGACAGATCGAAAGAACAGTAGGTAGATTACCATACCCAGATGTCCCTGCTCCGGTATCATAGTCACATTCACAGACTTGGTCTGGCTATGCTCATTCTTTCTGTCTTTACGGTCAGGAAATTTGTTGGCCTAGTGACCATTCTTTCCGTAAACATAGCAGGCATCTTTTTCCTTGTTTAGCTTCTTATTCTTCTTAAAGTTGGTGGTCTGTACAACCTTGGCCTTTCCCTTGAACTTTCCGTTACCATGGTGTTGTACGACATTGGCGCTGGAATGTTCTTCAGCCACTTTAGGATGCACATCCTTCGCCCAAGCTTTCTCTTCAACATCAAGGGACGCAATCAAATCCTCAACAAAAATATTTTGTCTGTTGTGTTTCAGAGATGTGGCAAAATTCCTCCATGAAGAGGGTAGTTTGGCAATGATGCCACCAGCCACAAACTTATCGGGTAATGTGCAGTTGAGGTGGTCTAGTTCCTTCGCAATGAATTGTATTTCATGAGCCTGCTCAACTACAGAATAGTTCTCAACCATCTTGTAGTCATAATATCGCTCAATGGTATACAACTCACAGCCAGCATCCAAGGCAGCGAACTTATGTTCGAGAGCCTCCCACACCCCCTTTGCGTCTGTCATGTGCATATACACGTCGCACAGACGATCGGAAAGAACACTAAGATCGCATCCCACAAAAATTGTGGTGGCTGCTTTAAACTCTTTTTCCTATTTGGGAGTGAATTCTCCCAGTGTCTCTGGAGGCAACCCAAAATCGTTGAGTCGTGAGCCACAAAGTGACTCTTATGCGCCATCTTTGAAGTTCACTCCTTTGAACTTCTCTGGTTTCATTGCCTTGGTAAAACCAGCCATTTTATCCTGAGTGCCTATCAAATTTATCATTAGGTTTTTGGATTGTTAGAATATTTAGCACTTTGGTGATTACATAATTCCACACATAAATCATGACTATAGAAATTGCATGAGTACTAAACATGTCTAGAAGATGAACTAGGATGATAAGCAATACGAACAATATAACGTATATGTTTATACTAATAATTAGAAGTAAGTCAGAGTACTACATGTTACCGTCTTGGCGAAGAGTGTCACAATGACGAAGAAGAGGGCGTTGCGATGAGGAAGATGGCGATGTAGACGATGAAGAGAACGGGCGATGTAGACGATGTAGGGAATGACGAGCAGTCCCTAAATCGCTTCCCAAAAACCTAATTCGCCCACTCTCGTACAAGATTGCAAGGATAGCGGTTAGGAGACTCTCTCCCCTAACCGGTGCACACTGGGCGGGGATGGAGTAGCTTGTAGTAGCGCAATGCTCAAGAACAATTCTCTCTCGCGTGGATGTGTATCGTAATGCATAGAGAAGTCAGGAGGAGATTCTCAGTTAAAAAGATCGTAAAAGGAAACTGCCCTCTGATTAGGAAGCGACTATCAGAAATCGTGCTCATTAATTGCAATTAATTCGCAGTTAAAGCAGCGTAATCAAAGTGTTTCTTTCCATCCTGACGGGGCAGTTAATGCCGCGTAATCAGAGCGTTTCTTTCCATCCTAACAGGATTGCATGGCAAAACAAAATTGCAAAAGAAAGTTGCGTCTGGACCCATGGCCGAACCCGGAATGACCGCACCATTCACGCGCACGTCGTGCACTGCAGCCTGGCCTAGTGAGGCGAGGCGAGTGCACGCGCGCGTGTAGTCCTCCTTTCTCTTGCTTTACCAAGGCTAGACATGCTCTATATTATAAGGTGATATCTCTCCACCTTGGCTAACAATATAGGACTAAAGTATCTCACATGCCACCATGCATGAGTGAGCCTTTGGAATTTTCTAGGAATTATTGATAAATGAGTGGGCCAAAGCCCAACTAATTCCAACAACTACATGGACCAGGTCCACGGTCCAGTAGGAAATGGAACTATGACCCCAATAAACTCGGGTATCAACTCTCTGTTCAGCCGACCAAAGCCACAAGGGAAATTTGGTAATTTGACCTACATTTGACGTGACTTCTATCATTTGTCATTATTTTTTTTGCAGTCGGTCATTTGCCATAAAGTTAAAGAGATATTTGATTATTTATCCTTTTAGACATTTTTGCCTCTATCTTCTTCCCCCTTTTTCCTCCTCCTTTTCTCTTCTCTTCTTCCTTGCTTGCTCCGACTATGGTAGACCGGGTGGCTAGAGGTGGTCATCGTCCGTCGCTTCTCCTCACCCTCGTTGTATCTACTGCACCCACACCTCCTCCACCGCCACCTTCGCTTCCTCCTCCTCTCAACGCTCACCACCTCCCTCTCTCGCCCAACCCCTCGCCTCCAATCTCGCTCCTCCTCGCACCGCACCTCTCCCCATCCCGCGTGCTCGCGCTCCTCTTCCTAGACTCCTTTGCCCGCCTATCCCTTCCTGGCCCACCCTAGCTCTACCCCATGCCTGCTCCCACCGTCATCTGCTTATGCGCTTGGCAGTCTGCTCCCCTCCTTCCACCTCATTTCCCCTCAGCATTCACGCTCCACCTCCGTGCCTACTCCTTGCCTCATGGCAAGTGTCAACGTCATTGAAAGCATCTAGACCCCTAAAAATTGTTTTGGTAATTAGTGATAATATGAGAATATGGGATTAACATGTTTATTGAATATTTACAAGGTTAAGTCCCATTGGTAAATTTGATGACGTAAAGATGCATGCCAAAGGATAACATGAAGATCTACATGGCTTGAAGACAAGGTACAAATAGTCTAGGATCCTTTTATGTTTTACGTGTCTTAGGAGATTTGGGTTGAAGATCGGCTTATAGGTTAAATGTCGTACTATTAAGAGGAATCTTGGCTAGTAGCTTGATAGCATGTTCTTGTGCCATATAGATCAATTTAGGATCATGCATGCATTTGACTTCTCTTTTTGTTTGAAAGCCTTGTGCACTTTGTCTAAAATCGGTAGTCTGCTGATTATCGCTGCGGTTGTCTGCTTCTGTCTTGTCTGACCAAGAGATTTACTTAGCGGTAATACGAATTTTGTAGACTAAAGCCAATCGGCGCTAATGCGATTCGACCGGCTCTTGGGCGGTGCAACGCATTGCGATCGTTCAAAAAATAGTTGGCGATTGAATAAAAAGCAGAACCAGTGCATTTTGGCTCAGAACCTCTCTTTGGTTTTCGGTTGAACCGTGCTGAGAATCGGCTGTACCGATTTTCAGCTGAACCGATTTTTATATGGCGGTTCAAGAAAGCCAGAACAGATGTAATTTCGACCTGGAGCTCTCTGTGATTTTCGGTTGAACCGCATTTGGGAAGCGGTTGTACCGATTTTTATGAGACGGTTCATATTTTCCAGAGAGCTTGTCGCTTCAGCAGATTTGGAAACCCTACGATCGGTTGTACCGCGCTTCAATGCGGTTCAATCGGGCGATGTGGTTGTACCGTAAGTTACTTGGCGGTTGTACCGGACGGCAAATTCCAACGGCTATGTCAGAGTAATTAATGCCGCCGTTCTAGCCGTTACGGGCTTCTGACGCAAGATGCGGTTCAACCGGGCTCTTAACGCCGGTTGTACCGAATCTAGCTGAAAGTTGGGGATTTGGTCCCCAACGGTCATAATTGTTGGTGTGGGCTATAAATACCCCCCAACTGCCCTTGGACAGGTTGCTAGTGAACATTTAACATCCTTAGAGCCTTGGAGCCAAATGCATTCACTCAACACCCAAAATTCTCTTGTGCATTCATTGGTTGGTAGTTGAGTTCATTCAAGTTTATCAATTCATTCTAGATTGATCCTATTTCACTTGAGCATCGTTAAGCAAAGGTCTTGGTTTGTTACTCTTGGAGTTTTGCCGAACTCCTAGACGGCCTTGGCGGTGGAGCACGATGATCTCTTCAAAAAGATTGTGAAGAGGCCCGGTGCAAGTTTGTGAGTGGTTTGGTGTTCGCCATCTCCGGAGCGGAGGAAGAACAACCATAGTGATCGAGGGAAGGCTTAACTCGTAGAGCCGGCTTGAGTTGTCAAGCTTCCTCAACGTGGACTAGTGAAGACCGGCAAGTTTTCGATACCACGGGAAAACATCGTTGTCTCATTGTGGTTATTTCTAGTCTTTACATTTCCGCATTTATATTTCTAGTTTGTTTATTGTGATTAAAGTACCTAGCTAAAAGTATAACTTGTTTAGACTAAGTTGTTAATTGGCTTAAATTGTTAAATTGTTAAAAAGTTTAAAAACCTCCTATTCACCCCCCTCTAGTTGGTTATCCTTGATCCTACAAGTGGTATCAGAGCTTGGTCTCTCATTGATTTAGACTTAACCGTCTAAGAGAGAAAAGGATGGCTAGTGAGGGAATGGCTTTAGGTAGGGCTCCTCTATTTGATGGCTCAAATTATGCTTATTGGAAAATTAGAATGTCAATTTATTTAAAGGCCATGAGTCCAAGCATTTGGAGAATCGTAAATGAGGGTTACGCTATGCCTCTTAATCCACTAGAACTCACGGATCAAGATACGCGTAATGTTCATTTAGATGCTCAAGCTATGAACGCTCTTTTGGTGCTTTGAGCGGATGAGTTCAATAGAGTGAGCAACCTAGAAAATGCTCATGCTATTTGGACAACTCTCTCGGAAATCCATGAGGGTGCATCCACGGTCAAAGAAACCAAATTGCATAGGATTCGGATCAAATATGAGACATTCATCATGTTGCCTCATGAAAACATCAATGAGATGTATTCAAGACATAACAACATTGTGAATGAGCTCAAAGGTCTTGGAACTAACCTTCTTGATGTTGACATTGTACGCAAGATACTTAGGGCTCTTCCGGATAAGTATGAGACATTGGTGATACTATTCCTCAACTCTCCCGAGTTGCCAAGGATGACACCAACGGGGCTTTTGGGCAATCTCATCACAAATGAGTTGTTCAAAAGAGACAAAGAAGAGCTTTTGGAAACATCATCCTCAAAGAAGAAAATTACCGCTTTCAAGGCCAAGGCGGAATCAAGTGATGATGAGGATGAAGAAGAAGACTCCGACGAGGAGTATGCACTCCTTGTAAGAAGAATAAAGAGGGTCATGAAGAGACGCCCTAATAGAAGCTACAACTTCGACAAGTACAAAAAGGGACAATCGTCAAGTGACAAGAAGCGTTATAGCAACATTCGATGCTATAATTGTGAAGAAAAGGGGCACATTGCTTCTCATTGTCCCGAAAAGAAGGAAGGCAAGGACAAGTCTTACAAGAAGAAGAAGTATAACGGCAAGAAGAAGCTTTTCAAGAAGCTTCACAAAGGTGGCAAGCATGAAGCTCACATTGGAGAGTGGGATTCAAATGATGAGTCAAGCGACTCCGATTCTGATTCCGATGAGTCCCCCAAGAACAAGGGACTAGTCGACATTGCAATCAAGGAAGCACCGTCGTTATTCTCCACTCCCACTTGTCTAATGGCTAAAGGAGATAAGGTAAAATCCATTGATAATAATGAACCAACCTATGATGAATTAATGGATATGCTAGTTGATTTAAATGAATATCTTGGAAAAGAAAAGTCAAAATATAAGATCTTAAGTAGAGAACATATTTCTCTAAAAGATTCTTATATGGGGCTAAAGGAAGCTCATGACTTGCTTATCCAAGAATATTCAAGCAAGTCTTGTTCTAGTATAGGAATTACATGCAATATACTTGATGATATGCCTAGTATAGAAATTGCTAAAACTAGTGCATCCATTTCGTGTAATGATCCTATTGCTTTGCTATGCTGCTCTAGTATTAATGTTAATCATGATAATGTTGAGCATAATGATGCAAAGCTTATTGTTGAGAATAATGAGTTAAAGTAACAAGTGACCAAGCTAAACAAAAGCTTAGAAAGGTGATTCAAGGGTAAGGCTACTCTTGACAAGCTTTTGAGTGAGCAAAGATGCTCATTCAATAAGGAAGGTTTTGGGTATGTGCCTAAGAAAGGAAAGAAGCCGACAAACAAGCCCACAAGATTTGTGAGGCAAAGTGGTAAGTATTGCAATAAGTGCCGGGAAATAGGACATGTGCAACAAAATTGTCCTAAGGGTAAGATACCATCTCTTGGTATATATGATTCATGCTATATGCTTAGAAAGACTAAGGATGGTAAAATAGTTGCTCGTTTTGTTGGCACTTCAATTTTAGGCGCTAAAAAGAATGCTATTTAGGTGCCTAAATTCTTGGTTACTAACCTCCAAGGACCCAAACAAATTTGGGTACCTAAAAGAACTTGATTCTTATTTTGTAGGTAAACTATAAAACCGTGGAAAATATTGGGTGCTTGATAGTGGATGCACTCAACATATGACCGGTGATAGAAAAATGTTCACCACATTCGAGAGTGGAAAAGGAGTAGACAAGATCACATTTGGCGACAATAGCAAAGGAAAGGTAATAGGATTGGGTAAAATTGCTATCTCCAATGACCTTTCCATTTCTAATGTATCGAATCATTAAATTTTAATTTGTTATCCGTTGCTCAAATATGTGATCTTGAACTAATTTGTTCATTCTCAAGTGAAGGTGTAACCATCTCTAATGCAAAGGATAGCTTTTTAGCTTTCAAAGGCTTTAGATTTGGAAATCTCTATTTGGTTGATTTTAGTTCAAGTAAATCGTGTTTGAAAACTTGTTTAATGGCAAAAACTTCATTGGGTTGGCTTTGGCATAGAAGGCTAGCTCATGTTGGAATGATTCAACTCAAAAAGCTTTTCAAACATGATTTAGTTGTTGGCTTGAAAGATGTGAAGTTTGAGAAAAATAGACTTTGTAGTACTTGTCAAGCCGGTAAACAAGTCGCTAATTCTCATCATTCCAAAAGTATCATGTCAACTTCTAGATTATTGGAACTCTTACATATGGATTTGTTTGGGCCAACAACCTATAAGAGTATCGGAAATAGCTATTGTTTAGTCATTGTGGATGATTACTTTAGATATACATGGGTATTCTTCCTAGATGATAAAAGTGAAACCTCTGGGATTTTCAAAAGTTTTGCAAAAAGGGCTCAAAATGAATTTGATTTCAAAATAAAGAAAATCCGTAGCGATAATGGTTCCGAGTTCAAGAATACTAAAGTTGAATACTTTTGTGATGAACTTAGAATAAAGCACGAACTTTCCACAACTTACACTTCGGAACAAAATAGAGTTGTAGAAAGGAAAAACCGTACATTAATTGAAATGGCTAGGACAATGCTTGATGAATATAATACTTCCGACAGTTTTTGGGCGGAAACTATTAACACCGCTTGTCATACCATAAATCGTCTTTATTTGCACCGTCTTTTGAAAAAGACTTCCTATGAGCTTATTGTAGGGAGAAAACCGAACATCTCTTATTTCCGTGTTTTTGGTTGCAAGTGTCATATTTTGAAGAAAGGTGTTCGTCTTTCAAAATTTGCAAGTCGTTGTGATGTTGGTTTCCTGCTTGGTTATTCTTCAAATAGCAAGGCTTATCGTGTCTTTAACCAAAACTCCGGTTTAGTTGAAGAAAGGCACGATGTGCAATTTGATGAAACTAACGGCTCTCAAGAAGAGCATGAGAACTTGGATGATGTAGGTAATAAAGCTTTGAGAAAAGCAATGGAGCATATGCAAATAGGTGACATCAAGCCCGAAGATGATCCATCATCTTCCACTCAAGTTGAGCCTCCAACCTCCTCCACTAATCAAATACGAATTGATGGAGAGGACAATAAGGAAGATGATCAACCATTCAACCTACCACCAAGAATTCGCAATGCAATTGCTAAGGATCATCCAATAGATGTAACATCCTGATTTTCCAAGTCCTTTTAAAATTGTAAAACAAAATAAAACTATTTTTGTTTTGATGAGAATTCATAGTTGGTTCGTTGGAGAGGGTTAAGTTTCATGTTGTCACCCCTTCTGTAAGTTGGCCAGTTCTCCCCTCAGTCTCTCTTTTGTGTTATGTTCGGTTTAGACCTTCTCTGTGGCCTGGACCTCCCCAGTGGTCCTTGAAGTTGGACCTCCGCTGGGGGCTCAGACCTTTTCTTAATTGGACGTGTCTTCATGTCCAGACCTTTCTCCTTGAGCTAGATCTCTTTGGATCTCTTTGTTGGCTTGAATCTCTTTGGTTCAGACCTCCTCCTTGGGTCTAGACCTCCTATATTGAGATCCTCACCGCCAGGACCTCCCCTTGTGGAGATCCTAGCGATTAGGACCTCCCCTGGTCGACTCAGTTCTTTAGACCCCCTCTCAAGACCTCCTTGTGCCCGTGGAACCTCCCTTCGTGAGGGCCTAACTGATAGGACCTCCCCGTCATTGAGATCCTACCAGTCAGGACCTCCTTTTTGCAAGGATGCCCTCAGCCAGGACCTCCCCTGATGGGATCTTGGTTGTTAGAACCTCTTGTCGCGTAGACCTCCTTCATGTGTGTCTGGACCTCCCCATGTCCAGACCTCCTCTATAAATCTGGACCGTTAAGACCTCCCCCTTGAGATCTTAACAGCCCAGACCTCCTCTTTGAACATCTGGACCATCAAGACCTCCCCATAGGAGATCTTAACCATCCAGACCTTCCTTCGTTGGCAGACCTGATCGTTAGGACCTCCCCTCGGAGATCCTAACCGTTCAGACCTCCCGTCTGGATTTGATCCTACAGCTCTAGACCTCCCTAGCGGGTGAGGTTCCCCTCTTACCACACGGACCTCCCCGTTAGCACTCAATCTTGGCCGTTGGACCTCCTCTTTGGAGATCCAACTGTCAGGACCTCCCCCTTTGACCCAACTGTTTCTAGATTTGGTGGTCCCACTGCCAAAGCTTACCTATTTTATGTTTCCCGCCACACTAGTACCATGAGCATTTAATGCATGTATTGTCGCATTAAATGCAGCCAAGCAAGTGGTTGTTTCTATTGTATGGGGTCATTCTGGGGCACTATTGGTGTCTTTTCTAGTCTCCTCCCGTAACAGTACATTATGTCCTTTATTATTTTTCTTTGACACTCCCGTACCTTTTGCCCATCTCACATGCTCACCAAATCATGTACGCATTGGGTGGTCTTTTCACTTTCTTTGACTATAACTAGTCCAAGGAGCCCTCCATTGCCACCTTTTTCACACACTTGACACTTTGGCTCACACTCAGTGGCTCCCTGGTGAGTCCTTATTGCCAAGAACATCGCCAGGAGCACCTTCCCTCATTACTTTTCACCATTGGAGGCTCGATAGGAGCTTGGGCTTGACCTCAACCGCCCAGATTGCCTTCGACCTCCCCTTCAACTCGTCACCTCTTCCCTGTTGCTGGTAAGCCTCCTTGTGCCTCGATCTGTTCTTGTTCTTATCACCACCATAAGAGGTTATGTCCCTTCCAGGACCTCTTCCTTTGGATTCTCTTTGGAACTCTATGGGCTTTGTGTGAAGATCACCTCTCTGGATCCTACGCACTCATCATCATCGTGGTCTTTTGCGTAAAGCCGCCCCTCTGGTCTTTTGCGAAGACCTTCCTCATGGACCTTTCTCCGTAGGTTAGGACCTCTCTCCACGTAACCTCATTTGTGTGTGAGGTGTCCTTGTTGAATTAAGTTTTGGAGTTTCTTTTGAAGTTCTTTTGGCTCTTTATTTGGAATTTGGTTTGAGTTGTCTCCTTTTCTCCCGTATAGATCGTGAGGACACTGAGGAGCGCGATTGCACTGAAGAAGAAGACTCTCAAGACAGTGAGCAAGGCAAGTCATGCTCTTGATCATATTGCACCCATTATTTCAATTTATTATGTTCTGTTTCAAAGGATAATGCATGCCTATTTCTACCAAGATATTTTAATACCTGTCTTCAAACACATAGCTATGCCTAATTCCTTCATATGGCCAACTTGACATTGAACCCAATCTGTTGTCACCTTAGACAAAACCTGGATTGTACATTAGTGTGAACCAGGAGCAATTGTGAAACCACATGCTTAGTCTTGCTTAAACCAAAAGTACTTGATTTGGGGAAATCTCTACCTTCATGACCAACTATTGTTTAAAATGATTTGACCATGGCATGGGGATGTCATGGGGGTATGAAAATATTGCTGGGGAAGCAAAGAAAATGGAAATTGATTTAGACTTGGGCGAATTGGTTTGCTTGGTTGGTGCAAGGTTTATGCACGGACTCTATCTGGCTAAGGTGGAGGTCCATGGGTTTGTGTTTGTCGCCCAAGTCGATTGAGGACCGGTCTTTGAGCCGCCAATGCTAGGCCTATGATGGGCTATGCCAAAGCAGTGCAACCACGTGTCTCGGTATGGGGTGTGGGACCCAGCTAAGTAATTTGCGAACTTCCACATGATTGATCCAATTGGAGGAGTGGGAGGTCTTCTATGGCCAAAATGGTCTTTTATGACCTATGTTCCCCTTGGTGCAAGAGGGGCCCAGATCTGTGAGTTTGAATCCAAAGGAGGCGAAACCTTAGCAAGGAGAGGCGTGGTGGGACAATGCATTTCAAAGGCTTTGTCATGAACTCTAGACCTCTTACCTTTGGTAGTGAGAGGTGGCATCGACGGATCTTGGGATAAACTAGAGGATCATGTCATGTGGGTAAAGTGCACATCCTCGATCGAGTGTAAATCTATTGAATAGCCGTGTCGCGGTCATGGACATCTTGGCGTGACCACTCGAGTTAGATGTTGAATTTGGGTTTCTAAAATGTTTAATAAACTGTTTTGGGATTTCTATCCCATGGGCTTTAGGCGAGGAGCCTTGTGACGGAGGTATCCTTCACCAACTTGTTGATGAATGTTATCTAGCGAAAATCAAGTTTGAAAAATGAATTTTAGCTATTAAAATCGCCTTGGAACTTAATATTTGTAATTGAAAGAAACTTGGCTTTATGCAAATCAACCCTATTATGCCTTCTTTTGTATATCCATATATGCATGTCATTTTGTTATTCCACGGGTGTGACTTGCGAGCACAGTGGTAGTGCTCACTCTTGCTCAATGCAAACTTTATCAGGAGAAGACAACAGCAGTGAAGAAGAGGACCAGGACAAGTAGGTTGTGCCCTCCAGCCATTTTGCCTGTGGTATAGTGGATGGACGTTTGTTTCCGCTCTTTTGTAAGCTTGCTTTTGGCCCAAGGCCACCTTTTGTAAACAACTCCTTTGTTATGTTGTAAATAAAGTTTATGTCGTGGATGTTACCATTCTTGTATGTTGTGAAGAGCTAGCTTGAGATCCTTGGGACTAGCTCAGTTCACACTAGGGATCATGGGGTGATCTCTCAGGCCCCACGACCTCCTCAGGTCAGGTCCTTTGACCTCTCCTGAGCGGGCCGTGGCAGTAGGGACCTCCCCAGCGATTCCCGCTTCCCTCGGTGGTACCCTCGAGTGGTCCTGCGGGAGACTCGATTGGTACCCTGGGGGCAGATCCTACCCGAGCCTCGGGAGGTGCTACCGGACCTCCTGGGAGGTCCTAAGGGACGTCCTAGGAGATCCTGGGAGGACCTCTCGGGTGCCCTAGGGTTGGGTCGCCACAATAGACCAAATATTGGGTGATGTAAGTAAGGGTGTTCAAACTCGATCTCGTGTTGCTTCTTTTTGTGAACATTACTCTTTTGTCTCTTCTATTGAACCAAAGCATGTAGAAGAAGCACTTGAAGATCCGGATTGGGTGAATGCTATACATGAAGAACTCAATAACTTCACCCGAAACGAAGTTTGGACATCGGTGGATCGACCCAAGGAACACAACGTTATTGGTACAAAATGGGTCTTTAAGAACAAGCTAGATGAGAATGGTTTGGTTGTTCGAAACAAAGTAAGATTGGTTGCTCAAGGGTATTCACAAGTTGAAGGTTTGGATTTTGGTGAAACTTTCGCTCCCGTAGCTAGACTTGAGTCAATTCAGATATTACTTGCTTTTGCATCATGCTTTGATATTAAACTATTTCAAATGGATGTTAAAAGTGCTTTCCTAAATGGCAAAATATCCGAACTTGTCTTTGTTGAACAACCTCCCGGTTTTGAAGATCCTAAAAATCCAAATTATGTCTATAAACTCTCCAAGGTGCTCTATGGTCTTAAACAAGCTCCTAGAGTATGGTATGAACACCTTAGAGATTTTCTAGTCTCAAAAGGATTCAAAATCAGAAAAATTGATTCAACTTTATTTACTAAAGTTTTAGATGATGATTTCTTTGTATGTCAAATTTATGTTGATGATATCATTTTTGGGTCTAGTAATCAAGATTTTTGCGAAGAGTTTGGTGATATGATGTCTAGAGAATTTGAAATGTCCATGATTGAAGAATTGAGCTATTTTCTTGGACTTCGAATCAAGCAACTCAAAAATGGGACTTTCATAAGTCAAGCCAAGTACGTGAAGGATTTACTCAAAAGATTTGGCACGGAAGATGCAAAGCCCATAAAGACTCCCATGGCTACAAATGGTCATCTTGATCTAAATGAGGGAGGTAAACCGGTAGATTTAACGCTTTATAGATCTATGATTGGTAGCTTGCTTTATCTTACCGCATCTAGGCCCGATATCATGTTTAGTGTTTGCATGTGTGCGCGTTTTCAAGCAACTCCAAAAGAGTGTCATTTAATGGTCGTTAAAAGAATACTAAGATATTTAAAGCATTCCTCTAGTATTGGCCTTTGGTTCCCGAAAGGTGCTAAATTTGATTTAATTGGATATGCCGATTCCGATTATGCGGGTTGTAAAGTGGATAGAAAAAGCACTTCGGGTAGTTGTCAATTCTTAGGAAGATCTTTAGTGTCATGGTCATCCAAGAAACAAAACTCCGTAGCATTATCCACCGCCGAAGCCGAGTATGTTTCCGCGGGAAGTTGTTGTGCTCAATTGCTATGGATGAGGCAAACGTTGATGGATTATGGAATTAAATTTGATAAAATGCATCTTTTGTGTGACAATGGTAGTGCCATGAAAATTGCTAATAACCCTGTTCAACACTCAATAACTAAGCATATAGATATTCGTCACCATTTCTTGAGAGATCATGTGAGCAAGGGAGATATTAAAATTAGCCACATAAGAACCGAAGACCAATTAGCGGATATTTTCACCAAGCCATTAGATGAAGGCCGCTTTTGTAAATTGAGGAATGAATTAAATGTCATAGACTATTCAAATGTTGTTTGAACTCCTCATGCATTGTGTTTTATTTGATGATTTTTGACTATTTTATGAAAGTATTTTTAATTTTTTTTATTAAAGATAGCTATGTTCATAAAAATTATGTTCTTATATAGACAATAGTTTATTCTATGCATAATGATCCTTAATGATATTTATTTTAGTGCAAAACTAAGGATCATTTGCAAATTATCTCAATTCCAAAGTGAATCCAGAGCTGTTCTTTGAAGCTCCAGGATAATCGGTTCAACTGGCGTGTTATCGCGATGCGACCGTTTTTACTGGTACAAGCGGCATTATAAGCTGCGGTTCAACGAAGTCTTGATTCGACCGAAAGTTTGTTGTCGGTTCAACCGCGTCCGTTTCAAAGAAGGCAATAACTCCCTGCGGTTACTGTTTTGCCCACGTCTTAACCCCAGCAACGGCTCGACCATTTCCAAACCGCACCGCCTCTCTCTCTCTCTCTCCCGAAGAACCCCAAAATCCTCTCGAAGAATCCAATAATCATTCGGTTGTTTCTTCAACTCCTGTTGATCTCTTGCATCCTTAGGGTTTCACTCCTTCAATCCTCAAGGTAAAACTCCTTTTCTTCTCCGTTTTACCAAAATTTTGAAACCCTAGGTACCATTTTAGCTTAAGTTGAAAATGTGAGTGATTTTCTGGTTTCTAGTTGGGCAAAGTTGTATATTTGATGTCTAATGATGCTTGCGCAATCATTCCATGGATTCACTCCATGAAAAACCATCAAAAATCCTATTTTTTGTTTGACCTAGAAGTCGGTCAGGACGATCGGTACAACGGGATCTTGAGTGCGGTTCAACCGAACTTCGGTTGTACCGACCACTGAACGTCGGTTTGACCGATCTTCCTGACTGAAAAACAGAAAGTCCAATTCCTTTTCACTTAATTCTACTTTGATTAATTCTTTGGACTCCTTGTAACCTCTTATATCTTTGTAAAGATACCTAGGACTTGCATCTTGTCCCAGAAGTCGCATGGACCTCCAAGAGGGCAATCCTCGCCTCAATCGTCGACGGCTCCATCTCAACGAAAGCACGTAGTAGTCCCAACTCAAGCAAGATCTGTTCGGCGAAAGGTTGGGCATGGCAAGGGCAAGCGGCCAGCATCTGAGTCTGAGTCTGAGGAAAGCGAGGAAGAAGCAAACTTTTACGATTCGATCTTGAGGCCGAAGTCGAGATCAAGCCTGAGACGGCGAGGGACTTTGATGACTTGGGAGAGCCTCGAGCCTCCAACTAATTTGAGGTTGATAACACCGGATGAGTATCTTGTTGAAAAGGCATGTAAATCAATACACTTTTAAATCAGTCTGTGTTAACCCTAGATTTCACACTGTTTTCCAAGGACAAGTATATGAGCAGCTTTATAGACACCACAGGAAGTTTGCAGATCATAGATGGATTAAGTGGTCTTACATGAACTCTTTAGATAGCTACAGTGGCATTTATCAGTTATTTCATCGGGTGGGTCTCCATGACCTTGTGGCAATCAAGCAAAATTATGATGATGAGTTGATTAGACAGTTTTATACCACAGTTCATGTCGATGCAGATTTAAAATCCTTTAGATGGATAACAGTTACCAGAAATCTGGAGAGCACTAAAGAGGAATTTGAACGAGTTTTGAGAGTTCAGTCCAGCTCATGGGAGAAGATTTTTGAGAGCCCCGCCTTACTGCCTCCTACTTGGGCTGACTATTATGATTCCTCCGTCAGAAACAAGCTTGGCACACTTACTGGACTAAGACCCGAACCAAGTATGGTTAACAGGATTATAAATCATACCTTCTACCCCAAAAGTGGCAATTTTGATGTAATCAGGGGTCATGCTTGGAATATAATTGATCATATTATGAAAGGGGTAAAGTTTGATGTTGTGGACGTGATTCTTCAGGGCATAGTATCCTCCAAAAATGACAGGATTAAGAGAATTTACTATGCACCATACATTATGGCCTTGATCACCAAGAAGATAGAGTATCGTGGTGGATTGGGTTCAGTCCATAAGTCTTATAAGCCACGAGACGGTATTCCTCCTCGTCGTGCTACTGATGATGATCCCATTCTTTGGTAGTTCTGCTTTGTTGATCTTGCTCTGCTTTGAAGGTTCCATTGCACAAATTCTTGAAAATCAACAGCTAATTCTTAGTCAACTGCAAGAGATGAAGACCGCTCAAATAGAATTTCAAAATGAGACCCTCAACAAGCTAACTGACATGGAGTTAGTTCGAAATGATTTTCAGAATGAGATTCTCAACAGGATGAGTGCCATGATGGAGGGCTTAACTGACCTAGAAGATTTAGTGAAGGCTCCTCAGCGATACACTTACTCTCGTCGTCCTCCTTCAGCTTCCAAGACCTCTACATCTTCTGCTGTACCTCAGGAGGTCCCAGTCTCAGTGCCTCAAGCTCCAACTCCTATTGCTCCACCATTAGCTCTAACTCCAGCACCGGTATCACCTCCTCCAGCACCAGCTACAGAGTCCGTGCCTTAGGATCCAGCTCCTACAATTTCAGCACCTTCGGATCTGGCCCCAGTTCCTCCTCCGACTCAGATCACAGCCACTCAGGACTCAGCTCCTCTAGCTCCACTTCCAGAGTCTTCAGCTCCAGCTAAGGCCCCGTCTTCTCCTTAGGACCCCGTCGCTTGAGATGTTTTTGGTATTTTGATGCCAAAGGGGGAGAAGTGAGAAGACAATATGTGAAGACATAGATTTAGGGGGAGCATCGGGAGGAGCATCTTTTGCTAAATATTGCCATATATAGACTTATGTGTTTTGTAATGTGGTTTTATTGTTGAACTTGTTGAACCTCGTGCTTGTAATAGTTTATAACTATGTCGCTTTGTTGTTCTTAATGTTGAACTTGTTGAATGTTATTTATGCTATTCTCATGAAATGCAATCCATGTTATTGTCATATTTCATTGTTGCATTTCCCTCAAGTTCAATCATGCTAAAGAAACTTCGCCAAAATTTTCAAAATTTCTCTTCATGTGCTTGCAAAATTCTCTATCATTTATATGCACATGTTTAGGGGAACTTTCTTTAAATTGGACTTAACAAGGAAATAATTCTCTAATATCTTTAAGCTTATTGCAAGAATTATTTTGCTGTTAAGTCATCAAAAGAATATACACTCTAGTATATTCAAAACAATCTTTCTCTCACATATCAAGTGTGTTGTCATCAATTACCAAAAAGGGGGAGATTGAAAGCATCTAGGCCCCTAAAAATTGTTTTGGTAATTAATGATAATATGTGAATATGAGATTAACATGTTTATTGAGTATTTACAAGGTTAAGTCCTATTGGTGAATTTGATAACGTAAAGATGCATGCCAAAGGATAACATGAAGATCTACATGGCTTGAAGACAAGGTACAAATAGTCTAGGATCCTTTTATGTTTTACCGGTCTTAGGAGATCTGGGTTAAAGACCAACTTATAGGTTATATGCCGTACTATTAAGAGGGATCTTGGCTAGTAGCTTGATAGCATGTTCTTGTGCCATATGGATCAATTTAGGATCATGCATGCATTTGAATTCTCTTTTTGTTTGAATGCCTTGTGCACTTTGTCTAAAATCGGTAATCTTTGCGATTATCATTGCGGTTGTACTGCTTCTGTCTTGATATGACCGAGATTTACTTGGCGGTAGTACCGAATTTTGTAGACTAAAGCCAACTAAGCGCTAATGCGGTTCGACCGGCTCTTGGAGTAGTGCAACCGCATTGCGGTCGTTCTGAAAAATAGTTGGTGGTTGAATAAAAACAGAACCAGTGCATTTTGGCTCAGAACCTCTCTTTGGTTTTCGGTTGAACCGATTTTTATATGGCGGTTCAAGAAAGCCAGAACAGATGTAATTTCGACCTGGAGCTCTCTGTGATTTTCGGTTGAACCGCATTTGGGAAGTGGTTGAACAGCTGCGGTTGTCTGGAATTTTTATAAAGCGGTTCATATTTTCTAGAAGCTTGTCATTTCATTGATTTGGAAACTCTCGATCGGTTGTACTACGCTTCAATGCGGTTGTCATAAGTTACTTGGCGGTTGTCTTGGGGCGACAAATTCCAGCGGCTATGTCGAGTAATTAATGCCACCGTTCTAGCCTTCTGAACTTCGGCGCGAATCTTGGTTCAAGCGGGCTCTTAACGCGGTTGTCTTGAATCTGGTGAAAGTTGGGGATTTGGTCCCCAACGGTCATAATTGTTGGTGGGGGCTATAAATACCTCCCAACTGCCCTTGGACAGGTTGCTAGTGAACATTTAACATCCTTAGAGCCTTAGAGCCAAGTGCATTCACTCAACACCCAAAATTCTCTTGTGCATTCATTGGTTGGTAGTTGAGTTCATTCAAGTGCATCAATTCATTCTAGATTGATCCTATTGCACTTGAGCATCGTCAAGCGAAGGTCTTGGTTTGTTACTCTTGGAGTTTTGCCGAACTCCTAGACGACCTTGACGGTGGAGCACGGTGATCTCTTCAAGAAGATTGCGAAGAGGTCCGGTGCAAGTTTGTGAGTGGTTTGGTGTTCGTCATCTCCGGAGCGGAGGAAGAACAACCATAGTGATCGAGGGAAGGCTTAACTCGTGGAGCCGGCTTGAGTTGTCAAGCTTCCTCAACTTGGACTAGTGAAGACCGGCAAGTTTTCGATACCACGGGAAAACATCGTTGTCTCATTGTGGTTATTTCTAGTATTTACATTTTCGCATTTATATTTCTAGCTTGTTTATTGTGATTAAAGTACCTAACTAGAAGTATAACTTGTTTAGACTAAGTTGTTAATTGGCTTAAATTGTTAAATTGTTAAAAAGTTTAAAAACCTCCTATTACTTTACTCTAGTCGGTTATCTTTGATCCTCTGATTTACCTGTGGCTTTTCTCATGGCCATTGGCGAGATCTAGAAAGAGGAGGATGAGCTTCATTCTGCAGCTCATGAGCCAGTCGGTGTCATGTGCCTTGGCGGCATCCGCATCCACGTGCGATGAATGAATGGAGCAGGCGGAGGCGGTGCTGGCCAAAGCAAGCAAGGAAGAAGAGGAAGAGAAGAAGACAAAGGCAAAAATATCCAAATGACAAATAATCAAATGTCTCTCAAACTTTGTGACAAATAATTAAATGCAACAAAAATAGTGGCAAATGATCGAAGACACGCTAAAGAATAAAGGTGAACAAATGATCAATTTTCCCGGAATTTTTTTATTAATTAAACTTTTTTTGAATTTTATTTTAAAGTTAACACCCAGCGCAATTTATTTCCAATTCTAACCCCTTTGGTCACGCCACCACCCGTGACGTGACAAAATAACACTGTCACACCAACCTATTTCTGGTCAAACTCTTGTCACGCCACTAGAAGTGGCGTGACAATGTTATTTGGTCACGCTACAACCAGTGACGTGACAAAAAATGCTATTTTGAGGATTTATCCTGACGCGTGACGGTGTTGTTTTGTCACGCCACCACCCATGACGTGACCAAAGGGGTCAGAATTGGAAATAAAGTTCGTCGGGGTTAACTTTAAAATAAAATTCAAAAAAAAATTAATTAATAAAAAAAGTTCATTTTCCCGAGCCATAAAATATCAAACAAAAACAGTTACAGCTGACATGTGGACCCGCTCTTACACCCTGACCCACTGTCATCGAGACGGCAGAACAAACCAAGCAATCATATAGTAGGCAGCAGGCAGCCAGGCAGGCAACCACCGCAATAGCAAAGTTTTCCCCAACTCCCCTCCGCGGCTCCGCCCCCTGTACAATCTTCTCTTCCCAAAGCATCGCGATGGCCTCCGCACCGACACCGCCGCCCCTCCTCCCGGTCTCCAACCCCACGGCCGCCGGGTCGTCCCCAGCCCAAGCCGTCGGCGGGGGCAGCTCCGACGCGCCGATCGCCACGCCGGCGTTCCGGCTCTTCCTGAGCCGGCTCTCCGAGTCAGCACGGCGCTCGCTGTCCGACCGGCGGCCGTGGACGGAGCTGCTCGACCGCTCGGCGTTCTCGCGGCCGGATTCCCTCTCCGACGCCACCTCCCGCCTCCGCCGCAACCTCGCCTACTTCCGCGTGAACTACGCCGCCGTGGTGGCCTTCGCGCTCGCGGCGTCGCTCCTGGCCCATCCCTTCTCGCTCCTCATCCTCCTGGGCCTCCTCGCCGCCTGGTGCTTCCTCTACCTCTTCCGCGCCTCCGACCAGCCCGTGGCGCTCTTCGGCCGCACCTTCTCCGACCGCGAGACGCTGCTGTGGCTCGTCGTATCGTCGTTCGTGGCATTCTTCTTCACGTCCGTCGCATCGCTCATCATCTCCGGGCTGCTCGTCGGCGGCGCCATCGTCGCCGCGCACGGCGCGTTCCGCATGCCCGAGGACCTCTTCCTCGACGCCGCCGACGCCGCCAGCGGCAACAGCGCGGCCCAGGGACTGCTATCCTTCCTCGGGGCACCCGGATCTATGGTTTGAGACAGCGAACATCAATATCTGGTAGGCTTCTTGGGCTCGAGAAGTTCGTGTTAAGATAAAATTGGTCTGGATCTGGTCTTGTTTTAGCTGTAGCCTATTTCTTCCGCAGTTCCTCATTCTGTAGCAGATCTATGGGTTTAATTGTTGGTTTTGATTGATGCGCCGACTTTTTCAAATATCCGCAGAGTTATCTCATAGATTTCACGCTGTGATGAGGTTTATTGTTGACTGTTGAGTACCTGAGTATGAATGTATGATGTCGAGTTCTTGGGAGTATTGAAACAAAGTGAAAAATTTAAGATACCTGTTTACTTTCTTTTGTAATACTAGTTAATATGCTTGTGGATACTTATCTCGGTCCATGAATGCTTTGGAATAATAGCGAACATCTGAGACTTTCCTGATACTTGTTATAATTGTTACTCCACTCTTCTCTTGTTGGAAATCAACGGGTACTGCAATGTTGGAGTAGTGGAGTAAAGTCAATTGACCTGTGCGATCATCTAATGTTGTTCTAAGCTGGGTTATGTTAATAGCTGATGTTGTGCGAAATAAGATTATACATCAGACTGGACATTGGCTTCGCAATATTTTGTGATTGCTGTATGGTATTGGTATTTCCCTCAGTTAACTTTCACTTCCTGGGTTTGCCCTTTGGTTTGAGGGCCAGAGAGATAAGGAATCATCAGTCTGAATGTTATAGGCGATATGTTACAGTACTTGCTGAATACCATACCTGCTAAATTAATCATCAGATAAGGAATCATCAGTCTGAATGTTATAATCCTTCTTAACCTTACTTTTAAAAAATAAATATGTCAGAAACTTAAAAATGAACCCTGGCTGCAACGCTATGATCTATGGTGCTGCAAATGAACTCCACAACACCACAGCTAGTTCCGAACTTTTTTTTTCAAAATTGAACCCTGCTTACAATTTACAATGCTACCACCTGTCGCGTTGTAAGATCAGCCACGTTGGCACTGTCGTGGCTAGGCCTGGCCAAACGGCCGCCCGACTGTGAGACTTGTTCTTCTCTCCTTTAATATCCTTTCAGAATGATTGAAAGCAGACTCAAAGGAAACCGTAGAGACAGGAACAGTTAACATATCACGTGCAAGTATAGATAGCACGGGATATGTTAACTTATGGGCTTACCACCATTGCAAGATGTCAAACCCTTCTGAGTTGAAATCCACCGTATCGCTGTCTAGATAGGTGGATAGTTCTCCACTCCTTGTGGGTCTTGGCTGAGCATGCGTTGGTGTAGAAGAAGAAGAAGAAGCTCGGACTGGACACGGAGGAAGAGCCTTGAAGATCGCGCCTCACATATTTGTCTTCCAGCAGGGTGGGGAGACTCTTTGGAGGTCGTTCTTGAGCGGACTCCTCGGAACCTATTTTCATACTTTTGGTAAACTTCATTATAGCAGAGAAGCAATTTACGCAAAATAGTCGGTATAGTCTAGCCAGTAGCATCACTAAGAAGATCAAGTACAATACCAAATGCATCAATTTTAGCCCTAGGATCTAAAAGAAATGCAAATGCATATAGGTAAGGGATTTCTCTCCAATAGTTAAGATATTTAGATTTCATGGAAACAACAACATCGCGTAAAACTATGTCATTTTCAAACATTTTCAATTGAGTAGCAATCCGTAAAATAGTATGCACAATGATAGGAGATGTTGGATAGTAGACAGCGGGCAAAGCAACAGTTGCCTCATAAAAAATTTCTAAAAATGATAGTACCTTCTCAGCAACAAACCAATGTTGCTCAATTAATAGCATAGTACCGCCAGTGCTAGGATAGTGCGTTTGAATAAATACAGAAAAAATGCTCTTGTATGGTAAAAGATTCTTAAGCACGAGGTAAGTAGAGTTCCACCTTACCTCTATGTCCAAACCGAACTTTCTTGGACGTTCACCCATCGCCCTGCAGAAGTTCTTATATTGTGCTATTCTTACGTTAGAATTACTCAAGAAAGAAATCGTATCGCGAAAAGCTTTAATATACGGACTTAACCTCTTCAAACCACATTTGACTATAAGGTTGATAATATGACAAGCGCATCGTTGATGTACCAGGAAGGAATCGGCATATGTACTCAGCACTGGAGTAAGAATATCCATGGCCCTAGAGTTTGAAGCGGCGTTGTCTAAAGTAATTGCGAATATTTTGTGCAGTAAGACCAAAGTCTTCTCGACTTTGATATCTGATTCATAACATTCTCCCGTGTGCTATATCAATTAATTTCAAAGCTATAATCCTTTTCTCCATTACCCGGTTGTCATTAATATAATGCGGAACTACACTAAGGTAATCCTCCTGGCAAACCACTCTATATGTAAAATTCGGGGCCACGAAAATGTGCATGTACAAATAGTTCCTTTATTTTATTACAACGTTCATTATAGTATTTCACTATATCCCTAGTTATGCATGCAGAAAGCGAGTAAATCTAGGATTATCTTGCGATCCTAATGTAATTTTGGAAAAAAGCGAGACTACCAAAGCTTAACGATAAATCCTCGAAGTAATTAAGCGACGAGAGAGCTTGGCGGGCTACACGAGGATCGTAGTCGACTAGATCTTTGTCTGCGTCGGGGTTGTATTGCAGCTGCGTCTACCTCATCGTCAATCCTTACTTGGTTCGACACCTTGTAGCATGTCTAATCAAGTGCCCTGTTCCACCTATAGACTTTGCAGACAATTCATAGCGACAAATTTTACAAATAGCATATGGTACCTCATTTCCCGCTGTGTCTTGCATGGTTGTCCTGTTGAAATTCTCCCACACTCCCGATGTAGACGACCTCGACCTCTTTACTCCGGTTGCCATTGAGCTTTGATGCTAACGAGGAGCGATGTGGAACTCCACCTTGCTCCTCCGGTGAAACCTCCGGTTGGTTTGAAGCGTACTTGACGCCTCCATAGGCATAATTTAAATCAGATAAAAGTCCGTACTCACTAAGAGCAAAGGCATGTCGTAAGGATTTGTTCATAACGAAAACTACAAAATCGAGACTAACACTATTACTACTTTCATCTTAGCATAATAATAACTAACAATAAAAGTATTACAAAAATAGTATTGTACCTCTTTCGCTGACTTGCTGACGAAAATTGAAATTCCCAAATTTTGGTACAAATTTTTTGAATTTTGCCCAAATTAGCTCAACATGGATTTGAATTTGTACAACACAATTTCAAAGAGAGAATAGAGAATGAAGGGGTACTGAATGAGGGGGTATGGTGCCTATTTATAGAAAAAAAATGGAATTTTTTGCTATTTTTTAAAGTCCTCAACGGTAAAAAAAAGGGTCAAAAAAATCCTTCCAACGGCCGAATTTTTCAGGCCGTGCCGTGCCGGGCATGGCCCACGGGCACGACATGGCCCGGTCGCCCCTACACTGCGCCCTTCTTCTTCTCCCCAAGCCCGACCTACTTGGTCTGCCTTGCTTCTTGACTCACTGGCTTCCTCGCCTCCCCATTTCATGGTCGGCGACCCGCCGCCTCCTCGCCTCCCATGACGCGACCCGCCGCCTCCTCGCCTCCCATGGCCCGCCACCATGGCGCCTCATCAACCCGCGTCTCCTTGCCTTCCTGCGACCCACCTCCACCTCGGCGACCTACGCCCGCCTCATCGACCCGCCGCCTCGACGGCTCTCACGTGCGTCATGCCGCCCCTGCCTTTGGCTCCTCGCCTCCTCTCCTCCCATGAGCCAGCTCTCACTGCCTGACTCAGTCTGACAGCGACACCCTCCTCCCTCCCTCCGCTCTGGGCTCCAGCCCAACCACAGAAGACCGTCTGACAGCGGCGCCCTCCTCCTCCTCCTCCATTTCAAGACTCCGGCAGACCTCGCGGCTGCGTGCGACGCGGCCTCCTCCTCCTCCGTGGACCATGACCGCACCGTGCGCTCCGCCTCCTCCGCTCGTGGCCGTCGCCTCGGCCCTTCGCCTCCCGCTGCCATGATCGTGCCTCCGGGCGATCGTGTAATAGTGTCGAATTGACCAAATGTCGAGTGGCGGCCCAAGCTGCGACACAGGGGTCTCGTCTTGGGGCGGCGCGGCTGTGAACGATCTTGGGCGTGCTGTGCTTAGGCCGGACCTCTGATGTCGTGCCTCGTGTCGGCCCGGTAGGTCTGGCCCATTTGGCCAGCTCTAGTCGTGGCCAATCTTGCGATGTTGCAATGCCATGGCCTGTGGTCTTGCAAGTAGGCTTGATTTTTTGACCGGGGAGGCATTTATTTTTAAAATAAAAGTTAAAAGGGTTATTTGTTTTTAAAAAAATCCACATTGTTAGAGGTGTTTATCCTGGTATTTCATGGTGGAAAAATTCTAAGTTGACATATAGTTATTACAGTAACATTGTCTTGTGTGAAAAATAACAGTACATTATTTATTTTCCTAACTGTAGAATGTAATCCATGTGTCTTCTGAAGCTGCTTAGTGCTTACTATTAACGCTGATCATACTTAAAAGCATGGACTCCGTACTGCTGCAGTCCTCGAACATGCAAATAGAGAGACTTACCAGATAATATAATCTTATACAATGTTTGTGGTTTTGCTTTTGTGCAAGATTTTACCTGCTCGATAATACCTGCTAAATTGGTTGTGGTGCTTGTATGCCCTTTTTCTGTTTAAACAGCAGCTGGATTGGTGCTCAAAGATGCTGCAAGGCAGAATAGGCCAATTACAAGGTGCAATGATACTGAAAATGCATACTTCTTCTTACTGAGTACTAGTATACTGGCTTTGAAGAATTCATGATAGATTTGCACTACCTGCTACCTGAATACCTTCAGTAAAACAATCTAGTCTTTGTCTTTGTCTACTTGATACCTGAACACCTTAAACAATATTTATTCCTTATCTTTGTTGATAGAGTGTCCAGTTTGATTGAACTATGTTCCATGAAGGCATGAATCAATCAACAGCACGCATTCTGCAAGTGTTTGCCGATGAAGAAAAGAACTATGCACCTTTTGCGTTTGACCTGGAAGGAGGATAATGCATACTTCTCACGTATAAACGTAAAGTAAAGAAAGCTTGTTTAGCACTCAATTTGCAAACAGAAAAAGGTTATGTGTGGCGTGCTCTTGAATTTTTTGGACAACAAAAAAAACTGAGAGCTACTAACTTTGCAAACAGAAAAAAAGGTTGTGTGTGGCGTGCTCAAGAATTTTTCGCACAACAAAAAAATTAGAGAGCTACTACCGACTTGCGACTTGTGTTAATGGCCCGATTGTGTTATGCAGAAATTGGACTGTTTCATGTGAAATTACTGCTTTTCAAACACGAGACCTTACCTGCTCTGTGCTTAGGAATCTTTACAAGTAAAATGAGGCTCACAGGGGGCGTGGGGAGGGTGGTCACGTCGATGCATTTTTGTTGGCCATCAGATGTTGCTCGTGCTGTTGCCGCCGTCGGATTTAAATCGGCGTTGTGTTCAATACATGTTGCGTCGCCTTGCGTGCTTTCGCCGTGGTCATGTCTGTTCGACGCGCCACATGGAGTCGTTGCCTCACTTCCTATGCTGGTTGCTTCACCTCCACTCGCTCTTGTCCCTCCTTTTCCCCATCGCGCAACACTTGGTTCGTCTTTCTCCCTCGCTTTGTCTCTTTCGTCTCGCTCTTGCTCTCATCGCACGCTTGCCTTTTCCCTTCCGGTTGTCATCGTCGTAGTTCGCCCACTCTCTTCCTTCGGTTCTCTCCACCCCTACTATGTTTCCAATTGCTGATGGCTCTTGGTTTGTCTCTGTTGCGCTTGTTCTATTGCTCTTGTGGGGAGGATGTGTTTCTCTGTGGATCTACGCTTGTTTAGCTTCATTCGGCCTTTTCCCTATTGTGTTCTTCGATTTCGTTGCCATCGTCCTGTCCATGCATCTTCCCTTTTCTCTTTTTCAGTTAGATCTTGCCTCATCCTTGCATCCTGGTTGGTTTCTTTGTTTGCCCTCTTCGCTTTGGTGTCTGTTTGGTTCAATTTAGTCTGCTCTGTACGCCTCCTCTTCGGTCGGCGTTCGCCACCACCGTGGCGTCTTCTGCTTCTTTCCCCTTTTCTTTTTTTGGGTTGTTTTTTAGTCCTCGCTTCGTTCGATTGTTGTTGTGGGTGTTCCTCTGTATCTTCTTTTACCTCTTTTGAGGTTCTATTTTAGTGTGTTCTTTGGTTTTGTTCCTATCATATTGTTTGTGACTCTTCCTTTTTTTCTTCTCTTTTTCGTTGGATTTTGGCGCGTTCTTGCACCCCACTTTGGCCGTCTACTGGTGGGGATGATTCCTCGCTGGTTTCTATACTCTTCCTCCTCACTAGGGTTTCTGTTGGGTTCGATCCTAGTTAATCTGTGAGCCTCCTCTTCGATCGGCGCTCGCTATCGTCGTGTTGCTTCCTGCTTCTTCCCCCTTCTCTTTTTTAAGTGCCTTTTAGGCCTCCCTTCGTTCGGCTGCTGTTGGGGGTATTCCCTTGTTGATCGATTTCTTTTGCTTCTTTTTTCCCCCTTTTTGGGGGTTTGATTTGACTCTGTTCTTCCGTTTTATTGCTATCGTCCTGTTTGTGTATCTTAGCTTTTCTCCTTTTCGATTAGGTTTGACCTCCTTCTTGCATCCTGGTTTTTGCCAGTTACTGTTGGGGATGGTTCCCCCTTAGTTTCTCGCTCTCCTCCTGTTGGGGGTGTTCCCCCATTGGTCGATTTTGTTTGCTTCTTTTTTCCCTTTTTTGGGGTTCAATTTTACTATGTTCTTCTCTTCCGTTGTTGTCGTGTTGTTTGTACCTCTTATCTTTTATCTTTTTCGGTTTGGGTTTTACCTCATTCTTGCATCTCGATTTTGGCTGTCTACTGCTGGGGATGATTCCCCCTTGGTTTCTCTCCTTTGCTTCTTCGATATGGTTTCTATTTAGTCCGATTGTAGGTCATTTAGCGACATCCTATCTTTTTTGTTTTTTCCCCTTTCTTTTTTTGGGCTGATTTTTTACCTTTCTCTTCGTTCACCTATTGTTGGGGGATGTTCCGCCGTTTTTTGTTTACTTTGCTTCCTCCCTCCCCCCCCTTTGTTCTTTTTTTGTGGGTTTCTGCACACCCTTTTGTTCGTCTTCTATTTAGTTTTGTTCTTCCTCTTCGATCGACTGACTTATTTATTCTATTTTGCATATACTTCTATCCGCGCTCCCTGGTTTTGTGTAGTTTTGTTGGTTCCTTCGCTTCTCGGTCTGGTGCTCTCTCTTCTTTTCTGTACTATTGTCTGGTATGTGTTGTCATGTGCTGTCTTATCTGTTTGCTTCGTCTTACTTTTGCAGGTGTTGCTGTTTTCTTCGTGCTTCATCCAAACATTGTTGTCTTCTCGTCATTGCCCGCTCCGGTCCTGACAGTGTGTGCTCGCTTTTAGCTGATGTTTCTTGTCATTGCTTTATATTTGTGTACTTAGTCATACTGTATCAAACGTTTGGTTGTTCAGTAACCTGCGTACAAACCTACATGCACTCACTTTACAAGTTTACATATAGATTCTGCGAATTTGCACATAGTGCTTTTGCAGTTCCATTTAGCATTAAGCCCTTAGATCTATTCTACAACAGTCTTACTAATACATTATTGTAATAATTTTGTACATAGCATTGCCTTCTATAATAGTGCATAATCGCTTCACTGCTATTGTTCTAGTTAGTATGTTTTTTTACATAGCCATAGTAGACACTACTTTTTCCCCCTGATTCAGCTAAGTACATACTGACCTATATGCACTTGCCTTCCAAACTTAGATGCATATGGTGCCATCCACTTATAGTGCTGGTACTGTTTCGTTGGTCGTTGAGATTTTGTAGGTATTACACAATATGATTTGTATCTTTACATTCTAGATAGTGCATCATATTCAACGTAAAACTCACGGATAAATGTCTATATTTTGTGCACTTCGGCTTGTATGTCCTGCTACCTTCTAGAATAGTCTCTAATTATTTCGACGTTAGTGTTATTATCTATGTACTTCCTTATGCGATTGGATCTACAAAATAGATCCGCTGGTGTTACTGTCTATATATTTCCTTCTAGGACAATTTTGGCTGAATTTTTCCCAGTGCAGATGTCTGTATTTTGAAGGTTAGGCTTTGTTCATCATAGGACTCTACTCAGACATATCTAAGAGGCGGCTCAATATACGACTTAACACATTTAGATGAGCTCTGTCTACTGACATGTTCTATATATGTTGATACAATAAGCAACTATTTCCCTAGATATGTAGTAACGGCTAAAGTCAACTAACATATAGCCGCAACCATAGCCACATTTCTATGCGTTGTTATGTATTCTATTGCATACGATTATTTTCCTATCTGTGCTGCTGTCTTGTGCATAGATTCTATGTTTTCTCCATCATTCCTTTTGTTCAGACCATATCTATATACTTATTCATGTTGTTTGCTTCGCTCGCTTTCGCTATCTACACTATTACTTATTCGGAATATTTTGTGTCCTCTTCACCGTCTCAATATTTGGACCATATATCTTTAGCTATTGATGTGTTTACTTCTGTTTAGTGCTTTATAGAGGAGGAATGACTTACTGCAAACGCAGCGTGTCGGTGGTATATATGTCCAAATATTCTAGAAGCTACAACCCTCACAGCTAGGTATACAACTCTACAACTACAAGCCTACGATTATACAGTTCATTGCTGAAATAACATAGTTTCTGCCAATGTATCGTTTGTTTTGCTCCTACACACCTATCTATTCAGTTTTCTGCTACACAGTATGCAATACCATTTTGAATCTATATCATGTGTTACTTTACGTGATCACATCCCGCGAACCAATACTCCTTCCAACCAGATGGAAGAAAAAAACGCTCAAGGAAATACTTGACATAAATCCTTTTGATTTCCTGGTTAGTTTTTCCCATTTAGTTCTTTCTCTTTATTTTATGATTATCCTTTATAAACATGCCTTGAATAGCTTTCTTGTATCTACATGTAGCCTACTAGACTTAGATGCACTGCCACAATTGCTAGACTAAGTCTCGGTCAGACATGGTGGTTTTTCTCTTTCAATAAATGCAGTAGGAAGTCTGCTTAAGACAGCAGTTCATACAGATGCTCATATTGTCCCGTGTATCTTCGTTGCTCTATAACTTACTATGTAGGTTCTTGCAGTTTTTCGATCTTCTGTACATCCTGCTCCACCATGGTGCTATGGTTACATGCCGGTTGATCTTTCTATTATGTAAGTTTGTTAGTGGAGTCATCTTCTTATGGTTCTAGCATACCTTATACATGGTCAATACCGCATCTCATGGAATTGATTTAGCATTTTTCTATGCTTTTATTTTGTCACATCGATACGTATTTGCGGCGGTAAAAAGCAGCAGTTCCTTTCAAAACTTGTAGCATTCATAGGTACAGAAACATTCAACATGGTACATAGATTTGACCCAACGAACACTCACATCTATGGAGATCTCTCGCCGTCTTTGTATGACTTTGGCTATGGGATAGCATCTTTTTGTTCAGATATATTTTCTTATTACCTACATAGTGCTATCACATAGCCATAGCCATATTGTTCAACAAATGCTATCTCACCAGATGTTTGTCTATTTTAGAACCTACGAGGTAAAGAGCTCAATTATTGTTTACTAATATTCATACTCATCTTCATATGCTTAGTGCAATGCATTTCCCCCCTATCTATCTTAGCACGTCTATGGTCCATCCTCACAGATTGCACAACATTTTTCAGCCTAACATGTGTGTCGTTCGACGATATCGCTGCTTCTGAGCCTACCAAAGAGAGTTGTCTACATGCAGAAGCAAAGAACCAAGTTTAGGTATGCTATCTATACCAGTATCTTTACCTATACCTGTCAAAATCCCTATTCCCTCCCAGAGCTCACGTACTAATTTGAACCATTCTTCTGCTCCTATAGTGACTTCGACGGAGCATGTTGCCACAACATAGCTTATATTTTGCTCCTATGCTAAGGGTCCATGCTTTGTGCTCCTGTTGGCTCCACCAGTACTCTTTTTTATTATCTAATCCACCATTAAAAAACGTATAGTCTGTTTCTGTTAGTGTTGTACTCCTTTATATGTAATGCCAGACTTTATAGTCTCTTTGTTTTCTCTCTACTGATACACGCTCTGTTTTTAACGTTTTCGAACAATCGTGTCTATACCATATCACGATCAGACATTGCTTTTGGTACTTTTTATTGTCTATATCTAGCCGCGTATAATACTTTGCGTTTTCCTACACTCGATGCTTTACGTACAAACTAAGACTCATCAAACTACATCCCACTGTTAGATCTTATTGCCTGCCATGTTCTGTACTGTTTTTGAGCATTGAACAATATTTCATTTGCTTATTAGATGCAACAAACTGGATAATTGACAAAACTTGTTTTGGCTTGGATATAACCTGTGCTCAGTTTTAATGTGGTCTGCTTTTGTCTGATCTTTCATAAGACTTCTCTTGGGGTGTGTAGATTTTCTTTTGTTTGTTCTTGCATATAGACCTACATGAAAGTGGTTCATATCGAACCCACATTTTTGTACAACTACATTTCCTATAGTAGTTATTTATGACCAAACATACCCATACATACGTTTTGCTTTCACATTACTCTGCGTGTCTCATATTTGGTCTCCAGTATGTTCTACAATCAGCATATTTATTACATTAGTCTTAGTATAACCATAAATGTAACTTTCGGACCTATAATTCCGTTCAATACAACCGTAGACGTATCTTTCGCACGCGCAAGGTGCGCAACGGGCTTTAGTTTTTGCAAATCGAGAGCAACCTCTCTTGCGTTGTTGCGTGTGTGGTCGCATTGTTCATGTGAAAATAGTAACAACATGATAAACGGTTCTGGTTTGTTATTTATGTTTGGGCCCACCTGACATTGAGTGCTTAGGCCCCACCTCTTCAAAACTAGCCTGTAAGACCATCTCCAATGTTGTGTTTTAGCCGGTTCAAATGAGAAGAGAGAATACATTTGAATCGATTCAATACATTGGAGGGGTCGATTCCAACTAAAAAATACATGGAACCGAACTCTACTTAGGAATCGATTCAAAGCATTAAACAACTACATAGAAGAGGGTGCGTTTGAGAGAGGATATTATTATTTTATGGTTTTTTAATGTAATGTGGGTCCCAGTTATTAGTAAGAATCAGTTCAATACATTGGAGAAAAATAAACTCGATTCTTAAAATACTTATATGGCATGACATTAAATTGACGTCGGTTCAATACCCTAAAGATACTCTAAGTCTGCAATGTAAGCATACCCGCGGCGGAACACGCGACACCACCTACCTCCTCCTTCCGCCCCTCGACTATCGATCGATTCTTCGCGGCTTCGCTCTCAGATCTCCCGATTTTGGCGTCCAACCCTACCACGAAATCCCCCAACCCCCAAGCAGCCATGATGGCCGCCGAGCCCTCGCCGGCGGCTGCCTCCACCTCCGCCGCCGCTGACGACCTCGAAACCCTCGCCCTCGACTCCTCATCATCCGCCGCCGCCGCCGCCTCCACTGACCCCCTCCTCCGCCCGCCTTCCTCCCTCTCCTCCCCCACCGCCGCCGCGGACCACGACCCCTTCGTCATCGACGACTTCCTTGACGACGATGACATCACCCCGGCCCCCAGCACCTGCCCCCCCGCCGCCCCGGCCGAGTTCGCCTGGATCACTGTGTCCGATCCGAAGAAGCACGCGGACCCCACCGCCGGGGCCGCCGGCGTGATGCCCGGCTCCGGGAGCTACTTCTCCTACCTCATCACCACCCGCCTCACGGGCGGCGGCGGCGAGTCCCGTGTGCGCCGGCGCTTCCGCGACGTGGTGGCCCTCGCGGACCGCCTCGCGGCGGCCCACCGCGGCCTGTTCGTACCGGCCCGGCCCGACAAGAGCGTCGTCGAGGGCCAGGTCATGCAGCGCCACGACTTCGTGAGCCAGCGTTGTACCGCTCTCCAGCGCTACCTCTGCCGTCTCGCCGCGCACCCCGTCGTTGGTGGCAGCCCTGACCTCCGCAAGTTCCTCACTGGGCCTGGTGCGATCCCCGCCTTCGAGGGCGAGTCTCCGCGGTACTGGACTACCACCGTGAGTGCTGCCACTCCGCCGGTGCCAGAGAAAGCTGGGAGAGACTTGTTTGGGATGTTTAAGGATTTGAAACAGACGGTGGTGAATGGGTTGGTCGCAACGAAACCACCACCTGTGGAGGAGGAGACTGACACAGAATTCCTGGCACACAAGTCCAGGCTCCAGGAGTTACAGCAGCAGCTCACCACAACATCCCAGCAGGTATGTGTCCTGTGTCGTGTGCGTAACATTTTTCTTCCCTGATGGAGCACAGCAATTGTGTATAGACAATTAGCACGATATGTAAGGTGGTATAGCGCAGCTCTAAAAGTAGATTAAACAAGTAATTGACTTCCATGTGCCTCAAATAATAGGGTCAATTAGGTCAGTAATGTCACAAAAAGTTGCAATTAAAGAAATAACTAATGTTCACAAAGGTGCTAGTCGGGTGGTGGACCAGCGCCTAGCACCTAGGGCGCCTAGGCGGCTGACTCAGCAGGAGGCTGGCAGGAAGCAGGGGGCAGTGGCAGCACATATAAACATGTATATAATTGATGTAATCTACTTTTGAGAGGAGTAAAACTGTCACCTATGGCAGAAGTGGTGTAAATTAGAGATGATGTAAAGTGTAAATGCCCATAATCCATTTGATGTAAAGTTGTAAACCTGCAAATTAACAAATGCATGAGTTGTTTACTTGGAAAATTAACAAATGCATGAGTTATTTACTTGGAATTATGTTACTTTGTGCTTCCACTTCAACTAGAAAGAAAGAAAGACATAGCTCTCACAATAACATAGTTCTCACATAATAAGACAACATAGTTCTCACATAGTGGCATCACAAGTTCATAAGGAAAGTAGGAAACTTAAACAAGCATGATAATATGATCATCAAATGAGTCAATCTTCATCCTCTTATAATCCTTAGTTGGAACCACTTCATCTTGGTCGGATTCGAACTCTTCCCCCCCATTGAACTCATCTTCGGAATCAGACTTGAAATTATCTTCATGAAGTTCTCACACTCTTGCGCTCCTACGAGGTTGCACGGCTTCACTAGCTTCGCATGCTTAATCAGTAAGCTTCCATGTAAACCCTGTACCAGGCTCAACTTGGCTCAACTTCTTGATCATCATCATCTCCGCCTTCAATTATCCACCCTTGAGCATGAGTAGCATCCTTTGCTAGAAGGGCATCGACGTTCTTTGCTTTACTCTTCTTTTTTTCTACTCAACAATCTTGAATTGAATTGAACATAGACTAGATTGTTGAGGCGACACACATCTAGCTTATTCTTTTTCTTTGAATGTATCCATGAAATGCAAAGTGAAGTCTAGTTAGATTGCATTATATTTGAGAATTAGAGTTGAGAATTGACTATTGCAACATACCATGTCAAAAGTGCTCCAATTTCTTTCACACTTGGATGAACTTGAGGTTAACTAGAGGATTCTTATAGCCATTCTTTGCAAATGAGGAACATGACATCCATAGGTAGACCACCAATTAGCTACATATTAGGAAGGATATTAGTATACGACAAATTGACAATATGCATGCATTTATTTGAGTTGAGCACTAGTTTGCCGGGAATAAAACTGATTTTTTGGCATCCAAGTTTGGCGGTGGCTTTTCCAAAAGTACCTTGTTATGCTTTAAATTTGGCCAAATCCTCATTAATCACTTGAGATTGCGTGTCATCATCACCATAATAAAAAGTTTTAACACAATCAAATACCCCATCCATTAAAGTTGAATACAAAAGTATGGTTTGATCATGATAACTATAATAAGGATTCAATAGATATGTTGTCAAGGCCAATGGAGAATCAAGCCGTGCCTTCATCTTTCCATCAATTAGCTCAATGACCGTGTTGTAGTCCGAAGTGCTCTAGATCTCCTTGATTTGTTTCTTTGCTTCTAGAATTTCTCAATAAAGAAAGATCATAAATGGACCATCCCCATCAACCATGCGAAGAACTTTCACCAATGGCTCAAAAGCCTTCAAGCAATTGAATATATAAGATTAGCAAATAGCAAACAATACAAGATTACCAAAATGGCAACACATATTAACAAGGTAATGACGCTTGGTATACCTTCAAATAAGTAGTAACACCATTCCAAAAGGACCTACTAATTAGTGTACTAGACTACTTGTTTCCTTAACTCCTTTGCCTTTTTAGTGTGAGCACACTCTTCCCATTCCTTACTAAGCGCCATCGCCCTTAGTTCGGCCTTCTTGTCATTCAAACTTTGCAAATAAAAAAAGGAATAAGCAAATCTAGTCACACCCGGCCTTATGATATCTCTCTTCTTTGTATATTTCCTCATCAAGGCCAATGTCTTATGGTGTGAATAGACAAAAATGGTGAATGATTTTGTTTGCTCAAATGTCTTTTTGTACTTTGCATTGTTGCCAATTGCTTGTAGCATCAAATTGATGATGTGAGTTGCACATGAGCTCTAAAAGATATTTGACCTCTTGGCCTTCAATAATTCTTTTGCTCCCATGTTGTGGAAGCATCGTCCGTAACTACTTGCACAACATTTATGAGACCTAATTGTTCAATGCAACCATCCACATACTCAAAGATGTATTCACTTGTGTGTACATCTTCCTACGCCTCCTTTGATCATAGGAAACTTGTCCCTAAGTTGCAATACACACACAAGTTCATTATGCTCCTTTTTTGGTCGGTCCAAGCATCGGTCATGATGGAGCACTCGATCAGGGCCCTTTCTTCTTCATGCGACTTCAACAAACCCTTGGTTCTTTCCACTTCCTCTTTCAACAACTTATCCTGGCATTCGTATTGAGAAGGACCTACAAAGCCCGGTCCAAAGCGACAAATGGCCTCGCACATTTGCTTGAACTCATTATTGTTGATGACATTGAATGATATACGTAAACATAAGAAATTACAAACATATAAGGATAGCAAACAATATTACTAACTTCACGAGAGCTTGAGAGTTGCAACTTATACTATGAGCATAAAGTCGTCTCACAACATATTGCTCCACCTTTTGAGTTCTCTCTTTCCAAAGTGCTTCATTAATGTTTTGTTGTCACATCGTTTGTGACGAGCTTAAAATAGTAGAAGGATCAATAGCACAAGCAAACTTATCCATATGACCTAACTTACGAGGTTTCGAGCCTCCAACTTCTTCAAGCTCTTCATTATCCTCTTCTTTGTCAATCACCACTTCATTTCTTACCTCTTCCGCTCTTGCTTTCTTAACCTTCGTCTTGGATTTTGCCTCAATAGATTTTTACAATTATCTTGTTCTTCCTTTGTGGACTTTGGGCATCTATCAACATTCCCCATGATATGACCAATATGTTGCTTGAACCTATAAACCCCTCTGGAAACTATCTTGTTACACAATTTGCACTTCACGTTATCCAAGTTGTTTGGATTAACTAGCTCTTCAAACTCCCATCCCATATCATCCGATTTCCTTTTTAGGGATTGGGCATGGTTATTAAGGTGGTAAGGCGAGGCGAGGCGACTCACCCCCCTCACACCTTTTAAGCGGCAAGGCGTGAGGCAAGGCGATGCCTTACCACATCATAAGGCGAGGCCACATAGGATTGGAAAATATAGGATTTGAGGAATCATCTAATATATATTAAGTGATAGTTGTTTTGTTAAGTGACATATATTAAGAAGGGAAAGGGGAAGAAATGCCAGAAGGCTAGAACCCATCTGTACCGCCTTGCACCTTACCTCGCATCGCCATGCCTCGCCATTGCCGTCGCCTGCCCATTGCCCACCTCTCTTTTACCCTCGCTGACCGACACTCGGTGGCCTTCCTCCCCTTGCCTCTCTCCTTCTCTTCATCGTCTTGGTGGTGGCGGCGGCGGCGGCCGAGTGCATGCCGCGCACCACGCCACGCCATCGCTGCTTGGCTTTACTGCCACCGCCTCGAGTCCTCACTCAATGTCGGCTCAAGCTTCCTCCTCTGTCCTCTCTTAGTCTTGGCCACACACACCACCTCCGGTCCTCCTCGATGGCGGCTGCGGCAGGTGTCGCGTCGTCTCCCTCACTCTTCCTCTTGACCTTAGCGACGCCTTAGGCCTAAGGCGGGAGCGACGCCTTGCCCCCCGGTGGCGCCTTAGCGTTTAGGCGACTCCTAAGTGATGCCTTAATAACCATGGGATTGAGATTGAGAAGAAGTGGTCTCCGACGCGGGAGCAACAGATGACATCCTATATTAACGAATAGTAACAAGTTGAAAAATAAAATACTAGCTAAGTAGTAACTACTAGTACTAACAACCAACTACTATTAAGTACTACTACTACTAACGACTATACAGTACTACTGCTAATCTACTATACTGTCTACTGCTACTTCAACTACTACTAGTAATCATGAGGCGGAGAGAGCAGAGCGAGGCAGGAGGAGAGGCGGAGTAGTAGCCTTGATGGTAGAGGCGAGTTATTCTTGGCGAGGAGAGGCGAAGGGGAGGTAGGAGCAAAGCATGGCGAAAGGTAGACGCGAGGTCAGAGCACAAAGGAAGTGAGCCCACCACCGGAGATGGGAGAAGCGGTCTGAGAGGTAGAGGCGGGGAGGGGCCGGCGGAGGAGAACATACTACAAATCGGAGATGGCGGTGAAGAGAGCTGCCGGCAGTGAAGACAGGCGACGGCGATGGGGAAGACCAAATCGAGCGACGGTGAGGTCGATTTGGCGTCGGCGGAGGCTGATTCAATGCCAGTAAGAAGTCGGCGGCGGCGGCGGCAACAACACAGGTGCACAGGCGCGCTGTCGAAAAAACCCTAGCTTCACACTTGGCTTGCTTTTATACCCCCCCTCCCCTTCTCAAATCGTTTCTTTTCTGCAGCCTTGGACAGCCTCATCCCGCCTCGGTTGCCAAGGCGGCCGACGCGATCCATCCACCATCATCACGGCTTGGACTGTCCTGGCCGCCTTGGAACTCCTAGGCAGGCGGTCGCCTAGGCACCCGACTTTGAACCAAGTCACAACGGCCGCCTGGCGCGGAGCGCCTAGGCGCTGTCTAGGCAATCGCCTCAGCCGATTTCATCAAAAAGGCTAAAAAAAATCTGGAAAACAACACTCCAAAGGGAATATTCCAACACAAATTTTCCAAAAAGACACAATTGCCCCATCTCCAGCGTCTCTTGTGATCTCTCTCTGGTGAGCTGCGCCGTGCCTCCTCTGCCATGCCATCGCCTCGGGTGCAACGTGGTGGGGCGTCTCCACGAGCCCTTCAGCGCAGCCCCCGTTTGCGCCGACCCACGTCACCGACCTGAAGTCCGCAAGCCCTACCCGCGGGGCGCCGCCCTCCCTGGCGTCGAGGAGGACGTTTGTTGGGCTTGACGTCGCGGTAGGCCACCCCGCGGTGGTGGCAGAGCGCAAGCGCCTCGGTGAGCTGCACAATGACGGAGGCCATCTCGTCCTCGTACACCACGTGCACCTGCACCATGCCCGGGTTGCCTGTGCCGACGAGCTGGCCAGCTTGGGCTCGAGCTCCGTGAGCTCCCAGTCGAGGTCGTCAAAGCAACTACACTCGCTCGTTAGCATGTTTGATTTCATTAACTATTATTTAGGTGAGCTGCAACCATTCGACGGACTTGACGACGAAGGCCTCGCGAGTGGAGCGCGACATGCAGCGGTGGACGAAGCCAAAGCGGCTGTGACCTCCCACCTCCTCCCCTCCTGCGTCGAAGCCCTCACTGCCCATAGCCACCATCGCCACGCCAGTGCTCACTGACAAGACTGAGCTACCTCCAATGCAGTACAAGGGCAATATCGTCAATTCACCCTCAGAGTGTTATTTTCCACAATTTCACGCGTTCATAGCGCCATTTGGCAGTCGAGTGTGAATTTATTGTTATTTCTCTAAAATCGAGCGAATGGAGTGCTACTGACCTATTTTCCCCGGATAATATCTTAAGTATGTAACAGCAGCCACATGGAAAACTATTGCTTGCTTGATACTCTGTCATCTCTGTGTTGTGCATGGGTTGTTTGTACACAGGGAATGCAGATTGGTTTGAATCTGTTATAAATTGCTTATGAAGTTGTTTATGAATTGGCAACATAATTAGCATTCTATACTAAGTGTACTGTTTTAAACTTTTGGTTCGTCTGAATATTTTTAGGGAGGGGCGGAGGAGTTTAGCTTTTTCATGTTTGCAAGATGATTGCTTTGAATTACTATTTATGATTTTACAATAGGGCTGTGAAAGAAACAAGTTAAACCCAAGCTAATTTTCCATACTCCCAAAAGTTATGCAAGAGTTTAGTTCAAGTTCCAGAAGTCTTAGGAAGGGGCGAAGGGCTCTGTTTTTAACTTCCTCAGGGGTGTTACTGTGCCTAGCTATTTTTAATATTGTCATATCGGCATCTGATAGTTTTAAATGTTTTTGCCAACATATGTAGTCGTAGAAGAAAATTCTGACACAGATTCATGTGATCTGTTGTTGTTAAGTTTGGAGTTCAATCGAGAAAGAGTTTAATATTTTTCTTATTGCCTGATCTGTTCGCAAGCAAGTTTGGCTTATATCTTTTATATCAATCCCGCCCATCTTAGGATTTCTACTGTGCTTTTCTTATGCTCAAAGAGAGATGTCCATGCAATGAGGTGATGCTCTTTTGATTGCTCTTGTTTTGAGTCATCTCAATTCGCGAACACATTTACTAAAATTGAAGGGAACAAACTGCAGGCCAAAGAACACGGACACACTTTCAGCCAACGAATGAAATTTATATTTTGTTATGTGGGTCATCTTAACTTCATGGTTCCAATGAGTGGCTAGGTTTTTGAGTTTGACTCTAGCTGGCATTTACCTGATTGATCTTGAGGTATGTTGGTTCGCAAAAGAATGAAATTTGAGTTCTGTTTTCTGTGGAGTTATCGAATTGGCCCAATAGAAGACTTGTAACATAGGGTGTTTATCTTATGCTTGTGGAAATTATGGTGTCTAGTAGATAGCATAAGATATTGTATTGTTGCATTTTAAGTTTTCTTGGTAAATGGATATTCTAGTTAGAAGTAGCAACGCATTCCCTCCTTGCTTTGGGACCTAATTTTGGTCATCTGCAGAATAAGCCTTGGAATGCCTGTTCTGTTGTTACACACTCATATATTATGTGAAACTTTTCCAATGGTATGTATTGGTCCACAAAACTACTATTATTAGTCTTCTAATTTTGCATTTTATGTAGGCAGAAGCACTTGTTAAAGCTCAGGATGATCTACGAACAACTACTGCTCACTTGGGAATGACATTGATTAAGTTGGCAAAATTTGAAAGGGAGCAAGCAACATGTAGTTCCCAGAGAAGACGGGCTGGTGGTATCAATAATTTTGCAAATTCTGTTGTCAAGTTCAGCAGATCGCAGGCAAAACTAAAGTCTGAAATTGTAAAACATCTGGTATGTGAACATGTCACAGACTTAAATAGAATGAGAAATTGCTTGAGTGTCATTTCTTGGAATTATTTTTCTCTTTCATAATAATAAGATATTATTTATGCCTTTGCAGGGTAGTATCCATGAATACTTGGAGATGATGATATCTGTTCGTCATGCATTTACTGATCGTTCTAATGCTTTACATCATGTGCAAAGTCTGTCAGCAGATCTATTTTCATTGCACACCAGGGCAGGAAGACTTGAATCTGTATCATCAAGAGGTCTTGGGCAGGAGTGGTCAAGGTATCAGAAGACAGAGGGATTGAAAGAAACAATAAGTGCAACAGAAGCAGCGAAAAGCCATGCACTTAGAGAATATGAAAGTATTAAGGTAAATCACCTAAAAAGCGATGTAAACGTGTTCCGTTGAGAAAACTTAGGGAGCATGAAAATATAAAGGAAAATCACCTAAAAGAACAAAGTACAAGCTTTACGTATAAAAAAACAAGTGTGCGCCTCTTATCGTTTATTACTGAAAGTTTGCTCATGTTGTACTTGTTACATTTATTATTTCTAATTGCCTTAACTGCATATGCTCAACTAAGTCTTTTGATCAAGTTAGTACATCTAGCAAAATTTAGTATGGTAAAATTTATATTCGTGTCATGGTTGCACACTTATAGTTGGATAGTCTTTTCTTAGTTAAGAGCATCATATGGTTGAAGCTTAATATAACTACAATTCTTGCATTTAGGATTGTCTGTCCTCCTTGTCTTTTATGTCTGACATCACTTTATGCTAGTTTACTGGTAGAGAAAACTTCATTATGACGCGTTAGCATTTATGTAGCATAGGCATTGCTACTTGCTGCTATGCTTTTGCTTACGAATACTAACTATAAAATATAAATGCAGTATTGAGTAAGTCAATTCAACACGCTTTTAAAATTATGCCCTTGAAAATCAGAATGAATATTAGGATTGCTGTAAAATTATGTCATGTGGGGTCGCGTCTACAGCCGACGACCCAAGGCACGGGGGCAGCCGGCCCTAGGCGCCAAAGGAAAAGGGCAGCCGGCCCTAGGTGCTGAAACAATCAGCCCTTAGGCTGATTGTGATTTCCTTTTATCTATTTAGAAAGTTTAATTCTGTTTTATCTCTTTAGGAAGGTTTGAATTAAGAAAGTATCTTTTAGGAAAGAGTCCTAGTTAAGGAAGAATAAGAGTCCTATTATCTTTTAGGAAAGAGTCCTAGTTAAGGAAGAATAAGAGTCCTATTTGCAATCAGATTGTACTCCTATATATAGGAGATAAGAGGTTAATAGAAAATCAGCAAAGGATTGGGTTATTCCCCAATCTCCCTTGCGCCAAACCCTGCCCGTGCTACTGTTCACCGCGCTACTGTTCGTCGTGCGGTACTGTTCACCGCGCGCACTGTTCACCGCGCACTGTTCACTGCGCGCACTTTCACTGCGCGCACTGTTCATCCGCGCCGCAGCTCTGACGTCTCGGCGCAATCCTCATCCCCGGAGTTGATCCTCCCGTCGCCTCGCTCCCGGCGCTCATCATCGACATCTTGGTATCGAGCCAACCGTTGCTCTTCCACCATGTCGAGCAGCGGTGGTGACGAGGAATTCCAACGATTTATCGCCGATTCGCCAGGATACGGCAAAAACTCTTGCGAGTATCATAGCACGTAATGAAGTATCCTTGGCGCGCATGGAGGACACCTCGCCCGATGAGGAGGCGACAAAGATGGAGAAACCGCCGCATGGATAGGGGCAAGGGAGTTCTTGCCCGATCGGACGCCGCCCAGCGAAAGGCTGGATGTCGCCTCGCCCAACCAAATACCACACCTTCACGTGGCGGCGGCATGAGAGCTCATGGAGGAGCTCCCGTGGAATTTTCGCGGTCTTCGACGACCCGTGTGAGCTCCCATCGCCGCATGATCACGACCACGCATCCGCCTCATGCCGGGCACCGGTAGCGGTGGTGGTTCGCCATACCGATATGCGGCTACTCAAAAGGATGAGCTAGGCGCCAATGCACCGCCATGCTCGGCGGGGCATCATCCGTAGAACAACTCAAATTTTTCGGCGCCGTGCTCCTCGTCAAGAAGAAGGGCGTATCTTGGCGTTTCTGCGTCGACTACTGTGCCTTGAATGATAAAACCATCAAGGACAAATTCCCCATCCGGTGGTCGAGGAGCTCTGGATGAGCTCAAGGAGCACGGTTCTTCACCAAGCCGGACCTTTGCTCGGCTATCACCAAGTCCGGATGGCTCCGGAGGATGTGGAAAGACCGCCTTCGTACCCATGAGGGCTTATTTGAATTCTGGTCATGGCTTTGGGCTAACCAATGCCCCAAAAACCTTTCAAGCTCTCATGAGCGAGGTTCTTCTACCGCATACCTCGTCGTTTTGTACTTGTGTTCTTTGACGATATCTTGATTTATAGTTCATCATGGGCGGATCATCTTGGCATGTCGGGCAAAGGTGCTCAATGTCTTCAACAACGGCGACTTTTTCCTCAAAAGTCCAAGTGCCTTTTGGGGATACCTCGATGGCATACCTCGGCCATGTCATCCGTCTTTGAGGCGTTGCCATGGATCCGTCCAAGGTGACAAGCGTCATGGATCGCCACGCCCCGTTCGGTCTTGCGCCCTCCGTGGTTTCTTGGGATCGGCCGTACTATCGGCGCTTCATCAAGGACTTTGGCACCATTGCGGCGCCTCGACCGCCTCGCCGCAGCGAGGCTTCGTTTGGTCTGCAGAGGCCGACTCGGCGTTCATCACCGCTCTCGAGGGTGCTTACCACAAGACCGGTCCTCCACCGCGGACTTTGCGGCTCGGTTAAATGGTCGAGTCGCGACGCCGCACGGGGTTGATCTTGCGTCTTTGCATCGAACGCAGGTGCCATCGCCTTCTTGATCGCCCGATTGCCACACGCCACGCCAAGCTAGCGGCATATGGCGCGGTGATTGGCCTTGTCAGCCGTGCGCCATTGGCGTCCATACACGCGAGGCGTCCGTTCAAAATCTGCGACGGATCATTACGCCTCAAATTCTGCTTGATCGTGACTTTCTACTATCTGCAAAGATCAATGGGTGAAACAAACTGTTTGGCTTTGATTTTCTTTGTCGAGTTTAAACCAGTCGCCTCAATATCGTGGTAGCGACGCGCTCTCGGAAAAGACGGAACTAGGGCTCGCCGCCATCATCGCCCACGATTCGCCTGATTCGCGAACCGACAAGCCGCTTCTCACGGGCCGAAGCTCTCGGCGATCCGCACCGCGATCGAGACAAAGCGAACTTCGCCAAGCCATAGTCCATGGTGGGCGGCATCGTATGCTTTCGCCGCGCGCCCACGTCCCGCCACATCACCCTTCCGCTCGGCGGTTCGCCGCCGTCCATCGTGGTTCACATGAGGGTATTGAAGACGCCGCACCGCCTCGTCCGAATTTCCATCTCCTTCAGATCGGGCGATAGTCGCGAGCATTCGTCCGGTCTGCGCCGTGTCGGCGCATAACAAAACGAACAACCGGTACGGGGATTATTGCGCCCTTTGGAGGTCCCATGCCGCATTTGGTCCGACATATCTATGGATTTCATTGAAGGTTTGCGAAGGTGGGCGGAAATCGGTCATCTTGACTGTGGTGGATCGATTCTCGAAGTATGCTCACTTCCTTCCTTGGGCACACCCTTATTCAGCGTCGTCCGTAGCACGTGTGTTCTTTGCGGAGATTGTTCGACTGCATGGCCTCCCGGTCTCGATTGTGTCCGACAGGGACCCGGTCTTCACATCAAATTTTTGGAAGGATCTGTTTTCCCGATGTGGCACCACCTTGAATATGAGCACGGCATTTCATCCCCAACTCGATGGGCAATCCGAGGTGGTTAATAAGGTCATCACTATGTATCTCCGCTGTATAATGACGATCGTCCCCGGCGATGGACCCGTTGGTTACCTTGGGCGAGTTCATCTACAACACCTCCTACCATTCCGCTCTACATACGACCCGTTAAAGTGGTATGCGGCGTGATCCACCATCCTTCGGGATTATGAGCGCGGGCACGACGCCGCCATTGATCGAGCTTCCGGGACGCGACCTTTTTTCATCGATGTACGCGATCGCTTACAACATGCTCAAGAGTGTTACAAAAATTCTATGACCGCAAACATCGCAAAGATTGACTTCGCCGTGGGAGAGTTCAGATGGCTAACCGCCTTCGCCATCGCCATGCCGCCACCTTGCTGGCGACGCCGAGGAAGCGGGTCCTAAGTACTATGGGCGTGTCGCGTTATCTCGAAGATCAATGAGGTTGCCTATCGGTTGGATTTGCCCAAGTCACCGCCTACATGACGTATTTCATGTGAATCTCCTTAAAAGTATGAAGGCATTCCTCCCGCAGCCCGCCACCATTGCCGCCCTTCTACATGGTCGGGTTATTCCCACGCCGGTCACGGTGATACGTGCACGCCTAGCTCGGGATAAGTGGCGATTCTCGTTCAATGGGAGGGACTTTCCGCGGACCGTCGTCTTGGGAGGATGTGGTGGCGTTCAAAGAATCTTATCTTATTTTCAGCTTCGAGGACGAGCCGTTTGTCAACGGAGGAGAGATGTCATGTGGGGTCGCGTCTCTGACCCGACGACCCAAGGCACGGGGCACGGCCCTAGGCGCCAAAGGAAAAGGGCAGCCGGCCCTAGGTGCTGAAACAATCAGCCCTTAGGCTGATTGTGATTTCCTTTTATCTATTTAGAAAGTTTAATTCTGTTTTATCTCTTTAGGAAGGTTTGAATTAAGAAAGTATCTTTTAGGAAAGAGTCCTAGTTAAGGAAGAATAAGAGTCCTATTATCTTTTAGGAAAGAGTCCTAGTTAAGGAAGAATAAGAGTCCTATTTGCAATCAGATTGTACTCCTATATATAGGAGATAAGAGGTTAATAGAAAATCAGCAAAGGATTGGGTTATTCCCCAATCTCCCTTGCGCCAAACCCCTGCCCGTGCTACTGTTCACCGCGCGCTACTGTTCGTCGTGCGGTACTGTTCACCGCGCGCACTGTTCACCGCGCGCACTGTTCATCCGCGCGCACTGTTCATCCGCGCCGCAGCCACGACGTCTCGACGCAATCCTCATCCCCCGGAGTTGATCCTCCCCGTCCGCCTCCGCTCCCAGCGCTCATCATCTGACAAATTATGCCCTTGAAAATCAGTGTGAAATTTAGGATTGCTGTTATCATGGTGTGGGTTGGTAGCTAACATGTAGTTAAACAACCAAGAATCCTTAATTTGTTCATAAGGCCTAAAGGACATTTTGGTCTTTTTGCTGGATGACACACTTCCCTATTGTCATTGAAGAAAACATAGCTGCTGCTGGAAATATACAAAGGGGGGGACGTGTTTAAGTTAGCAAAACTATTCATGCTAATTCAACATATAATGTTGTTAGTTGAGTTCCTAGATGCAAATTTGTCCAGATTTTCAAGAGCTTTCAAAAATTTAAACACCTATTCAGGTAGGCATTACATATGCATACTAGGTTTTGTACTGACAATGTATTACTTTAAGAGAGCCTAGAGGGTGGCCTTTATCTTCGTGGGATGCTAAGATGCTGATAGTGGAGCAGTACGTAAGCTTCTTTTTGAAGTTTCAACGTGTATTTTCAGGGTTTGCAAGTAATGGTACGAACTGTAAGATCTTTTATTGAGTCAGACGAAGGTTGCAGGTTGAATTCTTGTGTGGAGTTGGTATAGCAATTTGTAGGACTCTGGGAATCCTAGGTGTAGCTGTTACTGAAATTTGAAACCATATTGCATCTGGAAGAAATCAATCATCTTTCCTATTTACCTATTATCTGATGATGCAGGAAAACAATATGACTGAAATTAGAAGGTTTGACAAGGATAGACGTCGAGATTTTGTGGAGATGCTGAAAGGATTTGTAGTTAATCAGGTATGAATATTACACCATTTGACAAAGAAAGATGTTGCCGCTATTACACTGCATATCTGTTGACAGAGAAGAAAACAGAGATATGTTACAGCATCGTTTAATTGAATAATCTTTATATATATATATAATTATACGCAGGTTTCATATTCAGACCATTATGCTAATATGTGGGCAAAGGTAGCAGAGGAAACTAAAGTATACGCAAACAGGAGCAACTGAGGCAGCTTTGTGTATAGTCGTATAATAGTTGATTTTGATCTATTTAATTTGCCCTGAGTTCAACACCGACGCAACCATTCTTGATTCTCCCCAGTTTTGCAACCCTGGGTTTCGTTGTAATGCTACCTGAGTTCTGTACAATTGTGTGAGATTAATTGCGGTGAATGGGCTTCTAGGTGACAATTGACAAAATGACAAGTCACGGTTTTTCCATTCTCCCCCGGACCGGGTGTGCTTCTATTGTGAAACAGAAATATTTGGTTTTGGATTGTGCTATGGATGGTAGGTAAGGCTGGAAAAAAGGCTCAAGCTCGCGAGCTGACTCGGCTCGTATAGAGCTCGAGATGGCTCTGCTCGGGCTCGTGAAATTTCGAGCCAGCCTTGGTTTCAGCTCATATTCAAAACGAGTCGAGTCTGAGCTGACTTGCGAGCGGCTCATGAGCTCAGCCCCATGAAGGCCCAGGAGGCTAGCACCATAACCAGCTAAGCTAAACCTGCACCACAACGCAGCCCCCAAATCCATCCCCACTTCCTCATCCCACTTCCCCTTGAGGCTTTAGGCCTTCGAAAGTATCTAGGTCTCTAAAAATAGTTTTGGTAATTAATGTCAACATTGTATTAAGAGACTAATTTGTGTGATAAGATGTTTTAAGGATTAGTCCCAAAGGATGAATGATGACATGGTAATAGCAACGTAAAGGTGATAAAGATCGATTTGGCTCAAGCAAATGTATCACATAATCTAAGGATTTTTTTATAGTATTTTACCGGTATCGGTGTTTGGAGAAAAGATCGGATGTATAGGCTAGATGTCATACTATAAAGAGGAATCATAGCTAGTAGCTTGAGGATCTAATTTTTGTGCCATTTTGATCAACTAGGAGTCATGCATTACATTTGTTTTTGCTTCTGGAAAACTGTTCAGAAAAATCGGTAAGACCGTAAGTATTAAGCGGTATTACCGCAGATCGGTAATACCAAAATATTCATGGTGGCATGTATTTTCCAGAGAGCATATTTTGGATGATTTTTCTTGAAACCCCAAATTCGGTATGACCGCAGTGTATGAGCGGTATTACCGTATGTTAGTAATACCGAAATATAAGTGGCGGTATATATATATATTTTTTACAAAGAACATGTTTTTGGGAGCTTTTCTTGGATTCTTGAAAGCCGTATGACCGCTAGTGAAAAGTGGTATTACCGCAGGACATGTGAACGTTCGGACGGTCCGAACGAGTGGTCCGAACGTTCAATCTGATTTGAGCGGAACACGTGGCCAATCGGACGGTCCGATTGGGTGGTCCGATCAGAAGAATTGGTTGGGTTGGTCCAAGTGTTCAGGCAAAATCAGTATGACCGCACTTCTTATGCGGTATTACCGATGTGCGGTAATACCGAGTTTTACATGGCGGTACGATATTTCTAGAGAGGGTGTTTTTTCTGTATTTTCTAAGTCTCTGAAAATTAGTAATACCGATATAGCCAAGCGGTATTAACACTGTGCGGTAACACCGATCTATAGTTAGCGGTAGTATCGCAAATCTTTTTGTAACGGCTAGTTCAAAGTATTAAATGTCACTGTTCCGACCGTTGAGCAGAAATCGGTAATATCGGACTTTCAACGCCGGTATTACCGCAAATCCCCATTTTTCAGGAAAGTAGTTGTAACAGTTAGAATTGTTGGTGAGAGGTATAAATACTCCCACACATGCCTTCTAGTAGCAACTCTTGAGATCATTAAGCATTGTGCTCTTGCATTGAAGTCTCTTGAGCTCATATACACTCTCTACTACTCATTTGCTTTAAATTCTCATCTCGAGGTAGTTGAGAGCATTCAAGTGCATTGTATCATTAGTTGATCACCTTGGCACTTGGTTGTCTTCAAGCGAGCGCTACGATTTGTTACTCTTGGTGTTTGCCGACACCTAGACGACTCAAAGAAGAAGTTGCACGGTGATCACTTCAAAGGAGTTTGTGAAGTGATCCGGCAAGGGATTGTGAAGTGGTTGCGTGCTCACCATCTCCGGAGTGGAGGAAGAGCAACGTAGTGATTGAGGGTCAATGCTTAATTTGTGGAGCCGGCTTAATTAGTTCAAGCTTCCTCAACGTGGACCAGTGAAGGCCGGCAAGTCTTCGATACCATAGGAAAAACTTATTTGTCTCCATTGTGGTTTATTCTTGTCATTACTACTTTCGCATTTACATTTCTAGAAATTTACTTGTGTAAAATTGCTTGGCTAGAATTGTATCTAGTTTTAGACTTAGCCCTCAATTGTCTTAAAATTGTCAATTAGTTAAAAGTTTTAAAATCTCCTAATCACCGGCACGGCGAGATCATTGACTAGGATCTCCAAGTCGATCTCATTGACAGGAGAGGACCCGGGCAAAATATCACTGTTGGCATACGGAAAAGAGCTATCATCAAAAACGACATGACGAGAGATGATGACTCGGTTGGTGGCAAGGTTAAGGCAGCGGTACCCTTTGTGCTGAGGAGGATAACCAAGAAACACATATGCCGCGGAGCGAGGAGCAAGTTTGTGGGCAGCAGTGGCGGATAGGTTAGGAAAGCAAAGACAGCCGAAAACCCGTAGGTGACTGTACTGTGGTGGCTTGTGGTGGAGAAGAGTGTGGGGAATGGCGCCGCCAATAGCAGAGGAGGGGCATCGGTTGAGGAGATAGGTGGCAGTAGCTAGAGCCTAAGCCCAAAATCTGGGGGGCATATGAGCGTGGAGAAGGAGCGTGCGAACCACATTGTTTATTGTGCGAATCATCCGCTCGGCCTTGCTGTTCTGCGGAGAAGTGTAGGGGCAAGATAAGCGTAAAGTGATGCCCCGAGAAGCAAAGAAGGATGTGTTGGCGTGGTTCACAAACTCGTGGCCATTGTCAGCCTGAATAGACTTGAGAAAAAGGCCGAACTGTGTGCTAGCATAGGCGGCGAGGTCTACTATGTGTTGGTGGACATCAGACTTCTTTTTAAGTGGAAATGTCCAGCAAAAATGAGTGAAATCATCAACGATAACCAAATAATATAGCGAACCAGAAATGCTAGCAACAGGGGAAGTCCACACATCACAATGAATAAGCTCAAAAGGCGCAGAAGTGTGCAAACTAGATGTAGCAAAAGGAAGGCGCGCATGTTTGCCAAGTTGACAAGACTGGCATAGCGAGCGAGCTACGTTATTACAAGAAATAAGCGAATGTTTATTCAAAGCATCTAGGGAGGTGACGCCGGGATGTCCAAGACGCTGGTGCCATAACTGGGAGGAGACGGCGAGGTGGACGCTGGCGGTGGTAGGAGGGTTGGCATCACATACGGTGTAGAGGTCGCCCTCACTATTGCAACGAAGCATCACTTATTGCGTCAGAGGATCCTTAACGGAAAAACCGAGAGCGTCAAACTCGATGGAATAGTGATTGTCACAAGTGAACTTTCTAACGGAAAGAAGGTTACAAACTATATGAGGAACAACAAGGACATCATTAAGGGAAAATTTAGTGGTGGGTGTATGAAGAGAGGTGTGGCCGCTAGAGGTGATAGAAAGGCGAGAACCATTGCCAACAGTGACAGCCGTGTTAGGGGGAGGGTTAGAGGACATGAGTATATCGTCATTGGACGCCATGTGAGATGTGGCTCCACTGTCCATGATCCAGCCGCCATGCCCTTGGACAGCCATCTGGTTCAGCGTGGTGATGAGGCCCTGCTGGTCCCATGTCGGTGAAGGCTGAGCCGGTCTTGAAGCGATGTGGGCTCGAGGCGAGCACCGAGGAGGCCGGCAGCGATGGGCGCCATCGCCGCCATGGAAGCCCATCGACCCCACCGGAGGAGACCACGGTGAAGCGAACCGAGGCCTGCAGATGGGCGCGCGCTACCGCCTCGAAGCCACCGTGGGCGCCACCGTTATTACGCTTCTTGCAGCGGTTGCGCCGCCGCGACCGTCGCGCTGCGGTGTTGGAAGGGAGCCGGCGGCGTGGGCGTCGTGGTGGAAGCGGGACCGACCGCCTGGAGAGGACCACCGGTGGCAAGTAGGGCCGTCTCGGTGGTGATCTTCGCCTCATTGGCGAGGCGAGTCTCCTTGAGGGCAAGCATAGAACGTGCCCTGGCGAAGGAGGGGAACGGCGTCGAGTTGGCGATGTCGTCGGCGGTGTTGGAGTAACACGGATTGAGGCCACGCAGCAGGTTGAGGACGATCTGTGAGTTAGAGACGGGGTAGCCGACATCGCGGAGGGCATCGGCGAGGGTCTTGACGCGCTGGCTGTAGTTGGCGATGGATTGATCGCCTTGCATCAGCGAATGGAATTGGCTGCTGAGGAAGACGGTGCGAGACTCCTTGTTGTCGCGGAAGAGTCCCTCGATCGCGACCCACAGATCGTGCGCGGTCTCGTCGTCAGCCATCGCGGAATCGAGGACGTCTTCGGCGACGGAGCCGTAAAGCCAGCTGAGGACGGCAGAGTCGGTGAGGGCCTAGGCGGGATCGTCCGGGTGCGCCAGGTCGGAGCCGTCGATGTGGGAGAGAAGGCCGAACTTGGTGCACATGGTCCGGAAGAACTTGGACCAGTGGTAGTAGTTTGCCGTCTTCATGTTGAGGGTGGTCGACACATGAGCCTTGACGGCGACCGTGCAGTAGGGGTTGAGGACGATCGGCGGCGCTGCCGCCAGAGGCGGCTGCGGCGGTGTCTGTGGTGGCGGCGGCGGCGGCAGCGGCGGCGTCCGTGTCTTCGATGGCTAAGGCCGACATGGCAGGTGGTGGCTAGATAGGGCTAGCAACGGGTGAGAGCGAGAGAGAGGGGGCAACGGAAGAAGCTCAAGAAGGGAAGAGAAATCTGATACCATGTAGAGAAGATGGGAGCAATCACCACACAGCCAAAGGCAGGGGTGGCATTCTATTAGTAGGCCAATAGGCACAATTACAGGAGATTACCATCCTCAATTAGAGGAGCTATTCTAGGCTAGTGCAACAATAGAAGGAAATGTACTAAAAATACTATTAATTCTAATAACAAGAGTTTGTCCCAGATACGGGCTGGTGTGACAGCGTTGTTTTGTCACGCTATCACCCGTCGCGTGACCAAAAGGGGTCAGAATTGGAAATAAAGTGCGTCGGAGGTTAACTTTAAAATAAAATTAAAAAAAGGATTAATTAATAAAAAAATTCCCTCATGGAAGATTGATCTGCCAGCTTGTGGAAATGATTTTGCAATCAACAACTTGGCCGATGCAGCACGTTATTCTAGGAAACTATTTGCTAAATTCACAATGCAGCTTATCTATTATTTTTGTTTAAACACACTTTATATAATTTCATTAATAATTGTGTGGAAGGTCATTGCTGGCTTAGTGGAGCATCGTCTAGGAGAGAGCCTGGCGACTTACTACAATCAGCCACTTCTCGCTGGCTTGTTGTCCTTTGTAGCTAGGACGATCAACTCAAACTGGGGAACACAGGTTGGACACTTTCTGCGTCTCGCTAGTACTCTGGGTATGTTTGGTACTGGTAGTATAGTGCACTACACCTGTTTAGACTAAACAAACATAACTTTTCGTAATGAGAAACTAGAAACTGGATAAGAGAAAGGTCATTGAATTTTTTCCATGGACACGCATAAGGCTTGTGCATATTTCATTCGGTAGAAGAGAAAAGTATCAGTACATCGACGCCTGGCAAACCAGCAGGCTCGTCCGGCTAAACAGGGTTAGGTGATACAGAATGAATTACAACCTAGCAACCTAGCAATACAAGGACCTTTCAGTCGAAGTACCGCTCCAACATGCGTGCTCCGTGCAGCCTTCGTTGCCTGCCCTCCCCTCTGATGGTTTGAATTTTCCATCTCGTATTTCTCAACTAGTTCATATAGTGCTGCTAGTTCAACTGTCATCCGAAAGCTTAACATTTTCTGGTATTCAGTGAGGTGATCGTCATTAGTTCATTGTATCTTAGTTTAGCTTCTTCAGGCTGTTTCTCCTCTGTTAATTTCTGAATTTTTCGAACTTTCTTAATTTATGGAATTGTGCTTATATGCTCTCTTAGGAATGTATCTGCATAGGTTTTGAAGCAGTTAAAGCTGATATGTTACACAAGTAACACATAGTAGTACTTCTGCCCCATGTCTCCTCACTGACTAATCTGTTTGCTGCAGCAATGGGTTGATCTTGCCCGATACACTGGAATACAAAAGAGTAAGGAACAGCTTCCTTCTGCCGAGGTCACCACACCACCCGAAATGTCACAGTTAGGGCGGTAGAACAGAAGTACAGCAGAATTTGGATGACAGCAGCAGCAACAGCAACCAATCGAGTGGTCCTACCAAGTGATTTTGTTACTTCATGGTGGGTTCACATATAGGCGTATATACAGTGAACGAAGTCTTCTTGCTACAAGATTGAGCCTCACTCTTGGATTAGCGAGGGGTGGAAATTTTTATTGGGGGAAAGATTACTCACAGCATCTGTTACTTCATTTCCTTTTTTCCTTTGACCCGCCACCAGAGTACTGTTAGATGTGTATTATTACCTGTGTATTTTCCCTGTTGTATAAGGGGTTAACTGTATATATGTTATACATGTATTTGTATATATATTGGCTCATTGGTCTCATGATGAATATAAGTGGTATTTATAATATGGCATTAGAGCAATACCTAGGGTTTTGTCAAGCCGTCGCCTGATTTTGCTCCGCTGCCGTCGCCTAGTTTTTCTCGCCAGTCGCGCCACCAGGCTTTGTTGCGTCGCCGCCGCCTGGTTTTTCTTGCCAGGCGGGTCGCCGCCCTTTGTAGCCGCCGTCGCCACTAGCTCTTTGGTCGCCGTCCTCTATCTGGGCTGTCGTCGTCTCGGGCCGCTCGGATTCATCGCCCGCTTGACTGTTGTCGTCACTCCGGGTCGCCGCCGGCGTTGTCTTCTCCCGTGAGGTAGTCGGTACTGCCTCCATTTGCTACCCTCTCCTTCGCCTGTAGCTCGCTCGGCCGTCATCGTTGCTCTGGGCCGCCACTGACGTGTAGCCCAGCTGGCCGGTGTCGTCGCTTTGGGCCGCCGCCTTGATCTGCCGCCACCTCCTTCGCCCGTCGTCGATCTGCGCCGAGGAACCGCTACCATCGCCACCGAGGAGCTGCCTCCTCGGTACCGACCAAGACTTCAAATACGGTTTCGAATAGAAACCGTATCGAGTAAGTAGTCTTCGGTTCACACAAAAAAAAAGATGTCGTCCTCTTTGGGCACCGTTTTTGTTCCTCACTGCCCTGTGATCTTCGATGGTCTCAATTATCAGGATTGGTTTCAACACATGCGCCTCCACATGTGTGGTCAGCATCTTTGAGATTTTCTCACCAACAGTTTGCCTTATGCTGCCTGCATACCTGCTCCACCATTGAACTCAGTACTCAAAGGATGCTTCCGAATACACTCGTAAAAGAGGCATCTGATGCTTTTGAGGATGCCATGGAGACTTTTCGGACTCAATATGCTGCCCACAAAACATGGGTTGATGAGGATGCCCGTGTCTCTGCCATTCTGGTTGCTAGCATGGAAGTGCATCTCACTGGGGATGTGGTTGGCTTGGCTTCAGCACAATTGATGTGGGCGCATCTGCGCAATCGCTACGAGCTGTCTGGTGATTCCTTGTATCTTATTATTATGCGTTAGGAGCAGTTGTTGCAGCAGGGAGATGCCACTATAGATGAGTTCTATGCTCAGTTGTCCACGGTATGACGTCAGATTGACTCTTTGGGACCAGATGTTTGCCACACTTGTCAGTGCTGTCAGTATCAGCAGTCTCACCTGGAGCTTCGTTGCATCTATGACTTCTTGAGACGTCTTTGGGCTGAGTATGAGCAGACTCGTGCTCAGTTGCTGGCGCGCCACCCTCGTGTGACTCTGTTGGAGGCCCTTGTAGTTGTTCGTGCTGAGGAGATTCGTCTTCGTGTTGCGGGTCTGCTGTCATCACCGCCGTTTTCTTCTATTCTAGCAGCTCCTCTAGTTTCTACACCTGCTACGTCTCCAGCTCCTCCTTCACTAGTGGTGCCTTCACCAATGACAGCTACTGTTAGTAGGGGACTACACTGCACCTATTGCAACAAGGATAGACATGTGGAGCAGTTCTGCGATAGGAAGAAGAAGGATTTACGTCGTGGTGGTCGTCCTCCAAAGGGCACTAACGGTTCCTCCTCTCAGAGGAGCTCTGGTGCTTCTGATTCTCGGGAGTTTCTCACACTGCTGCGTCGCATGGCTGCTTTTGCACCGTCCGGATCTGCTGGTTCTGTTGTACAGTCTTCTAGTGAGAGACCACCTTCTACTTCTTCTTCCTCAGGTATATCACCTTGGATTCTTGACTCTAGTGCTTCCTTTCATATGACATCTGATTCCACCAGTCTCACTTCCATTGGTCCTTTAGCTGCCTCTATCACTGTTCAGACAGTAGATGATACCTCTCTCTCTGTCGCAGGACGAGGCACTCTTTCGAATTCCTCTTTTCATGCTCTTGTTGTTTCTTATGTTCCCAAACTAACCATGCAGCTATAACTAGAGGGGGTGAATAGGCGGTTTTAAAAACTTCTTTGGCTAAAACCGATTTCTAATACGGAATTACAAAACAAATCTGTTTTGCTCAATTAAAACCTAAATAATCCAGTCTTGACTAATTGCACCAACAATATAAGACTATTGATAACGATAGCAATCATAAAAAGATATGTAAGCAATTTAATTCTAGAAATATAAATTGCAATAGAGTAAAGCACAAGAAGGCAAACCACAATGACACAACGATGTTTTACCGTGGTGTTCAGAGACTTGTCGGTCTCCCCTGATCCACGTTGAGGTAAGCCCAACCGAATTGGACCGGCTCTACAATTGAGCCAACACCTCCGAGGTAAGTCTAACCACTTGGATCGGTTCCAATATGAACCAACACCTCGATCCACTCGGGGTTGCTCTTCCTCCACTCCGGAGATGGCGAGCACCAAACCACTCACAACCACCCGGGTCTTCTCACAACCTTCTTGTAGAAGATCACCGGCGCAACTCCTCCAAGCCGTCTAGGTGTCGGCAAACACCAAGAGTAACAAGTCGGAGACACCGACTTGAACGAATCAAGTGTCTAAGCTTAATGGATACACAATCCACTACTTAATGCAACACATACACTTAGGGTTTGCTCTCTAAGCTCACTAAGTGCAACACATGCACATAAGAGATGAGAGGGCTTGCTCTTTGCTCAAAGGAATGAATAGCACTAGCAACAACAGCTTCCACAACTGGCCAAGGTGGGTATTTATAGCCCACACACAAAAACTAGTCGTTTGAAAGAGAATCTGCTGAAAATCAGCCAAGCCCAGTCTGACCGCCAACCAATGGCCGGTCAAACCGGCCATGCTCCAACGGTTATAAAACTAGTCATTGGGCACATGTCCAGACTGACTGCCAACCAACGGCCGATCAGTCCACGACAACCTGGTCAGACCGGCCAACACATGGTGGTCAGGCCGCACAACAGAACAAAGAGCTATTCCAGGAAAACACCTTCTCTGGAAAAATCTGGCCAGGTCACTTGACCTGGAGGTCCAGTCAGACCGGCCAACACATGGCGGTCAGACCGGCACACAAAACCAGAAAAACGCATTCTCTGGAAAAAGCTGATTGAGTCACATGACCCGGAGGTCCAGTCAGACCGGCCAACACATGGCGGTTAGACCGAGATCCCAAAACCCAGAAAAACACATTCTCTGAAAAAAGTTGACTGGGACACTTGACCTGGAGGTCCGGTCAGACCGGCCAACACATGATGGTTAGACCGGTGAACCATGTAGTCAGACCGCCAAAACAAAGGAACTGGCACACAGCCCGGTTAGCCTTTCAAGGGCTGGTCAGATCACCTAAAAGCCTGCGATCAGACCACCAGAGTTGAGAAAACAAGGATTTTTGCATTCCGCTTCAACTCAATTTGCAAAACACATTTGACAATTGATGCACGATGCAAACAAGGGTTAAATGCGAGATTCTCAAGAAGTTGCAAAACACATTTGCCAACTTTTAGAATTACACCACAAGGAATAAAGTACATGGACCTAAATCATTTGCAAAACACATTCGCAAACTAAAGTCACATGCTACAAGAATTATGCATGAGCCTCGACTATTTGCAAAACACATTCGTAAATACTGGCAACATGCTAACGAGAGCTAGAGCAAGCACAACGAGCTATCAATACAAGACTAACTCAAGCTACTAGTCAAGACCCCTCTTAATAGTATGACAATCTATACTAGCAATCTGGTCTTTCAACCAAACACCGAGACCGGTAAAAGACTAGGAACATATCCTTAGCCCTAGCTAGTCATACATTTGCCTTGCACATTCACTTGAAGCTTGATGACGCACATCTTCACTTCAAGACCGGGTCATTGACTTGATAATCATCAATACATGATGATATCCTTTACTTCAAGTTCTTGACTTGAATATGCATCAACCTATGATGCACTCTTTCACTTGACCTCCATCAACACATGATGGGTTTTCTCTTGACTTGATGATCATCTCCTCTTCGAGATCTTGATACGCATCAACACATGATGTATCATTTACTCCAAGCTCTTGACTTCAGTATCATCAACACATGATGATCTTCTTCATTTCAGGATCTTGACTTGAATATCATCAACACATGGTGATTTTCTTCATCCCGAGTCTTGACTTGATGATGTTCAACTCATGATGTCATCCAAAGCCTCCATCATCATGGAACATAACCTATTCATTCAACTCATAGAAAATGTTAATTCCAAATAATGATTGTCATTAATTACCAAAATATACCATTAACTCATAATGGCGGGTCTAAATTCTTCAGCAGCTCATATCCGTCGGTCAGCTCACCAAGCATGGTTGTCGTGTTATTCTCGATTCTGATTCTTGTTATGTTCAAGATCGATGCACGGGGGCTCTGGTTGGTACTAGCCCTCGCCGCCGTGACTCACGACGTCTCTGGGAGCTTGACTAACTTCATCTTCCTTCCGCTGCCCCTATCAGTCTTGTAGCATCCACCATAGCCTCTTCTTCTGTTGTATCCTCCACTACGTCTTTTTCTCAGTGGCATCATCGTTTAGAACATCTTTGTGAGCCGTGTCTCTTTTCTTTAGTTCGCCGTGGTCTTTTAGGGTATGTGTCTGATGATGCTTCTCTTAATTGTTAGGGTTGTAAGCTTAGTAAACAACTTCAACTGCCCTATCCTTCTAGTGAGTCAGTGTCACAACGTCCTTTTGATCTTATTCATTCTGATGTATGGGGTCCGGCTCCTTTCATTTCGAAAGGAAGTCATCGATATTATATAATTTTTATTGATGACTTTTCTCGACACACATGGATATACTTTATTTCATTTTGTAGTGAGGTTCTATCCATCTACAAGAACTTTGCCACCATGATTCATACTCAGTTTGACTCTCCTATTCGTGTTTTTCATGTTGATTCTACTAGGGAATACTTGTCGGGAGTTCTTCGTAGTTTCCTTGCTAAGCAGGGCACTCTCTCTCAGTTTTCTTGTCCTAGTGCTCATGCCTAGAACGGTGTGGCTGAACGAAAGCATCGTCATCTTCTTGAGACAGTTCGTGCTCGTATGCTTGCTTCTACTGTTCCACCACACTTTTGGGCTGAGCCTGTTTCTACTGCCACTTTTTTGGTCAATATTCAGCCTTCTTCTACTCTTCAGGGAGGGATTCCAGTTGAGTGTTTCTGTGGCAAGACTCCTAATTATTCTGGTCTTTGCCTCTTTGGGTGTGTGGCTATGTTCTTCTTGCACCTTGTGAGCGCACCAAGCTGACCACTCAGTCCATCGAGTGTGTTTTTCTGGGTTATAGTGCTGAGTCTAAGGGATATCATTGTTCGAATCCTGTTGGCCGACAGATGTGGGTTTCTCGGGACGTCACTTTTGATGAGTCTCGTCCTTTCTACCCCGTCCTTCTCCTTCCACCACTCCGGCATCTCTTGTCGAGCCACTTTCTTTTCTGATTTTTCCTGCCACTCCCATATCCACCACACCTCCACTACAACTTTTGGTATCTCCTGTGCCCCCTTCCCCGTCGATGTCTCCTTCACCACCGGGGCCTCCTTCGCCACCGATACCCTCCCTAGAGGTTCTTCCTAGCCTTGTTCGTTCTTATCCTCTCTACTACACTCGTCGTCCACGGGTTGAGGATTCTTCTGATGCGCCATCTTCTTCGGCCTCTCCTCCTCCTCGATATGCTCTTCGTGATCGCCAATCTATTCGGCCTCCTGCGTATTTTGGTTCTGCTGTTACTGCTCTTGCCGAACCGACTTCTTATCGTGATGCTGTTGTTCATTAGGAGTGGTAGCATGCGATAGCAGAGGAGATCGTTGCCCTTGAGCGTACTAGTACGTGGGATCTTGTCCCTCTTCTTACGTGTGTTACTCCTATCACGTGCAAGAGGGTCTATAAGGTTAAGACCCGCTCTGATGGTTCTCTTGAGTGCTACAAGGCTCGTCTCGTGGCATGTGGTTTTTATCAGGAGCATGGTCATGATTATAATGAGACCTTTGCTCCTGTGGCTCACATGACCACTGTTCGTGCACTTCTTGCTATGGCGTCCGTTCGGGCATGGTCCATCTCTCAGCTTGATGTCAAGAATGCATTTATCAATGGTGAGCTACGTGAGGAGGTTTATATGCAGCCACCATCGGGGTACTCTATTCCTGATGGTATGGTTTGTCGTCTTCACCGATCTCTTTACGGCCTCAAGCAAGCTCCTCGTGCCTGGTTTGATCGTTTCTCTTATGTTGTCACTGCACCTGGTTTCTCTATCAGTGCTCATGATCCTGCTCTTTTTATCCACACTTTGCCTCGTGGTCGGACACTTCTCCTTTCATATGTTGATGATATGATCATTACTGGAGATGATTCTCAGTACATCACTATTGTCAAGGAGCGTCTTAGTGAGTAGTTTCTTATGTCTGATCTTGGTCCTCTTCGCTACTTTCCTGGGGTTGAGGTTATTTCTATGGCTGATGGCTTCTATCTATCCCAAGAAAAGTATATACATGATCTCCTTGATCGTGCTTCTCTTACCAATCAGTGCACCGCTGAGACTCCCATTGAGCTTAATGTTCATCTTTGGCCCATTGATGGTGAGCCTCTTATTGATCCTACTCGCTATCGTTGTCTTGTTGGGAGTCTTGTTTATCTAGGTGTCACTCGTCCTGGCATTTTGTATCCCGTGCATATCTTGAGTTAGTTTGTTTCTGCTCCCACTCAGCTCCACTATAATCATCTTCTTCGCGTTCTACGATGTCTTCGTGGAACCATCACTCGTTGTTTCTTTTTCCCTCGCTCCAGCTCTTTACAGCTCCAGACATATTCTGATGCCACATGGGCTAGTGATTACTCTGATCACCGGTCTTTTTCTATTTATTGTGTTTTTCTTGGTGGTTCTCTTATTGCTTGGAAGACTAAGAAGCAGACAACAGTTTCTCGTTCGAGTGCTGAGGCTGAGTTGCAAGCTATGACTTTGTTGACTGCAGAGGTTACTTAGCTACGATGGTTCCTTGAGGACTTTGGTGTTTCTGTTTCAGCACCAATTCCTGTTTTGTCTGACAGTACATGTGCTATTAGCATTACTAAAGATCCGGTGAAGCAAGAGCGTACAAAACATATTGGTGTTGATGCTTTCTACATACGGACACAGGTACAGGACTAGGTTGTTGCTCTTCAGTATATGCCTTTATAGCTTTAGTTGGCAGACTTCTTCACAAAGGCACAGACCAGAGGCCAGCACAGCTTCTATCTCTCCTAACTTCATATCGCTGATCCACTATAAGTTTAAGGAGTAGTGTTAGATGTATATTATTACCTGTGTATTTTCCCTGTTGTATAAGGGGTTACCTGTATATATGTCATACATGTACTTGTATATAAATAACCTTATTAGCCTCATGATGAATACAAGTGTTATTCATAATAAGTACAATGATGTTTCTCATTTTTCTAGAGTAGATATACTATTGTAGTTTGTACTTTACATCTGTAAGGGGAACACCTGCAATGTATTGTGGATTTGCAATAGCAAGGTCTGTCGCTCACTCGTTTGTAACTTAAACATGTTGTAGAATTCAGGTTTAGTTTGAAATAATATTGGGTACACTATAGAAAGTTTGGCAGGTCTGGCTGTTGCAACCAAATCTTTCTGCCTGCTATTATAAAGCCAGATGTGTCAATGTAAGCAAGTTTTCCTCGTCATCTTCCTGATAAATACAGTACGTAAGCAAGTTTATTTCTGGTACCATTAGTTAACTACTGTTGGAACTTTTCCTTTGAGATGAGCAAACCGAAACAAAGTTGATTCCTTTCGGGAGCACGCTCCTATTTTTGTTTATTGCTTGTCAACTCTTGCTGTCTTTCAAACGCTACAGTAACTGACTCGGGTCGCTACTACAGTAACTAACCAGAAGAAGATTAATCCTAACAATCACCCTTTAATCTTGTTTCTTTCTCTCTTTGACTTTTGATCGATGCTTCTTGTGCTTTCTCTTCTCTTTCTTTTCTACCTTCTTCTTTTCCTTAACTTCACAAAGATTAAACTCTTTTCCTAAGCTGAGGCTTGTGATGGACACATCCCTATGCCCTAATAATTGCACTTCTCTTGTCTTGCTTGGCCTTGTGTGCTGAAGCTTGACTCTTTTTTTTTCTTGTCCATTGCATGCGCATGTGGGGGCCCGCCGCCTGGACTTCCCATGTCACTATCTCCAATAGGGACTGCATACATGTGGGAGCCGCCGCCAATGGCTTGTGTGTGGGGGGTCGCCATCTCCAGCAGTGCATGCATGTGTGAGGGGCCTGCTGCCTCTTGCATCAGGTCCTCTCAAAATGCAGCCTTCCCCACACTGCCTTGGCCTCTGTAGCCGAGTCCTCCCGCGCCTGTATGCGTCTGGGGCCGACTTGGGCTGCTGCCCGCTACGCCTGCATGTGTGCCTATTTGGTCGGCTGCTGTGTGCGCGTGTGTGTTGCCACCCTCAGCAGTGCCTAGCTCAACATGTTCCTGGATCTTGCCAGTTTGACCACCCGAGCCGCTTCCTTGTGCACCTCCTGACCTGCCGCCCAGGTCACCTGTATGTACGCCGCGTCCTTTATGTGTGTGGGACTCGCCGCCCCCTAGAGTGCCCTACGTGCCTTCCTACGCGCTGTTTGGACCTCCCGAGGCTCCGCCTGTTGCGCCTCCTACGCCAACTGCATGTCACTCCTAGGTCCCATCATGTCCTGGTTTAATACTCTAGTTCCACTTTGGCTCATCCAGACTGTCCTTCACACAAACTAGCTTACAAGTTTTTAGAGAAATTTTGTACAACCAGTTCGGGGATTTTTTTCACCTTTATCAACAGATTTTTGTTCTTGTCATAAACACACAAGAACTTATCCTGCAGCTCCACCCTGCACTCTCATTCCGCCAACTACCCGAGACTAAGTATGTTGTTGCACAAACTCGGTATAAAGTAAATATCAGGCATCATCTTCTGATCGCCATTCTTGCATTACAACAGCATTGATCATTTTCCTCTTATCTCCACCGTGGAGCCGTCGCCAAACTTGACTTTCCCTGAAATCTTCTCGTCAAGCTCATGGAACATAGAGCAATCTTCTGTCATGTGATTGTTTGCTCCATTGTCCAAGTACCACAAATCAGAGTGATCGTGGTTGCCTCCCTCTGTGCGTAGTTTAGGAACTACGTTCTCCTCGTTCAACATCACCATGACCGGTGCCTCGTTGACACATAAGGAGAGAAGTAGGGTCAGCTCGTCGTCTTCTCTAGCTTGGGTGAGGTTTACCTCCTCGTTCTTCTTTTTGTTTCGGGAATCCAAAGCATAGTGCCCATACTCATCGCAGTTGAAGTACTTTATGTGGCTGCGACACTCCGACACGTAGTGCCCATATTTGTCACATTCAAAGCACTTGACATGTGACTTATCACGGGATCTATCACCACCGCCTTGCCTAGCCCAGTCTCCACGTCTTCCTCTATCGCCTCGCCAATGCCCGCGTCCACGCTCGTGGCTTCTTGATGAGCCACGACCGTCCTCCTCCGACGATTCCTTGTGAAACTGCCTGCCACTGTCGGGCTTCTATCCACCAGACGAGCCTTGGCCATGCTCGCGTTGCTTCATGTGTGCAAGCCACTCCTCCTCTGTAAGGAGCAGGTATTCGCTGGCGCCATCAATGTTGTCTTGTTCGTAGCACTCTTCTATGGCCTTCAATCATTCGGTGAGCTCCTCTACCGAGAGCGTCTGCAAGTCAACGAGCATCTCAATTGAGATCGCTACCTGAGAATACCTCGGTGGGACGACACAGAGGAAGTTTTTAACAACATGGTCTTCCTCAATCTTGTCCCCGAGTATCTCCAAGTTGTTGACTAGTCCAGTGAGCCGCATTGCAAAGTCATCCATCGACTCGCCGTTCTTGAATTTGATTGCGTCAAATTCTTTGCGCAACGTCTGCACCTTCGCCTCGTGTACGCGCTGGACGCCCATGCGCAAGGTCTTGATGGTGTCCCATGCGCCCTTGGCAGTGTTCTTGATGGCAAGCATAGACAACATCTTTGGCGGAACAGCACGGAGTATGGCGGACAACGCCATCCTATCGTCGCGGTAGTTGCCATTGCCGGGGTGGATCGCCTCCCACAGGCCATGCGTCTGTAGGTTCACCCTCATCACGAGAGCCCAATCTCCATAGTTGGTTCGCGTCGGCATCGAGTAGACGACCGAGCCTCCTGACTCCCTCACCACGCGATGGATCACCACTTCCCTACCGCCACCGTTGCTGCTGCTAGATCCCGCCTCCAGACGTGCGCCGACATCGCTGGGCATCCTTGGCCTGGAAGGTGAGTGGGAAGATGATCGACGCATTGCCGAATCAAGTGCAGGGCTCTGATACTAATTGTTGGAACTTTTCTTTTGAGATGAGCAAACCGAAACAAAGAACGCCGAAACAAACTTAATTTCTTTCGGGAGCACACTCCTCTTTTTTTTTTTATGGCTTCTCAACTCTTGCCGTCTTTCAAAAATCTGATTACATAGGCCTCCTTTATAGGCACAACCCAGCACTACAGTAACTGATTCGGATCCCTACAGTACCAACTCGGGTTGCTACAGTAGCGTCTGCAGCAACCAACCAAAACAAGATTAATCCTAACAACTACTAATTTTTTTGTTTTGTTGCTAGGCAGCTATGGGTTCTGGCAAGTTCTTCCAGTGCAACTGTGCTGCGTGCATCGGTGCATGGGAGTATGGGCCACAGGCTTTTTAGGTTGTGATCTCTCGCCGTCTGTCCATGGATAATAATGTACGTGGCATCTCGTCGTAGAACTCTCCCTATATATGGAAGTGTGAAGCCATATCTCTTCTATACAAGTTGTCAAGAAGACTAGAAAGGAGAAGATATCAGGGTGTTAAAAGAGAGGTTCTAGAAAGTCGACATTATGGCGAGTGCAAAGGCGATGGGGCAGGGAGAGCAAGATCACTTTGTTCTGAAGAGCGGGCATGGCATCCCAGCCATTGGGTAAGGCACTTGGAGGACCGGCTCAGATAATGCTCACTCCGTTCAGACGTCCGTCACCGAGGTATATCAGCATGCCCTTCTCATCTCTTTGCTTGTAGTTTCGGGTATTGTTATTCTTATCTTTTCCATAATTAGGGAAAGTATAGTATTAGTACAGTGATTCTAGTTCGCTGGAAACAGTGGTCAGCATACTGGTCATGGTCAGAACAAACATGATAATGTGCTAGTAGTGGACCAAGAAGCTGCAAGGTTTTATAGGAAATTCTATTTGTCGTTGCAAAGTTCATGCTAAGCATTATTTCGTTTGTTGCGTTGTACAGTAGTATTACCATAGGCAGGAAATTGTGCGTCTTCTGTGTGATGATTTCTTCTGTGTTTGTGCATCGAACTAAAGCTTTTTTGCTGTCATCGAACTAAAGCTTTTTTGCTGTGTAACTGTGACTAGTAGAGAAAGATCTAACCTCTTCGTCCCGTTCCAGTTCCTGCTAGATAGCTAGTAGTGTTCAGGTACAGTAGCACTGTAGCAGCTTCCAGGCATGCCTGAATTCAGTCTTGCAGTGGGTTGACTGTTCAAATTTGTCTGGAAACCCATAAACCGTGATCAGTTGATTCCCTCCCTTTTCTGGATCTCTGAGCTGGCTAAAAATCGGGCAACTGGTTATATTTTGCAATAATTTATGTCCGAGTTGAACAACTGAAAGACTTGGAACTTCTACTGAAGGCATTTGTCTAATGGGGGCTTCACTGTATAGCACTAGCTTGTATGTTGCAGAATTTGCCATGTTGGTTTGATGTAGGACCTAAGCTGCTACAGAACCTGCTTATAATCTAAGAATGCAATCTGAATGTTTGGTTATTGCAGGCTGGATACAGGCATGTGGACACAGCTGCTCAATACGGAATGGAAAAGGAGGTATACATAGCGATGTTCTGTTTCTGTACTAGCCTAGTAGGTGATATGTCGTTAAACATCCTCTGCTAATTTCAGGTCGGCAAAGGACTTAAAGCTGCAATGGAAGCTGGAATCAACAGGAAAGATTTATTTGTAACGTAAAAAATATGGTACTTAGATGCACAATCACAGATCGTCCTTTGATGTACAAATAAATGACAGTAATTTATAGCGTATTTCTAAGATGTAAATTTGGATCAATATTTGACTACTTCAGGTGCACAAACATTGGTTCCCGAGAGGGTTCAGCCAGCACTACAGAACACGCTCAGGGATTTACAGTTGGATTATATTGATCTTTACCTTGTAAGAAGCCAAAAACCAATGCCTTCTTTCGTTTGCAATTTTCTTAATTTAATTGTTGCTTTGTATGATAAAGGGACAATGTAGTGCTTATAGCTTTACTGTTATCTTGTGGTACTTTAGTTATTGGTTCAGTTTATGGATGCTTTAGTTATCTAAGTCGTGCTCTGCAATCAGCAAATCTAGATGTCGTGAAGATCTTGTAAAGCTTAAGCATGAATGCCTAAGACATCTATTGCATACTGAGATGTGATGCGTTCTTTTTTGCACAAAAACTTTTACTTACGAAATGAACGTGGATCCATTGGCCGTTCCGACTAAAAGATGGGGCACATCAGCCTCAGAAGCTGGGGAAGTGCTGGAATTTGACATGGGGGGAAATGGAAAACCTTGTGAAAGATGGACTAGTTAAGGACATTGGTGTTTGCAATTACACAGTGACCAAGCTCAACCGGCTGCTACGATCAGCAAATGTTACGCCGGCAGTATGCCAGGTTGTGAGCTTTCAGATTTGATCAGTAGTTCCAATATATTGAAGTAACTTAATTGATCCTTTATTTACTTAATTTTACACACATGGAAATGCACCTTGGTTGGAAGAACGATAAGATTTTCGAGGCCTGCAAGAAACACGGAATCCATGTCACTGTAAGATATTTCTTCTGAAAGTGAGATATGATAAGCTGAACTCACTAATGATATCTTAGTATGTTTTCATTTTCGAAACAAAAGCGCTTAACGGTATTCTTGTTTTTCTTATATAACTTTGCGGCTTACTCCCCACTGGGTTCGTCAGAGAAGAACCTGGCACATGACCCGGTTGTCGAAATGGTTACACCTACAAATCTTCAGAAATATTAAGCATATAGGTTTTCTCGGGACATAAATATACATATCTAGATCCTCTATGTATAATGCACTAGTTTAGGATCATACTAGTGCACACAGTGTCAATATGGATGAATATCATTCTACACGAATATATGAATAAACGACTAATTTAATTAAACAAATAGCAGTTATGACCTTACGGTCGAGTTTACAATTATTAAACCATGCAGAGCTGACACTAAATAAAGATACGGTAGCGAAACGAAAGCAACTTCAGCGAAAACCCATCGATTCGCTACAGGCAACCGACTAGGATCACGACCTAATGATCACCATCCTCGTAAATCTCCTCCTCAAAGGCATGCGACGATTCCTCTAATTCAACTGAATGAATGCAGCAAGAATGAGTACTCAACAAGTTGTACCACAGAATGCAATTATAGATGATGATTTATTCAAAAGAAAATGGCTTATGTGGCTATTTTGCAATAAAGCAATATTTGCAATTGAATACAGATAATAGATTGAAAGTGTAATTCAAAATAAATAAATAATAATAATTTAAAAAGTATTTTCGCAAGCTTCCATAACTTAATCAATTTGTTTCACACAGCTGTATAAGTTATTCCGCACAACTGTCCCTTCCCAATTGTTTTTAGAAAAATCTACCTCTCGTGTGAAATCCCCGAGCATGTCCATGACCGTTGACGCGGTTATTTGAATAGATTAATTAACACTCTGCAGAGGTTGTACGCTTTACCCACACAATATAACCAGTGTAGCTAGTACCAATCATAACAAAACCTTTCCGAAACTTCACCTTGACGATTGACTCTCCCGATGTCTTTTACCGTCATACCAACTCTACCACAGCGCTTTGGTATGCACACCGTTGGACCTGAAGACGGCGAACCGCTCATAAATGTGACCCTGCCACAGCGATACACACCTCCACCATGGCACACAGTCTATCCTACATGTCTGAGTAGTCAATACCAAGATTCCATGACTTACTAAGTTAGGCTCGTCCCATCAGGCATGTGGTTGTACAGTTATGGCTCAGTTCAACGAGTAACAGCGTACTGCACACATTTTTACACAAGTTCCATAATCAGTTAGTCAAGTTTATATTTGCAACTCAAATGATATTAATGACTCGTTGCGTGGCTAAGCAGACTATTCGTATCTAACCAACCCACATTCACTACTACAGAAAAGGTCTTCACAGACGGTTCAAAAACGTCATCACAGACGGTTTTGTGAGCCGTCTGAATTTATGAGTCTGTAATGACATGAGTCATCACAGACGGTTTTTGAACCGTCTGTGAAAATGCTATCCTGATTTCGGTTACGAACAACCGCTCGTGATAGTAATACGAGCGGTTCTTGTTGAGTAACCGCAGTGAAAATAGATTATCGCAGCACGGTTCGAACAAGAACCGCTCAGGATCATTATTATCACTGACGGTTCTTGTTCGAACCGCTGTAATAGTTTTTTCCATTGCAAAAAAAATCGGATTTTGAGCCAAACCAATCAAGTGCTAGACAAGAGTTTCCATATGCAATCTCTAGCAAGACAACTAAAATCCAATTAAAATTCGATGGCAAACACATTATAGGAAAGGAAACCAAAAGGTTTCACAACGCCCCTCCGAATGGGAAAAAAGAATAAAGTTACAAAGTTAAACTAGCTAGAAACCATCTATGCATCCAAGCTCTGAAGAACTCATCGGCTTCTTGGATTGGTCTTGTGAGCTCCTCTCAGACCTCACCAAAGATATCACAAGATGTTCTTGCATGTCGTCGAGTTCGACTCAAGCTCGCTCGGCAAGGAGAGACGATCGAAAACCTCCAAATGGCGTTCCGACCTTAGGTAACACAAAATTAAGATAATTTTCTTTACAACAAACACCAACAAATTATGTATGTTATGGGGATGTACACGCACCTTCCGGTAGACAAGGAGCTCCTCATCGTCATCGTCGGTTGTGTCTCCTCATTGAATCTGCGCGACGGGAATCGAGGTGGTCATTGGAGCTCGGTGTGGGGAGGAGAGAGGAGAGACGATGGAAAACAAGGTCAGTGTCTAATATATAAGGACAGCGCCAAAATATTTTGCCTCCGCGCGCGCTTCAAAATTTTTCAAACTCCCACGCTGCGAATCACGACGGTTTCATACAAAAACCGCTCAGGATTTACATATCACGATTTATTCTTAATACGAACCGTCGTGATAAGATACTTATCACGCATTTCGTATATAAGAACCGCTCGTGATATGTATCTATCATAGACGGTTAAGATTAAAACCGCTCGTGATATATATCTTATCACGCAGCGGTTTTATTAAGAACCGCCTTTGACTTGGAATTTTCCTTAATTTCTAATTTTACCATGGCTTTGAATTTTCCTTACTCTGCAATTTTACCATGGCTTGAAATCACTAACACTTTGATTTTACCATGGCTTGAAGATTTTACCATGGCTTGAAGAGTGTTAGTGATTTCAAGCCATAGTAAAATCACTAACACTCCGATTTTACCATGGCTTGAAGAGTGTTAGTGATTTCAAGCCATAGTAAAATCAGAGTGTTAGTGATTTCAAGCCATAGTAAAATTAGAAAGTTAGTGATTTTAAGCCATGGTAAAATCGACGTGTTAGTGATTTCAAGTCATGGAAAAATAAAATCAGAATGTTAGTGATTTCAAGCCATGGTAAAATTGGAGTGTTAGTGATTTCAAGTCATGGTAAAATCGGAGCGTTAGTAATTTGAATCCATGGTAAAATCAGAGTGTAAGGAAAATTCCAAGTTATAGACGGTTTTTAATACAAACCGTCTGTGATAAGATATGTATCACAGACAGTTTTTAATACGAACCGTCTGTGATACTTCACAGATGGTTTTCAACACGAACCGTTTGTGATGAGCACGGAATTCACAGACGGTTCAGTTGAAAACCGTCGTGAAGTATCACGACGATTCGAACAAAGAACCGCTCAGGATATTTAGTAATATCACGACGGTTCTTGTTGTAACCGTCTGTGATACTTCACGACGGTTTTCAACACGAACCGCTTGTGATATTACTTCTTCACTGAGCGGTTTTAGTGCGGCCAAACAACACGCGGTTGGCGGTAAACCAAAACCGTCTATGATTGTATTTAATACAGACGGTTTTGGTCAACCGTCTGTGATGAGGCGTCCAATATTAGCCTTTTTGTAGTAGTGATTGGTGCTATGATAATACTAACTAATAATTAACCAAACTAGAGTGACAAAAGATCATGGTAATACAATGAGCAAAGTGGATATAATCAACCTGGTGTATAGCTAATCCCAAAATATTTAAATAAATACTTAAAGTAAAATGCAGTAATTTGAATCAAGGTAATTTAGAAAAAACTGGGTTCAACATGGTCAAAGGTACAACTTGCCTTGGAACAAGTTTTGGTACTGGTCTTGAGCTTGATCAACTTCTCCTTCCTCAAAAGCTCCTGAAGTATCAACGTCCACTCGCAAATGAAAACAAATAACCAAATAAATACAAAAACAGAGAGATAAATAGACTCCAAAAATTAAAAAAAAACTTAAGAAGGTGGAGCTTGAATTTAGATGAATTTATAAATTTGAATGGGCTCAATCGGAGTTCGTATGAGGAAGAACGAGCTTTTGGAAGATCTAAACCTAAGAAAAAGATAAAGGAATTACTATTTTGAATTTTTAGAATTTTCTTTCTAAAGGAAATCCCAAAATATTGCATCAGCATGATGTCAGCAACAAATTTTAGAATTAAAGAAAATCCAAAAAATAAAAAACAGTGGCCGACAGGTGGGACCTCTGGTCTATGGATGAAGAATCTAGACCCACCATTATGTGTTAATGGAGTTTTTTGGTGATTAATGATAAATCTATTTGTGAAACTAACACGTTTATTGATATACCTATTTTTTAGTCTCAATTGGATAAAAAGGTGAAAATCAAAGAGGTATGCATTCGACATCATAATCTTATATCTTGTTGCATTCCTCAAATCCAAAATATAGGTTGAACTCCACAAATAGTCTAACTTGAATATGTGCATATGTTCTCATTACACATTTATGTATACACACATCTAGGGAGAGTTCACTCTATGTTTTGTGGTTTCATTAGTATTGATCAATATTCCTTTATCCACAAATATTAAGGATCTTTACTTTGAAACATATCATGTGAGTATACAAAACTTGTGTAGTTTATACATACTCATATTTATCTACATTCAATTACTTGCAATTGTGATGGTTGTCATCAATTACCAAAAAGGGAAAGATTGGAATATCTTGTCCCACCATTATGAGATAATGGTATGTTATGGTAATTTATGACAATCATGTTGTGGGACTAATGTTTTCCATGAGTTGGATGAATATGTTATGTCCCATAGTGAAAGTGACTTTGGATGATATCATGAATTGATCGTCATCAAGTCAAGGTTTAAGAGTAAAGGATGCATCATGTGTTGATGTGTATCAAGATCTTGAAGAAAAGGAAATCATCGTGTGTCAATGATGTTCAAGAAGAGAAGATGATCATGAGTTGATCATCAAGTCAAAAGAGTGCATCAGGGGATGATGCTTATTCAAGTCAAGAATCCGAACTTGAAGTAAAGATGTGCGTCATTAAGCTTCAAGTTCTTATGCAAGGCAAAGGTATGACTAGCTAGGGCTAAGGATTTGTTCCTAGTCTTTTACCGGTCTTGGTGTTGGGTCTTGATTAGTAGCTTGAGTTAGTCATGTGTTGATAGCTCATTGTATTTGCTCTAGCTCTCGTTAGCATGGTGCCAATATTTATGAATGTGTTTTGCAAATAGTTGAGGCTCATACATGACTTTAGTTTGCGAATGTGTTTTGCAAACGAGTTTAATCCATGTACCTTATTCCTTGTGGCATTGATTCTAAAAGTCGGTAAATGTGTTTTGCAACTTGTTGACAATCTTGCCTTTAACATGTGTTTGCATCGCGCTTCAATTGGCAAATGAGTTTTGCATTGAGAATTGAAGTGAAGGGCAAACCTCTCTGTGGACTTGCGGTCTGACCACCAGTATCAGTGGTCTAACCGCCTTGGTTGGAACGGTCTGACCGGCCGTCTATTACTGCAAAAATTGTGCAGTAATACCGCGTTTGTTCTGCGGTACTACCGGTGTGCAGTAGTTCCGATATTTTACTTGGCAGTATGTTTATTCCATAGAGGTGCTTTTTCTAGACTTGGTCACTCTTTTGTGGAGCGGTCTGACCGCCGGCACTTGGGCGGTCTGACCGGTTTGAGCGGTCTGACCGGCCATTAGTTGGCAGTAAAACCGGCAGTGAGTCCAACGACTAGTTTATAGCCGTTGGAGTTTGGGCGGTCTGATCGGCCATTAGTTAGCGGTCAGACCGATTTTCCCCTGATTTTCTGGAATCTTTCCCCAACGGCTAGTTTTTGTGTGTGGACTATAAATACCCACCTTGGTTGGTTGTGGGAGAGTTGCTGGTGCCATATACTATTTCCTTGAGTTAAGAGCAAGCCCTCTACACTCTTTTGTGCATGTGTTGCACTTAGTGAGCTTTGAGAGGCAAACCCTAATTGCATGTGTTGCATTAGGTAGTGGATTGTGTATCCACTTGAGCTTAGACACTTGATTAGTTCAAGTGAGAGTCTTCAACTTGTTTCTCTTAGTGTTTGCCGACACCTAGATGGCGTGGAGGCGTCGTGGTTCGGTGATCTTCTCAAAGAAGGTTGTGAGAAGACCCGGACGTTTGTGAGTGGCTTGATGCTCGCCATCTCCGGAGTGGAGAAAGAGCAACCCTAGTGGATCGAGGTGTTGGTTCGGTTTGAAATCGGTCCAAGTGGTTGGTCTTACCTCGGAGGTGTTTGGCTCAATTCGTGGAGCCGGTCCAATTGATTTTGGGCTTACCTCAACGTGGATTAGGGGAGACCGGCAAGTCTCCGATCACCACGGTAAAACATCGTTGTGTCATTGTGGTTTGATTTCTTGTGCTTGATATTGTGCAATTTATATTCCTTGTATTTAATTGCTTACTTGTATGTGTATGATTGCTATCTTTATGTAGTCTCATATTGTTGGTGCACTTAGTAAAGACTAGTTGTTTTATGATTTAATTGTGCAAAACCGATTTGATTTACAATTCCGCTTAAAACTCGGTTTTAGCCAAAGAAGTTTTTAAAACCGCCTATTCACCCCCCTCTAGTCGGCCTCCTCGACCTTACAATGGACCAAGTCCACGTAGTTGGCTCACGAGTTTATGGCTCATGGGTTCATGGTACTATAGATCTGACATGTAGGGTCCATATGGCATAGGCTCGGCTCACGGTGAACTAGATCCATCTAGGTTTAGGTTTAGGGTTTGAGTACGAATGGCATGTGGGTTGCTGACTCGGCTGACACATAGGCACAAGCGCTGAGCTGGCGATGAGATGGCAGACACATGGTGCTGACTTGACATCCATGTCACTTGTCGACGACGAAGGCTCTGTGCCCGATGGATTCCAGCGAACGGCGGCTCTTCGACGACGACGGATGTTCGGATCTAGTGAAAAGCGACACGGAGAACACGACGACATGGTTGGTATTTGTCGAAGATGACCATAGCGATAGCGGCGGCGACGGCGAGGAGTTAAGCGGTGGAACGGCTCGGCCTATGGTGGCAACGGTGAAGTGGCGGCTCCCTGGAGACGGCGAGGTGTGCATCATGTAGAATGCGAGGAGGCAATATCGTTTTCGGTGACGAAGATGGCGAATGCTAACTGGCGGCGGCACAATCCGGCGAAGAAAGCTTCGGCGGTGCTTGGCTTCTTGGGCTTGAATCAGCAAAAGGCGACGTGATCCGAGGAACAAGATTAGGGTTTCAGGAGAGGAAAGTGGTGCGAAGATTTTGATGCAGGTGCGGGGCTTTCAATAGGGTTAGAGAGGGTGTGTCCGAGCAGATGCCTACGGCGAGGCGTGCGCGAGTGGGACTCGGAGGTGGAGTTCGGGACGATGACGATTCTGATAGGTGGGTCCCACCTAGCAGTGACGGTGAAGCGGCGGGGATTTGGGCTGCGACGCGCGCGTGGATTGGGCTGGCGAACTGGGCTGGAGAGAACAGGGAATGGGCCAAGAAAATGGGTTTCGGCCCAAAAGAATTTATGAGATTTTAATTAGGTTTTGTATTTTTAGAAATACCAGTAGATCCAAATAGCAAATGAAAAATAGCAAATCAACTTGGAAAATTTTTAGAAAAATATTTTCAAGTACAAAGAACTCAAATAAAATAGTTTTTTTTATTTAATTGGTGTTCGGATTAGTTACATTAAATTGTTTTGACATTTGAAAGTCCATTTAAGCTTAATTAAATTCAAATAAAATTTGGTGAATTTTCATACAGGACTGAACTACTAAAAAGGTTTTGAAATTCGGAAAATTGGGATATTACAGGTTTTTAGTTGAATCCAAGCTCAATAAATAAGATAAACATATAGGTTTTACATGCACTGTATAGCTCAGTTCAACCATTTTAAGTGCAGATAACCAACAAACTGAACAAGACCCCAGAGCAGGTGCTCGTCAAGTGGGTTCTCCAAAGGGGAACAAGTGTTACTAGGCCAGATTACACGCTGTGCCGCGTCCGCCTGATGTTTTTTGATGATGAAATTGGTGGGAAGGGGAGAAGAGAGAAGTGTGTGAAATTGTTTGGCGTTTACTTGTTTCTGCCTTGGTCCTTTTCTGGTGTGTTGTGTTTTGGTAAGGAAATAGGTACGGTAGCATGGTACGGTTTGCACGCCAAAAAAGAGGGCAGGTTTGACTCATATGCATAATAGAGTTTATGTTTACATAAGCATAATTTACATAGACTGATCTTGTAGAGGTGAGGAAACACACGGTTGCTATAGTTGCTAGATTCATTAAGTTTACAAACGGTTGGTACAATGATGATTCACAATAAAAAAAAATATGTTCTTCCTATTGGCTGCAAACGTACAAGAGGAAATCATAGATAGTTCATGCTCCTTGAACTTAAATCGATGGCATAGGGCAAAAGAAGAGACAACGTTCACAAAAACTGGAGGGGCTGTCACACATAGGATGGTATTGCATCTTCTTTTTGCTTTCCAGAATCCGTTGTGTCATGCTGGAAAAGTTTGCATTGAACCAGAGGTCTGTGGGAGGCATGGTCGGGCTAGTACCACTGACAAAGAAAACAACATTAATCTATGGAATACCATGAGATGGATAGAATTGTCGTGGAACTGAAGAATAGTTGTTTTACCTTTCATTATGGCGGTTGTATCATAAGAGGATCTTCACGACGCCAATATCTTGAGGAAAAACATCTTGATCAAGTGGTCTCAGCATGGAACGACCTTGGGCATATCTCTGAGCAATGGCCATTCTTCATGCAAGGACACCTGGGATCTACATCATCATATGTAACATGAATCATAAACAACTCAACAAGAGCATAGCCTAAAGGCGTAGTATTAATATCGAGTAACTAAGCTCAAACTATATCATCAATGAATGTAGGAGAAGGATCTCTACATTGATCAGCCTGACATGCAAGTATATGCGCATGAGGCAACCCTTTTTTTTCTGGAATCCACGATGTGCACAATTGATAACCACGAATGAGGAAAGAAAGCATCAGCAAAGTAAAACATATGGTATCAATTAATATGTTAGAAAACATAAGGAGGCAATGTGCCTACACGCACAGTGCTAGAAGCTGAGCAATATTTATTGTTACAGATGATTTCTTGCAGTTTCATGTAATATACTTGGGTTACCATGCCATTCATATCATGTGCTTTCTGTCCTGGTTCAAATCAGATAGCCTCTATTATTTATGGTCGTATCGAATTGCACACAAATGTTATAACTAATTCGGACGGACCATAAGCTTGACAAATTGCTTATCCGGCCGAGGAGAGTGGGCAGCGTATGGTCCAAACAGACCCACGCAAGGCGCGAGCCCAATCACATGACCCACGCAACAACGAGAAAGGATTGGACTGAACAGACGGTCCGATCGAAGCTCACCCCGACCGAGCAGAACACGCTGCCGCAAGAACGGCCTCATGATCCAGTTATCTAATAGTAATATAACATAATCCGAAACAAAGGAAAGAATGTACATTTTACATAACCAACAGTGTGTTATAGACTGAAGTCAGTCAATAGTAATGTAGTTTTTTTTTCCGTAAAAGCCGCAATAACGAACTCATGATCCAGTTATCTAATAGTAATATAACATAATCGAAAACAAAGGAAAGAATGTACATTTTACATAATCAACAGTGTGCTATAGGCTGAAGTCAGTCAATAGTAATGTTTTTTTTTGTGCAAAAGACAGATTACTAAGCTCACTACTTGGTCCTAAAAGTAAAATTAGTTTAGCAAAATCTAACACATGATGTAAGCTCATTACCAGCCCGATAGTACAACAATGGAACAATCAGGCCACCCAATGATGCAAAAAGGAGTACACCTGCAAAGGTAAGTTCAAAACATCGTATTCAGTAAATAAACCATACTGAACCGGCAGTAAAGCACACAGAGGCAGAGGAGCGTACCTCTTGAGCAATCTGAGGTTGTATATTTAACCTAAATAGATCAGGCTGGCCATGAGCACCAACATGATAGATGGCAGTAGGTAGTATAATTAAAAAAAAGAATCAGGGGTTGCAGATCATTAGCTATTAACCTTGATGCATAGAGTGTACCTCTTGAGCAATCTGAGGTGGTATATCTAAACTAAATAGATCAGGCTGACCATGAGCACAATCAGGATAGATGGCAGTAGGTAGTATATTTTTTTTTTAAAAAAAAAGAGTCAGAGGTTGTAGATCATTAACTATTAACCTTGTGCACAAAGCAAACTAGAGTGGCATCAAAGTTTGACCATCTGGTACTGAGGAAGCTATCTTCTGTAAAAGGCACCACCATGCAGGAAACACAATTATTGTCAGGAAAAATTAGGGTTATAATTTGCTTGGTAATGAATAGGAAAGCTAAGCAAACACGATACTCAGGGTATGTTTGAAGGCAATACATAATTAAGACGGTTGCGTGTCCTACTCATCATATGTACCAATATTCATATTTATAGCAATGCACTAGTTTGTCTTTATTTTATCTGTTTTTTTTAAATCACTAAGATTAGTTGACATTATAATGAATTTCAAGGCAATTCTAATAGGATCGGCTGGTCTTGTCTGTACAATCTTACGTGTGAAATTTGACCAATGAAAAGGTGTATTTTTCGTAGCGAAAAATATATGTAATGGGTATAACGCCAGGCGTATATAATTTAGTGATAATTTATGTAAGACCCGGGATTAACACTCCCGAATCCTCTGTGCATTTCTGAACTAGTCCCATGATCAGTAGCTAGTTCACACAGTAAACAAATATGGTAACAAAATCATATCACAACTTTATTAATAAATAACAACGGAGTTGATTACAAAGGAGGCTTACAGGCCAACAATAAAATAAACACAGCGGAAGACGAAGAAGTAGTAGGGTCCTGTTAATCTGCCACAGGCAATCAACTGGGGAAGCGGCCTAGTCGTCGAGATCCACACCGGTAGCAAAGTCCTTCTCCTCTGAAATTATTTGCATTAAGCAAGAATGAGCACAACTACCGTGCTCGCAAGTTACACCCAAATAATGTAATGACATGCATATATGGATATCTCAAAGGAAAGCTTAATATGGTTGAATTTGCATAAAGCAAAGATTTTCTTTAAATACTTGTACTAAGTTCCAAAGCGGTTATTACATAACTAAAATTCATTTTCTAAATCAATTTTATAGTCGATAACATTCACACATGAATGGTGAAGGATACCCTCCTATCACATGGCTTCCGCCCAATTCCCATTTGGATAAACCATTTGACAAAGTCTTTTTGAAATCAAAATCCAAGTCTAACTTTGAGTGGCTTTGCTAGCATGTCCATGACCATGACGCTGCTATTCAATAGTTTTACACTCTGCAGAGGTTGTACACTTTACCCACAAGACACGAATTCTCTAGTTTATCCCAAGCATATATCTATGCCACCGCCACTACCTTAGGTAAGCGCCTAGAGCACATGCCAAGGCCTTTACAATGCATCATTCCACCACAAGATCTCCTCGCTAAGGTTTAGCCCCTTTGGATAGAAATCATGAGTTCCTAGCCCTCTTGCGCCGGTGGGAATAAAGTAGTCATGAAAGACAGGCCATGAAAGACCACCCACGTACATACAGATCAACCGCGATGGAACTCTGCAAATTAATTAGCTGTGTCCTACACCCCATTCTCGAGGACATGTGGTTGCACGTGAGGCATAGCCCATTATAGGCATAGCAAAGGAACGCCAGAGGCCGGTCCTCAATTGACTTGGGCGACTTTTCAAAAACCCATGGGCCTCAACCCTACCCAGATTGAGCCTGCATTGACATACACCATCCAAACAACCATTTCGCCCAAGTACAAACCATCATTTTATTTCATTTTTCAAGATCATTAAAAAACTTCCATAACACACCAATGCCATGGATACAATTTAAACAGTATTTGATTTTTTTGGCTGAAATTCCCCAAATCAACATTTTTGGTCTAAGCATGTCTTAGCAACATTTTTCAAATGATCCTAGTTCACACTATTGCATCAACTAGGTTTTATCTAGGGTGACAAGGTATTTGATTCAATTATCAAATTTTGGCCATACAAAGGATTTAGGAATATCTATGGATTTCAAACAGGCATTTAAATTACTGAATATAAATAAGCATGCAATAATAATTTAAAACAGAATTTAAATAATTTAAAATAATGGGTGCAATATGGTTAAGAATGTAACTTGCCTTGCTTAATGGATTATTCTCAAACGGCGCTGAAATCCGGTCGTCCGAGGTCATCGAAATCTATACGCGTAAACGATCCGACTTCAAATAATATTCAAATAAAATCCAAATAAAATCCAAAAATTATAACATAAATACTGCTAGGAGGGTGTCGATTTTATATGAATTTAGGAAGTTGAATCGATGCAATCGGAGTTCGTATGAGGGAGAACGAAATTCCGGAAGGTTGAATGTCACATGAAATGATATAATTCCGAAAATTGTACTATTCATCGGAAATTATGGTTTCGGATAACTGGGAACAAAGAAGGAGTTTTAGGGCTATGGCGAGGAAGTACGATGTTGAATGCGTTGAGGTGAACTCAACGGTGTTGACGGCTCGGCGAGAGGATCTTTGATGGCGGCGCAATTGATCGGAGAAATCCTTCAATGACGGCGCTTAACGTCGGCATTATGCCAAACGGAGAGGAGTTAGCGGATGAGGTTTGTGGCGATTTGAAGAGGGAACCACGGGGAACGTAACGCTCGCCTCGGTTGGGGTGGGAAGCGCACGGTCGGCCGGCGGCGGCAAGGACGCGCCAAATAGACCGAAAATTAATAGAAATTAAATAAAATCTAAAAATTATGAAATAAATACTGGGAATAGTAGATGAATTTAGGTGAAAGAATTGATGGATTTGGAGTTTGTATGTGAGAGCAAGAATTTTTGGAAGAATAAAATTGCTTATGTACAAAGGACATGCACAGCTAGATGATTAGTACTATTCATCGTTCTTGTGACCGAACAGAACACCAAGGGCAAGGCCGGCGGCTTGGTACTGCACAATAGTGCTCGGACCGCAGCACCGCGAGGGAAGGGAAGCATCACGAAGAACGCGACATCGCGATGCCGGTAGTGGAGACGGTGTGGCCGGCTCTAGCTCGACGGCGACGCAATTTACAAAAGAATAAGCTTCGTCTATGGTTTAGATGGCGGCATTGCCGTGAATCAGCAACATTCCGACGGCGGCGGCGAGGTGGAATGGATAGAGGGATGACGGTGCTCACCTCGGTTGTGGTGGGGCGATGCGGATGGCGGAGACGAGGACGACGACGTCGGCGCGACGTGGGCTCACGGTGGCGGCGGTACTCGGCGATGCTCCGGCGGCGAGGAGAGCACGACGTGACCACGCCGAGGCGGCTAGTGGTGTGGTCGATGGTGCCGGGGCTCCACCGTAGAGAGCGCTAGAGGCAGAGGAAGGGAGCTCGGTCGGCGACGAAGAAATGCCGATTCCGGCGAGGTGAGAGCGAGAGAGGAGGAGTGAGTGGTAGGGATGGGATGAGTGAGAGGAGGGGCACCTCGTGCTCCCTTTTATAGGGGCGGAGAGGTCCGGGAGAGGGAGATCGTGGGGCGGCCGTTTCTTGTGCAAATGAAGAACGAAAATGAACGGTTTAATGAATTGCACGTAGTGGATGAAATGTCCAATGGAAGGTGCTGCGACGTGCGTGACGTTAGTACGCACGTTCTCCTTCAAACGGATTCCAATTTAACGCATTGAGTGGGGAGAAAGAGGAGAAAGAAGTGGTGGCAGCCATTAATGGACTTTTGGAGCTCCTTGCTTCAGTTTTAATGGTAGCAAAGGGAGAGAGGAAGCAAGGGGAGAGGAGAGGCGTGCATGTTGGTCGGGAGGGCGGCGCATGAAGCGGCGAGGCGGCCGGTGGTGGCCGGAGGTGGGGCGGTGGTCAAGGGAGTCGACCATGGGCAGCCATGGTCTTGCCATTGATGTCTAGAGAGAAAAACACGCCTGCTTTGGAGAAGATGAATAGGGAGAGAAAGAGTAAATAAAAGAATAAAGAGAGCTATAACTAATTGAGAAGCAAAAAGGGTGGTTGGCGACCATGCATGCTAAGACTTTGCACGTTAAGTGTGCTTGCCATGGAACAACATAGAGAGGGTAACCCGATGGGAAGGTCATCATTTTTTTTATTTAATAATTTTCGAAATTATTACAGACACACAACAAATCAAAATAGATTTTCAAGAGATAACAAATAAAGTCCAAAAATTCTAGAAAAACTCACAAAAATTCCTAGAATTATTTTGAACTTAATAAAAATAGTTCCAACTTAAATGGTAATAGTTTTTGCACATAATTTATTTTGGCTTTTAAATAATTAGGGAAAAACTTTTAAAATTTCAGAAATTAATTAAAATTATTTTACTTTTTATTTTTCAACTTTAACTCGAATAAAACTTTAATAAACTTTATTTTTGACTTTTAAAACTTCAGAAATTAAATAAAGCAATAAAACTCCTTTCAAATTTCAGAAAATCCAATAAATTGATAACTTTAATTAATTTAAATTGGTAACAGAACTTTGGGCTGTTACAAAACTACCCCCCTTAAAAGGAATCTCGTCCCCGAGATTCGGAGTGGCTAGAAAGAAAGCTAGGAATACAAGGTTTTCAAATGGAGTTGTCGTCGTCTGCATTCTGTTTCTCATTGGGCAGGGCCTGAGCTGTGATGTTGTTCAGACGTCCTCTTCCAGAATTCGACGGCTTTCTGTTTGCTTGCGTAGAGTTGACTTTTGGAACTTCAGAGTTGGATGGATTTGCTGCCTGCTTCTTCTTTGGACATTTATTGGCATAATGTCCCATATCCCGACAATTGAAGCATTGTATTCCTGCCCTTGAAGTCTTGTTTTGCTGAGATTGGCCACCATTGATGTTGCGGAACGTCTGCATCGGTGGACGTGGTGCTGATCCTGGAGTCTTGGGTGCGGTCGTTGTTGGTACATGGTTGGGTTGAGATTGAATCACACGGGTCTTGAAGTTTCTTGCCTCATGTTACCCTTGATCCACCATCTTCCTCTTGGAACACTTGGTGCAGTAATGTCGTTCTTGTGTTGTAGGAGCAGTGGCCGAGAAAGCATTGTTGTTGTTCATTTGTTGTATCAACTGTTGCATTAGTTGAGCCTGGGTGATGAAGAACTGGTTCAAATTCCGAAGAGTTTCTACTGTCAGTGGCTGGTTGGCTTCATTACTGGCATTTCCAGGGACATTATTGTCTTGGTTGGTTCTACTTCCCGCGACAGTGTTTACCATCATTGGTTATTCCAGAGTTTCTAGGAAGGGACAAAGGATAGGGAAGAGACAAATAAGAATGACTAAGGGGATAGAGCGAAACAGCACTCCCAAACAAAAGAACCAACTCAAAAGCTTCAAGAAAACTTATTAGCTTTAACAACGTTCTATCGATTGAAAATCAAAATATGATGAAACGACTCAATACACGTAATGAGTCTTGGCAAACTGAGACTATATGGTTTGGCTGACAAAACGATCTTCGATTCACGGTCTTCGATGATCCTTGATGACGATGCCCTCTTGAAAGCTTCATGTCTTGCAGTCTTCAATGTAAGGGTTAAGAACGTGTTGACCAACTATAGAAATTGATAAGGGCAAGAGGATCCATTTAACATTATAAAGCGGTGCGAGAGAGAATTAGGTAAGAAGGAATTGCTATAAGGAAGCTATAGACAGATGACCAAGATGAGGAGAGAACAAATTATTTTCCTTGTAATATAAAATAAGTTTTGAACTTTTCAACTAACGGCCATTCTAACTAGGTCACGACCTCTGATCGATATGGCTCGATACCACTTTGTAAGACCCGGGATTAACACTCCCGAATCCTCTGTGCATTTCTGAACTAGTCCCATGATCAGTAGCTAGTTCACACAGTAAATAAATATGGTAACAAAATCATAACACAACTTTATTAATAAATAACAACGGAGTTGATTACAAAGGAGGCTTACAGGCCAACAATAAAATAAACACAGCGGAAGACGAAGAAGTAGTAGGGTCCTGTTAATCTGCCACAGGCAATCAACTGGGGAAGCGGCCTAGTCGTCGAGATCCACACCGGTAGCAAAGTCCTTCTCCTCTGAAATTATTTGCATTAAGCAAGAATGAGCATAACTACCGTGCTCGCAAGTTACACCCAAATAATGTAATGACATGCATATATGGATATCTCAAAGGAAAGCTTAATATGGTTGAATTTGCATAAAGCGAAGCATTTTCTTTAAATACTTGTACTAAGTTCCAAAGCAGTTATTACATAACTAAAATTCATTTTCTAAATCAATTTTATAGTCAGATAACATTCACACATGAATGGTGAAGGATACCCTCCTATCACATGGCTTCCCGCCCAATTCCCATTTGGATAAACCATTTGACAAAGTCTTTTTGAAATCAAAATCCAAGTCTAACTTTGAGTGGCTTTGCTAGCATGTCCATGATCATGACGCTGCTATTCAATAGTTTTACACTCTGCAGAGGTTGTACACTTTACCCACAAGACACGAATTCTCTAGTTTATCCCAAGCATATATCTATGCCACCGCCACTACCTTAGGTAAGCAGCCTAGAGCACATTCCAAGGCCTTTACAATGCATTATTCCACCACAAGATCTCCTCGCTAAGGTTTCGCCCCTTTGGATAGAAATCAGTGAGTTTCTAGCCCCTCTTGCGCCGGTGGGAATAAAGTAGTCATGAAAGACAGAGCCATGAAAGACCACCCACGCATCTACAGATCAACCGCGATGGAACTCGCAAATTAATTAGCCAGTCCTACACCTCATTACGAGGACATGTGGTTGCACGTGAGGCATAGCCCATTATAGGCATAGCAAAGGAACGCCAGAGGCCGGTCCTCAATTGACTTGGGCGACTTTCCAAGAAACCCATGGGCCTCAACCCTACCCAGATTGAGCCGTGCATTGACATACACCATCCAAACAACCATTTAAGCCCAAGTACAAACCATCATTTTATTTCATTTTTCAAGATCATTAATAAACTTCCATAACACACCAATGCCATGGATACAATTTAAACAGTATTTGATTTTTTGGCTAAAATTCCCCAAATCAACATTTTTGGTCTAAGCATGTCTTAGCAACATTTTTCAAATGATCCTAGTTCACGCTATTGCATCAACTAGGTTTTATCTAGGGTGACAAGGTATTTGATTCAATTATCAAATTTTGGCCATACAAAGGATTTAGGAATATCTATGGATTTAAAACAGGCATTTAAATTATTGAATATAAATAAGCATGCAATAATAATTTAAAACAAAATTTAAATAATTTAAAATAATGGGTGCAATATGGTCAAGAATGTAACTTGCCTTGCTTAATGGATTATTCTCAAACGGTATTGAAATCCGATTAAATCGAGGTCGTCGAAATCTATACGCGTAAACGATCCGACTTCAAATAATATTCAAATAAAATCCAAATAAAATCCAAAAATTATAACATAAATACTGCTAGGAGGGTATCGATTTTATATGAATTTAGGAAGTTGAATCGACGCAATCGGAGTTCGTATGAGGGAGAACGAAATTCCGGAAGGTTGAATGTCACATGAAATGATATAATTCCGAAAATTGTACTATTCATCGAAAATTATGGTTTCGGATAACTGGGAACAAAGAAGGAGTTTTAGGGCTATGGCGAGGAAGTACGATGTTGAATGCGTTGAGGCGAACTCAACGGTGTTGACGGCTCGGCGAGAGGATCTTTGATGGCGACGCAGTCCAACGGAGAAATCCTTCAGCGGACGGCGGGCGAACGTCGGCATTGCGGCCAAACGGAGTGGAGTTAGCGGATGAGGTTTGTGGCGATTTGAAGAGGGAACCGCGGGCACGCTTCGCCTCGGTTGGGGTGGGAAGCACCACGGTCGTCAAGCGGCAAGGACGCCAAAATAGACCTAAAATTAATAGAAATTAAATAAAATCTAAAAATTATGAAATAAATACTGGGAATATTAGATGAATTTAGATGAATTTAGGTGAAAGAATTGATGGATTTGGAGTTTGTATGTGAGAGCAAGAATTTTTGGAAGAATAAAATTGCTTATGTACAAAGGACATGCACAGCTAGATGATTAGTACTATTCATCGTTCTTGTGACCGAACAGAACACCAAGGGCAAGGCCGGCGGCTTGGTACTGCACAATAGTGCTCGGACCGCAGCACCGCGAGGGAAGGGAAGCATCACGAAGAACGCGACATCGCGATGCCGGTAGTGGAGATGGTGTGGCCGGCGCTAGCTCGACGGCGACGCAATTTACAAAAGAATAAGCTTCGGTCTATGGTTTAGATGACGGCATTGCCGGCGAACGACGGCATTCCGACGGCCGGCGAGGGGTGGAATGGATAGAGGGGATGACGGGGATGCCGGTGCTCACCTCGGTTGTGGTGGGACGTGCACGGATGGCCGGAGACGAGGACGACGACGTCGGCGCGACGTGGGCTCACGGTGGCGACGGTACTCCGGCGATGCTCGGCGGCGAGGAGAGCACGGCGAGACCACGCCGAGGCGAAGCTAGTGGTGTGGTCGATGGTGCGGGGCTCCACCGTGAGAGAGCGCTAGAGGCAGAGGAAGGGAGCTCGATCGACGAAGAAATGCCGATTCCGTGAGGTGAGAGCGAGAGAGGAGGAGTGAGTGGTGGGGATGGGATGAGTGAGAGGAGGGCACCTCGTGCTCCCTTTATAGGGGGAGAGGTCCCGGAGAGGGAGATCGTGGGGCGGCTTTCTTGTGCAAATGAAGAACGAAAATGAACGGTTTAATGAATTGCACGTAGTGGATGAAATGTCCAATGGAAGGTCTTTGTGGCGTGCGTGGCGTTAGTACGCACGTTCTCCAAACGGATTCCAATTTAACGCATTGAGTGGGGAGAAAGAGGAGAAAGAAGTGGTGGCAGCCATTAATGGACTTTTGGAGCTCCTTGCTTGATTTTAATGGCAAGAAAGGAGAGAGAAGCAAGGAGAGGAGAGGCGGCATGGTTGGTGGGGAGGGCTAGGCGTGAAGGGCAAGACCCCAAGGTGGTGGCCGGAGGTGGGCGGTGGTGGCGGGTCGGCCATGGGCAGCCATGGTCACGCCATTGATGTCTAGAGAAAAAACACGTTACTGCTTGGAGAAGATGAATAGGGAGAGAAAGAGTAAATAAAAGAATAAAGAGAGCTATAACTAATTGAGAAGCAAAAAGGGTGGTTGGCGACCATGCATGCTAAGACTTTGCACGTTAAGTGTGCTTGCCATGGAACAAAGATAGAGAGGAGGACCCGATGGGAAGGTCATCATTTTTTTATTTAATAATTTTCGAAATTATTACAGATTACACAACAAATCAAAATACATTTTCAAGAGATAACAAATAAAGTCCAAAAATTCTAGAAAAACTCACAAAATTCCTAGAATTATTTTGAACTTAATAAAAATAGTTCCAACTTAAATGGTAATAGTTTTTTGCACATAATTTATTTTGGCTTTTAAATAATTAGGGAAAAACTTTTAAAATTTCAGAAATTAATTAAAATTATTTTACTTTTTATTTTTCAACTTTAACTCGAATAAAACTTTAATAAACTTTATTTTTGACTTTTAAAACTTCAGAAATTAAATAAAGCAATAAAACTCCTTTCAAATTTCAGAAAATCCAATAAATTGATAACTTTAATTAATTTAAATTAGTAATGTAACTTTGGGTCATTACAATTTATACGCTATTTAATGTGTGCCTGTAATAAACAATATTCATTTTTAAGGATAGAAACAAAGTATGTATTAGTAAATACAAATAGAAATGCATGTGTGTAATAAATTTCAAAGTTCTCGCTACCAAATTAAAATTAATAAAATTATTATTTTATTGGATTTTCTCAAATTTGAAAGAGTTTGATTGCTTTATTTGAATTTCTGAGATTTCAAAAGTCAAAAATAAAATTCATTAAAGTTTTGAAGCTTTATTTGAGTTAAAGTTGAAAAATAAAATTTTAATTATTTTCGGATTTTTTAAAAACTTTTTCCTAAATATTTTAAAGGCAAAATAGTTTATTTGCAAAATTAATAGCCAAATTTAAGTTGGAAATAATTTTATTAAGTCCAAAATAAATCTAGGAATTTCTGTGAATTTTTCTAGAATTTTTTGGATTTATTTTGCTATTTTCTAAAGCCAAAATGAATTAATCCATTTGTTTAAAATGCTAAATCATTTTAAATCAAAATCTCCTGATGGGCCGAAACCATCCCGGCCCTTCCCTATTCACCGTGCGCGCCGGCCATTTGCGGCCCAACTCAACCGCTCTCGGCCTCCTCTCTCCCTCTCTCTCTCTCACCTGTACCCGACCCCACCCGCCAGCGCCTATCCTCTCTCTGCCGTGTGGGCCCACGCCATCTTCTCCCCCACCTCCTTCTTCTCCGTGCGGGAGAGCCTGAGCCAACTGCCATTGCCGCGTCATGGGAGCTCCGCAACCGCCACCTTCTTCCCTTTTTTCAGCGCGCAAGACAAGACTCGCTTCCCCACGTTCCACCGCCCCACTCTCCTTGACCCCTCTTATCTCGCGGGTTTAAAAAACCACCATGGCCGCCACGATCGCCCGCGCCCACGATCTCCTCCCCCGGCTGCTCCCGCACCCTATAAAATGGAGCATTGTGAGCCCCTTCTCAACCGCATCAAAACCCCCCAAGTTCTCTACCCTCTCTCCCTCTCAATCGCCGGCGATTTGAGTTCTTCCTTGCGCAACCGAGCGCCCTTTCTTCTCTGATTCCGGCGCCGACACCGCCTCCTCGCCGTCGCCGCCTACACCATCGGCATCGCCGCCTCTTCGCCACAGTGCGCGCCGCAACCTCATGGGAGAGCCACCGGAGCCCGTCGCCGCCGTTGAACCGATCCGCGCCGCCGCTCATCGCCTCGCCACGCCACCACCTCGCACCCATCCGCCGCATTGGTGAGCACCACATTCCCCATCTCCTCTTCGCATTGAGCCCCTCGGCGGAGTCGCCCCAGCAGCAGAAGCGCCGTGAGCTCAACGCCGAAGCCCGCCGCCTCGCCCGGCGTGGCGATTACCACGACACGCCACCTCGTTGTCCGGATCCGACATGGTGCCTTGTCACCGTAGCCTTCCTGAGCCAAAAGCCCGTGAGCTTAGTTCTTGTGGACCGTGTTTATGACACGTGGGGCCCACACGTCAGGAGATTATTTTAATTCCTTTAATCCCAAAAACCCGTGGTGACATCACCCTTGCAAATAATTAGAATTTCCTTTAGAAAAATAATTAAAATCCTTTTAATTCTGATTTAGGTTTAAACTTGTAAAATTCATATCTTTTTCATCCAAACTCCAAATTGGGTGATTCAAATTGCTAAAATCTTAGAAAATTATTATCGAGCTAAATAAAATAAAATTATTTCATTTGGAGTTAGTTTAAATTATCTTTTTTGAATTTATTTGAATTTGTCGTACTTTCGCGTATAGACTTCGACGATTCCAGAGAGTTAGATCTTTCGGAGGATTTAGAGAGTCAAGACTTCAACGAAGGCAAGTTATACCCTTGACCATATTGCTCCCAGTATTTTAAAGTTATTTAATTTAGTTTGTAAAATTATTATTGCATGCATACTTTTAATCAATTATTTTAATGCCTTGTTTAAATGCTTAGTTGTTCCAATACCTTTGGTATGGACAATTTGATTATTGATTGTCTTGCCCTTGTCACCATTAGCTAAATTATTATGAAAAATATTCACATGCTTAGCAAATGCTTATACCATAATTTGATTTTGGGAGGATTTAGCCAAACCATTACAAATTTGTTTAAAATTAAATCTATGGTATTGTTTTACCATAGAGAGTTTATAAAGGTGGTTTCTGCAAATAAAATCAAAAATGGTTTGGACTTGGGCGAAACAGATGAATGGTGGGTGCAGGTTTATGCACGGGTTTAATCTGGTTAGGATTAAATCCCAAGGTTTGATTTGAAAGACGCCCAAGTCGATTAAGGACCGGTCTTCGAGTCGCATCTTGCTATGCCCTACCGTACTACCACATGTCCTGGTGGGCAGGACTAGGCCTTATAATTTGTAATACTCTACTGTTATTTGTGCTATGTTGATGTGTGGGTGTTGGTTAGACAGTTTTCCCACTTGGCGCAAGAGGGGGCTTCCGGAGGATGGATAGTCCAACGGAAGTGAAACCTTAGCGGACACGAATACTTTAGGGTAGAGCATTGTAAAAGCCTCGTCACGTACTCTAGACCGCTTACCTAAGGTAGTGAGCGGTGGCATAGATATATGCCGGACAAACTAGAGAATTCGTGTCATGTGGGTAAAGTTGTACAACCTCTGCAGAGTAGAAACTATTCGAATAGCCGCGTCCGCGGTCATGGACATGCTAGCAAAGCCACTTTGAGTTAGACTTGTTTTTGGTTTTTAAAAGTGATTTCAACAGATGTTTTCAGGATGGTTAGCCCTGTGGGAAAATTAGGCGGTTAGCCATTGTGATAGGAGGGTATCCTTCACCATTCAAATATGGAGGTTATCCACACTATAAAATTGTCATTTAAAAATCTGATTTTAGATATAGTATAAAAATAGCCTTGGAAATTAATATGATTATTTAAACTTGAAAATGCTACTTTATGCAAATAAACCCTGCTGATACCCCTTGTTTACTTTATGCATGCATTCAATCTGTTACTTGATGGGTGTAACTTGCGAGCACAGTAGTAGTGCTCACTCTTGCTGAACAATCTTTATTCAGGAGAAGACCTCTATCCAGATGGTGAGGGCATCGATGCTTAGGCTGCACCCCAGACGATTGCCTGTGGCGAATTGTTGGGTCTACTACTACTGCTTTGCTTCCGCTGTGTTTTACTTTATTTGGCCTCAGGCCCTTGTAATAAACTCTGAATAATTGTTAATAAAGTGCATGATATGTTTTTATTATCACTTTTGTTTGACTGTGTACACTAGAAATCCTGGACTAGTGTATGAACACAGAGAATTCGGGATCCTTCGCTCCCGGGTTCGACGATGTGTGTAAAGGCGAAGGGATAGATGGTTAAAAATATATCAACAAGGAAATGTAGCAAGATAACTATGAATCTGCTGGAACTCCTAGAACAGCTGTTGGATGCAGTAAAATCAGAGAAGTAGAACTAATGTTCATCTTCTGTTCAGGTGCTGAAATACTACAGCTGCATGTAGGATGATCTACAAATTAATACCAACATGGCTCTTTGTAAGCAAAATTATAGTACAAGTGCAAATCATGATGAAAGATTTGATACTATATGTTCTAATGTAACTGTTGCCAATACTAAATGAAGATCACTCACAAGAATATTCATCCGTCCTCCCGGATGGCCTTGTCCAACTTGCATGCAAGCTATATGTTGAGATAAATAAGACCGGTGTTGCTGGGGATTATTTGATAGATGTGAAGCAGTTGTACATTGATGAACAGGAGGCTGTTGAGTACTCTGTTGATTTTGCTTAATGGTACCATGCTCTGGTTGATCGAGAAGGTGCGAGGAAGGTTGATTTTTCTAGTTGTTCAATATGTCGCTTTGATGATGATGGATGTTGGCTTTGCATCTAGAAGATAATAAAGCTATATTAGTGACTACTGATTGAACAGGTAGCTGAACAAAAATATATATTATAAAAACAATGGCACTATACAAGCATTTTTGTCTGTAAAACCGAAGCAAGAATGAGCTAATAAAAAGTAAACAAATTATAAGGCAGTAGGACAAGTCATTGCGAATTGGGAATGTTGTAATTACCATGAACACGAACAAAGGCGAAAAGATAAAGTAGCCTCATTTGGTGGCCGAAATCCTGAAGAACAAACCAATGGAGAATCATCGTCCTCTGTGAAAGCCTAGACAAACCAAAATGAATGAACTAAACAAATAATCAATCTGGTTTGGCTGCATTCTTACATTCTGTAAAGTCCAGTATGCAACTGACTATTGTCCCAGGTATGTAAAATACCGATTCTTTTCTTGCTTTAGACTTACATCGGGGTGAGTAAAATTTGTAATCTCTTGAAGACATAGCAACTTCATGTCAATCGGTCAATCTTTTGAACCTTCACATTAAAAAAGATCAAGAGGTAAAAAATAAAGTCATCAGGGCATATCAGAGGGTTTTGTTCAACTGAGAGAACTGGTAGTAAGAAGAGAACATTGCTACGTGGGAAGTTGCTAACTCCCTCCTCTTGAAGCTACAAGTTCCTATACATCGAGGAGACTCAGAATGACAGGAACAGAGCTCTAGTGCTACCGCATACCTATTTATGTTGAGTAATTGTACCTTTCCTCGGGAACTTTTGAAGCAGTGTCCTGTACAAGCTGACGACGACTTCAATAGCTACCCCTATAGCTTCTTCACGTGACCCAATCAACGGAACAAGACGAGCGTTGACGTCAGTCACCAAGGTTTCATACAAATTGGCTATATACATCAAGGGCAAAGATGAGCTGGAGCTCACTGTGAAACTGATTGTTCAAGTTCTGCAAGCTACAAGCAAAATCAATAGCACATCAGTAGAAACAAACTATATGACGAATAAGTACACTAGATAATAGCAAGGAACGTGAAGAAGAACGGGGGACAATCGTAAAGAAATATGGTCAAAACCAGCGCAACTGAGGAACGCCAACACAAGATCTAGTAGCAAAGCAGAAGACAAAGCAAGAGCGAACAAGAATCTAATGGACCAGGCAACCAAAGGTAATAACAAAGGGGAATCCATGACCATGGCTGCAGTAAAACATGACGCACTGCCAATTTCTGTTGACCAAGGAAAAACCGAGGAGGGGTGACCGTGGGCGCATGGGATAGAGGAGGTGGGGAGGACGGCGGCGGCGAGGAGAAGGCGCTGGAGAGGAGGATCTGGGGAGAGCGGCCGCACGAGGGGGATCTCGGGAGGACATCGTGCGTGTGAGGAGGGAGGCAGAGAAGGGAGAGGGAGGGGAAGAGCAGGCGGAGAAGGAGAGGAGCGCGATCGCGTGGCACTGAAGGGAGGACCGGCGGCGGAGGCAAGGAGGGGAGGCGAAGGGGAAAAGGAGCCCGGCGGCGCTGGATCGTGTGGAGAGAGGAGGCCGGAGAGAAGAGACGGGAGGAGCGAGCTGGAGCGGTGCTAGGTCTGGCGACGCAGCAGCCTTCGGGGAGACGTGGCCCGTGCTTGACCGCCCCTCTGCACGAAGCGCACGGGGGTCCTCCTCAGACCGCGCGATCTGGAGCGCCCATCTACGATCTGACGGCGGAGGCTATTTGGGATGACGTGTACCGCGTGAGAAGCCGGGGATTCCACGGGCTTTAATAAATAGATAGATTCCCAAATCAACCAAAGATGAGAGGATTAAGGAGAATATTCAGGTGTTTGGATGGGAGATCTCTGAAGATGACTTCCAGGTCTTGCGCAGCATCAAAGATGAGGTGAGAGGACACAATACATTTTGGTGCTGCACATTACTTTCTCTTGTACTTTGTACTGTCTTCAGAAGCCAAATGCAAAGAGAAGATGGTCAAAGATATTACAGCCAAATAGCACTACACGCCTGGAATCTGGATATCTTTTGCTAAAAAAACTGTCATACTAAATATGGTAATAAAAAAACATTAAACTGTTGTAATCAACTGTAGCATTCAGATGCCTTAGTTAGTTTATATATTTGCATATGTTTAGTCGTGTTTTCAGGGTATCTTACGTAAAGTAGAGGCTGCCAAATAGGCCGTGCCAGCTGGGTCGACACAAATACGATATTGTTGGTCTGGCCTAGGCACGACACGACCCATCACCTAAGCGTGCTGGACCCAACCTGACGCACCGTGTTGTGCTTGAGTCGCGACCTCGGCCCATCGGGCCGGGCTAGCCCAAGACTGTTCTCCCCATAGACCAAAGAAACCAAAACCATCACCCCCAGAAAAAAGAGAGAGAAACATAAAAAAAAACTAACTAAAAATCCCCATACATGAAGCCCGCCACTCCCTCCCTCCCCTCCTGCCGCAGCCGACCCCTCCTCATCACCTTCCGACTCCACCTCCGCTTCAGCCACGTTCTCCGTCGAGCGCCGCGGCGACGCCTCAATTTCCTGCCGTTGGACCCTTCTGGACTTCCCTCGCACCAACGCCCGCACCTTCTATTATCGCAACTTCGAGGTCGGCGGATTCGACTATCACCTCCTCTATGAGCGCGGTGACTCCCAAGCACTCCTTAGCTACCTCTCCCTCTACCTCTAGGTCATCGACCCCAAAACCCCATCGTCGTCGTCCTCCTCTACCACCACCACCTCCTCCTCTAAATGGGACTGCTCCCCCAGCTACCGCCTCTCCGTCGTCCACCTGTCCCATCCTCCAAGTCCTTGGTGCGCGATTCGTGGCATCGCTTCTCCAAGAAGCTCTCTAAGATGGGTTAAACGCGTCTACCTTGACCCGTCGGGCTAAACATGTCCGGGCTGGCACGGCATGGTTTGTGAGCACAAAGTGATGTGTCTATGTCTGCAGCTGAGCCCACAGGACGACACGACATCGCCTGTTTAATATGTCGGGCCAAGCGGGCTCGGCACAGCCATGCCATGCCACATCTATCTGCAGAGCGAGGCAAAGCGAGTGTACTAAAAAATGGAGTGTTCAGAACCTCAGCTAGAGCATAAAAAATTGGAGTGTTCAGACTGATAGAGCATCATTTGATCTGTTTAGTGTGGCAGGTACTTCTGCAATACTACATTTAAAAACAACAAAACCTGGCAAGTTAGCAACAATTACTAATCGTTTTTTTATCATCTGATCTATTGCGAATGGACCTTGGTAATGCAGAAGCGAGTCCTGACTGGAGTGGAGCTCTTCGTGAGCAAGACCCACGGGCCGTACAGGAGTGCGTCTGAGCTCTGGGATCATGAGGACGGAGCTGCCATGTAATCTAACCGCCATGACGCCATCTTCCCCTCAAAAAGACGAGTCCAATAATGGATGCTGACGATGATGCACGGATCAGTACTCTCTTTCCATGTTTTGTGAGACAAGCTTAGAACATGATGTATCTGTAAAATCCGTTCTGTACAATAAATAAAAACGGCACTGCGTTTTGCCGTTGCCCTTCCTTCCTACATGCTTCGTCTGCTTGCATCATTAGCATGCTGCTGCTGTTGCGACGTGAATCCACATCCCAACCATGGAAACAACCCTAGATTTAATCGTGCTTTTGTAGAACCGCATTGTGCTGTCTCACTCACCAGCCATTGCATGGACCACTCAAATAATGTTTACAACCCATATCTTAATTGATGGAGCAGGTAAATCATCTGCAGAAATTGCAGGACTGAATCGGTAAGAGATCCGGGCAGCTGAACTGTACGGTATGGAGGCCGAAAGGACGGGACCGTACTGTATGCACGGTCATTTTCCACGGCTGTTTTGCCTTAAACAAATCGCGTTCGAATACGGGAGAGAATTTTGTAAGGGCGGTGTCCACATGGCTTCCAGAGGTGGGGCCCGGAGTCAGTGGCATGCGCCTGACTGACATGCCAGGTTGCCTGGCGTGGCCCAGGTTGGCCGAGCCGTGTGGGCCCAGGAGGGGCTTATGGGGACGCGTGAATAAAATAACGTGGGCCCGGGCCCAAATGATAGATTGGATCTTGTGGACGCCTGGACGGACGCCGAGGTGGTCGGTGTCGCCGTGGTTACCTCCGAGCCCACGAAGCTTCGCAGCGCCTTCCTCCCTGGCTACCCTCGTCTCCGTGCACGTGCGCCGTGCGCGGCGGCGGCTGTCACCCCCTCCTCACCTGCTTGCCTTGCGCTGTATGCGTGTGGCCCGGAGTCACTGCTTGTCGTTCAACACACTCGCGCCGCGCGTTTGCACGGGGCCGATTCCACGCACGACCTCGCAAAAACTTTAGACGGGCAGACGCCAGACGGGATGTAAGTCACGTAAACAAGACATGCATGCTATGTTCTCCCATGTCCCAGTCTTGGAAAAAAAATATAACAAAGATTCCTGCCATTTTTGAAATTCTCTTGTCAATTTTTTTTAAAAAAAATCCCTGCATATCACTCGCTTAACCAACCAAACAATATCTCGTATTAGCTCGCACAAATACATGCAACCAACCAAATAGCACTTAATTGTGCCACTTTAGCCTGTTCCAAACAAACAGATTGCTGAACATATAAGCATTTTTCGAATTACTTTAACCCAGAAATATGCTAGATAAATCATGGAAATTACTCTAGCCATTTTCACAAAGCAGGTAATCAAGAACACTATAGCCATACGAATTTCTAGAAGGACAAAAACTAGCATACCTATCTCAGTGTTCAAGACAACAACAAATAATAAAGCTAACTAAGCAACAAGGGCGAGATAACCATACTCAAATCCAGTGGAAGAAGCAGCAGCAGCAGGAGTCTTGATGAAGTCGTCGTTCGTTATGGCGTAGTGGACGGCGTGGTAGTAGTCGTGCAGTTGATGTAGACGTAGCAGAGAATCGAATGAGGAGAAAGCAACGAGCAGTCGCGCAAACGCTCCCCAAAAACCTTATTTGTCCTCACTCATGCAAACCTTCAGGGCGAGGGTTACGAGGCTCTCTCTCCGTCTTGGCCGTACACGCAGCGCCGGATGGAGATCGCCAGAGACAGCAACAAAACAGTAGAGTTCTATCTTAGTCTTTCGCAGAGAGGATTTTATTGGAGAAGAACCAGTTCTCTGTTATTTTTGATAGCCAAAAACAAAGAGGCCAGAGGTTTTTAATTCACCAAGGAAACGGTCGCCGTTGATTCGCCAAGACCCGAAACGCGCTGCTGCACGCATGCATGCATGCAGCACTGACTCGGCACGGCGATGATGTGCGTGCATTGGCTCTCTCTAATTCCACAAGGGGGACTACTACGTTCCACCTTATAAAATGGTGTAACTCTTCTTCATCTCTCCATATGGGACTAAACAGTTTTAGCACGTGCACATAGGTCTTTAAGATTTTTCAGAATTTAATTAGAATTAAAATTGAATCTAGCACGTATTAATTCCAACACAGACCAACTCGCCCAGTTGAGCCAAGTTAAACTGATGAGTAGTAACCAATCAACCCTTGTCCTAGCCTCTTACCTTTTGGGAATTACTACCACAGTGCATGTGCAGTACCACGGATCTGAAATAAATACTCTCTCCAGCGACAAATATATGTTGTTTTGGATATTAACATGATCCCCGGAACACAAGTTTGACCACTAATTTCTATTGTTATATAGTTATAACACCCAATAAAATTATAATATTAAGAAAATGTTTTCCGAGATAAATCTATACATACGATTTTCATCTATCCAATCCAAATATTTAAAAAGATATTGATAGTCAAAGTTTTGAAAATTTGACTCACTTATCCCAAAACGATATGTATTTGTGACTAAAGGGAGTATATAATAAATTTTAAACTAAAAAAAATCAAGAATAATTATCCTCAAATCTACAAAAAAAAAAAGTGCATAGTTAGCATCAGATCAACCAACCACATACATATACACGCGCGCGCAGACTATCCTATGTAGATCCATCTACAAAAGATCTTTTGAAGTGAGGTGAAGGTGTAGATTAATAGAAATCCCCGTAGTTAAAGTTGCTCTGGTCATGGTTCAGAGCAGCCTGATATATAAAACTGTAGTTGTTCTTGTAGAAAGTATGAGTTATGCAAACAATCCATGCTTACTAATTAAAATGTTTTAGTATACTAGCCGAGGTTACCGAGTACCCTGTGCATTGCATGGATCTCAAATAAACATAATATAAGTTCTAAATTTGAAAAATATGTATAGGATAATTATTCCTACATACGAAAGCTATATGCACGGATAATCTTATTATCCACATAAAATTATTCAAGTAACATATACATGTATACATATATTTATCCACAAAAGATCTCACAATTCAAGATGTGGAGAGGTACACATTAGACTCACAATCACCACTAAGTTATTTTGTGATACTAGTGAAGAAATAAAGATAGCATATAAAATCAAAAGATCAAAATGCCCTACAGTGTATCACTGACGTGTAGCCCGTCCCCAGATGTCATCCTCTCACACTGGACGGTAATTTTTACTTTGTAAGTCTTTGTGATTTCATTGATCTAGTTTTGTAAAATGAGGAACGATAAGAAATTACCACGATGTTTATTCCACTTTGAGCTGGAGACCGTGGAACAGCTGAAGTGCTATTCACCAATTCAATCAGACCTCCAGGCATCCATTCACCTGACATTGTCATTAAAGCCGACCCGACAACCGCCATGGCATGCACCCTTTCTGAGCGTCGATGCATGTAGCACGAGGCAGCGCATGGGTGCGGACGTGGGATCCGCGGGGCGCACGGCCAGCTTTTCCACCAGACGTCCACAGCGGCTGCGCCCAAAAGCGCCGAACGCCCCAGCCCCTCAGCAGATCCCCTTGCCGCCACGCCCCCGAATGGTCGGTCGGCGTTAGCCTCTGCATGCCACCCCCCGCGCAAGATTTTAGGCGCCGACGTTGGCAAAGCCGTATGTTTCACGCTTGGGTCACGCCGTGCCGCTTGTGACTGATACTGATAGGTGCGGCACTTGCCGGCGGCAATCGTGCCGAGACGTACGAAAGCGTGCGCATCAATTTGCCGCAGCCGCTGGGCGCTTTCCGCGTCGGTTTTTGGGGGATTCCGGGGGGGTGTGGGCGGCCGCGGCCGGGGGCGGATGTGCCCAAGTTGGCACCCGGCACTTGGCAGCCTTTTCGGTGTCACCCTGCAGGCAGGCAGCTTCCTGACTCAGCTTTTTTGACGGGTCTCGATCCAGGGGCCTGCCTGCCTTGAGTCTGGTCTTGGGAATGACATGAGTTGATGCATGGCTGCTCAAGCCTCAAGCCCAATTTTACGTACTAATTTGGATTTTTCTGCAACCTTCTGCTTGAAAAATTACACATTTAGAACAACTTGGCAGAAATTCCAGTCCAATTTCCAACAAGCCGTCAAAAAGGTGGAATGCCAAGAAATTCATGTGACGGCATTCTCCTGCGAGTGAGTTGTTACGAATGTTCTCCACGAGAATCGTAACAGGTAATCAGCTCAAGGTTTATTCCTCGTCATTGGAGGAATGTATGTGGCAAGTTTCCTTGCAGCTTCCTGCTTGAGAAATGAGGTTCATGACCGGCGCCCTATTGAACTCCATGAGTTCGCATTATTGACTCACTAATCTAACACTTTGGCATCTTGGTTTTTGAATCACCAGTAAAAACTATTGAGAGATACCCTAAAAGGCATCTCAGAAAGAGGGAAAAACATGTAGCCAGTGAGGCAAGAGGACTAAACAAAAGGGCTAACCGCAATCTGCAAGTCCAACGGAACATGATGCATGGTGCCCTTTTTGTCTTTGCTTGTGCTAGATATGGTTGAGGACAAATCGGCTTGATTTCAATACAACGATAATGCTACGTACACTCACATACAAAGGACATTGATAGTTTGAATCTCAACCTTTAAAGCGAATTTTGGCATTTTGATTGCGCAGTTCTACATATAGAAGAACTCTCTTTACTTGTATGCATGTTTGCATATTTAGTTCAAACTTTTCTAGTGATCTAAATATATCGGGTCAAAAAAAGGGTAGGTTGATCAGAAATTCCCTTACATAAAAACAGAATGAATGAAATAGAAGCAGAATCATTGCACTTAACAGGCAATTAGTAAAAATAAAAATCCATAAACGCCCCTATAAATCACCTACGAATTGTTATCCCTTGAATTTGCACCCATACTTTGTAGTTGATGTTTTGTTTATAGATCTTAGCGTTCTATATGTTTGTCTAGTGGAAACCACCTCGCAAAAATAATAATAGGGAAAATTCCTCACATGCCACTGAAAGATGTCATGATTCCTTCTATGCCACTAAAAAAGTGCTCTCTCTTAAGTACCACCGAGAGTATATTTTGACCCTATCCATATCATTTCTGTCACCTTCTCTATCAACTGACACGTAAAAAGACTCGTTTGACCTTCTACTTCCTCTCTTTCCTCCTTCCTTCTTCCTCTTCACCCCCTTCCTCTTATTCCTCTCTTCTCAACCTCATCTTTCTCTCTCCTTATCACCACCGCCCCACCCCACCGCTAGTCCCCTCCTTGTCTCCCACCGCTGACACCGGCCTCCTCCCTTCCTCCCGCCGTTGGGCCCCTCCCTGCCTCCCACCACCGACGATGGCCTCGCTCCAGCCCAGTGGTGGGGACTGTGGGGGTGGAGCGGTGACCGGAGATGGGTGGGGTGGAGTGCAGCGGTCAGAGAGCTACGTGGTTCAGAGTGGTAGCCGGATCCGTGCCATCAAATCCGACAGCATCCTTGTCGGATCCGGTGTCCCGACGGCCAGATCTTGCATTTTCTTGAAGATGAAAAGTGTAACAAAATCAAGTTTCAGATTTTTTTTGAAGATGAAAAATGAAATATTTTATTCTTGTGATTTTTTACCTCGAATTGGGGGCGACAACAGTTGGGGCAAGAATGGGGGGAGGGGGGGGGAGATGGTGGTTGGTGGGGGTGGGGTGGGGGCAGCGGAGAGAGAGAGAGGGGTTGAGAGTGAGAAGGAAGAAGATGAGTGTAAGATAGAGATTTTTTTTTGGGTTTAACCGTAACTCTAACTAACGAATGTAACGAAAATGGCACAAAGAGGATCAAAATAGACTCTTGGTAGCACGTGGAGGATAACACTTTGTTTCGTGGCACAAAGGGAAATGGGTTAATTTTTGGTGGTATAGAAGGAATTTTTCTAAAATAATATCCATATATCTCCAAGAGGGATCAATTTGCATGTACCCATTGCATTACTCACTTGAATACACCATGGACCAAAGTAGATGCGACGGCCTCCGGAAATAGCTCTACATATACACAACGCAACCCGAGCCAAGCCCACCCATATCATTTACTCACAGAGCCAAGCAGGACAAGCCAAGAAGAAGCCACAACAAAGCCACCGTCTCCTCCTCCCACTCGTACGCACGTACGAAGCACAGGAGCAGCAGCAGGCAGGCAGCCGCCGGAAAGAGAAGGCATGGGGAACAGCCTGCGCTGCTGCCTGGCTTGCATGCTCCCCTGCGGCGCCCTGGACGTCGCCCGCGTCGTGCACCTCAGCGGCCACGTCGACGAGTTCACCTGCCCGCTGACCGCGGCCGACGTCCTTGCCGCGCACCCGAACCACGCGCTCACCGCCGCGTGGTCCGCCGGCGCGGCCCGTAAGATCGTCATCGTGTCGCCCGACTCCGAGCTCAAGCGCGGCAGCATCTACTGCCTCATCCCCTCGGCGTGCTCCGCGCCTGCGGCCGAGATGAAGAGGCGCAAGAACCGCGCGTCCGGCCCCAAGAAGAAGCGCCACGGCCACCGCAAGGGCGGCACCGCGGTGGTCGAGGCGAGCACGGCGGAGCAAGACAACTACCTGAGGGAGCTGCTGTCAGAGAAGCGGGAGCCGAGCCACCGGGCCCGGCGCAGCGGCGCCCGCGCCGGCGTGTGGCGTCCGCGGCTGGAGAGCATAGCGGAGGAGCCGTCCGACTAGTTCTTGACGTGTTTCCTTTCCTTTTCTTCTTTCGATCTTCCGTTGTGAATATGAACGGTCGATGAGGACGCCTTTTGGTCACTTCCATCTGTCGCGCGCTTCCATCCCGTGAATGATGCGGTGACTTCCGGGTTTGAGCGCTCTGTGGCTCGGAACTCGAGGGGGGTTTTTATTTTAAAAATATCGTAATATCCAAGTTGTACATACATAATTTAGATTGAGTTCCATCATTGATTTGTTTATTTGCGAGTCGTCGGACATTGTTCTGTTTGTTCGTTCTGAGTGCTGGAATTCCCGCTACGGGTGAATTCTGATGTTCTCAACCAAACTCAAATCCTCTGCCCATGCAAACTAAACAGCTTGCTCAGGCATAGCAAGCGGATGTGCACTAGTAGCTCGGCACTTGGCAGCCTTTTCGGTGTCAATCCGCCTGCCTGCCTTTGAGGCTGGGAATGCGTAGTGTTGTGAAAAAGGTATAAGCTCGTCCGATGAATGGGGTGGGTACCATTGAACAATTAATCACGATGCGACCGATTAAACGAAATTTAGTAGATGGTTATCCCTTCATAATCATATATTTATTTATATTTAAAACTGATTACACAAATTTTATTTACCCAAAATTATGGGGATGAATTGTGTTGGGGTGAAATACCACTCGAACTTGAGTTAGCTGGTTCTCCCCGAAATCTAAGCCCACGAACTTTGCAGATACTAGCGTTGTATGCATACAGTGTGCAGGCGATTGGAGGCCGCTTAGCTACGACTACAGCACGAGATTCAGCAGCAGCTTTGAACTAGGTCTCGGCACAATATGTGTTTGGTTGATTGAATCATGTGGTCCTATACCAGATGGTTGGAAAAATGAGGACGTTCATGCGTTTGGTTCACTGAATGGAACCGATCAGTCCAGAATCAAAGGGTTCAATCGAATGGCATATTCGCTGGAGATGTTGTACGCTTGTACCATCTTGTTCGAAGAAAATGAGTGAACCACACGGTTCATCTTCTCCCGCTCGCGCTCACTCTTTCCCAGCGCTGGCCCAATGCCCCCTGCTCCGCTCCATTTCCGCTCCGGTGAAGCCCGGCCCGCGCCAAGCATCGCCTCGGCTCCCTCAACCTCACTGCTGCCTTCCCCCTCATCTTCTTCCTCACCGGATTCAACCCGAGCCAGCAACCACACCATGTCCGCGCCGGCAATAAACTATTGCACTCACGGCCACGCTGCCGCCCCAGCGAGCTCTGGCGGTCCTCTCTCGTGCGCATTGCTCCCATCCCTTTCCCCCAATGCCCTCTACTCCCTCCCCAAACCGGCCCGATGCCGCGCCGGCCGCCACCATCACTCACCATTCCAACCGCCCCGGTAAAGCCCTCGTCATTTGGTCCGCGTCATTTCGTGTTCCGCAATACCACAAGTATTTCCCCTAGTCAATTTTGGGATTCTACCATGAGTGCTCGCGTTGCAGTCATCTTCTCTCGCTCCGGCCAAAAACCGCCGTCGCTGTCACCGCTTCCACTCTGATGATCTCCCCTCTGATTCCCTTCACCAGGACTATCCCCTCAACTCCCCAGACCTTCCCCCATCACTCACCCAAGATCCCATCCTCTCCAGTACCGCTGCCACGATGCGTCAGCCGCGTCGCCAAGCTGCCACAGCTCCTTCCTGCAGCCACCATCGGCTCTAGTAAGTCCCTAATATCCCTGTGATGCTCATACTCCCCCTAGCTCTACCCTTCATCCACCCAAACGCCATCACCCCTTCTCCTTCCCCAACGTCGGCTGCCCTGTTCTACCGCCCTCCTGCTCTCTAGCTCTCCCAGCCACGGCTCCACCACCCGTGTGGTCGCCTTGCACTGAGAAACCCATTTTTACCATCCTAAGCCGCCGCTGCCGCCTCTTTCGCCGGTGTCCAGCCTTGGCACTGGTGCCCAACCACCTCCCCTGTTTCTTCTCTTCTCTGTCTTAGTCTCTCTCTATTGTGACTCAATGACAGGTGGGCCCCAGATGGAGGTTGGTTCACTGGAAGACAGAGGAGGTTCACCCAACCAAACAAATTCATGTATCGTATCATCCCACCAACCAAACACAATACTTGGACCATCCTATCCAGGAATACTATCCTGGATAGGATGGTTCCATCCATCTTGTACCATCTCATTCCATTCATCTTGGTTCACCCAACCAAATGCACCCTAAGCTGGAAGCAAAGCTGACAACAACGTGATTTCGCAAGAAGGAATGGACTCTCTGTTGTGGTTCACTCCCACTATTTTTCTCTGGGTGTAATATTAGAAAGATGAGTTTCTTTTAGTACCCACTCAGACTACAGGGCATTATAAATAATGAGAAAATTCTATACATGCCACCGAAAGCTATCTCGATCCCGAAATTGACACTGAAAAAAGTTTAATTCCCTACATGCCACAACGTTAACTTTGTGCCCTTTCGTGCCATCCTCGTCGCCCTTCCGTCACTTTGCTGACTTTGCTGTTAAGTGGCATGTGAAAAGACATTTCGCCTTTCCTCTTCCTCCTCGTCCACCAATTCCCTATTCATCTTCTTCCTCCACTCCCAATCTCGAAGAGAGAGCATAGGAAGTTGTCGGGGTAGCAACATCGGTCGTGGACATCGTCACCACCCGTCCAGCCTGGTGGAATCATGTCTCCCTCCTCATTTGGAGTTGTTGTTGTCGTCGTCCTCCTCCTCCTCCAGGACCACCGCCGCCGCTCAGACCTCTTCCCATGCTCAAGCCACTTCTGCTATCCTCCTAGAACATCATTGCCGCTCAGACCTCTCCTTCTTGGCTGCCACCGTCCAGATCCGAATTGGGCCATTGCCGCCTCTCGAGCCACCCTCAAAGCTCCGTAGTCATCACCCCTATTTTCTTGGGTTGCGTAGTCTGGGCTTCCTCAGCACCGAGCTATCATTGCCTCCGAGATCTCAGGCTTCCGCCGAGGTGCTCGCGATGCTGGCCCTAAATCGCACCGGCTCCGGCCAGGGTAAACATTTTTGGTTTGAATTTTATTTCGCTTGGCACCGAAATGGGCGAAATGGGAGAAATTTCGAAAATTTCGGATGAAATTTTGGTAGTTTTTGGCCAAACAGGTTTGATCAAACTTGAATTTTAAAATTTAAAAAATAAAAAGAGTGGAGCGGCCATCCTGGGCTTCGAACCCAGGCATTCAGGACCACAGGGAAAGAGGTTACCACTGGGCCATCTTCTTCTTTGTAGACTATTAGCTTCTTCTACCCTCTTTAACCCTCAAATTCAAACAGAACTGAATTTTTTTGAACGAATTCAATTCCTTTCGGAAGGGGACGAAATGAGCGAAATTTTCGAAATTTCAGCGAAATCTCACCGAAATTGTGAACCCTGGCTCCGGCAGCGGCGCCCAACGAAGGTCCCTGGGTAGCGAGTCGAGGAGCGCCTGCGTGGAGGTGAGCACCAGCGGCTTCCTCCATGCCCTCCTCTCCACCATGGCCGCTTGACTTAACAAACGACAAGATTAAGGCAAGATGGTCATTTTTGCACAAAAAAAACTAACAGGTCCGAGGGCGTTAACAATGACACCTACTATACTAATGGAGGGCGACGGAAGTGGCATGGAATAGATGAAAATTGAAACAGTGGTATAGAATGAAGCATAAATTTTTTATTGGCATATAAGAAAACTGAGCATCTCTCGGTGGCATAGATGGAATTTTCTCTATAATAATTCACACACCACTTTGGGGCCATGTCGGAACCTAGATTTACACATCTAAAACCATCTGTATATTCTGAACTAGTCACAGATCGGTAGCAAGCTTACACATGAAACATCGATGAAATACCATCTAGATATTGATTTAACTAAAAAGAACTCAAAATAACAAATAGTAATAATAACTGGACCTCATGGTCAACATTTACTTAACTTTCCACGCAGGGCTAAAGAAACAAATAAATTTTTGCAGCGGAACGGGAAACTTAGAAATGCCAATCAATATGCCCACAGACAATCGAATGGGAAACACATCCTAATTCGTAAAGACTTCAAAGGACTCCCCTTCGTTGAACTCTTGAGCAACTTGATACTCTTTAACTGAGCAGCAAAGTTTAAAGCTGTGAGTACATAAAGTACTCAACAAGTCGTAGGGAACAGTATGCAATTAATATTCATCCAGGGCTTGAAGAAAGGAATAGTTGTATGGTTCTTTTGCGAAATGCAGTATTGACAGTAAATACGGTAAATAGATTGAAATGTGTAATTTAAAAGACAATAAATAAATAAAGTAAACAATTTCTTTGGAAACATCCAATGAACTTCCCATTCACCTTCTGACACAAACACAAAGTGAATTCTCCATCCACCAAGCAAACATCATATTCACTAAGTGAATTTTCTATTCACACTCCGACATATTTTTATAAAGAAACTCCACCTCTCGTGTAAAATCCCTGAGCATTGTACATAACTAGGGACATGACTTTTTAAACAGTTTTAACTCTGTAGAGGTTGTACAACTTTACCTACAAGAGATAAATAAACTAAAACTGCCTGACAACACTTCTGTAGGTGTGCGACTAAGTGATAATTACAAGGCCTTTACAAAGCTCCTTCTTAACCTAGTTCTTCTCGCTAATGTTTCAATACTAAATGTCTTTCCAACTAGACGTGCCCCCCCTCTTGCGCCATTGTGAGTATACGTCCATCCCGTAACTTATGCTTTAAAGACAGAACTGAAATTAAGACATTGCTAATTAGTTAGCCAGGTCCATCCCATACTGGACACGTGGCTGTACGATATGACCCAGTTCAATGGGCGCAAGATTAAGTCCTTGACAATTACTCAGGCGAGTCTAACACAACCCAACAATGTGCTAACTGCACCCCCTTTACTGCACGATCACTCGTCTGAGCGAAAATCATTTTGTTCAGCCAAGACCAATGACATACCCTATCATGGTACATAAATTTTAATAACAGTGGCTACCCACCACAATTTCATATCTTGTTAAGTCAAATTAACATTATTGAACAAGTGACATGAACCCATCATACAACTAAGCATAACTATGCATATCTATGATACCCACGTTGGTGATACCAATATGTCCAACTAGTAATGACCATCCTATGGTAACAAATGATTCATGGTATTCAAATAGTCAATGGTGACATAATGACAAATAGGTGATTAACTATTCCCAAAAGCAGTTGATATAAAGATAGCATGCAATTTGATATAAAACAATATAGTTTTGAAATCATCGGTTCAATATGATCAAATGACTACAACTTGCCTTGGTTTTGCTCAGTTACCACACTTGGATCTTCAAAGCTTGCTCCTGCTCCTGCTCCATGAAATAGAACGTCTAAACGAGAGAGAAAACAACAGGCGAAGCACAAATAAATCCAAAATAAATTCAAATAAAATCCCAAAATAGAAAAACCAACTCTAAAAGAAATAACTCAATTTTATATGAATTTAGGAATTTTAAACAGATTGAATTAGAGTTCAGACGAAGAAGAACAGACTCTCGACAGATTTGCAGGAAAAGGAAAAAGAGAGAGAAGAAATAATATTCCTGGAATATTCCTTCGGTTGAAAAGAAAAAGGGAAAATAAAATAAAAAGGACACTGACAAGTGGGGTCCACCTGTGAGTGAAAGAGAGAGAGAGAGAAAGAGAGGATGACATGTGGGGTCGGGTTGACAAAGAGAGAAAGAAAGGAGCTGACACGTGGGACCCACATGTAAGAGATAGAAAGAGAGAGAGAGAGCTACAGAGAGAGGAAGAACAGAGGAGGCTCCAGGGGTGGCTTGCGCACAACGGCGGCGAGGAGATGACCGGCGATGGGAAAAATGGAACCCCAGAGGCGAGGCGAAGGTTTGGGTAGTGGTGGCGTGACAAGAATAGCGACGAGGTGGCGACAGCGACGGTGGTGGCGAAAGGGAGCTCGGGTGCACGGCGGCTTCAGCGGTGCCTGGAGAAAACCAAGGTGGGCATCAGGTTGGCGGAGACACGGGGATCACTTAGAGCGGCTCGGGAAGAATGGAGAAAGACGAAGACGGCAGCGCGACGGTGATGGCCGGTGACGAAGAAGATGATGTTGGAGATATGCCCTAGAGGCAATCATAGAGATGATGATATTTCGTTGTATCCATGATTTAATAAATGTTCATTGAATATTACCTTTGTGTTGATTAACAAGTATGTGACTTGTTTGTGAAACTCTTTACTTATATGGTTATTCTAAAGTTGTCCCTAGTCGGAGTTCATGTGAGGACACACGTGAATGATGGATTAGCACATGTATCGGTTGATGACCATGTTTCACAGGTCATAGACATGGAGATGTCAAACCAATAATGTGGACACATGTTTAGAACATGGGGTTGGACCGACCCAACATGAGACATAACAATTATACTTATGGTTCTCTTTACACAATGTGTACGCCTTGTCCTTAGACACGAGATTGTCGCATGTACTTGAGATGTGAATCGACCTACTTAGGGGCTATCAAACGCTACTCATGAATCGGGTAGTTATAAAGGTAGCTTCGGGTTTGTCATGAAGCATCTTTGCGAGGCATGGTCGGTCGAGATGGGATTTGCCCTCTCTACGAGAGAGATATCTCTGGGCCCCTCGAGTGATCGGATCCGAAATGCATGGCCATGCTACTTAAGGTTAAGAGTTAACCTAGTAAGGGATTAGGATCACGGGATCGAGATAGAGTGGTCACTTGGAGCTCGGCCGAATATCGTGAGGCAAAGGGATTGGCATGTACATAACGTTGTGATGGTTCGTCCGATATGATCTTTGTGTATGCGTTTAGGAGTTGGCACGTCTTGCTAGAGGCCGCTACCAACTATTGACCAAGTATGTATACTCGCGTCATGTCTAAACATACGTGAACCTATAGGGTCACACACTTAAGAAGTGAAGCCTAATTCGGATTGGATCCGAATTAGATGGGCATTGAGTCCTAATGGGCCTCTATTAGTAAAAGCCCATTGTAAGGGCGTCTATAAAAGGAGGGCAAGGCGCCTGAGATTGGTGATGAGTTTTTGTGACCTCCTCAAACCACGCCGCCACCCTCCCACGCCCTAGTCGCTCGCGCGGATCTAGTAGTCCGGCGTCGTCGCTTCCTCCCGTGCGTGTGGATACCTTTGGGCGCCGCATCAGTAGCGTTTGGACGAACCGCAAGAGAGGAGGCATGCGTGGGGCGCCGCGACGAGGGCGAGGAAGTAATCGACTACTACGCTTGACGTCTTTGCATCAACTTAATACGACTACTACGCCTGACGTCTTGCATCAATTTCCGCACCTGCGCGTCTAGTGGTAAGACCGTGATCTATAACTGCAGTGATCTTGGTTTACGGGTAGAATTTTTATTATTATGCGCTAGTGTAGCCTACCCGTAGCCCTTCAGATGAGTGGCAGCAGGGCACCTCAGTGACGAAGAGAGGACAAGGAGGGAGGGGATCGGAAGAGGACACTCAGGAATGCGACATGACACGCACGGGAAGGCAAGAGAGCTCACCGGCGGCTAGATCGGCGGTGGTGGCCGGTTTTGGGGACGAAGGTGGAGACAGCGGACCTAGGATCTTCCGGGGACGACGAGGCGAGCACGACGAAGAGCGCGGAGAGGCGAACTCAACGGAGGTGGAGTCATGACTGGAGGACAATGGACAGCGACACAATCTGACGAGGAAGGCTTCGGCGGCGCATGGTTTCCTCAGCGAGACGGCGGCGCAATCGGCGGCGCGAGTTAGGGCAAACAGAAGAGGAGCTTGTGGCGAACAAAAGGACGCGGAAGGTGCACTTAAACAGGGCCAGGATGGGAGAGTTTGCAAGGAAGACGACGGTGGCCACGTAGCCGGCTCGGACACAAACAAGTGGCGGGAGAAAGAAGGAAAGGAGGAAGGAGGAGGAGACGCTAACGGGGCGGTCCCACCGGGCAGAGAGAGGAAGGGAGGGAGGAAGAAGGCTAGTGGAGGGCTTGGCGCGTGGAAAGAGATGGAGTAGGCCGGGCCGACGGGAAAAAGAATTAAGCCCAAAAGGAAATCCAGAAATTAAATTGATTTCCGAATTCAGAAATTGAATTAACTACAATTGAGCTCAAAGAAATAGCAAATAAACTCAAAAAAATCCAGAAAATTCTTTGGAACTCAAGAAACTTAAATAAAACAGTTTTGAAATTAATTGAAGTTTATATTAATCACATTAAATTACTTTGATTTCTGAAAATTCAAATTAAGCTTTGACTTAACCAAGAAAATTCAAATGGTTATTTTTATTTTTAAAGGCTTCAAATGAACTCCAAATTTAAGATGTTACAAGCCACACTTTGTAGTTTGTAGTGTACCATTGAACATATTTAACACGCTATAATTATTGAACACACTTGCTATGGAATTTTTTACATGATTTAAGCGGGTAGTGTTAATATAATATTCGTGCTTTCTTGGTGAACGATTTAATCTTTTTGCAGGAAGCTTTGCGGGTAGAGTTGAGGCACATGAAAGAAGTGTCTGGAAAGCAAAATGATGGGGGAAACTAGTAGAGATTTGGAGCACTTCAGGAAGCAATATGCTTTGGTGTCTGCTCAGCTAAGAGACAGTAGCTTGTGGTTTTTATGCACTTCATTGAATAACACAGTATATTTTCATACTCGGGTGGCTTCGGCCTTGCTTTATCTGCGGCAACGTAACTCATATCGTGCGCATTCAGCAGTCATACCCTAAAATCCATGGAAAATGGTGGAGCCTTTACTGTAACACAAGACCCGTATAACCTTTTTGGTTATATTAGTCAGGAGTCCGGATCCCAAGTGATGGAAATTATTGAAAATTCGAGGTGCAGAGCAAAAATGATGGTTAATGTTGCTATTCAGGTTAGTTAAGTATTTCTGTCATGCCCTGGAGCCGCTGTGGTTCTGATCTAGTCATCCCTTTCTATACTTTGAATGATTAACGTCCGGTGAAGAGTAACAGTCACGGGCCGCCCTTGTATTGCTCTTCATCGACGGTAATCAGTCAAAATTATATAAAATTGGCATTCTAACAGTAAACGTTGAGTTCACGATAAAATCCACGAATAAATTTGAAGTTAATATCTAGCAAAGTGGACCTTTTTTTTTTATATCTAAACTGATCATATATGTTAAGTGCAATCCTTGAGGGAACTCGAGGTGCCAGAATTAGTTTAGTTAATCATGAATGCTTGGTTCGATGAATCATTTGCTGTTTCAGATTTGTACGTGATGCTCTGTAGTCTGCTTGAGGCCGCCTCCACGTATTGCTCTCTTTTAGCCATGTCTATTATTGGACTAGATAGAGCATTTAGCTTCTAGAATTTGTTTATTTGTCTGAAGCATTACCTATTTATTCTCTGGTATTTTTTTTTTTGTGCAAGTGAAAATAGAAGTCTTTGTTTTGTTTCGATGTACTTACTTGCAGCCTACCATTTTCTGTTTTATCAGGCAATGTGCGAAGTGCGGAGTGGTGTTTTATCTCTGGTAGTCTAAGAGATAATTCTCCATATAGTTTTTCCATCTTCTTTTGTCTCCTTGTTCCTTTCCTTGTTTCTAAGACTGCTTAAACTGTTTTTGGTTTATCATTACTTAAAGAATTAAATAGCATAGCTTTTGCTATTCACTAAAAAAACAGGGGAAGCACCGGACGATCTGAATAACCGCAGTACTGGCTCCGGTTCCAGCATACCAGGCATAAGACGGATGCCTCCTGTAGTCCTGGTTCGGGACAGGCAAATTCAGCTTATCAAGGGTGTTTTTGGATGGATGAATGAGGGTGTATGAGATGATTCCATTTAACTTTTGCGGTGGTTTATGTGTTTGAATGGATGAATGGGATGGATTTTATTTACTTGCATGTTGTTCCCAGCTCATTCCTTATCGATCCGGATTTTATTTGAATTATTTTATTGTATTGCTTCTCGTTAGGTCACGATTTTGACGACTAGACTCCAGAGGACATCGGACAAGACCAGTATCTACAGGACTTTGTGCAAGAAGGCAAGTCGCATTCCTTGATCATCTTGAGCCTATAATTCATATATTTATTATTATTTTCATTATTGTATTTGTGCCAATCACTTTAATTATTGAAATAATACTTTTGAATGCCATGATATTTAGATAAATCCCATTTACCACACATACAAACCCACCTAGCACTTGTAGACCATATTCACCTTGATAAGGTTAAAATTATTCGTAAGCCATATTCATCTTTACAAGTTCACATAAAATATTAGCTATATAAGTAGTTTTGTTACACAAATGTGCTTAAATCCTAAAAAGCAGTATTGGCGGTTCGCCAATGGTTTTGGTGGAGAGTTGAGGGTTGTGTCCAGGAAGTTGGACAACCCAATAGACTAGTGTTAAAAATAGGTCATCAGTGAGATCAAGCAGGCGGACAACCACGAGTTGGTATTGGTCCATTTTCTCACTACAGACAAGTAAGGACAAGAACCTTGTGCCAAAGTAATAGACACAGAAAACTGCTCAACCACAGGTGTGGTCATTACTCCCTGGCTTAGTACACTGCTCTTCTATTTGAATATCTACAGGATGTCAACTGTTCTTATGTGATGGAGCAGGAGGAATTGGGGTGAGACAGGAGTGGACCAGTAGGGACACTGGCTAATCTATACAATGGTATGGACCCGTCAGCCTCAGAGTACGCATTCCACTGTTGGTCGGTGGTCTCCCGAGGGCTGTACGGAGTGAGACCTACCGGGTAGAGGCTAAAAAGGGTAAAGCAGTGAAAAGACTTTGTTATCCCCAACTCAGTCACACGCTAACGTGTTGCGTGTTTATAATCTGACAGTATGAGTTTGAGATATCTTGTGTGTGAGATCCCAAAACCGAATCCGTTTCAAGTCAAGTGGTTGCGCAGAAGGCACAACCCTAAACATGAAACGAAACCGATTTCAAGATTTCCGGTTATGCATCTGATGTTAGTTCCCAAGGAACAGTGACTAACATGTACATATCTAAACAACATGGATCATAACCATAGTCAAATGTGCAAAAATAATAGAATCAATGTTACAATTTTGATAAATAGGACCTTATGGCCCGATTTTTCTTAGGCGGCAGACCGGCCAAATATAATCAGAATTAAATAAATAGCAGCAGAAGATAAACTTGGAAATAAAAGGAGAATACCAGGATGGCATGCCCAAAACCCACAAGCAACCAACTGGAGTTAAAGCCATTGCATCTGCCACTATCGCCCAGAAATGGAACGATAGTTAAAACCGATTCGTGTACGATCTTACCCGAAACAAGTGGACAATCTGATTGAGTAAAAAGGTACTCGCAAGACTTACACAAAACTAATAAAAGAAAGTGTATGACAGAGCCTATCTAAAGGATTAGAGAATATACATGTTAAAGGTTGATCAAAGGAGAGGCTTTAATGGTATAAGTTTTGCATAAAAGCCAATTTTCAGCCTATACCTACTAGTTTGTAAATGCCATTTGGAAAACAAAATTTAATCAAAAGACATTTGTGTGACCAAGATATAAGTAAAGATCAAACAATACCAAAGTGGCAACCCACTTTGATAAACTAAACAGCATGACATACCTGTCATGTCGATACCAAGTTATCACCCTGTCAAGTTTTAATTTGGAGTCTAACAATGATGTCAATCAAAACAAGTGTCGTCCGTAACCGTAGACATGGCTATTTGAATAGATTTAACCCTGCAGGGGAGTACATCTTTACCCACACGACTTGATCAGCCTGTAAGCCTTTGGGTAATGACACACTTCCTTTGGTATGCCGGCCGGGGAAATCGGGACTTAGTATTTTTCAGCAAGACGGTCTTATTGAGTTGAATCACCCTTGCGAGACGAGATCCCGCTTAGTACAAGCTACTGATAGAACCTGCTAAGCGGGGCACACAAGTTGTGTTGGGAATGCCAACCCAATTAACAAAAATTTAAAACTATGCTCACTCGCACATATTAAATTGCAATCGGATCCCTATGAACATATGATCAAACACATATGTCCTCATGCCACCTATTTTTCAACTCAATAAAACATTCCCCTTACTTAACCAAACGGCACCCATACACCGCGTGTGGAAGTACGTATGGTATTTGAATTGATAGTCCAAAGTTCGGTCCTTAATGATCCGGACAAGACTACCACATTACCCTATTCTCGTGCACGAAGGTACCCTCACTATCAATCACTTATCCAGATCTAAATCATGTTTTAATAGACAATTTTAGACTCAAATCTCATATTCAAATATCTGATCAAAGAAACAAAGTTAAAATTAGTTCAATGTTTCCCATGATTGACAGGCTAACCCCATCAATCGAACTACCATAACTACTGACCTGCATGGCTAAGCATTCACATAAAGAATATACATACCAACACATGATATATAACTTAAGCATAACTGCATTGAATGATTAAGGGTAATCCACAATGATTAGGACATAGCTAACTTGACTAAAAAATTATTGATATACCAAAATAACATGCACGCAATTATCATTACATTTCAAAATACTAAATTACCAAAACTGGGATCAAAATGATGCAAGAGGATGCTTGCCTTGTTTGAGAGTCCACTTGTTCACTCGTGGAGACGTATTGTTCACTTCGTGCAATTCAGAATCTAGGGAGAAAACATAATAGCGAATAAGCATCGATAAAGCCGAAAAATCCAAAATGCTCGAAAATGCATGAGATTTACAAATTAGTAAGATTATGATTTTAGATGTATTTAGATGAAAATTTTAGTTCAATTGGAGTTCGTATGAATTTTCTATGAAGTTTTGAAGTTACTTTAATTTCTAAAGTAAAAGTAATCCTTTTCTAAAATTAATTCTAATTCTGAATTTTTTTATGACAGCAATATGTTTCAGACCTATTCCAAGTTAATGTTCATTAACAAAGTAAACCAACAAAATTAGTTTTATTCAATTTAGAATTGATTTGCCTTAGTTATGAATTTTATTCTAAGGATGGACTACAGATTCTCAAACTCTATTTGCTTTATCAACTTTTACCTAATCAATCCATTGACTTATTGTTACTAATGCTATTATGATAAACCTGACCTGAGGTTACTGTCATAAGACATACATATAATCTAACTCTTGCCCTTTAAATAATTTTACTCTTTTTTAGACATGACTTACTAAGGGCTAGTTACTAAGGAATTGTACTTACTGATCTTTGTATTTAACAAAGTTCTAGCTCCCTGCTCTTCTCTCAATTAGCCTTCTAATTTCTTAACAAGTATATTCAAAAGAAAAGCTTATTTCCTTATCTTACTAACTACTAAGACAACTATTCACATATAAATGGAAAGACAGTAGCTTCCTGCCTGTTTTGAATAACAATATTTGGTTGTTAGATTGGATTGCTACTGCTAGCTTAAGAGCTAATTGAATCAATAATTTTCTAAGAACTTGTATTAGAACTGATAGAAGTTACTATTGCTAGACAATTGCCCATCTAATTGAATTTAAGAAAATCCTAGCTACTAAAATACCAATGTTGTTAGACTTATGACAAATTTGATTACTTTCAGTCTACTATTCATACAACCTGCAAGAGCAATATTTTTTGAACTAAAGTACTATTAGTTAATCTTCCTTTAATTCAAACTTCAAATTAGCTAACTTACCAGAGTGACCTAATTGACCAACCTAATATCTGCTAGCAAAAGATGTTTTGATCTGGTAGTGGGTTCAACGGACAATACAACTTTTTCACACAACACCTTCTCAGTTGATTCTCTGGAAATTCTCCTTCATTACTGATTTTCAAGCTTGGTTACTTCTGTAAGATAGTGATCCAAGGACTAATTGAGTCAAGAATATTTCTAACTACTGCATTAGTCATACCATTAGCCAATGGACAAAACTGATTTCAGATCACTGTCCCTATAACCTACAACATCAACATTTTCTGAACTGAAGTGTGATAAGCTAACCTTCCTTCAGGACTTAAACATCAAAATTGCTTACTCGTTTTCTTAACTTAATTTATAGCCCTAATGTTTGATAGCAGTACTAGTGTTAGCTTTTCACATGTGTTTCTTTTTCGGTTATAGAGAGGAGCCTTTCAGAGGAGCTACAGGACCGACAGGGGAGTCTCGGCTGTGGCTCATCGCCAGCAAGGGAGCGGCACGAAGGCGAGAAAAACTACCAAAATGAGTTGCCCAGAGGACAAGAAGGCTAGTGGTGGCGGCGGCGTGGCTCGAACTGCCCTATGGCGGCGCGGCGAGGGGACGCAGCGGCCGGCCGTAGGGGTGAAAAGAGGACGGCGCGCCGGAGAGGACTAGGGGGAAATTAGGGAGCGCATGGGCACCAGCGGGGTTTGGTGAACTCACCGGAGTGGTCGACGAAGATGGAGGATGGCCGAGGTGGTCCGGCGACGGCGACCCGAAGCGGCGCGGCTGGTCCAACGCGAGGGCGGTGCTGCAGAGAACAAGAGCACAAGTGAGTGGTCGGAGTAGATAAAGGGAGGTCCAAGGGTGCTCAAGGAGGGAGGAATTGGAGAGGGAGTCCTCGGAGGAGGCGTGGCGGTGGAAACGGCGGTGGCAGCCGGAATTGGAGAAGAACTCGGTTACGCAGCTCCATGGTGGCAGTTTCTTCAAATCGATAGGGGGTACTTGCTCCTCGTGTCAAAGGGCGCACCGTGACGCGGTCGGCCGCCGTCGGCTTCATGAACAATGGGATGGCGAGGTGCAGCAGCAGCAGCGGCAGTGACGAAGACGGGGCTCTGCGCTGGTTTCTTGAGCTTGGTGGAGGAGAAAGAGATGGGAAGGAGAGGCAACAGGGAGGGGCTAGGGGCTGCGGCATGGCCCTTTTAGGCGTGGAGGGCGGAGCGGCCGAAGGTGGCCAGCGGCATGGGCAATAGGGAGCCGTGGCAGGAATGCAAGGCGCCGGCCGGGCTGTGTGGAGGGGAAGGTCTGGCCAGCGGGCTCGGACGGTCAGCCGTAGAGGGAGGGGTGAGCGCAGCGGAGCCGGTTGGGCGGAGCCAACATGGCCTGGGTCGGTCAGTCCGAAAGTCTGGACTCGGTCGGAGGAATAGTAAAAGGGCTGATTTAATTTCAACTTCTCCACTTTGACCAGTTGTAAAAAATAGCAAATTAAATTATAAAATTATGAAATTTTGTATATTGGTTCCTAGGTGAAAATAGAACTCACATAAATTTTCTAAACATACTGTTCATGATTTACTTGCTTATTTAAAAATCCTTTACAGTAGATGTTTATGAAGTGAGTTTGAATTTTTCTCATGGTTAAATTGGATTCCAAAAGTTTTATACAATTCATTTTTACTCATGATAATTATTCTAGTATTTAAATAAATTGTTTTTCGGAGATTTTCATGAGCTTTTATTTCAAATTTCTTTTGTGGCTTTAGTTTGAGTTAGAGGTTTACATTTGATTTAAAAAATTTCAAATGCATAATGCACATGCTCCAGAAATAACATGAAATGTTTATGAGATGCATATAAATCCCATTTAATGAAAATAGGGCAGTGACATTGTGGGTAAAGTTGGGCAACTCTGCAGAGTATATAATTAAAGGTATTTGAATACGCCGTGCTTCCGGTTAATGAAGCTGTGTTAATGTGTGATTCCAATACAAAGGCATAAGTAGAGTTTTTGAGAGGATAAGTTGGTAACTGAGTTTGTTGAGAAACCCCTGATGTTATTATTTATTATTGTTTTACTGTTTTAAATATAAACTGTTTTAACTGCAAAATGCATCCACATATGCCTGCTAAAGGTAAACCCTAACCATCCATTGAACTCATTGCATGTAATTATTTAGCTTTTCCATGTGGCTTGTTGAGTACGGAAGTTGTACTCATTCTTGCATAATCTGCAAAATCATCTACATAGAAAACCTGAAAAAATGCACATGATCTGGTTGATCAGGATTTTGATGGACCCACGGATGGCGGCGACTACTGTTATTAGGTCTCGACTGCGCTCAAGCATGCCTGTGGTTTGAAGTTCTTTTGTCTTGTATTATATTAAATTTGGGCTTGGATGTCCGTGTCAGGTTAAAAATGGTTGTTAAGTCTTATCCTTGTGTAATAAAATATTGGCTTTTGTTGTAATCGGAAGCTTGCTTGAGACACTGCTTACTTCGCAACTGCATATTCTGGACGGTTATGAAGAGTTTAACGGTCCCAGATTTTGGGGACGTTACAATATGCGTGAGTCCGCCCCACACGGTAGATTGGTCTATGAGCGAATTTTGGGCTAGGATATTATATATTTCTCTACATGTTTATCTGTAGTTGAAACTCTCTCGGAGGGACGAGGCAGAAAATGGCATGGTGACCAGCAGCTTGTCTTGCAGCTGCCCGACCGGGTTTATGCCTGGCCTGTTGTCAAGAATCGCTTGCTTCTTCGTTGCGCATGTACCAAGTGCCAAATGTTGACTCGCACAACGTGGATATATGAACCGAAGATTCAAGTTTCTGTTAAAATATGAGTACAACACTTTTTTCGTTGGAAAAAAGCAGTCAAAGTGCTGAAAATCTTTGGCCATTGTCTTATTTCCTTAGCCAATCGATCTCTCCTACTTCTGCAATTTGTTAAAGGAAGGCCCCTTTCTGCAGCCAACTGCATGCTTGGCTGGGGCAGTGGGGCCTCAAAAAAAAATGAACAAACGTGACCGGACCTATCCACAGTCTCCAAGACTAAAGATGCAAGAACCCTAAATTTACCCATTTCTTGCCACTTAATTTCGCATCAGAAAAGCAACGACTGCTCGAAGAATATGTCGTCTCTGGGCTCGTCCTTGGTACTCGAGGCGTAGTACATGGCATCATTCTGTTGCTGCTGCTGGCTTGTGTAAGAGTACGACGTCCCCATCGGGTTGTCGAACCCGGACAGCGCGAAGCCGCCATCCGCGGGCTGCGTCGGTGCGCCGCCGTCGAGGCCGCCGAACGCGCCCTGCTGGACTGCGCCGAACCAGTCGGGCCGAAGGTCGCCGGAATAGCCGCCGCCGCTGCCATGCAGGTAGCTCGCGGCCGGCGCCGTGGGCCTCGTGCAGGCTTTGCCCGCCGGCGGCGTTGCGCGGTAGAGCGTGGCGCTCCCGCGCGCGGCGGGCACGTCGTGGTTGTGCTTGCCCTCGTAGGTCGTGATCACCGCGCGCAGGTCGTGCGACGCGCGCTCCACGAGCTTCCGCACCGGGCACCCGACCGTGGTACACTTGTAGTAGCTCCTGCCAATTCGAGGAAACGCTCATGCATGTAAGCTCACATGTGGCCAACACTTACAACATTGAGTTGAGTAGTAGTACTATTTACAATGAAGAAAGAACCGAATGGACAAGTTGGGCTTTACGTTCGTACCTTGGGTTTGGGTTGCCCTTGACCACCTTCTGCCCGTACTTTCGCCACCGGTAGCCGTCGTCGAGGATGTCGATGTCGCTCATCGTCTGGACGACGACTCTCGGCTCCCGCACCGTACGGTTGCCGGCCAGCGAGATCCCCTCGCCGTCACCGTCTTTCCTCCATTTCTTGGAATCAGGTTCATCGTCGTCGAACTCTTCGCCGCCACCGACGTTACCGACCAGCGGCGAGCTCACGCCATTGATCTCGTCGTCCCCGTAGGACGCCGACGAGTTCTCGGGGGTCGCCACGGGCGTGCCGGAGAGCGCGTCGTTGGCGCCCTGCAGCGCGTACGGTGCCGAGCCGGAGCCCCGGCGCGCGTTCTGCGGTTTGGGGTGGTTGTGCGTGCCCTTATACACGATCTCCGTGACCTGGCCGTCTGGCAACCGCTCCACCTTCTTCTTGGTGGGGCAGCCGGCGAAGCTGCACTTGTAGTAGCTGCGCGGGTTCTCGCTCCCCTTCATCTGCTTCTGCCCGTACTTGCGCCAGTTGTAGCCGTCGTCCGACGGCCGCCGGCTCTGCTGCTCACGGAAGCCGGCCCCGGACATCGAGTTGTAGCCGCCGTTTACGAGCATATCAGGCGCCGCCGTCACCGCCGTGATGCCCGACGAGGTCGCCTCGAATGGCGCCGCGAACTCCGCCGGCCTCGTGGCCGCGTCCATGCTCTGCTCTTGGTAGCTCCACGTCTGGTGCTGCTCGCCGTTGTACGAGTCTCCACCCTACAATAGCGCAGTACTAGTATTAGACATCACATACGTGTGCAATGGTTTCGAAAGACAACTAATTGAGCTTAGAGTTGGAGCAATGACTATTTCGCTTAATTTGAAAGGGAGAACGTGACGGCATAAGTTTTTTTTTTTTTTGGCCATTGAAGATCAGCGGTATCCATTGTCATGAGAAATCTCCAAATGGAGTAAAATAATTTGTTAAGAGATCTGGAGATACGCATATATGCTTTGGCATAAAGGTGTCTTACGACAAGTCACCTAGCATTAGTAGCTTTTAATTGTGGACAAGTCAGCACTCAACAGACAGCCTCACGAATGCACGGAAGCTGTTGGTCTGGAATCTGGATAGCCCTCTTGTCTGCATTTGTTTGGGCGCAAAATTGTAACATACGCTCGCTGGTAAGTGGGCCTCTAAATTCCAAGCCGGACATCGGCCCCATCTATCAGCCATCGTTTGTAAACCTATTTTATTTGCTTTGCATGCATTAGAAACAGCGCTCATGTTCGTCTTACCAATGGAGCCATTAGCACGGACGAGTGCAGGAAGGAGGACGCCGCCGTCGTCGTGGCTCCAGTCATCGTCGTCTGGAACGTGAAGTCGGAGTACTGCCGCTGCTCGTCCTTGACGCCTCCCTGCAGGTTCTCCGGCGTCCCCATCCAGTTGAACGGTTGCGAGGGGAATGCACCCGTCGTTGGCGATGGGAATAACTGAAATAGACACAAAGGCAAACAGATTAGCGTTAGCCACAAATATCAGTAAATGCTTGGTACATATGTCAGCTTCTGCTTTTCTCTTTGAGCGTGACATGACGAGTAAGTACCAAGTAGCACACTGGCACGCACACATGAAGCTACTCCGTGCTTACACTGGGGATGAGGAGGATCGGTGAGTCGAGGAAGCCGGAGGGCGTGCTGAAGCACGCCGACGGCGATGCCGGCGGGAGGGAGAGCGGGAGGGAAGACGGCGCCATGGCCTTGAACTTCGACACCCCGGTTCCCCCACAGGCTGCGCCACTTCATCAGGTTCGCGAAGGAGTTGGTCCCAAAAGTGAGCGCAACGGGTCCCGAGTTAGCCAGCGCACCGAGGCTACCGGGCGCCGAGGTCATCGGAGGCGTGGAGACCGGCGGGGAGAAAGGAGGAGCTAGGCGAGTGCAGGATCGGTGGTGATCTGAAAGACGAAGCACTGGTTGGAGCATTATATAGAGGTTTGAATATTTGACCGTTGACCGGTCAAAGCTCGGGGCGTCTGACCGGCGGCTGTGACCAGACGCTAATGGAGGAGATACCCAGCCGCTTACGTGGCGTCGCGGTGGGGCTTGCGATAGGCCGGTGCGGAAGCTCCGAAGCTGGTACGGTTTTGGGTGGGCCGAGGGAGTGACGGTCGTGAATCGTTTCTCTGACTTGTTCCGATCGATGGGTTAATTCAAGCTACATCAGAGCGTATCTGTAGTGGTTAGGTTATATAACTAATTAAATAACCACAATGTGCTCATTTGATTAGTTAATTCAAGCTACATCAGAGCGTATCAGTGTAGTGGTTTTGTGACGAATAGGATTGCAAAGTAATTAAGTAAACCATGTTGATGACTGAATAACTTAGCAAAGTAAGCTTGGGGTTATCTGTCACTTTTTAGCTGCTTAAATTTCTACTCTGTGTTTCAAAATGGCCAGTAATTTTGGAATAAATTGACTGGTTCTACAGCTCGAGGTTGCAGTCAGATTATCTGCTCGAATTGTATTTCAATGACAGCGGAAGTCGCAAACGACGATTATTCTAGATAGATTGCTCTGGTAAGTGGAGCTATGGTGATGATCGAGAGGTTCTTGACCTCTTCTCCGATTATTTAGTTAGTGCAGATTAAATTCATCCTAGCTCGTTTTGACCAAGTTTAAATTTAGATATATGTGATTTCATAAGTTTGAATCACTACCAAACTGTCATCTTATTTCTAATTAGTTTGATTTTTAATGCTAAGCCATACATACAAAGTTTTCAAACAGGAGTTGAAGTACAATCTAGGCTTGCAGAGTTCATAATAAGATTATATGACTTACGAGAACTTATAGCCTGAACTTGCCCAAACATATTTCAGGCGTATGTCATAATTCATAAGCTAGTTTTTGCCCGACAGATCGACTTATGATAGATCTGTCAAAGAAGTAGAGGAAGACACAAGTGAAGTAGAGACGTGAGACTTGGTAACAACAACGTGATTGGCATGTTTGGAGCGCGAGGTTTCTTCTCCCGCCGTGTGTAAACTTATTACGAGACGTACGTGAAAACAACAACGTTTCGTACAACGTATCAAGTCATGTACGGGAACCGGTTCATTTGGCCGTGCGAGTGTAGACTTAACGACGTCTCCACGTTGTTGCCTTGCCCCCCGGCAAACCATACCTAGCTTTCCTTCGAAGTGATCGCACAACGAAGGAGGCATGAACCATGCGTGTGATTCTGTAAAGTCGAGATCACACTAGCTAGACGTAAGATTTTCACACGAAACAAATTTTCTCACGTTCTAAATGGCCCAGACGTAGGAGATGCAAGAGTAGACGTGACTATTACTCCCTCCGTATTTTTTTTATTTGACGTCAAATCAGCCTATTCTTTCTCTAGAAACGTCATCTATATATTCGCATACGGAGGGAGTACTGCAGAGTGGCTGGAGCATTGCAAGTGATGAATTATTACCCTTTTAATTGCTTGCGTTAGGAGCAGTGACAGTGTAGTTAATTTTCAATGAGATGATGCTGCTTGGCAGCTTCACCATGCGTTTCAAGAGTGCAAGATGAGGACTATGAGGCGTGAACAAGTCATAGCGCCAACGTTGCGGTGGTGTTAAATATAGAGGGGGTGATTTCCATGTGTTTTCGCACCTACAATCCTGAAATTTTGTGCGGTTTCATATGGGCTCCCTCCTTGTAGGATTATATATTTTTCAATGGAAGATTTGATGATGAGAAATTAACAGCTAGCTTTGATGTGTACCGGCAGTGAGTGTGATCCTCACCGTTTATACTAAGTGGAGCAGGCAGAACTAAAACTTTCTGAGAAATTGCCTCCCAAGCGGAAACAGAAACAGAAACGTGCAAGCTGTTTTTCGTGTTCTCGCTTCACAAAATAAAGAGAAGGAAATGTCATTTTCACCATTTTCATGTCAAAATGGTTGAAGCAAGAACCAGTCCTCATGGATTCGTCTTCTTCTGCTAGTACTACTGCGAGCGGTGATGCATGTCAAAAAAATAAAGCTACGCCTTTCCTTGACTTGGCAGGCTGTGGAGACGCGTTAATTTTCTCAATCCATCAAATCAAACTCGATCTGGACGGTTCGCGCGCGATCGAATGGCCAAAAGCGGTATTCCAAGCGCGGAGAGAGCACGTCGCCTCAAAACGGCTGTGGTGCTGCGAGGAAGCGGGTTGTGCTATTAATATTTTAGCTAGATGATGAAACGGATTGACGGTGCTGAAGCTGCCAAACATACGGTGAATATCCCAGATCGATGAAGAGTTTGCTGTTGAATCAGGAAGTGGAATGGTCGTATTCTCAGTTGTGTGTTTGACGAAGAAGAAATAGGTCAATCAGGGGAGGAGAGAAGTCAGAAGAGATGCACCATTACAACATAATAAAAAGAGATGACTATGATGAAGAATGGAATTTTTTTAAAATAATATTTTTTAAAAACAAAATTACAAAAATATATAATCGCCTCAAAAATTACGAAATGAGTTCCATGCGCCATTGAAATGGCGACAGAACTTATCGCCATTTCAATGGCGATAGGAACCTGCCACTCTCGTCGCCGGTCCAGCGAGCGACGAAACCTATCGCCAGTTGAAATGGCGATAGGTTTCTGTCGCCAGTTGAAACGGCGACAGGTTCCTCTCCAACCCTAATTTGCAAGTCCACTTTACGTACTTATGATTTTTATAAAATTTTAACGGTACAAAATCTATTAATCTCGTAATAACAATTTATAATGATCGTATGTTGTCCTCTGCAGTGAATTTCAGAGAATTTTACGAGGGCGTTTGAGATATTAATTATTCGTAAGCACGAGGCTAAGTGATATTACGATGATGCGAAAGAATGGAATCACGAAACATGGTACTAAAAAGAGATTTGAAACATGAGACTAACATAATAAGAGTTGTTCATATATTAATATTTACATGGTATGACTGATATTTGAAGGACCAAATATCTACTGGCGGCCCCTCTTGGGCACACTCCCCGTGTCGCCTCGGTCTCGCTGCGACGGTCCGAGTATGTGAGAGGTTCAGCGGGATGACCGCCGATCGAGACGAGTAGTCCGAGGTGGTGTCGCGAGGGCCTCCTCTCTGTGTCGGTTGTGTTGGTGGCGGAGCACTCTGCGGTGAGAAACCTCCAAGTTGAGCAGGCGTCCACGCAGTCATCAAAGAAGAAATCGACGGGTACCGATAGGTTTGGGTCGTCGTCCGGAAATGAACCGTCCTCCCAAGGCGTTCCTGTGAAGTATTATGTTACAAACGTAATCATGCCGAAAACACGAAAAAAAACATAATCATCCCAAGGTGGTCATACCTGCTTGTCCGGAGATATCGCCGACGACTCGCGTACCCTCGCCCATGTGATAGTGGAGCTCGGGACTGATAGAGAATATTGCCGTTAGTAACTATCGGGGTTCGAAGAAACAAGCATTACGTTCATGAGCAAGCAAGGTGGTCATACCGGTGGCACGGGCGTGCCGATGAGCCCTCGCCCATCTTTGCTCCCACCCTGGTGCCACGATGACACGCCGGCCACGTCCGGGGCAGGAGCCCGTGGACGTGAACCACCTTGTCCCTAGGTGACCCCTCGTCCCGACGTAACCCCTCGTCCCGAGGTGACCCCTCGTCCCCGCACTGGTCGGTCCACCGCGTCCCTCGACGTGCGACAAGTCGCAATCTGGATGCCTCGTCTCGCCGCGTCGATGATCCGCTGCACAAGCCCTCTTGTGTCCCCCTGCGTCCTCTACATGGTGGTCGCTACCTCGAGAATCTCCCGGTGTAGATCCGTCTGCACAAGTTGGAAACATAAATCTGGCAAGATAAATATGAATTAAGGACAGTTCAATATGTACCGAGAGGTGGAAAGCGGAGTTCGGCTGGGTAGGATACGTGTCGGACGTCGCAGCCTCATGTCGTGGTGGGTCGACCACGACCCGGACGCAGCGAAGCCTCGTCCGACTAGAGTACCAATCCATGTAATCCGCGTACGTCTCGATGTCATAGGGATCCTGCCCACACTGGATGATATCCTCGAGCGCGTGAGTCCAAACCTCGACCCAAGGCCGCATCCTATCCAACCAGGACATCGAGCCGCGTACTCCCTTCCTAGTGTACCTGTGGACACCAACACAATTATTTATTCAGCACATAATTACATTGTGTGAAAGAAGTAAACATGTGAACTTACGCATGGACGTCGCGCGCACACCGTATCCCCCCAAGGGCCGGGATCTCTGTCAGAGACCGAATCGGGCGCATGACCACAGACTGGTACTCCTCCACGAAGATATCATGTACCAAGGAGCTCCGCGTGTACCAAGATCGTAGTCTCGCGTGCACAGGAGCGGCGATCCGTCGGGCGCTTCATTGGTTAAGCCTCTCCGTAGTGTACGGTGTCCGGATGACGCGGTCATCGGTCACCGATCGAACATCGCGATGTACCGGGTAAGACCCTGCGAAGTGATCGGCGTGAAGGTGACTGTGCAATAGAACACCGCAAACTTAGCACACCAAATTGTGATTATAATACATAAAATGATCATAAAACTAACTCCGTCGGCGGCACCAAACCGTGCCCATGGTGGGCGGTCCACCTCGTCGGCCGCAACATACAAGGAGATCGTATATCTTTGTCAAGTCCACCGTGGTCGTCCGATCCAAAACGCCAAGGACCATAGGCTGCAGTAGTGGACATCCGGAGAGGATGGAGTTGTCTGATACGGTGGCACGCGTCGCATAGTCGCGATGCGTCACGCAGTACGGCCGGACCCAGCGTGGGAGGATCTCAAGAATCTCCATGTTGGCCACCTGCGTATGCGTCACGGACGTAGTGCTTGTCGATCTTTGTCGCCGTGGGACCCGAAACATGACCCACCCGAACAACCATAGCGGTAGGCCTCAAAGTGCCTCCTAACAACCACGTCCCTCGCGCCAGCGCCATGCGCCGCCGCAAGAAGAAATGTAGAATTCAAAGACAAGTTTCATATACGAATTTAAGCGAGATAACAATAATTACAAATACTTACGTAGAACCGCGAGATCCACTTCAACGTCGGCCGTCTGGTTCTTGAACTTCGGTGTAAGTTCTTGCCGGCAAGACATCGTGGAACCTCGCTAGGAGGTCGGTCGCCACGTGGTCGAGATGTCGTGCTGCAGGCGCGGCTGCGCGATGGCAACCCGAGCAGAAGCTCCGTCCCGCGGCGTCGGCGTCATCTCCCGCGGGAAGGTGGAACGTGTCGTCTCGGCCTCCGGCGGTCAACCAACGCCGTCGGCGCGCCTTCGTCGACGGAAAACGCCTAGACGTCGACCACCACCAAGACGGTCTGATCATCCTCAAAAGTCGCCTCCACCATCCTCGCTAGTGGAAGGAGGCTGCCGCTCTCAACTTTGTGTCAAAACGATTAAGAATAAACGTGAATGCACGCAAAGTAGTCATCTCGCGATTGAGTGTATTAAAACTATCGCACCTCGAAATCCGGTGCGTGTAGCCTCCATGCCTCGATAGGCGCGCGCGAACCAAACGCGCCAAGCTCAATCGGTGCCTCGTCCTCTGGGGAGCACGCAGATCGAGAGGCGGCTACGGTGATGTGCATCAATCACCGGTCAAGCAACTCATCTTGACCTCCGTCAGTCATATCTACAAATTAAGTGCATACTTTGTAAAAAGTGCGAAACATGTACGATAAACTACACTATACACATCTCAAATAATATACAATGAACTACACTACGTCGCTAGTCTACTTAATTCTAGTCATTATTCTATTTGATTCTATGTCGCTAGTCTACTTCATTCTAGTCGTTATTCTACTTGATTCTATTCGTTATTATACTTAATTCTACTGGACATTATACTTAATTCTATGTTGCTATTCTACTTGATTCTATGTCGCAATTCTACTTCATTCTAGTCGCTATTCTACTTGATTCTATGTCGATATTCCACTTCATTCTAGTCGCTATTCTACTTGATTCTAGTCGCTCTTTCACTACAATTCTATACATAATTTCGCTATAATTATCTACTCTACTTAATCCTATGTCGCTATTCTACTTGATTCTATGTCCATATTCTACTTCATTCTACTTGCTAAACTACTTAATTCTAATCGAAAAATGTACCTGCGAGATGACCGGTCTACTAGATCCACTGCTCTCTGGATCTATCTCCTCCGCATGACGAGCAAGCGGTAACCGCTACCTTTCTTTCTCTTCTCTCCTTCTCGATTCTTTTTTTTTTGGAATTAAAATGAGGTTTGGAAGGATTTTTACTGACATTTTATACATGGCATCTTGTCGCCGTTTCAACTGGCGACAGGAACCTATCGCCATTGAAATGGCGACAGAACCTATCGCCATTGAAATGACGATAGAACATCGTTCACATTCCTATCACCATTTCAATCTGGCGATAGGTAGTTGGACCGGCGACAGAGCGGTCAGGTTCCTATCGCCAGATTGAAATGGCGATAGGTTCTATCCGCCATTTCAACTGGCATGCGAACCCATTTCTGTAATTTTTTGGGACGATTATATATTTTTGTAATTTTGTTTTAAAAAAATATTATTTTTTAAAAAAATTCATGAAGAATGTGGAGCTATTCCAGATTCTTTAATTTTCGCAATGGAAGCGTGGAGAATGGATGTACTTGTAGATACAGGCTCAGACAACAAGGGGGGTTGCTGTTACAATTGCAAGTACTGAACACTAACACCAGCATCACATTTTGTTGTAAGCCATGAACTCTTCAGCCAAATATTCGGCAGAAAAGAAAAGAGAACTCTGGCCAGCCACTCCATTTCGCCTCAAAAGCACGTGTATTGCATGAAATCTAACAGAATTACAGAACAGAACAAAACTGAATAGCCTATATATCAAGTAGGAGTAATTGCACAGAAAAATTCGGCCAGATTTAAAGGCGTATGGTAATTTTCCTTGACAACAAATATACAAATTCATCTCATTGTACTGAGTAGACTCATGATAATTGCCTTGTTGGGTCGCCCCATGCTATGATCCATGTTCACCTTCTCTGTGTACAACAGATGGAGTAGGCGCCTTCATCGCCGTGTCTCCAATTGTGGGTGAGCCACCCAGAGGGGTTGCACCAGATGACATCCGTGGAGCTGATGGGCTCTCCAGAATGAAAATTGACTGGCTAGCAGTGCTACTCCTGTATGGTGAACCTGGAGTTGACTTGAAAAGAGGCAAACCATCTTCACGAGGCAATGGGGACATTATACGCTGACTTTCCTCGGTTACTTGCCCTGTGTATGACTTGTCCTCTGCAATATCATAATAATCAGCAGTTCTCACCTCCTGAGCAAGAGAACATGAACAGCAGCACAACCACTGGAAACAATCTGTCGCATTGGGATTGCGGCAGCAGAAGTTATTCCCAGGGAGGTTAAATCTCTTCCTCATCTGTATTCTCCAAAAGCCACCATACAGTAAACCGAAAAGGCAAAGTGCGAAGCCAGTGAGCCCCAGTGCTGCTCGCAGGTTTTCATTGTTAATATTGACAGCTGCCAGGTTGAAGATAAAGAACGGAGCTAGGCAAAAGAGCAGAAATGTTGCAATATGGACATACATGTTACCAAATCCAAGCCTCTGCATATTCCACCCAAAAACACAGCAACTGCAGAAAATTGACAAGTAAGCAAGAGATATATTGTCCCAGAAATCCAGTAGACCACCGAACCACTCAGGCCTACTCTCCACGAAACGGCGTTCTTCACTCTGAATGAAAGAGTATCTCCTCTCAAGCGACTTGAATCGTGAAGTTGCGGGCTTGCTGCCCACAGTTGAGGTGACTTCAATTTGTGCTTCTGGATCACCTTCTGTCAGCACTGTGTCATAATCCTTCCCAAGAGGACTGATAATATTATACAAACCAGCAAATGCTGTGGCCCCAATTGCAACAGAAATAGTCAGGCCAACACCGATAGCAGGCCGTTCAGATCTGCGGTATCCTACGTTGAGACCGCACAAGGCATACTGAGCAAAGCAGTTCAAATTAAGAAGGATTACAACCACCATCATGTGCATCCACTCACTAGGCTTATATGTTCCATTTTTGCAATATATTTTCCTAAGCCTTAAAATGTCCTTTTGCTCCCATCGACACAAAAGCACAAAGTTATAGATCCGTTTTGGGTGTTGATAAAGGCACATGAGGGTGAATAATGCATTCAAAATTTGGTTGTTCACTTCAAACCAGGTGTCTCTTTGTGATTTGCTAGGCAAAGCATGATTCAGCATTCCAGTCATAACTAGGAAGAGTATTGCACCAGATACAGCAACAACGGCGATCCAAACAAAAAGGGCCATGTTAAGAGGCTCCTTTATCCAATCCTTGCACATCACCCACAGATGGCCCCAATTAATTTTCCTGATAAATTGGAAATGCTCATGATTACCATGGTTGTCAGAATGGATAGAACGTGAAAACTCATCTCGTTCAAGTGCAAGCTGTCGAAACTTAACTGAAGGGGAAGGACCCAACTTTCTTAACCGAGAACCACTAGAAAAGAGATTCACAAAGTTCAGAAACCCACTCAACTGCTTTCTCTGGCGTGAAACACCCTGAGTGGAAAGAGTATTGACACCTGTGGCTCCAGGATCATTTTCCAATGTTCTTGACTCTACTCGTTGAATATCAGCTTTGAGATTTTCATTACCATTGGAGACCATTTTGTTCAGCGGGAGTCTATATGCAATCTCGACCTCTTTCCAACCTTCTTCGCAAGGCAAGGACAACCTATTTAACTTTCAGACTTGAAGTGCAATGTTCCACAGGAATGATTGCTCTATTATATGTTTACAAAAATGAACATGCATAATATCGGCCACCAAGCTCTGCATAAACAAAAACTGGTCCAAAAGAAAGCAAACAATCAGTACTAAAATTTAGACAAAAAAAAGGTGCAAACTCATAACTTGCTGATACAGGAAAAATCAGAAAGTCGGTGTTAATTTTGGCAAATACAGACTAAGGAGTAAGGGGCAATGAAGTTTCTGAGGTGATAATAGCAATATAAAATTGTGGGAAAAAACCAAAAATATATAAAACTTAACATGAACATAAATGATTAAAGCACATCCCAACTAAAGTACTAAAAAATGATTCCCAAGTTGCACCATTTTTTTTAGTTGTTGTCCAAGTAAATGTGGTAGCACTAGTTTCATGATATGACACTCCAATCCCATTTCACTCTTTCAGGTATTATGGCAATAACGTTTTTGATAACTTCTGCACAAGTGTAACTAAACAATCTTGCTGTCACTTGTTCTACTTATACAGTGAATCGAAGGGATAAAACTGAAAACATGTACACATGTTCTAGAAAAAGAGTGTTCGATTATCAACTGTATATTTTATTTCTTGTTCGATGTGGTGCACAAAACAGCCATGGTCTATCATTTATGAAGTTGTTTAACTAGGTTGAACGACGTAAAATCAGCACCCTAAAACTACTAGTAGTGTAAAATGCCAGGTGTAAACAGCAAACTCGTGTAGCAGGTAGGAAAATACATTTACTAAACTGACTACCAATAGAGTTTAACCAGCAAGAAGAGCGAACCATAAAAGCATTAATTGTTGTGCACAATCTATCCTATAAACACCATCCACTCTATTCTCGTTCTACTACATGATAGTGCAGTTACGAGTGCTTTAGCATCTACTAGTACTAGTTCTAAGAGGTACACCTCAATCCACTGGTAGTCTCCAAGTAACGAACAATGCGTTGGATTCGGTACATCCAGCGATTGGGTACGGGAAATCAGCACCTGCAATGTGAAACGACCGACACCAGGTGTGTCATGATCTAGCACAACAAGGGGTAAACATCCGTCGGAGGAAGGTCGGACGGCGACGACTTGACATAGAACGGTGCTAGGTAAAGGAGGGCACCAATTGGGGGGGGATACATCTAGAATAGCTGGTCAAGGGAACGACCACAGTCGGACTTTAGGGACTAGGAACTTGTATATTCATCTTTGCTTAATGCCAACGATTACAATATGCCTCCTTATATAGAGGGCTCTTCTAACAATTATAGATAAAATCAATCTAAATGATGACCTTCCTAACTAATAGACGACTTTCCTAACAAATAGATAATCTTTCCAATTACCTAATCCCTATACAAGGAAACTAATCAACTACTTAAGGAAATATATATTCTTAACAAAGGAAACTATCCGTGGGTGAATAGTAAACGCATGAACAGTACAGATGTGAACAGTAACCCCACCCGTGACATTACACCCCTCTCGGTGAAACAACTCGTCCTCGAGCTGCAACATAGGGCGACAAACTCCTCTGATGGGGTGGGCGAAATTTGTTGGAGTGTCATCTTCAACATCGTCTTCATCGACTCCATCAGGTTGTCTAGTAGGGATAGCTCGGCAGCAGAAGCCATGGTGTTGGCTTTGATACCAAATGTCATGATCTAGCACAACAAGAGTAAACATCCATCGGAGGAAGGTCGGACGACGACGACTGAACTTTAGGGACTAGGAATTGTATATTCATCTTTGCTTAATGCCAACGATTATAATATGCCTCCTTATATAGAGCGCTCTTCTAACAATTACGGATAAAATCAATCTAAATGATGACCTTAACTAATAGATAACATTTCCAATTACCTAATCCCTGTACAAGGAAACTAATCAGCTACTTAAGGAAATAGATATTCTTAAAAAGGAAACTACCCGTGGGCGCATAGTAAACGCATGAACAGTAACCTCACCCGTGACAGGGTGTGTTTCTACCAAGAACTACTAGTATTTGATATGAACGCCAATCAGCTCCATCTACCTCGCAACAGAACCAATATTTTCGCGACTTGCTGCTACGGAGTGGAAATTCTTGGAGCAAGCAAATCACAGGGAAAGTTAAAAGGAACAACGCATTCAATCCATCCAGATCCGTTACAGCGAGAGGGGGGAGTGCTCACCTGACGCGCAAGCAAAGGCTGAGATTCCTGCCTTGCTCCCGCCGCCGCTGCCTTGGGTGGGTTGGGAGAGACGGAGCGAAGATTTCGTTCGCAGAGGCATTTGCTGGGGACCGTCCGGGGGTTGGGACTTGGGAGTTCGGGGGAGAGGGGAGGGGGAGGGGGCAGTCAACATGGCTGCGGAGACACAGTCAGATTCCTCCAACCCCTCGTTCCCCACGCTTTCCCCCCCTCTGTCGCACGCCGCTTCTGACCCCACCGCCTCACGGCGACGTCGAATAATATCAAATATAAATAAAGAGAAATATTTTTTAAAATAAAAACATCTTAAATTGTACTTAAGAAATTAGCGAAACATATGGCTTACTTTATTTGATCCAAACATTCATGAATTGTTCATATTTTTAACAACCACACATAACATTGGCACTTGCAAGCTGTATTAATTAGTCCATCACAACATAACACTTAGTTTATCATATTTAGCTCATAACTCATAAGTCATCACATATTCTCACTAAATTCATCACATACGTAAAACTTAGCTCATAACATACATAGTTCATTCATGACATACATAGTTCGATAATACAAAGATATCATGTCTCAAAAAAATATGCATAGCAGTACACATAGTTTATCACATATCTATTTTCTAAACAAGTAGCAGGCCAGTAGCATCTCTTCATCTTCATTTCCCACTAGTACCGAAGAAGCTTAAATTTAAAAATAAAAAATCATCAGGGTCATTCATATATATATATATATATATATATGTTCAAATCACCAAGCTACTATATAAATTGAGGCAAACTAAGCTACCAACTCCCAATGTATAAGGCCCTCAGCCCCTTGTGAATCTATATATCAGAGAGCATTTACTCGTAATACATTGTATCAAGCTACTATATAAATTGAGGCAAACTAAGCTACCAACTCCCAATGTATAAGGCCCTCAGCCCCTTGTGAATCTATATATCAGAGAGCATTTACTCATAATACATTGTATCAATAAATTTTCTTTATTTCAACATCTGTTATACATCATTGAACATATCGTATAAGTACGTAGAAATTTGAGTTTACAAGCTTTATGTTCTCGCAGGTATCTCTAATATCTAACAGCTACAAACAACTTAATCTGATTCATCTCAGTCACTCTATAGTCATACAATACAGGGTAATTCTGGTGATAACGTTAGAAGATAAATTAAATGGATTTCCTGTGGTTCATTTACCACCTCACCAGCCCACCGTTCCACGCACATCATTGGGCCACACTACTAGAGCTTCTTCTTGAGTCAAATCGCTCTGCATCTGTATCTACAGTAGAGAGGTGTACTAAGACTGTAAAACCAAAACCTTAAGAACCACTCCATTAATATGTCCTATTTTTATGGTGTTTTTCCTGAATTTTCCTACTTTTATAGATCTATTCCCTTTTCCCGATTTAATTCTCTATTGAAAATCCCTTTCCTGTTTTCCACGGAATTAAAACCCTAAGGGCTTGTTTGGATGTCTCAAACCCGACCGGGATCCCGGTCCATTTCCGGGGGTCGAAATCAACGGGGCGAACTTCTGCGGGCCAACTCGAACACACATTTGGCAGCCCACGCCACAGGGATCTTTAGCCCCGAACCATGCCATTTCCATAGGGATCTTGTCCTCAGCAACGCTGGTTGGGAGTTTTTCCTTGTCGCTGCCTCTCGCTCCCGAGTTCTTCCTCCTCCCACCGACCTCCTCCCTGACCGCCTCCCTCCCTCCGCATTGGTGCCACTGCGCGCCTCCCTTCCTCCGCATCCGAGGTGAGAAACCCCATCCCTCTTCCATCCATGGCTTCTCTAATTTCGTCGTTAGCTTCGATTTGCTCAGATCCGTTTATCTTTGATCCGTTCAGTTTTTTTTTTGTTTCTATGAATTTACAAGTGGTTGTTGTCGCGCATGGCGGTCACTTGAGATTAGGATTTGCGTGGTGCATCTGGATGGGTTGTGGTTTTGGGTCAGATTAGAGATCTTAATACCATTTACCTCAAAAGATTGCCAACACTCTCCATCAACAAGATTTGTGTATCAGTTGGATTGGACTGCTGTGGGTTAGGTATGTCGTTATTTTCTTGGTGATTTGTTCTCCTTGGATGTAATAAGGGACGATATAGTATCCATAGAGTATGATTCAGTACGGTCAATTTTCAGTATTAACGTGAGATGAGTCTGGACGAAGATTTTGTGTCTGCTTCTTTGGTTCTTTTGTTGTCAACTGATATTTTTGTTGTGATTGTACTCGTAGATATTATCATAGTCCATTTTTGATTATTTTGTTGGTGAGTTAAATAGCTAAGGTGTCAAACCAAATAGATAAAGTCGATAGTGTCTCTTTGTTTGTCTATTTTGCTTCTATAGACTCTTAACTGTTAATAAAAATGATGAATGTTGTGGATGCTATATGTTATCGTTGTACTTACAGAAAGTTAGACATGTCATTGTATAAAAGCTGAAATGATGTTGCTAGCTATATAAGTATTGCTTTGCTTTGCTTTCTTGGTGCTGCTAGCTATAAAAGCTGAAATGATGTTGCTTTGCTATATGTTATATTTGAATGTATGATACCAAAGTTAGTTAATTTGTGTGCATTATGAACCCTGCAAATTAAATGCTCGCGCACAAAGCCAATCTTGTTGGTCACGAGGCTCATGGTCTATTTACATTATACTGATGTTCTTTCATCATGAGAAGAGGTAACAATTCTCAACATAAAGACCATGTAACCTGGGTTTAATTGTGACAAACCAGTTGTTGTGACTTGTGACCAGATTTTCTAGAGAGTAGTAACTCTTTCTATGTTATTATACCTTTGTGCAACATCTACTAGAACGCTGGTACCATTTTTGCTCAGGCATCTTTTGTTGCTTGTGTCAGAAATATCTTGTTTCTTTCGAACAAAATACTTATTTCAAACAGAAAGTACACACCTTGTACTTGTTCAAGTTATATCATATTGAAATCAATCATGACTCTACTTTCATCTTGTTGATTTCCACAGGGTAGACATTGGTATTCATGAACCATTGCTTTGGACATCCTGCTCAATGCATCAACCCTTTTGGACATCCTGCTCAATGCATCAATCACTGTGTTCAGATCATTATGAATCATGTCTACTCTTATCCATGAAGTTTGTAATGATGTCTGCGATACTTTATATTTCTACATATGTTCTGTCATTTTTAAAGTTTGTAATCTTTTCCTGGAATACTTCATATTTTGCATGACGTTGTGATATCTGCGATACTTCATATTTCTACACATGTCTATCATTTTTAAAGTTTGTAATCTTTTCCTGGAATTTATAGAATTTTTTTAATTTTTTTTCATGGCCGAGATTTTTATCCCTGTTGTTCCCAAACGGCAACAGGGATTTTTTTTTTCGACCGGGAAGATTTTTCCTTATGTTGAGGGGGATTCCATGTACCATCAAAATCCCCTCAAGAGATTTTCTTTCTTAGGGTTTTGCCTCTGACATCCAAACAAGACCTAAAAGGAAATCCAAAACATCCCTGGACCGGCCATATCTCCTGGTCCCATTTCTTCCATGCCACCTGGCCTTGTGTGCACTGGTCCACTTCCTTCACCCACCAACCAACTAGCACGTCTCCCTGGAATGTCGAGTATTCGGTCTTTTTATAATTTTGAGGACCCATAATTGTATTTGTATTCGACGGATACTAAGATTACTGTATTCATATTTGTTTATAATCTGAGAACTATCTGAGAAAAATCCGAGCCAACACAATCCAAATTTGTTTTCATTCAGATGGGTCGGAAACTATTGGATCCATTTTCACCTCTAGTTGTGTAGGAGGTTTCTGTGGGAAAAGGAGCCGTCTCACTGTACATGCTGCTTGTGTTGTGTTCTTAAAATCAAAGCTTAGTAGCTTAGCCCACGCAGAAAATGAACATGTGACCTCCAGTTCAGCGGTACGACGCATAAGTTTATTATTCTGAAGCATTTTTTCTCAGCTACTTACATAATAGTGTCGGGTTTCCCCTTCCGTGATTTTTATTATTATTTAGCCCCTTTTAAATTTATTTTTATTAATAGCCCTTCGCTAATTTTCAAACCCGATCCTTTTGATCAAACAATACTCCTACTCCCACGTCAGAGACTGTGGCATGGCCAAACTTGCTAGCTCCGACGAAAAGAGTCAATTCAAAAACAAGTTAGGAGAGTTGTTTATTAATAAAAATAAATTAAAAGGGTTAAATAAAAAAAGTCCATGAATGGACGGTCATGCATGCCATGGAGGATTTTTTTTGTCGTATTAGCACATTTTTGTCTCGTATTTATAGAAATGGCGGTGGTCTTTTTTTTTTTTTGCAAAATAGCCCCCTCATCAAGACGGCATCGTCTTGGTAGGCCTTTTCACCACCACGTAGCCCCCACCCGCCAAGATGGCCATCGTGCGGTGGTCCACCCACCCGCCACGTGTCCCCCCCCCCGATTAGGGTTTTGGTTTTGGTTGTGTTCGTAAGAATTTTTTAAATATAGCAAATGAGTTCAAAAAATTATGTAATTTCATGTGAATGGTCCTAACACAGTGTGCTTTCTTGTGTAATTTTTTCATAATTTTACTTGTTCTGATTTTATCTCGCAATTTCATTTAAGTGTACTTGCGAGTGCCCGTGGGGTATTGCTTGTAATACTTAACAATCAATTTAGTCTTAGCATTACAAATCAAATATCCGGACCCTTGGTGTAACATGTACCTCCCAGGATGCAGTACACATACACCATCACAAAATTTAAAGCATCACTTCCATACACAAGGTAATACAGTAACGATAACAACATAGTTACAACATCCAAAAGACATACAAGTTTATATTACAAAAAGGGCCGACCGGCCAAATAACAATAAAAGACTGAAGTTGCAGTAGAAGCAAAAGCCATAAGATGGCAATAAATAAAAGTCAATCGGTTTGCCCTTACCCACAAGGCAACCGACCGGGCCGCCAAGCTAGTCGTTCTGCACGAAATCGGTCTCACAATAGTCGGTCCCTTGGGGATCAACCTCCTCTGCAACAATTAGACAAAGCAACTGAGTACAAAAATTGTACTCGCAAGACTTACGATTAACAAATCTATACATAGCTACATGCAAGTTGAATAAAAGGAGAAGGCCATAGGGTTCATTTTAAGCACAAAGCAATATTTCATTTGCAATAGTGTAATAGATTGAAGACAATTTGACAAAACTATTTTTATTTGTTTAAATAACAGCAAAACAACAATATAAACATAATTAATATCCTAGAGGTGACTTCCCAATAGCCACCACAACATAGCACAAATTACCCGTTTGTACCACCCGATTTCAAGTTTTATCGAAAAATGTTGTAGTCTAATTCTTGCATGACCTAACCAAGCATGTCCATAACCTAGAACAAGGCTATTCGAATAGATTATACCCTGCAGGGGTGTACAACTTTACCCACATGTCAGACCACCTTTTTGTCAAGCTATAGAGTACACTTCCTTAGGTATGCCGACAAGGCTAAGTCCTACGAGATATTTTCCAATATTATGTATTAACTACCACTACTACAGGAAGCCTAATCACAGACGGTTCAGAACCGTCATCACAGACGGTTTCCAAACCGTCTATATTTGTTGGTCTGTGATAACAGACAGTTATCACAGACGGTTCAAAACCGTCTATGATACGCACTATCACAGACGGTTTTTTGTTAAAACCGTCTGTGAAGGATATTATCCCAGACGGTTTCCACTAAAAACTGTCTGTGATCCGAGAATATCACAGACGGTTCTATTTAAGAACCGTATGTGATACGAAAAAATCACTGACAGTTTAATTTGCAAACCGTCTGTAATATTCTCGAATCATAGATTCTGACATGTAACCGTCTGTGATATTCTCGGATCAAAGACGGTTCTGACATATAACCGTCTATGATATTCTCGGATCACAGACAGTTCTTACATATAACCGTCTGTGATATTCGCTGATCACCGATGGTTTTTTAGTGGAAATCGTCTGTGATAAAGCCTTCACAGACGGTTTCAACAAAAAACCGTCTGTGATAATTCATAATCCTAACTACATTTTTGCTTTTTTTGGCTAGCCTCAGGATTGATAGCCATGCCCTCTGAAAAAAAGCATGCACAAAAACAGATACATCACAGATATTCAATTGTTGACAACTCAAATGGATCATTACTCAAAATAAATTACAAAAGATCGAATTTGTTCAAGTATTGTCGCTTAGCTATAATTGGATTACAATTGAGTCAATTGTTTGCGTGGGTGAAACTTTGGGTCATGACGAGTGAAAGTCTTCTTTGTCGGAAATGATATCTGAAATGATAAAGCTGTAGAGCTTCCCTCGAATGTCCGCGATCTCTTACCCAACGAGTCCATCTAATTCTATATGCAACCCCTGTAGTAAAGTGGTAAGCATATATATTTAAATTTATAATTAGGAAATAATTATTTCGAGATTGACAAAACTCAGGATCCTTCTTCCTAGCTGTAAGGATTTGCTACATATGATAGCAAACGTAGATTGCACATAACTCATCATTTTTTTTGCTGGAGGCACTGCAAAAAAGAATTACATATATAGGTATAGTCAGTTCGAGACGTGTTATTATGAAGTATGATATAGGATTATCGTGTTGTAGCGCGTACCGAAAATTTCGTCCTGTGTGTTAGTCTGGCGCTCTTTCCATTGTATAATGCTTTGTTGGCAACATAGGCGATGAACGACCTACATGATTCCAAAAAGTTATTCTCGGCCATTTCAAACGAATGAAGACTACAATAGAGTTATGTATGGAGGAAATGAGTATACATCTCGAGTACTCCTTTCGAATCGTCAATTTGTGGTCGCTTGCATTAGGGAATCAAGGTATATCACATGGTTCCTCTTGGTATAATGACTAAAAGGACCCGAAGGTACCTACTCATGTATGTCGCTATAGTCATTAAACCTAAGTTCGTGTTTGCATTATAAAGTACAAATGAAATTTGTATAGCAAGTAGTGACACTTACCCCTCGTTGTAGGGCACCACTATGTACTTCTTGTCTGTCTGACGAAGCAATGCCGCCGCTATGTATTTCTCGACGAAGGACGGGTCTGCTTGGATGGTTTGCAAAGATACCACGTGTGGGTCGAGGAAACCCACCGGTTCATTCCATTCCTGGACATTTTTCCACATGTATCTATACACAAGCAATGAGTTGTGATAATTATCAGTATTACGTGAATGCAGAACTTGATTGTACGCACTTACAGTGCCCAACATCGTAGAAGCGAGGCGTCGAAGCCAACGAGGTTGAATTGGTCATAAAGTCGTTGAAGCCCACGACGAAGTTGCCCACCCCGTTGAAGAAATGCTCATCCTTGTATGCGACGGTGATTCCAGTATCGCACCCCCTTCTTTTTGGTCTTCTGCATGTACCAAGCATGCAAAGCCTGACAAGCATATCCAGTGTGGAGTAATACTGTGTCGGAGCACAACGGTTTCCCGATGGAGTAATTCCCGGACATCTCGGGCTTCCCGGACTTGGGAGGCACCTTAATGTTCATTGATTTCGATTTGGTCTTAACAATTGGCAGCGTCTTCCCGTGAGACGACTCGGGAACCGATACGACGTCACGCTTTTGTTGTTCCTTTGGCGTCTTCTTCACGGGAACCGATGAGGTGGCCTTCTGAGGCGAAACATGAGGTGGAGTCATCGAGGGTCCCGTTGGAGAGGAATGGTCGTGTCCAGATTGTGGCATTGCTGGGTCCAGGGCGATGTCCTTCTTGGACCGCTAGATAAAAGTGTGCACAGCATCCCCTAGTGTTCTGATTTCTTCGTTTGGGCAAATCTTTAGCGGGACGGCCATGAAATTTCCATGTACCATATCCACCTCGACCCTAGCGTAACCTCGCGCCACCGACACCGTCTCAGATCGCTTCTTCCCTGGTATGGATACACCATCCCCCGCGCAGCCTCAATAGAAAGGGACCCATCCATCCTCACTTGGAGCTTGCAGGGCGTCGGCCCCTACAAAACAATACGTAATTAGCTAAAGCGTCCTATAGGTCTATCTTTGGTGCATTCCATAGATGTACATTACCTTGATGTTGTCTATCGGTAATTCGACGTCGTCATGTTCAGGATTATGCGTGGACGCGACGCTACTCTGATGTCGAGCAGGACTAGCTCCCAAATTAACAGGGGCAGCTTGCAACTGGCTTAGGAGTTGATTCATTTGATCTTGCAATGCTGCTAGCTTTCCTTCAAATTTTGCAGTAATCCTCTGTACCAACCGGTCATCATGCTCGGCCTTGGATCTCTTCCTACTCCTATACGTGTAGTAGTCGCCTGCGAATCCATGACTCCAAGGTACGTTAACCCTAAGGCCTCGCGTGCGACCCGGGTGCTCCTTGTTTCCCGGGGCGTAGATAGTATATCCTTCACCGCCGCTTGGAAGGAGCCTTCTAAGCTTGGACAACTCAATTCACATCGCAAGAGGTCATCATGTTATTATAGACACTATGAAGTTATGGACTTATTAACAACTAGGTAGTTCGACATATTTACCACACGCTGGGACACTTTCGTCCAGCCGGGTTTGTGAAAGAGATGCTTTGCCCAAGACGAGACTTTTGCCCTCGCTTTTAACCAAATTTTAGGGATCGCGGGTCTGTGACATCGAAACACGTTCTCCTCCGCCGCCCATTCTCAGATTTACCGCGTACCAGCGGTCTTTGAAGTCTGTCGCGGATGAGTGTTTCGTGTCTAGAGAGCTTTGTGCGCCGCACTTTTCTCCTTAAATTCAACCGTCGTCTTCATAGCCACAAAGTAACTAGACGGGACTTTCACACCATGCAAGCTCTAGCACAGTTCATTTCTCTCGGCCTTGGACAGAGTGTAGCAAGTTGGGGGAAGGTACGTTCATCCTGTATCGGTCTCTTTCGGTGCTAACTTAGTCCTTATGTTCATATCAACCAAGTCACGCCGTGCGTTAATACCATCATTTGTTTTGCCACTAATGTTCAGTAAGAGACCAATCAAGCTATCACATACATTCTTCTCTACATGCATGACGTCGATGCAGTGGTGAACTTCTAAGTGCTCCCAATAAGGCAAGTCCCAAAAAATTGACCGCTTCTTCCAGATGTTCTTCTGACGGGTTCTTAATTTACGTCCCTTCCTAAGCACAACATTGATATCCTTAACCATATCATAGACCTCTGTTCCTCTAAAAGCCCTTGGAGCTGAACCGTTCTCCTTATTTTCGTCGAATTGTTTCTTCATCTTGCGGTATTTTGACTCCTGGGAAGGGACCTACGGTGACGCATATACATAGTTTTGCGTGAGTTGTTCAGCCATACACCCTCCATAGCATCTAAGCGGTCTTGAATGAGCTTTGGCTCCTTTTGTATTGGCTCTGAAGCAGTTACCAAGGGCGGGAAAATCATTGATGGTGCGAACAACATGGCTCACACAAATAAGTTCTCTCGCTTGTACGCATCCCATACCTGCACCCTTCGCTCCACAAATACACAAGATCTTCCAACAATGGTGCTAGGTACACATCAATATCATTCCTGTGTTGCTTCGCCCTTGGATAAGTAGTGACATCAAAATGTACTTCCGCTTCATACACGTACCAAGGAGGAAGGTTGTACATACATAGATTCACGGGCCAAAGCTATGTCGGTTGCTCATGTTACCGAAAGGATTCATTCCACCGTACTCAACCCTAACCTTATGTTCCTCGGTTCCGCACCGAATTCTTTGAAGCTCTGATCGAAGTTTCTCCACTGGGCAGAATCAGCAGGGTGTCTTAGCTTTCCATCTCTCTTACGCTCCTCTGAGTGCCAACGCAGCAATCTTGCCTCCTTTGGGTTCACAAATAAACGCTTCAAACGTGGGATCACAGCAGAATCGACAACATCTTAGCAGAGGTCCTTGCTTCACCTTAGCGATGATTCGACGCTTGTATCGGATGCTTTGCACACGGACATACATGCATGTCTGCATACTCTTTACGGTAGAGGATACAATCGTTCGGACATGCATGTATTCTTTCTACTTTCATGCCCAATGGACAAATAACCTTCTTTGCTTGGTAGGTGGTGTTGGGAAACATGTTTCCCTCTGGAAGAATGTCCGCTGGGAGACCTAACAACGCCGTGAAACTCTTATCGGACCAACCATTGCTTGCCTTCAATTTCAGCAGTTCAAACACGATTGACAACTTTGTGTATTCTGACTTGCAGCTAGGGAACAAAGGTCTGACTGAGTCCTCCCTTAAGCCCTCGAATTTACAAAACTCTCTCTCAGAAGTTCTCTTACGCATCGCAGAAGCATCCGATCCAGATTGTCATCGTGTGACCTATCCTCATCAAAAGCACACCACATCCGCAAATCGTTGACTTCCTCGGCGATGTCGTCATTATTAACTTCGGTATAATCTACTCTTCACCGTGGATCGGTCCAACATGTATACCCTTTTTGAAACCCTTCAATCAAGTGCGCTTCGATCTGCGCGCGTTGTTAAACATCTTCGATTACGCATTCAATGCATGGACAATACATAAAATTTATCCCTTCTTCAACATATCCCCTTTCGTGGCTCTTCTAAAAGCAACCACGCCATTAATGTACTCTCGACTCACACGGTTCACACGTACATCCGATTCGGTCCATCTCGCCACGCATGTAACAAATTAGTGTCAAATTAGATTAATAAACCGCAAGCACGCACTCTTCCTATTTACCAAACATACTTAAATTGATTAGCGATTAATTTATAGCAAATATAAAGGGTTATAGATCGTTACCCTCGGAGCTCACGAAGAAAATATGATTCCTTCTCCTCTCTAAGGTGGCGCAATGGGGGGTGGAGGCACAGCAAGGTGCAGGTGGTGCAATGGGGGAGGAGGCAGTGGGGTGGAGGAGGCGCTAGGGGTAGGGGGTCCAACCTTCTCCTCTCTAAGCTGGTGCAACGGAGGAGGAGCCGCAGGTTGGAGGAGCTAGGGCAGGAAAGTGGCGCATGAAGAGGAGGAGCAGATATAAGTGGAGCCAGCAGCGAGGTTATGACAGAGGCAACCGCGAGGTTGCGGCGAGGCGAGGTTGCTCCGTGCCAGCGAAGCGGCAAAAAGTTGTGTCGGGCCTCCAGAGCAAAGAAGGCGCAGAGGCGGCAGTCTGGCGAAGAGGATGTGTCAGGCGCAATTTATATAATGTGAGGATATCACAGACGGTTTCTAATTAGAACCGCTCAGGATATCGATATCCTGACGATTCTTAATTAAAACCGCTCATGATAATCAGATATCATAGACGGTTCTAATTAGAAACCGTCTGTGATAATCCAGCTAACCACATACGGTTCTAATTACAAACCATCTGTGATAATTAACAGACGGTTTCTAATGAGAACCGCTCAGATATCAGACTAATCACGCAGCGGTTCTAATTACAAACCATGCGTGATAATTAACAAACGGTTTCTAATGAGAACCGCTGCGGATTAGTCGGATTATCACAGCACGTTTGTGAATAGAACCGTCTGTGATATATCACAGACGGTTCTATTAATAAACCGTCTGTGATAGATGCCTATCACAGATGGTTCTTAACAAAACCGTCTGTGATAAATCGGCAGAGCCGATGCCTCATCCCGACAGAGCCAACACAGACTGTTCCATAAAAACCGTCTGTGATGGGCCGTCTATTATAGCCTGTTTTGTAGTAGTGTACGAGCCATCCGTATGGATAGAAACCCATACATTGTGTCAGAGTCATTTTAAAGCCTCAGTCAACTACCCCTCGGGGTAAAGCCTCAAACAACTACAATGCTCCTCAGTGTGGAGAACCTAGATAGGAACCCACCCCGCACACCCAACATTAACAACACATTTCTTTTTATGCACAACACACAACCACCACCTGCGACTCAGAGCTAACACACGCCAAAGTACTAAGTAAAGAGGGTTCCATATGCCCTCATGTGGTTGCACGAAAAATTTCTTGGATCAGTGACACAAGTAATTCGGTCCTTGTTGACTCGGGCACCAAACACACACCCAACAGTACACCATCCAACCAATGTGCCCAAGTCTAAAACATTTTGTTTTTAGTTTTAGTTTTCCAATTATATTTTATACATAAGTACCCTGACCCAAGTATTTATAGTGATGATAGAATGACCATCGCCGAAGCGATGATCCCTAGACTACCATACTAGGCATGGCTAAGCGACTACAACTCGCATACTAAATATAAAGTGACTAGAGCTCATTCATCGAGCTCCAAATCATAGCAGATATAAACCTAGACTCAGTAGTAAAGGATGGATGTTTACCTACAGTTCAAGTAACTATTTAGGTAAACTATCGCGAACTGAGAAAATACTTGTCAACATACAGTTGAAATTAAAATATTAGCATGCGAACATAATAGGATCAACATGCATCAAAGGAAGAACTACTGGAGATAACCCAGTTTCTACAGAGGATCACCTCGTACTCAATGAATTTGTTGGAACCTATTGAAAGAGCGAAAAGAACCAATAAGAACGAATAACGCCGAATAAACTCAAAAACTCAACATCATCAAAAAATCATGAAATTCACACAGAAGATAGATCATGATTTTAAATAAATTTAGAAACAAAAATTAATTGATTTGGATGCTGCATGCAAAAGTTATTGCCAAAACAAATCTGTCGGCAAGTAAAATCAAGAAAAATAGGGCTTGAGTGTTGTTCATCCGAAACCTAACTTTTCGTGAAAATTTATAGAAGGGTGGTGACTTTGAAAATTTTATTACAAATAGAGCACCACATGAGATGAACAACGAAATTTGATTCACCTCATTTGGAGCTAAAATGAAATTCTTATGATTCTTCAAAGTCATGAAAGTAGTGCACATCAATTGTAAAACAAGATTTTTAGAGACAGTAACATACTTAAAACCTATTCTACAATAAAGTACAGTAATAGTGGCATCCAACAAAATTGATTTCACGCCAACTAGAGTTACATAGAAATACTTATGCATTTTTCAAGTTAAAATAATTTTTAGTGCAAGAAATAATGCTAAACCGAAGATAATTCTACTAACAACATTTTGTAGAATAGAAGCATGATTCAAACCTATTTTTAGATTAAAGTACATTTAAAAAGGAAGACAACAAAATTTGTTTCATGCAAAATGGAATTAAAATGAAATACTTATGCAATTTTAAAGTTTACACAATTTTTAGTACACAAATAAGACATTTCCGAAAATATAAGAGCATATAATACTTTTTATACCGGAACCATCCTAGCTGCAGTCACTAACCCGCGGGACCACGGTCAAAGCGAACTGAGTCAGCGCTGGCTCAGTCCAATTGCCATAGGGCTGATTACTATGCGAACCGGGCCCGCATGTCAGTGGAACATGAGAGCTCAAAACCAACAGCTAACCAATGCTTATCATTACTTAACCCTAATGACAGCAATTAACTGCCTAATCATTAATCTACAGGATTGGTCCGAAGTTGCCACACAGAATGTGCTCATGGCCGTGAGCTTCTCCGGCCAATCACCGGGGAAGTAGGCCGTGGCAGCGTGGACTAAGGGCTAAAATTGGATCCCTACCCTATTGTGCACCCACCGGTGGCCGAAGCATTGCCGGAGGTGGGCTAGTGCGGCGGCGCGACGCGACGGAGCGGAGGTGAACCTACGGTAAAATACAACAACCATGTTATGGCAAAGCTCCAAGCAATTTAGCACACGCACTAGCTACTAGAGATCACTAGGGTCATACCGGAGTGGAGATAAGGGGACCAGCTAGCCGAAGTTGTGTCAACGACGAGGAACCGACGTGGCGGCGGAGCTTCAATTGATGAGGGACCAAGTGGTACGGGAAGCTTCAGTAAGGCTCAGAGATGGTACACGAGTAAGCAATTGAAGAATGGATCTTCTTACCGGAGTTGAGAACGAAAGTGGCGATCCTTGGTCGAAAAGAAGAGAATCCAAATTTCGGCAAAGTCTGTGCACGAAATGCAAAATTGAGTTAGGGTATCACTCTAAGAACCCTAGAATATGATATGACGTGAAGAGAAATGCTGAAGAACCACTGGTCGGGCGAAACGGCGATGAGGTGCGGCGGTCGGAATTTGAGAGCTCGGGCTCTTTGTGATTTCTTTTGGTAGAAGAGGGAAATGGAGATTGGGATGGTTTGGGAGTGATGGAAAGAAGACAATGAGGTCATTGAGGAGCTTTTATAAGCTCTGGGGTGGAGAAACAGGAGAAGGGAGCTCCACGGTGAACTCGGTTCATGGCTCAGCCATGGACAAGCTGAGGGGACATGAGTCGATGGGAGCAGGTGTGGTGACGTGGTCAAGGCTTAAAAGCCAGGGGCGCGCATCAAAAACCAGTGGCGGCCAGTTGAAGATGACGCACGGGCGGCCATGGAGAGCGTGAGTGAGCTGGCGCAACACCGCCCGCGATGTGGAGATGAAGAGCTGTGCAGTGGGGCCCACATGTCAGCGGAACAAGCAAAGGGCTGGGTCGGGGTTTTAGCGAACAGGTTGGGTCGAGTCAAGTGATCGGGTGAAAACTTTCGGACCGACCGGGGCTCGGACCACGAGATTCAGACGGTCCGATCAAGATTGTTCGGTCCAGATTGCGTCGCTAGTTCGGACGGTTCGAACGTTTCCAAACAGATCGGACGTTCTGATCGAGATCTGACGTTCCAGATTGTGCTGCGAGTTCAGACAGTCCGAATGGCTCCGATCAAATCGGACGATTGATATCAAATCAAATGGTCCAAAAAGCTTTGCATCAGTTTGGACTGGTTTGAACGGACACGCTAGGGTTAGGTTCAACCGTATGGCTTCGGTCCAGGTTCGAGGAACAGTGCAACCAGGTTATGAAAGCAAAAAGTTGAGTTTTTTAGGAATTTTTAGATAGAGTTGCACAACTCCAAAAATTCCAAAATTGTTATAGGTGGTTACTGACTCTATGATTAACCTTGTATAAAATTTCCAGAGGTTTTCATGCATTGCATTTTTCTCTAGACATTTCTCAAGGTTCTGCCGTAGGGTTTGACTAAAGATCTAATTGGTTTGACTAGCCCCTTAAAAATAGCAAATAAAATCTAAAAATTATGAAAATTTTCAGAGTAGTCACTAGGATGATCTAGATCGTAGGAAAAATAATTCCAGAGGATGATCACAAGATTTGTTTTAAAAGTTTTAAAGGATTATGCTTATAGTCAGTTGAAGCATTAGGTTTTCAAAATCAACAAAAACCTTTGAAAGAATTTCCAGAAAATCCAAATAACAATATGATGCAATCAAAACTTTTAAATTATTCTCATTTTTATACATTTGAAATATAAACTCATGTTTGGGATGTTACAATACTATTTGGTACGAATTTGTAAATGTAGAAAATGAGCTCCAAAAATTATGAATTTAGTTTTGAAGGCTCCTGATGCAGCAGACTTGATTGTGTAGTGTTTCGATAATTTTATATGTATTCTGGAATTGTGTGGAAAATTTAGGATTTAGGTCACGAAAATTTGGATTTTAGGTTTCGAAAATTAGGGTTTCATGATTTCACGTGACTTGGAATGTATGGGAAAAAAACTGCATTAGGGTTTCAGAAATTAGGGTTTCATGATTTTGTGTCGATATACAATATGGCACAGGAATTTCATGTTACGTTTGGATCATTCATTAGCATGTCTTAGCCTCCTATAAAACATGCATCAATATGCAATATGCAGTCATTAGTTATTTGAGATTTGCTGATATTTTAAAGGAGGCCTTATTGTTCATTACTTACTATATCTCCTATTAAACAGCGAAAATGGATAGCTTTCTGGAGACGTGTTTGTATATAAACATCATGTGTTATATTTTGGTGATATACATGTCTTGACAGTAAGGTATTTTAGCGGTCTAGAGGAGGTTGTGGGATATTTCAAATATGCTATACTTTTCCCTACTTTTGGAAAACAATCATTGGCCGATGAGATGGCCAATAGTGATTTTGACTATGACATGTGCTGGGTCTCGAGAAACCCGAAGGTTAGTTGACTACTAATCGACCGAAGGTAAATTGCGAGGCACAGAACCAGAACTACATTAAAGTCCGCAGACAGAAGCACGTTACACGTGGTCACATAGCATGATGGTTCGGCTAATTTATTGAGTCATCATCGCTGCTACTACGGTACAAAGCGACACAAGCATCCGAACCATGTAAGTATACATGTCTTCAGGGGATAGTTAAAAACAAGGCGGGTAGGACGGGGGACTACTACAGAATGGCCCGACCTACTACATGGACCGGGGTCATTTTCCCTTCCTTGCGAGCTCGGTGTTGCACTCCTCGCCGGCCGCCTTGGCCTCGGCCACCATTTCCCTCTTTTTCTCACACTCCCTCTCGCGAGCCTCGCGCTCCCTGCGCCTGCACGCCTCGAGATGAGCTTGCGTCTCTCGTCGGATACACTCATTGTGCTCATCGTTGCGATGCTTCTCGTCCCTCTTATCACGGTCCCTCTTGGCATCCCACTCCTCGTAGTCGAGACCCCACTGGTCGTGTAGGTGGATCTCTTGGTCGATCCACTTGCGGTAGCCACATAGCGGATCCGGGGACTACGTGTAGATGGGAGAGATTGTTAGTACGTACTTTGAAAGAGAAATGGTGGGGGAACATACTGTAACCAGACCATACCGGCTGTCGATAGCGTGCCATGTCCCAATAGCAGTTGAGATAGTCCCAGGAGTAGTTGGCGCAACCACAGTAACGTATGCCCAGGCTGAGCCGCTGCTTGGACTTGAAGAATTTGCATGTGTTTAACATCCCAAATCTGGGTGTGTGTTTCAAATGTAAGAAAATGAGTAGAATTTAAAACTTTTCTTGCATCTTGAAGTTTTTGAACTTTCCTGTAATTCTTGTAAAGGAACTGTGGAAATTCAAAAACCTAAATCTCCAGCTGACTAAAGTCATGACCTCCTTGTTGGGAATCTTGTGTTCAACCCCTGAAAATATTTTTTCTTAGTTCTAGGGATGCTGTGTGACTCCTATGAAAAATTGCATAATTTTTAGAAATTATTTGATAATTTTTAAGAGACAGTCAAACCAGTTTGACTCTTGGTCAAACCCTAGAACAAGCCTTTGAGAATGTCGGGAGAAAAATGCTTTGCATAAAAACCTCTGGAAATTTTATCCTAGCTTTGTACTGGAGGGAGGAACCTCCAGTTCAAATTTCAGAATTTTTAGAGTTAGTTTGCTACCTCTAATAATTCTTCCAAGTTTTTAGCTTGTTTTTGGAACCTCAGTCAACCCTTGGTCAAAGTCTTGTTGGACTCGAGTCAGACTCGAGCCCAACTTTCCCTTTCGGTTGAACCCAACCAGCCCGAGCCCTTCCTAAGGCGTGGGCATTCTTGGCCGTTGGATCTGGATCGTGCAGCCCGCGTTGTTTGGGCCGTTCGGACCTCCCGATCCCGCCAGCCCCTGTCAGCCGTTAGATTCTAATCCAATGATCAGGATTTCATGGGTCATTCGGCTTTCCCGTTTGCCCTAATCAATCTAAGCCATCCATTTTGATCGGGTGGCCACGGTTGTGTGGGAGCGGTTGGAGCCTCCAAACCCCACTTTAAATCCACAAGTCGCTTTTCTATCCAAGGGTTTGAGTTGTGCCGATTGGGTTAGACTCAACCCTGTTGCCTTCTTTGTCCCGAGCCGCTCTGTGCCTTTCTCTCTAACTTGTGGGGCCCAGAACTTTGTTCTTCGTCTTCCTCGATGCGCCTTGGCAGCGTGCGTGCGAGCTCCATGGCGGTGCAAAGTCACCTCCGTTGTGTCCTCAAGAACGACTCTTTCTTTCGCTTTGCCTTAATTACACTGACTTTACCCCAAAGTCTTCCTCCTCTCTTTGACTACTCGCTTATGCGCGTCCATGGCGAGCATGAGCCGAGTGCACCTTGAAGCTTTGCCTTTGCTAGACCCCTTGCTCCTCCGGCTATTTAAACCCCTCAAGCTCCTCCTTGGACCCTTTTCCATCTCTAGCTAACCTCCTTCGCTGTTGTTGGACTCAAAACACCAGAGAGTCCTTAGCCGCCATTGTTGGACCTTGGAGCTCCTCGGTGAAGCCATCGTTCCAGTGGTTTTTCAACCTTTCTCTTTGCTTCAACTCAAGCCTCTCATCACCGTGGTCCTTTCCCCTAACTTAATTTTAGGTTGCTTTCACAAGAGCGGCTTAATTTTGAGCTTTGGGATCTTTTCGGCCGAATCACCCCTCTTCGTCCTCAGCTCTGGTAAGCCCTCCATTTTCCAATTGGTTGCTCAGAAACCATCTCTAAGCTTTAATGAAGCTAACCTTACCTTGCTTTTGTCTTCTTGTTGCTCGGCCATACATCCTCGTTTTAGTCCTCGGCTCGTGGCGTGCCGTCGCCGGCGTAGCTCTGACCTCCTTTGGTCCTCTCCGTGCTAAGGTAGCTTCGCATTAGTCCCTAGATGCTTGGCACCCGCTTCTCAGAACCGCTGCGGAGCTCCTTTGCGTTTGTCGTTTTCGGCCGTGCGTTGCCGCGTCGCCTCTCTCCGGCTAGCCGCCGTTGTGGTCCTCCTCTGTGGTCGCCACCGCCATCCGCATGTGCGCGTGACTATTGCGATCCCGTTTTGGCCCTTGGTCGGCGCCGGCGTGGTCCACGTCGCCGGCGGCGAGCCTTGGAAGTCATCGAGTTTTTGTCGGACGGGAACGGCGCCGTGTCATTGTCATTTAGGACACAGATCCTCTCGTTAATGGCTCATCATTTAACCGCTGTTAATCAATGCTTAGTAGTTAATGGTTGGCTTTAATTGTGTCTTTGAGTCTCTGTCGGGTGGGCCCGTGCCTCTCGCGCACTGTGCGCGCTTTCAAACAGAGATCTGGTCATTAATTGATTAATCACTGCTAATCAATGTGTTAAGCAATTAATAGCCTTCCTAATCCGTGCCTTACCGTCACTGACAAGCGGGCCCACGTGTTTAAACCCCTCGGGGCGCTTTAAACACGTGTGCGTGGCCTACAGTCGCTGACAGTGGGGCCCGCGTCTTTTAACCCTCTCGGGCGCATGCGCAACGTTGTGATCATCGTGGACTGTCGATTTCTTGATCAACGGCTCTGATTCGTTGGAACGTTCGGACCACCGAACCTCAGCCGTTCATTTCTTGATCTACGGTTTAGATCGTGTAGGACGTTCGGACCACTGAACCTTCACCGTCCGATCTAGATCCAACAATCTAGATCGCTGTGAACGTTCAGACCACCAAACGTCAGCCGTCCAATTTAAGATCTACGGTTGAGATCTACGGGGCCTTCGGACCACCCAAACCTCCCCATAGCCTTGGCCGTCCGATTCTTGATCAACGGTTGAGATTGCGTGAGCGTTCGGACCGTCCGACGTTGCCGCTCTCGGCCGCTCATCACGAGCGGCGGCCCACGTTCGTTTGAACGTTCGGACCGTCCGAAGGTTCAATCAACGAGGACCGTTGGATCTAGATCCAACGGTTTCGTTTGCATTTTGTGCGTGCACGGCTGTGTGCTTTGTTTCGCGTGGGTCGTCTGATTTCAAATCAAAGGCCCACGTTTTGCCACGTCTTTTCCTTTGAGTTAAGTTTGTTTATTTCTCGGTAAGCTTTATTTGCAAACTAAAAATTGTATTAAAAACTTCAAAATTGCTTAACTAATTCGTTTTAGCTCCTTTTCGGTTGATTCAAATTTTGTTAGTTCTGGTTTTAACTAAGCTTTAATCTAAAAAAATGGTTAGAGGCTTGGTTCTGTTCCAGAAAAATTTGTTAGTAGATTTGTAGGATCGTAATGGCAATCAGAAGGGGAGGGGTTGAATGATTGCAGCGAATAGATCACCTAATTCCAACTTCTTTTTGTTATCAAGAACTCCAGCAACCTCTTTGGATGACTTGAAAAAACTTCATAGCAAGTATCACCTCGGTATACAAAGAAGATCAACAAATCGAGAACCAAAGTTGAGCGAATCAACTTTATATATCACTCTTGATTTATGTCTACAAGGCTTTCAAAGAATCACCCTCAAAGCCCCAAAACAAAGGACCTCTAAAACATAGCAAAAGCAATGAGAACAAGCTATCGTCAGAAACCCTAAAATCTGCACGCCCACAAAGTGCACCCTCTACCTCTTCTTATAGGCTAGAGTCCTATTCACGTCCAACATGACACCAATATGGACTCTATCTCAAAACAACCAGTTTTGGAACTCCTTCCAAAACTGTCTTTCCAAAAACTCCATGCCATAAGCCTCCAGGACTCCATCCCGTAGCTTCTAGCATGCACCCCTTGATCTCCACGTGCTCCAGTGCGATCCAAACCACTTCTTGACATCCACAACTTCCAAGACCTCAGATTCCCCATCCTAGTCCGAGTTAATCCCATCATCGTAGTGATTAGACCTCAACACCTAACTTTGCACATGCAGATCAAGGAAACCAATTCTTGGCACAAGTTCTCCAACTTGACCATCCATTAGCTCACTCACACCCATAAACACTATCATGCATCATGCAACAAAATAAAGCTTATAAAATCAACAAATCCGCAATCAATTCTCCAAAGCGACAACTTTCGAGAGTACAATCGGTACCACCGTCATTATGCATCCCAGACTACCGCTGCAGCGGTCGTCATCTCAAAACTTCTTCGCGAACTACCGCTCATCGGAAATCTCAAGATCTTCCAAAACTTCCAAAAACATCGCTTCGGAAAATCCATCTGCGCCCTTGCGGTATTGCCTTCTTGGTACTACCGCCAACCAACACGTGGTATTACCGTCCTGCGATCGTTCGTTCCTCGACTCGGAACAACCAAATTTGACTTAACAATTGCACTGCCGAAGTTCTCTTTACGAAAAACCAAGTGCGGTACTACATTGCAAACCCACAGTACTACCGCTCCACAAACATCCGCAAAGACCTCGTAACAACGTCCTTTGACCGTGGACACTCCAGTTCACGGGCCGACGGACCGTGCTTCACAAATTCGAGATCTTAAAATCTTGTAGCAAGTCCGAGATGATTTCATTAAATCGGATCTCAAATCAACGGCTCACAATGCTTTCATCTCGGACGGTCGAACGTTACATCAATAACAACCATTAGATTTGGATCAAAGGCTCACATTCCTTGAGGAGTTCGAGACGGTCGAACGTTCATCTCAAAATCGGCCGTTAGATCAAGATCTAACGAACCGAGCAAAACGCACTAGAAAATGACTAGTGGTACTACCAGTAAACTACTCGCGGTACTACCGCCAAAGCGGTAGTTCCGTAAAAACAGCCAGATATTACATGAAACACGAAAAAGCTCAAAAACTTCGAACAAAGCCCTTTTGCCACGTGGGCGCTCGGATCGAGGATCTAACAAGACCTGCGGTACTACCGCAGCACACCATGGTCATACCGCGCCGGTAGTTCGCATGTACAAAGCCTATTACAGATAATCTTGACAAGAACCGATTTTCAAAGAAACTAACAGAACTCAAATGCAAGACAGGTTGAAGAGCACAAACAAGTTCGAGAGACAATGTATTCATCATTAGGCTGAGACTAAGTCTAGCTTATTGTCAATGTGTTCATTATCAAATATCATGACCAAAAACCTCTTGGTCTTACAAGATTTAATTTAGGTTTAGCTTTATCTGTTGCATTAAAAATGCTTTTAACTTGAAAATTGCATAAGTTTTTCTCTGTAGCTCCTTTTTGAGTGAAACCAAGTTTGTTGGTTTTCTCTGTTAGTGTGCTTAATTGTAGAATAGGTTTTAGGCATGCTACTATTTTTGTGGTTGCATTTAACTTGTGCTCTTTTTCATGTCTTTGAAAAATCATAGAAAATGCATCCTAGCTCCAAATGAGGTGAATCAAATTGTGTTGTTCATCTTATGAGGTGCTCTGTTTACCATAAAAATTTCAGGTGTAACACCTCTCTAGAAATTTGTGCCAAAAATTTAATGTTGGATGAATAGTACCCGAGATGAATTTTCAGCCTTTTTCCAGCAGACCAAACTTGTTTTGTCCATAACTTTAGCATTAAGTATCCAAATCAATTGATTCTTGTTGCTAAATTCCTTAAAAATCATGCTCTACGTTCTGTGTAAATTTCATGGATTTTGTTGACTTTGGTTTTTAAGTCTTTCGGTGTTCTTCGTTCTTATCGGTTCTTTTTGTTCTTTTCGATTAGGCGCCGACGAGTTCGTTGATTGCGAAAGTGTTCATCTGCAGCAAACTGAGCATCTCCAACAAGGCAAGTAGTTTGATCATATCAATCCCATTACTTTTAAAGTCTAATACTTTGTTTACAAATTGTATGTATGCATGCTTTTGGGTCAAAGTTAATTTTCCCGATTAGAGGTAGCTATTCCTATTGCATGGTTGCCCTTAAATTGTTATCCCCTGCCACTAACCATAAGTTATTAATCTGACGTGTGGGTACATTGGTACACTCTTGCAGGGTTCAAACTATTCGAATAGCCTTGTCCTAGGTTATGGACATACTTGGTAAGGTCGTGCAAGAACTAGACTACAACCTTTTAATTAAAACTTGTTGTTGGTTGGTATGAATGGGGAATTCATGCTACTGTTGTGGTGACTATTGGGTTAGTCACTTCCAGGTTATTGTTGTCATTTATATATTGTTACTCGCTGTTATTTAAACATTAAAAACAGATTGCAAAGATTGCTTTAAAATGTATTACATTATTGCAAATGAAAACTTGCTTTATGCTGAAAATGAGTCTAGAGCCTCCTCCACTTAAATAAGCTTGCATGTAGCTATGTATAGGTTGTTACACTACACGTAAGTCTTGCGAGTACATTTTTGTACTCATTTGCTTTGCTTAATTAATTTGCTGCAGAGGAGGTTGATCCCCAAGGGATCGACTATCGTGAGACGGACTTTGACTTTGACGACTAGCTGGCGGCCCGGTCAGTTTGCCTTGTGGGGATAATGGCAAACCGGTTGGCTTTTGTTTATTGCCATCTTATGGCATTTTGCTTCAACTGTTATTTAAGTTTCTTTAGCTTTTGTGGTCGGTTGGCCCCTTGTTGTAATAACTCTATATTGTATGCCTTTTATTTGGTTAAGTTCTTACTTCGGTTCTGTGCTTGTATGGAATTGATGCATGATTTTGTAAAAGGGTGCGTGTACCGCACTTCTGGGAGGTACACATTGTCCCGAGGCACGGGATATTTTGTTTGTGGTGCGAGGGTCAGTTGGAAGACTAAGCATTATAAGCCGAATTTCCCGGTCCTCACAATGTGTCCCTACACCAACAGAGGGATGGCATGTCCCCCTCGGGTGGGTCTTGTGGCGAATGCTCGGTTGGAATGTTCTGGTAGGGGTTGCTGCTACGGGGGTGCGTCATTGTGGGGAGGTGCCCTCCTAGCATGCTCCCTTTGTTCGTCCAGGGCCTCAGCACACCTTGCGAGTTCGCGGATCTCGTCCCATTGGTTCTCCATCTGAGGTAGATTGTGTTGGAGTCTTGATGCAGGAGAACCCACCGTGGAAGGGCTAGTACTTATATGCCGAGTTGGCCCTACGTACGCGGCTTAATTGTAATTGGGTTGAACGAAATTCACGTCCGCAAGGCAGCGGCCCCAAGGAGGAATCGTGTGGCAGCATTGCGTCACGTCTCTATGGGAAGCAAATTCGTTGGGTCACGTCGCTGCACAAAGCTGCCTTGTCGGGTCATGTCATCCTGAAAAGCTAGGGTTGTAGAGTTTTCATTTCCCTCTGAAAAGTTTGAGCGGCAGAGTTTGGTCATTTCGGTCCGAAAATCGGTCAAGCGACAAGTGGAGTAGTTGCTCGGTGGAGGTAGAGTTGTTAATTTTTTTTGGAAATAAAAGGGTGGTGACAAGGTTGATTGGTCCGTTTGTGATTTTCGTAGATTATCAAGGGTACAAAATCTGTTAGACTCGCAATAACATTTTGTGATCGTAGTATGTTTTTATAGTGCGATATATTTCTGAAGAATTTTGTGAGGACGATTGAGGTAGCAATGAGTCGTAAGTAGGAAGGTAAGTGATTCTTACGATGCGCCAGGGAATTCATATATAGTGGAGAACTTTGGAGAAATAGCGCAACGATAGCAACACGACAGTTGATATGACAAGGGGGTTACATGGCACGCAGGGATGATTGATGTAGCAATTTTCTGTTATGTAATGCATGCATAGATAATGTTACTGGTTTCTTCTTATTCATGAAGGACTGTGATGCATTAACAAAGAGTAGATATTACAATCTCATTACAACTGAACTTCTACTTGGCAAAAACAACATATAATAGAAGAAAGCCCGCAAAACTAACTATGTTAACTAATTTTTGAAGCATTTTCTCAACTCTTTCCACTATTTCATCCAGTCTTTTAAGTCTATTCTCTTCATGTTGCATTGGTTGATCGGAGGGTCGAGCCACTAGACGAAATACAGCAACACCACGGGAGTCTCCTTGCAAAGCAGCAATTTGCATTACAATATCTCGAACCTCTGGGACAACTTCATCAGCCCACTGCCAAAACTGACATGTTTTATTCTGGAAAAGAATTGCAGCTTCAAGTGAAAATAAAACAACATGCTATTTCGAATGGAATTCATTCGGGATGATTGTCCACAAGTTACCGTACGATTTGAACACTTCATAAACACTTGGGATGGATCCCTGCAACGAGGGCAAACTAGTTGCTGCCACAGTGATTCTAATTGTCTGCTCACTCGAAAATTCGATGAGGCCAAAGACATCTCATTTAAGACTGGAAGAAAGGAGAAGAGGAAGTGAAGAGTGAGATGAATGGTAGCAAAAGCATCCATATATATAGCCAGCGGCAGCTGAAAATGGCGCCAAAACTACCTCGTTGGGTCATGTCATCCTAAAAAGCTGGAGAGGTAGAGTTGCCATTTCCCTCTAAAAAGGTTGTGGGCGGAGTGTGGTCTTCTTAGTCTGAAAAGTAAGCATTGCAGTGTGTTGTCATATCAGTATGAAAAGGTGGTGTGGGGGAGTCATGCTAGAAAGAGGGAGTCCCGATGCTGACTCCCTCAGGATTTTTTTCCCTGATTTAAGAGGTTCAATTAAGCGAACATTATTTTCATTAAGCTCTACCAACCGTTTATTGCAATCATTACATGAACCAATTTAGACGTTTTCATACATAAAATTTGGAGCGTTATAAGCATTACATGATACATGCGTGGGTTTATTGCAATCGGGATGAAGGAGGAGGGGGTATTATCACATGTAACCCGATCAAATAGACATTTATCACATGTAACCCGATCAAATAGACATTCTTTGTTAATTTATAAGTTTAATATCGATGACATTCTTTAATATTGTATCATACCACAGGCTAGATAAGATTGTACACGAGCCAACTGAGGGAAATACGTGGCATGCAGATCATATAACGATGTACCATAGCCTCCGACTCGTGTGCGTTTGAAGGCTACGGTACATCGTTATATGATCTGCATGCCACATATTTCCCTCAGTTGGTTCATGAACAAGACTATCTAGCCTGTGGTACAATACAATATTAAAGAATATCATCCACATTGAACCGATAAATTAACAAAGAATATTCTATCTATCATCTACGCAATGAGCCGGTCTTGGTCGGAGGAGCCTTCCCCTTGCCCTTGTCGCGGGACTCCCCACGTCGTTGTCGTAAGTACAAGTCGTCCATGTCCTGCGATTCCGTAATGTAAGTGCACCGTGCAGTGAAAAATGTAATAAGGACGTACAGTGCAAAACGTAACAAGGAAGAGTAAATTCTTCTATCATAGAAGTTTCGATGTACATAACAAAACAAGGCGGAGAAAACATTACATTACGATACTGAATGACGACCGGACGAGCTGGGTCTGTTGGGGGCAATCCTTCGATGAGTGCCCAGGGGTCTTGCGTATCCTACACTTGTTTGTGTGGCTAATACTGGTACGTTGGCTGACATCCATGTCGTTCTGGAAGCGCCACGTCTGCCGTCGCCCCTTCCTTGTTGTTTTCAGGTCCTTGTTCGGGTTTCATTGCACCATGTTCAGCCAAAGATCCTTGTATTTCATTTCCAACCCGTACGAGTGAAACTCCGCACTCCATGTACCGAAAAGGTGCTGCATGTCATAGTACTCGGAGATGTACGGTGTACATATCTGCCTCATTTGTACACATGCCTTGTACACGTGCGAGCATGGCTTATGTAGGAGCTTCGGCTTGTTGCAGGTGCATGTCGCCACATCACCAAGGGTGCATGCCTATTTCCTTTCTCCCTTGACATGACTGTTGACGTATTTCTGTTGAAGCCTTGTACTTCTTCCTGAGACCATCAATCACTTGGATGTCGTGCATCTGGGCCTTCTCCATCTTCTAGTCCATGTGCCTCTGCATGTTCTCGGACCACTACTTGCCATCCTCCATCTGTCGCTTAGTTGTAGTGGCTTTATTGATGAAATAACCAACAATGTGAGTCCATATCTCCTCGATGATCGCGGTGATAGGGAGGCACCGCACACCTTTGAGAACACTGTTGTAGACCTCAGACATGTTGGTCGTCGTAGTCTCGTACCTCGAACCGTCTGTGTCATATAGAAGGGACCATTTCTCCAATTCAGGAGCGTGGCCATTATTCCACTCTGAGAAACTTATGGCACTGCTGGGTTGCTCTCCCTCCGAAGTGGACTCCCGTGTGTGCCTCGTAGTCCGGTGTTCCAGGTCTCTCCAGATGAACTCAAACTTCCGCCTCTAGTTCTGCAGACACAATGCCTTGAATGTCTTCATAACCTCATGATTGCGGAAACCGCATGAACAAGTTAGATACAAGATGCTTCATATACCACCTGGATTACACGTCGGTCCACTGGTTCGGGGGTTTCATCCCATGCCATATGGTGTTGATGGCCGCCAAAAACCCAGCATTATGCTCCGTGATAAGGCATACATTGCGTCGGTCTCCCACGACTGCCCGCTTCACGTTCGCCAAGAAACATAGCCAGCTGGACGTGTTCTCACTCTCCACATTGGTAAATGCCACTGGGAGAAGCTGGTCATTCACGTCGGTCACCACCGCGGTGATGATGGTGCCCTTGTACCTCCCTGTGAGGAAAGTGTCATCAATCGTTAGCACGGGACGACAGAACTGGAAGCCCCCGATGGCCTAAGCGAAAGCCCAGAACACCCGGTCCAGCACGAAGCAGTTGGGCCCTCTCTCAGCATCGTCACGGTCAGCCTTGTCCATGTACGTGCCGTGATTTGATTCGGCAATCTGATGAAGCAATCTCGGCATAAGGTCGTACGCCCCTTCGTATATCCCGTACATGGTCTCGATGACCTTCTGATCGGCTCATCGAACCTTGCTATAGCTGACTGGATATCCAACCAGATTGGCGAATTTTGCCAGCAGCATCTTGGGGGAGACAGACACGTCCGCCTCAACTAGGTGCTTGATGAGGCTTGCAACATATGTGGAAGTCACGTTCTGATGCTACAGCAGGGACTCGCTAAGCTCGCAAGTGTGGTCGATCACCGCTTTGACCGCGAATATCGAGCCAAAGATCTTTGCTCGGTGGGTGCTAATATTGCTAGGGTAGCCTTTCACTACACACTTCACTGTGTAATGTCCTGGGTTGGACCGGTGCACTCGGTACATACGGCTGATAGACAAGGCGTACCGTGTTATAGCTTGTTGCACGGCCTCCTTACTAGTGAAGCGTTGCCCAACTAAGAGGGTGTCGGCTTCAAACTCCCAGTGGGAGCCTTCTTCTTGCGGCAGTACGTGCGAACGCACTGCGACATCATCAAGTCTCGATGCCACGTAAGGCACCTCCGATGAGGTAATTCCCCCGGTTGGACCATCGGCCTGGTGTGCATCATCGTCGCTACCATCCGAGCTTGGGTCGGTGCCCTCGTCGGATTCCAACTCGAGAGGCTGGTCTGGTAGATACTCATGGCAGTCAATGCGGGTCGGCCACCACGATTCCACCCCCCTCATTTTGCACAAAATTATGCACGAGTCTCCCCTCCGAGGAAGCACATTCCGTGCTGCCATCTTCAAGCTCGGACTACGCTTGCCTACTTATAGAGGCCCCGGCATCATCAAAGTAGCCCGGCGCTCTGCGTATGAAATTCATGTACACAAGAAAGTACACCGCATTATGAGCATTCACATAATTTTTTTTAAAAAAAATCGAACTCATTTGCTATATTTTAAAAATACTACAAAAACAGGAAACTCTAATCCGCCGATCCCATTGTCCTACTCGGACAAAATTATGGTCCTTTTTCTAAGTGTCCGGTTGTGGTGATGGGACGTGGCCGTGAGTGAGATGCATAGGTCTCCAGAGTTTTGATGTTTAGCATTTAAATTGTACTCGCATTTTTTTTTCAGAAACAGTCTATAATCACATCTCCTTGCAAAAAAATAAAAAATAGATTAGTGTCACGTCATTTTTCCAATCGTTTACTTTTTGGAAGCATTTTCTATTAACTTAACTAGCGGACGGAGCTAAATGATGTGGGTAAAAAGGTTTAGTGATCTGTCATGTTAAGGTCATGAACATCTTCGAGATAACTGGACAAGCAGGGCTAGTATAGTTACCCGGAACCGGCTCCTCTTGACGTCTAGGAGGAACGTCGAGGCATAACTTGCCTCTTTGCTCCTCTTCATGAATCACCAGCACCTGAAGGACAACCAGGGCTCTGGCAACGTTGAATGTCTTAAACACAAGTAGAGCGCTCGGAGGGCTCGCGCGGCCAAATAATACGACACTACATTGAAAGCTGCTCTAAGGTTTTGCCACTAAAAAAGTTTACATGTTTTTCCTGCTATAAGTGATCCTGTTAGATTCAGAAACGAATTGTGCTCTCAGACACGGATGGTAAAATCGAAGTGCTTGTGTAGTGCAAAAAACAAGTTGCATATCGAACTCAACCATAATTTAGCCCAAGTAGTACAACTCGTATCAAGAATCTAAGGTAATTTTATCAGAATCATTCATAGTCTGCAAAATAATCTCTTGGAGTACTCAGTAGTCAGTTCAACTCAAAGCACAGGGCGATTGTGCGCGATGATGTCCTCGGTCGCCATTGGTTCACAGTGGAAGAGGTCCTGCCGATTGTGTCACTCGCCCCGATGTCCAAGGGGCACACGTCGGCGCTCGTCTCCCATGGTCATTAATTGTTGATTTGCATTGGTTCGGCTGCTGGTGATTCATGGAGAGGAGCAAGGATTTGTTGGTGTGGAAGAAAACATTGTGGAGCCAAGGCCCAAGGAAGGAGAAGCATTAGATTAACTTGGACGACAGATGTTATGGGTAAGTTACGCTATGACGTGCCTCCTAGACGTCAGAGGAGCCGGTTCCATAGTTACCCTAGTTTCTTTCTCAGAATACATGCTCAAATTCTAAGTAGTGTTACTTCTTTCCTAATCTTCAGATAGGACATTGCATCAAAGTTGTTGGTTACGACTTTTGGGTGGTGATGTGGGAAGTGCGCGGAAGGCTTGATCTTGATTTGGATAATACGCTTGCTCAGGGGGCGAAAATCAAAAGAATAAAAGTAAATCAAGTAGTTTGTTCCTAATCGTAGTGTAGGCTAAGACGTTTCTGCTAAGATCTACTTAATTTGCACATGTACAGTTACATCTCCAGATCTAGCACTACACCATCTGCTCTGGAAGCTAGACACGTGTGTTCGAGCGTAATGCGTGATCATCGAAGACTAGTACAGGTTAATGACTACCCAGGGCCAGACCTGCTATTATGGCAAGCTCTAACGTCTTCTAGAGCTTTATACGGTCCAGAAAACCCTTTACCCCTGTTCTTTCCTCCCTCCTAGCATCGGCGTCGGAGAAGAAATAGGCTAGAGCATCCGTTCGGCAAAGGGCAAAGGCAATGGCAGTGGAAACGTTGCTAGGCCGGCCATGCGCATGCGGTGTCTTCGCGGCCCACTAGGCACCCAAGACCCAGCCCAACCGAAACAGGCCTGAGTATGTCTCACGATTCACGCCCTCACTGCCAAAATCGACCACTGCAGTCTCCACTCTCTAGAATCCAGATCCAATCCCACTCTTTGTCTGAGGGGCGGACATGCCATTATAGCAAGCTTTGACACTTCCTCCGGTTCGGGAAACCCCCTACCCCCGGTATTTCCTCCCTCCTAGCACCAACGTCGGAGAAGAAATAGGCTAGAGCATCCGTTCGGCAAAGGGCAAAGGCAATGGTAGTGGAAACGTTGTTGGGTCGGCCATGCGCATGCGGTGTCTTCACGGCCCACCCAGGCACCCAGGACCCAGCCCAACTGAAACTGACTCGAGTATGTGTCACGGCTCGCACCCTCACTGCCGAAATCGACCACTACAGACTCCACTCTCCAGAATCCAGATCCAATCCACTCTCTATCTCTCTCTTTGACTCTTGGTCTCTCCCAACCCTAGCCCTAGGCAACGGCGGCGAAGCGCAAGAGGGGCGAGGCATCGAGGCGGTGAGCGTGGGCACAGGCGCGGGCCAGCCGACGGAGCACGGGCTAGGCGAGTGGGTGGCGGACGGCATAGGCGCCGGGCGAGGCGAGACATCGAGCGACGGAGCGCCGAGGCGCCAGGCGACGCTGCTCCCAGCCCCCAAGCGCCGGGCGATGCTGCCTACTACCTCCTGCGGTCCTACCTGCTCCCTAAGCGCTAATCTTTGGGCTAGACTCTGCTCTGGGCACTGCTTCTGGCGGCAAGGTGCAAATATCCGTAGCATTAGTAATGTCAAAAACTAATAGTAAGTGGTTGTGCATGCTAAAATGGTATATATTAGATGATACAGACGGCGGCGCGACAATGGCACAAACACAAGCTGAAGCCGCAACCGCCGCACAACCACATTGACGATGATTAAAATCTCTATGTATTACTTTAATACATAATAAAAGACCATATGTCTTCGTGATCATAACCCCTAAGGCTAACGACCTCCGAGGTCATAAGGATTCTAGAGGTTACATAATAAGTACCCTGGTCAGATGAGGTCCTGTACCTAGTCCCCGATCAGGTGACTGCTCGTAGAAGCAATAAACTGACATCTGGATTTAACTCTAAGCATATTCCTTACCACGTAGTGAATGAAACACATGTCATATTTGCACCATACCACGCGATGTTTCATGGACCTAAGACACTGACAACAACCACCATATGATTGAGTATCTCACAGACACTCAACCGCCGAACGGTTGATACTTTACCAACTGTTGCCTCGCTTTGATCAATCGCGACACTTCCAACAAGCGTCTCTTCAAGAAGTAACTGCCACCACTTCGTCGACTACTTAAAGGAGACTGCAAATGGCAGAAAGGGGGATCAGATTCAATCACCTTCTATCATATTGAAGCATTATAATTAGCATTTGATTCATGCTTCAAGTTTGATTCAATAGCAAAGCAAGTACTGCGCTCAGTGTAGTTAGGATTAGTCCACTGCCTTATCGAAGACATCCCCTGTAATGTCTAGTTCATAGCAATACAGAGCAGTCTCATTCTCTCCCAAGAACTCTTTGCCATTTTCCTCTATTTATTTCGTAAGATTGGCGACTCGATTGTCGACAGCTGGCACCGTCCGTGGGGAAGAAGGCGTTGAGTTCTTGAAGATTACTTCGCTAAAGCATTCCTCATCCACTTCCTTTGCCCCATCATCGCTCATGTGAACATGGCAAGGACATGGGATGAGGAAAACTGGTTTGACCTAACGGACTACTCCAACCTCGACATGGACGCATGCATCCGCGCCATGGAAAAAACGAGATGTCATCCTCCTCCTCCTCCGTCGGCTCGCCATTCGCAGAGATTAGCGAAATCGACCGGATGGATGAGGATTCACCAGCACCAACAGTGGCGCTCTCAAAGGAACCGCTCGTTCTAACCAGTTTGAAACGTCCGAATGTCTCTACAAGCCCGGTCGATCCGACCGGCAAAAGCGGCAATGGAAGCCCAGCGCTGCTATCAGAGAGTCCATGTACTCTTAATATTGTCATGGGCGACTAGTATTCACCAACGGCTCCTACGTATTCTGGAGGCCAACCGATATCTGGTAAGGGTATCAATGAAGTTATCACTGATTGTAGGCCAAGTGGGCATAGTGAAACTCAGCATATGATCGGCAATCCGCCGGATCAGGCTGAGTCCACCACAAAGCCCACCAGAGGCGGTAATCTCCAACCGCTCCCCGTCGTGGAGGCTTCTTGCCCAAGCTCTGGAAGGCTCTCCCTTAGATACAATGGGAGCTCATCGAAAGATCACTGTTGGCACCACAAAATTAATGCAATCGAAGATACCAGTCTGGATGCCATGCATGATCTTCCATAGGTTAACTCGCCACCACTTGCTGGTGGAAATGGTATGAGCACTCAAGCACCAATTACCGGAGGCAACCGAGCTAATGGACGTGCATTGGTTAATTCACCTGTTCCTACTCCACCACGAGTAAGAGGTCAAACAAGGCCAACCAAAAGGTCAAGGGAAAAATCAACTCATCGAATGCCCACTGCAAGCGGGAATCCTCCACGACCTTCGGTAACAATACAAAACCTGTAACGAGTCCGAGATATTCTGAATAATCTAGATCCTGCTACCTACTTTAGCAGGAACTCTAGGTTATGCTCAGCTGGCAGGTCAGGTGTCGGAGATGCTCCAACAAATCATGCAGCGTATAGAAATGTACCAGGAGCAAAGGAACTCACAAAGTCACATGATTACTTCGCCCCAACGCTCCTTTCTCAGTAGGGGACAGCATGGTCGAGCGGAGGACCAATCGACACCAAGTCCCCCTCATAGGTTCCGACCAGGAAATCATGAGGGAAGACGGCTCTTCGCAGCAGCCACTCCTCCTCGTCAAGAGGAACAACCACTTGATTCAAGCGATCTCAGGCATCATCCGAACCAAGCAGTGGTCAAAGACTTTATCATAACGTCCACGACCAAATTGGGACACCAGATCCTAGGTATGCAAATATGAGGAACTGATCCCCAACTGATTATAATCCGATTCCTTTTCAGAGAAGGCGCCACGACTCCATTACAGGCTGCCGAGTATTTTCTGCAGGTCTCCAAGTTGTTCGTTGGCTGGACAGGTTCCGACCAGCCAACATAGAGAAGTTCAACGGGACTCAAAACCCATTAGAATTTCTTCAAATTTATACTACCGCCATCAAGGCTACTGGTGGTAATGACAACGTGGTGGCAAATTACTTGCCCATGGTCTTTGAAGGGTCTGCCCGCTCGTGATTGCTCAACCTACCAGTCGGATCTATCTACATTTGGGAGCAGCTCTGCGATACTCTGATCGCCAACTTTTAAGGGACGTACGGCCATCCCAGGAAGGAGGATGATCTTCATCGGATGAAGCAGAAAACCAATGAAACTCTTCGACACTCTGCTCGAAAACCAATGAAAGAGATTCAGTTAGGTTCGAAACTCTATCCCAGATATCGCAAAGTCTTCTGTCATCCAGGCTTTTAAAGCAGGGCTGAGGAATCGCCGATTTACGGAGGATATTGCAATAAATCCTCCACAAATGACCGTCGAACTTTTCGATATGGCAGACAAGTATGTAGCCGCTAGTGAAGCGGTCGAATGGTGTGAAGCTATTGATCGAAAAGACAAAAATCCCCAGTCAGGCCTAGAGAAGCAGGAGAAGAAAAATAAGAAGTCTCTCAAGAATAAGAATAATCGCAAGCCCGACAGCACAAAAGTCCTTGCAATTCCAGAAAAATTTACCAAGGGCAAGAAAAACTTTTCCAGTCGGAACAAGGCAAAAGCTCCGACTGATGATTACAAGAACAATAAGAATTTGTGTCCACTTCACCAGGTAGGAGGGCATGATCTGCGTACCTGTCGAGCCTGGCAAAAGAAACCGGAGGATTACTACTCAGGTAAAGGTCCCTTCCCTCCATAACAGAACTTAGAGAAACAAGCTCCAAGAAGGACGAAGATGGCGATGAAGAGATGGAGTACCAGGGGCCGCAGCACACATTCGATATGATTTTTGGTGGATCCTCCTCGTACAAGTCAAGACATCATCTGAAGGTCGTGGAACGGGAGGTGAACCTTGCCGAGTATCCTATCACTGTCAAGCTATCCTGGTGGTCAGAAACTGTAATCTCCTTCAGCAAAGAAGACTACCCCATCCCGTCGACTCGAACAAGTAGGTTTCCTATTGTAGTTGAACCTACTATTAACAATTGTAAATTAACCGGGTCTTAATAGATGAAGATAGCTCTTTAAATATTTTATTTACAAGAGAATTAGAAGAGATGCAGATTCCCAACTCTAAGGTCAAACCCGTGAAATATGCCTTCCACGGCATAGTTCTTGGTTCTACTGCCAAACCGATAGGGCAACTATCCCTACCGGTTACGTTCGGAAGATCCGATAACTTTCGAATAGAAAAAGTTCCATTTGATGTGGTGGATTTTGAAACCGCGTACAATGGAATCCTCGGTCATCCGGCTTTAGCAAAATTCCTAATAGCCATGTATTACGGTTATCAAAGTTTAAAAATGGCAGGACTGAAAGGAGTCATCACGGTTCGAGGAGATCCAAAAATTTTTGACCAACATTTAATCCTCAGATAGGTCAAAATCTAGAAGCATACGTTGATGACTTGGTTGTGAAAAGTATCAACGCTGGTGACCATATTTTTGACCAACATGAGACTTTCAATAACTTAATAAGGCATAACCTTAAGTTAAATCCAGAGAAGTGTGTGTTTGGAGTTTTCTCAGGAAAGCTTCTTGGATTCCTAGTTTCTGCTACAGGGATTGAAGCAAACCCAGCAAAGATTACGGCCATCGATCAAATGCGTCCTTTGACCATAAAAAAGGAATTCCAAAAACTAGCCGACTGTATGGCAGCGCTAAGTTATTTCATAGCACGATTAGGTGAGAAAGGACTCCCTTTCTTCAAACTTATCCGAAAACACGGAAGTTTCGAGTGGACTAAAGAGGCAAACGATGCCTTTGAAGAGCTTAAAAAGTACCTTACGAGTACCCCGATCCTAGTATCTCCAAGATCGGGAGAAACATTGCTGATTTACGTGGCTGCAACGCCACAAACAGTTAGTGGTGTACTGGTTGTAGAACGTGACAGTGTTCAACGACCGATATATTACATAAGTGAAGTCTTGCATGGACCAAAAGAACGATATCCACTGGTACAAAAGTTGCTCTATGGTCTCCTTATGGTTTCAAGGAAACTAAGGCATTACTTTCAGGCTCACAAAGTGGTCGTACCAACCGGATATCCCCTAGGTCAAGTTCTTGAAAACAGGGAATCATCAGGACGAATAGCAAAATGGGCGGTCGAGCTTGGGGCGGTCGACCTCCATTTCATCTCACAAATAGCGATGAAGTCTTAGGCAATAGCAGAATCAATTACCGAATGGATATATCCTGAACCCACCCAAGGGCCCGAGTACAAACACCACGATGAGCGGACAATGTATTTCGACAGTTCCTTGATGCTCAAAGGCTCAGGAGCTAGAGTCGTCCTCATATCCCCTACCGGAGAAGAAATCAAATATGCCATTCAGCTAAACTTTCCTGCAATAAACAATGTGGCAGAATACGAAGGTTTACTAGCAGGACTCCAAGCAGCCAGAGTGCTTGGGATTCGCAGATTACTAGTGAAAGGCGATTCTCAAGTAGTAGGGAATCAAGTCGGGAAAGAGTATCAATGCTCAAGTACCAAGATGTCATCTTATTTGGTGGAAGTATAGAAACTCGAAAAGCACTTCTTCGGTTTCTAGATCCAACACACTCCTACAAATGATAACTTTCTAGAAGACCAGTTGGCACGGATGGCCTCCACAAGGTCACCTGTCCCGTCTAGAGTTTTTCTCGAGCAACTCGATTCACTCTTGGTGATCGAGCATTCTGAGGACATAGATGTTCTACTGGAGATCGTACAAATTGATTCTGTGAACATGTATGCTCCATAGGAGGTCATCAAGCACGATCCCGGTAGAGATTGGATGACGTCGATCTACAATTATCTTCAGCATGGTATTATTCCTGAAGATGATGTAGAGGCTGATCGTATAGCTCAAAAGCCAAATCATACACTCTGATGAAAAGTACCCTTTATAAACAGGGATCTCACAGAGTATTGATGAGATGCATATTTCAAACAGATGGTATTAAGTTGCTATCCGACATTCATGGAGGAGTCTGTGGAGCACATCATTCCTACAGAACACTGGTCGGTAAAGTCTTCAGGCAAGGATACTACTGGCCAACTACCCTTCATGATGCAAAAGAGTTTGTGATGAGTGCGTACAATGTTAATTTCATAGTCAACAAGTACATCAGTCAGCACAAGCTTTGCAAACCATACATCTTTCTTGGCCTTTTTCAGCCTGGGGACTAGACATTCTGGGACCTATCCCAAAAGCACCCAGGGGCTTCGAATTCATTTTCATCATGATAGACACATTTACAAAATAGATAGAAGCCGAGCCAGTTGTTAAAACAACAACTGAAACTGCTAAAAGGTTCCTCACAAAAAACATGATGAAACGATTTGGTATACCTAGTCGAATAATCACAGATAACAGTACCCAATTCTCTAGCGGAAATTTTCTGGAATTCTGCGAGGATCTAGGTATCAAGATACATTTCGCTTCTGTCGCTCATCCATAGGGCAATGGAGCAGTCGAGCGAGCCAATGGTATCATAATGCAAGGGGTGAAACACTGAGTGTTCGACCAGTTAACAAAACAGTCAAGAGCTTGGGTTCAAGAACTTCCTTCTGTATTATGGGCCATTCGAACCACGACCAGTCGTGCACCGATGAAACACCACTTTTTTCTCGTTTACGGTGCTGAAGCCATACTTCCTCCAGACCTGAAAATAGGCTCTGCTCGAACTGATTGTTTTAATGAAAACAATCAAGAAGAATGATGACTCGACGATAACAATGTCCTTGAGGAATGACGAAACTAAGCCCTCATACGATCGGCGGCTTACCAACAAGCCATGCGAAGGTATCACAGTCGTAAGGTGCAACCTCATAACCCAGGTGTAGGTGATTTGGTTCTACAAAAAATTCAGATCCAGGCTAATCACAATAAACTTTCTCCCAAATAGGAATGTCCATACACTATGGTTGAAGTCACCAGACCTAGTTCAATACGACTAGCTATGTCAGACGGGTGTGTTTTGTCAAACTCTTGGAATATCGACCAATTGCGTAAGTTCTTTGTATAAATGTATTTTATATTTTTTCAATTTTAATAAAGATTTACCATTTCTTTACTTTCTTCAATGAGTGATATTGTTTATATGACTATACCCATACTCTGGTTATGTACTATTGTTGTTTAAACTGGTCGGAGAAGACCAAATTCTCTTCGATATCCTTTTAAAGAATCTTTATTATTCTCTTGCTCAGACATATAAGTCAAACGCCGTAAGGGTTCTAGTCATGACTATTAAGTCAATGGTTCTCACGCACGACCACACTCTTTTCTCAAACAAACATACGAGTACAAGGAGCATAACACAAACGACTACATATAGTGATTTACATGCTTAAGATTTCAGAGACTACATTTCTTCACTTCAATATTTTGTTCTACTCTCGTTTGGCTACTGGTAGGGACACAGAAAGCCTCCTAGTTGAAATCTCTCCACTCTGTATGTGGTCCTGCCCACTAGAAGGAGTTTCCTAGCGACGATCCTTTTCCTACGATCTTCGTTGCCAATCGGACTTGAGCATGAGCATATTTCGCGAAGTATTTTTCATGTCTTCAGTTCTTAGCAATAATTACAACTAGTTTGGATACTATATATAAATAAAGCCACTTATCGTTTATTGCATACATCCTTGCATAATTTCTTTCTCATCAAAGCAAGTCTTTTCTTACGACCATACAATGTATTGTTTAGTATTTCGATTATGGAAAGTAGATCTATAACTAGTTGAAGTCAGACACTTGTCCCGGCCAACATTGATTTCCTAGTATTAATACGATCAATTTTATCACATAATCAACAGATACTTCATACACAGTGGTTGTGACTTTTACTCTTATTCTTGGCTTACTGCTTCTTTAGTAAAGATCTTCTACTATAAAGCAGTCGGAGGCTAGGAAATATGTAAGTACTTTATAAGTTAAAAGTATAAACAAAAGACTTTGTCGGTATTTTAGAACCGAACTTACGTAAACATTGTTTAATTCGGGGGTTCCCCTAGGCTCAAATCACGTAGAGAGAGGCGACACAGGGATTTTTATACAGGTTCGGGCCTTCTTCTGAGAGAATAACAACCCTACTCCTATGTGTATGTATTGAGTATGCTGGATTACAATATCAAGAGTAAGACTAGAATGATGCGTCTTGTGCTCTTGATTCTTCCCTCCCCTGATCCTTCTGATGATTCTGCTTTTTATAGTACTCGGAGTGTGCTGCTGTTCATCCAGTTCAAAGGGCGTCTAATGTTCCAGATTATGGAGTCGTTACTGGAGATTATTGTGGGAGAGTAACGTTCCCACGTTGCGAGGCAGTTATCACCATGATAGGGATTTAAATCATGCTATTATTTCAAAGAATAACAACGTAGTTTACTGCCTATATCTTTAAATATGGTGCAGAAGATTCCTTGGTCGATTAGGCCCACATGTCTGTAAGCTACATCGACTAGAGACTGGTCGTAGAAGAGCTTACGACCAGGTGGTGGTCGTAAAATAGCTTACGACCATAAACTGATCGTAGAAGAGCTTATGATCAAGACATAGTCGTAGAAAGACTTACGACTATGGGGTACTCGTGGAAGGACTTACGACTATGGGGTGGTCGTAGAAGAACTTACGACCTCTAGCTTCTCCCTTATGAGTATTAAGGGGTATACTCAAGAACCATATGACATTATTATTATCCATAATATGAATGACAAATAAATAATTAAATAAGGATTATTATATCCTCGTCATCTAGCCCCCCAGCTTCAAGTGAAAACAACTTACTTAAAAGAGGAGCAGTAGATGATCTTACGACCAGTGGATGGTCGTAGAGAGGTGGTCGAAGGAAAAACTCTTCGATTGGTGTTTCATTTGACCAGAAATTGACTTAGTCAAGAAGGTTGTAGAGGGACTTACTACTTACAAGGTGGTCGTAGGAGATCTTACGACCACATAGTAGTCGCAGTACTGTGGTCGGAAGCAAATTCTTTCCGACTGTTGTTACTTTTGACTAGAAGTAGACTTGGTCAAGAAGGTAATTTTGCTTGAGGTGTGAAGACAGGCTCGGTTTTCTCGAGCAGACAAATTTAAGAATCTGAATTGACTCTCACAGACCTATCTGTTGGAGTAGTTCCCGAAGCGGTGGCAACCATTGGGTCGCCACATCTTTAACTCATGCATGCAGTTATAAATACTGACTGGGAGTAAACTTAGGTTTTTTACTTTTTCCCCAAATCGTTCCTACTATTCGAGCTTTTGAGTTCTCCGCCGTTGACCAAATCGAGCCTTCTCCTCCAATCTTTTCAAATCCAAATCTCCGATCCTTGAGAGAGATGGCCGGAGCCGCTTCTCGGTGAACCGAATCGGAGATGGATGCAACCAAGATCAAGGATTTGGTCGCCGCTGAGAAGATCCCCAAAAAGAAGTTCGTGAAGTGGATCGAGGTTTCTTTGGCGACCTTGGCCGTCGAGGAGATTAGGCAAATCCTATCTTCCCCGTGATACGTGAGTGTGGCCTTCGATTGCCTGCTCACCCTTTCCTCACACTTGTACTCGAACACTTTCGGGTGAAGTTGGTGAACCTCGTTCCCAATTCCATTACGATGTTGGACGTGTTCGTGTACTGTCTGAGGCATACACAGGGATTCGGTGACACGAGTTGTTCGATATTTCTATGGAATGACCAAGCTGACTGGAGTTGTTGGTAGCTACAGTCTGAAGCTCCACGACAGGAAGTAAAAGGAGTACATCAGATGTTTACCCGGTCGTCATGGTTGGGGTGGAAGAAAAGGTGGTTCTATTGGGAGATAACCAATGAGGATAGCCTCTCCTTTGCCGGGAAGCCGGCCGAGAAGATCTCAACTTTGGATTCGACTCCCAAAGATCTTGGTCGGATTGCCCCCTTCATTCAAACCATTAAAGACTTGAAGGAAAAGGGGCTTACTGGATGGTACGTGGTAAAGGATTTCATCACGCGCCGCATTAGTCCTCTGAAGAAGAGGGCTCATCCCATGTGGAAGTACTCAAAGCCGCAGGACCCAACTAGAGACTACGAGGAAGGTAAGTAAACTCCCAGCCTTAGCTTTTTTCTGTTAATTCTAGACTTAGCTTATTGAGAGTTTACTTGCTCCTATAGGCCTCTCGCAAGAAGAGATTGACGCTCGGGTCAAACTCATTTGTGAGAAGTCCCCACCACCGAACATGGTGGCTCCTCAGATTTTGGCGGACCTGTCCGTAGAGGACAAAATAGAGCGCCTAAAGGTAATCAAGAATTGATTTCATCTTTAGGAACTTGTAGTCGTAGAAAAACTTATGACTAGGTGATGGTCGTAGAAAAGCGTACGACCAGGTATTGGTCTTAGGAAAGCTTACGATCAGGGGTTGTCGTAGAAAAACTTACGACAAGATGATGGTCGTAGAAAAACTTGCGACCGCTTTGTAACATCTCTCTTTCTGATTCTGCAGAAATTAGGCATGGAAAACCGTCGGGACGACGAAGAAGTCGTGCTGATGGTTGTTGGTGCGGAAGTAGAGCAGTTTGATTCTCCCCCGGCCAAGAGGCGTCGGCTCGTGCAAGTCGCCGACAAGGGTGCCGCAAGCTGGAGCGCTTTTGACCCGACTAGGCCTTTTGCAAAATTTCTTTGCGGTTTGGCTCTGCGATGAGGTTCTTGTGGTCGAAGCGCTCGAGCCTCTCAAGTGCAAAGCCCCCATGACCAAGGTACCCTTGTATTATGACAATAAAACGTTTGCAGTTTCAGCCTCTCGTGGCTTTGTCAAGCAACTAGAAAAGGAGAACTGGAAAATTTTTTATGTCTTTTGTGAAGGAAACTGTTGTGCCAGCAGTACCTGTGGTCGATGGCAGTGCTGCCCCTAAGGTGGTCGAGACAGATCTTGACCATTTAGAGAGCCAGGAGGCTCAAGGAGCAGTTGTGCTCATTCAAGACCCACGACCAGACGTGGTCGTGGCTATTCCTCAACTCGAGTCTCGCCCAGACGTGGTTGAGAAGAAGTCAAAGAAATCTTGTTTAGGGAAGGTTTCTTCTAAATTCAAGATCAAGTCCAGCACACGAAGGTATGTAGAAAGACAAAAGTGTAAGAACATCATTTAACTTTTGCTTTTTACCATCTAACGTGTTTCCCTTTTTTATGATCTTAGCCCGGCTCCTTTAGCCATTAAGGATGTTCCTGCCAAGGAACCCACTGCCACCTCTCCGGTAATTGGAGAAATGATTGTGGCGGTGGTCGAAGGATCGTCCGCCGTCCGAGTGGTGGAGGGTGCTGTTTTTGCTGAAGCAGCTACGACCATTGAGGTGGTTGTGGAGCCAGAAGCAACCGCGACCACGGAAGTGGTCGTAGAGGCCGATGTGAGGATGTCTCCTAAAGCTGCGGAGGCATCAACCCAAGGCGGTGGGTTGTTAGGCCATCGCGCCGAGAAGGAGGTCGTCGCGGACATTCCTCCTGGTCCTCAAGGAGGAGTTGGCGTTACCGAATTAGAAGATGAAGAATATGCCAACTTCTCTTCTGAGTTCTTTGGTCCGTCTCCCATCGTGGGAACTTCTGCCCCTAGATCTCGTGCTCGGGTTCCTTACCCTAGCGATATTCCCGACAAAGGGGGTGTCTTCGATGACGAGCGTCTCAAAAAGGTGTGGTGGGACTTAGTCCATGAGATCGACGAGCTGAAGAATCCCAGGAGGGTGTTGTCTTCATTCACTCGAACGACTATGAATGTAAGTATATGCCGTTCGGTAATCGCGTATATGTCTTTTCTCGCTTCTTACACTCTTTCTTTATGCAGAAAACTATGGAGCAAATTGTTACTGTTGTTGAGTACAACAGACAACTTGTCCAGCTCCAACAGGAGAAGGCGGCACTCTGCGAGCAAGTAGAGAGATGGTAAGTAACCGGTATTCACAGTCGTTTTATGTTTCGACCACTTATATAGTACTCATGGGGATCGTCGTAAAAGAACTTATGACTAGGTATCAGTTATAGGAAAACTTACGACCCAGGGAATATCGTAGAAAAACTTACGACTAGGTTCTGATCGTAGGAGGACTTACGACTTGGGTGTTGTCGTAGAAAAACTTACGACAAGGTTTCGGTCGTAGAATAACTTACGACCATTTGTTTTATGCTGATGTCTACTCTTTTCCTCTGTAGGTTCAAGAGCGACGAGAAAACCTTAGCTAATTCGCTTGACTTTGAGAAAGCCATGTCGAAAAAGCTAAGTGAGAAGAATAAAGACCTCCTGAATAAGCTTCAGGAGGCAAACTCTGCAATCCAAATATTGTAGGGACAAATAAACGGTAAGTGCTGAACTTAAAACCGCTTACGACCTTCCTTTCTTTTTCTAACTCTTATTCTTTTTCAGAAAAAGAGGTTGAAGTGGGGAAGCTTGAAGACAAGGTCAAAGAAAAGACTTTGGCTCTTAACAAGATTACCCGCATCGCCAAAGAAAAAGACCAAGAGGTTCAAACGTGGGAGGAGCGCCATATAAAGAACGCTGCTTCTCACCAGGAGGAAGTCAATAAGTTAGATTCTCGACTAGTTGGTAAGCAAATCTTTACCTGTGATCCGTTTTATTTTCCTTTCGAGATCATTTTATCTGACTGGTCTTATTTTTTTTCAGAGCAAGCAGTCAGAATAAAATGACTTCGTGAGGCTTCGACTCCAAGACAATATTTCTCTTCTGAACAATGTACTCGGCGGGCTTCATGCTAAGGGAATCACTCCTCATGAAGACACGATGATTGCCCACTCGAGTGCCGTTGGTGACCAAGTCAGAACTTTGCAGGAGTTGGTAACTACTCTGAAGACAAACCAAGTCAATTCGATAAAGGAAGCGGTCAAAGAGGGAATACATGTTGTTTTGGCAAAATTTAAAGCTCGTGACCCCAACCTTAATCTACAACCCGTCATAGACAACTTCGACTGCTCTGAAATAGAAGCGGAGCGGTTAATGGCGGAGATGCAGCCGATCATTGAGGAAGTTACGGAGGATATGCAAATAAGAGGGAATACATGTAGTGTTGATCCATTACACATAGAATTTGCGTAACTGGTCGATGTTCGAAGAATTGGAGAGAAATCGGCTGTCTTCCATTGCCAGTCATACCGAACCTGGCCGCACAACTTCGACCACTATGTAAGGACATTCCCACTTGGGGGAAAGTTTGTTCCGATTAGACTGGGATTAAATTTTTCTCAATACCAAGTCACCTACAGCAAGGTTGCGAGGTTGGACCTTACAATCGTAGTATTTCTTGAGGCTTCTTTATTAAACTATTTGAAACGGATTAAGGCTTGATTCCTCTTTTCTTCGAGCAGGTTAATGTCATCCGCTTGAAGTTGTTCTTGGGCTGAGTCGTTGAAACTCTCGACCCTTGTTGACCTGATCTTTAGTTCTGGAGGAAGCATGGCCTCAGCACTGAAAACTAGGAAAAAAGGTGTTTCACCTGTAGCCCGACTAGTAGTTGTACGAACTGCCCATAGTACTAAGGGTAATTCTTGTACCCAAGCCCCCGAGCGCTTAACAAGATGGTCGAAGATTCGAGTTTTAATTCCCTGCATTATTTGGCCATTTGTTCGTTTGACTGCCCCATTGCTCTGGGGATGGGCAACAGAGACGTAACATAGCTTGGTACCCAACTCGTCGCAAAATTCTTGGAATTTTGCGCTTGAAAATTGTTTACCATTATCTGTGATTATTCGACTTGGGACCCCAAACCGAGTGATCATGCTTCTCATCATGAACCATTTTGCTGCTTCTGTTGTTATCCTTGTCACAGGTTCGGCTTCGATCCATTTTGTGAACGTATCAATAGCCACAAATGGAACTTGAAACTTCCTGAAGCCTTTGGGAACGGTCCTAGCATGTCAAGACCCCAGGTCGCAAAAGGCCAAGATAGAGGGATTATTTGTAACGCCTGAGCTGGTTGGTGTATTTGCCTACTATAAAACTGACATTGTACACATTTCTTAACCAATTCTTTGGTATCGTATAGAGCTGTTGGCTAGTAAAATCCTTGTCGAAAGGCTTTTTCGACCAACGTTCTATAGGAAGCATGAGTTCCACAGATGCCCCCGTGTATGTCGTGAAGTAGGTTTAGTCCTTCTTTCTATGATATGCATCGTATGGGTACCTCTTGAGTGCCTCATTTGTAGAGGACTCCTTCGACCAAAGTATACATTTTGGCCTTTCGGGATAAACGATCCGCCTCGAGATCATCGTCGGGTGCGGAACCTGTCTGAAGATACTCATAGATGGGACACATCCAGGTATCTTTGTATTATAGAGAGGCTGTCTCAATAGGAGACAACTTCTGGAGTTGTTGCAGTAATACCCCTTTTGGTACTTGTGATTGGGAAGAAGCTATTCGAGCAAGCTGGTCTGGGAGGAAATTATCCTTTCGAGGGATGAATTATACCTCGAAACCGAAAAAAATGCTTTTCAAGCTTTCGAACCTCCGATAAGTACCGAGACATAGTCGGATTGGAGCATTGGTACTCTTTTCCGACTTGATTCACGACTAGTTGAGAGTATCCTCTCACGAGTAGTCGTCGAATTGTGAGTGCTTTCGTAGCTTGTATACCAGCTAGCAAACCTTCGTATTCTGCCATATTGTTAGTGGCCTAAAAGTTTAATTGAATGGCATACTTTAAGATCTCTCTGTTAGGAGATTGCAGGACCACCCCAGCCCCCGAGCCACTTAAAGTAAGTGACCCATCAAAGTACATCGTCCACTGGTCGTGGGAATCGTACTAGGGATCGTTCAGGATTTGTCCATTCGGTGACAAAGTCTGCCAAGATCTGGGATTTAATGGCCGTTCGGGACATGAAATGGAGGTCGAACTCCCCAAGTTCTACTGATGATTTAGACATGCGTCCTGCTGCTTCCCTATTCTGGAGGATCACTTCTAATGGAAACTCAGACGACACAATTATCTTGTGCGTGTAAAAATAATACCGCAGTTTCCTCGAAGACATGAGGAGGGCATAGAGAAGTTTTTGGACCTGAGGGTAATGCTCCTTAGGCCCGTGCAAAACTTCACTTACGTAGTAAACTGGTTGTTGGATGTTTTCACGCTCTATGACCAGTACTGCGCTCACTGCCTGTGGCGTGGCTGCTAGATAAATTAAGAGCGTCTCTTCTGGTTTCGGGGAAACCAAAACAGGAGCACTTGTAAGATATCTCTTGACATCCTCGAAGGCAAAGTTTGCCTCTTCTGACCACTCGAAACCTTCATGCTCCCTTAGAAGTTTGAAAAAATATAGTCCTTTTTCTCCCAGTCGTGCGATGAAACGACTTAAAGCCGCCATACACCCTGTGAGTTTTTAGACTTCTTTCTTTGTGGTTGGAGGGCGCATTTGCACAATGGCCTTTATCTTTTCAGGGTTTGCTTCGATCCCTCGTACAGAGACCATGAATCCAAGCAATTTTCCCGAAGAGACTGCAAACACACACTTCTCAGGATTGAGTTTCAAGCGGTGTTTTTTGAGGTTGTCGAATGTCTCCTGCAAGTTTGAAACATGCTCAAGCCGTTTGATGCTTTTAACGACTAGATTGTCAACATAGGCTTCCAAATTTTGGCCTAGCTGAGGTAAAAAAGTCGATTGCATCAAGCGTTGAAAAGAAGCACCAACATTTTTAGACCAAATGGCATTTTGACATAACAAAATGTACCAAATGGAGTAATAAATACGGTCTTTTCTTCATCTTCTAGACACATATTAATCGATGGTAGCGAATATGTATCTAGAAAACTTAATGTTCGCAACTAGCGATGAGAGTCAACCAAGCGATCGATCACGAGGTAAAGGAAATCATCTTTTGGACAAGCTTTATTAAGATCAGTGAAGTCTACACACATTCGCCACTTGCCGTTAGACTTTCTAACCATTACAAGGTTGGCCAACCACTCTGGGTGATCGACTTCTCTTATAAAGCCTGCTTTAAGTAGCTTGTCCAATTCTGACCTTATTGCATCTCGTCGATTAGGGGCAAATCTCTGTAATTTTTGTTTTACGGGTACTTTGTCAGGCCATAGAGCTAGCCTGTGCTTGATTACTTCCCTGGGGACTCCGGGCATGTCGGATGCTTACCACGCAAAGACATCTGCGTTTGCCCGGAGGAAAGTAATGAGGGCGCCTTCCTATTTGGGGTCGAAAGTATCCCCGATGCGAACATTCTTTGAGGGCTCCTCCGGATCCAGGGGAACCTTGGTCGTTCAGCTTAGGTGCAACTTTAGGCTTCGACTGCTTGATCGAAGGCTGCCCTTTTTCTTCCCGAGTTGGCATCTGACCAACCATCTCGAGGGATCAACTGTCACACGTATGTGCCATCTTCTTATCACAGTGAATTGTGATTACTCCTTTGGGACTTGGAATCGTAAGACATTCATACCCATAATGAGTTTCCATTAAGAATTTTACCAAGGCTGGTCGTCCGAGTATGGCGTTATATGCCGTATCGAAATCGACCACATCAAAGGAGATCTTCTCCGTCCTGAAATTACTTGGTGAACCAAATGTTAAAGGAAGAGAAACTTGACCAATGGGTTTGGCCAAACACCCCAGTACGATACCGTGAAAAGAGTATCGTACCGGCCTTACCTTGGTCCTGGGTACTTGCATCTCGTCTAGGGTACTCGTAAACAGAATGTTTAACGAGCTACCATAATCAATCAATACTCGATTTACTCGACAGTTGTTGATGGTGGGTTCGACCACGATCGGAAAGCGACCTGGTTGAGTCGAAGGGATCAGGCAGACAACCTTCTCAAAAGAGATGGTGACTTTCGACCACTTCGGTAACTTATTGACAAGAGGAGGGTCAATGGAGTTTACCTTGCGTTCGACTGCTTTAAGCTGTCACTTTGACTTATATGCCGATGATCCCCAAAGATATGCTCGATGGTGTGCATAGGATCCTGAAACGACATCTCCTTGTTATTGTTCGACTGTGTACGATCACTAGCTTGCCCTACCACTTCGAGGGTAGAAAGTGGTCCTTTGCTGTTGCAGTAGTTCTCGAGTTTTTGTTGGAAAACTCGGCAGTTGCGAAGGTCATGTCCTTCCTTTTTATGGAAAGGGCACCACCTAGGCTTGTCATTCTTCCGTTCAGGGTGCTTACCTTTTCCTCGATCGGAGTATTTCTTGAAACTTCATGGTTCCTTATCGCTTACGGCCAGAACCTCCTTAGAACCATTGGCTTGAGGCTTTTGGCCCTTCACCATGTTCTTGGATTTCTTGACCTTTTTGTCCTTCTTCTTAGTACTTTTGCCGGCCTCTTGAGGATGCTTGTCATCTCGATCAATGATTTTGGTCCCTTTCAGATGCTTGGCGGCGATCAGCATCCGATCGACCACCTCGAAGAGTTCAGCGACAGTAGCCAGAGGATTCAAAGCGATGTCCTTTGTGATTCTTCTCCTGCAGACTCTCTACTTGAAGGCTTTGATAACAGATGAGTCAGAAACCTTAGTGTCGTAGGGGTGACACACCAACCCCCACGACCAGGCGAACAGCGAAGCGTACACCCCGCTGGACATCGACGAGATGGCCTAGGCTATCGGAGTGGCCCGAAGGGTCCCGAGGGGGGCCTGGAGGGTCCGAAGGGGCCGGAGGGTCCCAAGGCTTCCGGAGGGTCCAGAGGATCCCGAGGGTTCCGGAGGGTCCCAAGGGGTCCAAAGGGCCAAGAGGGATCCGGAGGGTTCGAGGGGTACCCAAAGGCGTCTCTGAAGCCCAAAGGGTCCGAAGGGACCACAGTACTGCTGGACCGAGCGCATCAGTGGGGTGGAACAAGACCAGGACGGTCCACCATGAGCCAGAAGCTATGCCTAGGGGTAGGAAAAGTCCCTATAGCCCCTACCAGTATAGGGCCCTGTAAGGGGCATGCTTGTAATCTCGTGTACCCAATAGAAAGGCTATAAATAGCCACCTCCCCACATGTAGGAGTGGAGAGTTGAGTTGTATTTTTGTATCTAGTTTGAAATATAAGTTCACCTGCTTCCTGACAACCAGTCCCCTCTTTGAGGACCCTTCGGGTACCGGGGTTCCCCCCCTTTTCTACTATTTAGTCTTTTTAGCTACGACAGTTGGCGCCGTCCGTGGGACGGCGGAAAGTCAGTGGCATCGACCCTACACCCGGCATGGCCCCCAGGGCGAGGCTAGGCCTAAGGTCTCGATAGCCAGAAGCCAAGCGGCCATGGCCCGACCACCCGAGGGCCAAGTGAAGCAGAGCTTCAGCTGCAGCCACGCCTCCCGCCTAGGCCTTGGAGGAGGAAGCAAATAACTCGGCGCACGGGGGCTCAAGCCAAGAATCATACGAAACACTCTAGCACGAGCTGGTAGTCCTCCGTCGGGAGTTGGCGGACCTCCGGCAGCCACCGGAGACAACCCTCACAGCCCCGCTCCGGCAAGCGCCGCAGGACGGAGCGAAGCCCACTCCTACACCCCGCGCCCTAGTACTCCGGGGTGACCCAAGCTCCCCACTAAGCGTCCGGTTGGAAACAACCCGCTGGCCACCAGGCTTCAAGCTGCCGGAGGTCACGCCCTTTGAAGGGTGCACGGACCCCTCGAAATTCCTCTGGGTGTATGAGACCGCCATCGAGGCGGGCGGAGGAGATGAGACCACGAAGGCAAAGAGCGTGGCGTTGACTTGGTTCTTCGCCATCCCCCCACGCTCTATGTACGGGTGGGAGCAGCTCCGGGACATCCTCCGCAGCAACTTCTAGGGGAACTACATAGAAACAAAAGGCCCAGGCACTGTTGGCGTCAGAAGCGAGCTCCCCATGAGTCGCTCTGTAATTTCTTCAAAAAATTCGTGGAGGTCAAGTGCCAAATGAAGAGCATCAACGAAACAATTGTCATCAACGCGGCAATGTGCGGACTCCAGAGAGGCCCTTGCCGGAAAAGGTGGCTCATAAGCCGTGCTCCGCACGGGTGACGAACGCCGACAAAATGGAATAGTACGTCCGGGCGGAGGAGGACAACACCCAGAGGGCAACAGTCCCTATAGCCCAAACACCCGCCGTCGCGGTTGAGGCACCCGCCAAAGCACGCACTATCAACTACAAGCAAAAGGGCCGCAATGTCTACCACGTTGACAGCACCCCCCTCCGCCCGAAAGCGGTAAGCGCGGAGAACACGGCGAGACGAGGCCGAGCGCCGTGAGCAGCGGACACCAAACCGACAACCTGCTAGCAGTCTTTGGAGGCCCTTAGCCATTTTGTGACCTCCACGGTGAAGGGTCACACACGACAGCGTAGTGCCATACCATAGCGGCCATGCGGGACTACATGGACCGTGGGCGGTAGTCGGTCGTGCGCAGTGAGAGTGGGACTGGCAGCTAGTTGCCCGCCCCACCATCAACTCCCCGCATAGAAGCGGTCCGCGGGGAACGCCAGCAAAGGATCATTAACATGATCTCCGGAGGTTCCTCCCTCGGCATGCCTTCGAAAAGACAGCGGCGCGCTTATGCCCGACAAATCCACCACTTGGCATCATACCCCGTGTCCAGCCCGCCTCATTACGTCGAGATACCCATATCCTTTGGCCCTGAGGATGCCCGCGGGGTGTATTTTCCGCACCAGGACCCCCTTGTCATTTCCGTCAATATTGCAGATTTCGAGGTGAGGCGCGTCCTCATCGACGAAGGGAGCTCGGTGGACCTCTTGTTCGTGGACGCCTTTGACAAGATGATGATTGCCCAGGATTGCCTGACCCCTCCAGGCATACCCCTGCTAGGCTTCGGAGGAAGACCCGTGATGGCCCTGGGCCAGATTAAAATAACGGTCGTATTCAGCGACGACTTCGCGTCCCGAACCGAGGTCGTCACGTTTGACGTGGTCCAAATGGACTACCAAGACAACGCGATCCTTGGCCGGGCCACGCTCAACACCTTCGGCGTGATAGCTCACCACAACTACTTGTGCATGAAGATCCCCGAGCTGGAGAGTATCGTCATAGTTTGGGGAGACCAGGACCTCGCAAGACATGTAGAGCTGGAAGCTCTCTCGCCAGCCCGACACATCCACACCGTCGGGCCGAACAAGGATCAAGCAGCGCCCCTGTTAACAAGATGGGCGCCGAAGCCCAGGCCGCAGGGGAAGCTCCAAAGAATTCCCCTAAGGGACAGCTCACCAGAAAAGACGGTGGCCCTCGGGTCGGAGCTCGGGGCGGAGGCATGCAACACCCTACTTGAGGTACTCTGCATCAACGCGGACGTCTTCGCATGGGGACTGGAGGACCTACCCGGTGTAGCACGGTAGACAATCGAGCACCGTCTAGCCATCCGAGGCGACGAGACACCCAAGAAACAGAAGCTGCGGCGCATGTCTTCGGATCGCCTCCAGGCGGCAAAAAAAGAGATTGCGAAGCTGCTAAAGGGGGGGGGGGTCATTCATGAGATCAAATACTCGGAGTGGCTAGCCAACCCCGTCCTCATAAAGAAAGAGACAGGCAAATGGCGCATGTGCGTCGACTTCACCGACCTCAACAAAGCATGCCCCAAGGACGACTTTCCACTACCCCACATCGACCAACTGGTGGACACCACCTCGGGCTGCGCGCTCATGAGCTTCCTAGACGCCTACTCTGGGTACCACCAGGTGCTCATGGCCAAGGAGGATGAACCAAAGACCGCGTTCATCACCCCCATAGGAACATATTGCTACACTCGTATGCCCTTCGGCCTAAAGAATGCGGGGGCAACCTTTGCCCGCCTCATCACAAATGTTCTAGCCGACCAGTTGGGCCGCAACGTAGAAGCATACGTCGACGACATAGTGATCAAGAGCAAGCTCGCGGGAACACACACGAAGGACCTGCAGGAAAACTTCGCCAATCTCCAGGCGGAGGGAATCAAGCTCAACCCGGAGAAGTGCGCCTTCGGCGTAAAGGCGGGCAAGCTCCTAAGCTTCCTCGTGTCCGAGAGGGGCATTGAGGCCAACCCCGAGAAAATCAGGGCCATCCAGGAGATGAAGCCCGCCAACAACGCCCGTGAAGTACAAAAACTAACGAGCTGACTCGCCGCACTTAGCCGATTCCTATCCCGCTCAGCCGTTCTTCAAAACACTCTGGGGAACGGAGGCATTCCGTTGGACAGCTGACTGCCAGAGAGCATTCGAGGACCTTAAGCAGTACCTTGCTGAGCTGCCAAGCCTAACTAGCCCAGAGCAGGACGTGGATCTTCTGCTATACATCGCTGCCACACTCCATCGTCAGTGAGTGTAGTGCTTGTCCAAGAGCAACGGTCAGCGCCCAGTGTACTATGTCTCGGAGGCCCTGCAAGGTGCCAAAATCCGATACAAAAAGCTCGAAAAGCTGGCGTATGCTTTGCTCATGGCTTCGTGGAAGCTCTGGCACTATTTCATGGCGCACCCCATCACGGTCCAGACATCCTACCTGTTAGCATTGATGGTACGGAACAAGGATGCCTCGGGCCGGATAGGCAAGTGGGCGGCCGAGCTAGCACCCTTCGACGTCACCTTCACCGCCAGAGCCACCATCAAGTCACAGTCTCTCGCGGACTTTGTGGCCGAGTGGACCCCGCATACAGAAGAGAACCCCTCGGCCACATGCGAGGCACCTTGGATAATGTACACGGATGGGTCATGGTGCGTCGCCAGAGCTAGCGCCGCGACCATCTTGGTTTCCCCAGACGGACGGATCGCGTCACACGCAGCCTGCCTGGACTTTCCAACAACAAACAATGCCTCAGAGTACGAAGCACTGCTACTTGGCCTCCACAAAGCAAGAGCACTGGGAGCAAAATGCGTCATCATCAAAAGTGACTCACGCTTCGTGGCAGGTCACTTCGACAAGTTGTTCGTGGCAAGGTGCCCCGAAATGACCTGCTACCTGGCCGCGGTGCGGGAGGCGGCAAACCACTTCCTCGGCATCACCGTCCAGGCAATCCCCAGGTGTAACAATGAGCCAGCAGATAAATTGGCAAAGATGGTAAGTCTTGTGAGGCCCCCGCCGAAGTCTTCTCTGAAACACTCACGAAATTTGTCATTGCTGAAGCACAAGGGGCTATGCCCGAAGCATGGAGGGTCGCACGCCTAGTGCTTCCGGTGGTAGCCGCAGACCAGGCGGATGGGGCGGATTGGCAAGACACCATTTTAATGTACCTCTCCGGCGAAGAACCAGAAGATGCGGCTAAAGAAAAACGCCTTCGTTGCCGGGCAACGAACTACTACATGGTCGCCAGAGAGCTATACAAGGGAGACATCTGCGCCCCTTTCCTCCGCTGTGTATCACAGAAGGAGGGTCAGTCTGTCGGACCCGGGATTAACACCCCAATTCCTCTGTGCATTTCTGAACTAGTCCCATGATCAGTAGCTAGTTCACACAGTAAACAGATATGATAGTATCCATAAATCGCATAACTTTATTAATAATCAACAGCGTTTATTACAAAAGAGGCTTACAAACCAACAATAAAGAACACAGCAGAAGACGAAGAAGTAGTGGAGTCCAGCTGATCTGCCACAGGCAATCAACTAGGGTAGCGGCCTAATCGTCAAGATCCACACCGGTAGCGAAGTCCTTCTTCTCTAAAATTTTTTTGTATAAAGCAAGTATGAGCACAACTACTGTGCTCGCAAGTTACACCCGTCAAATAACAGAATGACATGCATACATGGATGTAACAAAGGATGGCTTATAGGGTTATTTGCGCAAAAGCAATATTTGACAATTTAAATACAATACTAAGTTCAAAGGCTCAATTTTTACAATAATTAAAATTGAGTTTCAAATGAATTGATAAAGCTAGTGTAGGCACCAACCTAACACCAACATAAACATGGGCACCAACCCAGGGTTTTAACCCATAACTTTTCTCATGGACACCCATCCATGTCAAAACTGTTTTACAAAAATATTTTGAAATCAAAACCAAAGTCTAACTTTGAGTGGCTTTGCTAGTATGTCCATGACCGTGGACACGGCTATTCGAATAGTTTTTAACACTCTGCAGAGGTTGTACAGCTTTACCCACATGACACGAGTTCTCTAGTTTGTTTGGCATCCGTCGATACTACTGCTCACTACCTTAGGTAAGCAGTCTAGAGCACATAATGAGGCCTTTACAATGCGCCATTCCACCGCAGTCTCCCCTCTCTAAGGTTTCGCTCCCTTTGGGCTACAACCCGCAGGATTTGAGCCCCCTCTTGCACCAGGTGGGACTAATGTAGGTCATAACATGACTACCCACCGCATCTGAAGAGAACGACCACGGTGGAACATTGCAAATTAATTAGCCAAGTCTGTCCCATACCAAACTTGTGGTGGTACGATAAGGCATAGCAAAGGAACGCTTGAAGACCGGTCCTTAACTGACTTGGGCGACTATCCACAAAATCCCTGGGCCTCAACCCTACTCGGATTGAGCCCGTGCATAAACCTGCACCCACCAACCATCCATTTCGCCCAAGTACAAACCAACTTTTCCTTTTTGCTTTTCAAAAAAATTTACAAAATCTTCCATGACAAACCAATGCCATAGACTTTTAAACATCATTTGATTTTTTGGCTGAAATTCCCAAATCAAATATGTTTTGTCTAAGCATGGCTAAGCATCAATTTTTCCAAAGTGTTCCAGTTCATACTATTGCATGAACTAGATTTTCATCTAAGGTGACAAGGTATGAATATTTCAATATCAAGACTGGCAGTATAAAGGATTTAGGCAGACCTATAAATTTAAAACGGGAATTTAAATTACTGTATAGAAATAAGCATGCAATAATAATTTAAAACAGAATTTAAAGAATTTTAATTACTAGGCTCAATATGATCAAGGGTATAACTTGCCTTGCTTGATTAGTTGCTCTTAAACGGCGTCGAAATCTGACTCTCCGAAATTGTCGAAATCTATACACGAAAATAAGCCAAATTAAAAAAAATTCAAATAAAGATTCAAATAAACTCAAAATTAAATAATTTTAGTTTAGTTATCTAGATCTTGAATTTATATGAATTTAAGAATTTGAAACACCCAATTTGGAGTTTGGATGCAAAAGATATGGATTTTAGAAGTTTAAACCCCAAATCTGCAATTAAATGAATTTCCCGAATTATTTTTCTAAAGGAAAATCTATTTATTGCGCAGGGCTGACGTCAGCCCTGAGATTTTCGGGATTAAAAGAATTAAAAGAGAACGCTGACATGTGGGACCCACATGACAGTGACTCGGCTCACGGTAGACCACGTCCACCGAGCCATGTTTTGAATAGATTGTGAACCGGCCACATACGCGCTGACATGGCTCTGACTCAGCAAGCACGTGGCCAACACGAGGGCAAAACAAGGTGACGCGGCGTTGAGGTGGCAAGGCCACGTAGGCCGAAACCGGCGGAGCTCCGGTGACCACCCTCGCCGGCGCTACGCGCCACGGCGAGGGGTGCGGATGTGCGCAAAAGAGAGGGCGGAAGATCTTGATTGTGATGCTCACTAGGATTGCGAGAAAGCGCGGCGGGAAGCTCGTCAGCGACGAGCTTTAGCGGCAGCGGCGCTAGGTCAACGGCGAAGTAGTGGTCGTCGTGGTCCTTCGGCGATGCGGGTGCGCGCACCAGCTGCGCGGTGTTACGGCGATGTCGTCGGTGGCGGAGTCGAGGGCGGAGCGTCGACGGTGGCGGCGCAATTGAAGAAGATCCGAGCTTCGGTCGACGGTGTAGAACTCCAAAATTTGGGCGCTAGCGAGGGATTGAGGAGAGGAGCTCTGAGGCGTTGGGATGCGAAGAAAAGGGCGCACCCGAGGCTCTATTTATAGAGGTGCGGGCGGCATAGGATTACCGTGGAGAGCAAGAAGGTCTTGTGGCACGGCGGAGCGAAATCGGGGATTGAGGGCACTAGGATAGAAGGTAAGGGCCGTGATGAGTGCGGATGGACGCGACGAATTCAATGCGCGCGTTGATTCGGGGATTAGATCACGATTTTGCCGTGTATGAAAGCTTCTCGAGCCGTGTTCATGGCGAACGGTGCGGCGAGAAAAGGAAAGAGGCGTGGGGAAGAAAGAGGTGGGGGATGCTGCTTTATGCGGTGGCCCACTTTGTCGACATCGGCGACAAATAGGAAAGGAGGCGGGTCTTGCGTGAACCGTCCGATGGCAATCCAACGGCCACGGAAGTTTGGGCGACAGCGGTGAGAAAGCGAATCGTGGCGGGTGTCGTCTAAGACGTCTTGAAGAATGGGCCGGAACAGTTTCGGCCCAATGCTATTTAGAGAATTTCTTTTGATTTTTTCTATTTTAATTAATCTGGTTAATTCAATTAGGCTTTAGAAAATAGCACAATAAATCCAAAAATTCTAGAAAAATTCACTGAAATTCCTAGAAATATTTTGGACTTAAATAAAATAATTCCAACTTAAGATTGGTAATAGTTTTTGCACATAATTTATTTTGGCTTTAAAATAATTAGGGAAAAGCTTTTAAAATTCCAGAAAATTCCAAAAATTAGTTAAAATTTTATTTTTCAACTTTAACTCAAATAAAACTTCAAATTTTTCAATAAACTTTACTTTTGACTTTTAAAACTTCAGAAATCCCAATAAAGCAATAAAACACTTTCAAATTTTTAGAAAAACCAATAAAATGATAACTTTATTAATTTTATTTTGGTAACAGCACTTTGGGATGTTACACAGTACCTCCTTAAAGACGTCCTGTGTGGTGCGCACGAAGCGCCCCGGGGCCTCGTGGGGAGGACGTTCCGCCAAGTATTTTTTTGGTCAACAACGCTCCGGGACGCGCAAGACCTCCTTCAACGTTGCTAGGGATGCCAATGGGCCAGCCGCAACCCGAAGGCACCTGCACTACAGCTACAACCCCTGCCCCCCGTTTGGCCCTTCGCGTAGTGGGGACTGGACATTATCGGGCCCTACCCGGCGGCCAAGAGCAACCTCCGGTTCGCGTTCGTCGCCATCGAGTACTTTTCCAGATGGGTCGAAGCGGAGCCAGTCGCCAAGATCACCGCTGTTGCCGCACAACGGTTTGTATGGAAGAACATCATCTGCCGGTTCGGCGTGCCGCAAGACATCGTCACTAACAACGGAACACAATTCGACTCATAGGCTTTTCGAACGTTTTGCAACGACCTGGGAATAACGATATGCTTCGCGTCCGTCGGACACCCAGAGTCCAACGGGACCGTCGAACGAGCCAATGGCAACCTCCTGCACGGGTTGAAGAAACGCCTCGTAGGCCTCCCTAAGGGACTATGGCCCGAGGAGCTCCATAAAGCTCTGTGGGCACTTCGAACATTACCTACAAGTGCCATGGGCTTCTCCCCATTCAAGCTTCTCTTCGACGACGAAGCCATGACGCCAGCGGAGTTAGCTGCCGACTCCTACCGAACCACAGCCCAGGCGGACCCGGCAGGAAGGGAGGTCTCTCTCGACCTCCTTGAGGAACAACGCGTGCAGGCCATCTCAACCATGTCAAAGTATAGCGAAGGAGTCGCACGGGCATACAACCGAAAGGTTAGGCCCCGCCATCTCGCACCAGGCGATATGGTCCTCAAGTGAGCCACAAACCAAGCTGCAATCAGCAAGCGGGAGTCCAAATATGAAGGGCCGTACATTGTTATTGGCACAACGAGAGCCGGTACATTCTGCATCGCGACACCAGAGGTAGACCAGTTGGGCCACACCTAGAATGTAAAGAGCCTCCGGAGGTTCTACCCTTAGGAGTTTTTTTTGTAAAAACTGGCTGCGCCCGGAGAATCGCCCCGTCGCCTTTAGTCGGCAAGGGCTTGTACAAAACCCATGTATATCCCACGGCATTTGCCACTGTGTATCGAACAAGCAGTGAACAAACACAGTACAGCAGAAACAAAGCCACCGCGCATGGCCCTCGGCCCCGGTGCACACCGATGCCCTCCATGGGCATGAGTGTATAAACAAAGCCACTACGTATGGCCCTCAGCCCCGGTGCACACCGATGCCCTCCATGGGCACGAGTATATAAACAAATCCACCGCGCATGGCCCTCGGCCCCGGTGCACACCGATGCCCTCCGTGGGCACGAGTGTATAAACAAAGCCACCGTGCATGGCCCTCGGCCTCGGTGCACACCGATGCCCTCCGTGGGCACGAGTGTATAAACAAAGGCACCGCGTATGGCCCTCGGCCCTGGTGCACACCGATGCCCTCCGTAGGCACGGGTGTATAAAGAAAGCCACCGCGTATGGCCCTCGGCCCCGGTGCACACCGATGCCCTCCGTGGGCACAAGTGTATGAACAAACCCACAAACCCACCGTGCACGGCCCTAAGGCCCACGGCGGCACCCCACAGCAGTACATAAATAACGAAGACAACGCGCAAGGCTGAAGACCAAGACACGCTAGGGGGGACGGCGTCGGCTTCGCCTCCCCCTCGCAAAAAATAAAGGTTAGGGCTCCCCGGAGCCCTTCCTAAAAAAGTATGGGGGACGGCGCGTGGCTTTGCCTCCCCCTTGCAAAAAATAAAGGTTAGCGCTCCCCAGAGCCCTACCTAAAAAAGTATAGGGGATGACACGAGGCTTAGCCACTCAAGAAAAACTAAAGGTTAGGGCTCCACGGAGCCCTACCTAAAAATGTATGGGGGACGGCGTGAGGCTTCGCCTCCCCCTCGCAAAAAATAAAGGTTAGGGCTCCCCGGAGCCCTACCTAAACATGTATGGGGGATGGCGCGAGGCTTCGCCTCCCCCTTGCAAAAAATAAAGGTTAGGGCCCTGAGCCCTCACCAAAAAATATGGGGGCACACAGGCTTTGCCTCCCCCATAAAAAAATAAAGGTTAGGGCTCCCAAGAGCCCTACCTAAAAAAGTATGGAGGACGGCGCGAGGCTTCGCCTCCCCTTAGCAAAAAAATAAAAGTTATGGCACCCAGGAGCCCTACCTGAAAAAATATGGGGGACGGCGCAAGGCTTCGCCTCCCCCTTGCAAAAAAATAAAGGTTACGGCTCCCAGGAGCCCTACCTAAAAAATTATGGGGGGCGACGCGAGGCTTCGCCTCCCCCTCGCAAAAAATAAAGGTTAGGGCTCCCCGGAGCCCTACCTAAAAAAAGTATTGGGGACGGCGCAAGGCTTCGCCTCCTCCTCGCAAAAAATAAAGGTTAGGGCTCCCCGGAGCCCTACCTAAAAAAGGATGGGGGACAGCGCGAGGCTTCACCTCCCCCTCGCAAAAAATAAAGGTTAGGGCTCCCTGGAGTTCTACCTAAAAAAGGATGGGGACGGCACGACTCCCCTCCAAGAATAAAATATGAAAGAGAAGCGGCGGCATCGAAACGGCACCAAACAACAAGTACTTTATTCACCACAATCCCGAATACACACGCCGTACAAGGCCAAGAAGCGCGGCCCACACAACGAAGAGAAGTTACAAATACAGTTTGCCCCACAGCAAGGTGGACGCATGACCACATCAACCGCATACTGGTGCAAAATCATCCGCCTCTCGCTCCTGTTGTTCCCGTAACACCCATTCGAGCAACTCCTCGTCAGACGGCCACGTAGCCATAAACTTCAGATACTCTTTCTCTGCGGCCCAATCATCCAACGCGTTCGAAGAGCTCGACGAAATCGCAGGGGCGGCGCGAGGCGGCAGGGGCCCCTCGGGCGCAGTCCCAACGCCGCGACTCAACCAGAAAGACCATATCTCGTCCCGCGCGTTCAAAGCCTTCTATTCGTGTAGGCGAAAAAACCTCTTCATCGGCCCCTCCGGGTTTGCCTTCTTCCAGTGTTGCCACTTGGCACCAAGGCATACTATGCCACGATAGCAAACCTTTAGGGGCCACTTACGGACAAGCTCTCACTCATCCTTCGTATCGCGCGAAGGGGCACATACCTTCATGTGCCACCTCGGAGGGCAGGGGCCTCGTTCGGCAGTACGGCGAAACAACAACGGCCCCCCTGAGCAAAACAGAGACTAACATGAAACAAACCGACACAGCGACGAAGGAGACTCCACCTCGGTTTCTTTCCATTAGAAAAATGAGTGGTTACATGTCAGGCTGTCCCTAATCCCGTCTGGGCTCGCACAGCGACGCTGGAGTAGGAAACAAAAAAAGGAGAACCCTAGACTAGGACTGAAACAAAATGACTCTTCGGGAAGAGGAGCGAAGGGTCACACCTTGCCTTCGTTGGCGGCCCCCTTCCACCGCCTCCCAAGTCCGTCTGGCGGGCCCTTCCTCTTCTTTTTTTTCGCCAAGGTCACCGGCGACTCCATTGAAGCTTCGACCGGACGAGGCCCAGAACTCCTTGGCAAGGGCATTGCTAGCCCGCCGCACCAGCTTATGGCCAGATGCGACCTCCACAGCGGAAGCAACAGGCACAGTGCCAGCTCCAAGCCCATCAACGTGCCTGCACCCTGCCCGATGCAGATAAACGAGGGCCACCGTCCACGCCGCCTTCGCGCAGAGATTACCATAGGCATGGGCGGCCGAGAGAAACACTTCCCCGGCATGATGAAGATGTTCTAGGGTGGCATCCATCTGGTCGATAGTGTGCCTCCGAGGAGGGGGCATGGCGCCGAGCTCAGTCATCGCACCCTCCATGTGTTCCATCGCTTCCTAGGTAGCCTACGCCACAGTGACCGAAAGCGATCGCTCTGTCGCAACCTCCGCTTCAAGCACGGAGCGGGCCTTGCGCAAGGACTCCACCTCCTCCAGCAGAGTGCGGTGCTGCCCTTCTAGCGCGGCAACCCTCGCTTCCAGCCCCTTCGGCAAGGGTCGAGTGCTCCGTGGCTAACTGGATGTTCCACGCAAACTCTAGGTTGATCCGCTCCTGGATCTCTGCGTAGCCACTCTGGATGTTCCTCTCAAGCGAGCGCGACATCATCATTGTCTGCCAAAGAAAGATACGGTCAACGCTGCATCTAGAGCAGAGGGGCATGTTTACCCGGACTCACCCTCATCGCGTTCGCCTCGATCCTCCGGAACATATTCTCCGCGGGCATTCGCCGAAAGAGCTCGGACAAGCTGGGCAGGGCGTCAAAACGAGCCACTTCCTCACAGACGGAAGCCACCCCGGCGTTGATCTTGAAATCTGTGGTGCAAAGCAGCCCCACGTCTGCGGTGCCCGCGGCTCCAAAGGCAGCGCCATCCACCTCGCCCCGCTCGGAGCCCGAGGCACCCACAGGCACCTTGGCATTGGAACCATCCCGGGTGTCCCCCACGAACTCCGCATCACCGGAGACAGCACCGAAGCAAAGTTCCCCCTCGATGATCCGCGCTGCGTGACACAAGAGCATGTCAGCTAACTGCTAAGAAGCGGACAAGGGCGAGTAGGGAACAGAGGCTAACATATCGCGGCGGAGGCATCAACGCACTTCTTCACTCTGGTATCCTCAGTACCCCAACCGTAAACCTGCGAAGGTGTTCCGCTAGACACCTCTTCGAGGGTCATGCTCGCGATCCCAAATGAGCTAGCCACCGCCTCCGCAGCGCCAGCCAGAGTGGCAACCTGTAACATCCCAAATATGGGTTTGTGTTTCAAATGTAAGAAAATGAGAAGAAATTAAAACTTTTCTTTCATCGTGTAGTTTTTGAACTTTTCTGTAATTCTTGTAAAGGATTGTGGAAATTCAAAAACCTAAATCTCCAATTGACTAAAGTCATGACCTCCTTATGGGGAATCTTGTGTTCAACTCCTGGAAATATTTTTCCTTGGTTCTACGGATGCTGTGTGACACCTCGGAAAAATTTCATAATTTTTAGAAATTATTTGATAATTTTGAAGAGGCAGTCAAACCAGTTTGACTCTTGGCCAAACCCTAGAACAAACCTTGAAGAACTTCTAGAGAAAAATGTTGTGCATAAAAACCTCTGGAAAATTTATACAAGGTTTATCCTGGAGCTAGGAACCTCTAGTCAAAATTTTAGAATTTTTGGAGTTAGTTTGCTATCTCTAAAAATCCCTCAAAGTTTTCAGCTCAATTCAAACCGTGGTCAAAGTTGCTGTTGGACCCGAGTCAGACTCGACCCCAACCTTCCTCTCTCGCTGAACCCAACGGGTCTTGTATTCTGCTCGCCATTCCAAAACGCTGCGTTGGATCTCCGTTGGATCGCCATCGATCTGACCCTTGTTCGGCTGAGCTATCGGATCTCCGATCCCACCATTTTGGATCGTTGGATGTAGATCCAACCGCTGCGGTCTTTCCTTTCGCTTTGGTCCGACCGCTTCAAACCGGTCGCACCACTTGGTCCAGCCAAGTCCTCTAGCTGCACCGGGCTCGAGCCTCTTGGGAGCGTGCGATTGGAACCGTTGGATTTCAATCAAACGCTCCAGATTTCTTGTCTTGCTCAAATTTCTCCATTGACTCGTTCAATCTCAACCGTCCATCTTTGATCGGACTACTGTGATTGTGTGGGAGCGTTGGAGCCCTCCAAACTCCTTATTCCATACTGGTCGTTCGTTTTTGATCGAACCATGAGTGTGTTGGGCCCATACCCTTTGGGTTAGACTCAACCCATTTGCTTCCTTTAAGCCCAAGCCGCTTTGCCGGTTTTCACTGACCGTGGGGCCCTTGAATCGCTTCTTCTTCTTCCTGCTGTTTTCTAAAGTCGTGCGCCATGGCGATGAGGAGGCGGCATCTGGTCACCTCCGTTGTGTCCTACAACGACTCTTAGCATTAATTGCGCACCAGCTTTCGGCCCCAAAGTCTTCTTTCTCTGCACCCCACCTGCTCAGCTCATTCATGGCAGAGCGTGGACCGGGGTTCACTGTGAGCTTTGCCTTTGCTAACCCCTAGCTCCTCCGGCTATAAAGAGCCCTCAACCTCTTCCTCAAATTTCTTTCATCACCCTTTTGCTTAAGCCTTGCTCTTTCTCTGTTGTTTAGCTCCAAAACACCAGAGAACTCTTAGCCGCCATTGTTGGACCATGGAGCTCCTTGGTGACGCCAGTGCTCCAAGGGTTCTTTTGACAATCTTTTTGCTCCGCCTTGAGCCTCTCATCATCTTCATCAAATCCCCTAACTTGATTTTGGGTTGCTCTCGCAGGAGCGGCCTGAATTTGAGTTTTGGATCTCCTCGGTCGTGTTCACCCCCTTTCCTCCTCAGTGCCGGTAAGCACGTCCTCATTTCAATTACTTGCTCTGGGACCATCCTTGAGCTATATTGAAGCTATCCCGATGACGCGGTCCTGTTCTTTTTGCTCAGGCTTGCTTCTTCGCATCATCTTCCTCGACGCCGACAAGCTTCACCGTCACCGGAGCTGCTCCATCCTCCTCTGGACCTCTCCTGTGCCAAGGTAGCTTCTTGTTAATCACTAGAAGCTTGGCACCTGCTTATCTGAACCGCTGTGGATTTCCTTTTTCCTTTTCGTGTTTGGTCGTGCTTGTCGCCGCCGCCCATCTCTGGCTAGCCGCCAGTGTGGTACTCCTCCGTGGTCGCCACCTCCACCAGTGTGTGTGCGTGGCTATTGTGGACTCATTTCAGCCCTTGATTTGCGCCGGCGAGGTCCTCATCGCCGGCGGTGAGCTGTGCAACGCACCCGGGCTCGTTGTCGGACACGACAACGCTGTAGCGACATCCTTAAGTCAAAGATACGGTCGTTAAGTGCTAATCATTGCTAATCATTGGTTAGGCAATTAATGATTGTCTTTAAGTGGGCTCTTGTGTCTCTGTCGGGTGGGCAGACTTAAACCCGCTGTATTAAGCGCCACAGGTCTTTGCTCACATCGTGGCCGCCGATGATCATCGGCCCAGATCTAGTGGATGTTCAGACCACCCTATCGGCTCAAGTCGCTGTGAGCCGTCCATCTCTAGATCTATGGCCCGGATTCATTGCAACGTTCGGACCACCGAACCTCAGCCGTCCATGTTGAGATCTACGGTCGAGATCTGTGGCACCTTCGGACCCCCGGACCTCCTCGTAGCGTTGGCCGTCCATTTCTTGATCTACGGCTCAGATTCGTTGGAACGTTCGGACCATCTGAACGTCACTTCAATCTCAGCCGTCCATCTTTAGATCAACGGCCCACGTTCGTTGGAACGTTCGGACCATCCGAACTTTTCTTCGATTTGGACCGTTGATCTAATCCAACGGTATGGGTTCTATTGAAATACCGCTATGAAGTTCGTATGCGTGTCTTTGTGCTCGATTGCTTTGGGCCGTTGGATCCAATATCAACGGCCCAAACTTTTCCGCTTTAGTTTAGTTTTTAAAGAAAAGCCTGAAGCCTTTATCTTTAAACTGAAAATTATATTAAACTTCAAAATTACATAACTAATTCATTTTAAATCCTTTTCGGTTGATTCAAATTTTGTTAGTTCTGGTTTTACCTAAGCTTTAATCTAAAAAAGGTTGGAAGCTTAGTTCTGTTCCAGAAAAATTTGTTAGTAGATTTAATTCCTGTTTAGCTTTATTTATTGCATTAAAAATTCATTTAACTTGAAAAATGCATAAGTATTTCTCTGTAGCTCCTTTTTGAGTGAAATCAACTTTGTTGGTTTTCTATGTTAGTAAGATTTTTTGTAAAATAGGTTTTAGGCTTGCTACTATCTTTAAAAGTTTTGTGGTTGCATTTAACTTGTGCACTTTTTCATGTCTTTGAAAAATCATAGAAAATGCATCCTAGCTCCAAATGAGGTGGATCAAATTGTGTTGTTCATATTATGAGGTACTTTGTTTACCTTAAAAATTTCAGGTGCAACACCTCTCTGGAAATTTGTGCCAAAAATTTAATTTCGGATGAACAAGACCTAGATGAATTTTTCACCTTTTTTCCAATGCATCAAAATTGTTTTGGCCATAACTTTTGCATTGAGAATCCAAATCAATTGGTTATTATTGATAAATTCTTTAAAAATCACTCTCTACCTACTGTAAAAATTTCAGGGCTTTTCGCTGAAGTTGGTTTTTGAGTCTTTTCGGTGTTCTTCGTTCTTATCGGTTCTTTTCGTTAGGTTCCGACGAGTTCGTTGATTTTGAGAGTGATCCTCTGCAGCAGTTTGAGCATCTCTAGCAAGGCAAGAAGTTTGATCATATCAATCCCATTACTTTTAAAGTCTAATACTTTGTTTACAAATTGTATATATGCATGTTTTTGTGTCAAAGTTAATTTTCCCGATTAGAGGTAGCTATTCCTATTGCATGGTTGCCCTTAAATTTTTATCCCCTGCCACTAACCATAAGTTATTAATCTCGTCGGTGAATTGGAGCCTGGTGATTGAATTATGCTCTTTTATTGTCTTTACGGTGCCATGCTTAGCTACCGGTAGAATTGGGCGGTCATCGACTTAGTCGATGATCTTGATCACACAAATCTTATTATTATCCCATTATGTCCAACACTTTGTGCTTTGTTAATTTGTAAAGTCAAAACTGAAAACAAATTGTTATCGATTTGGGCACAATGGATGATGGTGTGATTTGTTGGGTGTGATTGGAATGGTGCCTAAGTCCACAAGGACCGAGTTACTTGTGTCACTAAGCCAAGCGATTATTGTGTGCTAACCACACGAGGGGGATATGGGACCTCTCTTGACTAAGTACTTTGGGGGGTGTTAATTAATGAGTTGCGTGGTGGGTTGTGTATTTGACTATATGCAACATGGGACAGGAGGGGAGCATCAACAACGGCTTGAGCTGGGCCGATGTATCCTACTCTTCGTATGGGTCCTTGGTGAGATCCGAGTAGGCATTTAACTAAGGGTTAACCCCCATACGTACGACTCTTAATTAGCACAACCCATTGGAAATGTCTCGTAGGACTTAGCCGTGCCGGCATACCAAAGGAAGTGTGCTTAATCTAGTGGCAAAAAGGCGGTCTGACGTGTGGGTACATTGGTACACCCCTGCAGGGTTCAAACTATTTGAATAGCCTCGTCCTAGGTTATGGACATGCTTGGTGAGGTCGTGCAAGAACTAGACTATAACCTTTTAATTAAAACTTGTTGTGGGTGGTACGAATGGGTAATTCGTGCTATTGTTGTGGTGGCTATTGGTTAGTCACCTTCAGGTTGTCTTGTTGTATTATTATTTATCTCGCTGTTATTTGAACATTAAAAACAGATTGTCAAATTGCTTTAAATGTATTACATTATTGCAAATGAAAACTTGCTTTATGCTGAAAATAAACCTAGAGCCCTCTCCTTTGAATAAGCTTGCATGTAGCTATGTATAGGCTGTTACACTACACATAAGTCTTGCGAGTACATTTTTGTACTTATTTGCTTTGCTTAATTAATTGTTGCAGAGGAGGTTGATCCCCCAAGGGATCAGCTATCGTGAGACGGACTTCGACTTTGACGACTAGCTGGAGGCCCGGTCGGTTGCCTTGTGGGCTAATGGCAAACCGGTTGGCTTTTGTTTATCGCCATCTTATGGCTTTTGCTTCCACTGTTATTTAAGTTCCCTAGCTGTTACTTGGTCGGTTGGCCCTTGTTGTAATAGCTCTATTATGTATGTCTTTTGTTTAATTTAGTTCTTGCTTCGGTTTTGTGCTTGTATAGAATTGATGCATGATTTTGTAAAAGGGTGTGTGTACAACACTTCTGGGATGTACACATTTTCCCGAGGCACGGGATATTTTGTTTGTGATGCTAGGGTCAATCGGATGACTAAGTATTACAAGCTAAATACCCTGGGGTCTCACACAACCGCTAGGGCCTCTGCTGACGAGCTGGCCGCGCTGCTCGCTACCCGCGGGCCCTCGAGCTCTCGTGACACCTTCTTCAAAGCCGGCCCAGCCGCGTCCCCCGCAGCTTAGCCAGAGTGACACGCTCCCTCGACCCCAAGAACGCGCAAGGGCACCACGCTGATCGGCCCGAGGCCTTCTAGCTCTTTCGGGCCACGAACCTGTTTCTTCTTCCCTGCGTCGGGATCCGGCCGCTCCACCAAGCAAACGGTTGGATCCGTGTACGCGCGGTTCAAGCGAGGCTCGTGCACCGCCAGCCCTCGCTTCGCGTGCTCCGAGACACACTCGGCCTCGGCAATATGTAGCACTGCACAAGTGTCTAAAAAAGAAAAGAAAAGAAAAGCTGAGCGCCGGAGAAAGCACCTGTACAGTCCCCAAATTTCAGGAGCGACATCCCATCCTTTAACACACCGAGCCCCACGCTCTAGCCCTGCGCTAGCGACCACAACTGAAGCGCGTAAAACTCCTCCACGAAGTCCTAGGACAACATCCTTCGCGCTGCGCTCAACAGCACTCATAGCAGTGCATCCTCCCGAGAAGAAAGCTCGATGACCGGGGTCGGAATGAGTTCAATGGGGCCCCCAGTAGAGCGAAGGCCTGCGTCGGGGGCACACTTGTGGTAGAACCACCAAGGTCCAACGAGATCCCACCAATTCGGTGGCCGGAGTAAGGTGTAATGAAGAAGGCGCCTTTTCACCGAAGTTGACGCTCCCGAAATTCAGCGTCTACCCGGTGTCCTTCTTCTTCTTTGGTTGGCACCGCCCGTCATGGAGGTATGCAAAGAGTCGCGCCTCACTACTGGTTACCCCTGCGGAGCAGAGCACCCACTCAAAGACGCCAAGCTTCACGATGGAGTTGGGCGTCAACTGATCCAGGTCCACCCTGTACAATTGAAGGACCTGGATCAATGAGCCAACGCAGGGCAGACGAAGACCCGTGTCCAGGAAGGCCACGAACACGATCGTCTCATCCTCCCGAGGCATCGACACAACCTCCGTCCTGGGGGCACGAACTTCGTCCAGGTTCGCCACCTTTCCCTCATTTTTGAGGCCCGCAGGACGTGGGACGTCATGGTGGAGCGGCCTAGCTCATCTGTGTAAGCCACGCCACCCCCTCCGTCCTTGTTTCGCTTCGTCATCTCGAGAGCACAAGGCAAGACGTGAGGAGCAATACGGGAAGCTGTAGAAACGAAGGGCCAGTACATGTGAGAAGGGGGGAGTCGGGCCCAAGACCCCTTATTTATAGACCAGCGGGTGCACAGTGGTGTTAAGCACAGAAACCGAGGAGCCACAGACCAAACACAGCCTGACACGTGGCAAGTAAAAAAAAGCAACGCGCACACAAGCATTATGACACGCGAGAACTGAGAGGCCGCATTAAAATAGGCGCAACAATTTATGGTGCACAGAACCAAACAACACTGCACACTATCCAATGGCCAACCACGACCGGGTTGAGGCGCACAAAGAACGCTTCGCCAAGCTGAAGGGGACGGTGTCGGACCCGAGATTAACACCCCAAATTCTCTGTGCATTTCTGAACTAATCCCATGATCAGTAGCTAGTTGACACAGTAAACAGATATGATAACATCCATAAATCGCACAACTATATTAATAATCAACAGAGTTTATTACAAGAAAGGTGTACAAGCCAACAATAAAGAAACACAGTGAAAGACGAAGAAGTAGTGGAGTCCAAATTGATCTACCACAGTAATCGATCGTAGCGCCTAGTCGTCGAGATCCACACCGGTAGCAAAGTCCTTCTCCTCTAAAATTTATTTGTATAAAGCAAGGATGAGAACAACTACCGTGCTCGCAAGTTACACCTAATAACGGAGTTAATGCATGTATGGATGTAACAAAGGATGGCTTATAGGGTTATTTGTGCAAAAGCAATATTTGGCATTTTAAATACAATACTAAGTTCAAAAGCTCCAATTTTACAATATCTAAAATTGGTTTTGAATTAATAAAGATAGTCTAGGCACCAACCTAACACTAACATAAACACGGGCACCAACCCGGGGCTTCAACCCATAACTTTTCTCATGGACACCCATCCATGTCAAAACTGTTTTACAAAATCATTTTTAAAATAAAAATCAAAGTCTAACTTTGAGTGGCTTTGCCAAGCATGTCCATGACCGTGGACACGGCTATTCGAATAGTTTTACACTTTGCAGAGGTTGTACAACTTTACCCACATGACATGAATTCTCTAGTTTGTTTGGCATCTGTCGATACCACCGCTCACTACCTTAGGTAAGTAGTCTAAAGCACTTGTCAAAGCCTTTACAAAGCGCCATTCCACCGCAGTCCCCCCCTCGCTAAGGTTTCACTCCCTTTGGGCTGCAACCCGCAGGATTTGAGCCTCCTCTTGCGCCAGGTGGGACTAACGTACTTAGGTCATAACATGACTACCCACCGCATCTGAAGGGAACGACCACGGTAAAACATTGCAAATTAGTTGGCCAGGTCCCCTCCCCATACTCAGAACATGTGGTAGTTCGATGTGGCTTAGCAAAAGTGGCCCTTAGGCTGGTCCTTAACTGACCTGGGCGACTTTCGATAAAAACTCTGGGCCTTAACCCTGACCAGGTTGAGCCCGTGCATAAACCTGCACACACCAACCATCCATTTCGCCCAAGTACAAACCAAAATTTTCTTTTTGCTTTTCAAAATTATTTACAAAATCTTCCATGACAAACCAATGCCATAGACTTTTAAACAACATTTGATTTTTGGCTGAAATTCCCAAATCAAATATTTTTGGGTCTAAGCATGGCTAAGCATAATTTGACAAAATGTTCTAGTTCATACTATTGCATAAACTAGATTTCTATCTAAGGTGTCAAGGTATGCCTGTTCAATGTCAAAATTTGGATGTACAAAGGAATTAGGAATAACTATAAAGTTAAAACAGGAATTTAAATTAACTTGAGTATAAATAAGCATGCAATAATTTAAAACAGAATTTAAATAATTTGAAATAATGGGATCAAATATGATCAAAGGTATAACTTGCCTTGCTTGATTAGTTGCTCTCAAACGGCGTTGAAATCTGACTCTCCGAAGTCATCGAAATCTATACGCTAAAAATAAGCCAAATTCAAACAAAATTAAAATAAAGATTCAAATGAACTCCAAATGAAATAATTTTAGTTTAGTTGGCTAGATCTTGAATTTATATGAATTTAGAAATTTGAATCGACGCAATCTGAGTTCATATGAAGGAGAACGAACCCCTGGAAGTTTGGAAATTACATGAAATGATGAATAATAAGATTTTTCAGAATTTCGAAATTATTATAATTCGGAAAAGGGGTGGAGCAACTGACACGTGGGCCCCTTGGTCAAAGACCAAGTCCACAGCGATCAAAGGTCCACCGCGGACCCGATGCACAGCACAGTGAGAAGGGAGGGTGTGCGTGCGGGTGATGTGGCACACGTGGCGCCACGTAGGCACTGACTCAGCAAAAATGCGCACGTGGTGTAGAGGTGGCATCGACGTGGCTGAGCCACGTCAACCCGACAGTGTGCACAACCGGCGATGAGCTCACCAGTGTTTTACGCCGAGGCGAGGAGTGTGGATGGTCGCAAAAGAGAGGGATAGACGAGGAGTCTGGTGCGCTACCTTGGAGCGGAGGGACGATGCGATTTGGTCATCGGCTGCAAGATTTGGTGGCAGCGGTTTTAGGGCTCCGGTCAAGTATGTGCTCCGGCGGTCCTCAAGTCGCGAGAGTGCGTGCGCTGGCTTCGTAGAGGTGCGGCAATGACAAAGGTGTGGACGACGAGGCCGAAGAGGGCTTGACGGCGGCGAATTCGGCGGTTGAAGCTCCGTTGGTCGCCGGTGGTGAAGCTCGAAATTAGGGCGCTAGAGGGCGAGAGGATGACGATGAGTGGTGGCGTTGAGGTATGCGGAGTGAGGCGGTCCCGGTGCTCCCTTTTATAGGGCTCGGGCGAGAATGAACCGACGGGAACGTGCACGGCCGTTACATGCCGGCGCGGCAGCGAGGTTAAATGCGTTTAAGAGAGTTTAAGGAGGAAGAAACGGGTGCATTGAGTTCGTCAAAGAACGTGGGTCTGAATGGCATCAAATGCGTGTGAAATGAGGGAGAAACGGGCGAAGTTATGAGCTTCGATGGAGATCAACAATGGCGGCGCTATGAGGAGGAAGAAAGGAGCGAGGACGATGCATCAGAGAAAAGTGGTCCCACCAAATACCACACTCAAAGGTGTAATGTGGCTACCTCCTTCGCTTCCTCACATTGTTGTAGGCTCGTGAATTTTGTGGATAGGAGGGCTAAGTCATCCTTAGGTAGCTTCTCTAGCTGCTCATCGCTCAAAGAGTGTAAAGCGGACAATGAAAATCCAGATGAGCCAAAATCTAAAGAATCATAAGAACTACCTTTAGATGGGTCAACCACTAAAGCCATCGACTCTGTCTTGGGGAGATGCGAGATGAAGTCAATCTCATGTGTCTTCAACCTCGAGTAAAGCTTATCCATGGTAAGCTCACTCATGACAGTGTTGTCATTGATGGAAGTGATTTTCATCCCCCAGACTTTCACATAAAGAGCACCCAAGAGCTTATGTGCATTTTCAGATTCAATGAACACAAGATCCACAGCATGTAAGTCATGAAGGATTTTTGAGAATCTTCCCCATAACTCATCCAAAGATTCACTGGGCCTTTGTTCGATCTTTGAGTATTCTTTCTTGAGTTGGTTATGTCTCACTTCCTTGATCGTAGTAGAGCTCTCGTGGTAATCACAGAGGGTCTTCCAGATCTCATGAGCAGACCTAAAATGAGCGACATGCTCAAACTCGCATAACTACTACAGAAGCCTCATCACGCATTTGCCGAACTATCATCACGCATTTGCTTCCAAACCGCCTATATTTGTTGGTCTGTGATAACAGTGCGTTATCACGTATGGTTCAAAACCGCTCGTGATACGCACTATCACGTATGGTTTTTGTTGAAACCGCTCAGGAAGGCTATTATCACATACGGTTTTCATCAAAACCGCTCGGAAGGTATTATCGAGACGGTTCTTGTTCGTAACCGCTCAGGATGAGTTTTCACAGATGGTTCTTGTTTAGAACCGTCTGTGATAGCCTTTTCGGGCAAAAACCTAAAACGGCCGCTAAAACTTCGAGGCCGCTTAGAGGCCCTAAACGACCTTTTTTGGGGTTTTCACTTTTTCGTGACTCGCAAGAGAATTTGACCTTGCCTTATGGATTTTTGGATTGAGCTGTTAGCTTTCCAATGAGCCAAAGAACGTCAGAATCGGAGTTCAGATGCAAAAGTTATGATGATTTTACGTAATCTGCGCGATCTACCATCTATATTTTTGCCCAAACCAAATAACTCAACATGAACTACACACATCACAAAGAGCATCACCCACATCACAAGAGCATCAACTCAAGAATCCACATCACAAAGCAAAGGGGGGAGTAGAGAGAGGAGGTCGTGGGAGGCCGGGCGATGAAGTGGAGGAGGCCGGCGACGAGGTCGTGGGAAGCTGTGACGACGAGGTCGGGCGAGTTGGAGGAGGCCGCCGGTGACAAGCTTCAAGGAGGCCGGGCGCAAGGTGTGAGGAGAAGAAACGGCAGAGGAGGAGATGGAGGTATGAGTGTGGAGGAGAGATCGCAGAGGAGGAGATGGAGGTTATATAAAGCGCAGCTTTGCACCGCCCATTATGTTCAAATTTCGCTTCGCCTAATAATCGAGACGGTTCTTGTTAAGAACCGCTCAGGATACGCTTTATCACGCACGGTTTTTAATAGAACCGCTCAGGATCATTCACGCATTTGCTTCTAATTACAAACCGCTTCTATGATAATTGGCGCAAGCGGCGGCGGCAAGAGTGGCAAAGTGGCGGCGCGGCGAGGATATCACGCACGATTCTTAATTAGAACCGCTCAGGATATACGACGGTTCTCTACTAGAACCGCTCAGGATTGGGATTATCACGCACGGTTTGTGAATAGAACCGCTCAGGATAATTCATGCACGGTTCTATTTACAAACCGCTCGGATATATGACTATCACGCACGGCTTCTAAAAATACCGCCTCGTGATAGGCTTCGCGCCACCCGCTGGTTCGGACATACCCAACACAGACGGTTCCAAAGGAACCGTCTGTGATGGGGCGTCTACTATAGCCTATTTTGTAGTAGTGAGATCGACTAAGCCCTTGAATCAAGAAGTTTAGAGTCTTACTATTTGCCTCCACATCTAGAGTAATCACATCGTCATTGACTGGCACAACATAAGGATTTTTGACCTTAAGCCAAATTGCGTGCCCTTGAGCCTCGATATAGGCATGCATGCGAGCCTTCCAGTAAGCAAAATCGACTCCATCAAACACCGGTGGTTTGGTTGAATACTTGTCAGCCGCCATGGCTCCAAAGACCGGTTAAGATCTATGAGAAGAGCTAACCTCGCTCTGATACCAGTTGTAGGACCGGAAAGGCGCCTAGAGGGGGGTGAATAGGAACACACCTAATTTTTCACCTTAATCAGATTCAACACGATTTTCACTCCAATAGCTATTAAACCTACGAAGATCAATGTGCAAGCTCAGCGAAAGACTTGTATTGAATTCGATCAACACCCCAAAGCAAAACAATCAAAAACTCAACACACAAACAGCCGAGCGGTCAGACCAAAAACACAAGGGTGGTCTGACCAGAGGGCTAAGCTGTCTAACAGCTACCTCGGGCGGTCTGACCGGTTGGAGTCTAGAACAGTGAAAATAGCCCGACGCTCAAAACACGATTTGGTCTAACTTTTGATCTACGTTTCCAAACATGATCAAACTTGAGACACACCTTCCTAAGGATATCAGGAACCTAGTCCAAGCAACGATCGTCAAGATCTTTGCCAAAGTTCTGACCTTTTTCCAATTGAGTTGAGGTGTCTGCAAAACCGGGCAAAAACGAAAAGTTGATCCAAACTCATGCTTGTGAGTGATTGATGATCAAGATGATCCTAGATGTATTCCCACATATCACAGCAAGGTAGATGGGGGCAAGAAACCAACATAAAATCAAAGGATCAAAGAAAGCCTCAAAATCACAAAAGAGATAACAAGAACACACAGAGACTCATCTTTGAGAAATCTCGCATAGATTGATATGAGATTGTTGAGGGTTTACAGCCACTCCATCCAAGAGGACAAGAGCTCAATCCATGAGCACACAATAAATCCAAAACTCTCTAGAACCCTAAATCTCCACTTTCCTCTCTAAGCCCCTAAAACCAAAACTAGGGTTTAGAATGACCAAAGGGTTGAGGGGTGGCAGCCACCTCCCTTCTCTATTTATAGTGGAGGCTATCCTTCTCGAAGAGTTTCTCTCTTAGGCACCCGTTAAGCCCACACACGAACGGGTTTAACTCACGCACGTATTTTAAAGCACCGTCTTCATCTCCTGTTGACCTAAACCGCTTCTCCTAACGTCGTCTTGTGCCGCGGTTTAGTCAATAGGCTTTAGAAAATAGCAAATAAAATCCAAACTTTATGAGAAAATTCACAGAAATTCTCAAAGACATTCTGGACTTAAATAAAATATTTCCAACTTAAAATTGGTAATAGCTTTTGCACATAATTTATTTTGGCTTTGAAATACTTAGGGAAAAGCTTTTAAAATTCTAGAAAATTCTAGAAATTAATTAAATTTTCATTTTTCAATCTAAATCCAAGAAAACTTCAAAGACTTCAATAAATTATATTTTTGACTTTTAAAACTTTAGAAATTCAAGAAAAGCAATAAAACTCTTTCGAATTCAGAAAATCCAACAAAAATAATAACTTTATTAATTTTTATTTTGGTAACAGAACTTTGGGATGTTACAGACAGTGTACCAGTACCCTCCGGGAAGAGGCGCGATTTCAGCCATGACGAAGCAAGATCTCGACCGCGAGGGGATGTCGTAGGGGCGGCACATCGGCCCCCACGACCAGGCGAACAGTGAAGCGCACACCCCGCCGGACATCGACGGGATGGCCCGGGCTATTGGAGTGGCCCGAAGGGTCCCGAGGGTGGCCTGGAGGGTCCGGCGGGTCCCGAGGGTTCCGGAGGGTGCCGAGGGTCCGGAGGATCCGGAGGGTTCCGGAGGGCCCCAAGGGGTCCGGAGGGTCCGAGGGGTACCCAAAGGGTCCAAAGGGACCACAGTACCGCAGGACCGAGCGCATCAGTAGGGTGGACCAAGACCAGGACGGTCCACCATGAGCTAAAAGCTATGCCTATGGGCAGGAAAAGTCCCTACAGCCCCTACCAGCATAGGGCCCTGTAAGGGGTATGCTTGTAATCTCGTGTACCCAATAGAAAGGTTATAAATAGCCACCTCCCCCCATGTAGGAGGGGAGAGTTGAGTTGTATTTTTGTATCTGGTTTGAAATATAAGTTCACCTGCTTCCTGACAACCAATCCCCTCTTCGAGGACCCTTCGGGTACCGGGGGTCCCCCCCTTTTTTACTTTTTAGTCTTTTTAGCTACGACACTCAGGAATTGAATTACGAACCAGACTGAAACGCCTGATGATTTAGCGTAATGTCTCGTGGTCATTTTGTCTTATCCTATGCAAGTCGTCCTCCTTCCCGGGGCGATGGCAGGTGCCCTGGAAACTGGCTAGTAGAAGGTCACAGAGGTGTTGCCACAAGTAGATCGACTCGATCGGTTGGTTTAACAACCATGATCGAGCGGACCCTTCGAGCACAGTCGGAAGGTAATTCGTCATGACGCACTCTCCTCCTCCTATTGCTCGGACAGCAGTCGTGTAGATTTGGAGAAACTCGATGGGATTTTGAGACACATCAAACATCTCTATGTTCCCTGGTCGAAATCGCGATGTGGCTAGTGAACTGCTCGGAGGTCAGGCGAGAATGCCCGGCATCCGGTAATCACATCGTAACACCTTCTTCGCAAGAAAGAGGGGTTGATGTCGCCAGACGATCGTTCACGACGGTACCCAGCAATGGGTGTGCAGGACCGAAAAGGCGCCTAGAGGGGGGTGAATAGGAACATGCCTAATTTTTCACCTTAATCAGATTCAACACGATTTTCACTCCAATAGCTATTAAAGCTACGAAGATCAATGTGCAAGCTCAGTGAAAGACTTGTATTGAATCCGATCAACACCCCAAATCAAAACAATCAAAACTCAACACACAAATAAATGAAGCGGTCGACCGAAAACACAAGGGCGCCGACCGAGGGTCGAAGCGGTTTGACCGCTACTCCTAAGTGGTCCGACCACCGAGCCTGTAATGGAAAATGTTCGACGCTCAAAACACAATTTGGTCTAACTTTTGATCTGCGATTCCAAACTTGACCAAACATGAGACGCACCTTCCTAAGGATATCAGGAACCTATTCCAAGCAACGATTGTCAAGTTCTTTGCAAAAGTTCTGACCTTTTTCCAATTGAGTGGAGGTGTCTCCAAAATCGGGCAAAAACGAAAACTTGATCCAAACTCTTGCTCATGGGTGATTGATGATCAAGATGATTCGAGATGTATTCCCACATGTCACAGCAAGGTAGATAGGGGCAAGAAACCAACAGAAAATCAAAGGATCAAAGAAAGCCTCAAAATCATAAAAGAGATAACAAGAATACAAGGAGACTCATCTTTGAGAAATCTTGCATAGATGGATATGAGATTGTTGAGGGTTTACAGCCACTCCATCCAGGAGGACAAGAGCTCAATCCATGAGCACACAATCAATCCAAAACTCTCTAGAACCCTAAATCTCCACTTTCCTCTCTAAGCCCCAAAAACCAAAACTAGGGTTTAGAATAACCAAAGGGTTGAGGGGGTGCAGCCACCTCCCTTCTCTATTTATAGTGGAGGCTATCCTTCTAGAAGAGTTTCTCTCTTGGGCACCCGTTAAGCCCACACACGAACGGGTTTAAATCACGCACGTATTTTAAAGCGTTGTCTTCATCTCCTCTTGATCTAAACCGCTTCTCCTTGTGTCGTCTTGAGCCGTGGTTTAGCCAAAGGTCACCAAGGCGGTATTAGGTGAAATTACCAAAATACCCCTTCTTGATCTTTCTCTCAAGACCAAGTCCAATCTTGGTGAAGCAATCGCCGCTTCGCCACGTAGGTTGATCAACGGCCTCATCATGCTCTGAGGTCTCTCCCGTCCCGCCCCGCCGAAACCACCAAGGCACTTGCACCGACCTCGCACCGCTTGATCTAACCCGTCAGACCGAATCGCCTGCTCGGTCATCCTTGTCCAATCTGCGCTATGCTTGAGTCCATTGACTCACCCAAAGATCTCGATCATTCTCAACCTCACTCTCCAAGCTTAGTCCCGATCATTCTCGCCATTGACCGTCGTTGACCTCCAAGCAACCTGCACAGCAATAGACCAAGAGATCGTTTCCGGGAACGAGTTCTTCACAACTAGACCCACGTTAGTCAAAACATGCAATATGCAACACATATGCAGAGAACACCAAGAACTTGACCTAACAAGCAAACATCGCCGCCACGAAGGACGACGAACCAGAACACAACCAGTCAGACCGCCATTCCAAAATCGTTCTGACCGCCCATGGCCGGTCTAACCACCACTTTGGGACTTAACCAAAATTCCACCCCTGGAAATCCGAACCTCTCTGGAATTTTCAATCGAATAGAACTTTTGCCTGGAAGCTCCAAAAAATATGAGACCAAGTGCAATAGAATCTCCTTTCTTGCCTACACCCTCTATTTTTAGTCCAGCTCAAAAATCAAAAAACTTTTATGGCCGGTCTGACCGATTTCACAATGTCAGCCTGACCGCCACTTAAAGACTGATCGGACCACCGATTTTGCTGGTTGGACCGCCAACACTTTCTCAAAGAAACCAATTTAGCATGGCTTGGCCCGACCGCTAAATGGCTTCATTAAACCGCCAGAGACCTGACAGTCTGAACTTTCTCTGAAAACGCATGAATCGATAAACCTTCAACGCCATTACCAATTGTATCATCATCCTAAGATCGTGAGCATATTCCCATGATATCCACAAGGTGAATCTGACTTATGACAAGTCTTGATCCTACGAGGGTAATAATCTCGATCTTGTCTCGCCGCTGCGCACTGGTCTGAGTGACGTAATGATCACCTCTCCCGGAGCTTTTTGATCATCAGCGCTCAGGAACCCTTTTTCGGTTTGGGGAACGGCGCAATTTGCGCATTTATCTCCATGCGGTGAGTTATTCAATGATCGAAGTCGACGGAGTCAGCATTACTACGACTTCCGTAATGATGTCGGTGAGGACGCTCGAGTTTGCTCATTGTACTTCGTAGCCTTCGTGCGATCTCTTCGGCGAAGAGGTCGTAGCCAGGCGCTCGGGTGAGTTCTCGAGATGGGTTCCCGAGCATATCATTGATATGTTGGAGTTCTTGATCTTCTTCTGACCGGTATTGAGCGCGCCTAGGCAAATTTCTCTGAGCTGCAATTCGTTTCCGTCGAGTTGTTTCAGAATCGTCCATACATGATCCTTGAGCTTACCTCAGTGAAGTGCAATGATCTCGAGGTTTTCCCGCACGCTCATCAGAGTATTGACTCTGTTCATCGCCGGAGGTGTCCTTGCCATTGCCACGAACGGTCGTAGGGTATGATCGTCGGGCAGCATCCTCAGTCCTGCCTCTAGGAGAGTTATTACTACCTGAGGGAATGACGAAGACCTCTCATCGATGACCTCCACTTGCGCTTGAGTCCTCCTCGATTGAGGAGTAGTTGAATGACACCATCTAGCGACATGGAGTAAACCCCTCCAGGAAGGGGAATTCTGGGTTATAGCCGTCTCTGTCCGTAGGTGAGCCTTGCGTTGGGATGGACGAACTCACAAGAGAAGCATGTTTGATCGCATCCATGGCTGGGTGTAACATCCCAAAGTTCTGTTACCAAATTAAAAATTATTAAAGTTATTAAAAATTTGAAAGAGTCTGATTGCTTTATCTGAATTTCTGAAGTTTCAAAATTCAAAATTAAAATTTATTAATGTTTTTGAAGTTTTATTTCGTTTAAGTTGAAAAATAAAATTTTAATTAATTTCTGGAATTTTAAAAGCTTTTTCCTAAATATTTTAAAGACAAAATAATTTGTTTGCAAAAATAAAAGCCAACTTTAAGTTGGAAATAATTTTATTAAGTCCAAAATAACTCTAGGAATTTCTGTGAATTTTTAAATGAATTACTTAGTTTATTTAAAATGTTAAACAAAGAAAATTCCTCCAACAGTGAATGGGCCAAATTCACCCTTGGCCCATCCCCTCTTCAGCGCCTCCGGCTCGTTCCGGCCACTTTCGGCCCATGCGCGCTAAGCCCGCACCCCTTTCTCTCTGATCATCCCAGCCCCACTTGCCAGCCGCTCCTGAGGGCCCTTTCTTTCACTGCCGCGTGGGCCCGCTCGCACACCACCTTCTCCCTCCCACCTCCTTTCTTCTCCAATGTGCTGCCACCATTTTCGCCCGAGCCGAAGCTCCGCAACGCCGCACCAAGCGCCCCGCTTCTCGCTCGCGCGTGCGTGGTCAAGCCCACGACCTCCACCGCCCTCACTCCTCCCTTAAGGACCATCCCTCTTTTCGCGCCCGTTCTCGCCAGATCACAATCACCGCCGCCGCCAATACCACACGCATGATCTCCACCCCTCGCCCTCCCCGGCCCCTATAAAAGGGAGCACCGGGTGCGCCTCCTCCTCTCCCCTCTTCTTTTGGCCAGATTTTGCATTTGAAGATCCCTGGCCGCGAATGCTGCCTTCTTCAATTCTGGCGCCGACACCACCACCCCACCGTCGCCGTTGGCATCACCGACACCGCTGCCTCCTCGCCGTCCCCGTGTGTGTCTCACCTCGCCAAGACTCCGCCAGACGCTGCGCACCGAGACCCGATCCGCCGCCGCTGCCTCACACGCCTAACCAAAGGCCGTGGTGAGCAACACATTCCCCACCTATCCCTCCCGACATTGAGCCCCTCGGTGGAGCTCGCCGTGGCGCGTAGCACCGGCGAGCTCAATGCCGAGCGCCGCCACCATCTGTGCCGACGTGGCAGTGCCACCTCATTGCCACGCAAGCGCCACATAGTCATCTTTGCCCACGTGGAAGTGACGTGGATGCCCAGTCACATGCCACGTGGCTCTTCTTTTTCAATTCAGCCGACCCTATGCTGACGTCATAAACCAGCTTTTCCTTTAGGAAAATAAATCCGAAAATTCTAAAAAACCCTAATTTCATCATTTCATGTGAATTGTAAACTTCCCGGGGTTCGTTCTCCTTCATACGAACTCCGATTTTGTCGATTCAAATTTCTAAATTCATATAAATTCATTATCTAGCTAACTAGACTAAAATTATTTAATTTAGAGTTCATTTGCATCTTTATTTGAATTTTGTTTGAATTTGGCTTATTTTCGCGCATAGAGTTCGACGACTTCGGAGAGTCAAATTTCGACGCCGTATGAGAACAACCAATTGAGCAAGGCAAGTTACATCTTTGACCATATTTGCACCCATTATTTCAAATTATCTAAATTCTATTTTAAATTATTACTGCATGCTATTTATATTCAGTAATTTGAATTCCTGTTTTAAATTTATAGATATGCCTAAAATCCTTTGTATGGCCAATTTTGATAATTGAAGCGAATATATTGTCACCCTAGATAAAACCTAGTTGATACGACAGTATGAACTAGGATCATTTGAAAATATGATGCAAAGACATGCTTAGACAAAAAATGTTTGATTTGGGGAATTTCAACCAAAAAAAATCAAATGTTGTTTAAATTGTATCCTGTGGCAGATCAGCTGGACTCCACTACTTCTTCATCTTCCGTAGTGTTCTTTACTATTGGCTTGTAAGCCTCTTTTGTAATAAACTCTGTTGATTATTAATATAATTGTGAATGTTACCATATCTGTTTACTGTGTGAACTAGCTACTGATTATGGAACTAGTTCAGAAATGCACAGAGGATTTGGGGTGTTACTCCTGGGTCCGATAGAAGTGGTATCAGAGCCATATCGACTATAGGTCGTGACTTAGTTAGAATGGCCGTTAGTTGAAAAACTTCAGAACCTATTTTATAAAACAAGAAAGATAATTTGTTCTTTCCTCATCTTGGTCATCTATCTTTAGCTTCTTCACAGCAATTCTTTCTTACCCAATTCTCTCTTCACCATTTTATAATGTTAAATGGATCCTCTCTCCCTTCACTACTACAGAAAAGGCCTTCACAGACGGTTCAAAAAACAACATCACAAACGGTTTCGTGAGCCGTTTGAGTTTATGGGTCAGTAATGACATAGGTCATCATAGACGGTTTTCGAACCGTTTGTAATACATAATATCACAGACGGTTATTAACTCAAAACCGTTTGTGATAGTCGACAATCATAGACGGTTTGTAGATGAAACCGTCTGTGATAGTCGACTGTCACATACAGTTTTATCTACAAACCGTCTGTGATATTCTTTTGCATTACTAAATCTATTTCTGTTTATTGGCTAGCCTCAGGAAATGCTAGTCATGCCCTCTGAAATAAGCACATCCAATTCGCATTCATTTCAGAAGCACATCAAATTTGCATTCATTTCAGAAACAAGCACAACTAATTCACAAATCAATTAACTAAACTTAACCATTAAGGTACATTAATTTACGCACATGTACCATTAAGTTCAATCTATCCCAATCAAGTTCAATCTACACTGTGGAAACTCCCATATGGATTTATGACCTGACTGTTCAGGAATGACGCAAGGTGTGATCGAACTTTTATGAGCTCGCTCTGTTCCAACGCAGTTTCAGCGATGGTCGCAACCTGTCGATAGGAAGATTAAATTCGTGCTTATATAAATTGGTAAGTATATATGAAATAATTGTTGCAAGATTGACAAAGCTGAGGATCATTGGTGATCGCAGAACCATTGAGTAGTTCTATGTTATGGCAAACATAGTATCCACAGACGTTGCGGCCCGGCGGCTGCTGGTGGCACTACAAAAATAGAATTGGTTAGTTCGAGAGGCATTACTACGAAGTGTTACATAGGACTACTGTGTGCTAGCTACCGATTACCGGGAAATTTATATCGTGTTGTAGCCACCTTCTCCTGCAATTCCATCCTCTAGCATATAACACGTCGAACACCCTACGTGACTCTAAGAAGTTAGCCTTAGCCATTGCAAAGGAAGGAAAGACTACAATAGAGTTTCTATGGAGGAAATATGTTTACCGCTGATTAAATTCGGATAACTATGAAGTTGTGAGGAACTCTTTAGGAATCTAGGTATATTACCCATTTTCGCTTTTAGTATAATTACAATTAGAATCCAGTGGAAACTACACAGGTATGTCAGTATGGTCATTAAACCTAAGTTCGTGTTGCTTATAAAGTACAAATCAACCAAGATAGCCAGAGTGCAACACTTACTCCTGGTTGTAGGGCAAAAGTATGTATTCCTTGTTGCGGCGAGCCAGAAAAACTCTATAACATAATTCTCGATTTAATATTGCATTCACCTTGATGGTTTGCTCAAGACCACGTGTGGGTCGAGGAAACCTACCAAAGGAATTCCTTCTTTCGCTTGAAACATCATGTATCTATATACAAAAGCAAGGAGTTATATATAACATTTATCGGTATTACACTAACATTGACCGTGATTGTACACACTTACAAAGGTCCAAAGATCGTATGAGTGAGACGCCGAGCTCGTTGAGGTTGAAGAGACGTAACAAGTCCTCGAAGGTCACCGTGAAGACACGCCTTGATGCACGCCGTTAAAATGATCCTCCTTGAACTTGACGGTGACACCCGAGCGTCGTTGTTCAGCCGGCTTGTTGGCCTGTTCCATGTACCATGTCTGCAATGTCGTGCAAGCCAGTCCTAGGGTAGGGCTGCTAACCTCTCGACCAACGGCTTGCCTAGCACGAATTTCCAGGCCAACGGCAAGAAAGGGATATCAGAACAGGAGTCGACTATCTTCGATTTGCCCTTGCTGCCTCGCTTTGTATAGGTTGACTTCACAAGAGTCGACTGAGCACGAGGTGTAGATGCATCTGATGCACCGGGCCCTTACCACGTCGGTGCAGAAGCTTTGGTGCGCTAACTCCGCGGACTTGATACCACCTGTGACATTCCCGTGAAGTTGACACCGAGCAGTAGTTTCAGGCGATGTCCCCTTGGGCCATCGGATGAATGTTCCAACAAATTTTACTCTAGAGTCATGACCTCATTGTTTGGGGAATATGCAAAGGAACGGCCCCGATATTGGCACAAACACCGCCCACATTCACTTTTGCAAAAGCCGACGCTAGATTTTCACCGCACCAAAGCCCCGACACCGATGGATACACTGCCCTAAGCAAAGATCTAGGGCAACAAAGGCATATCTCACTTGAGCTTGCACTTCATAGCCGCCACATAACGATACAAAATTAGCTACTCCAACAGCCTATCAATGGATCAAGCATTCCAAAGGATAATAATTATTACCCGGATGTCATCGATAGGAAATCCTCGCCTATTAGGGTAGGGTTAGACGCCAGCCTACTCGAAGTTTGGGGGCTCTAGCACAAGAGGGGCAGGGTTTGCAATCGATTTGAGATTTGTAATTCCCTAATCCTTTCTCAAACCGCTATGACATAGCTCGACGCGATCTTCGATCTCATCTCCGATGGATTCAAGGATCTCATCTTTAAGGGATTCACGAATCTCCTCTCGTAGCTTTGCATCGCTACGGCTTTTGGCTCTCTATCTACTCTGTACAATCCGAGTCCACTTGGAACCACTCACCCATGTAACATAAACACTGCGCCTCGTATGTAATCTTGATGCTCATTGTTTCTTGGGCCATGAGAGTATATCTCTCCTCGCTCTGTCTCGAATGAGCCTTGGGAAGATTGTGCACTCGCTACTACTCGCAATAGCCCGACATGTCATTCCACTTCCTATGAAGTTATGGAGTAATTACAAACTAGCTAGTTTGATATCTTACCAGCGCCGACACTTCTCGTCTGTGGGGTTTGGAAAGGAGACTTCGTAGGCGTGGTACGAACCTCCCAAATAACCACTATCGGGCAAGACATTAGTGATCACGGGAAATGGCGGAGAGACATTCAAACGGCTTGCCTACTGGTCCTGATCCCTCCATATCGAGATTTTACCCGCATACCCAGCGGTGCCGAGTCTGTGGGGGTGCTTGTTTTTGCCTGGAGGGCCGTGTGCGCCACACTTTCACTCCTAAATTCATCTGTTGTCTTCTTCGCCACAAACTCTACCAGACTCTTCCAAGAACGGATACTTGTGGAAGGGAGTCAGATCCTTCTCCACGTAGTTCTTGACAAGCATGCTCTTGAAATTCTTCCACACTTTGCACGCCTGTAGCAACGCGTGTCGTCGCACGGAGTCCAGGTGTTGTTCCGGGATCTCGAATGATTTGAGCGATTTTATGTCAATTGTAAACTTCTCGGGGTTCGTTCTCCTTCATACGAACTCCGATTTCGTCGATTCAAATTTCCAAATTCGTATAAATTCATTATCTAGCTAACTAGACTAAAATTATTTAATTTGGAGTTCATTTGAATCTTTATTTGAATTTTGTTTAAATTTGGCTTATTTTCGCGTATAGAGTTTGACGACTTCGGAGAGTCAAATTTCAACGCCGTATGAGAACAACCAATTTAGCAAGGCAAGTTACATCTTTGACCATATTTGCACCCATTATTTCAAATTATTTAAATTTATTTTAAATTATTACTGCATGCTATTTATATTCAAGAATTTAAATTTTGTTTTAAATTTATAGATATGCCTAAAATCCTTTGTATGGCCAATTTTGATAATTGAAGCAAATATATTGTCACCCTAGATAAAACCTAGTTTATATGATAGTATGAACTAGGATCATTTGAAAATATGATGCAAAGACATGCTTAGACCAAAAATGTTTGATTTGGGGAATTTCAGCCAAAAAATTAAATGTTGTTTAAATTGTATCCATGGCATTGGTGTGTTATGGAAGTTTATAAATGAATTTGAAAAATGAAATAAAATGATGGTTTGTACTTGGGCGAAATGGTTGTTTGGATTGTGCATGTTGATACACGGGATCGAGTCATTTCTATGATCGAGGCCCATGGGTTTTTATGGAAAATCGCCCAAGTCAGTTAAGGACCAGCCTCTGAGCATTCCTTTGCTAAGCCACATCGTACTACCACATGTCCTATTTGGGCAGGACCTGGCTAACTAATTTGTAATGTTCCACCGTGGTCATTCCCTTCAGATGCGGTGGGTAGTCATGTTATGACCTACGTTAGTCCCACCTAGCGCAGGAGGGGGCTAGGAACTCTGCGGATTTCTATCCAAAGGGGGCGAAACCTTAGCGAGAGGGGACTACGATGGGATGACACATTGTAAAGGCATTTTCACATGCTCTAGACTGCTTACCTAAGGTAGTGAGCGGTGGCATAGATATATGCCAAACAAACTAGAGAATTCGTGCCATGTGGGTACGTAAAGCTGTACAACCTCTGTAGAGTGTTAAGAACTATTCGAATAGCCGTGTCTACAATCATAGACATGCTAGCAAAGCCACTCAAAGTTATACTATGATTTTTTTTTTCAAAAGACTTTGTCAAATGATTTTGGATTTCTATCCAAATAGGAAATTGGGCAGGAAGCCATGTGATAGGAGGGTATCCTTCACCATTCATGTGTGAATGCTATCTGACTATAAAATTGAGAATTTATAAAAAATAAATTTTAGTTATAGAATAACTGCTTTAGAACTTAGTACAAATATTTAAACAAAACATTGCTTTATGCAAATTCAACCAATAAACCTTCCTTTGAGATACCCTTGTATGCTTGCATTCAATCTGTTACTTGACGGGTGTAACTTGTGAGCACGGTAGTTGTGCTCGTCCTTACTTTATGCAAATACATTTCAGAGGAGAAGGACTTTGCTACCGGTGTGGGTCTCGACGACTAGGCCGCTACCCCACCGACAGATGTGATGATCACCGACTCCACTACTTCTTCGCCTTCCCATTGTTCTTTCTCGCTGGCTTGTAAGCCTCTTTTGTAATAAACTCTGTTGGTTATTAATATAATTGTGTGATTTATGGATGTTACCATATCTATTTACTATGTGAACTAGCTACTGATCGTGGAACTAGTTCAGAAATGCACAGAGGATTTGGGGTGTTACTCCCGGGTCCAACACTGGGTTAACCGAAGGAAGAGGACCACCAGATACTGATGAAGGTCTGGAATTATGACATCCAAGACTTGCCGTGCTAGGTCGGACTGCCTCAGATGGGCTTGAAAATTTGGAGGGAAAACCCTCGCTATGCTCTGAGCCTGTCTTAGGACAGCTCTCGTTGTGGTCGAATGGACCCTTACCCTCTGAGGAAGCTGGTTCCTCATCTAGACGTATCGTTGTGGGGGATAAGGATCCCTCCTCAAATCCATCAATAGTATGGTCTCCTGGAGAATAATCTTCGGGGGGCGACGTCACCATCGAATGATGCAGTACTCGGCTCGTAGTCGAAACTGTCATCCATGTCGATATCTGCGTAATCGGCCAAATCGAACTAGTTCTCCTCGTTCCACTCTCCTGCCATGAGAGCATTAGAGTTGGAAAAGAGCAAAGACAACTGGTGACTCGAGACTCCCCACGGTCGGCGCCAACTGTAGGTGTTTTAGAACCAAACTTACGTAAAGATTGTTTGATTCGGGGGTTCCCCTAGGCTCAAATCACGCAGAGAGAGGCGACACGGGGATTTTTATACAGGTTCGGGCCTTCTTCTGAGAGAATAACAACCCTACTCCTGTGTGTCTGTATTGAGTATGCTGGATTACAACACCAATAGTAAGACTAGAATGATGCGCCTTGTGCTCTTGATCTTCCCTCCCCAGATCTTTCTGATGATTTTGCCTTTTATAGTACTCGGAGTGTGCTGCTGTTCTTCCAGTCCAAAGGGTGCCTTAATGTTCCAGATTATGGAGCCGTTATTGGAGATTATTGTGGGAGTAGTAACGTTCCCACGTTGCGAGGCAGTTATCACCATGACAGGGAGTTAAATCACGCTATTAGTTTAGAGAATAACAGCGTAGTTTACTGCCCATATCTTTAAATATAGTGCGGAAAATTCCCTGGTCGATTAGGCCCACATGTTTGTAAGCTACATCGACTAGAGACTGGTCGTAGAAGAGCTTACGACTAGGTGGTGGTCTTACAATAGCTTACAACCATAAATTGATCATAGAAGAGTTTACGATCAAGACATAGTCGTAAAAAGACTTATGACTATGGGGTAGTCGTGGAAGGACTTACGACTATGGGGTGGTCGTAGAAGAACTTACGATCTCCAGCTTCTCTCTTATGAATATTAAGGGGTATACTCAAGAACCATATAACGTCATTATTATCCATAATATGAATTATGGATAAATAATTAAATAAGGATTATTATATCCTCGTCGGACTTTATTAATGAAAGAAATGTAAGTTCTTACATTCATACTTCTTATATTACAAAATCCTACTCCTTAGGATCATCAAACTGGTCGCTGCGCGCTGGAGATCCAACTTTTATTTCCTCCACAACCTTGCATTCGAGAGGCGCTACCATTTCCCCGACAAGCTTGGTCGCTTCATCTTTCGAGCAGTTGTAATCTTCTTCAACAGCTTGGAGATGCACGGAGGGGTCGGAAGCCTTCAGTTTTATCAGAGCAAAGCTAACTCCATTAGCGACAGCTTCCCTTATCGTCTGTGCAAAATTATCTTGGGTAGCTTTAAGCAGGCCTCGGAGATCTTTAAGTTGTTGGCCCAAGAAATTGATTTTCTCTGTAGGATCCTTCAAGAAAGGCAGTTGCGATCCCGATCCCATATCGAAAAGCATCTTGTTCAGAGCATTAACTTTTTCGTCAAGGCTTCGATCAAGTTTTGCCTCCTGGCCGCGCTCGAACTCAAGAGCTTTCTTTGCTCTGGTTAATTCTTGAGTTTACTCAACACGAGTGAACCAAAGATAAATAATTACAATCGTAATGATAGTACCTCGTTAAGCTTACGACCGCCATTTTGATTCTTCTTCTCATAAATATCGATAATCTCCTTGTTCCTGGTCATCAAGAATTCGATCGACCGGTCCTTAGCTTGGCATTAGCCTTCAAGCTTTGTTATTACGGCTTCCTTAGCCACGACCTTTTCTTTTAATTTCTCCAAATCTATCAAATATGATAAGTGAAGAAGTTAATTAACAGAAGAGAAATAAGATAGCAAAGAAAGAAAGAAGAAGGCAAGAGGAAAGTTCATACTTTCTAATTCGGAGTTTCTTTTCTCCAATAGTTTTATTCGCTCGGCCCTACAACTACAGCGAAGTTCTCCACGATATGCTACAAACATAGCAAACTCTTTTAGTTTTTTTAAAAAAAAGACTTTAGGGGGGAAATGCTATAGAAGTGGTCATGGATACTTACCCGGATTGCCATATCATTATACTCGGCAAAAAATAGTATCAGGACTCATCTCTGCTTGACGGTCTGATATTCTACCCCAGGCCTCGTTGAGTTCTTCATTGTAGAAGATTCGATGACCATGCAGGAAGCCGGTAGGATGAGGGGCCCTCGAAGAAATTATCTAAAGGACTACAGTAATGGTCGAAACCTGCTGGGACCCTTTTGGAGCTTCTGCCTTCTTAGGTGGAGTTGGAGCCGCTACAAGTTCCAGAGCAAGCGCTGGCGCTGCCACCTGCTCGGGGGCTGGCTCAACCTATTTTTCCTTAGGAACCTTCTCCCGAGGAGTGCTCTAGTCGAAGGCGACTAGAATACCAAAGGACCTTTGAAAATTCAAGAAAGTGTTAAAGGTGTGTATTTACATAATTCTCTTTCCTGTATGTATACCTGGTCTTGCTCTTTGTTTTTACCTTGAAGTGTGCTAGAGCAAAGTCCATAGCGCTAGCCTTCCTTTTCTTGTCAACCGATTTCACCTATTCTGAACCGGTAGGGTTGGTTGCACCCATAACATCCCCCGACCTCTGGTCAGAGGTAACTTGCTCGACCAGTCGATCGAGATCCTTGACCAGTTGGTCGGAGATGGTGTTTTCATTAGCCTCCAAGACAGTTGCTTTAGTAGCAACTGTCAGGTCGTGAATGACCATCTTGGGGCTTACGACCCTTGCAGCTCCGTACAGCTGGTTCGTTCTCTTTTCCACCTAAGTCACAAATCTAATTTAATCAGGTGATGAAGTATACCATCTAAAAGTATATACTCTGTTTCTGTGCTCTTTTTTACCTCCGGAGGAACATCCTCTTGTGTGGTCTTCGAGCAGGAGTCAGTCGGAACAATGGTTGGGTCGGAGCCCTCCTCGGACTCCTTCTTCCTTAACCCGATCGCCTACATATCAGAGCAGAATCATATACAGAACGAAAAATATATAAAAGATGAAGAAAAAGTTGTTATCTACCTTGAGTCTCCTCAGTCTCTCTTCTTTAGAGATGGCCACCAAAATACCGGGAAAAGCAGCCTTAGCATCAGGCTCCCCGACACAGATCATTTTGACCCGTTCCCTAATCTCGTCAGGAGAAAGGGCTCCAAAAGAACAAATAGGTCCCAAGGTTAGGAAATAAAACAACTAAATAAACCATACTGGTCGAAAAAGTTTTTATGACTTACCTTCCCTGGTATCCTTGGTTGCCTTGTCACGACCAACGTACCAAAGCAGAGGATGTGATTGAAGCCTCAAGGGACGTATGCGTTGCATTGAAAAATCCCTCATCACGTGCCAAGCGGTCAATCCCCTGGCACTAAGATCTTAGATGGCATCGACCACCCTTCCGACCCTTCCTTCTTTCTTCTCGGTAGACCACCAGTTGAGGTTCTCGCTCGTCACCTTCCCGGCGAAGTAGAGGCCGTCCTCTTTCGTGACCGTCATGTAGAACCAAATTTTCTTCCATGACGACTACGAGGACTTCGGGTACATCCAAATGTACCCGTCGGCCTTCCCGTCGTGGAGTCATAACGAGCACTCCCCTAGCCCAGCCGCCAACTTTCCCGACCTCACCATCTTGTAAAAATACCTGAAAATCTTCAGATTTCACTTGATCCCTAGGTATGCCTCACAGAGATAGATAAAAATGCCGAGGTTGGCAATAGAATTTGGGGCTAGATTCACCAGCTCAACTTCGTAATACTTCAAGACTCTTGGAAGAAACGGATGCACTGGTAATCTTAATCCGCACTCAATGTAGGCAATAAAAATAGTGATTTCCCCTTCTTCACGGCTCGGAAAGTGTTCTCCGTCCACGGACCTCTACTTGATCAAATCCTTGTCGGGGAGCATCCCGACCTCCTCCAACACCTTGCCTTTCTTCCTACTCAGATCTGAAGCCAACCACTTGGTGATCGAGTCTGACATGATGAGATCTTTGAGTTGATGAGCAGAGGTCGGAGGAAGTTTTCGACAGAAAAGTGAGGGGAGTTCGGAGAAGATTCTTCGCAAGAATATGGAAAGGATTGGAGTAAAATATAAAAGCATAAAACCCTAAAAGCCTTGTGCTGGTGGGATTTTATAGTTGCAGTTCCTTAACTGCAATCGAGAGTTACCCAAAAGTCCAACAGACACGACCTTTTCTCCAACGGACAAAAAACTCTTCAGTTCCTAAGGCAATTTCTTAACTTTAAAGCGAATACAGACCATCTCATATATCACGGGATTAAATGAGGGTCTGCTCGATACGACTTCGTCGGAAGAAAGTGCTCACACGACCAATTTATTTAAACTTCGGGGGCTAGCTGATGAGGACTAAATACTTTAATACATAATAAAAGACCATATGTTTTCGTGGTCGTAACACCTAAGGCTAACGACCTCCGAGGTCATAAGGATTCCAGGGGTTACATAATAGGTACCTCGCCGATAAGGTCCTGCATCTAGTCCCCGACTAGGTGATCGCCGAGAAGCAATGAACCGCACCGGATTTAACTCGAAGCATATTCCTTACCACATGGTGAATGGAACACATATCATATTTGCTCCATACCACGCGCGTTTCATGGTCCTAAGACACTGACAACAACCACCATACAGTTAAGTGTCTCACAGACACTCAACCGCTGAACGATTGATACTTTACCAATCGCCGCCGCCCGATCGGCCGTGACACTTCCAACAGACGCTCTTCAAGAAGTAATCGACACCACTTCATCGACTACTTAAAGGAGACCGCAAATGGCGTAGCACTACTACAAAAAGGTCTTCACAGACGGTTCAAAACGCTATTACGCATAGCTTCAGAGCCATCTCGAAGTTTATGGGTCGAGATGACATGAGGTCATCACAGCGGTTATTAACTCGTAACCGCTCGGATATATGACTATCACAGACGGTTTGTGTCTCAGAACCGCTCATGATAATGTCTATCACAGACGGTTCGTGTTCAGAACCGCTCAGTGATAATCGCTTATCATGCATTTGCTTCTAAACACGTAATCATCTCGTGATAAATGTCTATCATGCATTTTTGTTTAGAACCTTATTTAGATATATATATATATATATATATATATATATATATATATATATATATATATATATATATATATATATATAATAACCTCCAGCAAAGGGTGCTTGTGCCTTTAAAACCAGCTTCATATATATTATATACATCGTCAGAGTCCCCACCACTTTCGGGGTCGTGAGGAGGATGACACACATGCCATGGGCAACCTCTCATCCAAATTTCGAAGTTCAAGAAGTACTACCGCAAGGAGAGCACGTGGATACAATTACCTAGATGTCGTCGATAGGTAATTGGACCTGACATCAAGGAATGGTTGGTTGCTAATACAAAATGCCACTTCCCAGTCGGATAGAAGTGGCTTCAGGCAACCAATCATTCCTTGATGAGAGGTTGCCCGTGGCGCCTTTCTCATCCTCCTCACGACTCCACCAAAAGGGTCAGGACTAAAATGAGATATATATATATATATATATATATATATATATATATATATATATATATATATATATGAAGTCGGTTTTAAAGGCACAAGTACCACCGCTGGAGGTTTTATAGAGAAGATATCAGAATAGAATGGTAGGACGATACGCATTCTAGGACGCAAGGAGGAGAACTTGACTAGCATGAACACGGTTACAAATTAGCCTAACCTTTACAAATCTAAAAAGTTAATTGTAGTCAAACCCCATCCGAACCACATCGATCCCATGTAAGCCAACCAAGCACAAAGAACCGGCATCAATAACCCTCAGTACCCATCAGAGAGCATTAACCAAACCCACCATTTTGCCCCATTCATTTTTTCAATATGAACCCACAGTATGAACTAAGCAAGATGCACAAAATGCACATACACCAATAGCCCTCAGTTTATATCACAGAGCAAGGGGGCTATTAATATGAATTAATTATCAATTCAATTTCAGCATAAGACTATTAACATCATTACATCATAGAGCAAGGGACTATTAATATGAACTAATTATCAATTCAATTTCAAAGATAAGACTATTAACATCATTGAGCGCTTCAACAAAGAAGACCAATTGTGTCCAAACCCACCACACCAAGAGTAGCGCCAAGATCCATCACAGAGCACCATTTATTTTCATCATAGAGCAAGGGGTAGAGACAGAGAGGAGTAAGGTAGGGTGATACCTCAAAGACAAATAAGAACCACGGCGACGACCCCCACCACCAAAGACAACCCTTATCCATCTCCTTCACCTTGCATAAATCACACAAACATCAGGACACAACTTACGGCTCAAGCATAAAAATCAAACTCAATAAAAGACATTAAGCTAACAGAGAGGAGAATAGAGGGAGGACGGGGAAAGCAAAGCCAGGGGGCCAGGGCCCGAGCGCAGGAGGTCGAGCAGGAGAGACAAGCCATGGACGCGGGCAGGCACTAGGTGCAGGTGGCGGCGCAGTGGATTGGGTGGCGGTGTCACCGTAGTTGTGGCACGACCCTGACACGGCATAAGACACTCCTATCGTACGAGTGTCTTGTGCAGTGCAGAGTGGTGTCACAACCAAAGCCGATGGCGATGTGGCCAAGCGCAGCGAGGCGAGGCGGAGGGGAACTAACGAGAGTAAGTCTACTGGGAGTGACGAGTTAGGGCGGGCGCAAACCCTAGCGGCGCTGGGGGGTGACTAGTTAGGGCGGGCGCAAACCCTAGCGGCGCTAGGGAGTGGCGAGTTAGGGCGGGCGCAAACCCTAGCGGCCGGCCGGGTCCTACTAATAAACAGACTTATCACAGATGGTTCTATTATGGAACCATATGTGAAATGGTTTTTCTCAAGTATATTATCTTGTATATACACTTACATGACATCAAGAAATTACATGTTTATATGTTAATTTTGTCATTTAAATACTGCTGAAAATTTGCTTTAACTATATATATATATAGTAATAATTCAACATATAATTAATATATAGTAACTTCACCTCCAAACTAGATTTTTTTTTTTGCATTTTCATATGGCCAAACAGCGTGGCCAGTCGCTTCTTACAAATATTAAAAAAAAAGTAGAAACATATAAATAAACAAAGTTTTTCTAGTGGCGGAGGTAGGCTGTTATCTCCGTCTTCAATACTTCATAGGCGGCGTCGGCGTCGGACGGTTCGTGATCGAACAAAGCCTAAAATTCGTCCACCCATTCACGCGCTCGTTCGAGTGTCTCTCGAAGACTCTCGGGCTATTGAACCAAAAAGAATTGAGCCCATAGGCTCTCTTCCCTTGCTTGAGGGGTCTCGGCCTAGTCGACTCGATCGCCCGCCACCTCGACTAAGCAGTCCAAGTCACGGCAAGCCTCCTGGAGATGTGCAAAGTCATTGTGGAGGACCATGTCGATGACGCGGTAAACTCGCCGAAAGTGGGAGATCACCCGGAAGACATAGTGGAGGAGGATGTCAAGACGGCGAAAGGTGGTCGCCAATCGCCAGAATTTCTGGAGAGAGGGAAGACACCGTTGAAACAAGTGTTCTTCCGCAAAGATCCGCCAATGTACGGCCGGAGAGTTGCTTGTACAGTACGGCCAAGTAGGCCATCCATGCCGACGACAAGGAAACAGAAGAGGCAGCCATTTCTATTTTTTTTATAAGTACTAGAGTTATATGTGGGGATGATAATCTTCTTCGATGGTGGATGATCCTTTTTATAAAACAAGGAATAAATTTGGAGCGTGAGACGAAGAGACGTATCGGAGAGCCGAAGCGGCATTGATGCGACGAAGAGACACATCGGCAACGAAGAAACTGATTATCGGGCTTCAACTAGGAGTTGTAGCGATATTATCACAGACGGTTATAACAAAAAATCGTCTGTGATATGTAGTAATATCACAGACGATTATTGTTAAGAACTGTCTGTGACGTCTGTGAGGTTTCATAGACGGTTATTTGTTGGAAACCACAACAAGAAGCCAAAGGTATTAAGAAGTTCAATCCAGATCACATTGTTGTTGATCCAGGACTTCGTATTCCAATTGACGAATTTGATCCAGACATTAGAGATCAAGTTAGAAGAGCTTATTTGTCGAAGGGTCCAACTCAACCAATTGGTCATACTTTTCCTCGTAAACAATATGGAAAGGAGTTTAGGGTCTTTCGTGAAGCATGGTATAAGAAATATGATTGGTTGGAATATAGTGTGGAGAAGAATACGGCTTATTGCTTCTATTGCTTTCTTTTTAGACATGATCCCTTGGATGAAAATTTTGGTCATGATGTCTTTACAAAAGTAGGGTTTAGCACTTGGAAGAATGCATACAAATCATTTTCTGATCATGTTGGTGGGGCTCATCAATTACAGTTGGTAATTGTTTCTGTCACAAGTTGTTGTTCGTCTATCCATGATTTCTTCTAGTATGTGACTTTGATTGTGACTACCACCAGTGCATCTTCCAAGAGAAAGGATGTATTGCTTGAGAAGCATTCTCAAAATATTTTGGGTAAGCTGGACAGCGGTGAGATTTTTTCAAGAAGAGGGAAACATCAAGAAACTAGCTTGGCTAAACCTGGAGATACTAGATGGGGCTCTCATTACGCAACCTTACTCTGTATTAAGTCAATGTGGGATGCAGTGATAAATGTGCTAGGCATTGTGCATGAAAATGGGTGTAGTCCATCCAAGGCAGCAGGTTTGATGCATATAATGGAGCGCTTTAACTTCGTGTTATTTTGAAAATGATATTTAAAGTGTTTCGCATTACAAATGAGTTATCTCTTGTCTTGCAAATGAAGGATCAAAATATTGTTCAGGCCATGTCATTGCTTGTTCATGTGAAAGCACGTTTGATCAGCTTGAGGATAGGCGGTTGGGAGCCATTATTTGCAGAAGTCAAAAAATTTTGTGATGCAAATAAGATTCCGGTACCAAATATGGATGAAGCAATACCAAGATGGAGCCGATCAAGGTGGGATGGGATCACAGTCACTCAAGGCCATTATTATCGTGTTGATACTTTCTTCGCTGCTATTGATGCTATTACCACAAAGATGGATCATCGCTTCAATGAGGTATCTTCAGAGTTGCTTATATGTTTTTCTTGTCTTGATCCAAGAGATGCTTTCTCTAAGTTCGATGTGGATAGATTGCTCGACTTACGGAGATATATGATAATGATTTCTCCATTGCTGATCGTGTGACTATAAAGGATCAACTCGAAGCATTCATTCTTCATGTGCGAAGAATTGATGATTTTATTGTTTGTCATGATCTTGGAAGTCTGACCATGAAGATGGTCGAAACTGAAAGAATATTGTATTTCCATTGCTGCTACCGGTGGCAACAACATCGGTTGAAAGAGTCTTCTCGGCTATGAATATTATCAAGACCGATTTACGCAATAAGATTATCTGATGATTGGCTTAATGACTTGATGGTGTGCAACATCGAGTGAGAGATATTCAAAGGACTTGATCGTGATAAAATTAAGAAACGGTTTCAAGGCATGAAATATCGGAGAATGAAATTGCCTCGTTCTCCTAAACGTAATTAGTGCTTTAGCGGTATGTCTTTTGGCTTCTCTTTTTTCTGCATCTTTTATAATTTATGATCAATCGTGACACTACTAATCCATTTATTTTTGACAGGTTGCTTCTTCTATGTATTATTTTTGTTCAAATTATTATGTTCGATAACTTGGTGACAAGTTATTCATTAGTGAGGTATTTCTTGATGCTCTACATTTTATCTTCACTTGTTGATACCATTTAATATCATATATTCGTATTGGTACGGTTGCAACATAGTTTATATATGAGTTCTTTTGTTTTGGGTAATACTTTTTGGTCCGACTCAGTCATATCTAAAATTTAATTATGGATCCAAGCACTCAAGATAAACACAGGAGAAAAGGCTGACTAGATAACCTAGTAATTAATGAAGACGCATCTCAATGCTTATCTTCTTGCACTCTTCTCCAAAGGTTGCCTGCATCCAAAGGAACTAGCAAGGAGTCGCCTGTAAACCTCACCGAGATCTCATTTCTCCCTTGATATCTCATGAGACATCACCAAATTTCCTTTCGTGAAATATGAGACACCACCAAATCTTCCAAGAAAAAAGCATGACATATAACCGATTGAACTTGACTTGACCTTGTGCAAATCTATGTGCTACACACATAGCTAGAGGTGACCACTAGTGACGCATGAACGACGCTCTCACAATCACCTTCTCCGTGAAGCTGGATGGGCTGCACTTATTTAGACTGTCGAATTGCAGATAAACGACGAAGATTACATCTGATCCTTGTTCCCACTTGAAAACTCGAAAACAAGCCCATCATCTCCTTCATAGATCCTCATCGTAATAATGACTCAATGAGCCGTTGAGATAGTGAAGTGAGAACAGAACACGAAGGCAGCAGTCATGAAGTTCATCTACTCCTAGCTAATCCATATTCCACTATGATTTGCAGTGAAGTTCACTCCTCACTAGCAGTCTAGCAGCGGTCCAGAGCATAGGCAGGGTATGTTGGAATTAATATAGACTAGATCCAAATATTATATTCTAATTAATTCCTGATAAATTTTAAAGGTCCATGTGCATGTGCTAAAACTGTTTAGTCCCACATGGAGGGATTAAGAGGAGTGACACCAGCTTAAAAGGTGCGAACGCAGTAGCCCTCTCTGTGGAATTGAAAGAGACAACACACGCCAAGACGCCGTCGCCTCGTCGCGTCAGGTGGCGTGCGCTGCAGACGCAGCGCGTGTCAGCGCGGCATCGATTTTCTTTTCGATTCTACCGAATCAATGGCGACGGTTCGCTTTTGACTCTTCCACAGCTCGTAATTCCACAATTATTGTTGCTGCTGCTGGCGATCTCCATCCTAGCGAGGCGCTGCTGTATGGTCAAGACCGGAGAAAGCAGCCTCCTAACCTCGTCCTTGAAGGCTTGCACGAGCGAGGACGAATAAGGTTTTGGGGAGCGTCATACGATCGCTCATCGTTACTCACACGTTCTACATCAATCGCACGCCTACTACCGCTACGCCATGATGAACGACGCCCTCATCAAGAACTCTGCTGCAACTTCTTCTTCTACAGAATCTGAGTATGCCTATATCTTTCTTGTTAGTTGGTTTGCTTTACTGTCTATTGTTGTCTTGAACATTGAGATGAGAATGCTAGCTTCTGTTCTTCTAGAATCTGGTATTGCTATAGTGTTCTTTGTGATCTGCTACGTGAAAATAGTTAGAGTATTTTTCATATTTTATCTAGCATATTTCTAGATTAAAGTAATTCAAAAATTGCTTATATACTCATCAGGGTGGGTGTGCTGCATCGTGCCATGCAATTGCAAACCTTATAAGCCTCAGAATTCCGACTGGTCCTCGGCAGCGCGTTCGTGTCCTCGTCGCCATAAAAATGGAAATGGAGTCACATGCATGCGGGTACAGTTCAAGCCCCAGTTGGTCTCCCTATCCCCCAACCCCCAACCCCCCCCCCCCCAACAAATCTTATCACTAGGGTTTTTACCAAAATATTTGTGATGCACTCTTTGGATCGCCATGGATACTAAAGTTTCTTCTTTGATCTTGCAACAGCTAGCGTCCTTTTCATTCAGCCACCCAAGCGAGTAGGTCAGATCGTACGTGTTTGTTGCAGCTTTTCCGCACTAAGTAGAGAATAATTTCATGGCGAAAAAGATCCGAGAGAACTTTTCCCCCTTCAAGATCTCCACGCTCCTTCGAACAGTAAACTATGCCCAAGTTGTGATAATCAATGTACTGAAATTGTTAAGCCCATCCACCACTTTTTATCCTGCGCAACCGTGTCAGTTGTCACCATCCATCTTTGTTCTTGAATAGTAGTCCACTGAGGGAAAAGTGTGTACTGGTGACTTGGTGAGTAGTATGTATGGGCACTGGTGATTGTTAACGTCGGGTAAAGACAGGGTTGTCCGCACGTGAAAGTTGTGTGGCGCATCTGGAAGTTGAGCAACAAGGCTGACCTTTTGAAGAAGAAAACGCGCGCATATCCCATCGATCTGTCCTGCACAGGTCACCGTCCACCTGTCGGTCGACCAACTGCCCAGATCATCGACCATTTGTCGCTAGAGGGCACGAGTTAATGGACGTTTCTGCTCGTACGCTCCAGCTGGGTCGATATATCGCTCATCTCAGTCACAATTATTAGAGCGCTTTTACAATACATTAAATTTATTATGAATCGTCAAAATTTTTTTATCAAATGTAGGGATGAAAGTGGACGTGAGTTGTCTGCAAGCCCGTTTAATCCGTCTCACAAAAAAGACTAAGTGGGTGTTTGTGGACCTATTGCTAATTCTAAGTGACTGATGTGGGCAGCCCGCATAGTCTATAAAATTTGCGACAGGCCCGCCAGAACTGTCCTCCATGTCGATTGAGTCCCTTCCCAGTCTTGCTCAACTTCTACAATCATCGGGAGCTTTAAATACGAGGCATCAGGGGCAAAGATGATGATCGCCTCCTCTTCATCCAACACGCGGCAACATTACAGAGTCTTGGACTCACTTAGACGTTTAAGCGACCAGAATTACTAGTTAAGGTAATTCTAGAGAGATATAACTCAAGAGCAGCCGGCTAAACTTGCACCCAGATTAACCAACCACTCCTGCACTAGTTTTTCTGGAGCTGCCGGCATCCAGGACAACCTATTTAACCAACCAAGAATGCTGTGCCAAACTGCTTGGGGGTAGGAACAGTGAAGTAGGAGATGGGACGTGGTCTCTTGATGAATTAGGCAGAGAAAACATCGTTGTGGATGAGGCCATCCTCTTCTCTGGAGATTCTCCGCCGTGAGGCACTTGCCGTGCAACACGAGCCAGGCAAAGAATTTGCATCTTATCGGGGTTTTAGACTTCCAGATATAGCCTTGGCGCCAGCGAACTCAATGTTTGCCGCAAACATTCGACGGTATGCTGAAGTGGCTGAGTATTCTCTGTTCGCCGTAGGCCGTAGCGGTTCAGACACTGCCTACGTAGTTACGGGCTAGTGGCCGTCGCTTATGTTCACATAATGCTCAGCGGGCCGCTGTATTTGCCCGCATAACACTAGACGGCCGGTGCGGATAACAGCAACTTGTCCCACTTGCATCCTGAATCAAATGGTTCAGATTAGTTATGATTTTGTTATACTATACCTAGTAGTATGAGTAGTAGAATTTTACGATAGGGTATAATTGTAATTGTTAATGTGAGGATCGCATGGAACAAGAGTAATATTTTGAGAAAATTGTACTGTGGGTCCTTAAACTTACGAGATTGTGTCACTTAGCTCATTGAACTTGCATTTTACTTTCTCAGTCCACTCGAGATTGTGCCACTTAGCTCCCTGAACTTGCGTTGAAGCGAAATTCGTCGGATGCCATGCCGGTAACTTCGTCCCCTCCGAGTCCTGTGGACTCATCGCCGCCCCGTCCCGGCTGTGTTCATCGTCTCCGTCACCTCACGCCGACAAAAACAGATTCTTCGAGCTGTGAACACACCGTGCTCGCGTCTTCGTCGGAGCTCTACTGTCGCAGCTTGCCGCCACACTCGCCCTTGCCTCCTCTGAGTCGGCCGTAAGAGAGAAGTACATTTCCAGAGCCAGAGAGGAATTAAAATTCAACTAATCTCTGTGACAGAGAGAAGTACTGTGCCCCTGCTCTACCAAGAATTTTAATTAGTTGAAGCTTAAGTAGTAAAGTTGTGGACACAATTTACCTAATGTACCCCCCCCCCCTCCTCTCTTACGGCTGACTCAGAGGAGGCAAGGGCGAGGACGGCGGCAAGCTGCGATGGTGGAGCTTCGGCTAAGACGTGAGCACGGTGCGTTCCCGGGTCTGAAGAATCCGTTTTTTGTCGACGTGAGGTGGCAAGGACGATGAACAAGGCTGGAATGGGGCTGCGACGAGTCCATCGGACTCAGAGGGGACGAAATCGCTGGCATCGCATCCGACGAACTTCGCTTCAACGCAAGTTCAGGGAGCTAAGTGGCGCAATCCCATAAGTTCAAAGGGCTAAGAAACTAAAATGCAAGTTAAGGGAACTAAGACCATCTCCAATGTTGTGTTTTAGCCGGTTCAAATGAGGAGAGAAGGCATTGAATCGATTCAATACATTGGAGAGGTCGATTCCAACAAAAAAATGCATGGAACCGAACTCTACTTAGGAATCGATTCAAAGCATTAAACAACTCATATGAGCATTAAACAACTACATAGAAGATGGTGCGTTTGAGAGAGTATATTATTATTTTGTGGTTTTTTAATGTAACGTGGGTCCCAGTTACTAGTAGGAATCAGTTTAACACATTGGAGAAAAATAAGCTCAGTTCCTAGAATGTTTACGTGGCATGACTTTGAATCGACGTCGATTCAATACACTAAAGATGCTCTAAGTAGCACAATCTCGTAAGTTCATGAATCTACAGTGCAATTTTCTCTAATATTTTCAACCTTAGTTGAAAAAATTCATAATACCCTCACGAAAAATTATAAATACAAAGAAAAGTCTATTATACTCTTAACAAATCAATGATTAGATTAGAGTTATACTATCACTATATACTACCGGTAAAATATACAGTAAAATTTCTCAATTATTAAGGCCACGACAGTAGATTTCTTAGCATATCTACACTTTACCTGCAGGATTGGTCTTGCGATATATTTTACGGACGTACCGACAGCTAGCTGCAATCTATCTATAACAGTGATCTCTCAGATAGGAATTCATCATCTAAAACAGTACGTGCGTCAATAATGGTTATGTCTTGATTTGTACTACACTTGCAAGCATACCGGCCGGGACAGAAACCGGCGAGATCCTTTTAAGGGATGGGAGCTAGCTAGTAGCTAGATAGGGAGAGGGTGGTGAATTCCTTTCCTCCAGGTAGGTCGCCGGCCCCGTCAGCTCGGCCAGAAGGGAAGCAAATTTGCTAGGATGGAACCTCACGGGTGAGGTCTCTTTTCTGAACCACCTGAGCCCTTGATTTACAGGGTTGAAATGAACGGAGATGAAGGAGGGGCCTTAGAGAGGCCCCGTCCCATAAGATTTTTTTTTCCAGTCGGGAGATAGCTGTTGACGCGCCATACAGTTGCTGTGCAATTACGATTTTTTTTAGGAAATAATATTTTTTAAAAAAATATTTACAAAACTAGATCGTCATCCCAAAAATTACAAAAATAGGTTCCTGTCGCCAGTTCAACTAGCGATAAGAACTGGCGATAGGCTCCTATCGCCAGTTGAACTGGCGACAAGAATTCTAAACAGTGAGGGTAGGTTCCTGTCGCCAGTTGAATCTAGGAATTTTTAAATATAGTAAATTAACTCAAAAAATTCTGAAATTTTTTTGTGGAGCATCTAGATAGAGTGTTCTTGCTTGTGTAATTTTTTCCATTCTCAATTTGTCTCCAAAATTTATTTAAATATACTATTTGTAGAATTTGTAAATATACAAAATCAGTCAACAAATTATGAAATTTTTGTGAACACTCCTTACATAGTGTAATTATTTGTGTATTTTTTAGAATTTTTATGTTCTGAAATTGTCTCAAAATTTTGATTTTAGGTTTCGATATAGTGTACTTGATTGTATAAATCCTTAATTTTTTAGACAATTTCAGAATATAAAAAATTCTGAAAAAATTACACAAATAATTACACTATGTAAGGAGTGTTCACAAAAAAAATTAAAAATTCCTGTTCAGAATTTAAGAATTTCTAGATTCATGTCACCACTTGAATCGCCGACAGAACCTCGTCCCCACTGCTCGGGTTTCGTTCTTTAGTTCAACCTGCGATAGAGTCTGTCGCTGTATTTAACTAGCGACGAGACCTATTTTTGCAATTTTTTGAAGTGATGACCTACTTTTGTAATATTTTTTAAAAAGATATTATTTCAAAAAAAATCGTGAAATCACGCTGCATGCACGATATATCGAGACGCAGTACGTCTACCGGTGGACCGCCGTGCCGATCAGGCTCGGGGCCACTTGTTGGTACTCGTCATGAATGGTGGCACTGCGGGTGCGTCGTCGCAGTTTCGTGCGGGGTTCGGCCGGTAGAGCGCGCGGTACTTCCTCCGGCCGGGACCAGCGCGGCGGTAGGGCCCCGGCCGGCCGGCCGGACGACGCGCGCATGCGTACGGCCTCTGCCAGATCGATCCTCTGAGCCGGCCGATTACGCGCAGATGCTAGCTCGTACGCGCGCGTCGTGGACGCCGGCGCCGCGCGCGCGGGGACGTACGTACGTGAGCCGGCCTTCGCATAATTCCGGCAGTTAATTATCATAAATAGATTCGCCGGATCGATCGTCTTCTCGGGAAAAGAGATTTTCGATCGCAACAAAATTATGCGTGCCTTGGAAATATAATTGCTCCGTAGAAAAAACTACAGTGAACCAAATCTTATCTCCCGCTTCTCACCTCCCACTTAAGGACAGGGTTTTCGTAAAATCTTAAAAATTCGTAAAACCGTGTTTAATGGGGGGTAGGATTTATTTACCAATGCATCTATGTGTATCAATACGCTCTCGAATTAGTGATCCTTTGTTCATTTTGCTTGTACGAGCTCTCCAAGCAGCATTCAATTGCTGTGGTACAGGTTAGGCAGTAAAGTTTAACTACGTAATGTGGGCTAAAAAAGGAAGAATATATGCTAAATTTTGACCAAACCTTAACCACTCGTCAAGTTAACTACTAGAATCCTGACGTTTACATAAAAGAAACTCGCGCAAATATTTTTGACCAAAGTGGTGGCTGAATCATCAAGGTTATAATATGCGTTGGACCTTGCATTGAAGCATTACAACCACCATTTGTGGATGCCGTCGTCACCCTCTCACAGAAGCATCTAAAAAAAGAAAAGGAAAAGAAGAGCAAACTAAAGCAGTTCCTGCACCAATGGATGGGACGTTGTTTTCTGAAAAGTAAATTGCATTGGAGCTCTCTAAATTTGTGCAGTTGCCTCACTTAGCACATTAAACTTATATTTTACTTTGTCGCCTCCGCTGTATTTTACTTTGTCAGCTCTGTGAACTTGCGTCCATGTACGTTTGAACTGTAGGTCACCTGCGCCGTTTGCTAACACGATGTGCTGACGTGGCAGCCAACTAGCTTAATCGTAGACTCTTCTCTGTCTACATTGTCGTCTCCATGAGCGGCAAACCAAACATGGGCTCCTCCCCTCCTCCTCCGGTGCCAATCCCCCCTTCTCCTACTTACCACTGCCTCCCCCATCCGCCCCAAGCCTCCACCATTCTCCTCCCCCAAAAGCAAACCCAACACCATGTCACCATCACCTTTCATCCCCCCTTCCCGCCTCCTCGAGCCCACCTTTACGTGCCACAGCCGCGTCGCGCCCACTCGAGCCCTCCTCAACCATCTCCCACGTTGGCCGTGTTATGAATATTGTTATTCTAACACCCCCCCCCTCAAACTCATGGTGGATCACACACACTGAGTTTGGAGAGAAAATACAAATATTGTGCCCTAGTCTGTAGCTTCGTGAAGAAGTCAGAACTCAGAACTCGATGGCACAAATCAGAAGCAAATACTCCTTCGCACTCGTGAGCGAAAGTGTATGAAGCATCTACACTAATGTGCTTGGTGAGCTCGTGCTTCACCAGGTCTCGGGCAATACTAATAGCACATGTACTGTCAGACAAAAGAGTCGTAGGTCCCATCACAGGCACTCCAAAATCTACAAGTAACCACCTCTGCTATCACTTCTGCCATAGCTCTCAACTTAGACTCTATACTCGAATGGGAAACTGCAGTCTTCTTCTTAGTCTTCCAGGCAATCAGGAAGGAGCCAAGAAAAACACAGTAAACAGAAAGAGAACGACGATCAGAAGGATCACTAGCCCAGGTCACATCGGAGTACGCCTGAAGCTGTAGTGAGGTAGAGCTAGGGAAAAACAAACGACGAGAGATAGCCCTACGCAAGTAGTGAAGAACACGAAGAAGGTGACTGTAGTGAAGATGGGTAGGACGAGTTATGAACTGACTCAAGATATGAACAACATAAGCAATATCAGGACAAGTGCTCACAAGATACACCAAACTCCCAACAAGATGGCGATACCGAGTAGGATCCTCAAGAAGATCACCATCAGTGGCACGAAGCTGTAGGGATAACTCCATAGGAGTCTTAGCAGTACGAGTGTCAGTCAGACCAGACCGATCAAGAAGATCCTAGACATACTTCTGCTGGGAGAGGTAGTAGCCCTTAGGCATGGAAGAGACCTCAATCCCAAGGAGGTACGTAAGAGAACCAAGATCACCATCAAAAATCGTTTCATCGAGATGCTTCTTTACATACATGATGAATGAGGAATCATCACCAGTGATGAGCATATCATCAACATACAGAAGAAGTTGTGTCCTACCCCGAGATGAGACATGGACAAAAAGAGCAGGATCATGGGAACTGACAGTGAAACCGACAGCAGTAATCACTGAGGTATAACACGCAAACCAGGCACGAGGAGCCTGTTTGAGGCCATAAAGAGCACGACGAAGACGATAGACGTGCTCATCGGGAATAGAATACCCAGGGGGTGGCTGCATGTAGACCTCCTCATGCAAAACACCATTAAGAAAAGCATTCTTAACATCGAGCTGAGAGATAGACCACTGGCGAATAGAAGCAACCACAACAACAGTGCGAACAGTGGTCATATGGGCAATAGGGGCAAAAGTCTCATCGTAGTCACGACTGTACTCCTGCTAAAAGCCACGAGCCATAAGACGAGCCTTGTAGTGCTTGATAGTACCATCAGACCGGGTCTTAATCTTGTACACCCACTTGCACATGATCGAACGAGCATGCACAAGTGTCGGTACAATATCCCAAGTCTCCGTACATCGAAGAGCATCAAGCTCCTCTACCATAGCGATCTGCCACTCAGAATGAGGAGCAGCCTCACAATAAGAATTAGGCTCAGTGACAGAGAGAGCATGAGCTATCGGAGCAAATCCAAGACGATCAGGAGGTCGAAGGGATGTCCGGTCACGAAGGACGTAATGAGGAGCATCATCAGAAGGATCAGATGTGGGTGTCAGCAAGATACTAGGAGAGGAGACTGGTGAAGGCCAAGGACGCCTGGAGTAGTGAATATCAGAGAAACGAGATGGTGGTGCTGCAGAAACAAGAGGCGGTGCAGGAGGCGGCACCGAAGGCGGAGGTATAGAAGGAACTACTAGAGACAAACCAGGGGAAGATTGTGATAGTGGAGAAATTGGTGAAGAGTCAGAAAGAGACAACCATGAAATCGACTCAATGGTGGAGACAGGAGGGGCCAAATCTCGATAGAAGAAAGGTCGAGATTCGTCAAAGACAACGTCTCGTGAAATCCTGATCCGTCGAGCAGAAGGATCCCAGCAACGATAACCCTTATGCTCAGAACTATAACTAAGAAACACGCACTCAATTGATTGGCCCGATAGTGTAGTGCATTCACGAGGCTGCAGCAGAACAAAACAAGTAAAACCAAAAATACGAAGGTGAATGTACTGGGGGGCTCGAGAGTAGAGACGCTCTATAGGACTGACACCCTTAATAGCAGTGGAAGGCTACATATTGATGAGATATGCAGCCGTCGAAACAGCCTCAACCCAAAATTGTGGTGGAACGTGAGAGGCAAGGAGAAGAGTGCGGGCAGTCTCAATGAGATGACGATGTTTGCGCTCAGCAACCCCATTCTGAGTATGAGCACCAGGACAAGAAGACTGGTAAAGAGTGCCCTGCTCAGAAAGAAACTATGTAAAAGCGCTAGAACAGTACTCACCAGCAGAATCAGAGCGAAAAGGACGAATGTGAGAATCAAACTGAGTACGAACCATCATTACAAAGCTATGATAGATTGCAAAAAACTAACCACGATTATACATAGGAAAAATCCATGTAACACGGGAATAATCATCAATGAAGATCACATAAAGTTTATGCCCGCCTTTAGAGATAATAGGCACAGGTCTCCATACATCTGAATGAACTAAGTCAAAAGGACGAGAAGACAAGGACTCACTAGAATGATAAGGAAGTTGTAGCTGCTTGCCCAGCTTACAACCCTAACAAAATATGGCTGTGTCAACAGTAACACATCCAAGAACACCTTGCCGAACTAATGAATAAAGATGGGACCCACACAAGTGACCTAAACGGTGATGTCACTATGCAAAAATGTCAGAGGTGGTGGCAGTAGTGGCAGTGGAAGGAGACGTAGAGGTGACAGGAGCAACTGAAGTGGACGGAAGGTGGAGGCGATCAAGGATGTAGAGACCACGACGATCCTCACGGCCACGGCCAGCCCCAAGTACCGCCCTCGCTTCACCGATCTCGATGAAACAGTGTGAGAGTTAAAACCAACCCTACAATGAGATCGTGAGTCGACCCACCGATAGAAGCCGCATGGTAAGTCGGGGAACATGGAAAATAGCCGAATGTAAAAGTCAAGGACAAAAGAGTGCATCGACAAATGACGCATGAGGAGTACCACTAGCTGCTTAAACAGAGATAAGAGAAACAGGAGGTCCTACTGAAGTGAGAGATGTGGAGTCTGGTGTCGTCTGGAAAGAAGCACCGTAATCCGTAACCCAAGAAGTACTGGAGGAGACGTTTGAGCTAGATCGCAAAACCTCGCCGAGCCGTGAGAGAGCCAGCTGAAGTAGAACTCCGACAGTAATCTGTTGAATGAGTCACCTCACCGAGAAGGTCTCGACGTGTTGGTCTGCCCTCCCATCGAGGAAGGGCCTCCTCGCCTTTGGATCGCCCAAATTTCACGCGCTTTTTTTTTGCTTTTTTCCACACCGCACAACGCCGCAATGTGTTCGTTCTAAAATAATTGCACCGAACCCCGCTTGGTGCAAAAACAGAGCGTAAATGTACACATGAGGAGGGACTACGGTCAAGCGTAAACCGCTGGCGCAAATAAGAAGAAAGGTAGTGAGCATACGGAACAAATCGCGTACATTAAGCCGCGCGGCTCTCAACATGAAGCGCCGAAGAGCCTCGGTGACCGCTTGGTCGGTCTTTGGCGGCTCGCCAGCTTGAGCCCTGACAAGCTCAAACTCTGGGCGAAGACGATAGACGAAGTCATAAAGGCGAAGGCGATCACAATCCGCCTTATGCACTTGATAACACTCCTAGCAGAACGGAAGCCAGCTCGTCCAGCTGGCGTCATAGACTGGCCAGGGCTCGGAAGAAGTCGTCGACGGAGGAGTCCTCCTAGCGAAGCGGCTCCAACTCACGCTAAAGCAAAAAAGAATTGAGCATCGATGCTCTGCTGGTATCGCTCGCGCAAGTACTCCCAGATCTGACGAGTGGCACGCAGACCAACAATATCTGGCTGCATGAAGTCATCGACGCTGACCACCAGGATGGCTCGAACATGGGCCTCATCAAGACACCGGCCAAAAAGCGATATGGCCCATCGAAGGCCTCATCGCCAGATAGCGGCCTCGCCTCCTTCTTGGCAGCCTCATCTTCTGTAGGAGATGCAGAAGTAGGTTGTTTGGGAGGAGGCTGAACCGGCGACGACGGACAAGGTCGGGTGGCAGTAACATGTCACCAGAGGCGGAGACCATCTAGCGTGATCTCCATGAGTGAAGACCACAACCTGTAATTCGTCCCATTAAGCTTTTGTTCCCGAGAATGGGATCGCAGCGGATGGAATAGAAGCCATCGGTAGGCGGCGCTAGACGGTGCGACGACCAAGGCAATGAAGTCTAACAGGCGGCGTTGGACGGCGCGACGGTTAGATCGACATTTTTTTCCTTTTTTCCTTTTTCCTTTTTTCGGCTCGGTTGGGCCGGGCCTGCTTCTTAAGTGCCAAAACGCCTAGCTCACGCGCACACACAAGGGGAAATAGGGTTTCCCCCTGCTGGCAGCGGCTCGGCGGGAGCCTTGGGCGTGACAGGTAGCGACAGCGACAATAGGAGCGACGGTGGCGGCGGCTTGGCGGCGGAGACTCGAGGCCAACACCGCCATTGCTCATATTAAACTAAGCGCAGCGGCGGGCGAGATGGTGACAGAGGCAGGCGGGGCGGCGGCGACCGACCGCTTCTTGCATCGAGGAAGGAGGACGGCGTCGGGAAGGCGACAGCCGGGTGAGATGGTGACGAGGCAACATGCGGTGGCGGTCTTGTGTGTCAAGCGAGCTTAGCGATGGCGGCGTCGGCGGGCTTTCAGCAGACAAATGGCGATGGCGGCAAGGCTAGGGCAAGCTTCGAACGCACGCGCAGATGGCTACTGTGTGGCGACAGCGGCGTCCAGATGGCGCAGAAGAGCTAGGTTAGAACCTTGCTCTGATACCATGTTATGAATATTGTGTGTATATTCAAGAGGGCCCAATGGGCAATATATCTAGGGATGTACAAAGGGGGTTTCCGTATACATAGAAGGAAATACAAAGAGTCCTATTCTAACAGGCCGTAGCAAGAAGGTTGGCTCGAGGAGGAGGCCACGCCGTCAAGGTCAACAGCGACGAGCACCGTAGCTCCGGAGCTCAAATTTGCGACAAGCACCGTAGCTCCGGAGCTCAAATTTGGGGCTTCCGCTCCTCTCGGACAAGAACGACGAGGCTTGCGACGGGGAAGTTGATGGCTGCCACTGAGGACAACCATCCTCCAAATCAGGGATGGAAGACGACGCCGGAGGTGCAGATCTTGCCGTCACCGGTCCTCACTGGCGTGTACTCCTATCGCTGCCCCCTCCCAAGCACCCCTCCACCTTTGTCCACACCCAGCTGCAGGATCAAGGGCGGCGGCAACGTGTGGCACGAAGCCAAGGTCGTCTTCGTAGCCATCGGCTCGCCGAGAAAACCTTCTACCGCCACAACAGGCACACTGGCTTCAATCTTTGCCGACACCCTCACCGGCTTCCTCCTCTCTGTCTTGCCCAAGAGCTTCACTCCGAGAAGCCACCATAGCTTGTGTGGAAGAGTGAGGAAGAAGAGGATTTTTGCTGCGTCATTGCCCACATCGGCCAACAAAGAACATCAAGTCAGCCTATTCTGTCAACTAACAGAGAATCTAACCTGTTGTGCAAACAGATATAAGTTTAGAGAGTCGACAAAGTAAAATGCAAGTTCAAAATGCTAGATGAGACAGTTACACGTACAAGTTTAGAGAGCTCGGTACCATTTACTCTCCTCTGAAGAAGAGATCGATCGAGCGCGTTTTGCTTGCTTTCGGGCAGAACCACAAATGATTCTTGCTTCCTTTCGCGAGGCACGTCGCCCTATGCTTCCACGACACAAGGCGCTGCTCCGTTAGCGCGGACCACTCTACAATGACGCAATGCGCAACGCTTTCTGAGGTCACGATTCACAATGCTACCACCAGCAGCAGGTATATAGACATGCTATATATCCAGCCCAATTTAATTTGTCCAAATAAACGAAGGCAACAAGTAGAGAAAAAGGGAGGAAACTAGCTACAAAATGCCTTTCATTCGGGCGAAGGGAAAGGATCGAAAGGCAAGGGAAAGGATCGAAAGGCAAGGACAGTAGGTTAGTAGTACTCCCGTGTATCACTCAGCTGTCAATTCCTGGCCCCCTAGAGAATTCAGCCATTCTCGCTGTCATGGACCCTACGCTCGAGACGGGTTGGTGGCTTCCCTCCCCCGATGTTGGGTTAACCTCTCCCTCTACATAATCTTGAGGAGAACTTTGCACCGTTGAAACAAGCTTATTTCCACGAAGCAGCAGCAGTGCACACTACCTAGCACAGGAGTAGTCTTTAATTAGTCTTCAAACTTCAAAGCGTTATATAGCAGGTAGGAGGGGAGTAGCTAGGAGAGGTGCACAAAAGCGTCGACGTCTCGGCCATGGCAGCTAGCTTGGTCCTCTCTCCTAATGTCTATGTGCGGCTGCTGCCGGTTGATCGAGGATGGCGAGGTGCGCGAGGTGGAGAAGCAGGGTACGTGCATTCTTTCCCCGCCGATTTGGCATTCCCGACCGGCCGGCTCGCCCCGCCGCCGGCTCCAGCGCCGATGCATGCATGTACCCTTCTTCTCCACCGTGCACGCCTCGCCTGTGCGCGTATGTGGTGTTAGTAGTGCATGGAAGCAAGCCGGTTTGTCACTTTGTCATTTGGTCCTTTGGAGGCAGACAAATACGTATGTAAACTATACTGGTTTGATCATATCATTCTACTTTCCCCTTTATTTTTTCTTCTTTATTTTTTCCTTTTTCTGAAAGATTGATGATTTTATGCCATAAGGCCGGTCTATATGTAGCCTGATAAGAGTTACAGTTTACTTCCACCTTCAACTGTGCTAGTTTGTCTGACATTATTAGCCTTTAATCTGCGTGTCTAATCCAGAGTAAAATACCTTTTTAGACTAATTAAGTATGACGGAATTCGATCCCTTGTATGATTTTCTTTGCCGGCGTGGTTGGGCGAAGAAGCTTGTCAAGGATGACAAACTGCTTTTCATCTGTTGTCCTGATCTTTTTTTGTGCCGATATACACACACTATAAGTTATATGTATATGGACTAAGATAACAGCTTTTTTGAAATAGCGAGTAAAATAAGAGCTGATATGTAAAATAATCTAAGTACGTTAGTGATGGTGTACTTCTTCAAATTGTACATGCAACTGAATGATATCCCAGAACGATGCGTGCATACATCTTTGAAATAGGAAACTGAAGGACCATGTGAAAGGTCCTGGATTATGTTGCGATGAACTATTGCAATTTGAGAAGGTCAAAAAATTTATTTACAAATTTGTCAGACTTTCGGAGCTGTTTGCAAGCCGTTCGGTCAGATCGACCTAGTAGAGGTGCTTCGGCTAGGGTTTTGGTTTTGGAGAGTTTGAGCCGTGGGATGAGTTTGGCTGACTTGGGTCAGAGTTTATAGGTTGTATGGGACATGTTACTGCTAATATGGATCAAGTTGTGAAGAACTTGTGCTTGAAAACGATTTCTTTGTCTTTGAATGTGCAGGGTTAATTGCTTGGAGTCAACCACGGTCAACAGCAAGGATCAGGGCTACGTGCATGGAGGAGCCAAGGCCCAGAACGATCGAGGATGCCGGGTGAGGTGGTGAGCTTAAGCATGGCACAAGAAAGGTGAGAAATGTTGAAGGGAAGCTCGAACGACGGGATTGCACCATGTGTCTTGATCGGTCTAAGTGAGGTGTGATCTGATGGAACCAAAACGGGAGAGACTTGCCGATGCACAGCAAGCCAGTGGTGCATCTACACGTGGCAAACATGACGATTGCTTGCAATGGATGGAGAAAACCAGGTCAAGGAAGGGTATTTTGGTAGTTTGACGAAAATACCGTAAACTGCTTCAGAAGAAAACTACGTCCCTTGAGCGGCGTTTGGGAAGACGGTTTAGGTCATAGAGAGAAGCTGGTATGATCAAGCTGGATCAAGGCTAAGGACTTAGCGGATTTGGGCTTATGCGCTTTGTAAAGCGTGCATATATAAGAGTAGAGTGTGAGTTAAAACCCGTGTGTGTGGGGTTATCGGGTTTCCCCCATTGTGCTATGTGGATAGTATCCACTAAGGGTTTGGATGTCGCTAGCTAGCCCATTGATTTAAGGGGCTGGGATGAAGAATTGTGGTCATCCATCCAACCATCCTCTCTTGAGACCAAGTGTTCATGAGTTCTAGGGTTAGGGTTTAAAAGAAGTTGAGTGTTGTGGTGTGCTCTCTTGTCCTCCAAGTGGATTGGCTATGAAACCTTCATTCTCAAGTAGTAATACATCAGTCTTTATTCATTTTCATGAATCACTTTTGTGTTGATTGCTTTGCTCTTGATTTGGTTGGTTTTTCCTCCTCTCTCTTCCCTTCTTGATCTTGCTATGCTAAGGACGTGTAAGAGATAGACATAACCTTTAAAAATCAATCTCCACCCATCTAGCCACTTTCATGGCAAGTTCATGAAGAAACCCGGTTTTTGCTTCTTCTTTTTTTGGCCTCGTAGAGTGATTTCTTGATCCAACTGTTGTTGCCTCGATTTCTTTGGTGTTCTTGCTTGCTATGATATGTGAGAACACATCTAGAGTCATCTTGGCCATCATCCATCCACGAGCAAGTCATATTCACCGTCTGTGATAGTTGACTATCACACACAGTTTGTAGATGGAACCGTTTGTGATGGCTGATGCATCACAAATGGGTTGTAGATGAAACCGTTTGTGATATATGACTTGCTCATGGATGGATGATGGCCAAGATGACTCTAGATGTGTTCCCATATATCATAGCAAGCAAGAACACCAATGAAATCGAGGCAACAACAGTTGGATCAAGAAATCACTCGGAGAGGCCAAAAAGAGCAAAAACCGGGTTTCTTCATGAATTGCCATGAAAGTGGCTAGATGGGTGGAGATTGATTTCTAGAGGTTATCTCCATCTCTTACACATCCTTAGCATAGCAATATCAAGAAGGGAAGAGATAGGAGGAAAAACCAACCAATTCATGAGCAAAGCATCAACACAAAAGAGATTCATGAAAATGAATAAAGATTGATGTATTACTACTTGAGAATGAAGGTTTCATAGCCAATCCGCTTGGAGGACAAGAGAGCACACCACAACACTCAACTTCTTTCAAACCCTAACCTTAGAACTCATGAACACTTAGTCTCAAGAGAAGATGATTGAATGGATGACCACAATTCTTCATCCCAGCCCCTTAAATCGATGGGCTAGCCAGCCACATCCAAACCCTTAGTGGATACTATCCACTTAGCACAATGGGGGAAGCCCGATAACCCCCCACACACGGGTTTTAACTCACACTCTACTCTTATGCACGCTTTACAAAGCGCATAAGCCCGAATCCGCTAAGTCCTTAGCCTTGATCCAGCTTGATCATACCAGCTTCTCCATGACCTAAACCGTCTTCCCAAACGCTGCTCAAAGGCCACGGTTTTCTTCCGAAGCAGTTTGCGGTATTTTAGTCAAACTACCAAAATACCCTTCCTTGACCCAGTCTTCTCCATCCATTGCAATCAATCACCATGCTTGCCACGTGTAGATGCACCACTGGCTTGCTGCGCATCGGCAAGTCTCTCCTGTTCTGGTTCCACCAGATCACACCTCACTTAGACCAACCAAGCTGGCCACATGGTGCAATCCCGTCGTTCGAGCTTCCCTTCAACATTTTCCACCTTTATTGTGCCATGCTTGGGCTCACCACCTCATCCGGAATCCTCGATCGTTCTAGGCCTCGGCTCCTCCATGAGCGTAGCCCTGATCCTTGCTATTGACCGTGGTTTACTCCAAGCAATTAACCCTACACATCCAAAGACAAAGAAATTGTTTTCAAGCACAAGTTCTTCACAACTTGATCCATGTTAGCAGTAACATGTCCCATGCAACCTATAAACTCTGACCCAAGTCAGCCAAACTCATCTCGTGACTCAAACTCTCCAAAACCAAAACCCTAGCCAAGCACTCTCACTGTCGGCTCGACCGAACGACTTGCAACAACTCCGTATACGACAAATTTGTAAATCAATTTTTCGACATTCCCAAATTGCAATGGTTCATCGCAATATAATCCAAGACCCTCTCACATAGTCCTTCAGTTTCCTATTTCAAAGATCGTATGCACGCATATGTTCTGGGATATCATTCAATTGCATGTACAGTTTGAAGAAGTACACCATCACTAACGTACTTAGATTATTTTACATATTAGCTCTTATTTTACTCGCTATTTCAATAAAACTGTTATCTTAGTCCATATATATATATATATACACTACCAGAATCTGCTATTTTCCTGAGTGCCCGAAACACTCAGGAAAGTTCCAAAAACACTCGGGATAGTCATTCCCGAAGGTCGGCCGTCGGGAAAAACCACTCGGGATAGCTTAGTCAGAGAAATAACTGGTTTCTCGAGTGTTTTGATATTTACACTAGGGAAAAATAACTTTCCCGAGTGTAATCTCGAACACTCGGGAAACATAAAACACTCGGGAGAAATAACTTTCCCGAATGTTCAGATTTACACTCGGGAAAGTAGGGAAATTGTCTCGAGTGTTTGTCAACAAGGACACTCGGGAAATCTAGCCACCTGGCAACCCAGCACACATGCAGATTCGTGATTTTCCCGAGTGTTTGTCAACAAGGACACTCGGGAAATACCTGAACAGTATATGCACCAAAATTTGTACGTACAATGCATTTCATTTTAAACCAACTCAGGCTGACATAAAACTCGGCAATCAAACAGAGTATACATTCCACAAAGAAAAAAATACCACCAATTAGGCACAAATCATTACATATATAAATTAGACAACAATATTGACATAATGTTCGAGTTCACGAGACAACATTCACATATATAGATCGTGCTAATCACCTTGCATTTGCCTACACTAACATACTTAAATTCTTCGCTCATGCACGAGCGATCGACACGGTTCAATGTCACCCATTGTAGGCTTTAGGTACTCATTGTAAGTTGAAATAGTCACGTGACTAATACAAGAATAACTAGCAATCCTTCCTGGTCATTAACCTAGAAGTATCTGTTTTTCTGTCATACTTTATCATATTGTTCCTATCCAATGATTTGCGATGAGAGTGTACTGCGGCAAAGACGTATAAATCAAGAATCGGCGAACAGCAGAGAGGAGTCAAACAAACTATGCAAGATCAAGAGAGCATCTAGAGAACCATATTAACAATACAAAGATAAAATAATTGCCAACTAGATTGCTCTGATATTTCTCGAAGATTTTGTGCCAGTATCAAGATGCAAATTGAATACTTTCAATTAAACCAATATGGAACTCATTCAACAAAAGCCAAATAGCAGAGAGTTTCTTTATACAAAAAAAAAACTACATTCAACAAAAGCCTAATACTGCCCCCTCCTTCATTTTTACACAACTCTAAAATTTATACAAATCTCAAGCAAATGTTTCACACAATAAAACTAGAACATGCCTAGACTACAACATAATTTGTGTATCTATAAAAAAAAAGTTTTAAAAAAATGCACAATTCTTTCCTTCCTACCCATACCACATTGTTAGTACTTCTAGAAAATACCTTACTAATACAAATGCTACATTTTGGTATGAATGTATGATGCTATACAAAACTGTCAAGAAATGGAACAAACATTCTCACCAACAAGGACGTTTGTTTCATGTGAATATTCTACAAATTCTCACCAATAAGGACGTTTGTTTCATGTGATCGACCATTCTACAAATGTGCAACTATAATGCATATGGCAACAAAACCATGAACGCATATAGGCACAGGTGTTTTCCCTGTTTCCAGGGGCAAAAACAAATATCCATTATAAATTCATGCGTGTTAGTATGATGTTGCTGGATGATATCATGTAGCCATTCAAATGCAAAGTTCAATCCATTATAAGTTCAATCACATCTCAATTTATATATATGCATGGACACAAGTATATCCCTTTCTCAGAACAGTTTAGATTGGAAACAAACAATCAAACAGAGTATAGGAGCTGAATAAGCATTAATTGTGCTATCTACTACTCCAAAGAGAAAGATAAGATATTGCAGGAAGCAAAAACTGTAATACCCTTTCTGATGCATCCACAGGTGACCATTTTCATTTGGAAAGATGCAGAATTGCAGATGTTCTGTAGTACTGCTCTGTCGAAACTCAAAAGTTTTTTTGTTGGCCAAGATGGATATTGGAAAATCTAAGGAAGCGATGCAACACTAGTAGTATCATCCACATCACAGAGCAATAGGAGGGGATTAGAGAGAAGGATAGAGGGGAGGTTACCTCAGTGCAACCATGACAATAGCCCACTTCCATCTTTGACATAACACAACCTCACATTGATAGGCTACTACAAATATAAAGATAGGCTATTATTAAGCATGTTGAACTAGAAAGATAAACTACTAACCATTTAAAAACAATCATGGACGACTTCTTTGGAAGTAAGTCATCTAGCAAAGGTTCTAGGCCAGGGTACTGCAACAAAGTTAAAACTTTACCTCCTTTCTTACAAGCATCTCCTCCCTCCTGCATTCCATCTTTGACATAACACAACCTCACATTGATAGGCTACTACAAACATAAAGATAGGCTATTATTAAGCATGTTGAACCAGAAAGATAAACTACTAACCATTTAACAACAATCATGGGCGACTTCTTTGGAAGCAAGTCATCTAGCAAAGGTTCTAGGCCAGGGTACTGCAACAAAGTTAAAACTTTACCTCCTTTCTTACAAGCATCTCCTCCCTCCTGCATTCAAGTCAGAAAACATTAATAATGTGATAGGAAAACCAACATGCAAGAGGACCCAAAATGTACTTAAGCTTATACCTTTTCATAAGCTTAACTTTCGTAGATAACCCATCACCGAGATTAGCAACCTAAACATATTGAAGACAAAAAAAATATGAGATGGATATAATATGTTTTCATAATTGCGTTATCCAATTGCATTTGTCATATTACTTCTCATTTAACCTTATAATTATATATGTAAAAAAGCAGCAAATATATCATCTTGATAATGCCACAAGACATGCAAGAATTGCAACCCAAAAAAAGTTACTGTTTCTCGAGCTCCCTTATCGTGCTTGATTGTCTAAATTTCTCTTCTTCTAGTCCAAGCTGAATTTGAAAAAACAGAATATTATCACTAGTTCCATAAATAAAGAAGACACTTCCCCTTTACTTTTTTCATGAAATTGATAAGGAAAGAATGAACGCAACTCGTGCACATCAATTCTGGATTCTCTTAGTGACAATACTCTTCAACCTGTTGATTGGTGGCATTTCACCAATCTGAAAGGAGCACGAAGTATATTAGTAACCATTGTTTTTTTTACTTGGATAAAAATAACTGCAAGAGAATATCTTTAAATATACTTTACATACAATGGATATTGACAATTGAAGAGCAAACTATTAGCTTGGCTTGTGTCAACTGTCAAATAAAAAAATAAAACATGCATGAATTACTCTATAGTCTACACCTTAATGCGCCTAAGAGTATTCTAATATTTGGGAAGGAAAACTTTTACAAACATGTGATTTTAACTAAATGGTTTTGAGCCTAGTTGATGAACGAAAAAGAGTCTCTTGTTAATGTCCATATGCAAATTTGATGTTGTTGTTTTTTTTACAGTGATAAATGTAGAAAGTTATAAGGATTAAGGAGAAGACATGCTCATTTGTTTAGCTCTTGCCACAATCAAGTTCTTGACAGTATACATGCTCATTCATACAGCATAGGAGATGGAACATACAACTAACCTATTGTAAGGAGTACTGTAAAGGTAGGAAAATATGTAGTAGCTTTTGCATGCGCTTTTGTTCTTAACAAAACAATAGCGTGCAACAAATCAAAATAGCTCCTGACATTGGACTACGAATTAGTGATTAACAATGGTAATAAAAACTCAGCATACATAATAAATTACCAGAAATCCACTTCTTCCCTCCAATTCTCCCATGACACCGCCGCCTCCCCATGGCTCCCTCACGGTGCTTCTTGGCATGCCTTTCGCCACCCACCCGGCCACCTCCGGCTCCTTGGCCATCAGACGGTTGCTGCGGCTTCGTTCATGGCTTCTGCAGTCTGCCACCCTCTTCGGCTCAGCGCCTCCCATGGCCGTCGGCTTGGACGATGCTTTCGCCTCACAGCTTCTCGCTCACTCAGACGCCCCTAGGCCCTCCCGGTTCAGCTGGCCGCTCCTTACTATGACCAACCTCGGTCAGTGCCACCGCTCTGGCTGAAATCGCCTCCGGCTCGGCGTGCTGAGCCCAGCAAAATGGGCGGCCTGCGGGTAATAAGCGTCTTGAGAGCGAGGTGGCGGAGAAGCGCGGCATGGCGGCAAGCCATGCCGGCAAAGCGGAGCCGAGCCATTAAGCGGCCGAAGGAGGTCGAAGTGGGAGAGGAAACCAGTGGAGCCGGAACACAAGAATGAGGTGGCGGAGGCACACGTCCGGGCATTGGCGCCGATCATGACGCCATGAGCACACACGCGAGGAAGCAGGCTGTGGGCCATAGAGACAAGCGGTGGTGGCGGACAAGGCTAGCGGCAAGGCGGCACCAGGAGCCGGCGACCGGAGGGGAGCTGTGGGGGCGGCGGCTCCAAGAGTGGAGGGTGAGAGAGTTGAGGTGAAGGGGATTGGGAGAGAGAGTTGAGGTGAAGGGGATTGGGGGCGGGATATAGGGTTAGAGCGAAAAAAATGGCACGGTGCGGGAAAAAAAATGGCACAGTATTCTCTCCCGAGTGTTTCTATTTTTTACACTCGGGATTATACTTTATTTTCCAAGTGTTATGTAAAACACTCGGGAAACTTCTTTCTACCGAGTGCTGCCTTCTAGTCCCGAGTGTCCTATTAAACACTCGGGACCTACCCGAGTGTTTTCGTCCACACACTCGGGAAACATATAAACACTCGGGAAATAAGTTGTTTCTGGTGATAACTTATAGTGTGTGTGTGTATCGGCACAAAAAAAGATCAGGACAACAGATGAAAATCAGTTTGTCATCCTTGACAAGCTTCTTCGCCCAACCACGACGGCAAAGAAAATCATACGAGGGATCGAATTCCGTCATACTTAATTAGTCTAAAAAGGTATCAAACTCTGGATTAGACACGCAGATTAAAGGCTAATAATGTCAGACAAACTAGCACAGTTGAAGGTGGAAGTAAACTGTAACTCTTATCAGGCTACATACAGACCGGCCTTATGGCATAAAATCATCAATCTTTCAGAAAAAAGGAAAAAATAAAGAAGAAAATATAAAGGGGAAAGTAGAATGATATGATCAAACCAGTATAGTTACATACGTATCTGTCTGCTTCCAAAGGACCAAATGACAAAGTGACAAACCGGCTTGCTTCCATGCACTACTAACACCACATACGCGCACAGGCGAGGCGTGCACGGTGGAGAAGAAGGGCACATGCATGCATCGGCGCTGGAACCGGCGGCGGGGCGAGCCGGCCGGTCGGGAATGCCAAATCGGCAGGGAAAGAATGCACGTACCCTGCTTCTCCACCTCGCGCACCTCGCCATCCTCGATCAACCGGCAGCAGCCGCACATAGACATTAGGAGAGAGGACCAAGCTAGCTGCCATGGCCGAGACATCGACGCTTTTGTGCACCTCTCCTAGCTACTCCCCTCCTACCTGCTATATAACGCTTTGAAGTTTGAAGACTAATTAAAGACTACTCCTGTGCTAGGTAAAGACTACTCCTGTGCTAGGTAGTGTGCACTGCTGCTGCTTGGCAGAAATAAGCTTTTTTCAACGGTGCAAAAAGTTCTCCTCAAGATTATGTAAGGGAGAGGTTAACCCAACAAGGGGGGACGGAAGCCACCAACCCGTCTAGAGTGTAGGGTCCGGGACATCGAGAATGGCTGAATTCTCTAGGGGACCAGGAATTGACATGGGACTATGGGAGTACTACTGTCCTTGCCTTTCTATCCTTTCCCTTCACCCGAATGAATGGCATTTTGTAGCTAGTTTCCTCCCTTTTTCTCTACTTGTTGCCTTCGTTTATTTCGACAAATTAAATTGGGCTGGATATATAGCATGTCTATATACCTGCTGCTGGTGGTAGCATTGTGAATCGTGACCTCAGAAAGCGTTGCGCATTGCGTCATTGTAGAGTGGTCCGCGCTAACGGAGCAGCGCCTTGTGTCGTGGAAGCATAGGGCGACGTGCCTCGCGAAAGGAAGCAAGAATCATTTGTGGTTCTGCCCGAAAGCAAGCAAGACGCGCTCGATCGATCTCTTCTTCAGAGGAGAGTGAAGCAAAGCATGCGCAACTACACGGAGTTTTTGGCTGACGTGGCCACTTTTTACAGTTCTTTATATCCGAAATGATAAAAATAACACTGCAGTAGGATAAACACGTGGCATGTATACCCCTACCACGATCCCGAAGGTTGCCTGCCACAGTTTCCGTCCGCTGACCCCCTCCTGCCACGCTCCCCATTCGCTGCAGGCTCCTACTATACGTATGTGTAATGTGTACGGTATGTTTTATCGTATATGTAGATAGTATGTAGTACATTCGCATAGTACTGGAGCCCCATGGTAGGAGACTTTTTTGTAGCAGGAGCTCCTTTTTGGTGGGAGCCAAAGCCTTCAGATTGGCATCACGTACGCTAGGATACATACAAAGTAGGCTACATCAATCTTATATGGTGAAACTAACATTTCTCAGAGACATGAGACTGCAAATAATGTAAGTACCAGCTAGCTAGAGCAAGGAGGTTTTCGAATTAATGAACCTCAAATGCTAGCTAACAAGTACTTGCTCCAAAGTGATCTTTAAACATTGTCCACATGACCAATCAAACATTGCAGCCACTGTAGGCAAATAGAATTCAACACGTATATTCGATGTATGAGGTGATACGTATACACATACAGGCACAACCGTCTCTATGAATAAAGGAGAGGATAAGGAAAGCGCTAAACTACATTGGAGTACAAGATAATTATATACATGCCATATATACAAAGTCATGGTAGGCAGGTGAAGATATGCGCTAATATACCCTGCCGCAGTCGAAGCATCTGTCTTCTGGTTGCATACTTGCACGACAATCCCTAGGATTTTCATGGAAATTGTGGCATAGAACTAGGAGATGATGATGTAGTTGTCTTGTGCCTAGGTTGGAGTGGCGAGACCGGGCTCGGAGTCGTCGATGTGGGTGGTGAGGCCAAACTTGCCATGAACGACCTTGAAGAAGCCGCACCATGCCGAATAGTTGGACTCCTAGAGATCCAAGACCATGGGGACATGGGTGCGGATGTTGGTGACTTGGGCGGCTAACGATGGGAGGTGGCTGACCGGAGTGGATGTAGCGGAAGGATTGATACACTACTACAGAAAATGTCTTTACAGACAGTTCAAAAACGTCATCACAGACGGTTTCGTGAGCCGTCTGAGTTTATGGGTCAGTAATGACATAAGGTCATCACAGACGATTTTCAAACTGTCTGTAATACATACTATCACAGATGGTTATTAACTCAAAACCGCCTGTGATAGTCGATTATCACAGACGGTTTGTAGATGAAACCGTCTGTGATAGCCGACTATCACAGACGGTTTCATGTACAAACCGCGTGATAGTCGGCTATCATGCATTTCGGTTTCATCTACAAACCATCTGTGATATTCTTTTGCATTGCTAAATCTATTTCTGTTTATTAGCTAGCCTCAGCAAATGCTAGTCATGTCCTCTGAAACAAGCTGAAACACAACATTAAGTTGTATACATCCAATTCACATTCATTTCAGAAACAAGCACATCCAATTCGCATTCATTTCAGAAGCAAGCACATCAAATTCGCATTCATTTCAGAAACAAGCACATCTAATTCACAAATCAATTAATTAAAATTAACCATTAATGTACATTTACACACATGTACCATTAAGTTCAATCTACATTGTGGAAATTCCCATCTGAATTTATGACCTGACTGTTCAGGAATGACGCAAAGTGCGATCGAATTTTTATGAGCTCGCTCTGTTCCAACGCAGTTTCGGCAATGGTCGCAATCTGTCACTAGGAAGATTAAATTCATGCTTATATAAATTGGTAAGTATGAAATAATTGTTGCAAGATTGACAAACCTGAGGATCATTGGTGATCGTGGAACCAATGAGTAGTTTCATGTTGTGGCAAAAATAGTATCCACAGAGGTTGCAGGCCGGTGGCTGCTTGTGGCACTGCAAAAATAGAATTGGTTAGTTCGAGAGGCATTACTACGAAGTGTTATATAGGATTAATGTGTACTAGCTAGCGAGTACTGGGAAATTTAGATCGTGTCGCAGCGTCCTTCCCTTGGATTTCCCTCCTTTAGTATAGAACACACCGAACGACCTATGTGATTCCAAGAAGTTAGCCTTAGCCATTGCAAAGGAAGGAAAGACTACAATAGAGTTTCTATGGAGGAAATGTGTTTACCTGTTGATTAAATTCCGGATAACTATGAAGTTGTGAGTGGCCCTCTGTAGGGAATCTAGGTATATTACCCAGTTCCATTTTGGTACAATTACAATTAGAATCCAGTGGAACCTACACAAGTATGTCACCATGGTCATTAAACCTAAGTTCGTGTTGCTTATAAAGTACAAATCAACAAGTATAGCCAGTAGTGCAACACTTACTCCTGGTTGTAGGGCAAAAGTATGTATTCCTTGTTGTGGCGAGCCAGCAAAAACTCTATAACGTAATCCTCGACGAATCTTGCATTCTCCTTGATGGTTTGCTCGGAGACCATGTGTGGGTCGAGGAAACCTACTGATGAATTTCTTAATTCGGCTTCAGACATCATGTATCTATATAAAAAAGCAATGAGTTATATATCATGAGTCAATGAGGACCATGACATCATGTTTGAACCAGATACCAGCGCAATTATCATGAGTCAATGAGGACTATGACAGCATGACAGATTATTAATAGAAAGAGTGAGGGGAAGGGGCGTCGGGGTCGGCAACTCGGTATTGGTTACCTTTGGGCGTCGAGGAGAAGGACGAGCAGGGAGCAGTACCGGAGCAGCAGGGCGGCATCGAAGGGGAGGCGCGCTGGGCTCGGGGGAGGGGAGGAGGCACGGTGGGCTCGGGGGAGGAGGCGCGCCAGGCTCGAGGAGGAGGCGGCATGATACGGGGTGGCCCGATCTTCTCGAGTAGAACCGTAGATAAATAGCGCTTGATGACGAACACCGCTCAGCTGTACACCACGCGCTAGTGCACAGACTTGCAGCTCTATGGATATTCGCCAACACGCACCGGGATGATCGCCGCTAGACCACGAGCGGAGATCGCCAAGCCCTCAATTCCCAGCGAAAAAGCAAACTTGACCTTCAAATGTAGAACGAACAAATGATCGCCTAATTCTCTCTCAGAAGTCCTCGCATGAACTCTAGTTTAGAACGAACAAGCAATAGCTATGTTTCAATTCTTATGCATAAAACTGGTCTGAGTTACAATGGGGGTCTACCCCTCAATATATAGTCTCGGGCTAAGAGCTATTCAGTACTAATTTTCCATGTGGTACTATTCCTACGCGTACTGTTCATCTGAGGCACTATTCACGTGCGGCCCGGTACTGTTCACGCGAGGCCCGCTACTGTTCACGTGCGGCCCGTTACTGTTTACGCGCGGCACTATTCATGGGTCGGTTACTGTTCATGCCGTGGACTTGTGCTTCCTTCCTGGTTCCTCCCCATGGGCTTTGGGCTTGACCGTTTGGGTCTTGATCCCTCGCTTGGCCGCATGGACGTTGGCCCTCTCCTCTTTGGCCGAATGGGCCACAGGCCAGCGCCTTGACCTTCTGAATTGATGGTCTTCCTTGGATGACGGCCGCATATCCTTGATCTCCGTCCATCGCTGAATCTTCAAACCGGAGCACAAGCAAAACATTATTTTTAGGTAGTATAAAATTCGCATTAAAATCAATGATATATTCATTAAGGAGCAAGTTCACCTGAGATTGTAGTTTCTTGGCACGTGCTCTTGTTATTGGTCCTGTCGGCAACTCGAGGCGTATATCATGAGCATTAGGTGGAGGAGAAGAAGGTGTTGTAGGGATGCCCTCATCATCCTCCCCCTCTTGAAAAGGCGTCGTCCTCGACGCTAGATCATCAGCACCGAAGAACGGTGATAAATCAGCAACGTTGAATGTCGAGCTCACGCCGTAGTCATCTCCCGGAAGCTCGATTTTGTATGCATTATCGTTAATCCGCTCAAGCACTTTGAAAGGTCCATCTCCTCGTGGCGACAACCGATTTCGTCGATCCGAAAGTGATCCTTGCGGTAGTGTAACCAAACTAAATCGCTTTGGTGAAAAATCATCTTCTTTCTTTTCTTGTTCGCCTTGTCGGCATAGTACTTAAACTTTATGCTCAATTTCTTCTTTCACCTTGATGTGCAATTTCTTCGCATATTCAGCCCTCTTTAACGCCTCCATATTTGTTCGTTGTTGACTTGGAAGCGGCAGCAAATCAAGTGGCGTAATAGGCTTGAAACCATACACCACCTCAAATGGACACATCTGTGTAGTAGAGTGGACGGCTCTCTTGTAGGCGAACTCTACATGTGGCAAACAGTCCTCCCACTCCTTGATATTTTTCTTCATCATGGTCCTTAGCAGCATCGAAAGTGTGCGGTTCACCACCTCTGTTTGACCATCAGTTTGGGGATGACAAGTTGTGCTGAATAACAACCTTGTCCCTAGCTTTCCCCAAAGTGTCTTCCAGAAATAACTCATGAATTTGACGTCGCGATCTGAGACAATGGTTCTAGGTACGCCATGCAACCGCACTATCTCCCTGAAAAATAAATCAGCAACATGTGACGCATCGTCGCTCTTGTGTACGGAATAAAGTCGCCATCTTCAAAAATCGATCCTAGCGACAAAAACATAATCTCTCCCCTCTTAGTCCTAAGCGGTCCTAAAACAAAGTCCATACTAATATCTTCCCATAGTGCATTAGGAACTGGAAGAGGAGTATACAAACCATGTGGATGCAACTTCGATTTCGCCTTGTGACAAGTTATGCACCGTTGTACATACCTGCCCATATCACGCCTCATCTTAGGCCAATAAAAGTGATCGCTCAGCATAGACAACGTCTTCTCACGTCCAAAATGTCCCATCAATCCACCGCATGAGATTCTGCAATAATAACAAACGCATTTAACGATTACGAACGCATAGTTTGTTAGCACGAAATAAAAATCCATCATGAATGTGAAATTTGTCCCAGCCTTTCCCATCTTTGCAATGCACATAAGGTGAAGCAAAATCATGGTCATTAGCATATAAATCACGCAAACTCTCTAAACCAGGAACTTGCACATCTAAGGTATTTAAAAGCACACTTTTCCTAGAAAGAGCATCAGCAACCACATTTTCCTTTCCCTTCTTATATTTCACAATGTAAGGAAACGACTCGATAAATTCTACCCACTTAGCATGTCGACGGTTCAATTTAGCTTGGCCTTGCAAATATTTTAATGCCTCATGATCAGAATGTATTATGAATTCCTTAGGCCATAAATAATGTTGCCAAACTTCTAAAACTCGCACTAAAGCATCTGACTCCTTATCATAGACCGGATAATTCAATTGTGCACCTTTGAGTTTCTCGCTAAAATAAGCAACCGGTCTTCCTCTTGCATCAAAACACCGCCAATACCAATTCCACTAGCATCACATTCAATTTCAAAATTCTTAGTGAAATCGGGTAAAACAAATAACATGCCTCGCTTAAACGCTTTTCAATTTATCAAATGCGACTTGTCGTACCACCCCATCTAAACTCAATACCTTTTTTGTTAATTCATTCAATGGGGCAGCGATGGTGCTAAAATCATAACTAAACGCCGATAAAAACCAGCGAGTCCATGAAAGCTTCTAATTTGACTAACATTCATAGGAGTAGGCCAATTTTAATTGCTTCAATTTTAGACTCATCTACCTCTACTCCCTGTGCCGAAACCACATAGCCCAAAAATATTACACAATCTTTGCAAAAGTGCACTTCACTAAGTTCCCAAACAACCTAGCATCGCGTAAAACACAGATAGCACTTATCTAATGTGGTCAATATGATCAGATTCATTATGGTCAGTAAATCAAGATATCATCAAAATACCGACCACAAATTTCCCAATAAAATGCCTCAAAACATGATTCATCAATCTCATGAATGTACTAGGTGCATTTGTTAACCCAAACGGTATGACTAACCACTCATACAAACCAAATTTTGTTTTAAAAGCAGTTTTCCACTCATCCCTTCTTTCATCCTAATTTGATGATACCCACTCATAAATCAATTTTAGAAAAATAATAGCACCACTCAATTAAGTCTAACATATCATCTAAGCGAGGTATAGGATGACGATATCGAATAGTGATATTATTAATCGCTCTACAATCTATGCACATGCGCCAAGTACCATCTTTCTTAGGAACTAAAATAGCAGGAACAGCACAAGGGCTTAAACTTTCGCGTACGTACCCTTTGTCTAGAAGCTCTTGTACTTGTTTCTGGATTTCCTTTGTTTCCTCGGGGTTGGTGCGGTACGGTGGTCGGTTTGGTAGCGTCGCTCCCGGAATCAAATCAATTTGATGCTCTATCCTGCGGATTGGTGGCAAACCAGCGGGCACCTCCTTCGGAAAGACGTCGCTGAACTCCTGCAAAACATGAGAGATACTACTAGGAAGAGATGTCAAGTCGTCAGTAGAAAGCAAAGCATCCTTGTACAGGAGTACAAAGTGCACCAAATTAGGATTCTCACAAAAAGCTCTTATCTCTGATTTGGTGGCTAGCATTACTAAACCTTTATCTCCCTCACTTTTCTTGTTACCGCTCAATTGTGGCTTGTGGCTCTCACTCACCGAAGGTGGAATCTCTCTATTTTGTGTACTTTCAATTTTCACCTCAACTTTCTTCTTATCAGCATTGACTATCTCTGTCGGTGTAAGTGGATACAAAATCACATCTTTGCCGCTCCACTTAAACTTGTAGCAGTTTGTATGCCCATCATGGTAAACATGCCGATCAAACTGCCATGGGCGCCCCAACAGCAAGTGACAAACTGACATGGGCACCACATCGCAAACAATGGTATCCTCATACTTGCCAATCTTGAAGTGCACCTTTACCATATGACTGACTTTCACCTCTCCCACATCTCTCAACCACTGCACATGATAAGGATGAGGATGCGGTAAATATTTTAAGCCCAATTTTGTGCACATCTCCTTGCTGGCCAGATTATGACAACTTCCTCCATCAATTATAACTTTGCACACTTTACCACCCATCGCGCCCATAGTGAAACAAATTGCACCGTTGTGCGGTAGATGACTTCTGTGACACGCTAAGTACACGAGGTGTGCACACTAGCATATGCTCTCCATCTGGCGACCCCGGCCTACAGTCCATTCTCTCATCCTCTGTGGGATCTTTTGCAAAATCAGCAAACGGAGTAGTATCATCCTCATCACTAGCTGAAATATACCCATCATCAGTAAGTATCATAACTTTATTATTTGGGCAATCTTTCTGAAAATGACCAACTCCCTTACACTTGTAGCATGTCACATCACGTGAATGACCTGTAGAACCCATCGAGGATGCCGCGCTAGCGGCGGGCACCGGTGGTTGGCGTGTCGATGGTGGTGTACTATCATCTTCTTTGTCTTTGAATCTGCGTGTCACGAAATTGCCTCGGATGGAGCGGACTTGCCGGCTGTCCGTGTTGTGCGGTGGTCTTGTGCTCATTGAATAACGTTGTCGTCAAAGATACTTTGCATCTTCAATTACACCTTCTCGGCCTCACGTGCACGATGCATCAACTCAACCATGTTGTTGTATTGATGATGATTAACGATCCGCCAAATAGCATAATTCATCCCAAAGAAGAAAACGAGCCATCGCTTGTTCCTCATTCTCACGCACATCGGCATGTATGATAATCTGCTCTATCTCTTTATAATACTCATCAACCGATTTCAACCCACAGCGCAACCCAATCAACTTCTCATGCGGTGGCGCTTGTAATGTGTAGGTACAAAGCGGCGCGCGCATATGTCTCTTCAGCTCGTCCCATGTAACAACCGTGGCTCGTGGTCGTTCCATACGTTGTTGCACACAACGCTCCCACCATGTAGCGACATATCCGTCCAAAGCGACAGCGGCAAGATCCAACTTCTTGTTGATCGAATAGCGGTTCATGCGAACAACTTGTCAACTTTCAGCTCCCATGCAAGATAAACCTCTACCTCTGTAGTACCCTCAAAGGACGGCATCGTAAACTTGGGCTTTGCAACCAGATCATCGGCGTCCTCATCATGTCGACGATTGCGGGCATACTGATTATGTTGACGGCGCGGCAAATAGTCATCGAACACGGACTCGTCGCCGTCATCGTCATTGTGGCGGTTGCCACGGCCTCCTCCATGGGCACCATAGTAGGCACCCCCAAAGGCGCCGTTATGCGCGCCTCCATAAGCGCCATCGTGGGCGTACATGTATGCACCGCCTCCTCTTGCGCCAATGCCACGGCCGCGCCCTTGTGCAGGGGGACGCGCCGCAACCTCAGCAACAACACGGTATTTGTTGCGCCGCCGCGCTCTACGCCACTGTTAGATAAATTGTCGTTGGTGTGGTTCATCCTCGCGCTGTCTTCTAGCGACAGCTTCCACATCTATCTCGTCGCGTGGCTCGTACGGGAGGTGAACACTCCCCGCATCGCCACGTGTACCCAGCTGCATCGAAACGGTGAGATTGGCAATTGCATCGAGCAGTACCTTGTGGTTGTCATCAACGATCACGGATAGCTTTTGGAAGTCTGACCCCAGACCATCCAAGTTGTTTTGGACACGCCCAATGTCGCGCACAAGCGCGGTCGACCTTAGCGGAACTCGTCTCGAGCGTGTACGAAGTGTATGGTAGTGCATCTTTGTGATCGGATCAGTAAGGTTACCGTCTATATCCTTGTCCTGCTCACTTCCTGACATGGTTACAGTAGCAAAAATACCAAGTGACAATATATGTGAAAAATAAGTGAAAATCTCTCAACTACTGTTCTGAAACAAAGCAAGTTGCACCGTTCAAATAAATTAAGAGTAGCAAAACTTACGCTCGTTGCAGCGAGCGACCAACCTAGATTGTGCGGCGAATACCAAAACGACGACCAATACTTGACACGGATGTTTTAGGTGGAGCTAGGTGAGGAATCCTAACAATTCAGAATTTAAAGATTGTCTAGCTAGGTAGTAATCCAAGCGAGACTCCACGATTGCCTAATTGCGATCGGTATATATAAGTGAAGAGTAGACAAAGAACACACGCACAAAGATATTGGGACTATTGCAAACAAAGGAATGAGCGATTAGCAAGAACAAAGTTGTATTGAGGCTGACGCTTCGTATTACAACAGTTCAAGGAGAGACGCTAGCTAGTGCTCAAAAATTGGATATGAGGGCACAAGATTGCTCAAATTATGGTACGCGAACAACAGTGGATGCACTCTAACAAGAGAAAATAACACTGTCGGTGTTTTAGAACCGAACTTACGTAAAGATTGTTTGATTCGGGGGGTCTCCTAGAATGGAATCACGCAGAGAGATTGACACGGGGATTTTTATACAGGTTCAGGCCTTCTCCGGAGAGAATAACAACCCTACTCCTGTGTGTGTATGGTATTGAGTGTATTTTGAACAATCAGGGGAAAAACTAAGACTATTACAGATAGTGCTTGTATTCCTGATGGCCCGATTGATCTTATCCTTACTTTCTCTGATTGCCGCCTTTTATAGTATGTGAAGGAGCGGCCGTTACTCGAGATAAAGCGGCGCCTCATCACCTCCGTATTCAAGACGTTAGTAATAATCACGGTGTATTAACTCCTCCACGCCGCTAACACAACTATATATCGAGATAATGGAGTATTACGTGTCATTACTTGCGAGAATAACGGCGTATGATGATTGTTTGAATCCTTAATCAATAAGACCCACTTATGCAGGGTTTATTTGATCATAAGGTGGTCGTAGTTGACCTAGTCGTAGAGGAGCCTACGACTATGAGGTAGTCGTAGCAAGACTTACGACTATGGGGTAATCGTAGCATAACTTACGACTATGGGGGTGGTCGTAGAAGAACTTACGACCACCCATTAGGCTCTTCCCTTATAACATTAAGGGGTATACTCAGGGTCCACATGACGTCATATTTACCTATAATAAGAGTTATAGATAAAAGATGAAATGAGGATTATTATATCCTCGTCATCTAGCCCCCCAGCTTCAAGTGAAAGCAACTTACTTGGTAAAGGGGTTACAGATGGTCTTACGACCACGAGAGGATCGTAGAAAAATAGTCGAAGGAAAAACTCTTCGATTGTATACTACTTTGACCAGAAATATGCTTGGTCAAAAAAATTACCTACGACCATCAAGTAGTCGTAAAAGCATTCCTACGATCACGAGGTGGTCGTAGTATAGTGATCGGAAGAATGAACTTTCCGATTATCATTTCCTTTGGTTGAAAAGATCTAACCAAGGAAGTAATTTTGCTTGAGGTGTAGCATAAACCTGATTTTCTCGGCGGACACACCGGGAATCTCAAGCGGCGTCCAGATTAACTTTTATGCATTGAAGCGGTTCAAGGCGATGGCGACCCTTGGAATGTCACGCCTCGGCTCAAGGTGCGTGGTTATAAATACCTCTGGGAGGGTAAAACCTAAGATCTTACCTTTCCCCAAATCATTCTCTGTTCATCAAGTTCTTGTCTTCTCGCCACCAACTCGATCGAAAATCTCCTCTTTACGAGAAAAATGGCCGGAGAGTTTCGAATGGGCGAGTCGGAGATGGATCTGGCGAAGATGCAAACCCTTGTCAATGCTAGGAAGATTCGAGAGAAAGTTCTTGTGGAGTGGTTCGGCGCATAGCGAAGAATGGTCGTCGGGGAGGAAGGACAAATCCGTCTTCGAAAGCGTATTGTGAGTGTGGTCTTCGATTACACGCTCACCCTTTCTCACATTGATACTCGAGCATTTTGGAGTGGAATTGGTGAACCTTGGTCCTAATTCCATCACCATACTGAGCGTATTTGTATATCTGTGTGAGGCGTGCACAGGAATTCCAGCGGATCTTGAGCTTTTTAGTATTTCTCTGGAATGGCTCGACAATGCAGGATAAATTTGGAAGTTGTGGTTTGAAGCTCCATGGCGGGAAGTCGAAGGAGTATATTCAGATGTTCACTCGGTCCTCATGGCGTTGTGGAGGAAGAGGTGGTTTCTTGGAAAGTCACCTCAAGAAGGCGATCTTTCTTTGAAGGAAGGTCACTTAGAAAAGAAAGCTTCTGGATTCGACTCCCGGGATATCAATCAGTGCCCCTATATTCAAGCCATCAAGGATTTGAAAGCGGAGGGTTGATCGGATGGCATGTGGTGAAGGATTTCATCACACGTCGAATTAGTCCTTTGAAGAAGCGAGTGCCTCCTATGTGGAGGTACACGGCCAAAAGACCCGACCGGGGACTACGAGGGAGGTAAGTAGTTTTTCGACTTAGCTCTCAATTTGGTCTTTCTGCAAAGTTGTTTAAAGAATGCCTTTATCTGTTTGAACAGATCTTTCACCAGCGGAGATTGACGTTAGAGTCAGACTCGTTTGCGAGAAGCCTCCGCCACTTAGTGTGGCGGTTCTAAGATTCTTGCGGTCGTATCCATGAGAGGAAAGGATGGTTCGCCTAAAGGTAATCAGTAGTTGATTTTATCCTTAGGACTTCATAGTCGTAGAAAGAACTTACGACTAGAGAAATGTTGTAGAAAAACTTACAACTTAGTAGTGACCGTAGAAAATCTTACGATCGAGGAAAGGTCGTAGAAAAACTTACGACTTGATACTTTGGTCGTGGAAGGTCTTCTGACCGATTAGTAATTCTTCTTTTTACATTTTTGCTTTACGAAAGTAGGTATGGAAAATCGTCGGGACGACGAAGAAGCTGTACTGATAACCATCGGTGCAGAATTGACAAAAGACAAAGGCTCAGCTCCTCCATCCAAGAGACGTCGACTTACAAGAGCCGCTGACAAGGGAGGAGCAAGCTCGAGTTCTAGCCCTTCGACCCGATCCTCTGCAAAGCCTGTGGCTGACATAGCCATGATTGAAGCCGAAGTGAAGCATTGGTGAGGAGGTCAAGCAGTGAACCTCTTAAGCGCAAACCTCGCAAGGCCAAGGTACCTTTTTATTACAACAAGAAAGCTTTCACAGTTTCTGCTACTTCTAGATTTGTCAAGCAACTAGAAAAGGAGAACTGGAAGGAATTTATGTCTTTTGTGAAGGACAATCTTGATCGGTATGAGCCTACTGCTGAGGGTAGCGCTGCTCTTGGAGTGATCGAGACCGATCTCGGTCCTCCGGAAAGTCAAGAGACCATAGAGATGGTCCTGTTCAAGACTCACGACGAGGCGTGGTCATGGTGAACCTATTCCCCATCGAACTACGACGGGGCGTGGTCGTGAAAAGAAGTCAAAGAATTCTTCCATCGGAAGATGGCTCCAAAGTTTCGATTAAGTCTAGGGCGCAGAGGTATGTGAAACAAGCTAAAGTGTAAGAGCGACATTTACCTTTTGCTTTCCACAATTTGACTTGCTATCCTTTTGTTGTTTTTAGCCCGACTCCTTGAATTTCCGAGAATGCTTCCGTTGAGAAGCCTATTGCTACCTCTCCAAATCTTTGGAGAGACAACAAGGAAGTGGTCGATGGATCATCCTCGGCCAGTGGTAGAAGAAGTCGTGGCTCCCGGCGGTTGTCACGATCAAGTCGTAACTATGGCCAACGAGGCGTGACCATAGTTCTTGAGTGGCATCTACAACCACCGAGGTAACCGTCATGTCCACCGAGGTTGCAACTACTACTACTGAGGTAGCGGCTACACCTATTGAGGCAGTGGTTACGACAACTGAGATAGTCGCCATGACCACTAACGTGGTCGTAGGACCAGCAGAGGAAGTCGTAGAAGCCTCTGCCCAAGGTGATGATGTGCCTGACCACCGTGAGGGGAAGGAAATCGTTGCAGACCTCCTTCCTGGTACCCAAAGAGAAACTACAATTTCAGAATCTAAGATGAAGAATACTTCAATTTCGCTCGATTTCTCCGCCCCGCTTCCATAGTGGGGTCTTCTGCCTTTAGATCTCACCACCGAGTCCCCCATCCCAAAGACATTCCCAATAGAGGGAACACTTTTGATAATGAGCGCCTTGAGAAGGTTTGGTGGGACCAAGTTGAGAGAGTGGATTTGACGAAGCACCCAGTGAGTCAGTGTACTCAATATTTGCTCGATCAACCATGACTGTAAGTATTTGATGATACTTATACATACAGGTATAATCTTCTCTTATTTCTCACTGTCTTGTCTTTTGCAGAAAGCCATAGAGCAAATCGCCGTTGTCGGTGAATATCATCGACAACTTCTAGAGCTACGACAAGAAAAAGAGGAACTCTGCAAACAGGCAGAGAGGTGGTAAGTCACTATTTTTCATAATCATTTTTGACTACTTATATAGTGCTTACGGGGTTTGTCATGGAAAAACTCACGACTAGGTACTGGTCGTTAAAGACTTACGACCAGTGGCTTTGTCGTAGAAGAACTTACGAATAGGTGATGGTCGTAGAAGAACTTACGACCATGAGATTTTGTCGTAGAAAAACTTACGACTAGGTCGATGGTTGTAGAAGAACTTACAACCGATTGACCAATGCTTATGTTCACTTTTATCCTTTGCAGGTTGAACAGTGACGCAAAGACCTTAGCCGACTCGCCGATTATGAAAAAGAGGAGTCAAAAAGCTATGGGAAAAAGTAGAATTCCTTTTGGGGAAACTTAAAGAAGCCAACTCGCAAGCATAAAATTGCAGGAAGGAATGAACAATGAAGTCTTGAACTTAAGATCGCTATTTACTTTGATCTTTATTTAACTCTCGCTTCTTTTCGAAAAAGAAGATGAGATGAAAAGCTCGAGAATGAAGTCAAAGAAAACTTGATCATTCACGAGCTTACTCGTATGTCCAAAAATAAAGATCAAGATCTTGAGACGCCGAGAACTTCGAATATCGGTAAGTAATTAGTTACTGCGATCCTTCTGAGTTATTTCCTTTTCTTACTCCCACCTTTTCTAGGAATGGATCTTGAATTGGGAAGACTCGAGACCGAAATCACGGAAAAAACCATGATTTATAACTAGACCGTCCTTATTGCAAAGAAGAATCTGAGAGGACATTAGATCATAGGAGAAAAAGCATCTTTGAGACCGTTGCTTCCCATAATGAAGAGGTCAAGAAGTTGGATTCTCGACTAGTGGGTAAGAAATTCTTTTACCCGTGATTATTTTTCTTTTCTTTTCCTCTAGAAGTTTATCTTTGTTTGGCCAATCTTATTCTTTTTAGAACAAGTGGTCGAAAACAAAAAGCTTCGCGAGGCTTCGACTTGTACCCAACAGGAGATGGAAGCAATGAAGATTAAACTTCAAGGCAACATCACGCTCCTGAACAATGTGCTTGGTGAGCTACATAATGAGGGAAAGACTCCTCAAGATGATACGATAACCGCTCACATAAGTACTATTGGGGACCAAGTCGGGACTTTGCAAGATCTGGTGACTACTCTGAAGGCCAACCAAGCTGAATCGATAAAGGAAGCGGTCGAAACTGCAGTAAGTTATGCATTAGCAAAACTTAAAGCTCATGACCCCAACCTTAATGTGCAACCTCTCGAAGCCGACTTCGACTGCTCTGAAGCAGAAGGAAGACGTGCTGGCTAATCGTACTGCGCGTTATAGGTAATATGTGTTCATGTCGTCCGATAGAATTGGATTCTATGTGTAACTTGTTTTTGCAGGGATTGATGTGAATAGTATGGCCCATTGTGTATGTGATGCATGTATGGATTTTCATGACCTGCGTGTCATGTTGTGAGTTAGCCATCGAGATACATTTTATTGTATAACGGTCTGCGTACCGACATGTGATGCTTGATATTATCCTATGTAATTCATTACTAGCTCTTAGGAGTAATTGCTTAGTAGATGAATGCGGTTGGAGACTTCAAGCATGGTGGTCGAGGACGAGGAAGCATCTTGATGGAGATCGTCATGTTAAGGGCCATACTATTTCACGGTGGATATGATTATCTGTGAATGTTTGTGTTTATTCTGTCATGATATTAAGTCATGTTTTTCATTAGATGCTTTTAACATGATAAAATTAAAATTCCCTCACATAATGTTAAGTTAAAATTGATGCCCTCCAATAAGTTGCACCATCAAAAGTCTTGTATTTTAATGGTAGGTCTTGCTAAAGCGTAATGCCATTAACTTTCCTTGACTAGATGGGTTTGTGTCGGACACTTACACGCATTGCATTGGTTTAACTTGACAAGGTCATCATAACGATTATGGACCTTGGGGCATAGGGTTGGAGTCAAGCATAGAGATCTGCCCAACAACAAGAGTCATATAGAGATATGATTAGCAAAGGGTTGCTTACGAATTCATTAATCTTCTAGCGGTGATGCCAAAGCTCACTAGTAGATTACCCGATTGTGGATCTTGAATCACTAAATGTCATAAGAGGGATATGGTATTTAGTGGGAGTATCTTTATTAAATTGTTTAATAGAAGTTACTTTTTGAACATATGTCTTAGTTTTATGTATTTTATGTTGTAGATCATGGCACCAATCGTTGTACCAACATCGGTTTTGCTTTACGTTCGATACTTGAAAAGGAAAAACTGAATGGAACAAATTTTATGGATTGGTCCCGCAACCTAAGAATTGTTCTTAGGCAAGATAAAAGGAACATGTTCTAGAGGAACCAATTCGGATGTGCTCGCGATAATCTTCTTGCTACTCTTAAATCCGCCTATAAAAGGCATGTGATGAATCCTTGATGTTAGTCGTCTTATGCTTGTCTGCGATGAACTCGGACCTTGAAATGCAGTTTGAGAACATTGAGGCCTACGATATGATCGTGGCGCCAAAGGCATGTTTGAGACACAAGCAAGAACCGAGAGATTTGAGATCTCAAAGAACTTGTTTGCGTGTAAGCTAGCCGAGGATAGTCCGGTGAACCCACATGTGATCAAAATAGTTGGTTACACACGAGCTTGGAAAAACTTGGTTTTCCACCGAGTCAAGAGTTGGCTCTGATTTGATTCTTGCTTCGCTTCACGCAAGCTATGGTCGATTCATTACGAACTTCCATATGAATGGCTTAGACAAGAATCTCACCGAACTACATATGATGCTTAAGACTGCAGAAGACAGCATTAAGAAAAGCAACAGTCATGTGATGATGGTGCAAAAGAGTACAAGCTTCAAGAAGAAGGCTAAGACTTGGGTCAAGAAAAAGGGCAAGGCTAAAGTTTCGGATGAGATCCAAACCAACAAACCTAAACCCAAGACTAAGTCTGGCCCGACTCAAGAGAATGAATGCTTTTACTGCAAAGAGCTAGGCCATTGGAAGAGGAACTGCAAGAAATACCTGGCTGATCTGAAAAAGAATGGTGGGACTAAACCTTCCACTTCAGGTATTAATGTTATAGATGTCTTACTTGCTGATTCTTCTGTTAACTCATGGGTATTTGATACCGGGTCGGTTGCTCATATTTGCAAATCGATGCAAAGTCTAACAAAGAATAGGAGAGTTGCAAGAGGCGAGATGGATCTTCGCGTCGGGAATAAAGCAATGGTTGCTGCATTAGCCGTCGGGACTTTACCATTGGTTTTGCCTTAAGGATTTATTATGCAATTAAATAATTGTTATTACGTTCCAACCATGAGTAGAAACATTATCTCGGCCTCATGTTTGATGGCAGAGGGTTATAAATTCATTATTGAGGACAATGGTTGTTCTATATTTTTGAATGATATGTTTTATGGCTATGCTCTGTTTTGAACGGGTTGTTTATTTTAAATCTTGATGATGCACCCATCTTTAATATTAATGTAAAGAGGCTTCGGCCTAATAATATGAATTTCACTTTTATCTGGCATTGTCGTTTGGGTCACATAAGTGAGAAACGCATGAAGAAGCTCCATGATGATGGAATTCTAAACTCATTTGATTTGGAATCATTTGAAACATGCGAGTCTTGCCTACTCGGGAAAATGACCAAGACACCTTTCATCGGTCGGAATGAGAGGCGTCCGACTTGTTGGCACTCATACATCTTGATGTGTGTGGACCAATGAGCACGACAGCTAGAGGTGGTTTTCAGTACTTCATTACTTTCACCGATGACTATAGTAGATATGGATATATCTATTTAATGAGGCACAAGTCGGAATCCTTTGAAAAGTTCAAAGAGTTCCAGAATGAGGTGAGAATCAACTTGGCAAGATAATCAAATCTTTGCGATCGATCGTGGAGGTGAATTTTGAGCCAGAATTTGGCAATCATTTGAAACAATGTGGAATTGTTCCACGACTTACGCCACCGGTACTCCACAATGGAATGGGGTGTCCGAGCGTAATAGGACCTTGTTAGACATGGTTCGATCGATGATGAGCCAATCTGATCTGCCATTGTATTTTTGGGGTTACGCTCTAGAAACTGCCACTTTCACTCTAAATAAGGTACCATCTAAATCAGTAGATAAGACACCATATGAGATATGGACTGGGAAGAGTCCTAGCTTGTCTTTTCTAAAGATTTGGGGATGTGATGTCTATGTTAAACGTTTGACGTCTGATAAACTCACACCTAAGTCGGAAAAATGCTTCTTTATAGGATATCCTAGGGAAACCAAAGGATATTATTTCTACAACCAAGAGGAGAGCAAAGTGTTTGTTGCCCGAAATGGTGTCTTTTTGGAAAAAGAGTTTCTTTCCAAAACAGTCAGTGGAAGAAAGGTGCAACTCGAAGAAATTCGAGAAACATCTGAAAGTGTTTCAACTCCTATTGAACCTCTACAGGATGAACAACATATTGTTGAACCTGTAGATGAGGCATCAGCCCTACGTAGATCTAAAAGGCCACGTCAAATGCCTATAAGGTATGGGCATGACGTATTATTATTGAATAATGATGAGCCTAACACTTATAAGGAAGCGATGATGGACCCAGACTCGAGAAATGGCTTACGACCATGAAATCCGAGATAGACTCCATGAGAGATAACCAAGTTTGGAACACAGTCGATCCACTTGATGGCGTTAAAACCATTGAGTGCAAATGGATCTATAAGAAAAGATTGATATGGAGGAAATGTTCACATTCATAAAGCTCGACTAGTCGCAAAAGGTTTTCGACAAGTTCAAGGAGTTGACTACGATGAGACCTTCTCACCGTAGCGATGCTTAAATCTATACGGATCATTCTAGCTATTCTTTGCATATTTCACTATGAGATATGGCAAATGGACGTCAAAACGGCTTTCCTTAATGAAAACCTAAGTGAGGATGTGTACATGACACAACCTGAAGGTTTTGTTGATCCAAATAATGCTAGTGGAGTGTGCAAACTTCAGAAGTCCATTTATGGATTGAAGCAAGCATCTCGGAGTTGGAATATACGTTTTGATGAGGAAATCAAAAGGTTTGGTTTTGTCAAAACAAAGAAGAACCTTGTGTTTACATGAAGGTTAGTGGGAGCGCACTTGTAATTCTAATCTTATATGTGGATGACATATTATTGATTGGGAATGACATTCCTATCTTTGGAATCTGTTAAGGCATCATTGAAAAATAGTTTTTCTATGAAGGACCTAGGAGAGGCAAAGATATATCTTGGGAATAAAGATCTATAGAGATAGATCGAGAAGGCTAATTGGATTAAGCCAAAGTACTTATATTGACAAGGTGTTGATTCGGTTCAACATGCAAAATGCCAAGAAAGGGTTCTTGCCTATGTCACATGGCATAAGTCTTAGCAAGAGTCAGTGTCCTTCGACTCTCGATGAGCGAGACCGCATGAATGGTATTCCATATGCTTCAGCTATTGGATCTATCATGTACGCCATGATTTGTACTCGACGGATGTATCATATGCTCTAAGTGTTACGAGTAGATACCAAGTCGATCTGGTGAATGTCATCGACACCGTGAAAAACATTCTTAAATACTTGAGAAGGACTAAGAATGCGTTCCTAGTTTATGGCGGTGATGAAGAGCTAGTTGTAAATGGTTACACCGATGCAAGCTTTCAAACCGATAAAGATGATTATCGTTCGCAATTTGGTTTTGTATTCATTTTGAATGAAGGTGCGGTGAGTCGAAAAGTTTCAAGCAAGAGACGGTGGTGATTCCACAACAGAGGTCGAGTACATTGCGCTTCTAAGCTGCAAAAGAAGGTGTTTGGATAAGGAATTTTATTCTTGAGTTGGGTATGGTTCCGAGTGCCTCAAGCCCAATGGATCTCTATTGTGACAACAATGGAACCATTCTTGCAGAGCTAAAGAGCCTAGATCCCATCAAGTCCAAGCACATACTCGAAGCGTTATCATCTCATTCGCGAATTGGTGGATAGAGGAGATGTTAAGATATGCAAAGTTCATACGGATTTAAATGTTGTCGATCCGCTGACAAAGCATCTCACACAACCAAAGCATGAGGCGCACACAACAAATATCGGTATTAGATACTTAAATGATTGACTCTAGTGCAAGTGGGAGATCATGGAAATATGCCCTAGAGGCAATCATAGAGATGATTATATTTCATTATGTTCACAATATTTGATAATATGTTATCTTGTTCCTTGAATGAATCATCACCATAAAGATTAACGAGTATGTGACTTGTTGGTGAAACTCTTTTAACTTATGATGATGTCGTTCTAAAAATATCCCAGGTCGAAAGTCACTTTGGTGGAACACTAGTGACTCTCGACCAAAGACATGTGTTGATTGATGACCACGTTTCACGGTCATGGATATAGGGATATCAAATCAATAATGTGGACACGTGTTAGAGAACATGGTGTTAGATAAGACCCACCTTGAGACACTATTGAGATTGTTATGATTCTAAGTGTCGTTAGTTGGTCTCAAGCAATGATGATGTATAATCCTTAGACACGAGATCGGCATGGTTTCCTACATGTGTAATAGCACTCTTAGGGGTTGCCAAACACTTTGCTAGAATCGGGTGGTTATAAAGGTAGCTTTGGGTATGCTATGAAACATGCAGAGGGATGTGACTGGTCGGATATGGGATATGCCCCTCCTAACATAACAGGAGAGATATCTCTGGGCCTCTCGAAGTGGTTGGATAAAGAAAGTGCATGGCCATGCCACTGGTGGTCGAAGAGTTCGACCATATAAGGTTATCCCATACTCGATCGAGAAAGCATTGAACAGTCCATGGATGACACAACATCTCACCCGAGTTCAACCAGATATCGTGAGGCAAAGGGAGAATACATGAGTAGGTCGTTAGTTCGACCACTATGGATAGTCGTATGGAGATACAAGCAAGTCGTGATCGGTCGAACGTAATCACAGAGTGGTGAAACCAAGTCGTGGGAGTTCTGAGTTGGTCGTGATCGAATCTGAACCGGTCGATATAGAGATAGGACACAGTCGTAAGGGATGAGGACCGATCGTAGATCATATTGCATTAAGGTTCGTCTGATATAATTTGTGTGTATTCGGGAATCGTTATGTCCCGCTAGGAACCGCTTCGACTCGTGGCGGAAAGGGTTTCCGAGTCACAACCGAACTACACATGAACCTAACGGGTCACACACTTAACAGGTTGGAACAAACCAAGACGAATCTGATTAAATGGCGTGTTTGGATAGGATCCATCACGGGCACTATATAAGGAGATGCATGAGGCTGTTGGGAAAGGGAGTTGACGCAAGTTGCCCCACCAAAACCCTAGCCGCCATCTTCTTGAGTGCCTCCCGCGCGATTTGGTGCTAGCACACCGACGTCATGGTTGTTCCTTCCTCGGCGTGTGGATACCATAGAGGCGCTTCTCGTTGTTGCGCTTTAGGGCGATCCGCGATCTTCGCAAGGAACCAGAGAGTCTTTGGAGACGATCAACTCACGAGGACGCCGGACGATCGACTCGACGACCAATTACATCGACGCTCTTCGTCGGACCAGTACCGCTTCGACACTTCTTCCGCCGCTCTCTGGCGTCTAGTGGTAACGATCTGTGATCATCTTCTTGCTTGGCTTCCTGGTTTGCGTGGTAGAAATTTTGAATTGTTGCTATTGTAGCCTACCCGTATCCCTTTAGAAGGTACGTTCGTCCTTTATCGGTCTTTGTTGGTGCTAACTCAGGTCTGATGTCCATATCAACCAAGTCAAGCCGTGCGTTGACACCATCCTTTGTTTTGTCATGAATGTTCAGTAAGAGACCAAACAAGCTGTCACATATATTCTTCTTTACGTGTATGACGTCGATGCAGTTGCGAACTTCTAGGTGCTCCCAATAAGACAAGTCCCAAAATATTTATCTCTTCTTACAGATGTTCTTCTTACAGGTCCTCGATTTACGTCCCTTTCCGAGCACAACATCTAAATCCTTAACCATATCATAGACCTCTTTTTCGCTTAAATGCCTTGGAGCTGAACTGTCCTTCTTCTCTCCGTCGAATTGTTTCTTCATCCTGCAGTATGGGTGACCCCTCCGAAGGAACCTACGATGACGCATGCACACGGTTTTGTGTGAGTGATTCAGCCACACACTCTCGGTATCATCTAAGAAGTGAGTACAGGCTTTAACCCCTTTTGTACTCTGGCCCGACAGATTAGCAAGGGCAGGATAATCATTTATGGTGAAGAACAACAAGGAACGTAAAGTGAAGTTCTCTCGTTTATACGAATCCCATACATGTACCCCTTCAATCCATAGTATTTTTAGATCTTCCATCAATGGTGCTAGATACACATCAATATCATTACCAACTTGCTTCGGCCCTTGGATAAGTATCGACAGCAAAATATACTTTCACTTCATACACAACCAAGGAGGAAGGTTGTAGATACAGAGCGTCACGGGCTAAGTGCTATGTCGGCTGCTCATGTTACCGAAAGGATTTATTCCATCTGTACTCAATCCAAACCTTATATTCCTCGGTTCCACACCGAAGTTTGCAAACCTCCTATCGATGTTTCTCCACTGGGCGGAATCAGCAAGGTGTCTTAGCTTTTCGTCATTCTTACGCTCCTCTGAGTGCCAATACAGCAGTTTTGCATTCTTTGGGTTCGCAAAAAACCGCTTCAAACGGGGAATTACAGGAAGATACAACGCCACCTTAGCAGGAGGTCCTTTCTTTACCTTGATTCCCTCGCCGTCATCTGATTGGTTCTTACGCTTGTATCGGGATGCGTTGCACACCAGACATACATGCATGTTTGTATATTCGTTACGGTAGAGGATACAGTTGTTCGGACATGAATGTAGTATTTCTACTTCCATTCCCAATGGACAAAGAACCTGCTTGGCTTTGTAGGTTGTTTTGGGCAACTCGTTTTCCTTCGGAAGCATGTCCGCTAAGAGACCTAACAGCCCCATGAAACTCTTGTCGGACTAACCGTTGCTTACCTTCAATTTCAGTAGTTCAAGCACGGATGACAACCTTGTTTATTCTGGCTTGCAGCCCGGGAACAAAGGTTTCTTTGAGTCCTCCATTAAGCCCCGGAATTTAACATACTCCCTCTCATCACAGTTCCCTTCTGCATCGCGAAGCATCTGATCTGAATTGTCATCGTGCAGCCTATCCGAATCGGAACCACAATCGACATCATCCGACGGCATATCGTTGACTTCCTGTATAATATGCTCTTCATCGTGACTGGTCCAACGTGTATAACCCTTTTTGAAACCCCTTCAAATCAAGTGTGCTTCGATTTGCGCTCGGTTTTTAAACATCTTCAGATTTTCGCAGTTAATGTATGGACAGTACATATATTCCGCCCCCTTATTCAACATATCCTCCTCGGCAGCTCTTGTAAAAGCAGACACACCATTAATATACTCTTCACTCACACGCTTCTCGGACATACATCGGCCGGTCCATCACACGGTTCGTATTGAAAACCCTGGAAATAAATAAAAAGGTGACTTCAAAAGCGTATTTTCTGAGGCTTAATTATGCTTTCCAACAGAGAAAGCGTATTTTTCTCTGAACCAAAGGTGGCTTTTTTCATTTTTACATTTTTTTCGGATTTTATTAACTTACATGTGGGCTATACTTGTCAGTGACTCATTTTTTATTTCATGATTTTATTTATAAAATCCACGGTGGTCCCACATGTCATAAACTCGTTAGTTTATTAACTAAATGATTAAAAATAGTAGGATTTGACGCTCAAATTGGGCTTAGGGTGACATCGCATTGCTAATAGTCGTGGCTCGGGGCCCTAAGGTCGCCTGAGGCGAACCGACAGTGATGTCCCGTGGTGGCACCATGGGCTTCACTAGCGATTTCGGCGTAAATGCCTAAAACTACTCAAATTAAAGGATGCTTATGCTCTAGTAGCTCACCTCGATCATGAGGAAGGTGTCAATGAAGTTGGGGAAGGTCCAAGGCGGCTGGTCGTCGGTGAATAGAGGTGACGGCGGCAAGCTCCTCGGCGACAATAGCTGAAATGGACCACACGAGCGGGCTTAGTGAGGTGAGGCGATACTCAAACCGGGCACGGATCGGAGTGGCGATGGACTCATCAGGCTTGGAGATCTCCCGCGGTTACCGTAGCGCCAGAGATGGAGATCAAGAAGATTCTGTTGGGGAGCTATATGTACTGCACCGTCTAATTATCACGGACGGTTTTCAATAAAAACCGTCTGTGATATGTAGTAATATCACAGACGGTTCATGTTGAAAACCGTCTGTGAAGTATCACGGACGGTTCTCACAAAAAACTGTCTGTGATATTGGGTAATATCATAGACGGTTTTTTTGTGAGAACCGTCCGTGATACTTCACAGACGGTTTTCAACATGAACCGTCCGTGATATGATCTCTTCACGGACGTTTTTTAGCACGAAAAATAACACAGACGATCGGTAAACAAAAACCGTCTGTGATTGTGTTTAATACAGACGGTTTCAATGAACCGTCTGTGATCAGGCGTTTAGTATTAGCATTTTTGTAGTAGTGGTATAGGAGCTAGAGGAGGAGGAAGAAAATTGGAGAGAGGTGTTAGGGCTGGTCATGGTATCGTCGGGAGGGAGGAAAAACGGCGAGCAAGCTAGGGCAAGAGATGACCCGGGCGCTCTGATACCATGTAGGTGAATAGAATTAAGTACCTATATTCGATGTATAAGGTGATACATATACACATACAGGTACATCCGTCTCCATAAATCAAGCTAGGAGAGGATAAGGAGAACGCTAAATTACCTTGGAGTATAAGTAAGATAATTATACACATGTCAAGCATGGCAGGCAGGTGAAGATATGCGCTAATAGCCACCACATTATGGCTAGCAGGGCTGTGAATCAAATACTAGAGCAAGGTTCTTTAAAAATTGCTCTCTCTCTCTCTCTAGAGTCCCGGACAACAGAGCTAGGCAAAGCTGATATTTTTTAAAAAATTTGGCCTCCTCACGCCACGTAAGTTGTAAAATAGCTCCTGTGCCTCTGTATTTACAAATGTAGCCCCCTCCCAAGTGTGGGAGTACGGGATGGTGACACGTGTCTCCTTCTGCAGTCGGGGAGCGCGAAAAGTGAAGGACGAGCGTAGGACCAAGGCCACCGGCGCTAGAGGCGGGTCGTCCGGCCACTTGCCATAGTGGCGGAGCGCGGGAAGGGGGCTTGCCGCGGTGGCGGAGCGTGGAAAGAGCCGACGCCCACCACCTTCCGCTGTCGCCGCTAGTTCCCGCGCTGGGAGAATCACCGCGCTGGCCACCGAGCTTCTGCGGTCCCTGATCGCGAAAATGGAGACGTGTCATGCTCAGGGCATTTCGCGCTCGAGAGGGGACCAAATTTACAAATACAACGGCACGGACGTTATTTTTGCAATTCATATGCGTCAGAGGCCAAAATAAAAAAAAAATTCGGCAAAGCTAGCGCAGAGGCTGTTATCCTATTCAAGTATTCATGATTACATCCCAAGAATATCACTTTCCATGCGCCATGTCTTCCTCTTCTTTTTTCCTTGCGATGAACTGATGCTGACAGGACAAAAAACACTTGGGCGAAGCAAGAATCTTTGCTGCTCGGTGTTCGCCTCCTTTTCCAAAAGCCACGATGACTTTTGGGCTTTAATTTGTCACGAGGAAATGCCACACGTCAATGGGCTTGGGCTTAGCTATGCCGGCCCGGGAAAAAAATCACTCGAACGTAGTAGTGCAATTTGTAGTAGTACTACTACTAGCCTCTAGCACGCTGCAGTCCAGTACTCCAGTGTGATGCATGCTGAGCTGTCAAGTCGCTGTCCAGGTCTGACCTAAAAAGCGGCCGATTTGAGAGGCAGAACGTTGGACGAATGATGAAGTGAAACATCCAAGCGAAGCCCCATAAAGTCGCGATGGAAATCTCGTTGCCGGAGAGTACATGTGGAATCTTCGGGTGACACGGACCGAAAGCCACCCCGTCTCCTTTCCCCTCTCCATGTTGATCGCACCTTGCGCGTTGTCCCAACTCCCGACGAGACTAACCAAGTCAACGTTCTCTCCTCCTCCCCTGCCCTCCTAAGCAAGCAACGATGCATACCGCCAGTTTGATTAGTCAATCATTCTCGCTAGTTATAGTTAATTAATTAAGAGGCGTGGCGACTAGTCAATCATTCTCGCTAGTTATAGTTAATTCCTTCGGTCTTCTATACTTAACGTTCAGACAAAGTAATTGAACAGTACTTGTGCTATGTTATACTGTCTGAAGTCAAGCTTTCAAAACCGAAGAGAGTAATTAATTAAGAGGTGTGGTGATGGATGCTATCTAGCTAACCGGCAACGCGCAGTTTTTGTATCACGTTATCCAGATTAAGCTAACCCTCGTTGATTAGCAACAGGAGTGCGTCGGGAATCCTTTTGGCTGGCCCGTGCTGGATGAAAGCTTGAAAACGATGGTTACGTGCCGCGCTGATAAGATAAACATAATGTAGAGAACTTCAAGGCCTTAAATCTCCCATATTTAAAGCGTGACACATTATGTTCCTATTGACCGGTTGGTGGAGGAGACGTGGAAATACGACTCCACCCATCAACATATAGTAAATCATAGACATTTACTTTTACACACATATGAATGCACCTGGATAGAAAAATACATGTATTTGTTACGCAAGATCGCAAATTTATTCCTTCCTCCGTAATTCTAAGCATACGCACATCAACCCCTCCTCACCAAACAACTTTCTAAGCGAACGGTGATTTCATGACACGTAGTTTTGTTCCGTTACACGTGGCTTGACTAGCACAACAACTCAAATGGATCAGGCTCGATCCTGAGTCTAGCAACTCAAAATGAATAACATACAACTCTATCTTTAGAAGCCCTTCAAGTTAAACCATTAGAGATGCAGGGCGGATCAAGGGCCTCCAGTCAAGCGATTGCAGGCTTGCCGCCTCCTCCATATACATGGGCTTAGGGATTGGGCCTCGCTTGGCGCTTCACTCGGCGATCGGCCAAGACACGGCCCTCAGTGTGCCTCTCCAACTCAAGCAACCTCCCGGTCCCAATCCCCATCCCAAATCCCTCTTCTATTGGCACTTACCTGATGGCGGCAAGGCGGGCAAGGTGGGGCGGTGATTCGATGGCGGCGGCGATGGCGGGGCGGCGAGCGCCTGCGACGCAGCGACTCGACTGGCGCGGCGGTGTGGATCGGCGATTCCGCCTTCCGGCTCGGCTCCGAGATCGAGCGACTAGGTGAGAGAGTCTTCCTTCTTGCTCCAATTCCACCAATCCACCATGGGTCCATGGCGCGCCTCCTTCCTTGGCTAGTTGGCTCGGGCGTCCGTGTGCGTGGGCGTCGGCGCGGAGAGCAGGAGGTGCGGCATGGTGACGGGACTCGAGGAGCCGAATCACCCGCCAAGGCTGCTTCTTAAACCAAATAATAGCAGGGGCCAAGAATTAGCAACAACTAACAAGCTGGGGAGAGAAACTCGAGAGAAGAATGGGAAGCGGGTCAAAGAAGAAGAAATGGCCAACTATTAGCAATCGGAAAGAAGTCACGGAGGCTGGAAATGGGACATGGGAGCACAGGACTGGGTGGGTGGTGCTTTGCCGCTTTGGGGTTTCGGCAGAGTCGGTGACGAGAGGAATAAATAAAATGTATGAATGTTCTAGTAGCCACCGAGTATTAGTTATTAGTATATAATTGGGATTGAGTATTAGTACATAATTGGGCTTAATTTATTGCTAAGTTTGTTGTTTATTGGTTGGCACATAACGATAATTGTTAAAATTTGAAATGAGGAGGTTTTGGTTGACTCGAGAAGCTTACCATAGCCGCAACCACAAGATCCACAACCAAATGATGAAGATGAACCAAATATGGCTAATGATGATTATCAAGTCTAAATTGCGCAACAAGATCAACAATCATTGGTTCAATGATTGGATGATATGCTACACCGAGCTGGACATATTTAAACAACTTGATGATGATGTTATTGCCCGACGGTTTCAAGCCATGAAGAAAAGGAAAGGACATTTGCCTCGTAGGCCTAGGCTTAATTAGCACATTATCGGTATGTTTCATTCTTTCCAATGTGAATATATTTTCAAGCCAATATTTTTAAGTCAAAGTTATATGATTTACTAATTCATTTTTTTATCTTGTAGAGTCTCTTACTCTTTTTTGGTTGTGTGATTGGACATTTGGACTTTTGTTGTTTACTCGTCGCAACTTTGGTAGTGTCTAGTGAGTTGTTTGTTATCGTATCTCGTTCTTATTTTCATATATGAACCTTTACATATGTGATGTATCGTATCCGTTTTTTTACTTTAAAAATATTGTGGATTTGCATGATGTGTAATTGTGTATCCGATTATCCGATGCTTACGGTTCTCAATAGACTATAATTATATACTTAACTTATGGTTTGCCCACCCTTTCAAAAATTCCTGGCTCCGCCACTGGCCTACATGCCATGGACTCAGGGCATCCACGATGTGGGGTGCACTACTAAATTAGGCATCTTTCGCCACGAGAAAAAACCATCAAGAAAATATGGATTACCGTATGAAAAAAATTTCCTATCGAGGAACCGTCAGGAAATAACCGGGAGGAGAATGAGCATGCGAAATAACCGTGAGGAGAACGAGCACGTGCTTCCACTGGCACTAAAAATTGTCACATCATATAGACGCTAACTTTACATTTTCCTCTCCAATGTTTAGTACCTACCTCCCTACCCAGGATGGGTCCCACCCCTGATTAAATTAAAAAGAAAAATTCCTTCTCTCCACCCTCACACAACTACTCTCTCTCTCTCTCTATCCACACCCTCCCCTCTCCACATCAATCCCTAGTCTCTACACTGCGCTCGCCGCCTCCACCTCCACCTCCACCTCAACGGCCTCCTCATCCTTGTCCAAGACGACGGTGATGATGCAGCTTCTTCATCATAGACCTCGGCCCGGTGGCAGTACAACTTCCTCCTCATCGTTCTTGACCTTGGCCAGCGGAGGCGCTGCTTCCTCCACCCAGATCCAGCGGCGGTGTGGGCAACAACGACTACAGTGACACGAGCGCACTGGTGGGTCCCATTTGATCCCCCCTGGTTGCATGACCAAGCTTGGGAGCGGTACCTCACTTGGTACTGGTATCAAGTTTTGGTTTAATGTGTGGTACCGATACCACAACACCCTCTTATCTCCTCTTGATACCAACAAAAATCTCGCATTGGAGATGTTCTTAGAGACTCCGGATACATTTCATGGATGAACTTCTAGATGTGCTATAATCATTTACCGACAAAAAGTCATTCAATAGATGACAAGAAACATGCAAGACAAGCCAAGATGAGAGAGAGGCGCAACCATGCAAGTACTAACGGCCGTCAATGGATAAACCCCGGGACCAAAACCGCTTAAACCCAAACCGGTAATCCACCAATTCGGTCCTTCGGTTCCTTCCATCCAACGCACAGAATCCAGTTCACTGCCACGTGGGCCCGGGACCCACCCGTCATACACTACTTACTTTAGAGATACCAGAAGTAGATAAACACACCCAAGTCAAGCGCCTTCTTTGCTTCTTACAATTTCCCAAGTCCACCTGCGCTCCTCTCGTCCTCTCCCCGTCCGTCACCTCATAAAAAGAAGCAAAAAAAAAAATCGAAGAATTTTTAGAGCTCCGTACCGTGGACGACTCCCAAGTCCCAACCCAAGACAAGCGGAATTAGCAGCCTTCTTCGCTCGCGAGGCGGCTAGGCAAGGCCGTGCTGCGACCGCGGGTTGCTGCTGCCCGTCTCCGGCGATGTACCCGGTGGCGACGGGCCCGCCGCCGGCGCGGCTGCCGGCGGCGTCGCGGGTGGACAAGGCGACGAGCCACCTGCTGCAGGGGCCCGACTGGGCCGTCAACCTCGAAATCTGCGACACCCTCAACGCCGACCGATGGTGATCGATCGCCTCCGCCCTCCTCTCCTCCCTTCCCCCCTCTTGTATTGCCAATTAGAGTTCTCGCTGACAGAACCTCGCGTCGCCTCGGTGCTTGTTAGGAGAAGAATTATGATGAGGGTTGGGACTTTGTGTGGGGAATTTTGTTGCTTTGTGCTTTCTGTTGCAGCTCTGCTGCTTCGGGTTTTGGTTTAGGGGGCGTTGACCCAGTTAGTTCAGCGGGTTTTGGTCAAAATTTTGATCGATTTGGGCATTGTTACTACCTAATTGAAGTGGGATTGAGATGATTTTTAGGGAGTAGCCTTCAGTAAGTTCGGATTGTTTTCTGGTGGTTACTATTGTCATGAGAAGGGGCTGCACTAAGCAGACAACCTTGCAGGTTACTTTAGCTTAGGGTGGCATGTTTCGGAAAAACGGTGAGCTGAGGAACCGTAGCTTGAGCTCAGGCATAGTCCTGTCTCGAGCTTCTGCTGAGATGTCTCGATCGATTAGGACGGAATTTGCGTAGAGGGTCGTTGTAATGGCTACGGTGTACTTTGCAAAGGGCGAAGCTACATAGGGTTCCATAATGATGTGAAGTAGTTTTAGTGGTTAGTCCAGGTGCTTGCTTGTCATCCCCGTTAATGAAAAAGAAAGAATTCTCAAGGTAGTTTTGTTTCGTGGTCAAGAAATATGATGGTTTGATTCCATAATGCCGCTCTGAGAACCATTTTGTCAAACTCCAATGCCTAGACAGTTGACAGCAGTGCTCTTTTGGAATTTTTAGTCTAAATTGCATTGTAGTTGTTGTTCATGATAAAAAATGCATTTGAAGTTCTATTCTGTTGAGGTATTGATTAACTATGTTGAGGTCAGACATTCATTGTATAGTGCGCGAGGTTGCATTGCTGTACAACATACATTTTATCTTTGTTTTGGTAGAAGACTCCAAAATTTGAACGCTTAAGATGTATTTTGTTTGTTTTTACTTATATATGGGTGGATATCTAGATTGAGCTATATAATTGTAGTTAAGTTTGTCCTTGTTAGAGATATATGTATAGTGTGTTATTCCCCGTTGTTATGAGGAGTTATTTGCGTATTCACCTCCTGTACTTTGTATATATATACTGGCCCATTGGCCTCATATGGAATACAAGCGCTATTCATAACATAGTATCAGAGTAAACCTAGGGTTTGTTTTCGTCGAGCCATTGGGTTTGTCCTTCTGCCGCCGCCGCTTGCTTGCCATTGCTTCGTCCGGACTCGTAGCGCTTTGCTTTGGCGTCGCCTCCCACCGCCGCCTCTTTGCGAGCGAAGCGACCCGCTTCACGCTCCATTCCGCCTGCTGCTTTGTTGAGACATTTCATGTCGCTTTTCTCCGAATTGTCGCGATCCGGTCTTCATCGCCCACGGATCTTCGTCTTCATCGCATCCGGATCTCCGTCTGCACGGAGCTTTGGTTCTTGGCGACTCGCCCCTTCACCCGAGCCCGAAACCACGCTCGGCCATGAAACCTCTTCCTCCATTGCATCGTCGCGAGAGCCGCTTCGGGACCGCCGCTTGTAGCAGCGCCTCCATTGCCGTCGCTTAGTGCCTCGGGTGTTGAGCTCGCCCGCCGCTCGAGTCTCCGCCGCCACTTGGGACTCCGGCGCTTTCGGTCGCCGCGCCGTCGGCCGCCGCTGAGTGCTGAAGAGCTGCGTGCTCGAGCTCTTGAGTTCTTTGCCGCCGCCGCTTTGAGAAGCGCCGCCGCCGCGGAGACTCGAGAACCCTAGTTCTCGCCGGATTAATGCATCGCCCTGTTGCTTCGTGAGTAGGCCGACATTCCATTTTTTTTAAGTCGGCCAGAAAAAAAACGTTGTTCTAACCGCGCGCCGTCGGCGTCGCTGTTAGACCGTTGCCTTTTGTCGCCCGCGCCGTCGTATACCACCAATGGGTATCTTGTTTCTCCTCCATTGCCGGTGATCTTCGATGGTGTTAATTACACCGACTTCGTGTCTCACATGCGCATTCACATGTAGTGGCCTTCGCTCGGGCGCATCTCTCGCGATGTCACCGCCTCGCTTTGCCCTACTCTCCGACGGAGTTTCGCTGTCGCATTGCCCCTTCGGTACAAATTTAAAGGTCTTCTTGAGGTCGCCGCCTTCGCGATGATGAGGCTGCTTCTACCTATCAAGAGGCTCTGGATTCCTACAAGGATTGACTGACCGCCTATACTCAATGGTACGACGACGACGCTCGGGTTCTTCTTTTTTCATCGCAAGTGTCGACCTCGGTTCTCTTACGAGGTTGTGGGACTCTTCGGCTTTCGGATGTGGACTCACATTCGCGGCCTTCTGAGTCCTCTGGTGATGCCTACTGCCGCCGTGTCTGCGCTAGGGCACTCGCTTGATAGGGTGATACTCTTCGTTGACGCTTTTACGCTCGAGCTCTGCTTTCTGGCGTCGACTCTCTCTCGACCGCTTGGCTACCGCTCCCGTCCGTCTTTGCTGGTATGCGTCTTGACACAGGAGTTTCAGCGTGTCTCGATTTCGTTACTACCGCCCGAAGTTCGAGTTCAGCGGCGTGCCCAACTCCTTGTACGCCACCTCGTGTCACTCTCTCGAGGCTCTTCCGAGATCTGCCGAGAGAGACTCGCCGAGTGGTCTTTGATGCGATGTTACTCCTCCGTGCTTTCGCCGCGTCCACTGCTACACCGACCGCTTCCACGCTTGACATCGCTTGCCTCATAGCGGCCGCCACAGCGGTGGTGGCATCCTCCATCTGGCGGTGGCCGTCTCATCGCTTCCTATCGCAACAAGGTCGGCCACATTGAGTCCCAGTGCTATAAGAAGCAGCAACATCTTTCACGCCGTTCTTCTACTAGCACTGGCACTAGTGCTTCTACATCGACGTCTGCATCGACTCCTTCAAAGAATCTCTCATCGAAAGCGAGAGATAGTTAGACTTCGGCCTTTGCCGCTTCCGTGTTCTCCTCGGCGTGTTCTGCGGGTTCTTCTATCGACTCTTGAGCATCTGCTAAACCACCTCTACACAACGGTACCTCATGGATTCTTGATTCTAGAGCATCTTTTCACATGACTTTTGATTCTTCCACACTGTCTTTCATTACACCTCTTGATTCTCCTGTTAGTGTTCTTACTGTTGATGGTACCTCTCTTTCTGTCTCTGGTCGAGGACCTCTTAGCAACTCATCTTTTCATGTTCCTTTTGTTGCTCATGTTCCTCGCCTTCCCATGCAGTTTCTTTCTGCTGGGCAGATTACTGACCTTGGTTGTCGGTTCATTCTTGACTTTGACTCTTGTTGTGTTCAGAACTGCCACACGAGAGCTCTGGTTGGTTCTGGCCCTCGGCGCCTTGACTCACAGCGTCTCTGGGAGCTTGATTGGCTTCACATTCCTTCCGCTACCACCGTCGCCGCCAGTCTCTCCGCTTCTGCCACTCCGTCTATTGGCTCTTTCCAGCAGTGGCATCACCGTCTTGGTCATCTGTGTGGATCTCGTCTGTCGTCTTTAGTTCGTCGTGGCTTTCTAGGGTCTGTCTCAGGAGACATGTCTTTAGATTGTCAGGGCTGTAAGTTGGGTAAACAGATTCAGCTTCCTTATCCTCATAGTGAGTCAGTGTCTCAGCGTCTCTTTGATCTTGTTCATTCAGATGTTTGGGGTCCGGCTCCCTTCGTTTCGAAAGGGGGTCATCGATATTATATCATATTTATAGATGATTTCTCTCGCCACACTTGGATATATTTCATGTCTTCTCGTAGTGGGGCCTTGTCTATCTATAAACAATTTGCCACTATGGTTCGCATACGCCTCTCACTCCTATTCGTGTCTTTCGTCTTGACTCTGGGCGAGTACCTCTCTCGTTACTGCGCAGCTTCCTTGTTGAGCGAGGCACTCTCGCTCGATTCTCTTGTCACGGTGCTCATGCTCGAGAATGGTGTCGTGAGTGCAAGCATCGTCACCTCCTTGAGTCGGCTCGCAATCGATGATTGCCTCTATTCCACCTCGCTTTTGGGCCGAGGTCGCTTCCCTTGCCACCTACCTCGTCAACATCCACCTCTTACGCTCTTTAGGCGCGATCCTGATTGGCGTCTCGTGGTCTTCTTCGACTACTCGCCTTCCCGTCTGCATTTGGGCTGCGTTTGCTCGTTCTCCTCGCCTCGAGAACGCACTAAACCGACCACTCGATCTGATGAGTGTGTCTTTACGGGATCTGATCTCGAGTACAAGGGCTATCGATCTTTGGGATCCTGTTGGTCGACGGATGGGGATTTCTCGGGATGTGACTTTCGACGAGTCTCGTCCTTTCTACCCACGTCCTGTCTCTCTCTTCGGCTTCCTCTGTGGAGTCTCTGTCTTTTGACCTTTCGAGATACACCTATATCTGTCTTGCCTCGCCCACTTTGGCCCCATCGAGTCTCCACATATTCCTCCTATGGCCTCTCTTTGTTGTTGCCACTGTTTCATCTCCTGCGGCTCCTCCCCATACAGTGCCTTTTTCCCCTCTCTTCTACACTTGTCGACCTCGTATTGAGGATCTTCTAGATGAGCCATCTTCTCCTGATGTTCCATCTTCTCCTGATGCTCCATCTTCACCTGATGGGTCATCTTCTCCTCGCTACGCTCTCCACGATCGCCACGATCGATTTTCCCCTGCTTTTGCTTTTGCTAGTCTTTGCTACTCATGAACTTTCTCTCCAGGGATCTTGTTACTCACCCTGAGTAGCAGCATGCCATGGCCGAGGAGATTGCTGCCCTCGAGCGTATTGGTACTTGGGATCTTGTTCTTTTTCCATCTCACTCTCGTCCCATCACGTGTAAGTGGGTCTATAAGATTAAGACTCGCTCTGATGGCTCTCTTGAGCGCTATAAGGCGCTTCTTGTTGCTCGTGGCTTCCAGCAAGAGCATGGTCGTGACTACGACGAGACTTTTTCTCCTGTGGCCCACATGACCACTGTCCGTACTCTTCTTTCGGTGGCATCTGTTCGCCACTGGTCTGTTTCTCAGCTTGATGTCAAGAATGCCTTTCTTAATGGTGAGTTGCGTGAGGAGGTCTACATGCATCCGTCACCTGGGTATTCTGCTCTGAGGGCATGGTCATCGCCCTCGTCGCTCTCTCTATGGCCTTAAGCAAGCCCTCGTGCTTGGTTTGAGCGCTTCTCCTCGATGGTCATCTGCTGGCGGCTTTTCACTAGTGATCATGATCTGCGCTTTTGTCCACACTTCGTCTCGTGGTGGGACTCTTCTTCTTCGTATGTTGATGATATGATCATTACCGGGATGATTACGAGTACATTGCCTTTGTCAAGGCTCGTCTTAGTGAAAGCGCCTTATGTCGGATCTTGGTCTCTTCGTTACTTCCTTGGGATTGAGGTTACTTCCACTCGGATGGTTTCTTTATGTCCCAAGAGAAGTATATTCAAGATCTTCTTGATCGCGCCTCTCACATTGATCGATTGTCTTGTTGAGACTCCCATGGAGCTCAATGTTCACCTCCGACCCTCGATGGCGAGCCTCTTTACGATCCGGCTCGCCATCGTCATCTTGTTGGGAGTCTTGTCTACCTTCTTGTTACTCGTCCTGATATCACTTATCCAATCCACATTCGAGTCGGGCTCGTCTCTGCTCCCACTCAGTCCACTCTGACCACCTTCTTCGAGTTTTGCGATACCTTCGTAGGACTATCTCTCGCCGTCTCTTCTTTCCATACTCTAGCTCGTTACAACTTCAGGCTTATTCGGATGCTACTTGGGCCAGCGATCCCTCTGATCGCCGACTATCTCTGCTTACTATGTTATTCTTGGTGGTTCTCTCATTGCCTGGAAGACGAAGAAACAAACTGCAGTGTCCCGTTCGAGTGCAGAGGCTGAGTTGCGAGCTATGGCTCTCTTGACAACAGAGATTACTTGGCTCCGGTGGTTACTTGAGGATTTTGGTGTTTCTGTCACTACACCGACTCCTCTCTTGTCAGACAGTACATGTTCTATCAGTATTGTCCGTGACCCTGTGAAGCATGAGCTCACCAAGCATATTGGTGTTGATGCTTCCTTCATGAGGTCTTGTGTGCATGATCGGTGATTGCTCTTCAATATGTGCCTTGAGCTTGAGATAGCGGATTTCTTCACGAAGGCTCGAGACTCGAGCACAAAGACGTTTCTACCTCTCCAAACTTCGGTGTTGTTGATCCACCACGAGTTTGAGGGGGGTGTTAGAGATATATGTATAGTGTGTTATTCCTTATTGTTATGAGGGGTTATTTGCATATTCACCTCCTGTACTTTGTATATATATACTGGCCCATTGGCCTCATATGGAATACAAGCGCTATTCATAACAGTCCTTACGGAGTACTAATATATTTGTCACTCTGAATCAGGCAAACAAAGGATGTGGTCAAAGCAGTGAAGAAGCGGTTGCAGAATAAGGATCCAAAAGTTCAATTTTTCACTTTGACGGTGCGCACCGTAATATATGTCATGAATCATGATCACTATTATTTCTGTAATGTGTTGCTGGGAAAACTATTGTGTTTTTTTTTGTGACAACCTTCACTCAGTTGGAACGAATGCAGATACTGTAATACGTATCTGTCACAGTTAGACTATCATCTTGAGGAAGCAGTATATCAAGTTATTCTTCCATTAAGACAACTTTATGGTTGCTATTTTTCTTGTTCACGTTCGTTCTAAAATCCTTGCAGCTGTTGGAAACAATGATGAAGAACTGTGGTGAATATGTTCATTTTGAAGTTGTTGAGCAGCATATTTTGCAAGAAATGGTTAAAATTGTCCAGAAGAAGGTATCTCCCTCCTTTTGTCCTTCCAACTCCTCTCATTACTATTCTCATGTTGCTTCAAAATGCCAATACAAGTAAAAACAAGTAATTTTTTTAGCACTAACAAGTATATCTTTTAAGGAGGGTGATTCTTAGTGTAAAGAATTTTTGGTAACATCAATTTATGTCTGTGTTTGAACTAACTAAAAAGAAATCGAAGTATGTATAATTTTGTCAGGATATTTAGAATTTTATGAATATTACTAATTCTCTAGTAGTCTAGTGCGACATGTATCATAATATCTCAAATGGATATGAAGTTTTTTTTAAAAAAAAATCTCTGACTAGATAAGAACCCTGGATAACGGGTGCATATCTAGTGCACATAGTGCATTTGGTGTACATATGCACAAACTTTTTGTTTGGGTATCAAACAAGCATAAAAAATTCTGAAAAAAATTCTAGATGTAGTTGATGGTGTTTTGTTCCACCCTTTAAAATTTCAAGTTCAAACTCAATGTATGTTAGAAGAAACAAAAAAGAGAAATTCACTGTGAATAGTATGGAAAGAGGAAAGAGGAAAGAGAAAACAGGAAATGTTACTATTCACAGTGAATTTCTCTTTTTTGTTTCTTCTAACATACATTGAGTTTGAACTTGAAATTTTAAATGGTGGAACAAAACACCATCAACTACATCTAGAATTTTTTTCAGAATTTTTTATGCTTGTTTGATACCCAAACAAAAAGTTTGTGCATATGTGCACCAAATGCACTATGTGCACTAGATATGCACCCCTGGATAACAGTATTCTTTTTGCTTGGTTCTTGTTCTGAATCCTTATTGTTTTGTGACTTCTGCACTCTGGTTTTGCACCATTAACAATCAGCTGTTGTCAAGCTCAAATCTATCTCAAGTTCGTACTGTTATCCACTGGCTGATTGTGTGCTGCTAAAGTTCATCATCATACTGTAGTTATAAGTTGTGTTGCTTAATCTTTACAGTTGCCAAATCAGTTGATGTTTTTGAAGTCACATTTCCTTAATTTCTATTCAGTTCAGTATGGGCATTCCCCATTCACTAATAACTCAACAGTTTCACTTCTTTAATTTGGTGTTTGAGCCGAACCATCATCGTTCATCGGAGCAACTTGCTAGCTGTTAGTGTGAACAGCTCATATTTTGCAGTCCATTCACATGGATCATTAATTGGCACTGGCATTTTGCGGCTCTGTTGTCAATTATGATTTCTGATTCATTCACTCAGTGTCTTCTATTCTTTTTTATTAATGGAAAACATGACGCTAAGTTTCTGGGAATATTGACTTTCTGAATATGCATGCAGCATGATATGCAAGTGAGGGATAAGGTATTGATGCTTCTGGACTCATGGCAAGAAGCATTTGGTGGACCTGGTGGCAAATATCCACAGTATTACTGGTCATACATTGAACTAAAGGTACATAGCTGTTTTTTTTTCAATGTAAAACCTAACACTGTGCAACAGAATCAATCTAGTTTTGTAAGTTGATGTGGAGCCAAAAACATGCCCTGAAAGAATGACAGATAAATCTTTACTTTTTTACTATTTAGGGAATAAGTCTACTGAATAATGATCATATTAGCTAATGGCAAAATCTGTTGCAGAGGTCAGGAGTAATGTTTCCACGGCGTCCTATAGATGCTCCTCCAATATTTACTCCTCCTGCAACACATCATTCTCAGTCCTACGGTTCACCTACATATCCTGCTGGAAGTCTAAATGAGAGAATGGCATCTGATGTTGAAACATTGAGGTTGCTTTCTTCTCTAGTATTTAGCTCATTTAACTTTTCTCGTTCCATCTATGTCTTTTATTACTCCATTTTGATGTTATAACCTTTTATCTCTTTGTGCTTCAGTTTAGGGGACTTGAATAATATTAGAGATGCAACAGAACTACTGTATGATATGGTTAACGCTTTGAATCCTGCTGAATGCATGGTAGTATGAATTTCCTAGAAGAAAATTACACAACTAGTTTTATTGAAGTTCATGCAAATGACCTATTCAAATTTTGGTGATCCCAGGCTGTTAAAGATGAAATTATTATAGAGCTTGTTAGCCAATGTCGTTCAAATCAACAAAAGCTCATGCGGTTTGTCAGTTCCACAGGGTAAGCTCATCTCTCTCAGGTTGTACAAATTTCCTCTTTCTTAATGTAGTGTTTCCCTGGAGTGACTTCGAAGTTTACTGTTTAGTGTAGCACATGCATGATTTTTTTAAAAAATAATTTTATTTTAAAAGATAATTAAAAAAAAATAGTCGCCCCAAAAATAAAAAAACTAGGTGTCTGTAAATTGAACCGGGCGATAGGGACTTTGCACTGTTGTTCCTGCTGCAGCTCAACTGGTGATAGGTTGTGAACAGTGTACCTGTCGCCAGTTGAACCGGCGATTTAAAATAATACTATTATTATTTTATTAATCTGATGGAAATAATTGTGGGGGAATCAATTGCAATTTTTGTAGGTAATACATTTAGCAAATCTTGTTTGTAGGTTGTTAATTTTTTTTGGAAATAAAAGGGTGGTGACAAAGCTGGTTGGTTCGTTTGTGATTTTCGTAGATTCTCAAGAGTACGAAATCTGTTAGACTCGCAATAACATTTTGTGATCGTCGTATGTTGTTGTAGTGAAGTAAATGTTTGAAGAATTTTCTGAGGACGATTGAGGTAGCAACGATTCGTTAGTAGGAAGGTAAGTGATATTGCGATGCACTAGGGAATTCATACACGGTGGAGAACTTTGGAGAAATGGCGCAATGACAACAACATGTCCTGCTTTGTAGAGATAGGTAACAACGACAGATTGACACTACAAATGAAGTTAAAGTTTGCAATTGCGATACAATTAGTTCCACACTGCGTACAATAGCGTACAATAAGCAAAGTACGAACTGAAGTACAAGTTATAACATGCTAGCATTTCTAATCTTAGTACCACTACACACACAACATTGACAATCACATATTAAAACTGTTCGTGCTTTCCCGTGGCCGCGACCTCAACGTCCCCCATGTGGACTGTCGGCTGAGGTCCCCGCGGCGACGTTCGGAGTGCCGATGTCTTCTTCATCCTGAGGATTTCTCGTGGAGCATTTCTTGAAGGTGTGTCTAGACTCCCTGCAAATGGAGCACTTCTTCGTACGACGTCCATCTTCTGCTTCGTCCATATCGTTTTTGATGCGTCGTACCTGTCGCTGGCCAACCTTCCCTTTCAGCCTATCAATGTCCGTGGTCGGATAAGTTGCACCCAGGTTGGATGCCCAGTGAAATGGCCAACCACGACGTAACCATACATCTCTGCACTCCAGGTTTGCGTCACCTCCTCCTTGTTGAAATAGTTAGAGCGGTACTGGCCGAGATGCTGCACTACCGTCGAACATGCGGCCATGATATGGAAGCATGGCCTATGCAGAAGAAGGGGCTTGTTGCAAGTGCATACGCAACTAGCGCGGCGTAGCGTGCACTCGTGAGTGATCCTCTCGCGGTTCGTCCCGCGGCGTCCTTTATCCCTGCACATGATCTCGAAGCAAAGCTCCTTTGTGCCCATCTTGAATGTCCGGTGCAACTCTCCCTTCTTGCTCTTCTCTATGTACTTGGTGATCATGGCGGAGTAAAGTACTCTGTCATTTGCCATGGCGAGCGACGCGTTGTTGCTTCTGTCGACAAAGTAGTTTGTGGTACCGCGGAGAATTGCCTCCATGATACCAGCCAAAGGGAGGCATCTTGCGCCGCGCATGACCCAGTTGTACACCTCGGCTAGATTAGTTGTCATGACATCATATCGAGCGCCACCCCTGTCATGTAGCAGCGACCACTTTTTCTTAGGCTCGTGCTCAATTCAGTCCGAGAAGCATTTCACCTGCGTTCTCGTTCTCCTCGTCATACTGGGACCATCTGTGGATAGTTGTGGCAATGCGTCGGGGGCCTGGTCAGCGCTTGGGGTGGCCCTTCTCGCTGCATCCCTTCTGTGCGTCTAGGTCCGCTCATCCAAAATCTTCTAGAGTGCTTCAAACTTTCGCTGCTGATTCTAGTTGCACAGCCGCTTGAACATGTTCATCAAGTTCTTGTTGCGGAACTGTTTGTAGAAGTTTGCACCCAAGTGCCTCATGCACCACTTACTCTATAGATCCGCCTATGGAAGTGGTACGTTCTCTCCTTGTTGTCGCCGAGTTATTGCACTCAGCAGGCCCGTATGCCGATCATGTATGACGCATACGTTGGGACAACCCTATACAACATAAATCCTCACATTCTTCAGGAACCACAACCAGTTGTCCGTGTTCTCGCTTTCAACGAAAGCGAATGCCACAGGAAGAACTTGATTGTTCGCATCCGTCGCTATTGCAGTCAGTATCTGGCCCTTGTACTTCCTAGTCAGGAATGTGCCATCTACGCACAAGATTGGATGACAGTGCCGGAATGCATTGATGCATGGACCAAAGGCGAAGAATGCTCGCTGCAATACTCTCTTATTGGCCCACTTCGAATGCATGACGTCTTGAATGTCGACATGAGTGCTGGGATTCCTGTCTTGTATGACTCGGAGTTGCCCGGGGAGGTTGTGGTAGGAATCCTTGAACGTGCCGAATCTTGATTCCAATGCCTTCTGTTTTGCTCTCCAACCCTGGTATAGCTAATTGTGTACTAGAACCTTGCTTCAATCGCCCAAATGATGGATCGTGGCTCAAAATCTAGATTATCCACGATCTCACCGTATATGAGGTTGGCGATGAAGCGATAATGAGTTCGGTGGAAATCAGACTGACTTCGGACGACACATGTGTAAGGGACCACTATAGAGCACTTTCAATAGGTGTCCCACTTAGGCTGAAATGTGTGCACTCGCCAAGGGCATCTCGCTATGCCGCACTTCACGTCGTAGCATCTTGGGGTAGACTTGACGACTGTGAATGTGCCCCGCATCGACAAGGCTCAGAATTTGACCGCCTCCTGCAAGGCCTCCTTGCATTTGTACATAGTTCCTTGCCTGACCTCGCTCTAGTCGTACTCCCATGGCACATGGGAGCCTTCGTAGACGACGAGGTTGTCGAACTGGTATGTGTTCCACTCAGATGGAACCGTCTGCCGGTCCACATCATTCTCATCGTTGGATCCTTCATCTTCTGACAATGCATTGTAGTTCCGGTCTTCGAGATCCATCCTTTGCACTATGGCTTCCAGCTCCTCACCTTCGTCAGTAAGCCCAGTAGCTTGCCTGATTGAAGGAGCTACTTCCGCAGGGTCTCCAGGAGCTTCAGGCACTGTGTACGCCGTGCTGTGGCTGGAGTCCCCGACTTCATCTTCGGCATCACCACCTCCTTGTTCAATCGCCGATCCAGGAGTGGGCTTGCGAAAAGCCTGGGCCAGAAGGACCAAATTCCACCCTCCCTCCTTCACCATGCGTACATATAACTGCCATGACCTTGTTCCCTTCAACTGCACTAACTCCCAATATGTGGGCTGTGCTGCTCGAAGGGCAAGACAACTCAATCTCAGATCATACACATCACGGTCTACTTGGAATGTGTGAAACAACCATCGCATCACAGCGCCCCATATACGCCCCTCTGCTCTTGGCAGGGGCACGATCGCCTATTGGAAATAACGCAAATCAATCCCCTCGGGACCCTCCATAATTTGCTCCGAACCATAGTAAATTTTGAAATTTATGATGTCCGACATATTTGACGCACTGTACCTATAAAGAACATTCTCACGATTAACCATATATCTAAAACTAGACTACCCTCCGAAAAGTATTATGTACAACATACTGCACTACGTAACCGTACATCTTAAACTATGTAATTCATTCGGTTAAAAAAATTACCTGACAGATGGGCAACCGGACAAGCAGCGCTTCACTAGCTTCTCTCCTCCCCTCTACTCTCCCTTCCCTCCTCTTTTTTCTGAATAAAAGTGAGTCATGTGCTAAATTTTAGGGTTCCAAAGGTGTTTTATGGGGGGAATGGATTCCTGTCACCAGTTCAACTGACGACAAGTACACTGTTCACTATATGTCGCCAGTTGAACTGACGATAGGGAGCTAGACCGGCGATACGGGAGAAACAGGGTTCCTATCGCCAGTTGAACTGGCGACAGATACCTAGTTTTGTAATTTTTGGGGGCGCCTATTTATTTTTGTAATTATCTTTTAAAATATTATTATTAAAAAAAAATCGCACATGCATATGCACCGTTCACATTTTGCAATTTTATGCCATCTAAATGGCAGTGTAGTGCAGACCGCAGAATGTAATATGCGAGTTTTTGTGGTTCATGTTGTTTAGGAATGAGGAGCTACTGAAGCAAGGCCTAGAAATGAATGATCGCTTACAGAGTGTACTTGTAAAACATGATGCCATTGCTTCTGGTGGTCCTTTGCCAGTTGAAACACCAAGTAGAGACGAGTTACCAAAAGAGGATCCAACACCACAGCCATCTGCGCCTCCTATTGCACATGAGGCTCCTGTTGAAGAGGATGTAGATGATGAATTCGCTCAGATAGCAAGAAGGTACTTAAAAATAGCCTGTAACAGCCAATCTATGCTTTCCTGATCAGCAATTAATTTTTTATGCTTTTTATGTATCTGCAGAAAAAACAAATCTGCAATAAGCAGCGACGAGGCATCATCCAGTGCTGGTGATCATGCCCTTGTACCTGTTGATCCAGCAATTTCTGAAGCCTCATCTTCTGTTGCAAGCAATGCACTGGTTCCTGTTAGTGGTACTCGGACAAAAGAGCAGGATTTGATCGACCTTCTAAGCCTCACCTTGTACAGTCCTGAAGCACCTGAAGATTCTCCAACAGAGAGCCAAAATGAGACTGTTCAGACTGCCATGTCAAATGGTCCAGAATTACCACCGAACTATGAGCCTGCTGCATCGAATGGACCACATTACCCTTCCAACCACCAGGCATATCCAACAAATCAGGGACACACTCCATACAACAATTATGTTGCACCTTGGGCCCAAACTGGACAGGGCGCACAGCCTGGAGCATATCCAACTCAGCCCCCACAATATGCATCTAGCTATCCGGCACCGCCATGGACCATGCCTGCGAGTGTCAGCTCAACTAATCCTTTTCAGCCTGCCACATACCAAATACCGAACCCTCCTGTTGCTTCTGTTGCCCCAAAAGCTACGTATCCAGCTCCTTCAACGTCGTATGCTGCTCCGCGGATGCAACATGTGCCATCTCCAACCCCCAAGCCAGTGCAACAGTACAGCTCATTTGTTTCTCAAGCAAACAATGGTCCGACCATGGCTCCAGATGCTCGAATGAATGGGAATCAACGGCCAAAAGAAGCCCCAGCAACCGCAACCAAACCGTACTACATGCCGGACAATCTATTTGGTGATTTAATTGATGTGAAGAGTTTTGGTACTGGAGGCAAGATGAGCAGAACGACGAGCATGCCTAGTCCAAAGGGCGGTGGTCAACCTATGATCGGTGGAAAGAAATAGGTTTCGCGAGTTCCAAGTTAGTCGATAATGTCGTTTGGTTTGGTGTACATTTGCTGTATTTCTATCTGTTCAGTTCACGTGATAGTTACATTGGTTAATTTCGTGGTTGCCGCATGTGTATTTTAAAAAGAGATGGTAGAACATCATTGCTATAAATGATCAATAACATTCTTCTGAGGGTTGCTTCTTGATAGAACATTTTAACCGTTGTTTCACTTGTTTGTTTCGGTTGCATCGTTTGCATAGGTAAAGCATAGTGCGTCTGTGTTGCCTATACAGTTGCATCAATTTTTGCACCCCGTGAATCCTGAGCAGTGACTTACTGACAGTGGTTTGTTTTCTGGATAGCAGGAAAATATAGGGGTCTAAAAGCTGGCACATATAACAATACATCTGATTCAAAAAGAAATTATTGGTCACAGTTGCTCTCCAGAACGACAAGCTAAATGGTAAATAACTAGGGAACGCCACATCTGGATGACGGCCGGAGCTGGTGGGCATCATGGGTTTGCAAGACAGATCACGAGACAACGAGGTGCTGTCTCACAGATCGTCTCTTATTTATGGATACGGATCCCATGCGAACGGCTTGGTTGCAAGTGGTGTCAGCTTCTCTCTGCCTCACAGTTTCGACAGTGCAACGTCCATCACCTCGATGAAGAAGTCTGCAACGCGAAGTTGTTCATCACACCGTGTTAGAATTATGGATCAGAGGTCAAGATACGCGAGAAATGTGTCAGCAGGGAAGCAGATCTTACCGGAGTCCTCTTTAGAGAAGCACAACGGAGGTGTTACCCTGAACACGTTCCCGTTGAAACCGCCCTTTCCCACCAGCACGCCCATATCTGTTAAAAGAAGAAAAACACTCAGATCAGAGATTGCCGCTTCTGTATCTAGTGGTAACAAAGCTGGAAGAGGCATTGAAGCTCAATGAATCGCACCTTTCATGTGGTTCATGACGTTCGCAGTCTCATCTTTCGCCGGAGTTTTGGTTTGGCGATCGGTTACCAGCTCAACTCCAAGAAGAAAGCCTCTCGCTCTAACATCACCGATAACTGGAAAGCCACAAATGCCAAATGTAAGTAACAAAGCTATCTTGAAGGTGTGTGGTGTCAATGTGATTTTGTTTAGCTACAAGTACTGACTTTCATGCTTCTCTTTCAGCACGTTAAGACGCTCCTTCAAATAGGAGCCAACAACAAATGCATTCTCCTGGAGCTTCTCCTTCTCCATTACTTTGAGAACAGCGTGCCCGCCAGCGGTGCTGACAAGGTTACTGTTAGACTATGTGGCTAGGTCTAGTATATTTTAGTTGATGAATAATTGACAATATTGAGTATTGGTGATTATTTGAGACGTGTGGCGTGTGTGGACTAATGACGGTCAAGTTGTGAAGAACTTGTGCCGGTGAAATATGTTGTGTTGGTCTTTGCATGTGTAGGGTAACTCGGAGGCGATCGTGGTCTACGGCGGTGACTGGGAGATGGCTTGGTGCAAAGTCATGGTCCAGAGGTCGAAGATGCTGGAGGAGACGGTCCGGCTCGAGTTGGGGCGCGTAGAGATCAAACATGGATGATATGTGTTAGAGCTACGGAGGTGCGGTCCGGAGGCTATGACATGTGATAATTTTGGGGTGTCCAAAATTGGTTTTGTAATCTGGTGTAAAAGTCCATGTATTGGGCCCTAGGTTTATTGGGTCGTACGTGGGGTTTAGATGTCAACGTTGCGAGGGATTAGAGTTGGAAAGCTGCTTGACGTGAGGGTTGCTTAAGCTGTACGAATACGGTTCGGAGTCCGTGTTCTTTTCGCGTGAGATTAGCCGTTGGTTTGGTTCGGTAGATAAAGGCAAATTAACGGTCAGCGTAAAAACGCCATTCTTTGGCGGCTGTGGGAGAAAAAGTGCGGCGCTTTTGTTGATGCATGCAGGCTGGTGACCCGATAGAAATCAGGATATTGCGTCTTGCTGGTGTGCCTGGGTGCGACGGCGTTGGACGCCCGCGTCAAGGTTTGTTTATCGCTTGTGCAGCTTTTTGATCCTGTAAAAGCTTGCAGCGGTAGCACATCGGCGTGTTTGGTTTTGTGCATTGCGTGGCTGAAGACAGCCTTTGCTTGTGCAAGCTGGTGGCTTTGGATTTCGTGCGGCTGTGACGTTGGTAGCTGCTGTGCTAGCAGGAAAAAGAAAGCTAATTGATTTTGTTCTCACTTTTTGCAAGCAGTTCTTGTGTTTTTTTTAATTGATTGGTTCTGGTTTCACATAGTACAAGCAGCACTGGTGTTTCTAATCGCTACAATAACGTATTGCTTTCAAGGCTTGGCGGCGTATACGCTTTCTGATACCAAGGAAAATTCTGTATTACCGGGTTGAACAAACAAAATATAGTTAATTTGGAGAAAAAGCTTTTGCTGTGGATTACAATCATTCACCCCCCTCTGATTGTCATTAACGATCCTACAAGTGGTATCAGGATATTGCGTCTTGCTGGTGTGCCTGGGTGCGACGGCGTTGGACGCCCTCGTCGAGGTTTGTTTATCGCTTGTGCAGCTTTTTGATCCTATAAAAGCTTGTAGCGGCAGCACATCGGCGTGTTTGGTTTTGTGCATTGCGTGGCTGAAGACAGTCTTTGCTTGTGCAAGCTGGTGGCTTTGGATTTCGTGCGGCTGTGACGTTGGTAGCTGCTGTGCTAGCAGGAAAAAGAAAGCTAATTGATTTTGTTCTCACTTTTTGCAAGCAGTTCTTGTGTTTTTTTAATTGATTGGTTTTGGTTTCACATAGTACAAGCAGCACTGGTGTTTCTAATCGCTACAGTACCACGTATAGCTACAATGCGTGCGTATCTGCTACAGTACCAAGGGAAAATTCTGTATTATCGGGTTGAACAAACAGAATATAGTTAATTTAGAGAAAAAGCTTTTGCTGTGGATTACAATCATTCACCCCCCTCTGATTGTCATTAACGATCCTACAGTTACCACCGAACGTGTTGAAGTAACTTCTGCGGGTTAACACCTGAGCAATGTCAGGCGTTGTAACGACAGCTCCTATCGGTATGCCATTTCCTATACCCTAAAGAATGAAGATGAGTAACAGGTACATGTGAGCCAATGGTTTGCACAGATTGATGAGTTGTCCATAATGAGACAGCATGAAATGCACGAAATCTAAACATTATGAAGGTATTATCAAGCTTCACCTTTGCCATTGTAACTATATCTAGGATGACGCCATGCCCTTCAAATCCCCAGAAGTGGCTTCCGGTTCGTGCAACTCCTGCCTGAACTTCGTCAGCGATGCAGAGACCACCAGCTTTCCTCACCATATTGTACAGTGCAGGCTAGTATCCTGGTGCCAATTCCACTATTCCACCGACTCCCTGCAGAAAAGAACGTTTCATTTTCGGAAAAGAAATTCGCTTTTTATTGAAATGACTTTAAGAGAACGAAGATGGCCGTAGTATGATGATGCATTGATATTGACATACCTGTATGGCTTCCGAAATGAAACCACCGACTCAACCCGTAGTCCCAAAATCAATGATTTCCTGAACATCTTTGGCATACTTTTCTCCATCTGAACGAAAAGTGCCCCTATACGGGTCTAGATTAAGCGCATGGTGCACTCCAGTCTGGATACATTAGAAATGAGCCAATCATTATTGTGTCATGTCACCAAAACAAAATACTAGTGAGATGTGGATGTTAAAATACAGTTGTAAAAGAACAAGAAACCAAGTGATGAGAGAGCTTGGTAACATGCATGTAATTTTTCAAGGAAGTGCAAAAGCTTTACACATCATTCTATTAAGAAGGAAGGGAATACAAATCAGTTTCCAATACAGGGGGTAGGGATAAAAAAAAACAAAGAGCTTGGTCGATCACTGCAAAAGATGATGACCGACCCGACACAACACAACGACTACTCCTGCCGGCTGTGCGACTCGAGACTAGTGGAGGCCGCCAAACGCCATTGGCAATGCTCGTCGAGCATCGATTGGAGAAGCTGATCGCAGGTTGCCACCACCTTATTGAAGATCCTTTGATTGCGCTCCTCCCAAATCATCCTGGAGATGAGAATGACACTCGCATCAATCTCCTTTGTACGGACCTTTGTGACTGAATTCCGAGCGCCCAACCAATGGCCCTGTAATGTTGGTTGGTCAACCGGAATAGTGCAAGGCGAGCCGACCTGAATTATAAACCTTGCCCACAGTTGAGCCGTCACTGCACATCCAACAAGAAGATGGTCAATTGTCTCCTGCTGGTGGCCACAAAAAACACAAACGCCCTGATTCGGCAACCCTCGATGTTGGAGGCGGTCTGCCGTCCAACAACGTCGGCGAATAGCTAACCAAATGAAGATTTTGCATTTAAGAGGTGCATGGGCAGTCCAAATGGCCTCCGCACACGGGAAGCCAATCGATCCTTTGAAGAAAGCCATATAAGTCGACCTGACTGAGTAGCAACCGGACGTCTCCCAACGCCAAATAACTGTGTCCGCGGATCCCTGCTGGAGCCGGATTGGTTGCAACTTGTTCCACAGCCGGATGAACTCTACAACCTTAGGAATGTCAAACTGGGCCGAAATATCCGAAATCCAGGTACCATTTGTGAGGACTTGAGCTACTGTCCTTTTCTTTTTGATCAAATGATTAACCATCCTGGCGATTGATGGCGCTAGGCTTAGAATTGTGCGACCATCGAGCCAACGGTCCTCCTAGAACAAGGAATTCATGCCATTCCCAACTACGACCGAGATCGAAGCCTTGAACATGGCTTCCTCCACTCGGCTAGAATCTGAGTGAAGACTTCCCCACGGCCTTGCCGTCCAGGTCCTTTGCAACCATTGCCATCTGATGCGCAATGCTCTCCCTAACGTGACCAAGTTGTGCAAACCGAGTCCTCCCAAGCGCATGGGACGGCAAACCGTGGACCAAGCCACTAAGCAGTTACCCCCGGCCACACTTTGAGAACCTTTCCAAAGGAAAGCTCGACGCATTTTGTTAATTTCTTTAATGACCGAGAGAGGGGGATCGAGGGCCATGAAACTGTAGACCGCCATGGCCGACAACACCGTCTTGACCAACACTAGCCGTCTTCCTTGCGACAGCATACCGGCCTGCCAGGCCTGCAAACGGTTAGCAACCTTGTCCAAAAGGGGTTGGAAATCCGCTCTTGAAGGTTTTCGCAAGGTGAGGGGCAGGCCTAGATATTTGCATGGGAGAGGGACCATGCTGCAGTGCAAACTGTCAGAGAGGAGTTCAATTTCTTGGTTGCTACACCGGATAGGCGAGAAAGAGCTCTTGGCCATGTTGGTCCGTAACCCAGATGCTTCCCAAAGAGGTGCAGAATTTCCTTGGTACTAAGCAGATCTGCCTGAACTGGGGTTAGGAACACGACCGCATCATCTGCATAAAGGGAGAGGCGATGCGGTATTCCTAGGCGACCTCCGATCGGATGCAGCAGTGCCGTACTTTCTGCTTTAATGAACATACTGTTAAGAACGTCCATGACAATGATGAACAGCAACGGCAATAAAGGATCTCCTTGACGGAGCCCACGACCATGCCAAATCGGCTTCCCTGGTTATCCATTAACCAGCACTCTGGTAGAAGAAGTCCTGAGCATGATGCATATCCAAGAACACCACCTTGGGCCAAAACCCTTGTGACGTAGCAATACCAACAGGAAGGACCAGGACACTGAGTCAAAAGCTTGAGCGATGTTGAGTTTTAGCAGGAGAGTCTGTTTGTTCTGTTGATGAAGCCTACGAGCGGACTGCCTAACCAGAAGGAAGCTGTCTTGAATGGATCTCTCTTTGATGAAAGCTGATTGATTTGGAGCTACTAGCTTTGGCAGTTCTGATGCGAGTCTTCGGGCAAGAACTTTGGAGAAAATCTTGGCAAAACTGTGGAGAAGGCTGATCGGCCGGTAGTCAAAAACCTCCTGAGCTGATTGTTTCTTCGGAAGCAACATTAACAAAGCTCGGTTGAGCAACTTGAAATTCTCCCCCGCCAAGAGGGCTAGAGCTTGGAATGCTGCCAAGACGTCTTGCTTGATTATGCCCCAACAATGCTAATAGAAGAGTGCACTGAAACCATCTGGACCTGGAGCCTTCTCAGGGGGGAGACTTCTGATTGCTTCCCAAACCTCCTCTTCAGAGAATCTGGCTTCCAAGTCCCGAAGGTCATGAGATGAAACGTTGATGAAACTCAGGTCCAGAGAATGAGCACGGTCGATCTGCTTGCCCAAGAGGTTGACGAAATGATCAAAAAAGATCTCTTCCATCCCCTCCTGAGTTTGAACCCATGCTTCAGCGACCTTTACCCCTGCGATGAAATTTCGGTGTCGATGGTGGTTTGCATGCAGATGAAAGAAGCGTGTGTTCGCATCTCCTTCCCTCAACCATCTAATGCGCGACCTTTGACGTGCAATTGTTCGTTCGAAGGAGCAAAGACCTAGCAATTTCTTTTTGAGCTCCCTCATAACCAGTGCTCCCAAGGAGAAAGAGGCCTAGTTTCCTCAGCCAAATCAAATCGAAAGAGCAGTTCCTTGGCCATCCCGATTTGCTGACACACGCTGCCGCATTGGCGCTGACTCCATCTTTGCAAAGCATGAGAAGTAGATGTGAGAAGAGTGTGAAGGCATCTCAATGGGTCTACTAGCATGTTATCACACTTCCATGCCCCGGAAACTGCTTCATAAAAACCTTCGACCTTTGTCCAGAAGGACTCAAAACGGAACCGCTTTTTAGCCCCCAACAAGAAGGCCGTGGACAACAACAGGGGGCAGTGATCGGATGCCGTGGAGGGCAACGCCCTAAGAAGACTGTCTGGGTACAACAAGTTCCACTCCGGGGAGACAAAAGCTCGATCAATATGTTCCAATGTAGGATTCTCTCTAGCACTCGTCCAAGTGAACGACCGACCATTGAGGTGAATCTCCTTAAGCTGCAGGTCATCTACAACCCTTCGGAAGCTACCCATACGCCGTTTGCGTAAACGGTCGTTGTTTTTGTCACTGGCTTGCAAGATTAGGTTGAAATCGCCGATAATCTACCATGGACCAGACAGATGGCTTTGAATCTCGCGCAACTCCAAGTGGAACTCCGGCTTGAGCATGTCCTCGGATGGTCCATATACTACCGAAACCCAGAAGGATGAGCCATCAGGGAGAAGGACTTTAGCAGTAATGGAATGGTTCCGTAACCTCTGAGCAGTGCACGAGACCTTACTGCAGTTCATGTAATGATCACAGTTAAAATTCAACGTTTACCTAAACAACGTTAAATTTCCAGTTGCTTTGAGTAGTAGCACCCATTGTTCTAGCCGCATTCCCGTGGTATCCATTCCTAAGCGAAATAATGTCGTGGCAACCAGTGTAAAGTCGCGCAATCATCAATGCAAGCTCGTTGGCCTCTATGCCAGAATTTGTCAAGAAAACAACCTGCAAAGAACAACAACAGCTTCACATGAGTACATGAGGTTCAATCTCCCAAAACAAATCCTTGCATTTCCAAAATACCTTCAAGTGCAGAAATGTGTAAAGTTTTTTATAGGCTGAGAATACCTTCAGACCACCGGGCATTTTGGATGCCAATGCCTCAGCAAAATCTGCGATGACATGATTCAGATAAAGAACCATGGAGTGTTGTATCCTCTTTGCCTAGTTGACTATGGCTTCAATCACTTCAGGATGGCAGTGCCCGCAACAAACAGTTGCAATGCCACCGAAAGCATCCAGGTAGCGACGGACATCCTCGTCGAACATGTACTCCATCTTTCCATCGACTCTGTTCAACTGCAATCAATGTTGTATGCTAAAACAATCAATTTGTCTCGAATAATATTGCCTTTTCTTAATCTGTTAACCACCATACTATACCCAATTGGATTATTACATTGAATACTCATACAGTCGCAAGTCTCAAAATAGCAATAGCACGACAATTAAGTATGGCCCCCTCCCCTTTATTTTTTTTAAAAAAAATTAGGCCTCTTTTGAAGAATTCAAGGGGGCCTTTTTTTTCAAGAATGTGCAGCTTTGCACATCATATCATTAGTAGAAAGAAGCTGAATTCCCGAAGGATACAAGGTAAAGTAGCATGTCCGAAAGCTTGAGTGGACCTGCTCAGCAGCCGAAAGCTAGCTGAAAATCGAGAAACTAAAATTAAATACAATACGGTGAACAATTCTAACAACCGCCAAAAACAAAAGAAACTACTGCTGCTGCATTGCCGACTCCAAACGATGCGCAGCCGCCAAGCGCCATTGCTGGAACTCTTGGAGACCCAGATGAGATAGCTAATCAACAGGTATGGTGATGTTGTTGAAGATCCTCTGATTGTGCTCTTTCCAGATGAACCAAGAGACGAGAATAATGCAGCAATCTGTATCGTTTCTTAGATGTTTTCGCACTGAGTTCCTATCGGCCAACCAGAAATCTTGGAGAGTGGGCTGTCCACTAGGCACGAGACATTGCGAGCCAATCAGTGGTACAAAGCGACCCCAGAATTGCGCCGTTACCGCGCACCCTAGCAGAATATGATCTATGGTCTCTTCCTGATGGTTAGAAAAAAACACACATTCCTTGATTCTGCCGACCATGACGTCTTAGCTGATCAGCTGTCCAACATCGTCACCGAATCGCTAACCACATGAAAATTTTGCATTTTAATGGCACCCGAGCTTTCCAAATGGCCTCCGCACCTGGAAACCTAGTCGATCCTGTGAAGAAAGCCATGTACGCTGACTTAGCAGAGTAGCAACCTGAGGCTTCCCAGCGCCAAATTATGGAATCGACCTCTCCCTGGGCTAGCCGAATATCTTAAAACCTATTCCATGGCCTTAGTAGTTCAGCAACAGAATTTCCGTCTGGCTGACCCTTCAAGTCCAAAATCCAAGTATCATTGTGAAGCACTTGGGCCACTGTTCTATTCCTCCGAATGGAAGGTTTGACCATCCGGACGATGGACGGTGCGAGGCCTTGGATGGAGCAATTGTTCAGCCAGCGGTCCTCCCAAAATAGCGTGTTCTTGCCATTCCCTAATCTGACCATAATGAAAGCATTGAACATGTCTATCTCCTGTTGGTTACTCTGGGCTTGCAAACTCTCCCAAGGCCGTGACACCCAAGTAAGCTGTAACTTCTGCCATCGGATGCGCATGGCCTGCCCTAGCACCACCAAGTTGTGCACACCGAGCCCGCCCAGCTGCAAGGGGCGACAGACTGATGACCAAGCTACCAATCAATTACCTCCTGAGATAGATAAAGATCCCTTCCAAAGGAAAGCACGACGCATTTTGTCAATCTCTTTCAGTACCGAGCGAGGGGGATCAAGAGCCATGAAACTATAAACAAACATGGCCGACAACACTGCCATAACCAAAATCAGACCCCCCCCCCCTGAGAGAGCATTCCTGCCTGCCAAGCTTGGAGGCGATTGGCGACCTTGTCCAACAAAGGTTGAAAATCTGAATGCAACGGCTTCCGTGAGGAGAGAGGTAACCCCAGATATTTGCAAGGGAAAGCGGCAATGTTGCAGTGCAAACTATTAATGATGAGCTGAATCTATAGAGCATTGCAGCGGATAGGTGAAAAGGAGATTTTAGCCAAATTAGTGTGCAGACCAGAGGCCTTGCCGAAGAGTTGTAGGATTTCCTTAATAGCTAGCAGATCATCACTCTCTGGGGTTAGGAACACCACCGCATCATTAGCATACAAGGAGAGATGGTGTGGTAGCCCTCGACGCCCCCCGATTGGATGGAGCAGGCCGTCCTTTTCTGCTGTGAGGATCAAACTGTTGAGAGTGTCCATCGCAATGATGAAAAGCATGGGGATAACGGATCACCTTGACGCAAACCACGACCGTGCCAAACCGATCGCCTGGGCTATCCATTGACAAGAACTCTGGTGTAGGAGGACATGAGCATTATACAAATCCAAGAGCACCACCTCGTGCCGAAACCTTTGTGTCAAAGAATATCAAGCAGAAACGGCCAGGACAATGAATCGAAGGCTTAAGCAATGTCTAGTTTGAAGAGGAAGGCTGGATGTTTTTAATGATGTAGCGAGCAAGCGGACTGCCTAACCAGGAAGAAGTTATCTTGAACAGACCGAGCTTTGGTGAAAGCTGACTGGTTCGGAGCTATTAGTTTAGGCAGTTCTGAAGAAAGCCTTCGGGCAAGAACTTTAGAAACGATCTTGGCAAAGCTGTGCAAGAGGCTTATAGGCTGGAAATCCTTTACCTCATGTGCTTCTTGCTTCTTGGGCAAGAGGGTTAACAATGCCTTGTTGAGCAGGTGAAAGCTCGCTCCCGCTAAGCGACCAACGGCATTCAAGGCCACCATTATATCTGGCTTGATGATTGGCCAACAACATTGGTAGAAAAGGCCCGAAAAACCATCTAGTCTCGGCGCTTTCTTGGAGGGCAAGCACCTAATCGCTTCCCAAACCTCCACTTCTGTGAAGTCAGTGTCCAGCGACCGTAAATCATGAGAAGGCATGCCAAGGTAGTTCAGGTCTAGGGAGTGTTCACGCTCGATTGGTTGTCCCATGATTTTGATGAAGTGGTCATGGAAAGCTTCTTCTAACCTGGACTAAGTGTGCACCCAAGAATCCGAAACTTTTAAGCTTGAGATGAGGTTACAGCGCCTACTACCATTTGCATGTAGATGAAAATATCGGGTGTTCGCATCCCCTTCGCTCAGCCACCTGATTCGAGACCTTTGGCACGCGATAGTCCTTTCGAAGGAACACATGCCTAACAGCTTTCTCTTTAGCGCCAATCTGAACTATCTTTCCCGTGAGGATAACAGCCGTCTTTCCTCAGCCACATCCAGGTGACCAATTAAAGCTTTCGGCCATCCTATTTGTTGGCGAACACTACCACATTCGCGCTGGCTCCAACTCTGCAAAGCACAGCTTGTTGAAGAGAGGAGTTGATGGAGGCGACGCAGTGGGTCCACCACCTGGTCTTCACACTTCCAAGCCACTTGGACCTTGTCTTGAAACCCTTCCATTCTTGTCCAAAATGTCTCAAAACAGAAGCGTTTCTTGGGACCTGCCAGGCCAGTTGTGGAGAAGAGCAGGGGGCAATGATCAGAAGCCGTAGACGGTAGAGCCCATAGAAAACAGTCCAGAAACTGCTAGTCCCAGTCCGACGAGATAAAGACCCTGTCAATACGCTCCAAAGTTGGCCTTTCCCTTACACTTGTCCAAGTGAACGACCTGCCATTAAGGTGTACTTCCTTGAGATCCAGATCATCTAGCACTCAACGGAAGCTACCCATTCTTCGCTTATTCAATCGAGCGTTGTTCTTTTCACTTGCTTGAAGAATGAGGTTGAAGTCTCCTAGGATCATCCAACAACCTTGTCTGGAACCATGGATATCACAAAGCTCTTGAAGGAAAGCCTGTTTGTGAACGTCTTCCGCCGGGTCGTAAATGACTGTGAGCCAAGAAATGAAGCTGCCAGGTAGAGTCACCTCAGCTGTTATGGAATGATTTCTCATATCAAACGCGATACAGGTAATCCTACTCGAGTTCCACGCTAAAAGGATTCCGCCTCTTGATTGGAACGCTGGCAAGTACGAGAACCTATCGAACGAGGTCCCTAAAGTTTCCTTATCAGGGGTAAGTCGATTACATTGAGCTTTGTTTCTTGGATACAAGCGACCGAGACTTGCGTGGCTAACACCGTTTCTCTTACTACGTTCCTCTTGGCTCTCATGTTTAAGCCCCTTACATTCCAACTGAGAAAGTTAACATTACAATCAGTCATAATGGAGGTGAGGCGACCGTCGACCCGGACTAGCGAACTTAGATGGCGACGAGAGGTGTGGATGCCTCGACATCTTCTGCATTGTTGTCGAATCCAGGAGGTAAGACCTTCGGGACCGACATCCTGAACAACGATGACATCACTTTAATGTGCTCCTCTGATAAAGGTTTGTCAAATAGCCTTATGAAGTCATTAAGCACTGCACGATTATCATTGCTTCTTCCTTGGTTAAGACTAAGCCGGCCAGCCAGCAAGAGTTGTGCACCCTGCTATGCAGGGACACCTCTGAGGCACGAGGCTGCTAGCCACTTATTGCGTCGAGGGGAATGTTGCGACTACTTGCAGGGGTGCGCTGCACCTGCGGTACTGACAGAATGGGTTCTGGAGGAGAATCGAGGCTGCCTACGGCCCGATCCACCGAAGCCATCGTCGCCGCGACGCACCGCTCCTCTGTCTGATCACCCCCCAAAACTCCCCGGATCCTGCCGCCTTCGAACCAGACCGATCCCTTCTCCCGCCCATGCTGACGGAGCCACGTGCTCTGGAGGAAAACGAGGCTACACACGGTGGATTCCAGCGAGATTAGGGTTGAATTCGGGAGGCGAAAGAGGAGGAGCGGAGGAGACGCCACAAAGTAGAGCACTTGGCAATGTATATATGAACAAGAGTGATTGAGATGCATGGTGGAAATGTCAGTGAAAAGCAGATCCCCTATATTAGTGTATTTGCGAGGAAACCCTACTCTTTCGTGGTACACTTTCCCATATTCTGTCTCGAAAATGTCATCACAATATTGGAGTCTGCATAAATAGTGTGTACACTTTCCCATATTTTGTCTTGAAAATGCCATCACAATATACGAGTCTACATAAATAGTGTTCTAGCAGCTGAAATACTATCGGACCGAATAGGTGACTAGAAAGGGGTTGAATATGCGTCACACAATCAACGATCTCTTTAAAATCTTTTGCCTTAAGGAGTTCAAGTTTCTTTCACTCCAATAGCTACGTAGAGCTATAAAGATAAGAGAGAATTATTCAAACAAGAACAAGGTAACAAAAAAAAATCAAGAATCGTCAAAATTCCCACTGGATCGGTCAAACCACGTGAACAGTATAGTCAGACTAGTGAACAGTAAAATCAGCATAGAAACTAAATTTTATCATGATTTCAATATCACAAATTGATCAATCTTTTGATTCACAACTTTAAACTTTATAAAACTTGAAGCACACCTTCTCTAGGATGTCAGGAACCTATTCCAATCAAAGATCTTAAAGATCATTGTAAGATCGAGGAGGCCGACTAGAGGGGGGGTGAATAGGAGGTTTTAAAATTCTTTTGGCTAAAACCGATTTCTAATGCGGAAGCTAATACAAATACGGTTTTGCACAATTAAAGCCTAGAACAACTAGGTTCAACTAAGTGTGCCAACAACACAAGTCTATTGATGAATATAGCAATTAAACATATGACTTGAGCAATTCAATTCTAACAATGGTGAATAGCATAATGAACTATTGCAATCATACACAATGAATAAACAATTTACTACAAGGTATATAAATTGCACAATGTAAAGCAAGCATTCATACACTATGAATATACATGCAATAGTGAGACACAAGAGATCAAACCACAATTGACACGGCGATGTTTTACCGTGGTGATTGGAGACTTGCCGGTCTCCCCTAATCCACGTTGAGGTAAGCCCAAACTAATTGGACCGGCTCCACGAATTAAGCCAAACACCTCAATTGCACTAGTGGTAGCTCTTTCCCGCTCCGGGTAGGTGAGCTCCAACCTTCACAACACACCGGGCCTTCTCACAAGCTTCTTGATAAGATCACCGGTCCACGACGCCCCACGCCGCCTAGGTGTCGGCAAACACCAAGAGTAACAAGCCAAGCCCCTTGCTTGACTCTCACCACGCAACGAATGCACAAGCTCAAGTGGATATGAAATCCACCTCTAGATGCAACACATGCAACTAGAGACCTCTCTCCTTGCTCACAAGGTGCAACACATGCACAATTGAGAGGAGAAGCTCACACTAGCTCAAGAGAGTGAAATGGGATGCCAAAGAATGCCTCTCAACCGGCCAAGGGGGTATTTATAGCCCCTACACCAAAAACTAGCCGTTGGGAGACTAAACAGCCAAAAACTAGCCGTTCTGACCTCGGGCGGTTGTACCAAGACTCACAAGGGGCGGTACAACTGTTCTGGCGGTCGATCAAGACTTTACACAGCTGGTCGTACCGCAACCCAAAAATCAGCATGCATTTACACTCGGTAAAAAGGTCATAACTTTTGACTCCGATGTCGGAATTGAGTGATCTTGGACTCTATGGAAAGCTTATTCAGTGGGCTACACAACCCACCTATTTGATTTGATCTTAAACACATTTTATCAAATCAAAAAGCACAACTCCAAAGAGGCACTACCATGGTCTAAGTCCAAAGTATAGCAACAAGCAATCTTAGACCATGCCAAGGGAAAATACATGAATCCCAACAATTTGCAAAACACATTTGCAAACTTAGATCATGCCACAAGGAGTAGGTACATGGACTTCAACCATTTGCAAAACACATTTGCAAAGTATAGTCACATGCTACAAAGATTAAATGCATGAGCATCGACTATTTGCAAAACACATTTGCAAATAATAGCATCATGCCATGGTGAGCTAGAGCAAGTGAGATTGAGCTATCAACACATGATGAGACTCAAGCTACTAGACAAGACCCCTCTTAATAGTACGGCAACCTATACTAGCAATCCGGTCTTCCAACCAAACACCAAGACCGGTAAAAGACTAGGAACACATCCTTAGCCCTAGCTAGTCATACCTTTGCCTTGAGCATCTTCTTGAAGGTTGATGATGCACATTTTCACTTCAAGTCCGGGTCATTGTCTTGACATGCATCAACCCATGATGCATCCTTTACTTGACCTCAATCAACACATGATGAGTCTTCTCTTGACTTGTTGATCAACTCATGATCATCTCTTCTTCGAGATCTTGATATGCATCAACACATGATACATCCTCTTCTTGAACCTTGACTTGATGACGATCAGCTCATGATGCCATCCGGTCTCCATTACCCCGAACATAACCTATTCATCCAACTCATGGAAAATGTTAGTCCCATAATGATTAACATCAATTACTAAGATATACCGCAATAATGCTTTAAATAAGCCTTTGAAAATCTCGGACCGGTATTACCGCCAACCAAGTTGCGGATTATCGCTTATCCGATAAATGCATCACCGAAGGAGCGGTACTACCGATTGCAGGTTTTCAATTTGTCAAGATTACAAGCGTTCGAATTTTTGTACCGCCATATAAAATCGGAATAACCAAGAAGTTTGCGACCGTGCTCCTGCGCGAACGTCCGATTTCCAGATTGAGATTCGAGCGATTTACACTTGTTCTGCTTTTTATTGAACCGCCTCACAAATTTGATGACGACCAAGACATCGGTATGACCGTTGGCCGAGCAGCGATGCGACCGATTTCCATGAGTGATTCGAGGCAAAGTTGCATCGCTTCGGTTTTATTGAACCGCCAACTAAAATGCGGAATGATCGCGATGCGGATACGACCGCTCAAGGAGCGGTCGTTCCGCTTGAGCACTCGGGCTGGTCGTTCCTTCAAAATCGGTACTACCGCTAAGTAAAGTCCGTCATATCAAGATCAAATCAGATGCGACCGCAATTATAACTGCGGTACTACCGATTTTGGACAGAAGCACTTAAAGCTTTCAAATTCAATTTCAAGTTCAAATTCAAATGCATGCATGATCCTAAATTGATCCAAAGGGCACAAGAACATGCTTATCAAGCTACTAATCATGAACCCTTTATTATCATGCATTTCCATTACCATGTCGCCATCCATAAACTGGGACTAAGCCTTTAAACATCTTAGCACACACGTTAGTCCCACAACACAATTGCAAATAATTGAATGTAGATAGGTATGAGTATATAAGCACTACACAAGTTGTATATACTCGTATGAATATATATAACTACACAAGTTATATATAATCAAAGGATATATGAGCACACATGTCTCATATACACACATGAATATATTAACTTCACAAGTTATATATATTCAAGGATATGTGAGTACACATGAACTACACAAGTTATGTTATACTCACATATAAGTATATTTAGACTACACAAGTCTTATATACTCACATGAATATATTAACTATGCAAGTTAAATATATTTAAAGGATATGTTTCAAAGTAAAGATCCCAAATATGTGTGGAAACAGGGATATGGATCAATACTAATGAAAACCTCAAAATATAGAATGAACTCCCCCTATATGTGTGCATACATGAATATGTAATGGAAACATATGCACATATTTAGGTTAATCTTTTGGTGGAGTTCAACCTATATTTTGGATCCAAGGAATGCAACAAAATATAGGAACTATAAAGTCGAATGCATACCTCTTTTGTTCTTTATATCCAAACGAGACTAATCATGAGATAAGGCAAATAGAAGAGTTAGTCTCACAAATAGATTTATCATTATAAATGCATACCGCTTGGATTTTCCTTTTGTTTATCCAATGAATTGGATTTGTCATTAATCACATGCATGCCTTCATGGAAGTCGAATGCATACCTCTTTTTGTTCTTTATATCCAAACGAGACTAATCATGAGATAAGGCAAATAGAAGAGTTAGTCTCACAAATAGATTTATCATTATAAATGCATACCTGTTTGGATTTTCCTTTTGTTTATCCAATGAATTGGATTTGTCATTAATCACATGCATGCCTTCATGGTTTTCACCTTTATATCCAAATAAGACTACATAATATTGATATCAATGAAAGTGTTAGTCCCACAATTAGATTTGTCATTAATCACCAAAACTCCATTAACACATAATGGCAGGTCTAGATCCTTCAATCTCTCCCTTTTTGGTGATTGATGACAAATCCTTTATAAATGAGAACATTTGGATATAAATCAACATAGGATAAGAAATGAAGCTTATTTGACTGTTTGCATGCATTGAAATGACAAGAGAATCTTAGTAAACTCCCACTTTTGGCACCACAAGATTCTCCCCCTTGATTTCCCCCCTTTTAGGCAACACAAGAGATCAAGAGAATAACAAATAAAGCTCATACAAATTAACATCCAAATGTAGCTCATACAAATTCTCCCCCTTTTGGCATTAAGCACCAAAAACCAAAACAAATTTTAAGCATCTTCTCCTTTGACACACAAATATTTTCTTCTTGACGACACTTCTTTGACACACAACGAGTTTTCTTCGTCCAATCCATATATTTTCTTTTGACACACAAAAGCTCCCTTTATCCAATTATCTCCCTCTTTGTCATCCTTTTGAAATATGTCCATCCAAAACTCTTGATGACTTCAACCTCTTCCACTTGATCTTTGATTTGCATCCAAAATCTTCTTTTGACATTAAGCACAAAAGCATTCTCCCTAATGTCTTTATGTGTATCCACTTGTAAAATAATCTTTGAACATCACTTGTAGATACCTCGAGTCGACGAAACCACTTGTTGGTAATACATGTAGATACCACTTGTAAATAATACTCGTAGATATCACTTGTAAATCCACATGTTGATACCACTTGTAGAGAACATGCGTCGACAAGATTTGAAATCTCAAGGTGCTTGAACTTCTCTTGCAAAGATCTTCAAAGAATGCATCCAAAGAGAAGAGAGAAATAGAGAATTCACTTGAGATAAAAAAATGATACCAAGAATAATTAATTCCATTTGTAGAAACTTGGTACCACTTTGAGAGATAAGCCTTGGAGAGATACCACTTGAAAAAAAAGCATACCATGAATTGGAGGTATCGGAGAGAGCTTGGTTTGAAAAGATTTGATTGGCAAGCAATGAAATAGATATCACTTGTAGGTGGGTACAAAAATATACCACTTGAAGGATATCACAAGAAAAGATAAGATGATATCAATTGAAGAATACCACTTATTAAGACAAGATGATATCACTTGAAAGAATACCACTTGTAAAAACAAGTAATATGAATTTCATGCAGAGGTCAAGGTGATCAAGAATGAGCTACCACTTGAGGGAATACCACTTGAATGATAAATATATCACAAGGCGATCAAAATGGTATTTGGAGTCAACAAAATATATGTGGGTAGCTTGCAAGGATAATAAGGATCAACTTGACTTGAGGAAGGCAGCCAAAAAGGATTTAGAATAGAATTGAATTGAAATGGATTCAATTGACTGCAATGTCAGCAAAATCGGTACTACCGCAATTCAAAGGCCGGTCATACCGATGTTCGGACGAACCGCCGTTCAAGGGCCGGTCGTACCGACAAACGGTTATACCGCGGAAATAACGTCGGTTGTTCCGATTTTCCTGGAGATTCAAGGATAGATCTTGGAATGGAGAATTATGCAAATGATCCTCAGTTTTAGTATTCAAATAAATATATCTAGGATCATTATGCATTAGATTGGAGATAGAAACTTCAATGAATATAGTTTTTATGAATTAGACTTTTGATTTTGCAAATAAAATCTTATTTTCAAGAACTTTCTCTAAAAGAACCAAATTGAGCAAATGAAGAAATTTTAAGCATCCAATTGCATGTATGAGTCATAAATACCATCATGGACCTATTCATGTAAATAATTTTGGCTCAAATGGCAAAACTCACTTAAGTGCTAGAAAGTGACCATTTAGGTCAACCTTGGATTTTGGATGAATTTCAAAACCAAATAACTTTTTCTAGGTTGGCCTTTTGAGAAACTTTTGAATACCAAAATTGTTTAGAATGGCCAACTCTAGGTTTTTCCTTTTGGGACAATTGTCAAATTCTTTCTAGAATAGATTTTACACAAAAATCTAGTTTTGATCAAAAAAACAAGATACTATGATCTAGAATTTTGGTTAGAAACTCATTTTCATTTGAAATAGGTTTTTCTTGAACCAAAACCTTTGCAAAACATTTGGAAATCATTTGTATACATTTTGCAACTAGTTTTTCAAAGTATATACTAATAATTTCAAGATTTTGACTTTTGGCTAAATGGCTCAATTTTGAAAAACATTATCGCACTTAATTTATTTGGGCACACTTAGGAATGTGATATACATGTTTATGATTTAGCACTCCTTAATGTGCCACAACCAACTTGCTCAAGATTTTAATAAAGACGATTAAGAACAAGAGCAAGAACACCCTTTTAAGATTATTCATGAATGCAACCTACACAAGGTATAAAGGGCTAGAATACTTCAATGTAAGTACTTGTTACCTAAATGGCATTGGTTGTTGATATGATATGATTGTCCTCAAACTTGGCTCCAAATTGACATATGATGGAATCCACCTCTTCATGAATAAGCCAAGTCTCCAATGCATCTCCAAGTACCTATTAATCCTTTTAAGCGCATTTTGGTACCCAAACTCGGTTGGGTCCTTGAATGTTAGTCACAATAGATTTGGGCACCCAAATGGCCCTAGCAATAGTCTTAGGTGAACTAACAATTCTAGCAAACACATTGCCATTTATATCCTTCCTAAGCAAATAATGATTATTATAGATGATAGGCTTAGGAGTGATACCTTTGGGACATTCTTTACTAAAATATCCTTTCTCACGGCAATTGTAGCAAGTAGGATTTTGCTTCCCTTGATATCTTCTTATCTTGCTCAATACCGCTTGCCTCTTCGTTGGATGTCTTAGCTTGACCTCCTTTTGATTTGGGCACACCGAGGCAATGTGACCATTCTTTTACATCCAAAGCACTTGACATTTTTGAATTGTCTTCCATTTTGCTTTGGGATACTCTTCACCTTCTTCTTGGTGGTGAAACAAAGTCCTCCCTTTTCATTCATCTTGTTTGGGCATATGGAGGCAAGATGTCCCTTTTGATGGCAATCAAAGCACTTAACATTCTTCGTGTGTCTTGCATTGTGTCTCATCTTGCTATTCTCCTTCTTCTTCTTGGGAGTAAAGCCAATACCACTCTTATCTTGCAAGCACTTTTGCTTGCTCAATATTTCATCAAGAGTAGCCTTCCCTTGATAGCTTCTTTCCAAGTCAATTGTCAATTTCTTGACTTGGGCCTTGAGCTCATTATTTTCTTCTACAAGGTTAGTCTCAACAAGCATAGAAGAAATAGAATCATCTAATTTAGAGCAACAAGGCATATCAATCAAATCATCACAAGAAGTGGATATATTGATTTTAGATGAAATGCAAGAGTTAGCAATTACACATGGCATATCATCTAATAAATCACAAGCAATGCCAATATCCACTTTAGGCTTTTTAAGTTCATTTAGGAGGAGAATTTCATGTTCATCTTTTAAAACATTATAATTATTTTGAAGTGAGACATACTCATTCTTCAAAACCTTGAATTTAGATTTCTGCTTTCCTAAATAATCATTTAGTTCTTCTAGCATATCTAACAACTCATCATATGAAGGTTCATTATTATTGTTTACCTCCTTTTTACCTTTAGCCATAAAGCAATGAGGCGATGTAGATGGAGTTGATGTGTCGTCATCGTCGGAGCTAGAAGTTGATGTGGAGGGGCTTGTGGACTCTTCATCGTCGGAGTTAGAGATTGATCATTCTTCTCCCGACGTCCACTCTTGTATGCAATCCTCATTAGTTGAAATGGACCTTTCATAATATTCTTGAAGATAGGTCCACATCTTATGAACATTTTGGAGATCACATACGGCATCAAACACATCTACACTCAAAGCACTAAATAAAGCGTTAGTTGCTTGAGCGTCAAGATGTAAGCATTTCTCTTCCTCAATTGTTGGAGCAAATTGATCCAATGGAGGAGAAAAGCCAACATCTACAATCCGCCATATATTTAGGCCCATGGCCTTAAAATAACATGACATGCGAATTTTCCAATGAGCATAATTTGTGCCATCAAATAAAGGTGCTTCACCAAGGTGCACTAAATCTCTAGTCGCCATCCTTTACTCTCTAGACGGTTAAGTCTAATAAATGAGAGACCAAGCTCTGATACCACTTGTAAGATCGAGGAGGCCGACTAGAGGGGGGGTGAATAGGAGGTTTTAAAATTCTTTTGGCTAAAACCGATTTCTAATGCGGAAGCTAATACAAATACGGTTTTGCACAATTAAAGCCTAGAACAACTAGGTTCAACTAAGTGTGCCAACAACACAAGTCTATTGATGAATATAGCAATTAAACATATGACTTAAGCAATTCAATTCTAACAATGGTGAATAGCACAATGAACTATTGCAATCATACACAATGAATAAACAATTTACTACAAGGTATATAAATTGCACAATGTAAAGCAAGCATTCATACACTATGAATATACATGCAATAGTGAGACACAAGAGATCAAACCACAATTGACACGGCGATGTTTTACCGTGGTGATCGGAGACTTGCTGGTCTCCCTAATCCACGTTGAGGTAAGCCCAAACTAATTGGACCGGCTCCATGAATTAAGCCAAACACCTCAATTGCACTAGTGGTAGCTCTTTCCCGCTCCGGGTAGGTGAGCTCCAACCTTCACAACACACCGGGCCTTCTCACAAGCTTCTTGATAAGATCACCGGTCCACGACGCCTCCACGCCGTCTAGGTGTCGGCAAACACCAAGAGTAACAAGCCAAGCCCTTGCTTGACTCTCACCACGTGCAACGAATGCACAAGCTCAAGTGGATATGAAATCCACCTCTAGATGCAACACATGCAACTAGAGACCTCTCTCTTGCTCACAAGGTGCAACACATGCACAATTGAGAGGAGAAGCTCACACTAGCTCAAGAGAGTGAAATGGGATGCCAAAGAATGCCTCTCAACCGGCCAAGGGGGTATTTATAGCCCCTACACCAAAAACTAGCCGTTGGGAGACGAAACAGCCAAAAACTAGCCGTTACAGCCTCGGGCGGTTGTACCGCACTCACAAAGGGCGGTACAACCGTTCTGGGCGGTCGTACCGCACTTTACACAGCGGTCGTACCGCAACCCAAAAATCAGCACGCATTTACACTCGGTAAAAGGTCATAACTTTTGACTCGATGTCGGAATTGAGTGATCTTGGACTCTATGGAAAGCTTATTCAGTGGGCTACACAACCCACCTATTTGATTTGATCTTAAACACATTTTATCAAATCAAAAAGCACAACTCCAAAGAGGCACTACCATGGTCTAAGTCCAAAGTATAGCAACAAGCAATCTTAGACCATGCCAAGGGAAAATACATGAATCCCAACAATTTGCAAAACACATTTGCAAACTTAGATCATGCCACAAGGAGTAGGTACATGGACTTCAACCATTTGCAAAACACATTTGCAAAGTATAGTCACATGCTACAAAGATTAAATGCATGAGCATCGACTATTTGCAAAACACATTTGCAAATAATAGCATCATGCCATGGTGAGCTAGAGCAAGTGAGATTGAGCTATCAACACATGATGAGACTCAAGCTACTAGACAAGACCCCTCTTAATAGTACGGCAACCTATACTAGCAATCCGGTCTTCCAACCAAACACCAAGACCGTAAAAGACTAGGAACACATCCTTAGCCCTAGCTAGTCATACCTTTGCCTTGAGCATCTTCTTGAAGGTTGATGATGCACATTTTCACTTCAAGTCCGGTCATTGTCTTGACATGCATCAACCCATGATGCATCCTTTACTTGACCTCAATCAACACATGATGAGTCTTCTCTTGACTTGTTGATCAACTCATGATCATCTCTTCTTCGAGATCTTGATATGCATCAACACATGATACATCCTCTTCTTGAACCTTGACTTGATGACGATCAGCTCATGATGCCATCCGAAGTCTCCATTACCCTGGAACATAACCTATTCATCCAACTCATGGAAAATGTTAGTCCCATAATGATTAACATCAATTACTAAGATATACCTGCAATAATGCTTCTAAATAAGCCTTTGAAAATCCTGGACCGGTACTACCGCCAACCAAGTTGCGGTACTACCGCTTGGTCCGGTCGTACCGCTGGAAGGAGCGGTACTACCGATTGCAGGGTTTTCAATTTGCTGAAGATTACAAGCGTTCTGGAATTTTTGTACCGCCATATAAAAATCGGAATAACCGCAGGCCGGTACGACCGTTCCCAAGCGCGGAACGTCCGATTTCCAGATTGAGATTCTGAGCAGATTTACACTTGTTCTGTTTTTATTGAACCGCCTCACAAATTTCGGTACGACCGCACATCGGTATGACCGTTGGCCACGAGCGGTACGACCGATTTCCATGAGTGATTCTGAGGCAGGTTGCATCGCTTCTGGTTTTATTGAACCGCCAACTAAAATGCGGAATGACCGCGATGCGGTACGACCGTTCAAGGAGCCGGTCGTTCCGCTTGAGCACTCAGTTGGCTGTTCCCTTCAAAATCCGGTACTACCGCTAAGTAAAGTCCGGTCATACCGCATCAAACGGTACGACCGCAATTATAACTGCGGTACTACCGATTTTGGACAGAAGCACTTAAAGCTTTCAAATTCAATTTCAAGTTCAAATTCAAATGCATGCATGATCCTAAATTGATCCAAAGGGCACAAGAACATGCTTATCAAGCTACTAATCATGAACCCTTTATTATCATGCATTTCCATTACCATGTCGCCATCCATAAACTGGGACTAAGCCTTTAAACATCTTAGCACACACGTTAGTCCCACAACACAATTGCAAATAATTGAATGTAGATAGGTATGAGTATATAAGCACTACACAAGTTGTATATACTCATATGAATATATATAACTACACAAGTTATATATAATCAAAGGATATATGAGCACACATGTCTCATATACACACATGAATATATTAACTTCACAAGTTATATATATTCAAGGATATGTGAGTACACATGAACTACACAAGTTATGTTATACTCACATATAAGTATATTTAGACTACACAAGTCTTATATACTCACATGAATATATTAACTATGCAAGTTAAATATATTTAAAGGATATGTTTCAAAGTAAAGATCCCAAATATGTGTGGAAACAGGGATATGGATCAATACTAATGAAAACCTCAAAATATAGAATGAACTCCCCCTATATGTGTGCATACATGAATATGTAATGGAAACATATGCACATATTTAGGTTAATCTTTTGGTGGAGTTCAACCTATATTTTGGATCCAAGGAATGCAACAAAATATAGGAACTATAAAGTCGAATGCATACCTCTTTTGTTCTTTATATCCAAACGAGACTAATCATGAGATAAGGCAAATAGAAGAGTTAGTCTCACAAATAGATTTATCATTATAAATGCATACCTGTTTGGATTTTCCTTTTGTTTATCCAATGAATTGGATTTGTCATTAATCACATGCATGCCTTCATGGAAGTCGAATGCATACCTCTTTTGTTCTTTATATCCAAACGAGACTAATCATGAGATAAGGCAAATAGAAGAGTTAGTCTCACAAATAGATTTATCATTATAAATGCATACCTGTTTGGATTTTCCTTTTGTTTATCCAATGAATTGGATTTGTCATTAATCACATGCATGCCTTCATGGTTTTCACCTTTATATCCAAATAAGACTACATAATATTGATATCAATGAAAGTGTTAGTCCCACAATTAGATTTGTCATTAATCACCAAAACTCCATTAACACATAATGGCAGGTCTAGATCCTTCAATCTCTCCCTTTTTGGTGATTGATGACAAATCCTTTATAAATGAGAACATTTGGATATAAATCAACATAGGATAAGAAATGAAGCTTATTTGACTGTTTGCATGCATTGAAATGACAAGAGAATCTTAGTAAACTCCCACTTTTGGCACCACAAGATTCTCCCCTTGATTTCCCCTTTTAGGCAACACAAGAGATCAAGAGAATAACAAATAAAGCTCATACAAATTAACATCCAAATGTAGCTCATACAAATTCTCCCCTTTTGGCATTAAGCACCAAAACCAAAACAAATTTTAAGCATCTTCTCCTTTGACACACAAATATTTTCTTCTTGACGACACTTCTTTGACACACAACGAGTTTTCTTCGTCCAATCCATATATTTTCTTTTGACACACAAAAGCTCCTTTATCCAATTATCTCCTCTTTGTCATCCTTTTGAAATATGTCCATCCAAAACTCTTGATGACTTCAACCTCTTCCACTTGATCTTTGATTTGCATCCAAAATCTTCTTTTGACATTAAGCACAAAAGCATTCTCCCTAATGTCTTTATGTGTATCCACTTGTAAAATAATCTTTGAACATCACTTGTAGATACCTCGAGTCGACGAAACCACTTGTTGGTAATACATGTAGATACCACTTGTAAATAATACTCGTAGATATCACTTGTAAATCCACATGTTGATACCACTTGTAGAGAACATGCGTCGACAAGATTTGAAATCTCAAGGTGCTTGAACTTCTCTTGCAAAGATCTTCAAAGAATGCATCCAAAGAGAAGAGAGAAATAGAGAATTCACTTGAGATAAAAAAATGATACCAAGAATAATTAATTCCATTTGTAGAAACTTGGTACCACTTTGAGAGATAAGCCTTGGAGAGATACCACTTGAAAAAAAAAGCATACCATGAATTGGAGGTATCGGAGAGAGCTTGGTTTGAAAAGATTTGATTGGCAAGCAATGAAATAGATATCACTTGTAGGTGGGTACAAAAATATACCACTTGAAGGATATCACAAGAAAAGATAAGATGATATCAATTGAAGAATACCACTTATTAAGACAAGATGATATCACTTGAAAGAATACCACTTGTAAAAACAAGTAATATGAATTTCATGCAGAGGTCAAGGTGATCAAGAATGAGCTACCACTTGAGGGAATACCACTTGAATGATAAATATATCACAAGGCGATCAAAATGGTATTTGGAGTCAACAAAATATATGTGGGTAGCTTGCAAGGATAATAAGGATCAACTTGACTTGAGGAAGGCACCAAAAGGATTTAGAATAGAATTGAATTGAAATGGATTCAATTGATCGCAATGTCAGCAAAATCGGTACTACCGCAATTCAAAGGCGGTCATACCGATGTTCGGACGAACCGCCGCTCAAGGGCGGTCGCATCGACAAACGGTTATACCGCTGAAATAACGCTTGTTGTTCCGATTTTCCGGAGATTCAAGGATAGATCTTGAATGGAGAATTATGCAAATGATCCTCAGTTTTAGTATTCAAATAAATATATCTAGGATCATTATGCATTAGATTGGAGATAGAAACTTCAATGAATATAGTTTTTATGAATTAGACTTTTGATTTTGCAAATAAAATCTTATTTTCAAGAACTTTCTCTAAAAGAACCAAATTGAGCAAATGAAGAAATTTTAAGCATCCAATTGCATGTATGAGTCATAAATACCATCATGGACCTATTCATGTAAATAATTTTGGCTCAAATGGCAAAACTCACTTAAGTGCTAGAAAGTGACCATTTAGGTCAACCTTGGATTTTGGATGAATTTCAAAACCAAATAACTTTTTCTAGGTTGGCCTTTTGAGAAACTTTTGAATACCAAAATTGTTTAGAATGGCCAACTCTAGGTTTTTCCTTTTGGGACAATTGTCAAATTCTTTCTAGAATAGATTTTACACAAAAATCTAGTTTTGATCAAAAAAACAAGATACTATGATCTAGAATTTTGGTTAGAAACTCATTTTCATTTGAAATAGGTTTTTCTTGAACCAAAACCTTTGCAAAACATTTGGAAATCATTTGTATACATTTTGCAACTAGTTTTTCAAAGTATATACTAATAATTTCAAGATTTTGACTTTTGGCTAAATGGCTCAATTTTGAAAAACATTACTGGCACTTAATTTATTTGGGCACACTTAGGAATGTGATATACATGTTTATGATTTAGCACTCCCCCTTAATGTGCCACAACCAACTTGCTCAAGATTTTAATAAAGACGATTAAGAACAAGAGCAAGAACACCCTTTTAAGATTATTCATGAATGCAACCTACACAAGGTATAAAGGGGCTAGAATACTTCAATGTAAGTACTTGTTACCGAAATGGCATTGGTTGTTGATATGATATGATTGTCCTCAAACTTGGCTCCAAATTGACATATGATGGAATCCACCTCTTCATGAATAAGCCAAGTCTCCAATGCATCTCCAAGTACCTATTAATCCTTTTAAGCGCATTTTGGTACCCAAACTCGGTTGGGTCCTTGAATGTTAGTCACAATAGATTTGGGCACCCAAATGGCCCTAGCAATAGTCTTAGGTGAACTAACAATTCTAGCAAACACATTGCCATTTATATCCTTCCTAAGCAAATAATGATTATTATAGATGATAGGCTTAGGAGTGATACCTTTGGGACATTCTTTACTAAAATATCCTTTCTCACGGCAATTGTAGCAAGTAGGGATTTTGCTTCCCCTTGATATCTTCTTATCTTGCTCAATACCGGCTTGCCTCTTCGTTGGATGTCTTAGCTTGACCTCCTTTTGATTTGGGCACACCGAGGCAATGTGACCATTCTTTTTACATCCAAAGCACTTGACATTTTTGAATTGTCTTCCATTTTGCTTTGGGATACTCTTCACCTTCTTCTTGGTGGTGAAACAAAGTCCTCCCTTTTCATTCATCTTGTTTGGGCATATGGAGGCAAGATGTCCCTTTTGATGGCAATCAAAGCACTTAACATTCTTCGTGTGTCTTGCATTGTGTCTCATCTTGCTATTCTCCTTCTTCTTCTTGGGAGTAAAGCCAATACCACTCTTATCTTGCAAGCACTTTTGCTTGCTCAATATTTCATCAAGAGTAGCCTTCCCTTGATAGCTTCTTTCCAAGTCAATTGTCAATTTCTTGACTTGGGCCTTGAGCTCATTATTTTCTTCTACAAGGTTAGTCTCAACAAGCATAGAAGAAATAGAATCATCTAATTTAGAGCAACAAGGCATATCAATCAAATCATCACAAGAAGTGGATATATTGATTTTAGATGAAATGCAAGAGTTAGCAATTACACATGGCATATCATCTAATAAATCACAAGCAATGCCAATATCCACTTTAGGCTTTTTAAGTTCATTTAGGAGGAGAATTTCATGTTCATCTTTTAAAACATTATAATTATTTTGAAGTGAGACATACTCATTCTTCAAAACCTTGAATTTAGATTTCTGCTTTCCTAAATAATCATTTAGTTCTTCTAGCATATCTAACAACTCATCATATGAAGGTTCATTATTATTGTTTACCTCCTTTTTACCTTTAGCCATAAAGCAATGAGGCGATGTAGATGGAGTTGATGTGTCGTCATCGTCGGAGCTAGAAGTTGATGTGGAGGGCTTGTGGACTCTTCATCGCTCGGAGTTAGAGATTGATCATTCTTCTCCGACGCCCACTCTTGTATGCAATCCTCATTAGTTGAAATGGACCTTTCATAATATTCTTGAAGATAGGTCCACATCTTATGAACATTTTGGAGATCACATACGGCATCAAACACATCTACACTCAAAGCACTAAATAAAGCGTTAGTTGCTTGAGCGTCAAGATGTAAGCATTTCTCTTCCTCAATTGTTGGAGCAAATTGATCCAATGGAGGAGAAAAGCCAACATCTACAATCCGCCATATATTTAGGCCCATGGCCTTAAAATAACATGACATGCGAATTTTCCAATGAGCATAATTTGTGCCATCAAATAAAGGTGCTTCACCAAGGTGCACTAAATCTCTAGTCGCCATCCTTTACTCTCTAGACGGTTAAGTCTAATAAATGAGAGACCAAGCTCTGATACCACTTGTAAGATCGAGGAGGCCGACTAGAGGGGGGTGAATAGGAGGTTTTAAAATTCTTTTGGCTAAAACCGATTTCTAATGCGAAGCTAATACAAATACGGTTTTGCACAATTAAAGCCTAGAACAACTAGGTTCAACTAAGTGTGCCAACAACACAAGTCTATTGATGAATATAGCAATTAAACATATGACTTGAGCAATTCAATTCTAACAATGGTGAATAGCACAATGAACTGTTGCAATCATACACAATGAATAAACAATTTACTACAAGGTATATAAATTGCACAATGTAAAGCAAGCATTCATACACTATGAATATACATGCAATAGTGAGACACAAGAGATCAAACCACAATTGACACGGCGATGTTTTACCGTGGTGATCGGAGACTTGCCGGTCTCCCCTAATCCACGTTGAGGTAAGCCCAAACTAATTGGACCGGCTCCATGAATTAAGCCAAACACCTCAATTGCACTAGTGGTAGCTCTTTCCCGCTCCGGGTAGGTGAGCTCCAACCTTCACAACACACCGGGCCTTCTCACAAGCTTCTTGATAAGATCACCGGTCCACGACGCCTCCACGCCGTCTAGGTGTCGGCAAACACCAAGAGTAACAAGCCAAGCCCCTTGCTTGACTCTCACCACGTGCAACGAATGCACAAGCTCAAGTGGATATGAAATCCACCTCTAGATGCAACACATGCAACTAGAGACCTCTCTCCTTGCTCACAAGGTGCAACACATGCACAATTGAGAGGAGAAGCTCACACTAGCTCAAGAGAGTGAAATGGGATGCCAAAGAATGCCTCTCAACCGGCCAAGGGGGTATTTATAGCCCCTACACCAAAAACTAGCCGTTGGGAGACGAAACAGCCAAAAACTAGCCGTTACAGCCTCGGGCGGTTGTACCGCACTCACAAAGGGCGGTACAACCGTTCTGGGCGGTCGTACCGCACTTTACACAGCGGTCGTACCGCAACCCAAAAATCAGCACGCATTTACACTCGGTAAAAGGTCATAACTTTTGACTCGATGTCGGAATTGAGTGATCTTGGACTCTATGGAAAGCTTATTCAGTGGGCTACACAACCCACCTATTTGATTTGATCTTAAACACATTTTATCAAATCAAAAGCACAACTCAAAGAGGCACTACCATGGTCTAAGTCCAAAGTATAGCAACAAGCAATCTTAGACCATGCCAAGGAAAATACATGAATCCCAACAATTTGCAAAACACATTTGCAAACTTAGATCATGCCACAAGGAGTAGGTACATGGACTTCAACCATTTGCAAAACACATTTGCAAAGTATAGTCACATGCTACAAAGATTAAATGCATGAGCATCGACTATTTGCAAAACACATTTGCAAATAATAGCATCATGCCATGGTGAGCTAGAGCAAGTGAGATTGAGCTATCAACACATGATGAGACTCAAGCTACTAGACAAGACCCTCTTAATAGTACGGCAACCTATACTAGCAATCCGGTCTTCCAACCAAACACCAAGACCGTAAAAGACTAGGAACACATCCTTAGCCCTAGCTAGTCATACCTTTGCCTTGAGCATCTTCTTGAAGGTTGATGATGCACATTTTCACTTCAAGTCCGGGTCATTGTCTTGACATGCATCAACCCATGATGCATCCTTTACTTGACCTCAATCAACACATGATGAGTCTTCTCTTGACTTGTTGATCAACTCATGATCATCTCTTCTTCGAGATCTTGATATGCATCAACACATGATACATCCTCTTCTTGAACCTTGACTTGATGACGATCAGCTCATGATGCCATCCGAAGTCTCCATTACCCTGGAACATAACCTATTCATCCAACTCATGGAAAATGTTAGTCCCATAATGATTAACATCAATTACTAAGATATACCTGCAATAATGCTTCTAAATAAGCCTTTGAAAATCTCGACCGGTACTACCGCCAACTGTTGCGGTATTATCGCTTATCCGGCTGCATCACCGAAGGAGCGGTACTACCGATTGCGTGGTTTTCAATTTGTCAAGATTACAAGCGCTTCGAATTTTTGTACCGCCATATAAAAATCGGAATAACCAAGAAGTTTGCACGACGACTGCTCCCAAGCGCGGAACGTCCGATTTCCAGATTGAGATTCTGAGCAGATTTACACTTGTTCTGTTTTTATTGAACCGCCTCACAAATTTCGGTACGACCGCACATCGGTATGACCGTTGGCCACGAGCGGTACGACCGATTTCCATGAGTGATTCTGAGGCAGGTTGCATCGCTTCTGGTTTTATTGAACCGCCAACTAAAATGCGGAATGACCGCGATGCGGTACGACCGTTCAAGGAGCCAGTCGTTCCGCTTGAGCACTCGGCTGGTCGTTCCTTCAAAATCCTAGACTACCGCTAAGTAAAGTCCGTCATATATCAAGATCAAACCAGATTTAACCGCAATTATAATCACAGACTACCGATTTTGGACAAGCACTTAAAGCTTTCAAATTCAATTTCAAGTTCAAATTCAAATGCATGCATGATCCTAAATTGATCCAAAGGGCACAAGAACATGCTTATCAAGCTACTAATCATGAACCCTTTATTATCATGCATTTCCATTACCATGTCGCCATCCATAAACCGACTAAGCCTTTAAACATCTTAGCACACACGTTAGTCCCACAACACAATTGCAAATAATTGAATGTAGATAGGTATGAGTATATAAGCACTACACAAGTTGTATATACTCATATGAATATATATAACTACACAAGTTATATATAATCAAAGGATATATGAGCACACATGTCTCATATACACACATGAATATATTAACTTCACAAGTTATATATATTCAAGGATATGTGAGTACACATGAACTACACAAGTTATGTTATACTCACATATAAGTATATTTAGACTACACAAGTCTTATATACTCACATGAATATATTAACTATGCAAGTTAAATATATTTAAAGGATATGTTTCAAAGTAAAGATCCCAAATATGTGTGGAAACAGGGATATGGATCAATACTAATGAAAACCTCAAAATATAGAATGAACTCCCCCTATATGTGTGCATACATGAATATGTAATGGAAACATATGCACATATTTAGGTTAATCTTTTGGTGGAGTTCAACCTATATTTTGGATCCAAGGAATGCAACAAAATATAGGAACTATAAAGTCGAATGCATACCTCTTTTGTTCTTTATATCCAAACGAGACTAATCATGAGATAAGGCAAATAGAAGAGTTAGTCTCACAAATAGATTTATCATTATAAATGCATACCTGTTTGGATTTTCCTTTTGTTTATCCAATGAATTGGATTTGTCATTAATCACATGCATGCCTTCATGGAAGTCGAATGCATACCTCTTTTGTTCTTTATATCCAAACGAGACTAATCATGAGATAAGGCAAATAGAAGAGTTAGTCTCACAAATAGATTTATCATTATAAATGCATACCTGTTTGGATTTTTCTTTTGTTTATCCAATGAATTGGATTTGTCATTAATCACATGCATGCCTTCATGGTTTTCACCTTTATATCCAAATAAGACTACATAATATTGATATCAATGAAAGTGTTAGTCCCACAATTAGATTTGTCATTAATCACCAAAACTCCATTAACACATAATGGCAGGTCTAGATCCTTCAATCATCACCAAAGTTCTTGACTTTTTTCCGTTTGAGTGAAGGTTGCACCAAAACTGGGCAAAATACAAAAACATGATTGAGAGGTGGGAGGTATCAATCCAAGATATCTAAGGATGGTTTATCACATATCCTAGCACCCTCAATCACAAGAATCAAGCTAAAAACTCTCGAGAGCAAAACCCCCAAAATCACCATTTCTTCCAACAAAACTGGGCAAACGAAAGAACTTGCAATAAAAAGTACCTAGATAGATGTGATATGGCCTTCAAGAGATATATCCATCACTTACACATTAGGGTTTCTTAGCTTAGATGTGTGTGCAAATCATGCACCACCCCCTTATATAGTGGAGTCTAGGTCTAAAGAGAAAACCGTAACGGCCACCCGTTAAGTCTACACACAAACGGTCTCATCATGCATGCTTCTCAAAGCATCGTCTTCATCTTTAGCTCTATTAGACCAAATTCATCTTGGTTTTTCCCTCCATGGAGTATTCTTGACCTAATCCACTTAGGCCACCGCCGTGGTTTCGCACATCACCACTTTCCTGATATTGGGCAATTTATCAAAATGCTCCTCTATCGACCTTTCCTGATTCTTTCACATCGAAGCATCGCCTATGCTTCGCCATTATCCATGTGGCCCTAATGACTTCTCGCCAAGCCTCTCACATGTCTGGATCCCACCAAACCGTCCTCGCTTGCAAACGGGCCCAAGTCACTTCGCGCACCACATGCCTTACCATGCACCATGACTGCACTCGGCTTCCCTAACTGATCTGGACCTCAGCTCCTCCTAAGCTTAGTCATGGTTCACCTTTCTATTGTCCATCACTGGTAGCTCCCGCTCCGTTTTCTTATCTTGTCGACTTGTAACCACCTTAGTGGCCTCGGTCGTCTTCCGGCGGCACCTTGATCGTTCTGGACCTCAGCTCCCCTAGCTTAGCCCCGATCCCTTCCACCTCACCATGACATAGCTTCGGAGTCCTACAACCATCATCGATAACCAAACCATCACGTAGCACCGCACGATACACAAAATCATCAATTGACACAATTCATGAGTCAAGAACATGTACCTTCAAAGCTTCGCTCCCGGAAGCATCACTTTATCTCAAAAGGTCTTTGCTCAAATTTTGTCCTCCATGGTTCTTGTCCATCTTGCACTTTGTTTGAGTCCAACCATCTCACCGGCATCCATGACCATTATGGACCTTGGTTCTCCTAACTAAGTCCTGGTCCTCCTCGCCGTTGACCGTAGTTGACTCTAAGCCACCTGCATAACAATAGACCAAACAACCATTTTTGGGTACAAGTTCTTCGCAACTGGACCCACATTAGTCCATAACAGTATAATACAAACAAATGCACCAATCCCAAGCTCCTAGGACCAACCCTCAAAGTTCAACACACCTCGTTGTGCATGAACACACCCTGGCCGGTTTGACCTTCGGCCCTCGGCCGATCTAACCGCCAACCAACGGCCGGTCTGACCGCTTCCCAAACTCGAAAACACCTCTCTCTCTCTCTCTCTCTCTCTTTGGACTTTTCAGCAAAACTCTATCTAGTTTCGAGTCCATTCTCCATTTTCAATGGCACATGGTGCATACACACCCTCAAACACTCTCACACAAGTGTTTGGTGCGCAATCTTCAAAAGCTCACTCGAGCTCACACCGCTAGTCTGACTGCCACCCTGACTGTTCAGACCGTCGGTTGCTTGAGAGTGAATCCGACATTTTTCTAAACTGATGATTTGATCCCCAATCACTTCGATACCAATGTCAATTATTCAATACTAGGATTAGGACCATACCGCATGGTCTCTACAAAAACAAATTAACCAAGAACATAAAAATGACCTCTTAGGCTAACACCAAAAGAGCTAGAGCTTTCCCATGATATCAGCTCGTAAATAGGCCTTCAAGTAGTGACTCGATCAGTAATCCTAAATTACTCAACCCGGGAGACTTTTTAGTTGCGCAATACAATTATGCATCGCGAGTATACTGGTCTACAAACTATCCTTGCAAAGCATGAAACCATGACTAGCTCATGTTGATCATGATCTCCAGTTTATGGTGGTCTACACGAACCCTCGATCGGTTCTTGGAATATTAGAAATTGGAAGCCATGGTCGGACATGAGCATAAGTCTGTGTGATGGTTAAGACCAGCATGCATGATGTCACCGCTCACCATTTTCGGATGCTAACTGCAATTTTAATTTCAAGGTGAATTCGTGGTTTGATGTGAGTTTTAGGTTTCGGCCTGACGAGGCCCAAAAGAGTCCATATGAACAGTAGTTCTTCTACTTCTTTTTTCTTCTCCTTTTTCTTTTTCTGTTTGAAAAATCAGCAGGAGCTCTGCTATTCAATATAGGAAAAAAAACAGGTTACTACACGAAGGAACAACCGGGATTGAAGCCCTTAGGGCATCTCCAATAATGTGGTCTCTAATTTTACTATATCAACTTCACGTCATCGAAAGATAGATTTAGAGATAACACCTACAATAAGCTGTCTCTAGTAAGTTGTCTCTAACATTCATGCCAAACTTATAATATTCTCTCCTTCACCCTGCTCTCACATGCACTAGTTGCTTTATCTTGGTTCGTGTGTAGAGATGGTTGTTTGAGAAAGAGACGGTTTCCCTTCTCTCTTATGTTTCTCTCTCTTTCACCTAGAATTTTACTAATATAGAAGAGCTAATCAACAACTGACATGACACTATTAAAGATGTCCTAGTCACTCAGCAAACGAAAATTTGACGGTCACAAAAATGGTCACCGAAGCCCAAGAAAGCGACAGCGAAGCCAAATTACTCCTGGGGAAGGTAAGCTCTTCGGTACTGCTGGACGTCCTCCTGAATCAGCCTAAACACCTTGAGTGCATTAAGTGTTGTGTGCTGGAACACTTCTTTCTTTCTGATTCTTCTTGAGGACTGTTCTTCCAGGCCTTATGATCTGATCACCATCAACCTAGTGTGATCTTCCAGCTCGATGCGATTTCAATTTGAGCACAAGATTCTAAGGTAGCCTGAAAATGTGGCCATCAATCAGCACTACCAGGTTCACGTGTTAATTTTATCATATATTTTAAGGAAACAGCAGTAGTGATGTCCATTATATTAATAAAGAAAATGTGCAGAACAGGGCCGCTGAAGTAACAGTTTAGGGTTGAGCCTTAACTACAGATTAAGAATTGCTCCAAACACTTCGCTCCAGCGAGGTACCACGTTCTTCCTTCATCCTTTACCTTTGTCTGGAGGTCCGGTAGGGTGGTTGGCTTGTTGTGGAAAATTCTGGCGTTTCGTTCCTTCCAGAGCTCCCAGGTAATTAGAATGAGAATCGTGGCCGTCGCCCTTCTTGGGAGTTCTCGCATCCTGTTAACCTACGTCCACCAGTCTACAATGCTCCAACAATCGGCCCAAAGGGGTGGCTTGAGCTGTGCGGTTCCTAATTAATCTGCCATGGAATTCCATATTCATGTAGAGTATCTACAGTAATTGTCTGTAGAGTGGGTAGGTGTTGGTTTGGCCAACCTATCGCTGCCAGTCTGTCAAAGGCCCATAGTCGGTTCTGGATTGCTATCCAGGCGAAGAATTTACACTTCGGGGGGCGGAGGATTTCTATATTACTTTTTGGTAGTTTGTTGTTGTTAAGCTGAGGAAATGCGGTGCGTAAGCGGATTTCGTTGAATAACCTCCCCCAGGGGGTTGGCTTCCAGGTTATTTCGTCCGGGGTATTGGAATCCAACCGGATTTGGCTTATTCTCGTCCATAGCTCTAGAAATTGATGGACGTGTTGGGTCATCAATCCCTCGAGAATATTGATATCCTGCACCCACCACATGTTATGTAGCGTCGAATTGACTGTTATGTTTTTCCTTTTGAGACTTGGAAAATCTTGGGAGCCACATCTTTTGGGTCGGCACCGTGTAGCCGAGAGGAGGACCAGAATTTTGTCATATCAACATTACGAAGTTATCAACACGGTGATTTAGCCTCAGGCTGAAATGACGACAGCCAGGGATTACCAGATGATCAGTACACATGTACAGTACTAACCTGACGCTCTGAATATCTGCGTATGATTGTACAGGCACTTACCTAACCCGCTGTGTTATCTGCGTATGATTGTACACACGATAACCTAACCATCGTAGAATCGCTGCCTAATTGTCACGCCAGCTGAGAGTACAAGAATCCAAGTTGGAAGTCTTTTTGAGTGAGTGACTGAGTAGGGCTTCGATTATTTACACACTAGGTAATCCAATGCACTTAAACACGAAACCGAATCTGTATCCAACACATCACCAATTGATTTTGATTCATAGAACGAGCATATATACCGAGAACCGGAGTTCGCCGTACGTCTGTAAACATGCAAACTGACAAAAATCTGCACCTGCATGCATCCTGGTAGAAAATGATTCGCACCAAAAGTATCAAATGGTGTGGCTCGAAGCCCTCTGGTTGCGACTGTCTCTCTTCAAATGCAGACGTCAGGCACTGTGAAGGTATATGCTTTCTCTTCACAAGCTACCACCTCGATTAACCCGGCTTATCGGTATGATGCGCTCTGCAGTTACGGCTTACGAAGCTTGCCGTCTCTTGCTACCCTCTTCCACTCTGTTTTGACAATGTGATGTGGTACATCGAGGCCTTACAGCCTAACACGTTCCGCATGTTTTACACCAGAACTTAGCAGCTTCCAATTTTGACGAGAGATGGCAGCTTCCAAATGACAACGGACCAGTACAGTTTGAACCATGCACGGACGTTAGTGTGGTCTCGCACGGTCGCACCTCTCCTGAAATAAAGCTGTTTCTGCCGTGCCACTGCTGTTACTGCCATCTTTTCCACGCTGTCAACCCCGGCCGGCCATGTCCATCAGGTCAGGTGCCTGTCACTCCTGGCCCAAACCCAGAGCACTACATAAACTGCTTGCCACAGGCCATAATGGCCAACAAGAAACCACATAGGCAATATTGACGGGAGCCACAGCCGTTGCGTCGCCGTCGATTGTGCATTTATCGTTGTCCGGCTGGTCGTCGAGATCGCACAAATACCCCATCTCGCCTGCTATTGCCAGTACGTGGCACCGGAAGAAAAAAATTCCTCCCCACTATGCCTTCTCCTTCCTCAGCCCATTGGCTGAGCTTGGTCGGGAGCGTCTGGCTCCAGACCATCAACGGCCCGAACGCCGACTTCCCCGTCTACTCGTCGGAGCTCAAGGAGGTGAAGGGCATCTCCCAGGTGCAGCTCAACTTCCTCGCCTTCGCCTCCGACGCTGGGAAGCTCTTCGGCTGGTTCGCCGGAGTCGCCGCCCAGTACCTCCCTCTGTGGGTGGTGGCGGTCACCGGCGCGGCCTTTGGCCTCGTTGGGTATGGCGTCCAGTTCCTCTTCTTGGAGAGGGCCGGGCTTGCGTACTGGCATCTATTTGTGCTCACCTCCCTCGCCGGCAACGGCATCTGCTGGATCAACACCGTGTGCTACCTCCTCTGCATCAAGAACTTTCCCTCGGACAGCCGCGTCGCCGTGAGCCTGGCCACCAGCTACCTTGGGCTGAGCGCCAAGTTCTACACCACCATGGCCGAGACGATCCCACGGGGGGCAGTCGCGAAGTTCTCCAACAAGGCGAGGATATACCTCCTCCTCAATGCCGTCGTGCCGATGCTCGTCACCCTCGTGGCAGCGCCATCCCTCCGGGTGGTCGAGCTCAAGAGCCACAAGAGGACCAACGCGGCGTTCCTCGCCATGTTCGCGATCACGCTGGCCACCGGAGCTTGCGCCGTCGTGGGCAGCATAGGCTCCAAGTCCGTCGGGCCCTCGACCAAAGAGCACATGGTTAGCCTCTACGTGCTGCTTGCCGTCCCGATACTGATCCCGGTGGCGCTCAAGGTCTGGGAGAGCATGGACAAGATACGGGAGGCGAAGAGGGAGAACAGAGTCCACGACCTCGGCACCGACGAGCCCGAGACGGCGGTGTCGGTGGTCGAGGTGGAGGTGGAGGTGGAGAACAAGGTGGAGGAGGAGGGCGTCGAAGAGAGAATTCAAGAAGAGGTCGGTGGTCTCCGGTTGCTGCGGAGACTTGACTTCTGGCTCTATTTCTTCAGCTACATGTTCAGTGGCACGCTGGGTTTGGTCTTCCTCAACAACCTGGGGCAGATCGCCGAGTCCCGAGGGCTCAGCGACCCGTCCACTCTCGTCTCCCTGTCGTCCGCGTTTGGATTCTTCGGCCGTCTCCTTCCCGCCTTCTTGGACTACTACACTGCAAAGTAAGCATCACTCTGTTGTGTTCATCGCATCGTCTGATCACTCTTGTTCTTTAACATTGGAGTCCTTGTTTTTACTTGTCCTAACTATACAAGCTTGGGGTCTACTTGAGCAGGAGCGGCTACTCGATATCAAGAACGGCGTCCATGGCGTCGCTGATGGCCCCGATGGCCGGCGCGTTCTTCCTGCTGCTGGACCCGAGGGACATGTTCCTGTACACCAACACGGCCGTGATCGGCACGTGCACCGGCGCGATCACCTCGGTGGCGGTGTCGGCGACGAGCGAGCTGTTCGGCACCAAGAATTTCGGCGTGAACCACAACGTGCTGGTGGCCAACATCCCCGTGGGCTCGCTCTGCTTCGGCTACTTCGCCGCGTTCCTCTACCAGAAGGAGGCGCGCGGGAGCAACCGCTGCGTCGGCGCCGGCTGCTACCGGGACACCTTCCTCGTCTGGGGTGCGACGTGCGCTGTCGGGACGGCGCTGTGCTCCGTGCTGTACGCACGGTCCCGCGGCTTCGCCGGGCGGCTACCTGCAGCGCCGAGGACGCCATGCGTCGGACGGTAGTTAGCTAACTTAGGTGATGATAAGAAGGGACCAGAAGTTTCTGACACAGGAGTTTAGGTGCCACATAATTAAGTGAAGAAAAATATCTATAGCTAGGTGATGTAGCATTTCAGCGTTTGCGTCTCTCTCTGTTTTTTTTTTGGTAGGGAAAAATTTTGTTTTATTAGTTTCTTGATTAAACCACAGTTTGAAGAAGAAAATTTAGCCGTAAACTAGCAAGGTGGCACGTGCTCTTGCGCAGGCATCATCATTATAGATAGATGGGTAAAGTATAGTTAACTGTGTATAAATATGACTAATTTCTAATCACACTAATGTAGACGTATTACATAAATTTGATTTCTATTTAACCCTAGATGTCTTCTCTACGTGTGTTTCGCATTGTCCATATAGTTAGAAATCAAGCAAAAAAGACAACATTTTTCCATATAAATTATTTTCTTCTTGACAATTGAGCGATAACTTAGTGGTGGAGACGTGGGGGAACGTCCCACCCGTGTGGATTCGTGTAACATCCTAAAACTCCCAATTTTTGGAGAGTATAATGAAAATAAGTGGGAGAATAATTCTGAACATGTTTTTGCATGGAAAACTATTTTAGCATGAATTCTTGAGCTTTTGCATAAATCAAATAGTCAAATCACATGCAAACAACTTGTAAGAATTTTAGAGAAAAACACAGAGCATATAAACTCCTAAAAAATTTACATCAGAAATTATACTGTGTCATAAGCCTTCACAAAACTTTTCATAAATTTTGGAGCCTGTTTGATAGGCTCAAAAATTCGGCAAGACTCAGTCAATTTTGGAAATTCAAAAACAGTTTTTGAATTCTCGCCGTACTCTTGGGCCGCATCTGAGCTGGCCCAAAACCCATCGCCAACTCTAGCCCATGCCAGCGTGCGCTTGCCTTCTCGCTGACGTGTGGGCCCCACTCATCAGAACCTTTCTTCCACCTCACTCTCTCCCTCGCTTGCCACCTTGCCAACTCCGCCGCTCGCCCACTAATTTCCATCGTCGCCCACCGTTTTGAGCCCAGCTACCCTGTCACCTCCGCCAGCTCTCGCCCATGCTAGCTACCCCATTCATGGCGATTATATCCCACGCTGGCGAAGAGACTAGGGCAGACCGCGAGTATCTCGCACTGCCGCCAGCATCTCACTGTTTTTCTCGTGTGATTGTCCTAGCTATTTAAGCTCTAGAGAGCACACTGTAATCCTCAGCTCGCCCACGTTCTATTTTGCGCAAACCCGAGCTTCATAGCTCCTTGGTTTCACGGGACCGTTTGCGTCGTTCTCGACGCCGATGAGCGCGCCTCCGTACCAGTCCTGCTGTGGTGAGCTTCCTCACCCACGACGCCCGTGTCATCTTGATCCTCATGCATCACTCATTTCTCTTATGTGCTTAATGCAACCCCAGAAGTCTTGTAGCTCGATCGCATTCGCCTTCGTCCTCAGCTCCGGCGCGCACTCGAGCTCGCCAACGTGTTCCCGTTGCTCTGGTGAGTTCGAGCCCAAACTAATCGTGTTATAAGGTGTTCTACAATCCATTAATGCTAATTCCTCACTCAATGCAAGCAATCTCGCCCAAAATCTGAGCTTCACTCTCATTTTCCCTATTCACGACCGCCGCCGCCATTTCTGTTCTTCTTCGAAACCAGGTGAGCCTCGGGTCGATTCCCTGTGTCTACACCAATCTCAGCACCTTAGTAACCTAACGCGACACATCTTATAGCACCTCTGTTGCTGAGGTGAGCTACAATCATGGACCTCTTCTTGCGCCGCTGCTACTAGTCGTCGACAAGTTGTTCCAGAGCCTCCTCGACCTCATCTTCTGCACCCTCGTGGTCGTGGTGAGTAACTAATTCTCATGCATGCATCAATTTACCAAGGGCGAGTCCCTAGTGCGATTCCCCCTTAGCCACTCATGGCGTTGTCGTGGTTGCATGCCGCTGGCACAACTTCGGTGACCCTAGGTCCCCGTGCCCAGCCCAGTAGCATCGCCTGGACTCAGTGATTCTAGTGCGACACTCCTTTAGGTCGGGGAATGCCACCTATGCGAAGTGCATAACAGACCCGAGAGGCTCTGCAGCACATCTCTGTCACACCACCGATTTCATCCACCTCTTCGGCCCCTTTTACCTCCTCTAGCATCGCATGGACTCCCTCTACCCATTTTTGGGCTCCCCCGAGCTTTTTCGCGCATGCCTCGCCGCCAGCGAGCTCCCCCCTCCCCTCTTGGCCATGCGCGTGCCCACCTCCTTCCACCCTCTCTCTCTGCCAGCGGGACCCACATGTTTAAAAGTTAATTGGCACTTAATGATAGTAGTTAAATGTACTAAGTCAATGACAGGTAGGACCCGTTGAGAAGATAATAAAAAATCAAGTATGTTTAGTAAATGAGCCTATAACATGTGGGACTACCTCTATTTTATAAATAAAATCCAAAGAATAAAACTTTAAGTCACTGACAAGTAAGACCCACATGTAATTTAATAAAAATCGAAAAGTTTAGAAAAGCCACTTTCAGTTAGAAGAGAATGCGCTTTCTCTACCAAAAAGCGTAAATCTCAGTAGAACTTTCAGGAAAATACGCTTTCTTGGTTGGAAAGCGTAAACCTCAGCAAATACGCTTTTGATGTCAACCCTTTTCTATTTTTTGGAATTTTCAAAACGAAGCAAATTAAAACGTTAATCACTTTTGCATACAAATTCCAAATCGAATTAATTTTTTTCCTAAATTCATATAAAACCATGCTCTACTTGAATATGTAAAAATATTTGGATTTTATAGCTGTTGAAATTATTTGTCTATATTTAATTTGCTTCCGGCTCTTTTGACTAGACGTCGATTGTTCAAGCGAATTTTACAACGATCCTCCATCCTCTTATTTAGAACTGCCCGAGCATGCCAAGAACCTCCTTTGATCATATTGATCCTACTATTTTAACTATTGTACTTATTTTTGAAAAATCTATTATGCATGCATGTATGTTTGATTAAAATTGCTATATTCGAGGATAACGGTAGTCGTAATTCTATTCGATGCATGAACCTCCTTAAAATATTTATATCCTTACTATTGTAGCTATTAGGTTATGGTATAGACAATAGATGATGTCAATTTGGGAATTTTGAGTGCGAGTATCGCACAATTGCTTAGTCAAGCTATAGTCTTTACTAAAATTTGCTAAAAGGATGACATAATGAACATGAAATTGGGAGTTTTGAAATGATGGTCCAGAGGGGTTTCTGTTATTTTGTATAAAAATAAAAATGAAAAACTTAGTTTGCGACGCAAACGAGTTATATTTATATTTTGATAAGTGTGAGAGGCGTATCTCACAAGTAGATAGGGGGAGATCCTCGCCCAGGTCAATTAAGGGCTGAACGCCATCAAGTCCTATCTAAGCCTAAGCGTACAACCACATCTGCCGGTATGGGACAACGTTAGCTAATTAAGTAATTGAAAACTACCCTTTCACGTTAGTAGGCCGTAGTAGTGCGAGCATGACACAATGGTGAATGCCTCACTGAGACGGGGGTACACCCGGGTGAAGTGAGGGTGTTCATTCACTAGGCTAGTGCAAGGTTAGGACTAGGTGATGTAAAGGTTTCGATACGTGCTCTAGACTGTTTACCAAAGGAAGTGAGCAGTGGTATCGACGTATGCCGAACAAATTAGAGAATTTGTGTGCTGTGGGTAAAGTTGTACACCACTGCAGAATGTAAATCTATTTAAATAGCCATATACGTGGTCATGAGCATGCTTAGTGCAGTAGCATGCAGTCTTAATGGGTATAGTCTTGGTTTTCATAAAAACAGTTTTGTTGGAAAATGTGGGAAATGGTTTGTTGGTTTACATTTGAGTTTAGTGCCATGTCTATGGCTAAAAATAAGATGTTGATCACAACCGAGGAGGGTTGCGAGTTGTTATTTATTCAATTACTTACTTGTTGTCCTTTATCTATTTAACTACCCTTTAAATTTTCGTTGCAAAATACTACGTATTGATATTGCAAATAAAATTTGGTTAATGATAAAAACAACTTGTAGCATAGAGCCTCTTCTCTTGTTAGCCTTGCATTTATATAAATTTTGCGATACACTACAAGTCTTGTTGAGTACACAATGCACTCAATCTTGCTTAAATTGTTGTTCAGAGTTAGAGGATGGTCCTACGCCGGACGATGTCTTCTTTGCACCTGGAAACGGTGGGTTCGGTGACGGGTCTTTCTAGGATTTGTCTCTTGTTGGTTGCCTGAGGGTTCGGATGGGTATATGCCGCTGGAATTTTTGACTCATTATACAATTTTGCTTCCATTGTTACATTTGCTACTTCTGATACGTAACCTTTTATTTGGTCGCTCAGCCCTTGTGTTGTAAATAATGTAATCGCTTAAGTTTTGTACCATATTTTGTTCATTTTATATGGATGTGAAGGCCAACGTTGTGTATGTGTGTACTAGCCACTGATCATGGAACTAGTACGGTATACACATGAGAACTTCGGGTATTCCACGCCCAGGGTCCGACAATTCGATCCTTGAATCAACCCAGTGCGTCTCACCTAAATAATTTGGGTGCATTCATGTGTGTGTGCACCCATCTTTCAGTGACGTCTTAGGGCTTTTAAATTTCCTTGTGTGTGTAGGGGACACACGTGTGTGTGTGTGTGCATGTGCGCACGTGCACGTGTAGTGTGAGTTAGGTGTGAGTGTGGTGTGTATCCATCTTATACCCTCTTAAAAAAAATTCTTTTCCTCATTTCCATTTTTTGTTTTCGTTACAAAAACTCTACCTTATTTGCGCTCGAAAAGACGGCCAGGTGAGATATACATGGGTCAGGGTTCCCTTTTTTATGTACACATGTGGTCTATTTAGGCTAAACCCTATTTTTTAACTTTAATTTATTTTTTATTTTTTAATCTTAAAATACATCCATTATCTCTGATTTTTTTTAAAATAATATTATTTTAAAAGATAATTATAAAAATAAATAGCCGCCCCAAAAAAATTACAACAATGGCTCCCTGTCGCAAGTTAAATTGGCGACAAGGATGTTGACCCCCTGTCGCCGGTCCAGCTCCCTGTCGCTAATTCAACTGGTGACATGAAGTGAACAGTCTTCCTGTTGTCGGTTGAACTGGCGATAGGATCCCGTATATAAAAACCCCGGGAAATCACTCCAAAAATCATTTTAATTCTAGAAAAAAAAACAGAACAGAGGAGGAGAAGGATAGAAGAAAGGTAGCGAAGCTCTACTAGTTCGTTGCGGAGGAGAGAGATTGACAGAGTATCAGATCCGGTCGGCCATCTTGCAGGTGCATTGTTTTTGTAACTTTGTACATTATGTCAAATTATGTAGAATTAAGTACATCATTTGAGCTATAGCGAGTAGAATTAAGTACATAGAATTCAGTAGAATAGCGACATAGAATTCAGTAGAATAATGAGTAGAATTTAGTATATTAGATAATTGTAGTCAAATTATGTACTACATTATTTGAGCTATGTATAGTGTAGTTCGTCGTACACATGTTATGGATGTTACAGCACTTGAACGATTTAGGATAAATCTGCAGAAATAGGAAGATGCCTATTACAAATATATAAAAAATAATCTCAGCTTTATTTAGCTTCCCATTTGTGCGTGGTAATTATATTGTTAATGTCAAAAATTAATTTTAAACTACGAAACTAGGAAAATAGGAAGAACTTTGTTTATTGTTTATATTTGCACTTGAAAATATTTAAAAATATCCTCTAAATTGGAAGACCCTATTACAAATCTGTTTAAATTGCCGAGTAGCTTAAATTTGGTTTACATTTTTGTGTGGTAATTATTCTGTAAAGACTGAAAAATATTTTTAAAGTAGGAATTTTGATTTTTGTACATGTTTCGTAGTCTTTACAATGCGTGTACTTAATTTTTAGGTATGGCGGACATAGGCCACTACGAGTTGCTTGACCTAGTGATTGACGCATATCACCGTAGCCGCATCAGTACCATGCTCCCCCCGAGGGCAAGGCGCCGATTGAATGATCCTTAATTCATATTTAATTTGTAAGATTTAGGTTTCCAACTTGTTGATTACCTACGCTGATGGATCTACACCGGGAGGTTCTCGAGTTGGCAGCCTCCGCGCAGCAGATGACGCTGGGGGACACCAAAGGGGTCATGCAGCGGATCATGGAGAAGGCGAGATGAGGCATCCAGATCGCCACTTGTCACACGCCGATGGACCCGGTGGACCGACCAGTGCGAGGACAAGGGGCCGGCCAATATTGTTGACGGCCACGGGCTCCTACCCCGGACGTGGCAGGCGTGTCGTCTTGTCACCGTGGCATGAGACATTCACTTCCGCTTCTTTATTTCGAACCGCACTAGTTACTAACGGCAATCTTCTCCTGTAGGTTCTGTGCTCCATTGACACGCGGGGTAGGAGTACGCGGAGTCGTCGGAGCACGCCTTCATGCCACCTGGTATGACCATCTTGCTTGCTTGCATAACGTCTTTTTTCATTGTTTTCGTCATGATTACATACGTAACGTAATGCTTCTTTATTTCGAACCTCACTAGTTACTAACGGCAATCTTCTCTTGTAGGTCCTGAGCTCCACCGACACGCAGGGCAGGAGTACGCGGAGTCGTCGAGGCACGCCTTCGTGCCACCAGATATGACCACCTTGCTTGCTTGCATAACGTTCTTTTTCGTGGTTTTCGCCATGATTACATGTGTAACGTCAGGCATCACAGATCAACCACAGCCTTGGGAGGACGATTACTTGTCACACGACGAGGCACGCTCTGGGGACTTCTACTTGGACCAGCATGGCACCTAATTCTCCATGGGGACTTCTCATTTGCACAGTGCGCTGGGACCGACCCAGGACCCCCCCCCCTGGCGACACCACCTCAGGCTACTCACGTTGGTCGAGTAGTGAGGCAGCCTAATCTTTTGACGTACTCGGACCATCGCTGGGCGAGGCCAGGGCGACACGAGGGTGCGCCCCAAGAGGGGCCGCTAGTAGATATTTATTCCTCCAAATATTAGTCATGCCATGTAAATATTAATTTCTGTACAGCTATTATTATGCTAGTCTCGTGTTCTTATAACTCTTTTTTGTGTGCAAACCACAACCACATGAGGAATTCTGCATCGAGACACCCCACACCACCCACTTTCTGCGCCTTCATACCCCCTTACTTTTCAGAGTAACAACACCGAGCAGCTTTGCCCAGCGACATGACCCAACGAGTCAGCTTTGCACAGCGATGTGACCCAACGAGTTAGCTTTGCGCAGCAATGTGACCCGACAAGTCAACTTTGCAGAGCGACATGACCCAACGAGTCAGCTTTGTGCAGCGACGTGACCCGACGAGTCAGGGCCGCTGCCTCGCGGACTTGATTTTCCTTCAACCAAATTACAATTCAGCTGTGTACGTAGCGCCGGTTCGGCATATAAGTACTACCCCTTTCACGCTGGGTTCTCCTGCATCCAGACTTCAACACAATCTCGTTTAGATGGAGAAGCACTTGGAGGAGATCCGTGAACTGCAAAGGAAATATGCGGCCCAAAAGGAACAAAGGGAGCATGCCTGGAGGCTACCTCCCCACAATGACGCCGCCCGCCGCCCTCCATAGCAGCAACCCCTACTAGAACATCCCAACCGAGCATTCGCTGCAACACCCGTCCAAGGGGGAGACGTCGCCCCTCTGTTGGTGCAAAGATATATGCAAGTTCTTCAAGTCCAAGCTCCAGCTCAGCCTGTACATGCGTTACTAGGGTTGCGCGAACTACTCCTGCGACTATCCCGATCGCCGTTGGGACACGAGCCGCTATCGACAGCTGGTAAGGACAGGTAGCATTATGTTCTCCTACCATTTCTCTTTCAAAGTCCGCACTAACAACCTCTCTCGTCTGCCCATAGTCCACGAATCCACTATGTGGCTACTGCAGGTGGATCGATCTAGAGATCCACCCACATGACCAGTGGACTCTCGGCTGCAAGGAGTGGAATGCCAACAGGGACCGCGAGAGGAGGGAGGAGTGTCGCACCGAAGAGCACAACCAACGTATCCGACAGGAGACGCAATCCCATCTTGAGGCGTGCAGGCACAGGGAGCGCGAGAAAAAGAAAGAAATGGTGGCCGAGGCCAAGGCGGCCGCCGAGGAGTACAACGCCGAGCTCGCAAGGAAGGGCAAATAGCACCAGTCCACATAGTAGTCTGACCCTCTTCGTACATATGTCTCGTGTATATCTAATTCCCTAAAGGCATGAGTGTATCGTCCTTGGTTCGTTAGCTTGCGTGCCATGTAACCCCTCTTATCAGATCAACTGTCGTGTCGTTATCGTTGCATCATTTGTTTAAAATTGTGCACCATGTGTGAATTCTCTAGCGCATCGCAATATAACTTACCTTCCTACTTACGAATTATTAATACCTCAATCATCCTCACAACATTCTTCATAAATTCACTGCAGTACAACAACATATGACGATCACAAAATGTTATTGCGAGTCTAACATATTTCGTACCGTTCAGAATCTACGAAAATCATAAACACACCAACCAATCTAGGGTTTAGGGTCCTGTTGCCAGTTCAACTGTTGGCGACAGGTAGCTGTCGCCGGTCCAAATGGCGACAGGTAGCTATCGCCAGTCCAAATGGCGACAGAGTAGTGTGAACCTATAAAAACCCCTTCAAACCCTAACATTCAGCACAGGACTCACTTTAATTTAGAAAAAAGAGGAGGGAAGAGAGAGGAGTGGAGGGGAGGAGAGAAGCTAGCGAAGCGCTGCCCGTCCGGTTGCCCACCTGTCGGGTAATTTTTTTAACTAAATGGATTACATAGTTTTAGATGTACGGTTACGTAGTGTAGTATGTTTTACATAATACTTTTCGGTGTGTAGTCTAGTTTTAGATATGTGGTTAATCGTGGAAATATTCTTTATGGTGCAGTGCGTCAAATATGTCCGACGTCGCCAATTTGCAAATTTACTACGATCAGGGGACTATTATGGAGGGTCCCGAGCAGATTAATTTGCGTTATTTTCAATCGACGACTGTGCCTCTAGCAAGACCAGAGCAGCACACATGGGGCACTGTAATGCGATAGTTGTTCCACACATTCCAAGTGGACCGTGATGTGTATGATTTGATATTGAGTTGGCTTGCCCCCTGGGCAGCACAGCCCACATATTGGGAGTTAGTGCAGCTGAAGGGAACAAATTCACAGTAGTCATATGTACGCATGGCGAGGGAGAGAGGGTGGAATTTGGTCCTTCTGGCCCAGGCATATGCTAAGCCCACTCCTCCATCCGTGGTTGAACAAGAAGGGGGTGCTGACGCCGAAGAAGAAGTCGAGGACTCCAGCCACAGCGCGGCGCACACAATAGCTAAAGCTCCCAGAGTTGCTGATGTTGTCAATGAAGACCCTGCGGAAGTAGCTCCTTCGGTCAGGCAAGCTAGTGGTCTTACTAACGAGGGTGAGGAGGTAGAAGCTGTAGTGCAAACGATGGATCTCGAAGACCGGGACTACATGGCATTATCAGAAGATAAAGGTTTCGATGACGAGGATGATTTGGACTAGCAGGCGGTTCCATCCGAGTGGAACACATACCAGTTCGACAACCTCATCATCAACGAAGGCTCCTGTGTGCCATGGGACTACGACCAGAGCAAGGTTAGGTAAGGAGCTATGTTCAAATGCAAGGAGGTCGTATAAGACACGGTCAAATTCTAGGCCTTATCGGTACGACACACATTCAGAGTCATCAAGTCTACCCCAAGATCCTATGATGTGAAGTACGACATAGTAGGATGCTCTTGGTGAGTGCACATATATCAGCCTAAGTGGGACACCTACTGGAAGTTCTATATAGTCATCTCTCACACATGTATCGTCACTGAGTCAGTGCACTCCCATAGGAACCTATCATCAGGCTTCATTGTTAACCTCATGTACGGTGAGATCGTGGATAATCTAGATTTTGAGCCACGGTCCATCATTCGGGCGATTGAGGCAAGGTTTCAGTACACAATCAGCTATGCCAAGGCGTAGAGGGCAAAACAGAAGGCATTGGAATCAAGGTTCGGTACATTTGATGACTCCTACCACAACCTCCCCGCGCTACTCCAAGTCATACAAGACAGGAATCCCGACACTCATGTCGACATTCAAGATTCCATACATCGGAAGTGGGCCAATAAGAAGGTACTGCAGCGAGCATTCTTCGCCTTTGGTCCATGTATCAATGCATTTTGGCACTGCCTCCAATCTTGTGCGTCGATGCCACATTCCTGACTGGAAGGTACAAGGGCCAAATACTGACTGTAATAGCAACGGACGGGAACAATCAAGTTCTTCTCGTTGGTTGTGGTTCCTGAAGAATTTGAGGATTTCTGTTGTACAGGGCCATACAAACGTATGCCTCATACATGATCGGCATGCGGGCCTACTGAGTGCAATAACTCAGCTACAACAAGGAGAGAACGTACCACTTTCGTGGGCGGATCTGCAGAGCAGGTGGTGCATGAGACACTTGGGTGTAAACTTCTACAAGCAGTTCCACAACAAGGACTTGATGAACATGTTCAAGCGGCTGTGCAACCAGAACCAGCAGCGGAAGTTTGAAACACTCTAGAGGATTCTGGATGAGCGGACCAAGAAGCACAAAAGGGGGTAGTGAAAAGGGCCACCCCAAGCACTGACTAGGCCCTTGAAGTATTGCCACAGCTACCCACAGATGCTCCCAGATTGACGAGGAGGACGGGGGCACAGGTGAAATGCTTCTCGAACTGGATTGAGCATAAGCCTAAGGAGAAGTGGTCGCTGTTACATGACAGGGGTGGTGCTCGATATGGTGTCATGACAACCAATCTAGCTGAGTTGTACAACTAGGTCATACGTGGTGCAAGGTACCTCCTTTTGGTTGGTATTGTGGAGGCAATTCTCCGCGGTACGATGAACTACTTTGTTGACGGAAGCAACAACGCATCGCTCGCCATGGAAAATGACAGAGTACTCTACTTTGCCATGGTCACCAAGTACATGGAGGAGAAGAGCAAGAAGGGTGAGATGCACTGGGCATTCAAGATGGGCACAAGGGACCTTCGCTTCAAGATAATGTGCAAGGATAAAGGATGCCGCGGGACGAACCACGAGAGAGTCACCCACAAGTGCCGCATACATTGATAGGCTCAAGGGAAAGGTTGGTCGACGACAGGTACGACGCATCAGGAATGACATGGGCGAAGCAAAAGTCGGACGTCGTATGAAGAAGTGCTCCATTTGTAGGGAGTCTAGGCACACCTTTAAGAAATGCCCCACGAGAAATCCTCAGGATGAAGGAGACATCGGCACTCCGGACGTTGCCGCGGGGACCTTATCTGGTTGCCTAACTCGAGGCAGTCCACATGGGGGACAATGAGGTCGTGGCCATGGGAAAGCACTGATAGTTGTAATATGTTATTGCCAATGTTCTGAATTATCATTTTGATTTGAAAATAATTAAGTGTTATGACATTTTGCTTAATGTTATGTAATATCAATCTGATTTGTCGTAGTTTTGATATAAACTAAGTGTTAAGACGTTTTGCTGAATGTTATGTAATATCAGTGTGATTTGTCGTAGTTTTGATAGTAATGGCAAATTCACATTTGTTTCCTTACATAATATGAAGTGTATGTACATGAGCAATGTTACGCAAGAGGTCATTTCGCCAAAGTTTTCCACCGTGTATGAATTTTCGGGCGCATCACAATATCACTTACCTTCCTACTTATGAATCATTGATACCTCAATCGTCCTCGCAAAATTCTTTAGAAATTCACCGCACTAGAACAACATTCGACGATCACAAAATGTTATTGCGAGTCTAACAGATTTCGTACCGTTGAAAATCTACAAAAATCACAAACAGACCAACCAGTTTAGGGTTTCAGCTCCCTGTCACTAGTTGAACTGGCAACAGGGAGATAGACCGACCATAGGGGGGTCAACAGGGTCCCTGTCGCCAGTTGAGCCATTTTAGTAATTTTTTGGGGTGGCTATTTATTTTTGTAATTATCTTTTAAAATAATATTATTTTAAAAAATCCATTATCTCCTGTCATTTGATCATGTGGAAATCATGTGGATATGATCCTAATCTTAGTGTGTTGAACCATTGGCAATAGCTTGTTAAGCATAGGCGGTCTAACCGGCCTGGGTGGTGGTCTCACTGGCCGTCGGCAGGCTAAAGTACTGGCGGTCAAACTGGCCTGATGAGCGGTCTGACCGGCCCTACGGACTGACCCGTGCGGTTAAGTTTTTCTAGAGAGGGTGCAGATTTTTGGGGCTAGAAATTTGGCTAGCTCAGTAGGCGGTCGACCGCCATTTGTTTGGTGGTCGATCAAGGCGATCTAACCACTAGGAGGCGATTGGACCGATCAAGAAGCGGTTAGACCGGCCGAGGGTGGTAGTTTGACCGGCTAGAGAGGGTTCATGCACCGGGAAGGTGGTGAACTTTGAGGGTTAGGTCATATTCATGAGCTTCATTGCATAGATGTTGCATGATGCATGTTTTGGCTAACATGGCTCAAGTTGTGAATTGAAGATTGTGCATATTGTGCAGTGCAACGTAACGGTTTTCTTGTGTGTGAAGGTTGTAGGACACAGGAGCTAGGTCATGGTAACGCAGACTAGATCGAGACTAGGTTAGAAGAACCGAGGGCCATAACGATCGAGGTGGTGCCGAAAGATGACTGAGGCTAGCAGGGTGGTTACAAGCCGAGAAGACAAGGAACCGGGGCGGAGGCTACCAGTGATGAATATGATGGACAGTGGCAAGGTGGACCGGGACAACACTTAGGGAGGAGTTGAGGTCCAGACTAGGCTCAGGGAGGAGCTGAGGTCCTGAATGGTCAAGGAAGCCGGGTGCAATAATGGTGAGGCATGTGGTGCGCCAAGTGACTTGGTCCCAGTTACAAGCGAGGACAGTTCGGTAGGATCCGGATGCGTGAGAGGCATGGCGAAAAGTCACTGGGGTCACATGGATGATGACAGAGCATCAGAGATGCTTCAAGGCGAAGGAATCGCCAAAGGTTGGTAGAGGGGCATTTTGGGAAATTGCACTGTACCATAAAAGTGTTAAGTGGTGGCGTGCGAACCACCTTCTTGGTCTTGAAGAAACCATAGCCTATTCAACCCCCCCCCTTTCTAGTCGTCTCTTCGGTCCAACAAGTGGTATCAGAGCAAGGTTTGCTCTTTTGTGATCTTCACCAATCTTTGAGCATGGTGGCTAGTATGTGGACTTGGGAGCGCTTCTTTGCATCCTGTCGTGATTCTTTTGCCGATGGTGTTTGTCGTGACAAGATACTTGAACGTACGATGTTTATGTTGTCAGTTGAGAAGGAATTCTCCTGCGATATTTGTTCTGACCTTTTTGGTTTGATTGTCCTAGTTTTAGGGATGAGATACGCTTGGACTTCAAGGAGGTGAAGGAGCTCATTGGCATGTGTGGAGTGACGATCAAGGATGATCGTGATGGAGAGCTTTTCGAGAATGATCATGATGAATCATCCTAGGACGATCCCCTACTCAAGCTAAGCAAGGTGAGTAAAGAAAAACTCATTGATGGCTTGTTGTCATATGATCTTAAATTGCATGCTCTTAGGAAGGAAATAAAATTGCTAGAAAGAGAAAATGGTGATTTGTCTCATGAACTTGCCAAATTGAAAACTTTCATGTATGCTTTTGATTCCTTGCTTGTAGACATGGATAACTTGAATAATTCTCTTGCATGTCTAAAATCTGAAAATGAATTATTGAAATCAAATGCTTCTATGCCATGTGATTCTTGTGTTGCCTTACATCATGAGCTTGATAATGCTAAGTTAGAAATAAGCAAATTTAGATCCATAGTTAGAAATGATTGTGATTCTTGTATATGTGTGCTTGCTGAATTTGAGAAGTTAAAATTGACTAATTCCATTCACCTTGAGCAACTAGAGAATGCTAGGGCTGAAATTATTGAAATTAAAGCTAGCCCTTGTAGCATGTGCTTAGAGTATGAAAAATTCCTTAAGGACAGTTTAGTTTCCTGCAAGAATTGTGCCAGCTTAGAAAATAAAATTGATGCTTTGACTTGCATGCTTAATACGAAAGTATCATTAATTTCTTGCACATCTTGCATTGCCTTGAAAAACGATGTTAAGTCTTTGAAGAAATTGCGTGATGATATGAGCACCAAGTCATGTGACTCTTGTATTTGCCTCCACTTCAAGGTTGATGTTTTCAAGATTTCTCTTGCTTCTTTGCATTCGGAGTTGGTGTCTTCTCGTGCTAAACGTGAATCATTTGATGTTGGCATTTATGCCATTGTGTTGAGTAGCCCTTCCTTGGTAAGTACGACTCTTTGTGACTCTTCTTGTGTTGTCTAAGGGATTTCTAAAGATAATGGTGCTTCTTACTCAAATGGTACTACATCTCCCAAAGAGAAGTATCATTGCACCTTTTGTAAGAAATATGGGCACATTGTTGAGTTTTGCTTCCGTCGTGTCAAACACCAGCGTCGAATGTGCCGTCGAGCTTTTAGGGACACACATTGCCCATCTCATAGCATGTGTGAGCCTAGTGTCGGCACAAGGGCGAGTTATGATGTTGGTTCTTCTAGCTTATCCCAAAAGACTTCTTCTTTGAGTGACAATTGTGATTCATTCTCTCGGACCGTGTCTCCTAGTATACTTTTACGCTATTGCTCATTTTGTGAGAAGGATGGAGATCTTGTGGATATCTATTTTTGGCGTGCAAAACAAATGCGTCGAGCTCATGCTTCTAAGTCTCCCTTCTAAGTCTCCTAGTGGGCATAGTTTTTCTCATAACATGCACACTAAAGAGCCTAGCACGAGGACTCTCTCTGTTGATGGCTTCTTTGACACCTTTTCGTGTTGGGGTTGCATAGCATCATGGACTCGATTTCTGTGGTTTTGGTCCACGGGTTGCCCCGATGAAGGATTTCCGCCGTTTTCTAAGAGGTGGACCTCATTTTCTTCATCGAGGTACATATCTACGGCGAGGATGTGTAAGTTTCTTTGGTGCTTTTGTTGGTTCTCATCATGGTGCTTTCAAACAAGGTCATCGCCGCTTTTCTAGAGATGAACCTTGTTTTCCTCATCGAGTTGTCCACTCGCGGCGTGCCTCAAGGATGGTGTTGGATCTTCTTGTATGAACCATCATTTGCATCATGCTAACTCACAAAATAGTTCAATTGCTTCTAGTGGCTGTGTGTCCAAGGTTTGGGTTTCTAAGTATTTGCTCTCTAGCCCTTCAAGATCCAAGAGTTGGGCATCTTGCTTTTCTCGTGTGTATATACCGTGGACGCGGATTGGAGAACATGGATGCTAGGACCCAAATATGCAAATCTGAATAGAAACACAAGGTAAGCTTTGATCCTCGGTAAAGTACTGAACTAAAATGAGTACTCAAGGTTTCTTACACTCTGTCAGAAACACTATGTAAGCTTGATCCTCGGTCTGATGCTAACTCCTCTGGCACATTTCGTAAACTGACCAGCTCTGTCGGTCTGACACTATGTCAACTTTGTCATATACAACCTATGTCATATATCACTCTGCTAGATGGTCTCCATACTAGGGAATATTAACATAAATGAAGCAGCAATCTTTATCAATTGATCAACAATCACTCTTCAAGAAATTACATCTCGATTGGGTTCTAGAAAATCCCATGTTTGAATTCTCAAAGGTAGGAGTAATATAACTAGCATCTGACATGCTAACTGACTTTCTGACATACCAAACACATGGTAACACATTCTGTGATATTTCACTTCGTATTGGATCATCACAATTCAACTTCGAGATCCTTGTACCACTTGGTACTTTCATAGAAATGGAATACTTGAAATCAACTGCTGGGTTGGGTATCAATTACTTGAGTTTCTTCTAATCAAATATGCAGATATGCTCAGTGATTCATGGATCATTTTCGTTCGGCTTCGGTGGATTCTCAAGCTTTACCTTGCTTCAAGGGGAACTAATTTTCTTGACATAATTGTCATCTCACTGTCTTGTCAAATCCGATTTTCTTGTATTGGCTAGAACAATGGGGTTCAACAGATATCCTTTTGCAATTGGCTCATAATTCAATTTCTGGATTTCATGGGTAACTTTGGCTGACTCTTCTCTAATCAATAGGTTTCTGCGGTAGTGCTTTTGATTCAAAGCATCTGTGACTATACTGATCTGACATGAGGAAACGGATTTCAACCTCATGGTTCTCAATCCATTTAAACCATCTTTGTTGCTGCATGATAACAAACTTCGAATGATGACTAGGATAATTCACTACTTGAAACCTTAGATGTTAGGAAGTGCAGGCGAAACTTCTTAACACAGGACGTTCTTGAAAATGCCAAGGTTCTTCCTTGTATCTAGCAGTATGAACACTAGAGTAGTGGTCAATCTCTTCTGTAATTCTCACAAACTCAGTTCACTTCTGACGATCTAGGTGAACTTCTCCTTTTACAACGGGGAGAGGGATGGCTGTCCTGAAACAATGATCTCACTGATCTTCAATTGACACTTCTCAAAATGACTGTTTCGCTGGTATTCAACTGACACTATCCTATTCGTGGATGATCTTGAAGAATCTGCAACTCTTCCTCAACACTCAAACAGACTGATTCTGAGGTTCTAAAGGTTAGCTCCTGAATAAACTGAAATTCTTACACATCCTTGTACTACCAGTTTACTTTACCATCAACATTGGTGCTTGCCAAACAGACGAACTTGATTTGACAATGCCTTTATCTGAGAGAATCTTCTGCTCTACTCTATCATTTCTGCAAACTCATTTAATAACTTTTGTCATAGTTCATCTCTAACGTAACTTCTTCTGAAATTGGCTAATCCTGGGTACCAAGTTAAAGACAAACTTGACTTCTAATACAGTTGCATGTTGTATAGACCACTTGCAACGACAATTGCACACTCTCTTACGGATATGAACATTATCCCATGGTTATGGTCTTCAACCATTTCTTGTTGTCTTACTGCATATGCAAAATGATGACTTATAATTTAACATCACATTCCTTAATCATCTCTCTACGGCCTTCAATCATAACTCAACGCCTGATTACTCAACTTGCAAAGGCATACGCCTAGAGAAGTATGCAATACTTTAATATGCAATAATCATTTTTCTTCATAACTTGCATACAAAGATGTCCACTTTTTTCTCAAACAAAGGAAAGGTTACAACGATTCTCTGACTTTATTACTATGAACGGAAGCATGACACTGCATGATCTGGTGTCGGACCCCCGGGCGTCGAATACCCGAAGACCCTATGTGTATATTGTGCTAGCCCTAGAATTAAAGGCTAGCACACACACTCACAACATTTGGCAATCACATACAAAAATAAAGCAAAGGGTAATCTACTTAATCTATTACAAGTTATTACATTCACGGCTAACCAGCCAAATAAAAGCAGTCAACACCAGAAAAATGGAGTCCACTGTCAATGATACGGTCTACGCAAACAGTGCATAGACCAATGGTCTATAAGCACAGTGCGCGGTCCACGAGACCAGCGCTGTACACTTAAGCGGTGTGGGGCCCGCGTGTCATAGACTCACTTTAAGAAAACGATTCATTTTAATTTAATAGCTCGGTCCCACTCGTCAGTGAGTCATTAGATATTAACTAATCGTTGAACTGCATATTAGCGCTAATGGCTGGGATTAGGCAACTGATGATGAGCTACAGTGCTCGTCACCATTATGCCGCAAGGTGGCGCTCACGCCCACACATCTCGCCGGCGCGGTGAGGCTTCGTGAGGCCCAAGAGTGCCCAAAACGGGATCCCCATACCATCATGCATCTGCTGGCACCAACGGCGTGACCAGAGGTGGCCTATCGCGGTGGCGCACCAACGTTGAGCAGCGGAGCCGCTACAGCAACGAGTCATTGCTTGAATGAGCAACGCCCGCAACAAAAGAATGCACGCAATAGCAACTAAGGGCTACTAGGAGTCTACCGGATGGACGCAAAGGCTCGGAGGTGGTCAGAGTCGAGTTGTCATCGTTGAGCTGGGGCGACGAGGTCAGTTGCGTGAGGAGAAGAAGCTCGGGTAAAGGAGAAGGCCCAACGATGGTTGGAGAAGCTTGGCGATGGCCCTACGATGCTCCTGGCGAGAGGAATTGACTCAGAATGCCTTGTAGCTCCAACGGCACTCAAGGCGGTAATTCTGGCCAGAGGTGACGAAGAAGGGCCAAATCAGGTGCTCCTATGGATCAAAGGCTAAATTGAGTGAGGGCATAGCTTCAAGGTGATCTGGAACACGATATGGCGTGAAGAGATCAACACCAAACCCTTCAGGCCGTGGGCAGGCTGAAGTGACAGCGGTCAGACCAGTCTGATGAGCGGTCTGACCAACCCTACAGACTGACCCATGTGGTCAAGTTTTTCCAAAGAGGATGCAGATTTCTGGGGCTGAAAATTTGGCTAAGTGTTGAGGCGGTCTGACCGGCCATTTGCTGATGGTCAGACTAGCGGGTAGTCTGACCGGCCAAGGGGCAGTCAGACCGACTGGCTAGCAGTCAGACCTACCGAAGGTGGTAGTCTCACCGGCGAGAGAGGGTTCATGCACCGGGAAGGCAGTGAACTTTGAGGGTTAGGTCATATTCATGAGCTTCATTACATAGATGTTGCATGATGCAAGTTTTGGCTGACATGGGTCAAGTTGTGAAGAACTTGTGCCCGGAAATGGTTGATTGGTCTATTGTTGCACAGGTGGCTTGGAGTCAACTATGGTCAACGGTGAGGAGGACCAGAACTTGGTTAGGAGGACCAAGGTCCAGAACGGTCGTGAATGCCGAGTGAGATGGTTGGACTCAAGCAAGGTGCAAGATGGATAAGAACCATAGAAGATAAAGTTTTAGCAAAGGCCTTTGTGAAGGTATGTGCTCATGCCTCATAAATTATGTGAATAGATGATTGTGCTTATCGTGTGGTGCTACGTAACGGTTTGCTTGTTTGTGATGGTTGTAGGACACCGGAGCTAGGTCATGGTGAGGCGGACTAGATCGGGACTGGGTTAGAAGAACCGAGGTCCAGAATGATCAAGGTAGTACCGGAAGATGACTGAGGTTAACAGGGTGGTTACAAGCCGAGAAGACAAGGAACCAGAGCGGAAGCTACCGGTGATGAACATGACGGGCAGCGGTAAGGTGGACCGGGACAAGACTCAGGGAGGGGTTGAGGTCCGAACTAGGCTTGGGGAGGAACTGAGGTCCTGAATGGTCAAGGAAGCCGAGTGTAGTTATGGTGAGACATGTGGTGCGCCAAGTTACTTGGTCCCGGTTGCAAGCGAGGACGGTTCGATGGGATCCGGACGTGTGAGAGGCTCGGCGGGAAGTCATTGGGGCCATATGAATGATGACGGAGCATAGGAGATGCTTCGAGGCGAAGGAATCGGCAAAGGTCAGTAGAGGGGCATTTTGGGAAATTGCCCTGTACCTGAAAAGTGGTAAGTGGTGGTGTGCGAAACCACCTTCTTGGCCTTGAAGAAAGCGCGGCATAAGACGGTGCAAGGAAAGGCGGTTTAGATCAAGAGAAGATGAAGATGACGCTTTGAGAAGCGTGTGTGAGTGAAACCCATTTGTATGTGAGCCTAACGGGTGCCCGTTTGGGATGTCTCTCTAGAGCTAGCATCTACTATAAAAGAGGAGGGTGCTGGTTGTGCAACCCCAAACCTTACAGACTAGAAACTCTCATTTGTGATTTAGGGATAGGAGAGGAAAGTGGAGATGCTAGGGTTCATAAGAGATAGATTGATTGAGTGCTCAAGTGTTGAGCTTTTCTCCTCTATGGTGGAGTGGCCGTAAATATACAATATCTCTAATCAATCCATGCAAGATTTATCTCAATATTAGTTCCATCTTATTCTTGCTCTCTATTTGATGCATGGTCCCTTTTCATGGCCCTTTTCAAATTTTATGGTCGTCGAATTTACATGGAGAACAACATGTGTTAGCTGTTGGATGTTATTAGTGGATGAAAATGTGACTTATGCCTAATAAAAAATCAGGCACCGAAATAAATAGGGGTAGACAATCCCTTTAAATAAATAGGGGGAATGCAGCAAGGGTGCAGACGTAGTAAATTAGTAATCCACTGGCATATCTAGTACATCTAACTTGTGGTGTATATTCGTGCATCTTCTTTGAAACACAATGTAAATAGTTATAGAAAATTCCAAAAAAAAAAAATAGATAAGTCATGATGCAACCAAGCATCCTGAAAAAAAATTCAACTTAAAACAAGACTTATATTATGAGAAACAGAAGAAAAAAGATAATTTTCGGTGAATAGTTGCTTTATCCTTTTCTTTTAACTTTCTGATTTAATTTTCAGCGGGATTTGTCTTTTTTTTTTTGTTTCTCTTTGTGTAAATCGAATTTAGAGTTGAAATTTTGTAGCATGATAGATTGATTTTATGTCAATGCTGACTCCCTTTTTAGATTTTTTTTTTATTACCATTTGCATTGTATTTCGAAGATAATGCACACGAGTATACCAAAAGTTAGGATGCACTACGTACGTCCTCCTAATACATTCTAATCATAATTCGTTGACACGTTGGACAAGGAAACGAAATCATTATTTTCCTGTGTTCAACACACCTCTTTTTCTTCGTGCCTTTCTTGTTGTCTAGACTTCACCAGGTCTACACGTTATGACTAATTATTTTACGGTGTTGCCGACACTAAGAAATTGTATGGTCTGAAACAATTCAATAATTCAAAGAATACATGCATGCCATGGAATGAACGGAGAACACACGGTCTAATTAACCATGTGAAAAAGACTAGGCAACGTAAGTACCTACCTTAAATAGGATGTTTTGAAACTCTTGGGAAAGTCTCGTCTTGTTTCCACCCCGTTAATACTGCCATGTGCGTCACGGTCACGGCGAAGTCTTCACAGAGATTACTCCGGTCTATTCTCTGCCGTGGCCTACAGCCAATCCAATGCAAACGCCAACTTCTGTCGTTGCTCTTGAAAGAAAAAGAAATGCCACGATCGATACGGAGGGTTGTTTTGAACCATCTGGAAAGATCTACTATTATAGATGATTTTCACTAACAACTATCTATGATATATTGAATATCACAGGCGGTTCTTTTTACTAACTGTCTGTGATTTGAGACATATCACAGACGGTTAGTAAAATAATCATCTGAGATATCCGACATATCGCAGACGGTTGTTGGTGGAAATCGTCTGTGATATTAGGCCTTCACAAACAGCTTTGAAACAAAAATCGTTTGTGATAGTTCGTTATACCTAACAACATTTTATCTGATTTTCGGCTAGCCTCAGGAATTGCTAGCCATGTCCTCTGAAAACAAGCAAGCAGAAAACAGATAAATCACTGATGAATCAATTGTTGACAACTCAAAGTGATCATTTATAACTCAAAATCAATTACAAAAGAATATGTTCAAGTATTGTCGCTAGAGTTACAATTGAATTATAACTGCTCAAAGCGAATTACAATTGAATCAGTTGTTTGAAAGTCGTTCAGCGGTGTCGACGGAGTGAAACTCGCCATTGGCGTTAACGATCTTCGTCTTGATGAAGCCGCAGAGCATTCCTCGAACCTCTAAGATCTCGGTCATAACGAATGCATCTAAATCGAGTATTATGCTTAGTCGCTAGCAGGAGTAAAGTAATAAGTATATATATTTAAATTTATAATTAGGAAATAATTATTGCGAGATTGTCAAACTTTTGGATCATTCGTGTTAGCACTCATGATTTGCTGCATATGACAGCAAACGTAGAATGCACATAGGTGATCTTGTTTTTGCTGGTGGCACTGCAAAAATAGAATTATATTGTGTTGTAGTGCGTACCGGAAATCGCGTCCTGTGTTGCAGTGTGGCGCTTGATTCCTTCTGTGTCCCTCCCTCGACAACATAGGTGTTGAACAACCTACGTGATTCTAAAAAGTTATTCTCGGCCATTTCAAACGAAAAAAAGACTACAATAGAATTATGTATGGAGGAAATGAGCATACCTGTCGAGTATTCCCTGCACAAGGGTGAAGTCGTGGTTTTTGTTTGGTAGGGAATCAAGGTATATTACCTTGTTTCTCTTTGGTACAATGGCTAAAAGGATCCAATAGAACCTACTCATGTATGTCGCTATAGTCATTAAACCTAAGTTCGTGTCGCGTATAAAGTACAAATGAAATTTGTATAGTAAGTAGTGAAACACTTACTTCTGGTTGTAGGGCACCAGTATGTAGTCCTTGTCACCCTGAGCAAGCAATCTCGTCGTTATGTATTTCACGACGTAGGATGCGTCTTGGGTGATGCATTGCTCAGAGATCAAGTGTGGGTCGAGGAAACCCACCGGTTCTCGCCATCGCCGAGTATTTTTCATCATGTATCTATACATAAGCAATGAGTTGTGACATTTATCGTATTACGTGAATTTAGAACTTGATTGTACACATGTACAGTGACCAGCATCGTAAAAGTGAGGCGTCGAGGGCATTGAGGTTAAATAGGTCGAATAAGTCGGCGAAGCCCACGACGAAGTGGCCCGGCTCGTGGAAGAAATGCACTTTCGTGTATCTGACGGTGATTCCAGTATCGTACCCATTCACTTTGTTCTTCCGCATGTACCAGACATGCAAAGACTAGCAACCTACTCCAGCGTGGGCTAATACTGTGTCGGGGGCCAACAGACTTCTGATGGAGTATTTCCCAGGCTTGGGAGGTGCCTTAATGTTCTTCAATTTCGATTTGGCCTTAACGACACGCTCGCTACACATCTTTCCGTGAAATGACTCGGAAACCGATACGGCGACACGCTTTTCTTGTTCCTTCGACGTCTTCTCCACGGGAACCGATGAGGCGGCCATCTGAAGTGAAGGTTGAGGTAGAGTCATCGAGGGTCCTATTGGAGAGGCATGGTTGTGTCAAGATCGCGGCACTGCAAGGTCCAGGACAATGTCCTTCTTGGACCACTGGATAAAAGTGTACATGGCATCCTCTAGTGTTTTAATGTCTTCGTTCGGGGGAATCTCCAGCAGGACGGCCATGAAATTGACATGTACCATGTCCACCTAGATCCTAGCGTAACCATGCGCCAGCTGGGCACCGTGTAGTATTGTCCCTTCCTAGCATGGATACGCCATCTCCCGCCCAGCCTAAATAGAAATAGACCCAACCAGCCTCACTTGGATCTTGTAGGGCGTCGGCTCCTACAAAATGATACATAATTAGCTAAGGCACCCTATAGGTCTATCTTTGGAGCATTCCAGAGATGTACATTACATTGATGTCATCGATAGGTAATTGGACGTCGCCATGTTCAGAATTTTGCGTGGACGCAACGCTACTCCGATGTTGAGGAGGATTGGCTCCCAAAATAACAGGGGCGGCTTGTGACTTGTTGAGGAGTTGATTTATTTGATCGAGTTGATTTATTTGATCCTGCAATCTTGTTATTTGTCCTTGAAATTTTGTAGTAAGCTTCGCATTAATATCCTCTACCAACCGATCCTCGTGCTCGGTCTTGGATCTCTTCCTACTCATATACGTCTCAGAGTCATCTAGGAATCCCTCCCTCCAAGTTACGTAAACCCCAAGGCCTCGCATGCGACCCTAGTGCTCCTTGTTTCCCAGGGCCATAGATAGTATATCCTTCTCCCTGATTGCTTCGAAGGAGCCTTGGGAAGATTCGGTAGTCATGCGTGCTACAATAGGCCATCATTTTATTTTAGACACTATGAAATTATGCACTTATTAACAACTAGGTAGTTTGATATATTTACAAGACGTTGGGACACTTTCTCATCTACCGGGTTTGTGAAAGAGATGCTGCCCGAAGACGTAGCTGGTGCCCTCACTCCTAACCAGTTTCAGGCGCGCTTGTCTGTGATCCCAGTAAATGGTCGGGGCACCTTCCGTCGGATTGTGTTCTCGTCCTCCGTCGTCCATTGCGTGGTTTTACCTGCGTACCCAGCAGCGTCAAGTTTGTGGGGGTGAGTGTTTTGTGCCTGGAGAGTCTTGTGCGCCGCACTTTGCTCCTGAAATTTGGTCGTCGTCTTCATCTGCACAAAGGCGTTCTGTATATCCCGTGACAAGAATTTATACTTCGTGAAGGGCGTTCGACCCGTGTTCACGTACTTCATGACAAGCGTGCCCTTGAAGGTCTTCCACGTGTGTCCCATTGCGAGCAACGCCTGCCATTCCACGCGTGTCTGGTCTACTTCTAGGATAGTAACGAGCTTGAAATATCAGTCCACAGCTGGCCTCTCTCTACAGACATCAGAGACTTCTAGCTTGATGTGGTGATGGGGACATGTTCCTTTCCAAGTATCCGGCAGATGGTCCGGAATGCTACCGCTGCTTTCTTGGGACTTAGAAGGACCCCAGTGGTACTAACCTCTGCGATGGTCATTCGGCCCGCTGGCAATTTCGATATTCATCTGCCATCTCGCTTACGTACCCTTTCCTCGGAGATCCAGACGCATTCTGTCACAGCCCCATTTTTATTAAATGGGATGTATGTGAGGACCCCAGAAATTAATCCCATTTTAAATTAAGTAATTACGCCAAGGCGTAACCCTTAACAGAAAAATAATATTAATTTCGAGTTCCCGGATATGTGTCTCTAGTTAGCTCCCAGGATCTGCCGCTAACATGCACATATCCTAACAACAGTATATCAATTGCATACACGTTTAAACTATAAAGAATACAACTTAGCAGTGGAAATTAATAAGTAAACAAGAACATAAGGTTAAATAGTAAAAACAACCTTCCCAATGGTTCGCCACCACCCTAAGGGCAACCGACTGGGATTAAAGCCGAAGGACTAACGTTAACGCCTCAACTTGACGTTCTTGCCTGCAACAAAAACAAGCCAACTGAGTACAAAAATATACTCGCAAGACTTACGTATAGCAGGTTTAATTAAATGCACTTGGTGTCAAAAGAAAGGCTAAAATGGTTCTTTTCAGCGTAAAGCCAGGTTATTTGACAATATGACTAATATAGATTGAAATTGCCCTTTTTACAAACATTTGAAATAAGATAAATAATAGTAGATTCTTCAATTCAGGATCAATATTTCCAAGATTCAACCATCAAGATAATCATACCCGAAGTAGCTATCCTACTCGGGTAAACTATTAATAAAGCATGAACTTTCGGTTCATGATGACAATTCAATATTAAAGCATGAATTTCCCGTTCATGAAAACAATTCTTCCCAACTATACCCTTTCCTATTTCCCAACGACTAACTGTGCATGGTTTCCCACAAGTAATGTCCATGACCAGGGACACGGCTATTCGAATAGATTTAAGACTCTGCAGAGTTTGTGCTGCTTTACCCAAATGATATGAATACCTCATAATGTCGCCATGCACTCTTCCGTAGGAGTGTGACTGAGATATCATAACGAGGCCATTACAATGTCATGTGTCAACTATTAAACCAACCCGAGGATCAGAATCCCATAACAGACTGAAGTCGCCTAGCACCATAGGTGAACCCCGTTGTGTAAGTAAGTCCTTACGAAACTTTACCGCAAACACAAGAGACCCTTAAGGACAAGTAAGACAGAACTTAACATGCCCCCACTAGATTGACAATACAACAGTAATACTAATAACAACAACAGTTGTCAATCCATTTGTGGTTTGATAGCAGACACACTACAAATTGACAGGCCAAGCCTTCGCCATTAACCCAGCATGTGGATGCACGTAGGGCTTGGTTCAACACCACACAGACCAGTCCTTAATCACTTAGACTGGGTTACATAGTTCCATAACAAATAATCATCAATAACTCTACACCCGTCCAAGTTAAAATGTAAAGAACCCAAGGACCAACATGACCATAATAACTTAAATTTCAGATCTGAACATAACTCAATTTCAAGCATAATTCAATTTGAGCTCGACCGATGGACTAGTTCCATCAACCATTTTCGACTATATCTACTAGCATGACTAAGCATCGTTCTAAAAATTATCAAACAACCCATATAACATATAATCTTAGTTATTCAAGGTAAAAATGGTAATCAATCATTCAAGGAGGGCCAATGCAGCAAAAGGATATAACTAAACTACCCCAATTGACATACAGATAATTTGAAATTAGAGCAATGCATAGAATACTTGAAAATCAACATGAATAGTTTTTGAAAGTAATAGGAATTCAACGTGCGTCAAAGGAAAGGACTGCTTGCCTGTGTTGGTAACGCTTATAAATATTCTCAGATAAAACCCTCAGATCGAAAACAATATACACTGGAATCGTCGAAAACCTAACGAAAAGACGACAATATAACAAACTCCAATTAAAGCCAACACTTACAATTCATACAAACAGGCATACAAATAACACAGTAGGTAGATTAACATTTTAGGTGAAAATAGGTGAAAATTTTCAGTTCAAAAGGAGTTAAAAGAACTTTCTACAAATTTTACAAGGTTAAAGTCATTAAGAATGAAGATTAAATCTAATGAGGTGGTTATCACCTCAGTTCACCGGCGGTTGAACGAAGCTCCCACGTGTGAGCGGTGCGGCCGTGCAGATGATTCAATGCAGCAGAGGGTCTTAGGCTTCGGAATTAACTCCACCGGGTGCGGGGAATCATCACGAACAAGATGATGGTGACGAAGAGATCAACGGTCACCGGCGGCGGCTTGACGACGGGAGGAGGCGGAACCGAAAGGAGGCTCACGTGGAGGCGACGCTTCAGCGATCGAGGCGTTTCGGGAATGCACGCAACGGGATCCCCGTGTCGCCTAAAACGCGACGCACCAGTTGATGCTGTCGTTGAGGCTCGGAGAGCTTGAATGGTGGACGGCGACGTTTCATCGTGCTTGGAGAAGAAAGGGGCCAAACTCCCGCGGTGTTGCTTCAAAAAGGAATTAAACATATCAGTAGGCTCCACGAGACTATGCGATCACAAAAGACACGATTGCGCCAAGGATTACTCACTGGAGCTCCAAAATGCTACGCGGCCGTGGCTACCGGCCGCGAGGACGAAGATGACCCGCTCGACGATTCGGTGCACGGGAGAGGCTCGAAATAGCTAAAAGGAGTGCGGTGTGGTGAGTGGAATCCGATGGTGAGGTCACGGGTCCTTGGAAGGTAACACAGCGGCAGCGCTCACTTCGTCTTCTTCCTCGACGGCAACGAAGAAAAGAGCGGAGAAGGCAAAGGAATGCGTGAGAGAGAAAATGGATGGGCTTGGGTGGTTAGTGATGCCCATGCGATGCCCTAGAGATGGACACGCAAGTGCTACGTGGCGATCAAAGGCTCGGTGGAGCACATGCATGGTGCCAACGCACACGAGCGAGCGGCGAGACGACGGAGACGATGATGACCAGTGCTGACAAAATGGGCTCGCCAGTCAGTGGTGGAAACAAAGCAGTGCTGCGAAGCTGGTGCGATCGAACCCACTAACGCGGGCGGTCCGAACGCAACCAGCGCTGCGAGCCGTTAGATCAACATTGGAGGGTCCAGATTTGTTGGGACGTTCGGACCATCCGAACGGCACAAAGGATGTGAGCCGTTCGATCAACGTTGGACGGTCCCGATGCATTGGGCTGTTCGGGCGGTCCGAACAGCCCAATCGCTGTGAGCCGTGCGATCCGCATCGGACGACCCGCATGAATATTGGCGCGAGGAGGCGGTGCGACTGGACCAAGTCAGAATGGTCCGATCGGGGCTAGAGTTGGGTTTTGATTTAAAATCGGTTTGACCAACAAGTAGCAGATTTGACCGAGTAATATAAAAGAAAAGAAAATTTTGAAAAATTCTGAAATTTTTTGAGGGGGTTCAGAGAATCAAATAGGACTTAGGAAAAATAATTTTCAGACACCTTTCAAACTAAAATTTTTCAAAAATAATTTATTTTCAAAACTGTAATAGAGAAATAGTTTGAATTTTGGTGAGGTCAAGATAACTTCTAAAAATTTGTGAAAAATAATTTTAATTCATTAAAAATAATCTAGTATTTCAAACAACTTTTAAACACACAAGTTTTCTGAATTCAAGACAAAGCTTGAATTCAAGTTTAAAATTTGAGAAAAACGGGCAAACTTTATTACGACCACCAAAGTTTTACATAAACACATAATTTACACACATAATACATGATATGCTTAGCTAATCCAACTTAATTATTTTGAGTACGTTACAAACCTACCCCCCCCTTAAAAGAATCTCGTCCCCGAGATTCCGGTAGTTCGGAAATGGGAACGGGGATGCTCCTACAAAGTTCTTTTAAAGGAATACAACATTTGTTGTCCTGATTTCCTTCAAAGATAGTGCTGAGATGCCTTGACAAGTTACCATACATCGCTATCACATTTTCCTTTCCATTGTTTTGCTCAACTTTCCTTTCTGGATTCGAAGGCACTTCAGACAAAAGGAAAAAGGTGGGGATATTCAGTCCTCGTATGGTCTTCACGTTCCCATGTTGCCTCATCTGCAGTGTAGTTGCACCACTGGACCTTCACAAATTTGATGGTGCGGTTTCTTGTCTTGCGCTCCATCTCTTCAAGAATAGCAATTGGATACTCCGGGTATGAAAGATTAGGTTGTAATTCAAGAGCTTCATATTTAGTGGCTTCAGTTGGAACTCGCAGGCACTTCTTCAACTAAGAGACATAGAAAACATCGTGTACATTGGAAAGTGATGATGGCAACTCCAACTGATAGGCCACCGATCCTCGCTTTGCCAAAATCCGGAAAGGACCGATGTAGCGAGGAGCCAACTTGCCCTTGACTTGAAAACGTTGAATTCCTTTCATCGTTGAGACTTTGAGGTAAACATAATCGTTCACTTCAAAACTCAGCTCGCGACCACGACGGTCGGCATAACACTTTTGACGTGACTGCGCTGTCCGAAGTCACTCTCGGATCACCCGGACTTGCTCTTCGGCTTCATTTATCAAATCTGGACCAAACAATTGCCTTTCTCCAGACTCAGACCAGTTAAGAGGTGTTCTACACCTTATCCCATATAGCACTTCAAATGATGACATTTGGAGGCTTGCTTGATAGCTGTTGTTATAGAAGAATTCTGCAAACAGCAAACATTTCTCCCATTTCTTGCCATAAGATAACACACATGCCCTCAATAGGTCTTCCAGAATTTGATTCACCCTCTCGGTCTGGCCGTCGGTCTGTGGGTGGTATGCAGAACTAAAGGATAATTGCGTTCCCATAGGTTCAAGGAGGCATTTCCAGAAATACGAGGTAAATTGAGTACCTCGATCTGAAACAATTATCCTTGGCACACCATGGAGACAAACAATTCTGGAGACATATAACTCTGCCAATTTTGCTCCTGAAAATGTGGTCTTGATAGGGATAAAATGAGCAACTTTCGACAATCGGTCGACAATCACCCATATAGAGTCATACTCTTGCTGTGTTTTAGGAAGTCCAGTGATAAAGTCCATTCCGATATCATCCCACTTCCACTCGAGAATAGGGAGAGATTGAAGTAGACCCACTGTCCTTTGATGCTCAGCTTTCACCCGCTGACAAATGTCACACTCGGCAACAAAACGTGCAATCGCATGTTTCATCCGAGTCTACCATAATTTTTGCTTCAAGTCTTGATACATCTTTGTGCTTTCTGGATGAATGGAGAAGAGAGAATCATGGGCTTCATGAAGAATTAATCACTTAAGCTCTGCATCACTTGGCACAACCAATCGTTTCCCGAACCATAGAACACCTTGGTTATCTTCGGTGAAACATTTGGCTTTGTCGGCCTTCATCTTCTCCTTAATTCTTTTCACAGCCTTGTCATTCTTCTGGGCCATCTTGATCTGATCTTCAAGAGTAGGTTTTACTTCTAAGGCAGCGAGAAATCCACCACTAACCGTCTCCAAGTTAAGCCGCTGAAATTCGTTGCAAAGAGTCTTCATTTCGGGCTTAACTGAAACACAATTACATTGCAACTTTCGGCTCAAGGCATCGGCGACAACATTGGCTTTCCCCGAATGATAATAGAGTCCCATATCATAATCTTTGATCAATTCAAGCCATCTCCTTTGCCTTAGATTTAGATCAGCTTGAGTGAAAATATATTTTAAGCTCTTGTGATCGGTGTAGACTTCACAACGATTGCCGATGAGAAAGTGTCGCCATATCTTCAGGGCATGGACTACTGCTGCAAGCTCAAGATCATGAGTGGGATAATTCACCTCATGAGGTCTCAATTGCCTTGAGGCATATGCCACAACTCGGCCTTCTTGCATAAGAACGCATCCGAGTCCAAGGCGAGATGCATCGCAGTAGATATCAAAGCCTTTATGAATGTTCGGCAGAACTAGCACTGGTGCAGTGGTTAAAAGATCCTTCAATATCTGAAAGCTCGCTTCACATACCGCTGACCACTCAAATTTCTTCTCTTTCTTCAACAACTGGGTCATTGGTCCTGCTATTTTCGAGAAATTCTCGATGAAACGACAATAATAACCTGCAAGACCGAGGAAACTGCGAACGTCGGGAACAGACTTGGGCTGTCCCCAATTAAGCACATCTTGTACTTTTCTTGGATCCATAGCAGCTCCTCCTTTAGATATCACATGACCCAAAAAGGCAACCTCCTTTAGCCAAAATTGATATTTGCTGAATTTGGCATAAAGTTGGTGCTCCCGGAGCTTTTCTAACACAAGCCAGAGGTGTTTTTCATGCTCCTTTTCAGATTTGGAGTATACGAGGATGTTATCAATAAATATGATCACAGACTTATCCAAATACTCCATGAACACTAAGTTCATGAGATTCATGAAATAAGCGAGTGCATTTGTCAACGCAAAGGACATGACAGTGTACTCATATAAGCCATAACGAGTTGAGAATGCTGACTTGGGAATATCTTCAAATCTGATCCGGATCTGATGGTAGCCCAATCTCAAGTCAATCTTGGAGAATATACAGGCACCAGACAGCTGGTCGAACAAATCATTAATCCGTGGAAGCGGATACTTGTTCTTGACGGTGACCTCATTCAACGGACGGTAGTCAACACACATCCGCAAACTGTGGTCCTTCTTCTTCACAAAGATAGCCGGACATCCCCAAGGTGAGGAGCTCGGCCTAATGAAACATTTTTCCTGAAGCTCTGTGAGTTGCTTCTTCAGCTCAACCAACTCATTCGACGGCATTCGGTGAGGTTGTCTTGAAATTGGAGCTGTTCCAGGCTGCAGCTCGATAACAAATTCAGCTTCTCTTTCTGGTGGCATGCCCGATAGTTCTTCAGGAAATACATCTGGGAATTTACATACCACCAATTCCTTACCCAATTCCAGCAATTCCTTGCCGTTAAGGGTATAGAGATGTGGATGCTCCAATCTCGGTACCACTTCGACGTGTGAACCAAGCGAACTGGTGAGAGTGATAGCCTTGCGGACACAATCAATCTGACCATGATTATTGGACAGCCAATTCATCCCAAGAATAACATCAATGTCCGCTGAATCAATCACAATAAGATTAGCTGAAAACTTCATCCCATTAATCCCAATCTCAACTTCACGACATTTGTGCCTGCTTCTCATTTCTGAGCCTAGCGATTGAATCATCATAGGTACCGGCATCAAGCTGAGTGAGATATCATGGAGTGTAGCAAAGTTTCTTGACAAGAAGGAATGAGAGGCTCTAGAGTCAAACAACACAGTTGCAGGAGTTGAATTGACTAAGAATGTGCCCAACACGACGTCGGGTGCTTCCTTTGCCGCCTTGGCGGTGACATGGTTCACATGACCACAACCGATGTTTTGATGAGTGACATTGAACCTCTGATCAAAGGATGCTTTGAACTCTTGGCCTTGACCGAAATCAGCTGGGTGCTTCTCCGGACAAAAAGCCGCATAATGACACGGATTGCCGCAAGTGAAACAAGTAACTTGCTTGTTTGGATGGCGTCGGCTTCGACACTTCTTTCCAGGCTTCCTTTGCTAAGTTTCTTGCTGAGGTGGTGGAGACACTTTCACGGAAGTTCTCGGAGGTGCCGAGACTTGGCATTCAGGAGGGGCGAGCTGCCAAGCACACGGTTCTTGAAAACTGCGACTTGTTGATTTTTGTGTAGCCCACTTGCGCTTTCTCTGTTCCACAACCGCTTGCATCTTACTCTCCATCACAATGGCTTTGTCAACCAAATGGTGGAAGTCGCGGAAGTCGTGTACAGCAAGCTGTAGCTGCATCACTTCCGTCAGCCCATTCAAGAACTGGTCTTGCTTTCTTGCATCAGTGGAGACATCATCCGGAGCTTATCGAGCCAAATGATTAAACTCATAGAGATATTCTCTCACCCCTTTCCACCTCCACAGCCGGCCACCGCGTTCCCTCGCCGCGCCGCCACAGTGCAGCTTCAGCCGCGCCACCGTCACCGCTAGCTTCAGTAGCCCTCGAGCAACCCATTTTTGCGATCATCTCTGCCTCACCGCCACTCCCTCGCCAGTGACATGCCACGCCCAAGCCCCTCTGTCTGTTCATGTTCTTGTAGTTCCATGTCTGAAGAAGTCTCTTCACTGAAAATGGAATCACTGTAAGGAGTTAAGAAAACAACCATGTTGACTGAAAATGATGCCACTCAAAAGTGTGATAAGCAATTTGAAAAGTGAATTAGTGGGAAGAGTAGTTGAACAATCAGTAGTCGTTTGGGTTGAACTAATAAACAGATAAGAGAAAAGGTCAGAATAAAGCTTGAAATGACAAAGTAACCTTCATGTATAACCTCTATCTTTTGCTTTCCAGTATTGAAAATGTCCATTAAGTCACTCAATTGAGTTAGCAATTGGAAGTTTAAATTAAAGGAAGGTTAGATTAGCACTTGAGTTCTGTCCAAGTTTGCTGCTATAGGTTGTATGAGCAGTTATGGTGATTTGAATATAATCAGTTTTTGTCAATGAACTAATGACCTTGTTAAGTCAAGAATTTAGAAATGTTATGGATTCAATTAACCATTTGAATACTTAAGCTATCAGTGGTAGTCTAATCTGAAAATCAAGAGTGGAGGTGAAGTTTCAGAAACCAACAGTAAGCAACCAAAGCTTTTGATGAAGTGATGAACAGAGAAGGCCTCCTAATGCGAACATGCAGTTGGTGGTAGACTTCCACTTAGCTTTTAGACTACATCATTTTGCTGTTAGCTAAGCCAAACTTTGTTAATAGGTTTGCTAAGAAGTTGGAGGTTAATTAAAATAGGACTAGTGAGCCGAAGCCTGATCTAATGTAAATGTCAGAAATCTTATTGGATTAATCATGCCATTAGCAATTAATCCAAAGAGGGCAAGAACTATATGGGAAGCAAGATTGAAATGCATTTAACCATGAGATAGAGCCTTATCAAATGCCTAAACCAATGGATTAGAGAATACAAATATTAACCATTAACATTTAACCTAAAAAGAGTAAAATTAATCATGAATCAAGAATTGAAATTGGTTAGCAAACAACAGTAAACCTTATGCTCTAGTTTCAATTTCAAAAATTCATACTAATTGAAATGAATTCCAATTGAATTAAAATTTTCACCTAAATGCATCTAAAATCATAATCTCACTAATATGTAAATCTCATGCATTTTCAAGTATTTTGGATTTTTTTTGGCTTTATCGGTTTTTATTCGTTATCGTGTTTTCTCTCTAGATTCCGAATTACACGAAGTGAACAATTACGCCTCCGAGAGTGAACAAGTGGACTTCTAACAAGACAAGTATCATCTTGCATCATTTTGATCCCAGTTTTAGTAATTTAGTATTTTGAAATGCAATGATAATTGCGTGCATGCTATTTTGTTATATCAATAATTTGTGAGTTTAGTTAGCTATGTCCTAATATTTGTGGCTTACCTTTAATCATTCTATACAACTATGCTTAGGTTAGATATCATATGTTGATATATTTATTCTTTCTGTGGATGCTTAGACATGTAAGTCAGTAGATCGGTAGTTTGGTTGACAAAATTAACTTGTCAATCATGGGAGACACTAAACCTATTTTAATTTTGTTTCTTTGTTCAGATTCTTGGAACTGAAGTTTAAGTCTAAAACTGTCTATTAAAAACATGGTTTAGATTTGACCAAGTGATTGAAAGTGAGGGTGCCTTCATGCACGAGAATTGGGTAATGTGGTAGTCTTGTCCGGATCACTAAGGACCGAACTTTGGGCTGTCATACCAAGAACTACTCGTACTTCCACACGCTGGATTGGGGCCGGTTTGGTCAAGTAGGGGTGATTTTATTGGCTTGGAACACAGGCGGTGTGAGGACATATGTGTTTGATCATATGTTCATAGGAATCCGATTGCAATATAATATGTGCGAGTGGGCATAGTTTTATATTTTAGTTCATTGGGTCGACATTCCCAACACAACTTGCATGCCCCGGTTAGCAGGCTCTATCAGTAGCCTGTACTAAGCGGGATTCGTCGCGCAAGGGTGTTTCAATTCAATAATATGTTCTTGCTAAAAAGTACCAAATCTTGATCTACCCGGCCGACATACCAAAGGAAGTGTGTCGTTATCCAGAGGCTTACGGGCGGGTCGAGTCGTGTGGGTAAAGATGTACACCCCTGCTGGGTTAAAACTATTCGAATAGCCGTGTCCCTGGTTATGGACAACACTTGGTTTTGATAGACATCATCGTTAGACTCTGAAAAGACAATTGACATGGGTATGATTGGTAACGGCATGAATGGTTGTTCATGCATGTTAAGTTAGTCATAGTGGACAGCCACTTTGATATGTTTTGATTTATGATTAAGTTATAATTACTTGTTGTTTTTAGTCCAAAACTGTTTACAAAATGGCCTCTACCAAGGTTAGAAAGTGTAGGAATTAAACTTGTTGCTTTATGCAAAAATTAATGCCACTACAGCCTTCCTTTGGACATCCTTTAGCATATATAAACATTCTCATCCTTTGGATAGGTTCTACTCAACACTTTCTTTTATTAGTTTGTGTAAGTCTTGCAAGTACCTTCTGTACTCAGTGGAATTAACCACTTATTGCAGGTAAAGAACGTCCTAGTTAATGTTTCAAGTTGAGGCGACAACGTTGGTACTTCGGTTTTAATCCCAGTCAGTTGCCCTTGGGTTGTGGCGCACCATTGGGAAGGTTATTTTATTACTTGATCTTCTATTCTTGTTTATTTAATATTTTCCGCTACTAATTTTTACTGTTATATTCTAATCGTGTATGCAAGTGATATAATGTTGTATGGATATGTGCATGTTAGCAGCTGATCCTGAGAGCTAACATGAGACACATATCCGGGAATCTTAAAATCGGATTCGTTTCATGTTTAGGGTTGTGCTTTCTGTGCAATCACGTAACTTGAAACGGATTTAGTTTCGGGATCCCACACATTCGGCGACGTCGATGACGGCGACAAAGACGGTGCAAATGTCATCTCGCTTACTTGCTATCTATAGAAGTTACATACGCAATGAACTAAAATTTCAAAATTCAAAACGCTAAGAGTTTAAATAAAATGGATTGCAAGTTGATATCCACTAAGTATTTTCGAAGATAATTTCCCTTGGAAACATATTGTATACATAAAAAATAGAAGTTACCAACCAATGAACTAAAATTGCCTTCTAAACATATTAACTATATAAACAAATAGAAGTTACCCAACCAATGAACTAAAAACATAATAACGCAGAATATAACATCTCAACTTATGCTTTCGACCAACAGAAGATCATCAATACAAAATGATCACAGAATTGAACACTTTAATCTATAAGCCAACAAAACAGTAATAAACTCAAAGTAATTCTTCCAAGTCATCTAAAGAGAATAATATGGTTAACACATTCATCAAGAGAACATAAAAAAATTAGCATAAAGCTTAAATATAAGACGATGATGAGTGCTCTCAGAAGGCGAGTTGCAAAAGAATTAATATTTGCCATATCAGCCCTTTAGATTATACTCTTCACTAATTGAATAAGATAACAGGCTATCATATTTGAGCTCTAAATAAACCTTGACTAACTGACAAAAGAAACCTCATGCAAAGAGTTAAAGCTTGAACTTTCTATCACAGAATAACAAGAAAAATATTACAGAATTCACTACTTCAATCCAAAAGCTACCATATTATTAATGAACTCAACAGAAGATCATAAATAGATCACAAAATTCACTACTTCAATTTATAAGCCAACAGATTATTAATGAATTCAATAGAAGTTACCCAACCAATGAACTAAAAACATAATAATGCAGAATATAGTATCTCAACTTATGCTTTCGGCCAACAGAAGATCATCAATGAAAAATGATCACAGAATTGAACACTTCAGTCTATAAGCCAACAAAACACTAATAAACTCAAAGTAATTCTTCCAAGTCATCTAAAGAGAATAGTATGTTTAACACATTCATCAAGAGAACATCAAAAATCAGCATAAAGCTTAGATATAAGATGATGATGAGTGCTCTCAGAAGGCGAGTTGCAAAAGAATTATTCTTTGTCATCTCAGCCCTTTAGATTATACGCTTCACAAATTGAATAAGATAATAGGCTATCAGATTTGAGCGCTAAATAAACCTTGCCTAACTGATAAAAGAAACCTCATGCAAAAGAACTCACAGAGGCAGCCAAAAATAGATCACAGAACTCACAGAGTTCAACCAAAGACCTTTGGCCAGAAGAACCAGCAGCAACCAAACTATCCAAGTGATCAAGTTAAGCACAACAAGGTAACAGAACCTCTAGAGAGTAATATGTCAGTAGCAAGAAGTTCTATTAGAGCTCAATCTAATCAAGTTATCATAACAATTTCAGTATAAGACCATCAAAATCACAGAGCAGTATATCAAGCCCACATAATTCACATTGCTATATGTCATAGTGTATGAATCAATTTAGAACAGCACACACATATATATAATCAAAGTGAACTGTAATTGAACAAGTGATCAAGTTAAGCACAACAAGGTAACAAAACCTCTAGAGAGTAATATGGCAGTAGCAAGAAGTTCTATTGGAGCTCAATCTAATCAAGTTATCATACCAATTTCAGTATAAGACCATCAAAATCATAGAGCAGTATATCAAGCCCGCATAATTCAATTTTAGTATGAGACCATCAAAATCACAGAGTAGTATTTCAAGTTATCATACCAATCTAATCAAGGTAACAAAACAGAACACACATATATATAATCAAGTAATACTCACAAAGCCGGCGTGGAGGAAGAGGTCGAGCGGGGTGGCTCCAGCGTGGAGAAGGAGGCCGAGCGATGTGGCTCCGGCATGGAGGATGAGGCCGAGCAGCGTGGCTCTGGCGTGGAGGAGGAGGCCGAGCAGTGTGGCTCCGGTGTGGAGGAGAAGGCCAAGTGATGTGGCTCTGGCGTGGAGGAGGAGGCAGTGGCAACGCTCGAGTGGGGAGGGGAATGGGCGAGAGTGGCTCTGGGTAGTCGAACGGGCGAGTGACAAGAATAAGGGCGCAAACCCTAGTGGTTCCCTACTAATAAAAGGGATATCACATACGGTTCTATTATAGAACCGTCTGTGACGTGGTCGCATATCACAGACGGTTCTATGATATGCGACCACGTCACAGATGGTTCTAGTTTAGAACCGTCTGTGATTTGGTTTGTTGCACTAAATCGCCTGTGATAGTTCTGCCAAAATCATACGCTTGTAAATTCCTTGTATGAAAATCATACGCTTGTCAATTCCTTATATGAAATGGGCCTCCCTCCAAGTTCAAACAACATTGAAATACTGCCTGGCTAGATTCATTGTATTATCTGTGCTGTTACTTGAATAAGAACTTTGGTTGTTAAAAAGGATGTAATCATGACAGCCATGACAGCAAACCCCGTATAGACTAGTACATTAAAGTATCCATACACATACTTTCTCAAATTAGGGTTATAAGTAAGAGTTGCAACTTGCACCAACACAGTTTGGTATGCATTATCAATAAGCGTTTTCAAACCAGGACTCATATGAGTGCGATGGATCCATTCGTACGACGGTTTTAAATTGTACATACATTCCAAACCTAAGGAATCCTTTATTGTTTTGAACTTAGAAAAACTATAAATTTGTTTGACTTTATAATTCCATAAAAGTAGAGCATCGATATCATGCCATGGTATGAGTTGTTCTACTATATTAAAAACTACTTAATAATATTCCATCCCATATGCAGGTGCGCCGAAATAGGTGCCTGAATAGCCACACTATATATTCTGTTTTTTGGCTAGCCTCGGGAAATGCTAGCCATGCTCTCTAAAAACAAGAAATTCAGATACAATCACAGATGGAATAATTTCTTAATTACTTAATCAAATACAGTGTAATAAATTCTTAATTACATGCCGAGTTTCTTAATTACAATGGAATAAATTCTTAATTAAGATATAGCCCTTCATGATGATCGACGTGCATATAGCTAACTTCCTCACTGGGTTCTTCCTCGAGCCTGATGCCCTTCATGGTGTAGAACAACATGACGCGTATAGTGAAGTTCTCTCATTTATACGCATCTCATACTTGTACCCCTTCATTCCACAGTGTCACAAGATCTTCCAGCAATGGTGCTAGGTACACATCAATATCGTTTTCAAGTTGTTTCGGCCCTTGGATAAGTAGTGACATCAAAATGTACTTTCACTTCATATACAACCAAGGAGGAAGGTTGTACATATATAGATTCACGGACCAGGTGCTATGTCGGCTGCTCATGTTACCGAAAGGATTCATTCCATCTATACTTAACCCTAACCTTATGTTCTTCGGTTTCGCACCGAAATCTTTAAAGCTCCGATCGAAGTTTCTCCACTAGGCAGAATCAGCAGGGTATCTTAAATTTCTATCTTTCTTACGCTCCTCCGAGTGCCAATGCAGCAATCTTACCTCCTTTCGGTTCGCAAATAAACGCTTCAAACGTGGGATTACAAGCAGATACCACAACATCTTAGTAGAAGGTCCTTGCTTCACCTTAGCAGGATTCTTACGTTTGTATCGGGATGCTTTGCACACGAGACATACTTGCATGTCTGCATACTCTTTACGGTAGAGGATACAATCGTTCAGATATGCATGTTTTCTTTCTACTTCCATTCCCAATAGACAAAGAATTTTCTTGGCTTGGTAGGTGGTGCTGGGAAACACGTTTTCCTCTAGAAGTATGTCCGCTAGGAGACCTAACAACGATATGAAACTTCTGTTGGACCAACCATTGCTTGCCTTCAATTTCGGCTGTTCAAGCACGGAAGACAATCTTGTATATTCTGGCTTGCAGCCGGAGAACAAAGGTTTCCCCGAGTCCTCCATTAAGCCCTTAAATTTACTAAACTCTCTCTCTCACACTGTAGTTCCATTCTACATCGCGTAGCATCTGATCCAGATTGTCATCGTGCGACCTATCTTCATCAAAAGCACAGTCCACATCCGGCATATCATTGACTTCCTTGGCGATGTCGTTATTATTAGCTTCCTGTATAATCTGCTCTTCAACGTGACTCGTCCAACATGTATACCCCTTTCTGAAACTTCTTAGAATCAAGTGCGCTTCGATCTACACTAGGTTATTAAACATCTTCAGATTACTGCAATCAATGCATATCCTACTCGGCGACTCTTCTAAAAGCAAACACGTCATTAATATACTCTTCACTCACACAGTTCTCACCGTACTTCCAGTTTCGGTCCATCTACGCTACGCACATAACAAATTAGTGTTAAATTAGATTAATGCACGCAACTACTCTTCCTATTGACCAAACATGCTAAAATTGATTAGTGATTAACCTAGGACAAATATAAAGGGTTGCAAATCGTTACCCTTGGAGCTCACGACGAAAATCCCAAATATCCCGCGAGATCCTCCTCCCTTTCTTCCTCCTTTCCTTCTCCTCCCTTCCTCCTTCCCTTCTCCTCTCTTTAGCTTCCATCTTTCCTTCTCCTCCCTTCCTCCTTCCTTCCCTTCCTTCTCCTCTCTAAGGTGGCGCAATGCGGAGGAGGCAGCAGGGGTGGCGGCTCAAATGGGGAGTGGGTGGAGGCACTAAAGCGAGGGGGTCTTTCAGACGGCATCGGTATTTAATGGTCATATATCACGCGGTTCTTATTAAGAACCGTCTATGACATTTGCACTATCACAGACGGTTTTTAACAATAACCGTCTGTGACATCTGCGATTATCACAGACGGTTCTATTTACAAACTATCTGTGATAATTACGTATCACATACAGTTCTTAAGGAACCGTCTGTGATAAGTACAACACAAACGGTTTCAAAGGAACCGTCTGTGATGAGGCGTCCAGTATGGCCTGTTTTGTAGTAGTGGATGGCGGTACAAAGCTCGGTCCCTAGGTGGTGTAGCTAGTTAATGAGACATCAACTGTTGAGAGTTACACCATGGCCCATGAAAGATCCTATGAATACCTCGCCGTCTGAGAGCGAGTAATGCCACTAAACTATACTATCAATTTTAACAACAATTAACACTAAATTATAGCAAGCACATCAAAGGTAAAACCCGTCCATGAGTCACAATAACGCAAGCATAACGATAAAAAAAATCATGGACAATTATATCATAGGAAGCATGACAAGATAATAATCAAAGATCAACGCAAAACCAATTCAATCTAGTCTATTTAATGAATAATCAACTTTCAACCTATCAACTAAGGCTAAGCAATAATATCGATTCCTAATTATAATTCATCATGCTAATAAATTGTCTCATGGTCAATAGTTCATGTAATTTAATGAATGACGTGAATCCAAGTGTGCTAGCCTTTTCCATGTGAAACGCCGTCAACGGTAACCTAAAATCAAAAATAGAACAAGAGTGAGCCCAAGACTTAGCAAGCACAATAATAAACAATGAGCAAGGATTAATCAACTGTAAACTGTATCATCATCAACATCAATTGTTCTCTTTTCTTTATTCTTATACTCAATCATCAAATTCTCTTTTCATTCAATGCATCCCTACACTACATGTCCACATGCAATTCTTTCGCGTATACCGGTATAGCGTGAATGAACACTCGTGACAATGTTCACTCTCAAGCCCATCCTCCTCAAGGATCGGGGGCCTCCTCCACTCCCGTACAGTTGTGATCACCATGATCATCTTCTCATATGCAATGATGCCTATGAATACACAATTATTCATAGTTTCATCAATATTACCATTATCCAACATTCTCACATCCATAAATACTAATAAAATCATGGTCATTCACATTGCTTGCAATTAATTAAAATAAAAGTACAAACAACATAATGGTAATGAGTGGTAAAGAATACATTGATCAACCAACGAACACTGTCTACCATACAATTGTCACTTTATCCCTGTGAAGCTAGATAGCGAAGCACAGCAAAGCACTAAAGGCCACACTCCCTGGACAAATAATTCAAAATACATCTCAAAATAATAACATCACAACACCAACACTTTATTCTAATCGTCCTCACATGGCTACGCCAAACCGATCCAATTAACCCAAAACTTCCGAACGCACTACCCGATGTCCCGGTAGTAAAACAGCTCTAACTTATTCATCCGAACTCCAAATTCAACTATCCATGACTTTATTGAATCCTCATGAAACAACCAACAACTTCCTAGTTATGATTAACCTTTGATTCTACAATTTTCTTCCTTGTTTCTTTCCCCCGAAGACCATTCCAGAATATGTCAAAACAGCTCGCTTCACAATTTTATATCTTTAAATATAAAACTTTAAAATATATGAATGATACCAGTTCTGGAAACTAGACAAACTTTCATAAATTATTCAAGTTTTTACCATAATTTAATTTTACCATCTACTATATGAAACCGACCCATCTTCACGACGTCTGGCAGCTACGTCCAAAACCTGGACAGCGACCTTTCTAAGGCCGTATCTTTTCGCTCGCTACTCTGATTCTAATACTCCAGACCTTCGTAGAAAGCTAACGATATTATCTAACGTTTCTCTAATTGGACCGACCTTTGAATCCGAGCCTAAATTCTCCAAAATCGCCCTCGCAAGGTTCTGTACCTAACCTTGACGAACTATGGCAGATTGAAAACTAACTTTCCCCTAATCAAAACGACCTACAAAATTAGCAGCGACCAATCCATGGTAAAACCTAAAGATTAACAGGGTTTACCCTTGATGATCACGACGAATCACGGAAACCCCGCGAAATTCCTCTCTTTTCTTCCTGTCTTCTTCCTTCCTTTTCCTCCTTCCTCCACTTCCTCCTCTGGCCGAACCCCTCTATCCTCCTCCTTCTTCCTTCTAGCTGGCAACAAGGAAACACCACAGGGGCGGCGCTGGCAAGGAGCGGCGGCGGCACTAGCAAGAGGAGGGCTGCAAGGCAGCGCATCGGCAGGGAGGAGCAACAGGGGCGGCAACCTGGAAAGGGGGGTGGCACACAGGAGGTGGAGGCGGCAGGGGCAGGGGCAGGGGGCTAGGGTTGGCTGCCGCCCTCCTAGACCCTCTTATGGCTGGCTCCCCCCTTGGGCCAAGTCACCGTGGGCCGAGAGCCTATGGCCCAAGTTTCCCATCTTATGCACACAAAAAAACCACCTCCTTTTTAATACTCTAATTCAATTAACCCCTCTAAAGCGTATCGGGATATTACATTCTACCCCCTCAAACAGAATTCAACCCGAATTCTATTCGCCGTTCTTCTCAAAAGAACAATCGCAACTGAAATTAAACAACAGTTAACACGTACCCGACGTGAACAACTCTAGATATTGCCGTGCATGCGAGACTCCAACTCCCAAGTCGCCTCTCTCTCGGACTGATGCATCCACAGCACCTCGACGTATACCAACGTCTTGTGCCTCAACACTCGCTCCGACCTCTCCAAAATATGCACCGGACTCGACTCAATGATGAGGTCTTGCTCGATAATCAGCGGCTCCAACGAAATCTCATGCTTTGGGTCTCTCTAGAACTTTCTCAGCATCGAGACATGAAACAAATTATGCACTCCGCGTATGAACTCAGGAAGGTCCAAGCAGTAAGTCAACTTCCCAATTCTTGCAATAATCGGGAATGGTCCAACGTACCTCAGGCTAGGCTTACCTTTGATACCAAATCAAACAATGCCTTTGGTGGGAGACACTCTCAAGAGCACCTCACCACCCACCGTAAACTCCAAGTCACGCCTCCTCACATCTACATAGCTTTTCTGCCTACTCTGAGCTGCTAGCAGATTCTGTCTCACCATGGCCACACACTCAACGGTCTTTTGAATCCAATCTAGATCCAAAACTGTCTTCTCACCCACCGCATCCCAACAAAGCAGCGATATGCACTTTCGCCCATACAAAACCTCGAATGGCGTGGCTCTAATACTGGAATGGTAGTTGTTGTTATAAGCAAACTTTGTAAAAGGCAATTGATCCTCCCAACTACCCTTCCAAGACAGAACGCAAGACCACAACATGCCCTCCAAAGTTTGCATAATGCGCTCTGACTGCCCATCTACCTGAGGGTGGAACGCCATACTACAATGATGCTGAGTGCCTAACGCACTCTGTAAACTCTCTCAAAACTTAGAGACAAAATTGGCATCCCTATTAGAAATGACAGTCTTTGGCACACCATGCAATCTCACAATATCACACGCGTAAATAGGAGCCAAATCACTCGACGTATTTGTCATGCAGATAGGAATGAAGTGCGTAGACTTGCTGAAACGATCCACCACTAGCCAAATTGCATCCTTCCCTCACGGCGAATGAGGTAACACAACAACAAAGTCCATAGAGATATCGTCCCAAGGCTACTGGGGAACCTCCAGAGGATGCAACAACTCTGCAGGACGCTTATGCTCGGCTTTCACTTGCTAACAAACACTGCAAGAAGCCATATAATTAGCAATATCCACCTTCATACTTTTCCACCAGAAATTATGTTTCAAATCACGGTACATCTTAATTTCACTAGGATGAACAGTGTACGAAATGCGATAAGCCTCCCTCAAGATGTCATCTTTGGCCTCTGCCTTCTGTGGCACACAAAGACAGCCTTTAAACCGCAAAGCACCAAACTCATCAATGCTAAAATCTCCATTCTTGCCCTCACCTAGATGCTTTCTAACCTCCTGCAATAACCCATCACTTTGCTGCACTTCCCGCACATGGTCTGGAATAGCTGACTCAAGAATCAACTGTGTCTCAACATGTGTTGTGTCCTCATAGCAATAAGATATCCCCATACAATCAAAATCAACAATAAGGCAATCTAGAGTAACGGGAGTCGCCTTGCGACTAAGAGCATCAGCAACTACATTGGCCTTGCCTAGATGATACTGAATAGTAAGATCATAATCCTTGATCAATTCCAGCCACCTTCTTTGTCTCAAATTCAGATCCTTTTGAATAAAAATATACTTCAGACTCTTGTGATCTGTGAAAATATCACAAGACTCCCTGTATAGATAATGCCTCCAAATCTTAAGAGCAAAGACAACCACAGCCAACTCCAAGTCATGAGTGGGATAATTCTGCTCGTGCTTCTTTAACTGTCTCGATGCATAAGCAATCACCCATTGCCATCTTGCATAAACACACAGCCAAGACCCACTCGAGACGCATCTGAAAAGACTGTGAAGTTCTTCTCTGGTTTGGGAAGAGTGAGAATAGAAGAAGTCACAAACCTCTCCTTCAAAGTGCTGAAACTACACTCACACTCATCAGTCCACTGGAATCTCACGCCTTTCTAAGTAAGCTGAGACATTGGTTTGGCAATGATATAGAAATCTTGTACAAAACACCGATAGTAACCAGCCAAACCCAAGAAACTCCTCACCTCCTTCACACTAGTCGGCATCTTCCAGCCAACCACTGTAGAGACCTTATTAGGATCAACAGCAATGCCCTGAGGATTAATCACATGACCTAGAAAGCCCACTTCTAAAATTCAAAACTCACATTTCTTCAGCTTGGCATAGAACTTGTGCTCTATCAAAGTCTCTAATACCAGCCTCAAGTGATGCTCATGATCCTCATTGGTCTTGGAGTACATAAGAATATCATTAATGAACACCACCACGAAGTCATCCAGATACTCGTGCAGCATATTGTTCATGGTCTCCATAAAAACGGCAGGTGCATTAGTTGGTCCAAAAGACATAACTTTATACTCATAATGTCCATACCTGGTGGAGAAAGCGGTTTTCTAAACATCCTGCTCACGCACATGCATTTGATTATACCCCAACTGAAGATTAATCTTGGAGAACACCTGAGCTCCACTCAACTGATCAAACAAGTCATTAATACAGGGCAATGGATATTTATTCTTGATCGTGACTGAGTTAAGCGCACGGTAATCATCACACATGCGTCAACTCCCATCCTTTTTTTCTGTGAACAGAACAGGAGCTCCCCATGGCGACACACTGCGCCTGATCAAACCCTTAGCCAACAAATTATCCAACTGCTTCTTCAATTCGTCCAAAAACAGACGTGCCAGCCGATATGGAGACAACGAGATAGGCCGAGTGCCCGGAACAAGATCAATGTGAAACTCCACATCTTGCGCAAGTGGCATTCCCGGAAGCTCAACCGGGAACACATCTGGATAACCGTAAACCACCGGAATCTCCTCAATCCGCAAAGCCACACTCGATTTCTTAGCAAGAGCCAAGAGAAGCCTAGTCTTCACCGCACGCTGACCTGAGAACAGTCCGTCCAACACACAAAGAGAACGCGGAGGCGCACTCCCAGAAAGGTCAACGTCTCATCAAACGGAGTCTGCAAAGTGATGGTCCTACAGAAACAGGATATCACGGCTCAATAGGAGTGCAACCAATCCATGCCTAAGATGATGTCGAAAGGCTCCAACTGAATGACCATCAAATTCACCGTGAACTTCTCCCCATCAATAACAATAGAGCATCCCAGACAAACAGTGGAGCTCTCAATAATACCCCAAGGAGAACTGACTAACACCGACTGAGAGATCCACTGCACACTCAAGTTCGCTCTCCTAGCAAACACCATCGAGATAAACGAATAGGTAGCCCTTGAATCAAAAATGGCTAAAGCATCAAACGAATCCACAAGCAAAGTACCTATCACCACATTAGGATGACCCGTAGACTCCGCGGTGGGCATGGCGTACACTCCAGGTGGTGCCATGGTGAAGGAAGACAGCGTTGGGGCGGTGGGAGCCTTGATACTTTGTTGCGGCGGTGCAGGAAAATCCGGTGGAGCAGTAATATGAAGCGGTGCTAGAGGCGGCGGCTGCCAGTAGTACCCCGCCAGAGGCGCCCAAGCTGAAGGAAGTGGCGGCGCAGAAGGGGCGGCCATCATCTGGACAGACCCTCGTGCAGGATTTGTTGAAGAAGACGTAGGCATAGGCTCCCACTTGATTACACTAGCGGGGTTCTGGTGACACACCCGCTTCTTGTGACCCGGTCGGCCACACTGATGGCAAACTCCCGTCCAACAGCACTCAGCAGCACAGTGACCATCCCCACACTTGAAACAAAGCATACTCTGCCCTGGGACAAGACGAAGAGCTAGAGTACCCGCAAAAGGATGAGGTGCTAGAGAAGAAAATGGCATCGATTGCTTGGTCTTGGAGAACTGTGGAAACTGTGGTCCCCCTTGAACTTCTTAGAAGCAGGCCACTGAAAAGACCAACTCCCCTCACCAGAGCTCCTCTTCTGGTCACCACCAGAAGCAACAAGTCTACCAGATGCCTGTTGTCCCTTAGTGAGCTGCATTTCTAACTCCAAGCCCCTGGCTTGCTCCACAATAGAGCTGAAGTCACGGAGTGGAGTAGCTCCCAACACGTGCCGGTACTCAGGATTGAGGCCCCCGACGGAACCTCTTGGCCTTCTACAGATCATCATTTTCAACTAATGGGACAAAGTGAACCAAGTTATTAAACTCGGCCTCGTACTCAACAATGGACATCCTCCCCTGAACAAAGGTCGTCAAGGCAACCTCCATCTTATCAATGAAGGAATAGGGATAGAACTTTGCCTTGAATTGGTCAACAAAGTTCTCCCAAGAAACTGAACCCTGAGCGGTGGTCCTCGACGTCAAAACATCGTCCCACCAGATGTCTGCTTTCCCTTTCAGCTGAAAAGCTGCAAAACGAGCCCTCTGATGTTAAGATAGCTCCAAAGCTCTAAACTGCCTCACCATGTAGCGCACCTCGTCTGCTACTTGGACCGTCAAGCCCAACCCGTCAAATAGATCCAACCTCAACCCCATCCACTCTCAAAGCGCCATCCGCGCCTCGGGTGCAGGTGGAGGGGCGATAGGAGCAGCAACAGATACCGCAGCAGCAGGGGCTTCCGACGCTTGTTGATGGAAAGCACAAATCTCTCCCACCAACTCTCTCAGCAAAGCGGGGGTCTCATCCTGGCCCCCAATCGGAGGCGTGTCAAAAGCAACCCCCTCCTCAGCAATACTGTTCCCCAGCTACTGACACGACTGCCACAGGTGGTGGCTCCACAGGACCACGCCCGTGTCCACGACCTCCACCACGGCCTCCACAACCGCGACCACCACGACCACGTCCTCTACCTCTCAACATAGCTATCAACCATAATCAACAACACACAATAAGTTCAAAGAACCAATATCAAATCATGTATTAGTAATACAACATATCAAAAAGGTAAAGGCGCTACTTGTCCTATTCCCATCCTACTATGCACTAGTGTGTCAAATTTTCAAGTTAGTTAACCATTAGCGAATTTTAGTTAATTTTACTAGTCCTAAAATAAATTTTAGCAATTTTATCTTACCTAAGTTGTTAATCTATTTACCGTGGACCTAAAGCCTGCTCTGATACCAACTGTAACACTTCGGTCCGACACGGAGCCCAGAATGCCACTAAACTATACTAACTATCAATTTTAACAATAATTAATACTAAATTACAGCAAGCACATCAAAGGTAAAACCGTCCACGGGTCACAATAACACAAGCATAATGATAAAACAATCATGGATAATTAATTCATAGGAAGCATGGCAAGATAATAATCAAAGATCAACGCAAAACCAATCCAATCAAGTCTATTTAATGAATAATCAACTTCCAACCTATCAACTAAGGCTAAGTAATAATATCAATTCTAAATTATAATTCATCACGCTAATAAATTATCTAGTAATCAATAGTTCATGTAATTAAATGAATGACATGAATCCAAGTGTGCTAGCCCTTCCCGTATGCAACACCGTCAACAGTCACCTAAAATCAACAATAGAGTAGGGGTGAATCCACGACTCAGCAAGCACAATAATAAACAATGAGCAATTATTAATCAATTGTACACCGTATCATCATCAACATCAATTATTCTATTTTCTTTATTCTCATACTCAATCATCGTATTCTCTTTTCATTCAATGTATACCTACGCTACATATCCACATGCATTTCTTTCGTGTATACCGGTATAGCGTAAATGAACACTCGTGACAATATTCACTCTCAAGCCTGTCCTTCTCAAGGATCGGGGACCTCCTCCACTCCCGTGGAGTTGTGATCACCATGACCACCTTCTCATATGCAATAATGCTTATGAATACACAATTATTCATAGTTTCATCTATATTACCATCATCCAACATTCTCACATCCATCAATATGAATAAAATAATGACCATTCACATTGCTTGCAATTAAATAAAATAAAAGCATGAAAAATATAATGGTAATGAGTGGTGAAGAATACAATGATCAACCAATGAACATTGTCTACCATGCATTTACCTCTTTATCCCTGCAAAGCTAGATAGCGAAGCACGGCAAAGCACTAGAGGCCACACTCTCTGAAAAACAATTCAAAATACATCTCAAAATCATAACATTGTAGCACCAACACTTTATTCCAATCATCCTCACACATCTACGCCAAACCGATCGAATTAACCCAAAATTTCCGGATGAACTACCTGTTGTCCTAGTAGTAAAGAAGCTCTAACTTATTCATCTGAACTCAAAATTCAACCATCCAAGACTTTCTGGAATCCTCAGAAAACAACCTACAACTTTCTACTAACGATGAACCCCTGATTCTACCATTTTATGCCCTGTTTCTTTCCCTAAAAACCGTTCCAGAATCTATCGGAACATTCCGCTTTACAATTTTATATCTTTAATTCTAAAACTTGAAAATATATGAACAATACCAGTTCTGGAAACTAAACAAAATTTCATACATTATTCAAGTTTTCACCATAAATTAATTTTACCATCTACTAAGTGAAACCGACCCATCTTTACGACGTCTGCCAACTATGTCCAAAACCTGGACAGCGACCTTTCTGAGGCTATATCGTTTCGCTCGCTACTTAGATTATGATGATCCAGATATTTCTGGGAAGCTAACAAGATTATATAACTTCTCTAATTGGATCAACCTCTAAATCCGAGCCTAAATTCTCCCAAATCACCCCCCACAAGGTTCTGCACCTAACCTTGACGAACTAGGGTAGATTGAAAACTAACTTTCCCCTAATCAAAATGACCTACAAAATTAACAGCGACTAATCTATAGAAAAACCTAAGGATTAACATGGTTTACCCTTGATGATCACGACGAATCACGGAAACCCCATGAAATTCCTCTCTTTTCCTCCCTTCTTCTTCCTTCCTTTTCCTCCTTCCTCCACTTCCTCCTCTGGCCGAACCCCTCTGTCCTCCTCCTTCTTCCTTCTGGCCGACAACAAGGCAAAGACTACAAGCGGCCATAGCAGCTAGCAGACTGCAAGAGGTGGGGCGGCGAGAAGCAGCGGCAGGAAGGAGCAACAAGGGCGGCGGCCTGCAAAGGGATGGGTGGCACACAGGAGGTGGAGGTGCACGGGCAGAGGGCTAGGATTGGCTGCCGCCCCCCTTGGACCATCTTATGGCCAGCTCCCCCTTTGGGCCAAGTTGCCGTGCGCCGAGAGCCCATAGCCCAAGTTTTATATCTTATACGAAAACCTCTTTTTAATACTCTAATTCTCCCTCTAATTCAATTAACCCTCTAAAATGTTTCGGGATATTAGAGATCCAATGGAAGAACGTGCGTTCCTCCGCCAATTTCTCATTTGTGACAGTGGACACGTCCAGTTGTGTTGCCTGCCCGGCCGGCCGTCTCTGTTTCTCTGAATCTTAGACCAGATAACTCTTACTCGGTCATACTGCGAGCTAAGCATTTCCAAGTTATATACGGCTGCATATCTAGTGCACAAGCACCATTTGGTGCACATATGAAAAAACTTTTAGTTTGGGTATCAAATTAGCATAAAAAAATTCTGAAAAAAATTCTAGATGTAATTTATGGTGTTTTGTTCCACCCTTTAAAATTTGAAGTTCAAACTCAAAGTATGTTAGAAGAAACAAAAAAGATAAGTTTACTGTGAATAGTAACATTTACCTTTTTTTCCCTTTGCTTTTGATCTGTTATATGTCAGAAATTTCTCATTTTTGTAACTCTCAAAGTGGAATGAGTTTGAACTTGGAATTTCATATATAAGTAGAGTAGTTTCAGAAGCACATCTAGAATTTTTTTCAGAATTTTTTATGCTAACTTGATATCCAAACTAAAAGTTTTTTTATATGTGCACCAAATGGTGTTTGTGCACTAGATACGCAGCCGTTATATACACCTATACACTATACCTTTCCGGCCATCACAATACACAGCGCAAAAGTTCAATGGTCACGATGAAATAAGAAGATTTACCGCGCGTTAATTTTGTTCAAACACCGCACCAAAGTGCTTAACCGACATGTACCCGGACGACAAGAGGTGAGAGTATATACGTGGAAACAGTGTGCTGTGCCTTTGCAGATGTGGCATGTGTGAGGCCGGGAGGATATGGGCATATGGCGACCGGTCAATTAATTCCTCTGCTGATAGAGTGTCCGAATTTTTTTTTTTACTTTGGGTCCTGATGCCACTTAATTGCCAAAATGCTCTCATCATGTTTTATTTGCAAATCTAGCTCCTCTCCCTCTCCTTCCACGGTCGGAGAGTGAAGAAGATCACTTTCTCCACTCGGGAAGCGCGAAAAGGCATGGGAGGCTGGCCTAGTGTGGGACCTGCCACTTGCCGCGGTGCGTGAGCGCGGGAAGGGCCTTTCCGCAGCGGTCAAGCACGGAAACCCCACGGTTTCGCGGTCGCTTTTCCAATCCTGCAGAGATTCGCGTTGATCACCTAGCTTCCGCGCTCACCGACCGCGATAAGAGAGGGAGAGGGGCTAGATTTGCAAATAAAATAGCATAAGAGCTATTTTTGTAATTGAATAGTGTCAGTGGCCAAAATATTAAAAAAAAAAAAAGATTCAGAGTATCCTCACATGATGTGCGATGGCACTGCATGCAACGTCCAGTTCCCTGAACTTCTCACCTGAGTCTTGGGTGTGCAGATGCTATACAGTTATGCGCCGAAAGTACGCAGACCCGACAGCATACTCGATTTAAGCTGCCATGTCTTTCTGGTGAGCTTATTTATTCTTTTTTTTAATGAAGAGGTGAGCTTATTTATTCGTTTGGTTGGTTGGCCAGATCAATCTATGTGAGTAAGTGCAGCATCTGATCCATCCATATCCCTCTTTGATGTCTCGTCTAACTTCTTAACTCTCGCGTACCGTCACTTGGATTTTTTGAAAGAAATTAAACTGATTTTCACGGTATTTACAACAGTGCATTTCCATGAGATACGCACACTACTAGCGGGGACAAATGTGACAGTGATAAATTCCAGCCGGCCAGTATGTACAATTTCAGGGCACGTACGGATTCATGACTACGTGTTGTAGTAATTAAGGTCCATACAAATCACGCACCAGCGCGAAAGAAACGAGAGGAAATACTACTACAACTCTAAGCCACGATCGACGGTAGCCCGCCAGATCAGGCACGTCTGTTGCCGGTAGCCAAGTAGGCAGGTAGCCAGAATTACATGGCCGGTCGATGTGGGCCAAGTACGTGAGCCAAGCGAGCAGAGACCATGACCTCCCCATCCTGGCAAGATTCCTCCCTTAACTCGAATGTACATGTGGTGGCCCAGGCCCCAGAGAGCAAAGACGGAGGAGGACGACGACACCAATACCGGTCAGATCACATCCGAAAAGATGGCAAGCGTCGGTATGCTGGGAAAGGGACGGCGTGGCACGATCGAGTGGGCGCGTGACGACGAGACGGGAGGTCGTTGATTATATTACCGGCAATTTTGTTGTTTCTGCTTTGTCGATGGGTGAACTGTGAACGTACGCTGCCTTTTGCAGTACGTTGCCTTTTGCACAGTACGTGCCGACCTGACCTGGCCTGACCTCTGTTCCGTGTAGAGTTTATGTGCATGCATGCTTGTTCTTTACTCCAAGCCGATGCATAGCAATGGCAGTTTAATTACTTTGGTTTAGCCTGCCTAGTCTAGCATTAGGCATAGCGATCGATCTTAGAGATTAGAATGTTAGCCATATTGGAGGCGCTTTTCGGCACCGCACCGCGCGCACGCGTGATAGGAAGAGGAGGAAAGAGATGCCCATGATCACATAAAGCAAAAGCATCAGCTGATCACAACTCCCTTCGGGCTCAACATAATGCGCAGGGGATAAGGCTAGCCTAGCTAAAAGAACGGCGCATGACATACAGACAGCATATGCACATAGTGCCATAGCCAATGCGCGCGCGTATAGTGCGCGAGGAAAAGCGATGCGATGACCTCGGGGTGAGGGCAGCCGCACCGCGCGCGCCACACCGGCCACTGACCCCCGGAAGAGACGAGCACGTCGTGGTTGCGAATTCTACGGCTGCGCCGGACGCGCCAAACCGGTCCGTCGTCGTACGTGAATCTGGCCACGCACGCGCACGCCGCGCGACTGGTCCATGCCGTTGCCGTGGGTGGGTTCGTTTGAATTAAGCTGCTTCTGTGGATGGCTGGATGCCATCCACGGAACGCATGCAAGCGTGGCGTACGAGTTACGACTGCCGTGCGGTTGATTCCTCTTCTTTTCTACCGTAGGGATTCGGACTGGCTGCAGTAGTGCAGTGTTTTTTCTATACTTTAATGAACTTTTTTTTTTACTTTCATAAATCGCCGCCGATTAAAGCGCGATCGCAGAATTAACTAAGATTCTAAGTGGGGACCTCAAACTGCTACGTGCACTAGCAGAGCATAAACATGTGTAGTTACAAGGAAAGGTGACACTGACAGTCCATTAACCCGGCCGGCCTGTCCATCGTCTGTCGTCACTGCAGGATATTGCAGATGCTTAACACACTGATGAGTGAGTGAGTGCCGCTCGAAAATAAATGGACGCCGACGTGATCGATTGCGGAGCGTCACGGTGACGCGGCCGTGATGCCATAAACCGCGGAATTGATGCCAAGATATCGCCGTCGATCAATTCCCATCTTAATTCTGGTTGGTCTGCGCTGTGGTCCCTGTCCATGAGCTAGCAGCTCACCGCATCATGCACGCCCCCTGACCGGAACACTTCCGGAGCTACACTACAGATTTCCCTCGCCAGCGCAACATTCGTAGCTAGCTATCCAGCATGGATATCTGATATTTTTACGATCGATGTTATCTGCATCACGCTGATGCATGCAGTGATGCAACAATCCTCTGATGTACGTACGTGTAATCACATTCTCGCTCTGCGCTGATCAGAGCTTCTGGTTCAGCGATCGTCAAAGCGGCCTTTTGCAGCTTGATATGCTAGCTGTCTGCCCAGCTCCTTCAAGTTTATCAGCAACTTTTTGCGTGTCTTATCAGCACCGCACATAGTACCATGCACGCACGCGATTAAATCTGTCGGTGTTTTAGAACCGAATTTACGTAAAGATTGTTTGATTTGGGGATCTTTTAGGATGAAATCACGCAGAGAGATTGACACGGGGATTTTTATACAGGTTCAGGCCTTCTCCGGAGAGAATAATAACCCTACTCCTGTATGTGTATGGTATTGAGTGTATTCTGAACAATCAGGGAAAAACTCAGACTATTACAGATGATAGTGCTTGTATTTCTCCTCCCCTTTCTCTCTCTGATTGCCGTCTTTATATAGTACGTGAAGGAGCGGCAGTTTCTTCAGGTGAAGCGGCGCCTCATCACATCATGTAACGGGCGCACGTTGGTAGTAATCATCGGCGTATTAACTCCTCCACGTCGCCTAACAGCTATATTCCAGAGATAATGGAGCATTACGTGCTATTACTTGGCAGAGTAATAGCGTATGATGACTGTTTGAATCCCTTAATCAATTGGGTCTACTTGTCTGTAGATTTAATTGATCATAAGGTGGTCATAGCTGACCTAGTCGTAGAAGAACCTACGACTATGAGGTAGTCGTAGCAAGACTTACGACTATGGGGTAGTCGTAGCATAACTTACGACTATGGGGGTGGTCGTAGAAGAACTTACGACCATCCAGTAGGCTCTTCCCTTATAACATTTAAGGGGTATACTTAGGGACCATATGACGTCATATTTACTTGGTTAAGGAGTTATAGATAAAAGATAAAATAAGGATTGTTATATTCTCGTCATCTAGCCCCCCACCTTCAAGTGAAAGCAACTTACTTGGTTAAGGAGTTATAGTTGGTCTTACGACCACGAGAGGGTCGTAGAAAGATAGTCGAAGGAAAAACGCTTCGACATTAGTGTACTACTTTGACCAGAAGTATGCTTGGTCAAGAAAATTGCTTACGGCTATCAAATAGTCGTAGAACATTTCTACGATCACGAGGTGGTCGTAGCATGGTGATCGGAAGACAAACCTTTCCGATTGACATTTCCTTTGGTTAAAAAGAATCTAACCAAGGAAGTAATTTCATTTGAGGTGTAAAAGCAAACCCGATTTTCTCGAATGACATCGTTGTGGAATTTCAAACGACACCCGTTAGCTCGTTTCATTAGAGCGGTTCCTAGACGGTGGCAACCTTTGGAATACCACGCCTCGGCCCAAGGCACGCGGTTATAAATACTTACCGGGGTAAGACTTAGGGTTCACACTTTTCCTCAAATCATCCCAATCGCTCATCAAGTTCTTATCTTCTCCGCCACCAACTCAATCAAGAATCTCCCTTTACGAGAGAAATGGCGGGAGGGTCTCCGAGTGGGCCGAGTCGAGATGGATCGGCGAAGATGCAAGCCCTTGTCAACGCTGGGAAGATTCCAGAGAGTTCTCGTGGAGTGGTTCCCGCGAACAAGCAAAGAATGGCCGTCGGGGAGGATGGACAAATTCTGTCTTCGAGCGTCTTGTGAGTGTGGTCTACGATTGCTGCTTTCACCCCTTTCTTACACTTATACTCGAGTATTTTGAGGTGGAATTGGTGAACCTTGGTCCCAATTCCATCACAATGCTGAGCGTATTTGTGTATCTCTGTGAGGCGTGCCAGGAATTCCAATGACCTTGAGCTCTTTCGGATTTCTACTGGAATGGCTCGACAAAATCGGAATAGCCTAAGTCGTGTCCAAGCTCCATGACGGAAGTCGAGGGAGTACATCCAGATGTTCACCAGGTCCTCGTGGCCGGGATGGAGGAAGAGGTGGTTTTACTGGAAAGTCACCTCCGAAGACGGCCTTACCTTCCAGGGGAAGGCTGCCGAAAAGAAATCTTCGTGGGATTTGACTCCCCAAGATATCAGTCGAATTGCCCCCTATATTCAAGCTATTAAGGATTTGAAAGAAGGGGGGTTGACTGGATGGCATGTGGTGAAGGATTTCATCACACGTCGAATTAGCCCTTTGAAGAAACGAGTACCTCCTATGTGGAAGTACATGGGGCCAAAAGACCCGACCAGGGACTACGAGGAGGGTAAGTAGTTTTTCGACTTAACTCTTAGTTTGGTCTTCTTCAGAATTATCCAATCGAGTATCTTTATCTGCTTTTATACGAGATCTTTCACAGAGAGATTGACGTTCGAGTCAAACTCGTTTGTGAGAAGCCCCCGCCACCCTGAATGGCGGTTCCTCAAATCCTTGCGGTTTTGTCCGTAGAGGAAAAGGTTGAGCGCCTAAAGGTAATCAAAAGCTGATTTTATCCTTAGGACTTTATAGTCGAGAAAGAACTTACGACTAGGTAGTGATCGAGAAAATCTTACAATCGTGACATGTCGAGAAAAGCTACGACTAGGTAATCGGTCGTGGAAAAACTTACAACCGGGTCATTGATTCTTCTTTTTACTTTTTCTTACGTAAAGTAGGCATGGAAAACCGCCGGATGACGAAGAGGTCGAATCGATGACCATTGGTGCGAGGCGATAGTGGACAAAGACTCAGCCCCCCCAGTAAAAAGCGTCGACTTTCAAAAGTCGCCGACAAGGAGGATCAAGCTCAAGTCCCTCGTTTTGACCAGGTCCTCGTTAAGGTCTGCAAAGACGATAGTCGCAGCAGAAATCAAGTCGAAACAATCAAGTCGAGGAGGATGAAGAACCTCTTATCATAAGATTCGTAAGACCAAGGACATGACCACAAAGATGAGTCGAGATCAAGCAATTGCAATGAGGAGGCCGTGGAGGTTGAAGAACCTCTTAGGCGCAAAGCCCACAAGGTCAAGGTACCTTTTATTATGACGAGAAAGCTTTCACGCTTTACGCCACTTCTAGTTTTGTCAAGCAACTAGAAAAAGAGAACCGGAAGGAGTTTATGTCTTTTGTGAAGGACAACGATCCAGTCCCTATTGTTGAGGGTAGCGCTTGCTCTTGGAGTGGTCGAGACCGATCTCGGCCCTTCGGAAAGTCGAGAGACCGAGAGATGGTCCTGTTCAAGATCCACGACCAGGGCGTGGTCGTGGCCAAGCCTATTCCCCAACTTGAGCTACGACCAGACGTGGTCGTAGCAAAGAAGTCGAAGAACCCTTCCATCGGGAAGATGGCTTCAAAGTTTCTGATCAAGTCCAGGATGCAGAGGTATGTGAAACAGGCTAAAGTGTAAGAACATCATTTACCTTTTGCTTTTCACAATTTGACTTGCTATCCTTTTGTTTGTTTTAGCTCGACTTCTTGGTCCCCCGAGGTGGCTTCTATCGAGAAGCCCATTTCCGCCTCTCGGCGATAGGAGAGCGGCGAAAGGAGTGGTCGAAGGATCATCTTCGCCCGGTGGTGGAAGAAGTCGTGGCTCCCGAGGTGGTTGTCACAATCACCGAAGTTGTAGCCATGGTCGTGATGTGATCGTGGGACCAAAGAGAGGCGATCATGAAGTCTCTGCCCAAGGTGGAGATGTACCTGACCACCGTGCAGGGAAGGAAATTGTTGCAGACCTCCTTCCTGGTACCCAAAGAGATGCTGCAATTTCAGAATCGGAAGATGAGGAATACTTCAACTTCTGTTCTGATTTCTTTGGCCCTGCTTCCATAGTAGGGTCTTCTACTTTTAGATCTCGCCATCGATTCCCTCATCCCAAAGACATTCCCAATAGAGGGGACACTTTTGACATTGAACGTCTTGAGAAGGTTTGGTGGGATCAGGTCGATAGAGTAGACAAGCTGAAGCATGCAAAGCTGGTTTACTCGATATTTGCTCGATCAACCATGAGTGTAAGTATTTAAGAATACTTATATATGTGATCTTCCCTTGTTTCTTACTGTCTTTCCTTTTGCAGAAAGCTCTAGAGCAAATTACCGTTGTCGGTGAATATCACCGACAACTTCTAGAGTCTATGACGAGAAAAGAGGAACTCGCAAAGCAGTAGAGAGGTGGTAAGTCACTATTTTTCATAGTCGTTTTCGACTTGACTACTTGTATAGTGCTTACGTGGTTTGTCGTGGAAAAACTCACGACTAGGTACTAGTTGTAAAAGGCTTACGACGGATGCTTAGTCGTAGGAGAACTTACGACTAGATCCATAGTCGAGAAGAACTTACGTTGGATCAATGGTTGTAGGAGAGCTTACAACCAATTTAATAATGTTCATGTCCACTTTTAACCTTTACAAAGTTAAAAAGCGGCGAAAAAGACTCGCCGACTCGCCGATTATCAAAAGAGGAGTCGAAAGCTATGTGAACAAGTAGAATTCCTCTTGAGGAAGGTTAAAGAAGCTAACTCAAGAATCAAGAAATGCAGGAAAAGATAAATAGTAAGTCTTTGGACTTAGAATTTGCTTATATTGTTGATTTTACCGATCGTCACTTCTTTTCGTAAAAAGAAAATGATACTGAGACGACTTTAGGATGAAGTTAAGGAAAAAAGCGTGGTTATTCGTGAGCTTTTTCAGATATCCAAAGAGAAGGATCAAGAAATTGAGAGGTTGAGATCTCGCCGATCGTAAGCATTTCTTTTCCTCTGATCCATTACGAGTTCCTTCCTTTTCTAATTCTCGTTTCTTCTTTTAGAAATGGATCTTGAACGGAAGACTCAAAATGAACTTAGGGATAAGACTTTGATCTATAACGAGACCGCTCGCATTGCTAAGGAAAACGCAGATGAAGTCAAGTTATGGAAGGAGCGACATCTTTGAGACCGCTCGTTTCTCATAATGCGGAAATCGAGAAGTTAGATTCTCGTCTAGCGTAAGAAATTCTTTTACCGTGACTATTTTATTCTCTCTCTAGAAGTTTATTTACTCGACCGATCTTATTCTTGTCGTAACAAGTGGTGAAAATAAACAACTACTGCGAGCTTCGACTCGCACCTAACAGTCATGGAGGCGATGAATATTAATCTTCAAGATAATATCACGCTCTGAACAATGTACTTGGTGAGCTACGTCTTGAGGAAAAGCTCCTCAAGATGATACGATAGTTGCTCACGTAAGTACTATTGGGGAACAAGTCGGGACTTTGCAAGAATTGGTGACCACTCAAGGCCAATCAAATCGAGTCCATCAAGGAGGCGGTCGAAAGTGCTATAAGTTATGCAGCAAAACTTAAAGCTCATGACCCCAAATTTTTAATGTGCAACCAATCGAAGTCGACTTCGATTGCCTCAAGCGAAGCAAGTCGTCTTATTGAAGAAATGCAACCACTCGGTAAAAAAGTTTGAGGAAATGCGACTAGGCTCTCCTTCTTCAGAGTGATTTGTAAAAACCCGTGAAAAACAAGCTTTTGTTGATGTATTATATAATGCATCTTTTTTCCTGCAAATCATCTTGTCGAGTAGTTAGTAACTCAAAAGATAATTAACGAATGAAAAATGAATGAAAGACTAAGAATTGAAGTCAAATTAATAACTTTATCCTAGCCCCGACTATTTGTTTAGTTTGTTTAGACAAACTAAGTAAATAGTATTAAAAAGGTTTACGAAAATAGAGAGGTTTGGTTAACTTGTAGTTTTTGGTCACGATTGTCATGCAATCGGCGAAAAAGTAGTGTGAATCGACACTAGGAAGTTCCTTCTAGTGGGCGTGACCACATGCAGAGAGGAAAGTCTTGAGTAGGTGATGTCACCATCTCCGACTAGATTAATTAAATCGAGAACAAAGAACTTGAGTTAAACAAACATCCAGAGGACTTCAAAAATTGTTAAGCCCTTCTTTGGAGGACTCGATAAGTCATCTGGTATCAAGAATAGGAAGCGAACGATGCTAGGAAGTTCCTTCTAGTGGGCGTGACCACGTGCAGAGAGGAGAGACTTCGACTAGATGTGTTTCTTCCTCCCACCGCCTGCATTTAATCGAATACCCCAAAAGCGCTTGAATAAATCTAAGAAAGTGCACTTGACTTAAAATATTTTTCAAAAGAACTCAAGAAATAAACTAAGTAGAAAAGAGGAGGCTTTAAAAATATTTCACTAAATAGAACCCGAGCTCTTTGTGTTGGCGACAAAAGTGAGTAACGAGTCGACACTAGGAAGCTCCTTCTAGTGGGCGGTGACCACATGCGAAAGGAGAGGCTTCGACTAGGTGATGTTACTCGTCTTTCACCAAATATAAAGGAGACTGGGTATTTGGAATATAGTCAAAAGATTATGAAAGCACTACTCAAAAGTAAGACAATAGAGGTAGAGAGAACCTGAGTCTTTATTGTCTGAATAATTGGTTACACATAAAACTTGCGTAACTGGTCGATGTTCCAAGAGTTTGAGAGAACCTGGCCGTCTTCCATTGCCAATCGTACCGACCCTGGATGAGTAACTTCGACCACTTTGTAAGGACCTTCCCACTTGAGAGAAAGTTTGTTCCGATTAGACTTGGATTGGCGAGCCTCAATACCAAGTCACCTCTGAAAGAAGGTCATGAGGTTGGACCTTCGATCGTAGTATCTGCGTGAGGGCTTGTTGGTAGACCTATTTGAGCGGATTAAGGCACTGGTTTCTCCTTTTCTCAAGTAGATTAATATCATCTCGCTCGAAGTTGTTCTGGTTGGAGTCTTTGAAAGTTTCACTGTGTTGACCTTATCTTTAGTTAGGAGGAAGCATGGCTTCACTTCAAGACTAGAAAAATGGTGTTTCACTGTAGCTCGATTGGTAGTCGCATTTAACCGCCCATAATACGGAGGGTAACTCTTGTACCCAAGCCCCCGAGCGTTTGATGAGCTGGTCGAAGACTCGAGTCTTAATTCCTCTCATTATTTGGCCGTTTGCACGTTCGACTGCCCCATTACTTTGGGGATGGGCCACAGAAGCATAACATAGTTTGGTACCCAACTCGTCGCAAAATTCCTGAAATTTTGCGCTTGAAAATTGCTTACCATTATCTGTAATTATTCGACTTGGTACTCCAAATCGAGTAATTACGCATCTCATCATAAACCGTTTTGCCGCTTCCGTTGTTATCCCAGTCACAGGTTCGGCTTCAATCCATTTTGTAAACGTATCAATAGCCACAAAAAGGAACTCGAAACCTCCTGGAGCTTTGGGGAACGGTCCTAGGATATCGAGACCCCAGGTCGCAAAAGGCCAAGATAGAGGTATTGTTTGTAATGCCTGAGCTGGTTGGTGTATTTGCCTGCTATGAAACTAGCACTGGACACACTTTTTAACCAACTCTTTAGCATTATAAAGGGCTGTTGGCCAGTAAAAACCTTGTCGAAAAGCCTTACCGACCAGCGCTACAGAGGAAGCATGATTTCCACAGATGCCATCATGTATGTCGTGAAGGAGTGTTAATCCTTCGCTCTGCGAAATACATCGCATGAGCACCCCTTAAGTACCTCGTTTATAGAGGACTCCTTCAACCAAAGTATACATTTTGGCTTTTCGGGATAAACGATCTGCCTCGAGATCGCCTTGAATCTTGAACCCTTCAAGATACTCATAGATAGGCGTCATCCATGTATCCTCGTATTCTAGAGAGGCCGCCTCAATAGGAGGTGTCTCGGTTCATCGACCGATGGCGGCTTCGGAGTTGTTCCAAGAAGACTCCTTTGGTACTTGAGATCGGAAGAAGCTATTCGAGCAAGTCGGTTCATGCGAGGAAATTATCCTTCGAGGGATAAATTGTGCCTCAAACCTAAAAAATACTTTTCTAGCTTACGCACTTCCGATAAGTACCGAGACATTATCGGATTAGAGCACTGGTACTCTTTTCCGACTTGATTCACGACTAGTTGAGAGTCTCCTTTCACGAGTAGTCGGCGAATCGAGAGCGCTTTCGCTGCTCGTATGCCAGCTAGCAAACCTTCAGATTCGCCACGCTGTTAGTGGCCCGAAAGTTTAATTGTATGGCATACTTTAAGGTCTCTCGGTTGGAGATACCAGACTACCCACCCGAGCCACTTAAAGTGGCGACCGTCAAAGTACATCGCCCATCGGTCGTGGGAATCAGATCTTGGGATCTGAATGTGTTCAGATTTGTCCATGGCGACAAAGTCCGCCAAGATCTGAGATTTAACGGCCGTTCGGGACATGAAATGGATGTCGAACTCCCCAAGTTCGACCGACCATTTTGCCATGCGTCCATTGTTTCCCTATTGTGGAGGATCGCCCTAAGGGAAACTTCGACGCGTCCTGACTACTTTGTGCGCTGAAAATAATGCCGCAGCTTCCTCGAAGACATGAGGAGGGCATATAGAAGCTTTTGGACCCGAGGTAATGCTCCTTAGGCCGTGTAAAACTTCACTCACGTAGTAAACCGGACGTTATGCGTTTTCACGTTCTCGACTAATCTTTGCGCTTCTTGCTGTGGCGTGGCGGCTAGGTAAATTAAGAGTGTTTCTTCTGGCTTCGGAGAGACCAGAATAGGAGCACTCGTAAGGTACCTCTTGACATCCTCAAAGGCAGTGTTTGCCTCTTTCGACCACTCAAAACTTTCGTGTTTCCGAAGAAGTTTAAAGAAAGGCAGTCCCTTTTCTCCTAGTTGTGCGATGAAACGACTTAAAGCCGCCATGCACCCCGTGAGTTTCTGGACTTCTTTCCTTGTGGTCGGAGGGCGCATTTGGAGAATGGCCTTTATCTTTTCCGGATTTGCTTCGATTCCTCGTATAGATACTAAGAATCCAAGCAATTTTCCTGAAGAGATTCCGAACACACACTTCTCAGGATTGAGTTTTAAGCGATTTTTTCTGAGGTTGTCGAATGTTTCTTGCAGGTCAGTAATATGATTAAGTCTCTTGATGCTTTTAACAACTAGATCATCAACATAGGCCTCTAGATTTCGGCCTAATTGAGATGAAAAAGTTGCTTGCATCAAGCGTTGAAAAAAGCGCCAAGATTTTTAGACCAAATGGCATTTTGACATAGCAAAATATACCAAATGGTGTAATAAATGCGGTCTTTTCTTCATCGTCTAGACACATATTGATCTGGTGGTATCCATAATATGCATCTAAAAAACTTAACATTTCACAACCTGCAGAGAATCAACCAACCGATCGACTGAGGTAAAGGAAAATCGTCTTTTGGACAAGCTTTATTAAGATCGATAAAGTCTCGCGACATACGCCATTTGCCGCTTGACTTTCTAACCATTACAGGGTTAGCCAACCACTCTGGTGGTTGACCTCTTATAAAGCCCGCTTTAAGTAGCTTATCAATTCGATTTAATAGCATCTCGCCGATCGGGGCAAATCTCCGTAATTTTTGTTTTACGGTACTTTGTCGGTAGTAAAGCTAGCTCGTGCTCGATCACCTCCTAGGGACTCCGAGCATGTCGGATGCTTGCCACGCGAAGACATCTGCGTTAGCTCGGAGGAAGGTGATGAGGCGTCTTCCTATTTGGGGTCGGAAGTTTCCCCAATCTGAGCATCTTCGAGGGCTCCCTGCGTCGGAGGAACCTCTTTGACCTTGTCGTTCGGCTTTGTGACAGCTTTAGGCTTCAATTTACTAGTCGAATGCTGACTTTCTTCTCGAGCTGGTATTTGTCCAACCATCTCGAGGATTGACTGATCGCAGGTATGCGCCATCTTCTTGTCACAATGAATTGTGATTACTCCTTTGGGACTGGCATCTTAATACATTGATATCCATAATGAGTAGCTATTAAGAATTTTGCCAAAGTTAGGCGTCCGAGTATGGCGTTATATGCCGATCGAAATCGACCACATCAAAGGAGATTTTCTCTGTCCTGAAATTACTTGGTGAACCAAATGTTAAAGGAAGAGAAACTTGACCAATCGGTTTGGCCGAAGATCCCGGTACGATTCCATGAAAAGAGTATCGTACCGGTCTTACCTTAATCCTGGGTACTTGCATTTCGTCCAGGGCACTCGTAAATAAAATATTTAACGAGCTGCCACCATCAACCAAAACTCGATTGACTCGACAATTGTTGATGGTGGGTTCGAACACGATCGGATACCGACCTGGTCGAGTCGAAGGAATCAGACAGTCACTCTTCTCAAAGGAGATGGTGACTTCTGACCACTTCGGTAATTTATTGACAAGAGAAGGATCTATGGAGTTTACCTCTCGTTTAGCAGCTTTAAGCTGTCGCTTTGATTCATATGCTGATGATCCTCCGTAGATGTGCTCGACGGTGTGTTGCGGATCCTGGAATGGCATCTCCTCCTCGTCATCTGAAGTCTTATGACCACTCGTTTGCCCTACCTGCTCGAGAGTAGGAAGCGGTCCTTCTTGGTGTAGTAGTCTTCAAGCTTCGTTGAAAGATCCGTGATTCATGAAGGTCATGCCCTCCTTTTATGGAAAGGGCACCACCTAGGCTTATCATTTTTCCGATCGGGCACTTACCTTTGCCTCGGTCGGAATGTGGCTTGGAGGTGCGTGGCTCTTTATCATTCACAGCCAAGATCTCCTTGGAACTGCTGACTTGGAGTTTTTGACCCTTCGCCTTGTTCTTGGACTTTTTTACTTTCTTATCTTTCTTCTTACCAATATCACCTGGCTCTCGAGAGGTATTGTTTTCTTGATCGATTGTGTTGTTCCACTCGACCGCCTCAAAGGCAGTTGCATATCGATCAGCCATCTCAAAGAGTTCATGGGATGATGGTAGGCGGATTTAAAGCAATATCTTCTGTTATCCTTCTACTACGGACTCCTTGCTTGAAAGCCCTGATGACAGATGAATCAGAAACTTCCGGAATTGAATTACGAACCTGACTAAAGCACTTGATGAATTGGCGCAAGGTCTCGTTGTCGTTCTGTCTCATCCGGTGCAAGTCGTCCTCCTTCCCAGGGCGATTGTAAGTGCCCTGAAAGTTTGCCAGTAGAAGATCGCAGAGGTGTTGCCAAGAATGAATCAACTCGAGTGGTTGGTTCAATAACCACGATCGAGCAGACCCTTCGAGCACAGTTGGAAGGTAATTTGCCATCACATGTTCTCCTCCTCCTGCTGCTCGGACTGCTGTTGTGTTGATTTGAAGAAATTCGATAGGATTTTGGGATCCATCAAATTTCTCCATGTTTACCGGTCGAAAGCGAGGTAGCCAATGAATCGTCGAAGATCGGCGAGAATGCCCGACATCGAAGAATGACTTCTTGACCTCCTTTGCGGGAAAGAAGGGTTGATATCATCGGTGGTCGTGACTCGACGATACCCGATAATAGGTTGACTGACCTATAATAGGTCTCGGTCCTCTGAGGGAATACTCCTCGTAGTTCATCTATTCTGTCGCAGACTCCTATGTCGGTATGGTGAGCGATCACCTCTCGATAGGTTTGTTGATCATCAATCGTTCAAAAATATTTCTCTGAGTAGGAGATCGATGTGACTTCTTGTTTAAATCGATTCCTTTGTGGTGATATGATCGATCGATCGGTGGTCAAGAAGTCGATTACTACGATTTCTGAATGATGCGCGAGGTGCTTCCAGCTTTTCCATCGTAGACCGAAGCCTTTGTGCGATCTCTTCAACGAAGAGGTCGTACCCCAGCGCTCGGGCGAGCTCTCGGGTTGGATTCTCGAGCAAATCATTGATGTGCTGGAGTTCTTGAGCTTCCTCTGACCGATATTGGATGCGCCCAGGTAAACTCTTCTGAGCCGCAATCTTTCTTCGTCGAGTAGCTTCAAGATCTTCCCTGTCAGACTCTTGAGACTGCCTCAATGAAGTACTGTCGAGGATTTCCTTCGCGTTCATGAAGGTGTTGGTCGTGTCCGCCATCGGTGGTGTTCTTGCCATTGCCATGAGGGGCGCGGTCGTGATCTTCGGGAGAGTCTCGATTCGATCTCTAGAAGAGTGACCTTGATCTCGAGGAAGGACGAAGACCTCCGTTGATGATTCTCACTTGCGCCGAGGCCTCCCGCTTGAGGAGTCGCCGAGACACCATCTGGCGACTTGGAGTAATCCTCCGTAGGGAAGTCCGGTTATAACTTAGTCTCCGTTGGCGAGCGTGATCTGCGAGAGATGGCGAATTTGTAGGAAAAGCATGCTTGATCCCGCCTCTCTGGCGCCATCCGGAGAGAGAGAATCACCAGATCTTTGGTGAAGTCCTGGAATTGTGGCTTCGAACTTGCCTCACCAAGTCGGATCGCCTTAGGGGACTCGGACACCGAGGTAAAACTCTCGTCGTGTTGTGAGTCCACAGGTGTAAACACGTCAATTGACCCTTGTCCTTTGAGAGGGTAGACCCTCTCTTGGGCGTCTTGTTGTGGGGGTATGGATCCTCCTCAACTCCATCACGCATTGTCTCCTGAATCTGCGGAAGATCATCGGAGGCGGCGGTACCATCGGATGAGTCATCACTCGGCTCAGAATCGAAACCGCATCCATGTCGACGTCTGCAGACCGCCAAGTCGAACCAGTTCTCCTCGTTCCATTCTCCTGCCATGAGTACATGAGATTTGGAAAACAGAGAGTATGTTGACAAGAGATTACCGGAAGATCCCCACGGTCGGCGCCAACCGTCGGTGTTTTAGAACCGAACTTACGTAAAGATTGTTTGATTCGGGGTCTCCTAGGATGAAATCACGCAGAGATTGACACGGGATTTTTATCTGTGTTCAGCCTTCTCCGGAGAGAATAATAACCCTACTCCTGTGTGTATGGTATTGAGTGTATTATGAACAATCGGGGAAAACTCGACTATTACAGATGATAGTGCTTGTATTTCTCCTCCTTTCCCTCTCGATTGCCGCCTTTATATAGTACGTGAAGGAGCGGTTTCTCCAGTGAAGCGGCGCCATCACATCATCAGAATTCAAGACGTTGGTAGTAATCACCGGCGTATTAACTCCTCCACGTCGCCTAACAGCTATATACCAGAGATAATGGAGCATTACGTACTATTACTTGGCAGAGTAACAGCGTATGATGACTGTTTGAATTCCTTAATCAATTGGGTCTACTTGTCTGTAGATTTAATTGATCATAAGGTGGTCATAGCTGACCTAGTCGTAGAAGAACCTACGACTATGAGGTAGTCGTAGCAAGACTTGCGACTATGGGGGTGGTCGTAGAAGAACTTACGATCATCCAGTAGGCTCTTCCCTTATAACATTTAAGGGATATACTTAGGGACCATATGACGTCATAATTACTTGGTTAAGGAGTTATAGATAAAAGATAAAATAAGGATTATTATATTCTCGTCAAGACCCTTCTATTCTGTAGCGCTTTGAGAGATACTGGTGCAGATCGGTCGGTCTAAAGCTAGTTAGGTTAGGTTGGCTATAGCATGTGCATGCATGAGCTTTAATTTACAAAAGCTGGTGCTTGCAGTAGCGAAGGGGAGCAAGGGCATATGAACATACGATGGTGCGATGTGATGTGACGCGCTTAATTCCGATAAGGTGAACTACACAAGCGGGAAATTAATGAAGATGTTTCGGACGCTCCCGGCCGGTGCGCGCGACGTTGGCGGGGATGCTAAGTTTGTTTGCACCGGGTGATCGGCGCTGCTACACGACGATCTTTCTGGTACGATAGTACGAATTACGACGAAGTACGGGATGGTGGATATCCTTTCCTCTTGCGCGAGTCGTCGACAGCGTATGTATGTGAAGCAATTCCCCTGTGATAAAGAGCTAGCGGAACATGCGTGCATGATCATGCCCGGCACATGCATGCGTGGTGCAGCGACTCGATGGATTTTTCTTTGCTGCTTTTGCATGGGACAAGCCACGGAAGAGTGTAGCTTAGCCTCCGACTTGTGCTTCGTGCCGGTGTGCGTGAGTTGGCTGGAGAGACTACTCAGTTATTTGGATTCTGCAATGGAGTGTAGATTGTACACTCATGCGAGATTGCGAGGCTGCATGCGTCCGTGGACACGTCATGTAATGGAGCACCAAAATCTTTTGTGGGTCTGTCTATACAGCTTTCTTTTTATAAAACTATCAGATTTTGAAAGTTTATTTATAACTTCATTATACATAAATTATAGTAAATTATTTATGTAATTTTGGTTCTTGGTTACTCTAATTATTCTTGAAAGTCTTAATAACTCATATTTCCATCACATGATTCAAAGTCTCACATGCACTTTGAGAGGTTAAGCAAAAACAAAGAAATATATATATATATACACACCAACAAAATATGGCAATATGGTGAACCCGTTATGTTCTTCACATGTACTTTGAGAGGTTGAGCAAAAACAAAGACAAAAAATAAAATTATATACCAACAAAATATGACAATGTGTTGAACCAGTTATTCTCAAAATTCTCTTTGGAAAATGAATACATAAAACTTTGGTGACAATCTAACAAACAATGAGACAGAAGCTAAACAGGTAGAAATGGTACAAATAAATAAGACAGTAAGTAATTTACATGGAAATCATACAAATCGACATGATGGTCAAGTGGTCCAGATGAGCCATCACAGATCGAAATCATTTGAATGTCAGGATAGGTCTCTCGTATAGCACTGTAAAACTTAAGGTAATTTCATGTTCAACAGAATTAAATAATGTCATGAGCAAAGTAGGATATTCATGATAAATAAGAAAAATTCCCTTATTCCTTTCGTTTTTGAGCGGGACAAATACTTTCCCCTTGGTTAGCAAAATAATGGGACAGAATTTTAGGCTGGCCATTTTAATGGGCCGTGCATTCCGGCCCAAGTGTGATCTACTTTTTCATCGTCTTTCGTTTTGACTTCTCTTTAGCTGTATGATGGTCCGGCCTAAGTTTCTTATGCTCGCGCTGTGTCTGACGGTCGCAGGATGAGTAAGGCCCATTAGCCGAAGATCTAGGTCAGCCCGAAACATCACCTCTTCTTTGTTGTCCAGAAATTAGTACATCACTATACCCCGTACAGTTAGATTTGCAGCGTTGAGCTGTAGTATATGGAGTATTACGCTAAGCAAGCAGGGCCAACAACATCCAAATGCATGCAATACTCTCTATCGTTGAGATCTGGAACTAGATCTGATCATCATGATGAATGTACTATTGCACTGTACTACTACTCTGTAATGCAGCGTACTATAGCAGCAGAAATTAAGGTGGCCAACACAAAACCTACCAACCTATCTTGTCATTTACATCCACATCTTCTACATAAAAGTTGAAAAAACGTAAAAGGCGGTGGTTGTCTAGCTTCAGTATGTTGGATCGCATGCATGCATGTGAAGCAGGGGACAATATTGCTAGCTCAGTACAACCACCAAACCTGACGGTACCTATCGCATAAAATGCAATTTGCGTGCATTATAAGGTGGCCAAATGCATGCGACAGAGCCACAGAGTTTCGCGAAGCAGCGCACACTTGACATATAGGAATACTATTCATGTTAGTTTCTAACTTAGCCAATTATGCCTGGAGTCCTGTATTTCCTTGGCTTCACACTTGACATATAGGAGTACTATTCATGTTAGTTTCTAACTTAGCCAATTATGCCTGGAGTCCTGTATTTCCTTGGCTTCACACTTGACATATAGGAGTACTATTCATGTTAGTTTCTAACTTAGCCAATTATGCCTGGAGTCCTGTATTTCCTTGGCTTCTTATTCTGACTGGAGTGTATATATGTAGTACCTCTATCTACATCCTTGTTTGCTGGATGCTGCAAAGGAATTGAAATTAGCGCACCAAACTAGAAGCCCACACACTTGAACAGCAAGCTAGGACTCCTAACTTATGATCAGTTTGTTTGGCTGCTCAGGGCAGTACGCACTAGGAGTAGCCACGAATGAGGCTCGGAGAACGTGACCAATCAATTAGTCGCCGGCCTCTTAATTGCAGTGCACCACCGATCGGTATCCCCGCTCGATCGATCGATCGCTTGATCCGATGCTCGTTAATAGCATCGGGGGGCGCAAAGGTACAAGGATCGCTTAGGCTGTTTCTAATGCTCCACCTTGGCTAGTATTTTAAGCATACTATGTAGACAAATTAATAATGTGGCACCATAGTTAATAAGGAGATATAGTACTCTAGTATCTAATTTGGATACCAGTTTGGACTCGAAATCCAACGCGTAAAATTTATTGTATACTCATACATGTAATTAAATGAAACAACCTAAGATACTACATAATAAGAAACGTTGCATTAAAAAGATAGTATCCTAACACTCCTCATGCACTAAGATATTGCTCATTGGGAGCAGCCTTACCTAACGGGGCTTTAGGCTACTACCAGTGCTTTATCCTAGCTAGTATCTTAAGCCTATCATATAGGCAAAATGATGATGTGGTATCATAGTTAATGAAGAGAGAGGGTACTCTAATATCTAATCTGGATATTGATTCGGTCTCGAAATCCAACGTACAAAACTTATTATGATCGATCCCGTGCATTGGGAAGATCATGTATGTATTAGGCTGCTCCCAGTGCTCCATCCTGGTTGGTATCTTAAGTCTGCCATGTAAGCAAAATGATGATGTGGCACCATAGTTAATGAAGAGATAGGGTACTCTAGTATCTAATCTGGATACCGGTTCGGTCTTGAAATCCAACACATAAAATTTATTGTGATCGATCCCGTGCATTAAAAAGATTATGCATGTATTGCTTTAGTACATGCTACAAATAGGCCACAATGCTCAAATACTAGTAAAGATCATGCATGTAATTAAATGAAACAACCTAAGATACTAAACCATAAGAAACCATGCATTGGGAAGATAGTATCCTAACACTCCTCATACACTAAAGAAACTGTACTAAGATACTGCCCATTGGAAGCAGCCTTACTTTAGTATATGCCACAAATAGGCCACAATGTTCAAATACTAGTAAAGATCATGTATGTAATTGAATGAAACAGCCTAAGATACTACACTATAAGAAATCATACATTAAAAAGATAGTATCCTAACACTCCTTATACACTAAAAAAACTACACTAAAATACTGTCTATCGAGAATGTCCATTGGGAACAGCCTTACGTACGTGAAGCACACAGGAGTCTAGGCTTATAATGTTTTGTCGCGAGAGAAACGTCAACACATGGTCACCTTCCCCGGTTCAGGCAGGCGCGATCGATAGGCACGGCGGATCTGCCGGTGAGTGAGATGAGTTGGTGCACCGGACGTGCCATATATGCGAGATGCGACGGGCGCGCACGTACTTCTGCGCGACTGCGTGCGTTTTTGACCTTTTTTATATGTATGATCAAGCCAATCAGGTGCGCGGAGGGACGCGTGAGAAATTAATCGAGGTAACGAGAAAGTTGCCAAATAATTCTTGTCCACCGTTAGCTAGCCAAGGCAACTCAATTGCATGGCTAAACGCTACACAGTTCAACTATGTACCACTGATCGTCTACGTGTTAAGTGAGTTATTTGTGGATTTATATTCGGATTTGATCCCAATGCGTTTGGATTATGTTGGACCAAAACGGCGACTAGAAGAAGTGAATAAGAACACTATCTCTTTTTCACCATAATCGAATTCAACTCAATTCTTACTCCAATAGTTATGAAAGCTATGAAGATAGAGATACAAGCACGGCGGAAGTCTTATATTGAATCCAATTAAAACCCCGAAGCACAACAACCAAAAATATGAAAAACTCAAATCAAAATGAGTTGGGCAGTCAGACCTCTCAGGTTGGGCAGTCTGACCTCTCACCAGGAGTGGACTGACCTCCAGCACGATAAACAGTGAAATCAACACGAAATTAAAATCACAAATCGACTCAACATTTGATCTGGTGATCTAAATCCCCTCAAATTTCAACTATAGCTCATCAAGAAGATCAGAAACCTATTCTAATCGACGATCGTGAAGATCAAGGCCAAAGTTCCATGAATTTCATAGATAAGAGAAGAAGAGCACAAGAACCTAGAAAAATCAAACTTTGATCCTAAAACTTACTCGTAGGTAAAAAATGATCAAGACAATCCTAGATGCATTCCCACATGTCATAATAAGAAATCAAAGGAAAACTAAAGGATCACCAAAATCCCAAAAGTCACCAAAGAGAGTAAGAATATGAAGAGACTCATCTTGAAGGAATCTTGCTTGTATTTATTTGAGATAGATGTTGGTTCACACAACCACTCCACCATAGAGGACAAAAGCTCAACACTTGAGCACACAATCAATCTATCTCTCACAAACCCTAGCCTCAACTACTCCAAAATCCACAAACCACAAATTAGGATTTTTTTTTCCCTCTTGGAAGGACTTGGGAACTCCACATCCGAACATTCCCTTTTATAGTGGAGGCTAGGCTGAGAGAGAAAACCCTAACGGGCACCCGTTAAGCCCACACACAAACGGGTCTACACTCACACACGCAGGCTTCCTAAATCCGTTTCTTCGTGATCTTCATCTTTATTTGACCTAAATTGCCTCTCCTTTCGCCGTCTTGTGCCGCGGTTTAGCCAAAGGTCACTAAGGCGGTATTTTTGGTGAAGTTACCAAAATACTCCTTCTCAATCCTTCTCCAAAGACCGAGTCCAATCTTCTTGAAGCAATCTCATGCTTCGTCACGTGTAGGTTGATCAACGGCTATCTTCATGTCGGCAAGTCTCTCCCATCCGACTCCCACCGAAATCACCATAGCACTTGCATCGACCCCCGCGAGCGCTTGATGCAATCCATCGCACCGAACTTCCCGTTCGGTTATCCTTGTCTATTCTGCATCATGCTTAGTCCACTGGCTTCACCCAGTATCCTTGATCGTTGTGGACCTCAGCTCTCCAAACCTAGTCCCGATCATCCTCACCGTTAACTATCGTTGACCTCCAAGCCTCTTGCACAACAATAGACTAATAAATCGATTTTGAGAATAAGTTCTTCGCAACTTGACCCATGTTAGTCAAAACATGTATCATGAAACACATGTGCACTGAAAACCATGAATTTGACCTAACATAAGAACGACGCCGCCTTAACAACCACCGAACATGATAAAATCGGTCAGATCACCACCCATGACCGGTCTGACCACCCCTTGGCCGGTCTGACCGCCAGCACATGGACTTAGCCATATTTTCTCCTTGTAAATCTGAAACCTATTTGGAAATTTAAAATGAATAGAACTTTTGGTTCGAGGCTCCAAAAATTATGAAACCAAGTGTAGAAGAATCATCTCTCTTGCCTACACCCTCTATTTTGGGCTCGGGCAAAAATTCAACAAAAAATATTGGCCGGTCAGACCGCCCCTCATGGCCGTCGCCCGATCACCGCCGCCTCGGATCAAGCTCCTCCTCATGGCGCCTCCTCGTTCCTCTTGGTTTCCCCTATGGCTCTCTGACCTCTCACTCTGGTGTTGTGTTCTCTTGGCCAAAAATCTCCCCAGGCGCCACCTCCTTCCGGCTCGGCTCGGCACGGCACCTCCGTGGCCGACCACCGCTTGCTCCCTGTCGCCCCAGTTGGCCCAAAGACTCCTCTCCCAGCACGCTCGACTTATTAAGCGTAGTCTGCTTGGCCTAACGCCTGCAAGACGGCGGTTCACCCAAGCCCCTGTGTTGTGCACGAAGCGAAGCCCGGACAAGTGCCTAGGCTGAAGGAACGCTGGCTCCGCCAATGGTGAAATACTGAAATATATATAGTAACTTAGCTGAAACTTGCTTAAAACTGACTAAAAACTTATCGAAACTTCATGAAACTTGGACCTTGAAACCTCAAACTTGGAACTTGCTATCCCATTAGATGCATTTCGAAGGGGACATCTCCCTTGGCTAACAAAACAACATTGATTGTTGGTCTGAGTAGCCACGATGGAGTGTAGTTTCTGTAAACTGTGTACGTAGAAGCTATTTGCGCTAGCAATGGGAGGAAATGCTATATATTGGGACATTATATCTGATTGTATCCGTACGCACACAAGTCTCTCTAGATCTGTAGTTGTACCATGCTGGTCCATGCCATACATACGTACTCTGATTCACCGTTCATCGACAAGCGAATCGGGCTAAATTGATGTGCGGAGCGGTACACGACCGGCCGGAATTAATAGTGCCGTTAACCGCGTAAAAGTTAGATTTTCATTCGTATTGTTGCACGACAAATGTCAGACGGCCTAGGCACGTACAGACAGGCCAGGCATATGTACGTACCAACAGTGGTACAGGCCTAGCTAGCTAGCGGATCTGTAAGTTGGATCATATATAATACATTAAATACGCTCCATGTCACTGCTGGCAGACTTGGTATCCATCGATCGATGGATGCTCGTATTCGTGTACTGTGTATATATATATATATATATATATATATATATATATATATATATATATATATATATATATATATATATATATATATATTATGATATTTTTAGGAGTATGTACTCACTTCTTATATACCACTTAAATCGTATGATGATACTTCTTTATCAGGTTTGAGTATACTCCAATAATGATTATAAGATGCTCCAAAGTGAGTTCCACAAAAAAAAATCATTGAAGTCCACCTTTTATAGCAAAATTTGTGTATATACTTCTTTTATATATGAAAAAAAGATATATACCAAAAATAAATTACTCCAATGAAAAATTTTCAATGAAGTTGCATTGAAGTATCTTATAATTGGTATTTAAGTAAACTAAAAGTGATAAAGAAGTATAATATGCTCGTTTAAGTGGTATATTGGAAGCGAGAGTATGTACTCCTGAAAGTACGAAACATGCCATAGCGTTGCTTGGCTTTTCAACAGGATAGACATCTGCCATCCGATGGCATCAATCTAACACGCCTGATCGATCATCCCTATCTGCCATCGCTATCCACGTCTCTATCCCGATCCCTTCCATCTCTCTCTCCCTAGTCCCCATTCTCCACCATCATTCTCTCCACGACGGCAACAGCAAGCGTTTGCAGGTTCTATTGGCGTGGCAGCAGTGAGTGTGTGCAGGGGCCGTGCGGCAGTGGCCTAGGGCAGAACCAAATAGGATTACCCGGTGTCACAAGACACCGGGTTCAAAAAAACAATTTAGTGGGGATCAACTTACATATACCACATGTTCACCCCTAGCCCAAAAACTGTGTACCCCGGAATCGTCTCAGGCGGCGACGCGGGCACACGACCTAGGCAGCTATGTGGGCATGCGGCCCAAGTTCATCGCTAATGATACTAATGATGTTGTGGTTCATCGCTAATGATGATGTTGTTCATCGCTTCATTAACTTGAAAGAACGTAAATACTAAAAGTTAATTTATTTACTTAACTACTTATTTTTTTTATCATTCTACTATTTTTTTTTACTTGAGAATTCTAAGACATTTCTTTCTCTTCCTTTTTAGGCCATTGATGTTGGATAACGTATTTTGCCAATATGACCGTCTTTTGTTCGTGGTTTCGTTTTTAGTTCCTTTATTTTACTAAGTATTGGCGCGATCTATGAGCGTACAATGATAACCGCAAGCTCATGGATCAGCTATAGTTTTTCACCTGAGTATCTAGGGTTATCGATCTCAGGGAATAGTTGAGATTACAACTAAGGCTAACAATTACTACTAACAAGAACTTTGTATGAAAGATTTAATCTAAAGAACTAAATTACGAGAGAATAGAAATCACTAAGGTTCTACCAAGACTAACTATATCTTCCCCTGGACTAGGTTCACTTACGCGTAAATCAACAAATATACTATGAATTAGTACTGGGCTAAAATCGCTCTCCCCCTACAGATAATGCTACCTTTTTCACCGGTTCACCTGTCACATGATAAGGCTAATCTAAACGTAGCAAGCTTTGGACTCTTTGGTATAGATCAGTTGACTAAATTCAAATACCATGTTTCAATCTAGCAACTAATAAGTTGATTGCGGAAATCAACAAAATAACAGAATATCAAATGGACTGATCAAAGCAATAAAGTATCACAAGCATCAAATAGACTGGTCAAAGCAATTTGGGCTGAAAAGGGTGTATCGGGGCCCAAAGAGCCGGTCGGTGCAGGCCTAGTGCCGAGCGGCACAAGATCCTGGCAGGCCGGACTCTGACAGCTTCTGGCTTTCGTAACTTTTATGTCTGGCCTCCAATTTGAGCAAATAATATATGCATTTCAATCGGCTCGATGAGGCGGATGTCATGGTAACCTCCAATTTATTATTTGATGAAGTTTATTTTTGCACATTTTCCAAAGGAAGCTCTTTATCGACACTTTTTAGCCAATTTCCTACATAAAAAGTGAAATACAACATATCTCCGGATTTCGTTAGGGTTAGTTGCCAAATGACACAATTTAGCACAAATACTGAGGTAAATGATAATAATATAGGGTGAGTAAAGCATAAAAAATGAGCACCAATTGTAAGCATATTGATCGCTACTTCTTTATTATTTTACATTGTCGTTGGTTATGTCGAATCATTGATGTTAAAAATAGGTGCACGCGTTACTATTTAGTATAATATTGCTCGAAAAATTCATATGTTGCTATATGCATGGTGAAGTAGTGAATCCCGGTCAAATTCGCTCTAGTTCCGCCCTTGGCAGTGACGGTGAGCGCAGGTGTGGACGAGCAACGGCCGGTGAACGCGACAAGCAGTGATTCGACAGCACATCGTGAGATGAGCACAGGTTCGAGCGATTTGACGCCGCATCCACAAGGGAGATGCCGGATGTGGGAAATGGGAAATGGGCACAGGCTCGCTGGTAAACTTGTCCATTTTGTTGTGAAACTTGTTTGTTTTGTGGTGAAACTTTGGTGAAATTCTCTCGAAACTCGCTCGAATTTTCTAGCTTTTGGTGAAACTCTCTGAACCTTAAAGTTTGTTTTTGAAATTCATTTCAAACTTTTCTAAAACTTTAATTTTAATTTTTTTAAACTATCTAAAACACACCGATATTCTACGAAACATGGTGTAACTCTCTAAAACCGGAGTGAAACATGAAACTTGACCAGAATTTGCTATATCTTTGGAATTCACTATGGGCTAGTAGCTCCCCTTCAAAAAAAATTGAAAATTGAAAATGGAAATTTGTCTCTTTTTTAAAAAAAAAACTACATGAAACATCAAGTTTTCAGGCATGAAACTCATTGACATACCAAGTTTCAGATTTGAAACTCGAATTTTTTTTTTGGAACTTCACTAAATGTTATGTTTCAGCTGAGACTCATTGAAAGACCAAGTTTCATATTTCAAATAAAAAACATTTTTTTGAAACTTCATAAAACTTTATGTTCCGACTGAAACCTAAAACTTGTTGAAACTTCTAAAATATTTTCACGAGACTTCTTGAAACATTTTATCTTAAACTTGTTAATACTTGAGGTCCCAAATCTGAAACTTGTTGATACTTGGGTTTGAAACTTTTTTGTATCCTTCTGGAAACTTCTAGAAATATGCAAAACTCACTGAAACCTGAAACTTTTAAAATATTTTCACGACACTTCTTAAAACTTCACGAAACATCAAACTCATAACCTGAAACCTTTTTGAAGCTTTTCACAAAATGTGTTGAAACCTAGTCGAAACATCTGGAACTTTTAAGCAACTGAAACATCACGATACTGATATAAATTTTAAAAAACTTGATTGTAATTTGTCTAATTTCTTGTGAAACTTGACTGGAATTCCCATGAAACTTGCTTGGAGCCCATCAAACTTTTTGTTGAAACTCTATGAAACCTTGAACTTTGTGTCTTGATGAAACTCAGTTGAAACTATTCTAAAACTCAGTTTTTGAATCCAGTTTCAGATTGATACTTGATGAAACTTCAATTTTAATATTTGAAACTCAAAACTCAGTTTTTGATTTTTGAAGTTCCAGATTTGAATCTAATTGAAACTCAAAAAATCAGATTTGTAATGGTTAAAACCATTGAAACTTGAGATCACCTTTGAAATTTAATGTTTTGGATTTGAAACTTGAAGTTTCATTTTTTTTTTGAAACTTGAAACACATCTGAAACTTTAAGCTTCATTCTTTTTGAACTTTGAATACATGTGAAGCTTGCTTGAAACTCGGAAGTTTCATCCTTTCTCGTTCAAATGATTGAAACTTTCTTTAAACCTTTTTTAAAAAACTTCTTGAAACTTGTGATTTTTTTTTAAACTTTCATAAAACACGTTGAAACATGCTTGGAACATCAAACTCATAACCTGAAACCTTTTTAAAACTTTTCACGAAACGCGTTGAAACCTAGTCGAAACTTCAAACGCGAAATTTGAAACTTTTAAGCAACTGAAACTTCACAAAACTGCATAAAACTGCTATACCGTAGGAAATGCATTCCAACGGTATAGCGTAGGCTAGCAGCTCCCTAAAAAATATGGAGAAAAACTATTAAACGGTATAGCGTTTTTCCTCTTAGCAACGGGACCCGTCTAATGTAACTCCTGATGTACCAATCATAAAGCTTGAACACGTCTAACACACGCGGACATGACTCGTGAAGCTTCCTATGATGAGAAACTTCTTCTACGAACTAAAGATCCCCAATCCATCTCAGAAAAACTACCAAATCGGTAGCATTAGTGGCCAGTGGCTACTAGATCGCCACTGACAAGTTGCATGATAGCCATATCCCTCCTCTCATGGCTTTGGTTGAGCTTTTCCATGGCAGATCTAACGCTAACAAGTTCTTCTATCTACTTTAAGCCTACAATATGTGTGGAGGAAACCACGTTAGCGGCAGAGGCCGCATCTGTAGGTGGGCCGGTCCTCGAGCGACACGTGGTGAGCGACGGTGGGTTGGTCCTCCATGCCTCGTGTGTCTGCAAGCATGTGGGAGGCCACAGTCTGGCACGATGGAGAGTGGCGGCGAGCGGGCTTGGCTAGAGCGAGGTGAGTGGAAGCGACTATCAGAGGCACGCACGGCAACATGTGGGGAGGTGAGTGGCCACACCAGCCCGGTGAGCATGGAGCCACAGGCGAGCTCGGTGGTAGGCGGTAAGGCCAACAACCACGATGTCCCGGCGAGCGCGGAGCTATGGCGGCGAGCGGTCACGTGGCCGCACGTGAGCATGTTAGGAAATTTTGCTCTTGTTTGATTTTTGATAAAAACTTGTTAAAATTTGGTGAAACTTCTTGAAACTCTTTTGTCTGAAACTTGTTAAAACTTCTTGAAACTCTTTTATCTGAAACTTGTTGAAACTCTTTTGTCTGAAACTTGTTGAAACTTGAGTTCCAAAGTCTGAAACTTGTTGAAACTTCTTGAAACATGTTGAAACTTGCTGAAACTTCTTGAAACTCTTTTGTCTGAAACTTGTTGAAACTTGAATTCCAAAATCTAAAACTTGTTGAAACTTGTCAAAATATTTTGAAACTTCTTGAAACTTGTTAAAATATTTTGAAACTTCTTGAAACTCTTTTGTCTGAAACTTGAGCTTGAAACTTTCTTGGAATCTTCTAAAAATTTCTAGAAATACGTGAAACTCACTAAAACCTAAAAATTTTAAAATATTTTCACGAGACTCCTTGAAACTTGCTGAAACTTCTTGAAACTGTTTTGTCTAAAACTTGTTGAAAATTGAGTTCCAAAATCTGATCAAGGTAGAGCATAAGCGTCCAGTGGGATTGTTGATATTGCTCAGTATGTGGCTTCATGTGATGTTTGCCAGCAAGTTAAGGCAGAGCATAAGCGTCCAGCAGGATTGTTACAGCCTTTGGAGGTTCCAGTATGGCCGTGGGATGATATCTCTATGGGTTTTGTGGTTAGTTTACCTCGTACACAGCGAGGAAAGGATGCTATTTGGGTTATGGAGGACCGTTTCAGCAAGTCCGCGTACTTCATTCCCATCAGCACGACAAACATGGCAAGCGTTTTGGCCCCTATCTGTGTGCGAGAGATAGTGTGGTTATACAGTATGCCTAAGACTATTATTTCAGATCATGATGCAAAGTTTGTCTCTAAATTTTGGGAGAGCTTGCAAAGTGCTTTGGGCATGCAGCTTCGTCTGAGCACCACGTTTCACCCTCAAACAAATGGCCAGTCTGAGCACACTATTTAGACACTTGAGGACATGCTTAGGTCATGTGCCTTGTATTGGAAGGGGAGTTGGGAGGACCACCTAGCACTAGCAAAGTTCGCGTACAACAACAGCTTTAATGCCAGTATTCGAGCTACACCATTTGAGGTCCTGTATGGGTGAAGGTGTAGGTCTCCATTGTGTTGGGATGTCATTGGTGAGCGGGCAGTTCTGGGTCCTGAATGGGTTCAGCGGACTGTGGACCGAGTGGCAGAGATTAGGCAGAATCTTCTTGTTGCTCAGAGCCAACAAAAGAGTTATGCTGATGTGAGGAGGCGGGAGTTGGAGTTTGAAGTGGAGGAACAGGTGCTCTTGAGAGTGTCTCCTACTAAAGGCGTTGTGCGCTTTGATACCAAAGGGAAGCTTAGCCCGAGGTATGTTGGACCATTTTCGATCGTGGCACGAATTGGGAAGTTGGCTTATTACTTGGACCTTCTTGAGTCCATGCGTGGTGTGCACAATGTATTACATGTCTCCATGTTGAGAAAATATCTAAGAGATCCAGAGCATACGATTTCGCTAGAGCCGTTGATCATTAAGCAAGACCTTACTTTCGAGTCCCGACCAGTGCGGGTTTTGGAGGAGTCAGAGCGAGTTCGGAGGAACAAGAGATTGAAGTATGTTATAGTGCTTTGGTCACATCAGTCTGAGACAGAGTAGCAACTTGGGAGCTGGAGTCTCGCATACGCGAGCAGTATCCAGATTTGTTCACGTCAGGTATGTGTTATATCTTGTTTAATTTCAGTTGTAGTTTTTGTTTCTAGTAGAATTCGATGTCGAATTCTGTTTAAGGGAGGTAGAATGTACTATCCAGTTTCGCTTTGGATAGGATAATTGATTTAGAGAATGGATTTAACCATAGTTTTGAGGGGGTTTTCGCTTAAGTTGAAAAACTTGGACCGCGGGCTCTCGACCCACGACGTTTCGGCCCAAGGGGGAGCTAGCCATAAGGGTCCAGGGGGCAGCCAACCCTGGGAAGATATCTAGTGCACAAGCACCATTTGGTGCACATGTGCACAAAACTTTTAGTTTGGATATCAAATTAGCATAAAAAATTCTGAAAAAAAATGTAGATGTAATTTATGGTGTTTTGTTCCACCCTTTAAAATTTGAAGTTCAAACTCAAAGTATGTTAGAAGAAACAAAAAAGATAAGTTTACTGTGAATAGTAACATTTGCCTTTTTTTTTTTTTTTCCCTTTGCTTTTGATTTATCATATGTCGAAATTTCTCATTTTGTAACTCTCAAAGTGGAATGAGTTTGAACTTGGAATTTCGTATATAAGTAGAGTAGTTTCAGAAGCACATCTACATTTTTTTCAGAATTTTTTATGCTAATTTGATACCTAAACTAAAAGTTTTTGCATATGTGCACCAAATGGTGCTTGTGCACTAGATATCTTCCCGCCAACCCTAGCCCCCTGCCTCCCTTGCGCCTCCTCCCTCCCCCATTCCAACCACCACCCCCTCCCTTGTAGCCCTCTCCTGGCGCCACCCCTCCCTCTAAAGGCTGCCACCCTGCTGCTCTTCCCTGCCAGCACTAGCCTCTACTGCCATGTGTTGTTGCCTGCCAGAAGAAGGAAGGGAAGGAAGAGAGAAAGGAGAGGTGGATCGCTGGGATTTCGTGTTCATCATCTTGATCTCCAAGGGTGACGATCAAGTTTCTCCTCTGTTTTGTTTAGCAATTTTCTAGTCGGGAGAATCGATTTGTAGATTGGTTTATCTATTGTTTTTCTTGCACTGTAGATTCAGGTACCAATGGTGCAAAATCTGGGAATTTTATTTACTAGAAAGTTGCAAAGGATCTCGATAGCTTTCTATAGAATGTTTATTCATGTCGATCGGAAGAGTAGATTTTAAGTTATGGATTTTCTAAGCTTGTTGTCTGGTTAGGTTGTCGGGTTCTGGCAGTGCGCATAAATCTACAGATTAAAAATATAATATGGATTAATTTGGGATTTAAATATACATGAAAATGGTAGGTAACTTATTAAGGATTCCATAGAGTAAAAGAACATGATTTTTAGACGGATGGAATAGAAGTTATGATTTTTGGAAGACTGTAGTCCAGAACCGGGTTGCTGCTGGAAGTAGCCGTGGGAAAACTTTAATTTGACAAAATTAATAGCAGAATGGAATTTTTGTCATAGCTAGGATATGGTATATAATTTCTTAGAGTTTCTTAAAAGTCATAGATCATTATATTTACACATGTGGATTAATAGATATGAAATTATTAAGTCTATTGTCTTAAAGATGACAAATCTGTCTTTTGGGTTAAAAACGGGGGTTTAGATAATTTAATCTGAACTTTTGATCACCTAAGAGGTTGTAGAAAATTATGTATAGATTCCATAATGATATGGTTTACTATTTTAAGATGTGGGGGGTTGAAAGTTATGATAATTTTAGTGCCAGGACAGCAAGGGGAATGTCTAGTAAAGAGGGAAAATTATGGAATTGGAGAACATGTGGGAGCGTTGTAGGTTAAGTGCTGATTTGTATTGCTGTAGCTTGTACTGAGTTGGGTGTCCACTGTAGGCGTAGTGGCTTCGGGATTGGTATCACCCTCACATTATTTCGGTCGTCGCAACTAGAAAGACAAGTGCATGGTAAAATGATATTGAATGGTTGGAATTATCATTTGGTTAAATGAATGCTTGTCATGATTATTCATATTTAGTATGCTTATTACATATTGATCATATGCTTTCGATAATTTGATGACGATTATGGAAAAGAATGATGATTATTCATTGCATTGCATATTGATCATTCATGTTGGAATGATTTGACTCACGAGAGTGGGATGAGGTCCCTGTATGTAAGATATGAGCAATGAGATCCCATATGAAAATAGACGGGAAATTGGTCTCCGCATTTGAGAATGAGGCATTAGTGAACACCGACGGGTGTTACACTCTACTATACCGGTATAAGCAGAAGTGAAGTTGTGGCATGAGCATGAGTTTTCATTGCATTCATGAAAGATAAAAATGTGATCTGGGGTAATGAGAATGAATTGTCGTTGAGATGATGCCTCGTTTGTTGTTTTACTTGTACTTGTTGAGTCATGGACTCGCTCTTGCTTATTTGTTGTTTTAGGTGAGTGTTGATGACAGCATGCTTCGGGGTGGAAGTGGAACATGGAACAATTGTATTTTTGTAGCACTTCACACTACCTAATAATTCATTCAGTTTGGTCCTAAATAATTTAGCAATTTTCACTGTAATAATTGGATAATTTGTGTTTTCTCTTAGTTCCTTATGGTTCGTAAAATTGTTAGTTGATGTGTTCCGTAAGTGAAATTTATTTATGATGCATTTGGTAACTACTTGGTTCATATTACACTCGATTTATGGACTATCAGGTTGCTGAAGTTTATTATTATTATATTGATGAATGTTTATTCTTGAAGTCTAGAGGTTAGTAATACTTGTTTAATTGTTAAAATTGATAGCGATAGTAATTGTAGGTGGCATCTTATGCTTTTGTTAAGCCAGGGTGTTACATAAACCATGACACAATGTCGAGGGCACTCGTTCTGCCGAGGAAAGTGGCCTATGAGGGCTAGCTATATGTTAGAAAATGCTATTGTCGGCAAACTCTCTGTCGAAACAGTCTGCCGGGGGCCCAATCGTCAGCAAAAGTATTTCTCGACAAACATGTGATTTCCCGACAGAGGGTCAGTCCCCGTTGCCAGGTTTTTCCCCAATAAATATATTACTAACAGACACTCGTACCCTTTTGCTAGTTTTCATCGACAGATCGTTTGTCCTTGATTGTCCATATTTGCTGACATAGAGTTCGTCGTTACTTAGACTTTTTGCCGACAGACTTCAGCCCTCAATAGTGTAATGTGGTGTAGTGAGAGGGAGTGTATGCCCACCTTTACACATCAACCTAAGATTTGGGGCTGTACTAGTACTACGGAAAGAAGTCCTCGCCGATGCAGATAGGCTAATTACTGTTGCGCATCTTTGCATTCAAGTTGGATGATAAATGTGAACGTCTCCAAATGATATACTACAAGCTACTATTCCGGGTAGTATTAGGGCTTGTACAATGATACAGACAGCTGCTGTCTGTAGCAACTCTCTATATCACCTGTAGACAGTACTAAAGACAGCTCATACAATAAGTAGTCTTTTTATTTGTCTTTATAGATCACACAATCTTTTAATGCTTTCATGGTTCTGGTGATAGCCTCTTTGGTTCTGGTGATACAGTGGGCTACAGGATTGTAGATAACACATTTCTCTCTCTTTATTCCCTTTCATCCACATCAGCTTAAAACTTACATTACAGAAACTATAAACAGCTGATATAAACCATTGTACATGCTATAGCTTTCTCTGCGTGAGAAATTAATAAAGGATTTCGGACATGCGAAAAGTTACTACTCGTTCACTGTACAAATTAATCATAATCATTTCACTAGAACCGATCATTAAATCCCTCTCTCAAAGATGTGTAAGGCCATCTCCAATGTTGTGTTTTAGCCGGTTCAAATGAGGAGAGAGAAGACATTGAATCGATTTAATACGTTGGAGGGGTCGATTCCAACAAAAAAATACATGGAACCGAACCCTACTTAGGAATCGATTCAAAACATTAAACAGCTCATATAAGTATTAAACAACTACATAAGAGAGAGTGCGGTTGAGAGAGGATATTATTATTTTGTGGTTTTTTAATGAAATGTGGGTCCCAGTTATTAGTAGGAATCGGTTCAATATATTGGAGAAAAACAAGCTCGGTTCCTAGAATGCTTATGTGACATGACTTTAAATTAACGTCGGTTCAATACACTAAAGATGCTCTAACCACCATTTAAACTAGGAATTATGGTGTCATAATGGGATCAGCACCGTACAGATAAAAGAAGAAGAAGAAGAAAGCAGCTAGCATTTCGACATTCTAGCATTCTCTGAAGCTAGCAGATAACATCAGCAAATAGCTTGACCCAGTATACGAACTTAGCCAAGCACTCCAGATCTACTCCCAAGTCCCATTTACAGCTCTACAGCCAAGAACGCAACCTGTATCGAAAAATGACTAAATATTCAGAGATACACCACTGAATACGCTCCCAGAACGCTAAAGGCTAGGTGACATTGAGAATGCGAGATTCCACAGAGTTCAGACTTCAGACACGGAGACTAGACACGTGAACTGTCAGCTCTAGTCGCGATCGTTCGACAATGTGCATTTTCCACAGTCCACACACACCACTAGACAACACCACCAAACGTTCCAAAGACGAAACGCCGATATGCTTGTATATCCGGCAGCAGCCACAACACGCCAACGCTAAACAAACAAAACGAATTAACCATGCAAATGCATGCGCTTATCTTGTAGTACTAGACATTATATTTATCTGACACAGAGCAACTGACACTGGATCGAACAGCCAGCCACTATGCAGGAACGAAACGATCGATCATCTCCTATGAGTATAGGCTTTAATTAAGGCGGCCCGGCCAACCACTGCATGGACAGGACGGTGCACTTATGCTACACTTGACAGCGACCGGCCGGCGGCCTATGGCCAGCGGTGAACCCAGCCGGCCTCCCTCCGGGCGTCGCAGAACTGCACCATCCACGGGCTCGGCCGGACCCCGAGGCAGAGGACCCCCTTCGTCGCTGGCTCGTAGTAGTGCTGGTCGCCGGTTTCTTCCACGCTGCTTGAGCCGGAGAAGAGCCACCGGGTGGAGGAGGAGGACTGCACCGACGCCGCCGACGAGGAGGAGGAGGAGGACGCCCGGGACTTGCCGAGGGCGAGACGACGGAAGACGGCGGCGATGAAGCCAATCTTGATCCACTTGAGCTTGTAGCCGCAGTTCTTGGCGCCAGGCTTGCTGCTGCTGCTGCCGCCGCCGCCCGGCCTGCCGCTGTGGCTATGCAGCGCGGCCCGCAGGTAGTAGGACGGCGGCGGGGTGATGTCCGGGACGACGACGGTGGCGGCTAGCATCCTGCAGGAGGCGTCCTTGGGCGTTCCAGGCTGGGACTCCCAGACGAAGGGGACGGCGCCGGGGCCCGCGCCGTAGTAGCGGAAGGAAGGGTTGGCGAGGGAGCTCTCCTTGGTGAGCAGCCGCGCGTAGAACTCGCCGTCGTGCGTTATGCGGAGCGGGCTCTGCGGCTTGCTGGGCGTCTCCGCGCCATTGGGAGGCATCTCGAGCTCTCGCGCTGGTGTACTAGTGTAGTGGAAGAGGTGTGTCTGGGTGGGTTGGTCGCTGTGTGGGAGAGTGGAACGCGAACGATCCAAGAACTCGAGAGATCCAATGCCGCGTTTTATACGCAGGATCTTGCTCTGTGGTCACTTGCGACTTAAGCTACGTACGCTTCTCTTACCCACTTGCGGGGAATGACACACTGGCACGTAACGGGGGAGAAGAGGATCAATCAGCGCGCGAGTATATATGTGGGGTTGTCTGTTTACAGGGAGACTGAATTTTGCTTAAGTATAAGTCACATTTTTAAACAATTAGATCAATATTTTATCATATAGCGTATCAATCTCTATGTAAATTTAATGATCACAAAAATTGATTTGGACTTTCGAAAATTTCAGACGACTTAGACACGCAACAATCATCTCGATTTTGGCTAGGAGAAGACGTAGGAACCTTTAATAAGCAGTTCAGTTTTGCAAGACACTAGCAAGTATGATTAATTAAGTCCTCATTTGGTAGCTTAGCTCTGAAATCTGAACCCGATTGCGATACATATCATGATGAAATGACAGGGTAGACTTGACTATGGTTTTTTTGAACGAAAATCAAGAGAGTTGCCTTCATTTCATTGATAGAAGAAGAAAAAACGTACAATGGGCAAAGAAAAGAAATTGTACAAAGGGCCGGAGGCTCAAGAAAGGGAAACTAGACTACGGCTATACGCTGCAAATGCTTAGTGGTGAGAAGATGTGGCGGGTGGGAGGGCACGATGGCGAGAGGCGTCGCGTTGGGGAGGAGCAGGAGGCGCTGCGCTACCAAGAGAGGCGTGAGTGTTTGATGGAGGTGGAGGGAGAGTGGAGGCAGTTGCGTGTAAGATGAGAGAGACAGACTGATTCCTAATTCCTTTCTTCGGTGGGACGATGTCCCCTGCAAAGGTAAAATCTGAATTATAGTTGTTAAGATATTGTGAGTTAATACTGGATGTAGTCCCTGGCACCTCTCCATGATATCCATCGTCCACCAATATAGTATATTAGTTATGGCTAACATGCCCGATCAATACTGTTTGGTTATCAGTAGAAGTAGTGCCATGTCCACGCATGAAGAAATCTGCCTGCCAATCCAGTGACGTGCTGAGACATGCATGCATGCTCCACACACTCGCGCACGAAGCCCTCAACATCACTAACAACGCGCTATCCAGAGGTGGCCAGATGAGTCGTGTCTCTCGCGCCGGCCTGAAGTACGGGACAGCATGATCCACATTATAGTTAGGCCGGACCGACACGGCTCGAGCGTTCGTATCGTGCTTAAATCCGCACCCCGATTTAGAACATGGCACGGCCAACATAATCGACAACAGAGGAGAAGGCCAAGCACGGCGGGGCGCAACCGATGCAGAGGTGGACAGGAGAGGTCGGGCACGGTAGGGCGTGGAGGTGGCGGTGGCCGAGTCAGCCCACACGACCCATCTACAATGTCCGGGCCGACGCGGCAGACCCCGTCCCAATTTGTGCCCAGACTTGGCCATGCCTGTCTCCCTCTCGTCCTGGCCTGCACCAATGAAAGTGCCTCAAACAATCACGGCCAGTCTCGTCAGGTCCGCATGGTCTCATCAATTCACAATCCAAAGGAAAGAAGGACGAGCAACAAAAATTATGAAATTCCACCCCCCCAAGTACAGATTTTTCGCGTGGTTGGCAATTCAAAATAAACTTTGGACCTCAAACAGATTGAAAGTCAGGGAATGGTCTAACCAGCGCTTTTGCCCCCTGTGCAGACACTCTAGAATCTACCATACATCTCTTCACCCAATGTCGCTTCTCCGTTAATCTGGAAAGCCCACACCTCTCCTCCCTCCAAAGTGCAAATTCTTCGCGTAGTTGGCAATCCAAAATAAGCTCTGGACCTCAGACAAATTGGAAGCCAGGGGATGGCCTAACCGGCGCTTTTGCCCCCTATGCAGATACACTCTGGAATCGGCCATACATCTCTTCACCCAATGTCACTTCTCCGTTAGAATCTGGAAACACATGGTAGACTGGCTAGGCAACGACAGCTTACAGCCATCTCTTTGGCCCCCTAGCATGAACTTCTGAGACTGGTGATCAAACATTGCGGAAAAGAAAGGCTCTCCCAGAAAAACCACGACCACGATCCTGATTCTCATTATCTGGGAAATCTGGAAGGAACGAAATACTAGAATCTTCAACAACAAAGCCACCAGACCAGTGGAGCTCCTAGCGAAGATCAAGGAGGAGGGAAGAACTTGGTTCCTAGCGGGGGCAAATGCCTGGAGTTTTTCAATCTTCTGTAATTAAGACCTAACAAACCTGTAAGTGTTACTTTGCGGCTCATGTTCCGCCCTTCTTTATTAATATAACAGTCAAATCTCCTGCCGGTTGTCATTCAAAAAAAAATGAAGTTCCATACAGTGAATTAACCGTTGGATTGAAGAGCAGAAGGGGCTGGTAACCACTGGTTAGATGCATGGGGGCCGTCGGCGGTTGCGAGAATCTTATTCACGCATGGGTCGCACTTAACATCTCAAAGATACTTCTAGGCTTAACAATGAACAGCGTTGTGGTAAGACTGCACCTCATAATCCACATGTATTGTATGCAAAGAAGCGTCTTAGTCTGACTCTGATCCGGTACTCGTTTAGTCTACTGATCTTTCTACTTGAGACAGAATATTTTTCGTTAAAAAACAAAGAAACAGCATTTTTGGCTCACGTGGTCACGACGGGCTGTAGCCTTGACTACCAGATCTCAGATCTCACATGTGCACAGCAGCAAAGAGACACAGAATCATCGACGAACACATGCTTAACACTTAGCAGCACAAGCTAAGTGATTTTATCGCTAGATTATTTGGACGGAACATGGGCCGGGCCCATGTAGAATGCTAGCTATTGTTTCTCGGTTAGATACTCCCTCCATTTGGTGCATGCTTGCCACAAGTCTGGACAATCTCGTACTACTCATATCAGGCCCGATGAGCTGCTTAATCAAGGCCCAAATTACTTCCAGTTGATGAGATGCATTAGGCCCAACCTATTTTAGGCCGAGGCCGGTCCTCTAGCCCGGGAATAAGTTCCATTTTTGGATACTGCATTCGGTAGGTTCCGTTCCAAGCTTCCATTCCATGTCCATGGGCCCCCATACATGCCACAGAGCCACGGCATACGTGACGCGAGTGCACCCTGCCACCCTCGTGACAGAATCACAGGAACGCAGCTCCTCACAAGAACAGCATGACCTAGAAAAATACTCGGAGCATCATGATAGCACTGTGTACTATTTATTGTCCCGTCCGTACGTCGGGCAGCGATCGAGTAGATCTGCTCCTCCTTCGCCATGATACCAGTCATGGCTGTGTAGTGTGTACTGCAAAACGCGATTTCCGTATTTCTATACCTCGGCAACGGTCGAGTGCAATTTTTAGGGATTAAACCGTTAAATTTTAATTTTGAGAACTTTTTCGTATAATTTTCAAAGAGTCCGAGGGCTTTATTGTAAAAACTCCTTATTTGTGCAAGGATCCCCGAAATTTTCAAAATCCTAAAGGACCTTATTGCAAAATCTCCCTTTATTTTCCGGTTTTCTCCCCTCTTTTTTTTCGGTTTCCACCGGCGGGCCCTTTCCTTTTTTTTCAGCCCGAAAACAATTGGGTCGGCCCAAGACCGACCTTCTCATAGCGTCGGAGCAAAGGGGCACCCCGTAGGGTTTCCCTACCCCTTGCTCACCAAATGGCGTGGCGGCCAGCGTGGTGGTGGCCGGGTGCAAGCTTGCAAAGAAGATCTTGACCCAACTTCGCGGTGGCGAGTGGCGGTGTGGCCGATGCTTCAAGCGTAGTGGATGGTGGAGGCGTGGCTTGGTATACGCGATTCGGCGGCCGTGCAGTGAGAGTGGGCTTTAGCGGCAAGGCGACGACGGGCGCGGAGGCGGCCAAGAGTTGGCCGTGGCGCATGCGGCGCGGCGATGCTTTCGTCTTGGCGGCGGCTTTGGCCGCCTTGACGACGCGGTCGAGCAATGGCGCCGATAAGCGCTTCGCCCGGCGGCGGCGGGCCAGCACGCTGCGCCGCCTGTGAGAGACGACGACTTCAAAGCTTGGCGTATGCATCGCCGGTTACCATCGCGTCGCGCGCGTCGCGCACAGGCGTTGTTCGGCGTCGATGGCGCTACAAGCGGCTTCAGGTCGACGGCGTCGGATTGGGCCACGTGCAGCAGTTGCGACCATGCGGGCCCGGTGGCGTCAACGGCGGTGGCAGCTCCAGGCCGTATGAGCCGTCATCCAAGATTCCCGTGTTTATTATTCATACGATATGCATACTGTTCATCCGAGTGCTACTGATAGTGCAATTACCGATCGGCTTGACCGGTGACTTCAAGTCGGCTCGCGGTAGATTCGAACGTTTTTGCAATTTTCAATCTACGGTACAATCGACATCCACTTTTCCATACAATCTACCAATCGACATTGTGTCGATGACTTCAAGTTGGCTCGCGGTAGATTAGAGCGGATTTGCATTATAGGTTACAATCTAGAAAGCCAAATTTGCAAAATTGAAACCAATCTAGAAAAACGATTGGATTTACGAGTGTCGCTCTTCGACGGATACCTTTCGATCCAAGAAGAGTCGATCGTGCTGATAACGTGTTGAGGAACCGTCGCTGGCAAGTCCAGTCCGAGCGATTACCTCATAGACAAACTCAGAATCGTAAGAACAATGCAAAAACACAAGAACAGAATAGTAGATTAAACACAGAGATATGAGAGGACTTTAGGTTTTTCTTTATTGTTCTTCTGAAACGATGTATAATATTGAGAGTCTCTTTCCTCTATAAACTACCGGATAGATGAGAAGATCACTGAGCTAGGACTCCTAGTGTGGACCTGATTTCTTAATAATTCTTGCTCATTACCGTTGTCAAGTGTTAACTGATGCTCCGCTACGAGTCAAAGTTACGCAGCAAACGGAACCAGATTCCGTGCCCTAGCATCTCTACTACTTAAATATTGGAGTTGGTGATGGTGTGTCCTCCCACATTCTTTTATATCCGTTGGATCCAGAGCAAATCATCTAACAGTCTTGATGCATTGCGATCAGCAACCGCCGTCGCACGATCGTCCCACACCCTAACGCCTAACGCCTCCTTCCCCATCGCTCCTCGTCCCCAACCCGCGTGAGTCGTCGTCCTCACCCCAACCCCCAATCCACGCGCACCACAAGCCCGCCGCCAACCTCGTGTCGCTCCTCACCCCATCCCACCGCCCAATCCACTCTGCACCACATCATCGGCGCAGCCCGCCGCCAACCTCGCTGGGTCCACCGTGCTCGCCTCCGCGTCATCAGCCAACACCAGCCTCCCGCCGTGGCGCAACTCCATTAACCGTCCCTACGCTGGGTCGACATCGGATTGTCCGTCCTCGATCCCCCCCCAGCACCAATGCTAGGGAGAAATTCCCTCCATATGGAATCCTCTCCCTTCCTCCATTTGGCAACAGGATAAAAATCACCATGAATGTTTTTTCAAAATTCAAAAAAATCATAAAATTCGGCTATGGTGTACTTGAGTTATCGCAACATGCCACATATATGAAATGCATAACAACTACACCTAGATTGCAACAATAGACTAGCGAAATTCACCGCCCACTCAAACAAGTCTGCAGCTTTAGATTTCTCCACATGCCATAGCAAAGTTCAAGCAAAAGTGAGGACAAAATCACCAACAACATGCCACATATATGAAATAAGTCTTAACAACTACACCTAGATTGCAACAATAGACTAGCGACCAAAGTAGAAGGATCATCCACCACTTGATGCGCTATCCACATGGGTTTTCAACATGCAAATACCTCCACGCCAACACCGAGGGCTTAACAAAAACAATTTAATGTACCAAAACAATTGGATAACTAAGTTAACACATGTAGAAACCGAGGACTTAAAAAAACAATTTAATGTACCAAAAAGAACAATAAAACAAGCGTAACAATCACAGCGCTCTTAGCATATAGGAAGGCCATGCAAATGAATCAAATAGGATTCTCGCAATTGCACAAGAATTCATCGTAATTGCTTTATAATATTATATTTGGAACTAGTGCATGTGTTCTCAAATTTTTAGATTCACACACGCATCAAAAGAATGGTTGGTTCTTCAATGGTTTCATCCTCTACCAAGAAAATAGCGGGTCTCCGAAAATCTTCTTGCCATTCTCTCCTTTCACTCCTTCGCAAGTCCTTCCTTTGTCTGTCACCTCTGCATAGCTAGCCTAGCTTAACATAATGCTTCCACATGTGGAACAATGTGGTTATTTTTCGATTTTAGAATGATTTTGGAATCTAAGCACTAAGGAAACAGGATGTAAATAATGTCTAGATTGTACATCTCTCCTAACCACATGTAATTACCTCATATCTCTATATTGGACAAGATATGAAATTATGAATAGGCATATCAATCCTTAGGCATTATACATTTTCCATATGTTATCTCCTGGAGGACCTGGATCATGCAACATCAACGATATACACAAAAATGGTCCCGACATGTATCAAACTAGCCAATAAAAGACAAGGTGCCAACATCACAGATCAAATAGCAGATAGCACAACAATAAATGGAAGCAAACCGGATAAACAGAGAACACCACTTTATGAACCGACAAGATTAGGAGCAATGAAGGCATCATGAAATTGCCACACTACCTTATGATCGAGATTGACAAATCTGAGCGATGGTACCAATGCCTTACTATACTTTTGATCATCGACAAGTTACTATAGTTTTATGGTTTTTATTTGTTTTGACAAGAATCTAAAGAGCAAATTTGTTGCCTCTTAACACAAAAAATAAAAAATGAAGGTAAGCACTCATATGCCTTATGAATTATGATTCTTTTGGTCCGAACTAGCAAAACATGTGTTTGTCCTTTAACGATTAAGAGGGCTACATACATGACATGAAATCGACAAACACCATATCCCAGATTCTACAAAGACATTATGTATCGATTCCAAAAAACCAACCGATCAAGGATTCACAATCGGAAGTCTACAACAAAGTTGTGAAGACCAAGTGCAAGAATCCTAGTTAACTAGCTCGTTGAACCATGTAAGACGGCAAATTCCAAAGAAGATTCGCATAAACCAACCCCAAAACAAAGATTCGCACCCTTGTTCATAAGAAATTGCGTACACATACCGATCTAGAACAGATTAACCTAACCACAATGATGGAATAGCTAGGCCCCAAATCGATGCTCCTAGAACAATTCCAAGAAGAATGAACCTGAGGTCGAGTGAGGAGAAAATTGTAGATGCGATTTGGGGGGCCGAGCAACGGCCCGAGTTGAGAGCGTCGGTGGGGGGGCTTCAGTGGTGAAGGAGATGTACCTGGGAGGGAGCTCCGGGCGGTCGGGATCCGGCGAAGCTTTCTTGTGTGGCCAAGACAACATGTGAGGAGGAGGAGGCCGAGCTGGCTAGTCTCTGGCGTGGAGGAGGTGGCAGAGCCTGGGGGAGGAGGAGGCCGATATGGGGTGGGGAGGGATCTGGGAGGAGGAGCCGATGCGGAGGAGGCAGGCAGGGCAGGCGTTCGAGGAGGCTCCCGGAGGACGAGGAGAATAATTCCTGTGTCTTGGCGGTGATTTTTCCCCGGTGGAATCGAGGGGGATCGAGCCGAGGAATGGGCCGTTGACAGTGATCCAAACAGCGAGACCACTGGCACTGGGGAATATTCCCACGGGGATTTTGCTCCAGGGGATTGGGCGGGGATCCCGGCCTTTCCCTGTGCTCCCAAACAAGGCCTACATGTGCCTCCGTCTCCTCCTGCCCCGCTCCACCTTACAAACCACCCTCTCGCTCGCCCTCTCCCTCTCCTGCGACCATGTCAGCGCTGAGGCCAGCCTCGCTGCTGCACCACTGTCCGGAGAACTTGCCTCTGTTTAGAGAGCAGCCCCACCGCCGGCGCCCGGCTACATGGCACCCCCGGCGCCCGGCCTAGACAAGCTTGAGGTCTGTACAATCACACCCGCCACCTGTTCGACGAATTGAACAACGCAATGGAGGCTGCTCAAAATTTTCTTCTGCTGTGATTTTCATTGCATTCGACTCCTTCTCGGTGCCACTGCACAAGGTGGAGTGGCCCGCAATCCACTACCACATCTAGGAGGACAACAGTGGTGTCGGCGGGGGTGAGGAGGGGCACTCATTCATGTTCAATGGGACGAGCCTGGAGGAGTTTATGGAGAGGCTAAAAGAGGAGACGAGGCTCAAGGATGTGATCATCTGCTCGAACATCTATGCCGCTCCGTCTGCAGCTGCCGCCCAACAACGCCGCCATGCATATCGTGCTCGCACAGGAGTCGTCAAAAGGTCGGCTTTGCTATTCATGAGTTGTTGTTTTAGCATTCCACTCACACCTGACACCCCGTAGTTTTTGGCACATGCTACATTGAAACTTGGAATTCATTAATAATATGTGTCGAATTACTCTCATGTTGTTACTGATTCTGCATTGAGAGGCCTCTTGTGGATTGTAATATATATAGGCATCATAGATGAAAAGAAAGTACTACAGCAAATTGATGATATTTTTAACCAGAAGGAGCAAGAATTGGATGGCCTTGAGTACTACTAGGAAAGGAGGCTTAAGGATCTCGGTGTTCATATGCCAGGACGTCCATGTCAGTTGTGTAGTGTAATTGGGTTAAAGGTTCGCCTATGGTGCCCCAAATTGAACGAGTGGTGCTACTTAAATAGTTCTTATGTCCAGTGGAGAGCAGATTATGTATCTTCTGGTTTAGTGGTGAAGGGAAAATTTGAGCAATCAGGCTTCAATGCTCGAATTGATGGTTGTTCCCAAATGTTGTCTATGTTTACAGGTGAAGTGTGTTGAAGCTAAATTGTCCTTTGGATATGTGGTGAGTTCCTTACATCTAATTTTTCTCTATAGTCCTAATGCTGAGGATTAATATTTTATGGTTTGCTAAATTGGGCATATTGGTTTTGTTTGATTGATAGTATCGTTCCTGCCTACCGAACCGATGCTCCAGTACATAATTATTTTCTTGCCCTTTCAGATGGAGTTGCTATGTCTGATTGAAGGGGCCCAAGCCCTTGCTACATTCCTAACTAGACTCCATGGGAGGCTTAAGGATCTCGGTGTTCATATGCCAGGACGTCCATGTCAGTTGTGTAGTGTAATTGGGTTAAAGGTTCGCCTATGGTGCCCCAAATTGAACGAGTGGTGCTACTTAAATAGTTCTTATGTCCAGTGGAGAGCAGATTATGTATCTTCTGGTTTAGTGGTGAAGGGAAAATTTGAGCAATCAGGCTTCAATGCTCGAATTGATGGTTGTTCCCAAATGTTGTCTATGTTTACAGGTGAAGTGTGTTGAAGCTAAATTGTCCTTTGGATATGTGGTGAGTTCCTTACATCTAATTTTTCTCTATAGTCCTAATGCTGAGGATTAATATTTTATGGTTTGCTAAATTGGGCATATTGGTTTTGTTTGATTGATAGTATCGTTCCTGCCTACCGAACCGATGCTCCAGTACATAATTATTTTCTTGCCCTTTCAGATGGAGTTGCTATGTCTGATTGAAGGGGCCCAAGCCCTTGCTACATTCCTAACTAGACTCCATGCATCACTAAGCATTAGCAGTGAAGCTAGCTTAAACTCTTAATGAACAGTATGTTTTGTATTCTTCTTACCCTACCAGCATTTGTGGTTTGCTTGAGCATAACTGAGAAACTGCACAAATGGGTACACTACTGTTATAGCTTCTTTTAACCTCACAGTGGAAGAAGTCGAGCAGATAGATGTCCTTCTTTGCATGCTAAAAAAAGGCTTTCTGTGAGCAGGACATGTCTTAAAGATCATTAACAAAAATGCAGCCAGCTTTTTGCTATTTGATTCAACAGAATGTCACAATTCCATCCAAGAAAAAAAAGATTGTGAAAGCCCTGCTACCACTCCTAATTGAGCTCTTTTTCCTTGACATAGTTTGCACTTCAGGCACAATTCACCAAGACTATATACATGCATTCGGATATTATGGCATTAACCAGTCCTTTTGCTCTGAATTGTTCTGAAGTTGTCATCACAAAATCTATGTTATTTTCAGTAGTACAAGTTGCATACCATATTTCTCTCTTCTATTACTAATCTTCTTTCATATCTTGATATTTTCGATGTCTAATTTGAACAGGAAAGGGAAATTAGCATTTTTAGATTAACTGAAAGCAGCTAATGGGTTATGTTTCTGAGAGCAGTATGGATGAACTGATGGGCAATCACATTCTAATTGTGCTTTTTCAAAACAAAAAAGGGTGTTCCATTAGTGTTGCTGAGATTTATAGGATGCTTGCGAATGTCGTTCTATCCTTGCCTGTTCTAGAGTTTGCTATCTCAATTATTTAACTTCTTTCCAACGTGAAGTTTCGCCGACGATGGGCTATCAAACATCCTTGTGGTTTACACCCTTTTCAAGTATCAAACCTATGAAGGTAATCATCACATCTGATGGTATGCATTTTCCCCTCTTTATTCAGCGTACCATAGCATGTTTCTATAGCCTAATGGAGTTTGTCTCATGTACCGCTTCTTATTTAGAGAATTTTTGCAGGTACATCCGTGTCTTCATTATAAGGAAGGCATCCACCAGTTGCAACTGTCCGGAGCCAATTTGTCTAAATTGACAGAAGGGGAAAGGTTTTCAGGCGTATTGAGAAGCAGTATATTGTTGTCCATTTTTACATATATATGCTGCTCCGAGAGGGATGTAAAGGGGCCAAATCTTGGAGCTTCAGGGAGGAAGCATACCTGGAGCTGCATGAAGATGCATAGAAGGCAATGTGATATGAGAATCCCAACAAGAACAATGTAAGAAGATGTGCACATCAACAACTATTATGTTCATAAGTTTTGGGTGTTGGTTTATGATCTTCAGGTTTCGATTGGTACAGGAGAAGCTGTCATGGTACATGAACCTTCTTGGGGTGCAGTTTGAGTTTTCAGTGTTGCAATAATGGGACCTTTCTTGGCATGTGCCTCAACTGCACATAATTTTTGTATATTAATTATGGTATTTGGGATGCTTACTGTGAAACATGTTACGTCGATGCCCTTTACACACCAAAATTCAAGTGTGCCTAGGTCTAAAGCAGTCAAAATTATGTGCAATTAGCAAACCCAACTAATGGAATCAGATTGGATTTAGGTGTTCCCAAAAAAAATGTAGTGATAAGTAGTTGTTTAATAAAGATGGGAAATCCCTCCCAAATCTAAGAAAGGTAACAATTAGTGAAGCATATTTTTTTTGTGTTCCATTACATTTAGATTTGTCACCCGCTATGTGTGATAGGCTTATTAGCAGCCAGCTCATGGTCTAAACAGTTCAGCCATTAGATCCTTAGAACTACTTTCATACCTTATTGACATATTTACTTATGCCAACTACTCGTCATACTTTCTCAGTTACAGGATATATTATTTGCAATGGACATTTTTTGTCGTCATTGGTTATAGTTGTGTTAAATGCCAAAATAGTGCCATATCTACCATTACCGAGGCCATGGTGTAGTCCGTGCACGGAACCAAAGGTGCGAAGAGGGTCGACGTGGAGCTTTACCGGGCATAGAGGTGCAGAGTCGATGGTGTGGCTTAGGTCGAGCTTGCGACTCGATGGGATTTTTTTTAATTGTGTATGTCATGTTATCTACTTTTCGTTTGTACCACAAATCCCCTATCATGTTGTAGGTCATAAAGTACTAAGTTTGCTAGGATGACTCTTTTACTAATTTCTTGTAAGTAGTAGGAGTGATATGCTTTTAGCAAATGATAGCTACAACTTTATATGTTGTGGTTATTCTTTTTTTTGGTGATTTGATTTTACTGCCGTTGTGTTGATGACACAATCTACACCATAGTTTCATCCCACATGTGCACTTTATATACATCTATGAAATGTTATACCTTTCTTGCATGTTCATCGCTATTGTTAGCTAATTAGTTTGTTGATCATCATTTCAAACAATGCTCTCAATTGTTTGTAGTGGACATAGTCAATCAACATCAAATGTCTATTCCTTTGAGCAAGAGTGTATATAGACAACATAATATTCTTAGCAGTCACTCAATTAAGCAGACTTTGATTAATAATTTTTAATAACATTATCTACTAGAAGTTGGAATAATTCAATCATCTTTTCATTTTATGTAGATGCTCAAGCAATGACACCAACGTATGTTTCAACATATGGTTTTGTTGAAAATTCGATGATTGTATATTTGAGTGAATAGTATGCTTCGGACACGGTTAGTATGCACTTCATACTAAAATTTCGGTTTAAGTATGAGTTTTCGTTACAACGGGCACATGACTAGTTAAGGTAAAAAGAAGAAGTAGTCAAACCATGGAGCCACCGACATGCATGCACAGCGCTACGTTCCAAGAACCCACCTTTGACCCCTCCTCTCATGCGATGTAGTCTGTCGGGTGGGCCCTTCGCTTTTTTGGGGCACCTTGGGCCTCTTGTCAGGGTCTTGTCCCTGGAGCAGCGTTGCTTTTGAATAAGATTAGTGTAAGCGCGCACAGAGAGTAGGACAACGGCGAATAGGACACGTCACTCTCACGAGAGCGCGCGTGCCGGCCGGGAGAAATAAAAGAGTTTTAAATTTTCTAATACAGCGACTGTTTACACGAGAAACGGCGAATCTAAACCCTTACAGATATCAAAGTTAAAGTTAAAAATAGCAACCGCAGACGCAGACTTGCATGTACGTGACATATGTCAAGTCAGTACTCTAGGAAGGGAACTTCCCCACCACGCCCTCTGTTGTAATTATCTAGTTATATAAATTTATTCATAGTTAATTAGCCCTAAATAATTTATTTATAATTAATTAGTTGTAGTTAAATATTCTTAATTCATTAGTCGTGATTAATTAGTTGTAACTAATTTAGTCGTAATTAATATGTCGTAGTTAGTTAATCCAAATAATTCAGTCGTAGTCAATTAGCCGTAAGGATTACTAATTGTTTCTCTAGGAATTTAGTAGTTTTTTTTTATGCGTTGATTAGGTAAAATTTGTACATAAGGATTATCGAAGTGTAGTTATTTTGGAGAGTGGAGAAATGTAGACTAAATAGTGGGACTTGTTTATTTGATTGTTGTGACGCCCCGTGTCATTACCCCAGGGGTAATCACACTTAGGCATACGGATTACTATTCGTTTGCTCAGTAGAACACTGCTCCAATGAATACTAAGCATTTACCAGAGTAACGCAGCAGAACAATAAAATAGAAATTGTACATCTTTATTACAGTAGTAGCCACGCAAAGCTATGGTTCTTAATACAAGTATTATACGATTACAAAAAGGAATTTCTCTTATTCTCTCTTTTACTGAAGTCTGCGTAGTCTATTAGTCCCCACGATCAAATATGGCGCCCATCTCACCCTGGTCCTCGTAGTCAGTGCCTTCTCTTGCGGTTACATCGGTACCTACACGTCCCTCGTCCCACTCGGGATAACTCCTAGCCGGACTAGGATCTAACAAAGGAGAATACTAACAAAGTTGAGTACAAAAGTACGCAGTAAGCATTAATAGCAAAAGATGCACTGCATATCTTATCTTTGTTCATTATCACATTCTCTATATCATCTCTTTTCTGAAAATAACACATTAAAACATTAGGTGGCAGATTTTAATACTGAAAACATTACTTGTCACTCGGAGAGAAGATAGAGCCCTAGCGGTTCCCGTAGACTCCAATTCAGGAGACTGGCATGAATTCATGATTTGATATAGCACTCGGATCCCCCACTTCCGGTCTCTTCTCACAGTTCTAGGTTTCTCCATTCACCTTCACATATATTACTTACCCGATGTGGAGAGCAAAATCACGTAACAAGGTAGCATTTTCTGCCCGCCAAAATGGAAAAATGGTTGGCACTGAATTTACGGGCTCTGACAAAATAAGAGTTTTGTTGGTCTTGATATTTTAACCATATGTAAAGGCTCCCACCTCCTGCCTCATTTAAGTGGAGAGCAAAATCACGTAACAAGGTAGCATTTTCTGCCCGCCAAAATGGAAAAATGGTTGGCACTGAATTTACGGGCTCTGACAAAATAAGAGTTTTGTTGGTCTTGATATTTTAACCATATGTAAAGGCTCCCACCTCCTGCCTCATTTCTTACCTGCCACGGGCCCCCTTTACTAGCAATATTATTTTCTTTATCACTTTCCTTTCATCATTCTCAATTCTTTCATATTCAACTCAATTATTTGATTTGAATTTTGAGAAACATTTTTTGATGCAATACATATAATACAGCAATATACGGTTTACACTTAAGATAACTATATCTATGTTCAAGAGGATAGCTTGCCTTTGTAATTGCAGGAAAGGTTGGCGTTGACGAATCTCTGATCAGCTGCTCCTGTCTGTGCTGGTTCATCCTCTATAGCAATGCGGCAGCACGAATAATATATAAATAAATACTTAGTTGATTTTGAGTGATATTACGCGTACATAAGTTAGTAGATTCTATTTTGTTAGCATGTTTTAATTTAATAACATTTTTCGGATTCTAATTAGGTCAGCACTCTCCACTAGGGTTAATCTAGCCCGTCAGCACTAGGGTCATTGTCGCCTAAATTCGCGGTTTATCTCGCAAGAATGAAGTACTAGACGTACCAGCACGAAATTAGGCCTATTTACTTTTATCCAAGCAGTTATGTTGAATTGGTTTTAATTATGCGTGCATGCATTTATTTAACTCCCTAAATAGACTCTGAGTTGATTTAATTAATTATCTTGGTATGGTTACAGAAGTTCTAACGCGCCAGACTATTCGTCTAAAAGCACAGGTTTGATACGCTCGAAAACTAACTTTTTTATTAACAACACTCTAAGATCTTTTAACTTAGTCAATTGAAGTCCATTCTGAAATTCTCAAGTTAAGTTTTGAATTCTCATCAAAACAAAATGGTTCTTCTTATTTTGAAAATTCAAAAAGGCTCCAAAAATCAAAGTGTTACAAAGATGCCTCGTGCACCATCTGGATTGCACGTTGTTCCACTAGTAGGGGGCGTCCCATGCTGCATGTTGTTGATACCCGTCAACAACTCATCATTGTGGTCTGTGATAAGACATACGTTGTGCCGGTCTCCCACCACCGTCGTCTTCACGTTCGACAGGAACCACAGCCAACTGGATGTGTTCTCGCTCTCAACAATGGCAAATGCCACTGGGAGGAGCTGGTCATTCGCATCGGACGCCATCGCGGTGAGGATGGTGCCATTGTACCTCCCTGTGAGGAAAGTGTCATCCATCGTCATCACGGGACGACAAAACTGGAAGCCCCCGATGGCCTGAGCGAAAATTGGAATCCCCTGATGGCCTGAGCGAAAGCCCAGAACACCCGGTCCAATATGAAGCGGTTGGACTCTTTCTCAGCATCTTCATGGCCAATCTTGTTTATGTACGTGCTGGGATTTGATTCGGCAATCTGGTGAAGCAATCTCGGCACAAGGTTGTACGCCTCTTCGTATGTCCTGTATATGGACTCGATGATTTTCTGCTTGGCTCGTCAGATCTTGCTGTAGCTGATTGGACAGCTAACCTGATTGTCGACTTCAGACATCAGCGGCTTGGGAGAGACGGACACGTCCGCCGCAACTAGGTGCTTGATGAGGTTCACCACATATGCGGAAGTCATGTTCCAATGCTGTCGCAGGTGCTCGCTAAGCTCGCAAGTGTGGTCGGTCACCGCCTTGACTGCGAATACCAAGCCGAAGATCTTTGCTCAGTGAGCGCTGACCTTACCAGGGCAGCCTTCCACTACATAATGTCCTGGGTTGGACCGGTGCACTCGGTACACACGGTTGATGGACAAGGCGTACCGTGCTATAGCTTGTTGCACGGCCTCCTTGCTAGGGAAGCGCTGCCCAACTAAGAGTGTGTCGTCATCAAATCCCCAGTGGGGGCCTTTTTCTTACAGCAGTACGAGCGAACACACTGTGACATCATCAAGTCTCGATGCCACGTAAGACACCTCCGATGACACAATTCCCCTAGTTGGACCACCGGGCTGGTGTGCGTCGTAGGACCGAAAAGGCGACTAGAGGGGGGATGAATAGGAGCACGCCTAATTTTTCACCTCGATCAGATTCAACACGATTTTCACTCCAATAGCTATTAAAGCTATGAAGATCAAAGTACAAGCACAACAGAAGACTTGTATTAAATCCGATCCACACCCCAAAGCAGAACAATCAAAAGCTCTTAGCACAAGCAGCTGAGCGGTCTGACCGATGGAACACTGGCGGTCTGACCGGTGGCTAGACCGGCCGACTATGCGGTCTGACCACTGGAGTCCAGAACAGTAAAAACAGCATGTCGCCCAAAACACAATTTGGTCTAACTTTTGATCTACAATTCTAAATTTGATCAAACTTGAGACACACCTTCCTAAGGATATCAGGAACCTATTCCAAGCATCGATCATCAAGATCTTTACCAAAGTTCTGACATTTTTCCGTTTGAGTGAAGGTTGCTTCAAAACCGGGCAAAAACGAAAACGTGATCCAAACACTTGCTCGTGGGTGAATGATGATCAAGATGATCCTAGATGTATTCCCACACGTCATAGTAAGCTAGATAGGGGCAGAAAACCAATAGAAAATCAAAGGATCAAAGAAAACCCCAAAATCACAAAATAGAGAGCAAGAACATAAAGAGACTCATCTTTGAGGAATCATGCATAGATTGATTTGTGATTGTAGATGGTTTACAGCCACTCCATCCATGAGGACAAAGCTCAACACATGAGCACACAATCAATCAAAACTCTCTAGAACCCTAAACCTCCACTTTCCTCTCTAAGCCCCTAAAACCAAAACTAGGGTTTAGAAAAACAAAAGGGTTGAGGGGGTGCAGCCACCACCCTTCTCTATTTATAGTGGAGGCAAACCTTCTAGAAGAGTTTCCTTAATGGGCACCCGTTAAGCCCACACACAAACGGGTTTCACTTACTCACGCATTTTAAAGCGCCGTATTCATCTCCTATTGACCTAATCCGCTTCTCCTTGCGCCGTCTTCCACCGCGGGTTAGCAAAAGGTCATCAAGGCGGTATTTAGGTAAAGTTACAAAATATCCCTTCTCAATCCTTCTCCGAAGACCGAGTCCAGATTTGGTGAAGCAGTCGCATGCTTCGCCACGTGTAGGTTGATCAACGGCTCTCATCATGTCGGCAAGTCTCTCCCATCCGGCTACCACCGAAACCACCATGGCACTTACACCGACCCCCACGTCGCTTGATCCAACCTGTCGCACTGAACTGCTCGTTTGGTCATCATTGTCCATTCTACACCATGCTTGAGTCTTCTGACCTCACCCGGCATCCTCAATCATTCTGAACCTCAGCTCTCCAAGCCTAGTTCCGATCATCCTCGCCGTTGACCGTCGTTGACCTCTAAGCAACCTGTACAACAATAGACAAGCAAATCGATTCCGGGAATAAGTTCTTCGCAACTTGATCCACGTTAGTCAAAATATGCATCATGCAACACATATGCACTGAAACCCATGAACTTGACCTAATAAAACAAGCATCGCTGCCACGATGGCCAACGAACAAGTCAAAACCGGTCAGACCGTCACTCTGGCCGTCTGACCGCTCCCCTGACCGGTCTGACCGCCACCTGTTGGCCGGTCTGACCATCCAGCTGGGACTTAGCCAAATTTTCAACTTGAGATCCGAAACCTCTCTGGAAATTTCAAACGAATAGATCTTTTTCCTGGAAGCTCTAAAAATTATGAGACCAAGTGTAGTAGAAACTCCTCTCTTGCCTACACCCTCTATTTTTGGCCCAGCTCCAAACTCCAAAATCTTTTTATGGCCGTTCTAACCGATTTCCAAAGGCCAGTCTGACCGCCACTCATGGCCGGTTAGACCGCCACCTTGGCTGGTCAGACCGCCACTTGCCTGACAGCAGTTTGAACTTTGTCGAAAATAAGTGATTCGATAAACTTTCAATGCTATTGCCAATTGTATCATCATCATAAGATCGTGAGTATATCTCCATGATATCCACAATCTCTCTCTTGATGAACACATTGGCAATTTCCCAAAAATGTAAGTTTTGAGGTTTGAAAAGTAAAATACTCTCGTTTTCGCGCAAAGGCACAACTTGGTCCGTATGAAGAGAAAGCAATGGAAAAGACCAAGCTGACTTCAGAATAGCATAGTCAAGTGAGATAAGGCAAAAGAAAGCAAGAAAGCTTCAATTTCTAGAGAAGAGTCAAAAATCTCACTTAAGATCCATATAAAAGAACAATTGTTCAAATTGACCTTTGATCATTGTGAGGATCCAAGAATTGCAATTCTAGTTCAGAAATGACAATAAGATCATAAGAATGCAAATGAAATGCTCCCCCTCACTATGATCATCATTTTTTAAAGAAAATTTTATTTTCTCCCTTTTGCTCCAAATAGCTCTCCTTTTAACATTAACTCTCCTTTTAACATTTTTGTTACTTCTTCTCCCCCTTTGGCAATGGATTCATCAAGGAATCACGCCTTCCTCTCATCCAGAGATGATAAATGCATAAATGAGGAACAAGCATAAGAAGAAGCATGCATGAAATGTAATGGAGTGGCTTCATTTTTTTTAAAAAAAATTTGAGTACAAGAAGCTTTGGAGATTACCCAAAAGAACAAGGTAGCATTTCTAAAATTGCACACAACATATCAAGCCTGAAAGCGCTAGCAAGATCATGTTAAGATATATATATCAAAGCTAAGCTAGACGGCTCAATGTAAAGCAATGAATTGTAACAATTTAAGCAAAGCTTCAAATTTAGCAAGTTCATCAACAGGCATCTTAAAATAAAAATGTCCATGTCAAAATGTCAATGTGAGATAAAAAAAAAGCTAATAATGACCACTTTAAGAGACAAACAAGTCCTGAATTGAATCATTTTGCTCAAAATAACTCAAACGCCCATTTTTCAACAATTTTTCATTTGCAATGAATACTGAAGTTGACTAATGGTCTATCTTAGTGAAGAAGATTCTGGACTAGGAGCCATCCACAAACTCTTCCTAAGCTTCTACCAGGGCGACAGATCTTGAGGTTCATGTCAATTTTGACAAGCAGTCCCCATGAGATCGTCTGGATCATCAAACTATCTCCAAGTTCATGTATTTGACAGACAGTCTCGTGAGAGTAGTTTGGCACATTTTAACCACAAGACAATCTTTAAATTTGATTTTGCAATTTTCACAAGAGCCGTTTTAGATTCTCAAAAGAACAAGAAGCTCAAGTAATGATCAATTCTAGATTCAAGAGCTAACAAAGCAATTTTGATGGGGCCAATGTCACAAAAGGAGCACTAATTGCACAACTAGCTAAAAAATCCACAAATTGCAAATTTCTTTTAGTTCAAGTTGTTTTAAAGTTCTAGCTCATTTAGCAAAGACTTAGCTACACATGTGAAAGCATGATAATTCTAGCAAGTCAATGAACTAGACACGATATTGAGCAAGAATTGAAATACTAAAGCTCAAAAGGGTAATAAGCAAAGCTTCATCAAATTTTAAAGGACAAGCAATAAAGCTTATATTACAATGCATCTTTTTGGATTTTCATATGAATGCAATACGATACAATGGATAAAAAGATCAAACTCCCCCTCAAAACAGGCCAAGAGGACTAATAACCCCTAATTCTCCCCGCAAAGAAGTAAAACGAGAAGAATCAAGAGCTTTAGTGAAAATATCCATAACCTGCTGCTCAGACTCTACAAAGTGAAGCACAACATCACCTTTTTCTACATGGTCTCTAAGGAAATGATATCTAATGTCAATGTGCTTGGTCCTAGACTGTTGCACTGGGTTTTTAGCAATATTTATGGCACTAGTGTTGTTGTAGAAAAGAGGAACACTATCTAAGAATAACCCATAGTCCTGCAGAGTAGACAAGATCCAGAGAACCTGAGAGCAACTACTGGCTGCAGCTACAAACTCTGCCTCGGCAGTGGATTGTGCAACAGAGGACTGTTTCCTAGAAGACCAAGAGATAAGAGAGGTGCCTAAGAAATGACAAGTGTTAGAAGTACTCTTCCTATCCACTCTACACCCCGCAAAAGCAGCATAAGAAAAAGCTCGAATGGAGAGAGTAGAATCAGAGGAATACCAGAGTCCAAAATCAAGAGTGTCCTGAAGGTACGTGAAGATGCGCTGTACTTCTTGACGATGTGAGGCACGAGGGAAAGCCTGAAATCGAGCGCACAGACACACAACAAACTGTATGTCGGCCTCGACGTCGTGAGGTAGAGGAGGGAGCCGATCATGCTGCGGTACTCCTTCTATTCCACGGGCTCTCCATCCTCATCAGGATCTAGCACGGTAGAAGTGGCAATGGGAGTAGACATTGGCTTGCTGCTTCCCATGTCGAAACGCCAAAGAAGTTCCTTTGTGTACTTGCTTTGATGAATGAAGGTACTTTCTTTCAGTTGCTTGACTTGAAGACCAAGGAAGAAAGTCAGCTCGTCCATCATACTCATTTCGAATTCCCTACTCATAGAGTCTGAAAATCTGGATACCAAAGCATGAGAAGAACCACCGAATATGATGCCATCCACATAAATCTAAACCAGTAAAAAATCACTGCCATGCCTGAGAGTGAACAAGGTTTTATCTACCATTCCCATTTTGAACTCATTCTCAAGCAAGAAACTCTTAAGCCTATCATACCAAGCTCTAGGGGCTTGCTTCAATCCATACAAGGGTTTAGAGAGCTTAAACACATGGTTTGGAAACTTGTGATTTTTAAAACCAGGAGGTTGCTTGACATAGACATCTTCTTCTATGAAACCATTAAGGAAAGCACTCTTGACATCCATTTGAAAAAGCTTAAAACCTCTAGACGTCGCAAAAGCTACCAATATGCGAATGGCTTCTAATCTAGCTACAGGAGCAAAGGTCTCTTCAAAGTCTAAGCCTTCTACTGGGGAATAACCTTGAGCTACAAGCCTAACCTTGTTGCGAACTACCAACCCGTCCTCACTTTGCTTATTTTTGAAAATTCATTTTGTTCCAATTACATGGTGATTAGGTGGAGGTTTAACTAAGGTCCGGACTTTGTTTCTTTCAAAAAATTTAAGCTCTTCATGCATAGCATTTACCCAAGAGGAATCAGATAAAGCATGGGTGACAAACCTTCAATGTCATTGACAATTGTATCATCATCCTAAGACCGTGAGCATATCCCCATGATATCCACAGCGTCCTCGTTGCTTCCATTCGAGCTTGGGTCGGAGTCCTCGTCGGACTCCAACCTGAGAGCCTGGTCCGATAGATACTCGTGGCAGTCAATGCAGGCCGACCACCATGATCCCGCCCCTCATTTCGCACAAAATTATGCGCATGACAATCCTTCGAGGTAGCACATTTCGTGCTGCTGTCTTCAGGCTCGAGCTACGCTTGCCTGCTTGTAGAGGCCCTGGCATCATCAAGGTGGCTCAGCGTCCTGGGTACAAAATTCACGTACACCATCGGCTTCCCGTAAATGGTCGCCTCGGACTGAGAGCCAATCTGCATGTATTGGCTCCCTGCTACGCTTCCAGCCACCTTAATGAGCTCCCACACATTATTCGTGCAGGAGATCCCCTCGATCACAACTTTCTTCCTCGTTGCTTCCGTGACAAACTTCCTCTGGATGTAACTTCGAAGCTTGTGAATATTCATCGCATCAAGCCTCACTGCCCGGATCACCTTGTACTGGCATCTCGACAAGTTCAACCCACCGGGTCCGGCCCGTACGAGACCATCGCCATAAAACACATACAAGTCTTGCATGTTCGACATTACCTAAATCCACAACAACCGCATCCGCAGTACATATGTGTAATTAGATACGATAAATTGCATGCAAGTGATGGATTACATTTGTGTAATTGGATACGACTAATTATTTACCACTAAACTAATTAACATAGACTAAACTAACTAATTACGACTATTTAATTACCACTAAACTAACTAATTCCAACTGATTAATTACCACTAAATAAATTACAAGTAGTTAATTCGCACTAATTTAATATGCGGGACTGATAACTACTAAACTAATTACGACTAATTAATTAATTACCAGCAAAGTAACTAATTACCTCTAAACTAATTAATTACCAGTAAACTAACTAATTCATAACTAATTAATAACCAGTACACTAACTAATTACGGTAATAATGACAAAAGCATCCGACAAATTACCTGCCATTCGGGGTAAGCTATAAAAAAAGCCGAGCGACGAGCAGCAAGCAAATACTTGATCTCCAAAAAAAATTAATTATGTTAAGTTCTCTGAGTTCTCAGCGACAAGCGCCAAAATGAGAATTGAAACTCAATTGGGATGAGCGAAGAGCGACTGCGAGATTTCGGTATTTGTCGCCGAGCGGAGGAGCCAGCTAACGTTAGCACCGAATTTTGGATGCATTGTCTACTGTACGCATCTGCTTGAGCAAGAAGTGGACGGTGCAGTCGACATATGTGCGGAGGAGGGAGGATGGACAGCTCAAAATGTGGCCACCAGAGGGAGGCTGGCAAGAAGGGGGCCATGCGTGTGGGAGAGGGAAGGGGTGACACGTGGCGGGATAAAATACGTACACTTAAATGAAATTGAGAGGTGAAATCAGAACGAGTAAAATTATAGAAACAAAATTAAACAAGAAAGTACACCGTGTTAGGAGCGTTCACGTAAAATTTCATAATTTTTTGAACTAATTTGCTATATTTTAAAAATGGTACGAAATCCACGGATTAGATTGGTTGAAACCCTAACCCTAATCGGGAGGAGACACGTGGCGGACAGCAGGGCTAACACACGGCGGCCGTGCGGACAGGATGCTATTTTTGTAAAAAAAAATCGAGCACGACCATTTTCTATAAATACGATAAAAAAAAAGTGTTAATACCGAAAAAAAACTCTAATAAATATTTTATTATTTCTACGGTACCTACTATATCACTGTCGAGTGTTGTCCACTTAATCACGGATCCTCTGCATTAGCGCGGTACGTTTGTCTTAAAGCGCAGCGCCGTATGTTTGTCTTACTCATATGGTCCTACCACAGTAGCAACCTAAACACAATTCATAGTTTAAGCATCCTAGGCTCCAGGACTAGCCACGTAGACACGGCACAGCCCATCAACCCCAGCTACAGGCTACCTACGTACACAACCAGAACGGTGATAGAGCCAGTGTGTCGTGTGCCCCCAACTAACAACCCATCAACCACGCCGCGCCACTACTATGGATGGATTACGGACTGAAACGGCTAATTTTTTTATAAAAAAAAAATCACCAGCCGCGGCCCGCGCAATTACCTCTTCATCCCCGGCTCCCCACCGCAATTACTCGCGCGCTCGCAGTAGGAGTACTAGTTTACGGCTCCCCACGCCTGGCTAAAGCTAAAAGCACGATCCGCTCCGGATAACGCGAACCAAAACCGCAGGGTTCACGGGCCTCGTACGCCCGCTCCCTTCCCTGCCCCCTTCTGCTATTAGTACTGCTACCGTCACGGCCGCCTCCTCTGCCTCCACGCTTCTCACGCACCTCGGACGCTATGGCGGAAGTAGTAGCGCAGCACGCCGTCGCCGCCGCGCGGGGCGGCGAGGCGCACGCGAAGGCGGCGATGCCGGGGCGCGGGGAGGTGGACACGTCGTCCTCGTTCGAGTCCGTGCGGCAGGCTGTCGACCTGTTCGGCGGCGGCGCTGTCTCCCCGTGGCGGCAGCCGCAGGCGCCGCCGCTCCAGCTCCGGCCGGAGGTCAGTCAATCGGAGCATACCTACCCACATCGATCTCTTCTAGCCTGTGCAAAACAATGGCTTTTGCTTTCGCGCAGGTGGTGGCAACGTTGGCCATCGCATTTTCTTTCTCAAAGCGCTTTCGCATTTCTTTTTTTTTATTATTATTATAAAAACTCGCTTTCGCATTTCTTGAACAATCTGCTTTTAGATCTTCTTGCTGGCCCGGACTGTACGGATTATTTAGGGAGGTGATTCCAATTTGCAGTCTCCGATGTTGTCACATATACAAAATCTGTTATGAGGAATCACGAGAGGAAGCAGCAATAGAAGAAGTGAAGCTGGGACATGGAAACATGATGTTGAGATCAGAAAACAGTAAGGAGCAGCTGACAATGGGCCTAGCAAGGTGAGCGTGACAGGTGGGTAGTACATGGTGGAGTTGTGTTGTAACGGATTGTCAACTTGGTTCATGGACTATAGGACCCCAAATGTCAGTAGGACAGATTAGGCATAAAAGGGGCGGTGCTTGTAAGCTCCGGGACCATCGATCAAATGAATGAGGTATGAGCTTTGCCCACCTTGAATAAGGTCTGAACTTTGGCCGCCTTTTCTTCTTGTATCGCATCCTCTTCTCGGTTTCCTCCTCCCCATTTCTCCAGATTACCCAAATTCTAGTACTGATTTGTGAGATTTCGATCCCTTATGCGATCGGGACATCACAGATGTTTGTTTCCTTCAGCTGATGTTAGGTTTGCATTAAATTTGTGGGAGGACGTTCGCAATCGCAAAGATACTTGCTTGTTGCTTCCTTTTCGGTGGAGAGGTTCGACCAGTGGTTGGTGTGGACGATTGTGACATGACATTGTGGGGACTTGGGGATCGATTTCGAGCGGAAATGAACCAAATACATCATGACATTTAGTACCAGTAGATAGCCTATTCGGCCCGACATTGCTAGGAAAAAATCTCCACGGTTACATCTTGATGTTGATGGGTTTCAAGAATATACATTCTTTCCAGATGTAATTGGTTTTATACCTGTTATTTAGTTGGATTATTGATAAAATACCCTGTTTACAATATTATAATAATTTCAGTTGTTTTTCGCCGTTTTAGCCACGCAAAAAAACCAAAATGCCCTCACCCACCAATAGTGAGAGAGAGATTTCGTCCCCTTTCCACGCACCCTGCCCGTGTAAATTCCCCCTCCCCCACGCGAGCTCCCCTCAGTACCACCCGTCGAAGAGGTGAAATAGGAGTATTTGCTGGCCACCGGAGAAGTGGAGGACGACAGCAGTGAGGAGTAGACACGACGCGCGGAATGAAGGGAGGCGGCGGGGGAGGGCAAGGAGACATTCACCGCCTCCTTCCTCCTACTACTACTCTCCCTCACGACCGTCTATTTCTTTTACACGCTCCACCTCCTCCTCACTTCCGTGTCCTCGTCCGCCTCAGCGTCCTCCTCCTGCCCTCCTGAGTCCTGACTCCACCACCTCCCTATCAATCTCCCGCCTGTCCACCAACCGCACCGTCCGAGAATAAGACCCCCCGTCCTGGTGTCTACAAGGACGACGTTGTAGCACATGGTGTTCGTCATCGCGGTTCTGGGACAAGCGCAAGGAGTACATCAAGGTGTGGTGGCGCCACGCTTGAGTACGTGTGGCTGGACTGCGAGGTGCGGAAGTCCAACATGTCCATGGCGCGGACAGGGCTCCCGACCATTAGGATCTCGTCGAACACCTTTGCCTTCCCCTACACGCCCCGCCGCGGCCACCACTCTGCCATCCACATCTCACGCATCATCTCCGAGACCTTTCGCCTTGGCCTCCCCGGCGTGCACTGGTAAGTCATGGGCGAAGACGACACCGTCTTCTTCCCCGACAACCTCCTCATTGTGCTCAACAAGTTCGATCACCGCCAGTCGTACTACATTGGCTCCCTCTCCGAGAGCCACCTGTAGAACATTTACTTCTCCTACGGGATGGCGTACGACGGGGGCGGCTTCGCCATCAACTGGCCGCTGGCCGATGGCCGAGGCGCTCGCGCGGATGCATCCGTCGGTACCCGGCGATGTTCGACAGCAACGACAGGATCCAAGTGTGCATGGCGGAGATGGGGATGCCGCTCACCAAGCACCTGAGGTTTCACTAGTACGATATCGCCCTTCTTGGCCGATGAGAAGGCGAGCTACGGGGCGGGGTTTGCGTAGACACAGGAGGTATGACGTCGCCCTTCTTGGCCGGTGAGAAGGCAAGCTACGGGGTGGGGTTTGCGCAGACACAGGAGGCCAGGGCTAGGAGGAGCGAGCTGGCAAAGGCCATAGAGGATTGGATTGGAGTGGCGGCCGCGGAGTGGTGCGGAAGCGACGGCGAGGAAGTGGGTGGTGGCTTCTGGAATGGCGTGGAAAGAGGACGAAACCTCTATCTCTCTATTGGTGGGCCAGGGTATTCTGGTCTTTTCGCGTGGCTAGAACGGGAAGAAACAACGAAAATTAGTGTAATATTGCAAACAGGGTATTTTATCAAGGATCCAACTAAGTGAAGGATATAAAACTAATTACATCGGGAAGGAGAGTATATTCTTGAAACACATCTTAGTGTAGGGTAAATAAGCAATTCCCTCAATTAAAATTACTTGTGTCCCGGCAAAAATTGAGATAGAGCATATCAGCTTAGTATGGAGCAGCATTTCAAGGTAGGCATGCTGCGAAAAAAATACTAATAGCATGCCGCTGATACTGGTGTGGAATTACTCGGGTATGGCGTGCAGAATGCGTTGTGGACAACAATTCGACATTAAAAGAGCAAGTATCCAAGGATAGTATTAGCAGCAAGGTGGGTGCACTGCTGCACTACTGAGTAGTGCTGTGCTAGTGTCCTTGACAGTCCCCTTCACTGTACGTATAGGCATTGATCTCCCAAGGATACTAGTACTATATTCTAATGGGTTGTATACTGAGGAAAATTTGGTGTATGAAAATTTAGGCGACATGGTTGTGTTTGGCACTAACATGGTTTTCACTGCTAGCAAATTTCTTGCTACATTAACCAGACGCACGAATATCTTTGCGAGGGCTCATCTTGCCCTCGTGCTGTTTGGTTGGTTATTGGCTTCCAAATCCTTTCAAAAAGAAGGTTTTGCATCTGCACCTTCACATCACATATTCAGTCTTTTAGATTCTTTGAACTTATTTTCTCAAAGAAATTGTTCTTATTCTCTTATGCACTTGTCGCTTTCCACTAATAAGTTATGTTCCTGCTATATATCTGTATTATTAGAATATATAAATTCATTTTGTTTTCTGGGATTTTCAGGAGGTGGAACTTATGAAAGTCGAGGAACAAACTGTGAAGCTCGAGATGGAACTCTTTGTTAAGGAAAAAGAAACATTTAAGGTTTTGAAAGAACTACAGTCGACAAAGCAGGTTATTGATGACTTGAAGTTACAAATAGAGAAGGTACCATCAGAGGGCGCAAATGCTGCAAAAGTTTATACTGATACCATGAAGGTACATCCACTTCCTAATATTGAACACAAATCTAGTGACCATACCAAGCCACCGATCCAGAGCATAAAAAGCAAACAGTCCCCACTAACCACATTGATCAAGCTGAACCAGGCAAAAGTATTCCTGAACATGGATACTGTCAAGATATTTAAGAGCCAGATAGAGGAGGAGAAAGCATCACTTGAGAAAACCCGTGAAAGGTTACTGTTGAACATAGGGAAGGCTTCATCATTGGAAGCAGATTTGAGCAAAACTGTTGCACAGTTACAAGCAGCAAAAGCCCCAAAACCTACCCTTGAACCTTCTGATATATGGCTGCAGATGAAACAATTGAATTCTGAGAAAGAGAAACACAGGAAGATGGCTGAGGATTCGAAATACGAGATCGGTGAATTAACTGCCACGATTGAGCACACAAGGTCTAAGACAAAGACCCTGCAATTCAGGATCGTCATGGCTGAAAAATTAAAGGAAGCCTCAGGGCGGGGAGAAGCTCTCGCTCTAGCAGAGAGGAAAAACCTAAGTAACGGGCAGGACCTGGCCACTGCTACATCCGATGTCGCACTTTCTGTTGAAGAACACTCTGTGCTTGTGCGCAAAGCACAAGAAGCCGGCGATACCTCTAGGAAGAAACTCGAAGCAGCAATGCAAGAGCTCGATCAAGCAAACCAGTGTAAGCTAGAACTTTTGGAAAGAGTAGAGGAAGCAATGGCAACTGTTGAGACCAGCAGGAAGGCTCTGGAGGAGACCCTAAAGAGGGAGGAGACCGCAAACAAATTGAAGGTTGCAGCAGAAGAAACACTTCGGAGACTGCGGTCCGAGCAAATTATCCAGAACTGTCGACCGATCAGTAATAATTCCGTAAAGTTCAAGACCTCAGCAACGATACCCCGTAAGGCGGGCTCTGGGATATACGATGTGAACGGCCTGAGCTTGGTGACCACTGTGCCGAAGAGCGCAAAGACAATGTCCATCGGACAGATCCTGAGCATGAAGCTGGACCACGAGTTTGAAGCCGGAAAGAAAACAAACACGAAGAAGAAGGTCTCGCTCGGGCAGATCCTGAGCCAGAAGTATGAAGTGTACTCTCCGTTGACGATACATCGTGACGGCGCGTCTCGCAAGCAGTTCCACCCCAGGAGGCGGAAGCTGCGGTTCGTTGTGTACGCTTTGCTTCTCGCAAAGCAGAAGCATAGGAAGAGGAAGGCCCGGGCCTCCTGCACCCATGGACTTCGGCGCTAAGGCCGTGTAGTTATCTTTCCAGATCCAGCAGGTGTAGCTATGTTCTACATTAATCTAGATGTCAGAATAATCGTCGGTACCTGTGTAATTAGTTAGTGCTACGAACAAAGTCGATGATTGTTAGCAGCTACTCCCGGTTACGGCCACAATTTTGGTGTGATATGGTCTGTAAAAATTTCTGCCAGGACTTGGTTGCGTACGTGTGGGGGAGAAACTGTCCTTAGGTGTATGTTTAGAATTACAGATGTGCCGCCGTGCGGCGTGCTCCCCGTCCCAATCCGTCGGTGGCGTTGTGGTCTTCCGTGGAGCAGGATCCTGGATGGCCGCGGCTCGGCTCTTGGCTGCGTCCTCCGTACAGTCGTGTCGCGAGATCTGGACATGATGGTGTCCAACGAGGAATTTTTTTAAAAAATCATACATTATTTTAAGGGCAACTATAAGCCACTTACGCCGGAAATTTCGACGCTTCACCCACTGACCCACTAGTTAATGTGTGCGAGCAACCCCATCAAATCTCCTAGGTGACTTCCAAGTCTCAAAACAAAAAAAAAATCCCCTCCATGACCCCATCCTTGTTTTGTGCTGCAACAACATTCACCCCTTCTACCCCTCTGACTGTTCATCGGCGGTTGGAGCCACACTCCTCTCCTCTGCATCCTCTTCGCTCGCCCCCCCCATCCACCTTGTTTCTACTTTGAATTCGCCGCACTCCCCTCGATCACTCCAATCTCAGATTTGAGCCTTTTCTTTGCCGCCATAGGATCCAACTCCCAACCATTAGTCGCTCTTAACAATATCATCACATGAGGAAGCTTTGTCTAGCGCATCTGAGGTTCATCGGCGGTTGGAGCCACACTCCTCTCCTCTGCATCCTCTTCGCTCGCCCCCCCCCACCCATCCACCTTGTTTCTACTTTGAATTCGCCGCACTCCCCTCGATCACTCCAATCCTGTATTTGAGCCTTTTTGCTGCTCGCCATAGGATCCAACTCCCAACCATTAGTCGCTCTTAACAATATCATCACATGAGGAAGCTTTGTCTAGCGCATCTGAGGTTGAGGTCGGTTAGTTTGGTGTGTTTGTTGCAGCAATTAGGAATTTTGTTGCAATATGTGATTTGAAATGTTATGACTGTATGTTCTGGATGTTGCGGCAACAGATTGAGTTGTTGAAGATAGTTAAATCGAGTTGTTGTATACGTTTTTCTTGAATGTTTCAGACTCGCATACCTCCTCTAAAAAGGTGTTACTATTTTTTTGCAACTGTCTTTTCTTTTTATTGAAGCAAGTGTCTTTTTTTTGTTGCATTAGTTATGCCGATTTGTTACGTGTGAATTTTTATTTGGTTGCAATAGTTATTTGTTGATGTTGCATTAGAGTTCTTACGTGTTGCGTCATGGTGTTAGGTTTGTTTTGTAATATGAAATTGTTTTTGTTGTGAATACTCGTTTTTTTTAGTACACTCCTTGATCTCCAGTAAAGTAGGTCATGCCCTCTGCGAGCTCCCACGACATCCCCAGTGACACTCGAGTTCCACCACTAACGTTAGTGTGGCCTTCGCGAGCGCCGCTGCCGGCAGCGAGCTCCATAGCCGTAGGGTGCAACCTCCGCTAGCGCAACAATGGCAAGTGGAGCTCGGATCCTCGGGTTCCTCTTCGGCGTGGCCGTAGCCTCCTTCTCCGACGGGTTCTGCTACTTGGCATCGTCCATGCGCCTCCTCATCATAGGCATTCTGCAGGAAGGAGAGTGAGAGAGGAAGAAAAGCGAGCGGTGGTTGTCGCATATCTGACCGTTGGTTGCAGCATCGAACGGTGGAAGGGAGCGTACGATGTGAGCGCTGGATCGGATGTCCAGGCGCTAGCCGTCCCCTTAGTTTAAAAGTATTATAGAATAAATACTATTTAATAAAATTACAAAAATATATTTTTGTCGCTCATTGAAATGATGACATGCTCTTGTCGCCAGTTGGATTGGTGACAGGAGGCATGTCGCCAACCAAATAGTAATAAACCTCCCTGTCGCCAATCGGAAAGGTGACAGGGCTCCTGTTGCTAATTGAACTGCCGAACTGGCCACAAGTGCTCAGAATTTTTTTTGGTAGGAAAAATGTAATAAAGTTATATTTATTTTTTCACGGAATGCAGCTTCAAACTTTGGAATCAACGATATTAAATACATTGCACGTAATTATTCGACGCCCGACATAGCATAAATATATAGGAGAACATAATTAAATAGGACATACGTCATCATATAGTTGTAATATTTCGCACGCATGGCATACAACACACTTGCAAGTACGCTACAGATACATAGTCTATACAAGCGTCGTTTGACAAATTACAATAATAGTAAGCAAAACATTCATTACATGATATCTCAAGTAGGTAAACCATCCCCATGGCCACCACCTCCACGTCCGCCGTGTCGACCTCCGCGTTGCTCGCCTCGAGTAGGGCGGTCGTGTGAGGTCCCCACGGCATCGTCCAAACTGGAGACATCTCCTTCATGCTGTGCATTTCTCGTACGACAATACTTGGAGGTATGTCCAAACTCCCTGCAAATATAGCACTTCTTGGGACGAGGTCCGGCTTCTGATTAGTCCGTGTTGTTTCTGATACGTCGTCTCTTCCGACGGCCAACTCCCCCTTTGAGCCTATCAATGAAGGCGGCCCATATATGTTGCTCCCCAGTAGGATGACTGATGAAATGTCCAAGCACATTGTAGCCAAACAGCTCTGCACTCCAGGTTAGCACCACCTCTTACTTGGTGAAATATTCATAAATGTCTTGCCCAGGATGTTGCGCCACTGTCAAACATGTGGCCATTACATGTGAGCATGGTCTATACAGAATAAGTGGCATGTTGCATGTGCAACTGCAACAAGCATGGGCAAGCGTGCACTCGTGGATGATCCTCTCACGGTTTGTCCCGTGGCATCCGTTCTCCTGCAAAGTACCTTGAAACGAAGCTCCCTGCAAAGTCCATTCTCAGGGAGATCTTTTGCGGTTGTGGCGGGCTTCTTCACTGCCTGCCTTGTGTGCTTCATCGTCAGCTCATCCAGAGTTTTCTAGAGTACATCAAACTTTCTCTGCTGGTTCTGGTTGCATAGACGCTTAAAAAGCTTCATCAAGTCCTTATTCTGAAACTGCTTGTAAATGTTAGCACCCATATGCCTCATGCACCACCTACTCTACAGATCCACTTATGGAAGTGGCTCGTGTTTCTCTTGCTGCCGCCGAGTTATTGCACTCAACAGGGCGTCATGCCAGTTATGTATGATGCATACGTTAGGACGACTCTATACAACAGAAATCTTCATGTCCTCAAAACCACAACAACCTTTCCGTGTTCTCACTTTCGATAAATGCAATCGTCATGGGAACAAACTAGTTGTTCCCGTCCTTCTCGATTGCAGTAAGTATCTGCCCCTTGTACTTCTCAATCAGAAACATGCCCACATACAAAGATCAGACGACAATGCTAGAAGACATTGATGCATGGACCAAAGGTGAAGAAGGTCGCTTTAGTACAATCTTCCCAGCGAATCCTGGATGCGGGGAATCGACAATGTCGACATGAATACTGGGATTCCTATTATGTATGACTCGGAGTTGACCAGGCAGATTATGGTACGAGTCCTCGAACACCTTGCTTTCTAATGCTTTCTATTTTGCCCTCCATACCTTGGCATAACAGATTGTGTACTAGAACCTTGACTCTATGGCCTGAATGATGAACTGTGTCTCGAAATCCAGGTTATCCACGATCTCGCCATACATGATATTCGCAATGAAGCTTGAGGACAGATTCTTGTGGGATTGCATTGTTTCATATACCACACACGTGTGAGGAATTACTATAGAATATTTCCAATAAGTGTTCCATTTAGGCTAGAATGCATGCACTCGCCAAGGGTATCCCTCTATCTCACACTTCACGTCGTAGCACCGGGGGGGGGGGGTTGACTTCATATCTGTCAATGTCTGCCGCAGGAATAAGGCCCAGAATTTCACAGCTTTCTACACCGTCTCCTTGCCGGACCTCGTTCTAGTGGTACTCCCATGGTACACGGGATCCTTCGTCCACGACGAGGTTGTTGATTTGGTATGTATTCCACTCAGATGAAACTACTTGCTGTTCCCTACCACCATCGTCATCCGAACCTTCATCTTCTGACAATTCCTCGTAGTCCCATTTTTGAGCTCCATCCATTTGGCTAAGGCTTCGATCTGCTCACCTTCGTCTGCAAATCCCACTAGCTTCCCGGGCCAAATGAGCTTCTTCGACATCGTCTTCATCGCCGAAAGCATCAACTCCCTGACCTTTGGTCGTTGTGCACACCACACTATGGCTGGACTCTCCAACTTCTTCGGCATCACTACCGACTATCCCTTATTCAATCGCATATGCAGCCGAAACTTTGACATATGTCTAGGCCAGAAGGACCAAATTCCACACGCGATCCCTGGGCATGCTTAGATATGACTGACTGCCATGACTTCGTTCCCTTTAGTTTTACTAACTCCCAATGTGTGCCTTGTCATGCTCGGGTGGCAGCGCATCTCAATTTCAAATCATACAGAGCATGGTCCAACTCGAAGGTGTAATACAACCACCACATCATAGCGCCCCATACATGTTGTTCTGGTCTTGTTAGGCTAATGGTCACCGATTGGAAATAACATAAATCAACCCCTTCGGACCCTAGAACAATCGCTTGTCCGTAGTAAAATTTGAAATTGACTGCATTCGACATATCTAGATACTACAAGATAAAATTAATCTATAGGATTAACCGTGTATCTAAAACTAAAATATAAACACAAAATAGATGTACTATAACAAACTACACTACATAAACACACATATAAAATTATCTAATTCATTCAATTACAGATCTACTAGTTTTATTTGCCTACCAGGGTTTTGAAAATAAATAAATATATAATTATCTGCAAAGTGAGCAACCGGATCTGCTCCTCCCTTCTCCACTAGGCAACCGGATCTACTCCTCCCACTCTAACCTTCTCCGCTACGAACGGACAATGCTTTGTTAGCTTCCTCCTCTCCCCTCCCTCTCATCTTTCTCTCTCTTTTTTTTGATTAAAAGTGAGTTTCGGCTGAATTTTTCGTGCTTTTATAGTGGGATCCTGTCATCACCTCAAATGACGACAGGATGTGCGGAGTCTCTGCCGTCATTTGGAATGACTTTTTTTCTATGTCATCGTTCCGATTGACTACATAGAGTTTTATTATTGTTTGGTTGGCGCTGAAGACTATTTTCGTAATTTTATTAAACGATCATTTATTTCTTTAATTATATTAAAATAATGTATATATATATATTTAAAATCTTCCGACCAATGTCGAAGCAACAGGACAGGGTCACGAGTACAGCGTACTTTGCAACAAGAACCGGCAGACTGAGTCTGGTAATCTCGCGTCCATGAACCCCCTCGTTAGGGCATCTCCAATAGTCTTGACGAGGATATAATAATCCTCACGTTATCTTTTATCTATATTTCTTATTAAAGGTAAATATGATGTCATATGGTCCCTGAGTATACCCCTTAATGTTATAAGGGAAGAGCCTACTGGGTGGTCGTAAGTTCTTCTACGACCACCCCCATAGTCGTAAGTTATGCTACGACTACCCCATAGTCGTAAGTCTTGCTACGACTACCTCATGGTCGTAAGTTCTTCTACGACTAGGTCAGCTACGACCACCTTATGATCAATTAAACCTACAGACAAGTGGGCCCAATTGATTAAGGAATTCAAACAATCATCATACGCTGTTACTCTGCGAAGTAATAGCACGTAATGCTCCATTATCTCTGGTATATTGCTGTTAGGCGACGTGAAGGAGTTAATACGCCGGTGATTACTACTAACATGCGCCCGTTACGGGATGTAATAAGGCGCCGCTTCACCTGGAGAAACTACCGCTCCTTCACGTACTATATAAAGGCGGCAATCAGAGAAGGAAGGGTGGATCGAATTGGGCCATCAGGAAGACAGTTTAGCACTATCATCTGTAACAGTCTTAACTTTTTCTCCTGATTGTTTAGAATACACTCAATACCATACACACACAGGAGTAGGGTTATTATTCTCTCCGGAGAATGCCTGAACCTGTATAAAAATCCCCGTGTCAATCTCTCTGCGTGATTACATTCTAGGAGACCCCCCGAATCAAACAATCTTTACGTAAGTTCGGTTCTAAAACACCGGCGGTTAGGCGCCGACTGGGGATCTTCCGTAATCTCTTGTCAACATACTCATTTGTTTTCCAAATCTCATGCACTCATGGCGGAGAATGGAGCGAGGAGAACTGGTTCGACTTGGCGGTATGTGAGATGTCGACATGGATGCGGTTTCGATTCTGGCCGAGTGATGACTCATCCGATGGTATTGCCGCCTTCGGTGATCTTCCCACGATCCGAGGAGATCTTGTTGGAGGAGTTGAGGAGGATCCTTATCCCCACAACAAGATGCGTCAGAGAGGATCTACCCTCTCAAAGGACAAGGGTCAATCTGACCAAGACCACACCCAGGCGGACTCACAACACGACGAGAGTTTTTCCTCGAAGTGTCCGAGTCCCCCTAAGGCGGTCCGACTTGGTGAGGCAAGCTCTGGAAGCCACAATTCCAGGACTTCACCAGCATCTGGTGATCCTCTCTCTCCGGATAACGCCAGAGAGAGGCGGGATCAAGCATGCTTTTCTTACAAATTCGACCATCTCTCCATGAGATCACATCTGCCCGACGGAGCAGTTATAACCCTGACTTCCCTACGGAGGGATTACTCCAAGTCGCCAGATGGTGTCTCTCGCGACTCCTCAAGCGGGGAGGCCTCGGCGCAAGTGAGAATCATCAGCGGAGGTCTTTGTCCTTCCCTCGGATCAAGGTCACTCTCCTAGAGGCCGAGATGGAGACCCTTCCGAAGATCACGCCTGCGCCCCTCGTGACATTGGCAAGGACACCACCACCGTGGCGGACACGACCAACACCTTCATGAACGCGAAGGAAATCCTCGACATTCTCGCACTCCATTGAGGCAGTTTCAAGAGTCCAACATGGAAGCTCTTGAGGCTATCCGAGGGAAGAAAATTAAAGCCCAGAAGAATTTGCCTGGGTGCATCCAATATCAATCAGAGGAAGCTCGAGAACTCCAGTACATCAATGACTTGCTCGAGAATCCAACTCAAGAGCTAGCCCGAAGCGCCAGTCGACCTCTTCGTTGAAGAGATCGCACAAAACTTGAACACGATGGCAAAATTTGGAAGCACCTCGCCGACATCATTGAAAGTCATAGCAATACGACTTCTTGACCACCGGTCGATCGAACATATCACCACGGAGGAATCGGCGCAACGATGAAGTCGTGTCGATCTCCTACTCGAATGTCTTTCGAGCGATGATGATCAACAAACCCCTCGGAGGTGATCGCCCACCATTCCGACATGGGAATCTGCGGCGAGATGAACTACAAGGAGTATTCCTCGTGGGGTCGAGATCTATCATAGGTCGGTCAACCTATTCTTGGGTATCGTCGAGTACGACCACGATGATATCAACCCTTCTTTCACGCAAAGGAGGCGTCAAGAAGTCATTCTTGGATGTCGGGCATTCTCGCTTTGATCTCCGAAATGCTCATTGCCACCTCGTTTTCGACCGGTGAACATGGAGAAGTTTGATGGTTCCCAAAATCCCATCGAATTCCTTCAAATCTACACAACACAATTTGTCCGAAGCGGCGGGAGGAGGAGAGCATGTAATGGCAAATTACCTTCCAAGCGTGCTCGAAGGATCGCTCGATCGTGGTTCTTGAACCAACCACTCGAGTCGATTTACTCTTAGCAACACCTCTGCGACCTTCTCTTGGCAAATTTCAAGGCACTTACAATCGCCGGGAAGGAGGACGACTTGCCGGATGAGACAGAGCGACAACGAGACCTTGCGCCAATTCATCAAGCGCTTGATCGGGTTCAGTAACTCAATTCGGAAGTTTCGATTCATCTCATCATCGAGCTTTCAAGCAAGGAGTCCGCAGATGAAGGATAACGAAGACATTGCTTTAAATCCTCCTACTTATATCATTGAACTCTTTGAGATGGTGATCGATATGCAATCGCCTCGAGGCGGTCGAGTGGAACAACACAATAGATCGAGAAGACAATACCTCTCGAGAGCCGTGACATTAGTAAGAAGAAAGATAAGAAAGCAAAAAGTCCAAGAACAAGGCGAAGGGTCAAAACTCCAAGCCGGCGGTTCCAAGGAGGTTTTGGTACATGAATGATAAAGAGCCACGCACCTCAAGCCGCACTCGACCGAGGCAAAGGTAAGCGCTCCGATCGAAAAAATGATAAACCTATGTGGTGTCCTTTCCATAAAAGGAAGGACATGACCTTCCATAGCTAATCGGTCTTCCAACGAAAAGCTTGAAGACTACTACAACGAAGAAGGACCACTTCCCACTCTCGGCGGTAGGGGCAAGCGAGTGGTCATAAGTCATCGGATGACGAGGAGGAGATCTTGTTCGAGGATCCGCAACACATCGTCGAGCACATCTACGGGGATCATCGGCATATGAATCAAAGCGGCGACTTAAGGTGCCGAGCGTGAGGTAAACTCCATAGATCCTCCTCTCGTCAATAAATTACGAAGTGGTGGAAGTCACCATCTCTTTCGAGAAGGGTGTTCGCCGACTCCTTCGACTTCGACGGTCGATATCCAATCGTGGTCGAACCCACCATCAACAATTGTCGGGTCAATCGAGTTTTGGTTGATGGTGGCAGCTCGTTAAACATTTTGTTTATGAGTGCCCTGGATGACATGCAAGTACCGAGGACCAAGGTAAGACCGGTACGATACTCTTTCCATGGAATCGTACCGGGATCTTCGGCTAAACCAATTGGCCAAGTTTCTCTTCCTTTAACATTTGGTTCACCAAGTAATTCCAGGACAGAGAAAATCTCCTTTGATGTGGTCGATTTCGATACGGCATATAACGCCATACTCGGACAACCAACTTTGGCAAAATTCCTAATGGCTACTCATTATGGATATCAATGTATTAAGATGCCAAGTCCCAAAGGAATAATCACAATCCATTGTGACAAGAAGATGGCGCATACCTGCGACCGTCGATCCCTCAAGATGGTTGGACAAATACCAACTCGAGAAGAAAGTCAGCCTTCGACTAGCAAGTCGAAGCCTAAAGCTGCACCAAAGCCGAACGACAAAGTCAAAGAGGTTCCTCTGGACGCAGGGGAGCCCTCGAAGATTGTTCGCATCGGGGATACTTCCGACCCCAAATAGGAAGACGCCCTCATCGCCTTCCTCCGAGCTAACGCAGATGTCTTCGCGTGGCAAGCATCCGACATGCCCGGAGTCCCCAGGGAGGTGATCGAGCAAAGAGGCTAGCTACGGCGACAAAGTACCGTAAAACAAAAATTACGGAGATTTGCCCTAATCGACGAGATGCTATTAAATCGGAATTGGATAAGCTACTTAAGCAGGCTTTATAAGAGAGGTCAACCACCCAGAGTGGTTGGCTAATCCTGTAATGGTTAGAAAGTCAAATGGCAAATGGCGTATGTGCGTAGACTTTACTGATCTTAATAAAGCTTGTCCAAAAGCGATTTTCCTTTACCTCGTATCGATCGGTTGGTTGATTCTCTGCGCAGTTGTGAAATGTTAAGTTTTTAGATGCATATTCGGATACCACCAAATCAATATGTGTCTAGACGATGAAGAAAAGATCGCATTTATTACACCATTTGGTATATTTTGCTATGTCAAAATGCCATTTGGTCTAAAAAATACTGGCGCTTCTTTTCAGCGCTTGATGCAAGCAACTTTTTCATCTCAATTAGGCGAAATCTAGAAGCCTATGTTGATGATCTAGTTGTTAAAAGCATCAAGAGACTTAATCATATTACTGACCTGCAAGAAACATTCGATAATCTCATAAAATATCGCTTAAAACTCAATCCTGAGAAGTGTGTGTTCGGAATCTCTTCAGGAAAATTGCTTGGATTCCTAGTATCTATACGAGGAATCGAAGCAAATCAAAAGATCAAGGCCATTCTCCAAATCGCCCTCAACCACAAGGAAAGAAGTTCAGAAACTCACTGGGTGCATGGCGGCTTTAAGTCGTTTCATCGCACGATTGGGAGAAAAAGGACTACCTTTCTTTAAACTTCTAAGGAAACACGAAGGTTTTGAGTGGTCGAAAGAGACAAACACTGTCTTTGAGGATGTCAAGAGGTACCTTACGAGTGCTCCTATTCTGGTCTCTCCGAAGCCAGAAGAAACGCTCTTAATTTACCTAGCTGTCACACCACAGGCAGTAAGCGCAGTACTGGTCGTAGAACGTGAAAACATACAACGACCAGTTTACTACGTGAGTGAAGTTTTACACGGGCCTAAGGAGCGTTACCCTCAGGTCCAAAAGCTTCTATATGCCCTCCTCATGTCTTCGAGGAAACTGCGGCATTATTTTCAGACGCACAAACTAGCTGTGTCGTCTGAGTTTTCCTTAGGAGCGATCCTCCACAATAGGGAAACAGCGGGACGCATGGCAAAATGGTCAGTCGAACTTGGGGAGTTCGACATCCATTCGTGTCCCGAACGGCCGTTAAATCGAGATCTTGGCGGACTTTGTCGCCGAATGGACAAATCCTAAACTGCTCAGGATCCCCAAACGATTCGCACGACCGATGGGCGATGTACTTTGACGGTCGCTTACTTTAAGTGGCTCGAAATTTGGTCAGTGGTCTGGTATCTCCTACCGAGAGACCTTAAAGTATGCCATATAATTAAACTTTCGGGCCACTAACAACGTGGCGAAATCTGAAGGTTTGCTAGGCGGCATACTGCAACGAAGCGCTCGATTCGCCGACTACTCGTGAGAGCAGACTCTCAACTAGTCGTGAATCAAGTCGGACAAGAGTACCGGTGCTCTAACCCGACAATGTCTCGGTACTTATCGGAAGTGCGTAAGCTAGAAAAGCATTTTTAGATTTGAGGCACAATTCATCCTCGAAAGGATAATTTCCTCGCACTGCCGACTTGCTCGAATAGCTTCTTCCCGATCTGAAGTACCAAAAGGAGTCTTCTTGGAACAACTCGAAGCCATCTCGGTTGACGAACCGAGACACCTCCTATTGAGACAGCCTCTCTAGAATACGAGGATACATGGATGGCACCCATCTATGAATATCTTGAAGGGTTACATGCGAAAGACGCGATCTCGAGGCGGATCGCTTATCCCAAAAAGCCAAAATGTATACTTTGGTTGAAGGAGTCCTCTATAAACGAGATACTCAAGGGGTGCTCATGCGATGCATTCCGCAGAGAAGGATTAACACTCCTTCACGACATACATGGTGGCATCTATGGAAATCATGCTTCCTCTGACGCTGGTCGGTAAGGCCTTTCGACAAGGTTTTCTTGTATCGCCAACACCTTTACGATGCTAAAGAGTTGGTTAAAAGTGTGTCGATGCAGTTTCATAGCGAGCATGATACACCAACCACCTCGGGCATTACAAACAATACCTCTATCTTGGCCTTTTGCGACACAGGGATCTCGATATCCTAGGACCGTTCCCCAAAACTCCAGGAGGTTTCGAGTTCCTTTTGTGGCTATTGATCGTTCACAAAATGGATTGAAGCCGAACACTCGGATCGATAACAACGAAGCGGCAAAAGCGGTTTATGATGAGATGCGTAATTACTCGATTTGGAGTACCGAGTCGAATAATTACAGATAATGGTAAGCAATTGTCGAGCGTAAAATTTCAGGAATTTTGCGACGAGTTGGGTACCAAGTTGTGTTATGCTTCTATAGCCCATCCCCAAAGTAATGGGGCGATCGAACGTGCAAACGGCCAAATAATGAGAGGAATTAAGACTCGAGTCTTGACCCGACTCATCAAGCGCTCGGGGCTTGGGTACAAGAGCTACCCTCTGTGTTATGGGCATTCAGACGACTACTAGTCAGACTCAGGTGAAACACCATTCTTTCTAGTCTTCGGAGCTGAAGCCATGCTTCCTCGGAACTAAAGATACGGTCAACACGAGTTGAAACTTTCACAGACTCCAACCAAGAACAACTTCGAGCAGATGATATTAATCTACTTGAAGAAAGGAGAAACCAGACCCTAATTCGTTCAGCAGTCTACCAACAAGCCCTGCGAAGATACTACAATCGTAAGGTCCAACCTCGCAACCTCGCTGTAGGTGACTTGGTATTGAGGCTCTGCCAATCCAAGTCTAATCGGAACAAACTTTCTCCCAAGTAGGAAGGTCCTTACACAGTGGTCGAAGTTACTCGTCCAGGGTCGGTACAATTGGCAATGGAAGACGGCCAGGTTCTCTCGAATTCTTGGAACATCGACCAGTTACGCAAGTTTTATGTGTAACCAATCATTCAGACAATAAAAACTCAGGTTTTCTCTATCTCTATTGTCTTACTTTTGAGTAGTGCTTTCATAATCTTTCGACTATATTCCAAACACCCAGTTTCCTTTACACTGGTCGAAAGGCAAGTAACATCACCTAGTCGAAGCCTCTCCTCTCTGCATGTGGTCCTGCCCACTAAAAGGAGCTTCCTAGTATTGACTCGTTACTCACTTTTGCCGCCAACACAAAGAGCTCGGGTCTATTTAGTCGAAATATTTTTGAAAGCCTACTCCTTTCACCTTAGATTATTTCTTGATTCTTTTGAAAAATATTCTAAGCGAGTGCACTTTTTAGATTTATTCACCGCCTTTGGTGTATTCGATTAAGTCTCAACTAAGTCGGAGGAAAAAACACATCTAGTCGAAGTCTCTCCTCTCTCTGCGTGGTCCCGCCCACTAGAAGGAACTTCCTAGCATCGTGCGATTTCCTACTCTTGATACCGGGGCAGACTTATCGAGTCCTCCAAAGAAGGGCGAACGAATTTTTGAAGTCCTCTCGGATGTTTGTTTAACTCAAGTTCTTTGTTCTCGATTTAATTAATCTAGTCGGAGATGGTGACATCACCTAGTCGAAGACTTTCTCTCTGCGTGGTCCCGCCCACTAGAAGGAACTTCCTAGTGTCGATTAGTTACTAATTTTTCGACCAATTGCATGACAATCGTGACCAAAAACTACAAGTTAACCAAACCTCTCTGTTTTCAGAAACCCTTTTTAACACTATTTACTTAGTTTGTCTAAACAAACTAAGCAAATAGTCGGGGGCTAGGATAAAGTTATTAATTTGACTTCATTTCTTAGTCTTTCATTCGTTAATTATCTTTTGAGTTACTAACTACTCGACAAGATGATTTGCAGGAAAAAAGATGGATTATATAATACATCGGCAAAAGCTGGTTTTTTCCACAGGTTTGTTACAAACTACTCTGAAGAAGGAGAGCCCAGTCGCATCTCCTCCGAAACCTTCCGGGCAACTAATTGCATTTCTTCAATCAGACGACTTTCTTCTGCTTCAGTGCAGTCGAAGTCGGCTTTGATTGGTTGAACATTAAGGCTGGGGTCATGAGCTTTAAGTTTTGCCAATGCATAACTTACTGCAACTTCGACCGCCTCCTTTATCGATTCAGCTTGGTTGGTCTTCAGGGTGGTCATCAGTTCTTGCAAAGTCCCGACTTGTTCCCCAATTGTACTTACGTGGCGACCATCGTATCATCTTGAGGAGCTTTTCCTCGAAGATGTAGCTCACCAAGTACATTGTTCAGAGGCGTGACCTTGCTTTGAAGATTAATCTTCATTGTCTCCATCTCTGTTGGAGTGCAGTCGAAGCCTCGCGAGTTGTTTGTTTTCGACGATTGCTCACGAAAAGAATAAGACCGGTCAAGCAAAAATAAACTTCTAGAGGAAAAGAAAACAAAAATAATCACAAGTAAAAGATTTCCTTACCTGCTAGTCGAGAATCCAATTTATTGATTTCTTCCTCATGGGAGGCAACGGTCTCAGCATGCTTCTTCTCCCATGATCTAATCTCCTCCGCATTTTCTTTGGCAATGCGGACAGTCTCGGTATAAATCATGGTTTTATCCCTGAGCTCATTTTTGAGACTTCCCAGTTCACGGTCCATTTCTAGAAAAGAAATAAGAGTGAAAAAAGGGAAAGAACTCGTAAAGGACTGCAGGTAAAGAATTACTTACCTGATCGTCGGGATTTTAACCTCGTAATTTCTTCATCTTTCTCTCTGGAGATACGAGAAATCTCACGAATGACCAAAGTTTTATCTTGGACTTCATTCTGGAGCTTTCTCATATCATCTTCTTTTCCTAAAATCAGGTAAAGAAGTAACAGTCAGGTAAAGATCAAGAACATAAGCAGTATTAAGTTCAAAGACTATCGTTTATCCTTTCCTCGCACCTTTTAGGTTGCGAGTTAGCTTCTTTCAACTTCCTCATGAGAAATTCTACTTTTTCCCATAGCTGTCTCGACTCCTCTTTTTGATAGTCGGCGAGTCGACCAGTCTTTTAAATCGCTTTTTAACTTTGTAAGGTTAAAAGTGGATATGAACATTATTAAAATGGTTGTAAGCTCTCCTACAACCATTGATCTAGTCGTAAGTTCTTCTCGACTATGGATCTAGTCGTAAGCCTTTTACGACTAGTACCTAGTCGTGAGTTTTTCCGACAAACCCGTAAGCACTATATAAGTAGTCGGGTTTAAAACAACTATGAAAAATAGTGACTTACCACCTCTCTCGCTTGTTTGCGAGTTCCTCTTTCTGTCATGACTCTAGAAGTTGTCGGTGATATTCACCGACAACGGAAATTGCTCTAGAGCTTTACGCAAAAGGAAAGACGATGAAAACAAGGGAAGATCACGTATATAAGTATTCTTAAATACTTACACTCATAGTTGATCGAGCAAATATCGAGTAAACCGACTCTGGATGCTTGACTTGTCCACTCTATCGACTGATCCCACAAATCTTCTCAAGGCGCTCATTGTCAAAAGTGTCCCTCTATTGGGAATGTCTTTGGGATGAGGACTCGATGGCGAGATCTAAAGCGAAGACCCTACTATGGAAGCGGGGCCAAAGAAATCGAATGGTTGAAGTATTCCTCATCTTCGATTAAAATTGCGACATCTCTTTGGGTACCGGGAAGGAAGTCGCAACAATTTCCTTTCCACTTACGGTGGTCGGTACATCACCACCTTGGGCGAGGCTTCTCGACCGCCTGCTGGTCCCACGACCACCTCGGTGGTCATGGCATTACCTCGATGTCGTAGCTGCAACCTCGGGGTCATGGTGGCTACTTGATGGTTGTAGCCGCTACAGTGGTTATAGCCGCCACCTCGGTGGTTGTGGTTGCTACCTCGTGACCATGGCTACAACCCGTGGTTGTGACAACCGCCTCGAGAACTCGACTTCTTCCACCGCTTGGGCGAGGATGATCCTTGACCACTCATTGTCGGCTCTCCAATCGTTGGAGAGCGAAAATGGGCTTCTCGATAGAAGCCACCTCGAGGATTGAAGAAGTCGAGCTAAAACAAACAAAGGATAGCAAGTCAAATTGTGGAAAGCAAAAGGTAAATGTTGTTCTTACACTTTAGCTTGTTTCACATACCTCTGCATCCTGGACTTGATCGAAACTTTGAAGCCATCTTCCGATGGAAGGGTTCCTCGACTTCTTTACTACGACCACGTCGGTCGTAGCTCAAGATGATGAATAGTCTCGGCCACGACCACGTCTGTCGTAAATCTTGGCGAGGACCATCTCTCGGTCTCGACTTTCCGGAGGGCAATCGGTCTCGACCACTCTAAAGCAACCCTACCCTCAGCGGTAGGCTCATTTGGATCGGCGTTGTCCTTCACAAAAGACATAAATTCCTTCGGTTCTCCTTTTCTAGTTGCTTGACAAAGCTAGAAGTGGCGGCGTGTGAAGCTTTCTTGTCATAATAAAAAGGTACCTTGGCCTTGTGGACTTTACGCTGGGAGGTTCTTGACCTCCTCGGTCTCCTCATTGCGGCAGCTTCGGTTCGGCCTTGCAGTGGGCGTGCTCTTGCCCTTACAGGCCTTGCGCTGAGGTTCTTCATCCTCCTCAACTTCATATTTTCGACCTCGGCTATTGTTGCGAGTGTGCATCTTGCAGAACCTTGCCGAGGACACGGTCGAAACAAAGGAACTTGAGCTCGGTCCTCCTTATCGGCGACTCTTGTAAGTCGGCGCTTTTTCGTCGGAGGAGATGAGCCCTTGACCCTTTATCGCCCTATGCCAATAGTCACCGGTTCGACCTCTTAAATGCGTCCAGCGGTTTCCATGCCTACTTTACGTAAGAAAAAGCGAAAAAGAAGAATCAATGACCCGATCGTAAGTTTTTCTCGACCGGTATCTAGTCGTAAGCTCTTCTACGACATGACCCTGATTGTAAGATTTTCTACAATCACTACCTAGTCGTAAGTTCTTTCTACGATTATAAAGTCCTAAAAATAAAATCAACTTTTGATTACCTTTAGGCGCTCAACCTTTTCCTCTGCGGACAAAACCGCAAGGATTTGAGAACCGCCATTAGGGTGGCGGAGGCTTCTCTGGCGAGTTTGACTCGAGCGTCAATCTCTGCTGTGAAAGATCTGTATAAAATAGATAAAGATACTCGTCAGACAATTCTGAAGAAGACCAAACTGAGAATTAAGTCGAAAAACTACTTACTCTCCTCGTAGTCCACAGTCGGTCTTTTGGCCCCGTGTACCTCCACATAGGAGGTACTCGTTTCTTCAAGGGGCTAATTCGACGTGTGATGAAATCCTTCACCACATGCCATCCAGTTAATCCATCTGCTTTCAAATCCTTGATGGCTTGAATATAGGGGGCAATCCGACTGATATCCTAGGGAGTCGAATCCCAGGAAGCTTTCTTTTCGCTGACCTTCCCTCGAAGGTAAGGTGTCTTGAGGTGACTTTCGGTAAAACCACCTCTTCCTCTGACGCCACGAAGACTGGTGAATATGTGAATGTACTCCCTCGACTTCCCGTCATGGAGCTTCAGACCAAACTTCCGGCTATTCGACAGCGAGCCATTAGTAGAAATCTTGAAAGAGCTCAAGATCCACCGGAATTCAAATCGCCTCCGAGAGATACACAAATCGCTCGGCATTGTGATGGAATTGGGACCAAGGTTCACCAATTCCACCTCAAAATCTTTCAGTATAAGTGTGAAAAGGGTGAAGCGAGCAATCGTAGACCACACTCTGTCGCCTAGAAGACGGGATTTGTTCATCCTCCCCCGATGGCCATTGCTACTTGTACGCCGGGAACCACTCCGCAAGAACTTTCTCTGGAATCTTCCCAGTGTTGACAAGGGCTTGCATCTTCACCGTATCCATCTCTGACTCGGCCCACTCGGAGACTCTCCGGGCCATTTCTCTCAGAAGGAAATTCTTGATTGAGTTGATGGCGGAGAAGACAAGAACTTAATGAACGATGGGATGATTTGGGGAAAAGTGTGAACCCTAAGTCTTACCCATTAAGTATTTATAATCGAACCTTGGTAGGGGCGTGGTATTCAAAGGTTGCCACCTCTCGGGAACCGCTCAGCAGACGAGCTAACGAGCGTCGTTTAAAATTCCCCAGCGTGTCCGATCGAGAAAATCGGGTTTGCTTTTACACATCAAGCGAAATTACTTCCTTGGTTAGATTCTTTTTAACCAAAGGAAATGTTAATCGGAAGGTTTTCTTCCGATCACTATGCTCGACCACCTTGTGATCGTAGAAATGTTCTCGACTATTTGATAGCGTAAGCAATTCCCTTGACCAAGCATATTTCGGTCAAAGTAGTACACTAATGACGAAGAGTTTTTCTTTCGACTATCTTTCTCGACCCTCTCGTGGTCGTAAGACCATCTATAACCCCTTTACCAAGTAAGTTGCTTTCACTTGAAGTGGGGGCTAGATGGCGAGGATATAATAATCCTCACTTTATCTTTTATCTATATTTCTTATTAAAGGTAAATATGGCGTCATATGGTCCCTGAGTATACCCTTAATGTTATAAGGGAAGAGCTTACTGGGTGGTCGTAAGTTCTTCTCGACCACCCTCATAGTCGTAAGTTATGCTACGACTACCCAATAGTCGTGAGTCTTGCTACGACTACCTCATGGTCGTAAGTTCTTCTACGACTAGGTCAACTTCTGACCACCTTATGATCAATTAAACCTACATACAAGTGGGCTCAATTGATTAAGGAATTCAAGCAGATCATCATAATTTGTTTGCTCTGCTGTAATAGCACGTAATGCTCCATTATCTCGGTATATTCTTTGTTAGGCGTGAAGGAGTTATCGCGGTGATTACTACTAACGTCGCCCGTTACGGGATGTAATGAGCGCCGCTTCACAGGCTACGCTCCTTCACGTACTATATAAAGGCGGCAATCAGAGAAGGAAGGGCGGATCGAATCGGGCCATCATGAAGACAATTTAGCACTATCATCTGTAATAGTCTTAGCTTTTTCTCCTGATTGTTCAGAATACACTCAATACCATACACACACAGGAGTAGGGTTATTATTCTCTCCGGAGAAGGCCTGAACTTGTATAAAAATCCCCGTGTCAATATCTCTGCGTGATTCCATTCTAGGAGACCCCCCGAATCAAACAATCTTTACGTAAGTTCGGTTCTAAAACACCGACAAGTCTATTTCACTTGTCTCTAAGAAATACCACGTAGACTTTTTGATGACATGACGAAGAGTAAAGGAGGAGAGAGAAGCAAATCGACGTCTCAGGAAATGACGGTCGTGTAAACGCGAAACGAGGCGAAGCGACGAAGGTGTATCTGTTGGAGCGCGTCGTCGTTTGCTTGCAGCGTTTTTGTTCTTCTCGGCGGATCCCAGTAGCGAGCCATTTCCTTCCGCGCCCGCTTGCTTTCCTTCCGCGCGCGTTCTTGCTCTGCTCGCGTTCATCTCGTTCCACCTCGCGGCGGCGCGCGATCGAAGAAGATGGTCGCGGCATCGCCGGCCATGCGCGCCGCCATTGTCGCCCGCCACCATCCCTTTGTCTCCAAGGAGATCCAGAGGTGGCCGTCTCGTCGGCTCCCTCCGCCACTACCTCGAGCACGCGTCGGCGGCGGCGGCTACGACATAGTGTCTGCGGCAACCTCGGCGACGGTACCAAGTCGCCGTCAAGAATCTCCTCAACAACAGTGCGCACATGCCTTGACTGCATCTTTTCGCATGTGCCGTTCTTGACAAAAAATTTGACTGTTGCTCACGGTGGGGACAAGCGAGAAGGAGTTCAAGGTGGAAGTGGAGGTAATCGGCGCGTCCGCCACAAGAATCTGGTCGGTTCTTTGGACTCTCATGCCGAGGAGCTCACCGTGCGTCTTGAACTCTTGCGCCTTGATGAATCCTTCCGTTTTCATCGGATAAAAGATATTCATGTCGTAATTTGCAGTATAATTCCTACCTACTTATGTCAAAAAAAAAATTACATCAAAAAAAAAAATCCTACCTACCACTCTTGCTTGTGATCTCAGGATACTTGTCTACGAGTACGTCAACAATCAACCTAGAGCAGTGGCTTCATGGCGATGTTGGGCCTGTGAGCCCACTATCTTGGGACATCCGGATGAACATCGTGCTCGGAACAGCGAAAGGGTGGGTGAACTCTTCTATGTTTTCTTTGTTCACGCACCTCCGCATCTTGCATCGGTTTGTGAATTTGTGATCCGACTTTGGGTTTGAGATGATTAAGGATCACATACTAGGTGACCAGGATCGGCGTGAAGCCCCAAACTTTCCTTTGATGCTAGCGGAATAGTGTCTACAAATTTATCAAGCCACCTATCACGATCTTGATCACCAATGAATCTTTATATCGACAAGGATGGCATAATTCTTTAGCTTATCACTCCCGGTGTCTCTCGCTTTGATGAATTGCTCATATTTGCTTGCTTTGGAGCATCCTTGAGACATCGATAGGGTTAAGTGCGATACGTGGGCCTCGTTTGTTTGAGAACGATCGGTGTTGTCACCGGTATATCTTTAGGTTCAAGGTCCATCGTTTTCCTAACAAGAAGATCAACCTCATGTTGTTTGTTATCCTCGTAGTCTTTATGCATAAGGTTCCACAGTTTCTTTGACTCGTGTCATAGACCTTTGGATAATGAATCCGGGCATTCCTTCCGAGGAATCTTCTTGTCTTTGAAATTAACTTGCAATGGGTAGCTCTTTTAGTTAGTCTGTGGTCTTGTTCCTCCTCTGAGCTTTGTTTGTTGAAAACCCTCGAGAATTCATATCACTTATAACAGATTCGATCATTTGCATGTTGAGACCCGGTTCACTTGCTATTACCGCTAGGAGGCTAAATTTGGTGGAACTCGGCTCAAGTTATCATGTCCTACCAATTAGAGCTAGGAGCACGGAAATCCTGGCGGTGGTAGCCCATATTCTGGTGAAATATGTTCAAGTTTGGTGGAATTCTTACCTAGATGATGAAATATGTTCAAATTTGGTGGAATTCTTTAAAGTTCTATTTGAATTTTTTCCATGGTTGCTGCTAACCATACTATTTTTGGTGTTCACACAGGTTTATTTGCAAGCACCTGAAGAATTGCTAGTGATCGCTCTTTTGTTGCAGCTTGTTATGTGTACACTGTTTCAAGAAAGTGCTAATTATAGCCATATTGTTAGGCATTTTTTTTAGTTCTACTTTTATTTATGGCTAAATTGTTGGAACTTTTATTTGGTTGTACTTTGCAGTACTTGTTTCGGTTTATTGCATACATTGATTTGCTATGTGATGAGCCATCGATCTATACATTGCATGATTTGTTGTCTCTTGGATGATGTATGACATGATATGTCGATTTGTTGTTCAGTTCTAGGGTTATAATCATGCAAAGCTTCAACGCTTGTGAGGTTTGGTGTTAGAATTGCTGCTTGTTTATATATGTAGATGTAACCAAACAACACATGTAGATCACAAAGATTAAAGTTAGTGTTGATCACTATGGTTATTTGATCCATGCAAAGCTTAAATGCTTGTGAAGGTGTTAGAGACAACCTAAGAGACAAGTTATTGGAATAGTTATCTCTAATATTATCTCAAAATGACATGGATGGTATTAGAGACAAGTTAAGAGACAAACTATTGGAGATGTCACCGCCGACAAAAGCCGAAACGTGCCGGCCCATCTGGAGGCAACGCTCGGCCGGAGACACGAAACACTAGCACGCAGGCCCGCAATCTCCCATCCGCCGCCTCGCCGTTTAATCCCTCGTCTCCGCACCACACCACACCACACCAACCGTTGGCGTCACAAGCGGCGTCCCCGACTCCTCGGCTCTCCGATACATCTCTCCACTCCGGGGGCTAGGGGCGTATTGCGTACAGTACAGCGCGCGAGGAGGCGGCGCAGCAACCGCGCAGTCGCGCGTGCGGCGCTGCACATGGAGTCGTCATGGATGGGAACGCGGCCGATTGGAGCCGCGAGTTTTCCGGGCCGCGCTACTTACTGAGCCGAATGTTGCAAGTGTCGTCCACGGGCTCGCACTTGCTTCCAGGATGTCAGCGGCCCGCATTGGCGATGTCTGGCATCGCACCTGCTGCCAGACATGGGCGGAATGTTCCAGCGGCGCCGCGTGGCCCAATTCACGAGGTGGGATTTGTTGGGCTAAACACATCTATGTCTGGCCCATGCTTCAACCCACATGGTCACGTGGTCCGGACTCCGGAGCGCGCGAAAACGACCCTCTTCCCGCCACGCCGCCCGCCTCCTCCCGCCAAAACGTGCCCCTTGGCTCCCAGGTTTTACCCCAAATCTGAACCCACCCGCGACCCCCGCCGCCACATTCCCGCGCGCACCCCTGATCCTTTCTTCCGTCGTTCTCGTGTTCCATCTCCGACGCGGCAGCCATGGACGTCAACGAGGAGGCCATGGCGGCGCACAAGCGCGTCTTCCTCGACTTCCTCGACCAAGACGTAAGTACACCCCCCGTCGTCCCTTCCCCGCCCCCGCCGCCTCGCCGGCATCCTGGCTGACGTTCTTGCTTCCGCAGGTCGGGAAGGGGGTGTACATGCAGGCCGTGCGCGACATGGTCCAGAACAAGCGCCACCGCCTCACCATCGGCATGGACGACCTCCGGAACCACAACCTCGACCTCGCCCGCAGGTGGCCGCGGCCCGCCGCCTTCCTTCCCCACTCGTGCGTTGTTGATCTTGCATGGTTGATTCCTGGGTGACGCGATCTTTCCTTGCCTCTGTAGGGTGATACGGAGCCCCGGGGAGTACATGCAGCCGGCGTCGGACGCGGTGACGGAGGTGGCGAAGAACCTGGATCCCAAGTTCTTGAAGGAAGGGGAACGCGTGCTGGTGGGATTCTCGGGGCCGTTCGGCTTCCACAGGGTCACGCCGAGGGACCTCATGTCCTCCTTCATCGGGACCATGGTCTGCGTCGAGGGCATCGTCACGAAATGTAATTGAACCACTTCCTCCTGATCATACTCTGGTTATATGCCGTAGTTTTTGTGTGATTTAATTGGCTGATCTGGTATTAAATTGTGGTCAATAATTTTGTAAGCAGTTCCAGTTAAGTTCTAGCATTGTTCTTGCTAGTGAAGAAAAGATCTATCCTAATTCAATTGGTAAGTCGTGGTAAATGAGAACAACAAAAAAGGAAGGGATAAAACATTGCCAGTATTAGCCCCGAGACAGTACAAAAATTGCACTGGAACGAGAAAGTTTTTTTAGAACAAATAGAATGAGAATGTTAAGCTGTATCAGATACTTGATTGGGTAATTAGACATCTAATTTTAGACTTGTGGTATTAGTGCAGCCAAATAAGCTGTGCATAACTCACTAAGTCTATCAAATCCTTACTCTCTGCCAGCAACCTCATAGTTCATAAGCACTTGACTTTAGAAGATGTATCTCTAGTGTAGTACATTTACACCCCTGGGGCTAATGTTATTTTACTTTTCTAACAAAATCAGGCTCGCTGGTAAGGCCGAAAGTTGTTAAGAGTGTTCACTACTGCCCTGCTACTGGGAATTTTCTCTCACGTGAATACAGGGACATCACATCTTTTGTAGGCTTGCCTACTGGTTCGGTTTATCCAACAAGGGTACATTCTTATGGTCTGCTTTCATTCAATTCCATTCAATCAAGTCTCTTTGATATTGTATTTGTAATGCTGCTAAATCTGGAATGTTTAGGATGAAAACGGTAACTTGTTGGTCACCGAGTATGGGATGTGTGAATACAAGGACCACCAGACATTATCCATGCAAGAAGTGCCTGAAAATTCTGCCCCTGGACAGCTCCCAAGAACTGTGGATGTTATTGTAGAAGATGATCTTGTAGATTCTTGCAAGCCAGGTGACCGTGTTTCAATTGTCGGTGTATACAAGGCTCTTCCAGGGAAAAGCAAGGGCAGTGTTAGTGGTGTGTTCAGGTTAGTCCAGTTACGACCTTCATTTAAACTGGCTTAATTTTTTCATTTTTATGCGATCTGATGTGGTTTCATATTATTATGCCCATAGGACTGTCCTTATTGCAAATAATGTTTCACTTATGAACAAAGAAGCAAATGCACCTGTCTATACTCGGGAAGATCTGAAGCGGATGAAAGAAATATCAAGGAGAAATGACACATTTGACTTGCTGGGAAATTCACTTGCTCCATCTATATATGGCCATCTCTGGATAAAGAAGGCAGTCGTACTATTAATGCTTGGTGGTGTTGAGAAGAATCTGAAAAATGGAACTCACTTGAGAGGGTTAGTGTTTATACTTTGTATGATTGCTGCTGTTATATGATTTCATTGGTTATAATGTACGTATATCTTTCGTATGCAGAGATATAAACATGATGATGGTGGGAGATCCTTCAGTTGCCAAGTCTCAGCTCCTAAGAGCTGTCATGAACATAGCCCCTTTGGCTATCTCAACAACCGGAAGGGGTTCATCTGGTGTTGGTTTGACTGCTGCTGTCACTTCTGATCAAGAGACTGGTAAATTTTTGAAAGCCTTTTCATACACTTCCGTTTGGTTTCTGTAGAAGTTCTGACCAAATGCCTGTTGTCAGGGGAAAGAAGGCTCGAGGCTGGTGCCATGGTTCTTGCAGACCGTGGTGTTGTCTGCATTGATGAGTTTGATAAGATGAATGATCAAGACCGAGTTGCTATACATGAAGTTATGGAACAGCAAACTGTGACGATTGCCAAGGCAGGAATTCATGCCTCGCTAAATGCGAGATGTAGTGTAATTGCTGCAGCAAATCCAATATATGGAACCGTAAGCTCTTGTAGTTTCTTTTATTTGCTGCTTAATGGTATTCTACTGGGGAAGTTGCTGTTTCTGACAATAATTTCCGGCTGCATGACAGTATGACCGTTCATTGACACCAACAAAAAACATCGGGCTTCCGGATTCACTGCTCTCACGTTTTGATTTGCTTTTCATTGTTCTTGATCAAATGGATCCTGAGATTGATCGTCAAATTTCAGAACATGTTTCACGGATGCATAGATATTGCACTGATGATGGAGGTGATTTTATGTTTACAATACAGTGAGATTTATTTTCAGGCTTTTTACAGTTCTTTCCATCTGCTTTGCTTAAAAAACCAAAATTGTAAATTGCAGGAGCAAGGTCTCTTGATAAAACAGGATATGCTGAAGAAGAAGATGGTGATGCTAATGCAGCCATTTTTGTCAAATATGATAGAATGCTTCATGGGCAGGATAGGAGGAGAGGCAAGAAGGCCAAACAGGACAGGCTGACTGTCAAATTTCTGAAGAAATATATTCATTATGCGAAAAACCTTATTCAGCCAAAGCTCACTGACGAGGTAATGTGTATAACTAAGTACAGTAGCCACTAATGACTATCAGGTTCTGGTTACAATGTTGATGTAGCTGATATAGTACTTCCCCCCGCGGAAAACACTTTCTGTATTTTGGTGTTTTGTTGATAGCTTTCTCCATTGTACAAGAACAATTCTGTCGTGTGTTACATAGTAGCAAGATCCCTCTTCAGATATAGCATTTAAACTGTTGTGCTCCTACAGGCGTCTGATCATATTGCAACTTCATATGCTGAGCTCAGAGATGGTAGTGCAAATGCAAAGGTTTGCTCTAAGCATGGCTCCTTACTTTCTTGTTAATGTTATATGTTTATAATTTTTCTGTTTTATAGTCTGGTGGAGGTACACTTCCAATCACAGCGAGGACATTGGAAACAATAATTCGTCTATCTACTGCTCATGCCAAGATGAAATTGAGACATGAGGTACTTTGCTCTGCACTACATATGTTTACTTAATCCAATCATCCAAGCAAGTCGTCTTTATCAAGAACTCTCTAGATGAACCAAAGTACCTATTACTTTAGGCATACTTTTTCCTGAAACTTGACTGAGAAATCAGACATTTCTACTGTCAGTGTTCTATTTCTAAAGCAGTTTGTATTCATTGTTTTGAAGGATAGCAGATGTGAAACATTTTACCTTGAGAAAATCTAATCGCATGGCCGGTATCTTCTGTCGCAGGTTCTAAAATCTGATGTCGAGGCTGCATTGCTAGTTCTGAATTTTGCAATATACCATAAGGAATTGACTGAGATGGAAGAGCGCGAACAGAGAGAGATGGAGATGACACAACAAGCGGATCATGATGCAGGTGCAAGTGGTGGCAATGTGAATGGGCATGGAAGGTGAATTGACAACTTTATGCGTAGTGTATAAGTGTCTATTTTCTTAAAGAACTGTTTCATCAATCACCAATTACAGTATCCAATATGTGCATTTTTGTTCCCTTTTAATCTTTAGCAAGTTTTCTCTCCATTGTTCCCAGAAAAGAATTTCATCTCCATTTAACTATACTATACTCCTGAGAATGTTATTTATTTCATTAGAGAATTTAACTGCATCCAGCTCCATTGACATAAGCAAATCAATATTAAGAACTGGACATCGAAAGCTCAAAAATTGAAGAAACTAATGGCGCACATTAGAAAATTGTGTTGATATGTAATACAATAAGAACATAGAATAGCAACTCCATTTTACAAAGGTTTAGTACGCACCAAAGCGCAATCAACTGATTGCTGCAAATTGAAAAGAGTGCAATTTTACACTACAATTCATTGTTTCCAGCTAGTTGTATTAAATAAAGTTTCACATTTTTTTCTCTACTCTCCCAGCTCTGGAAACGACCCAATGGATGTGGATGTAGGCAATGCATCAAATGATCAGGATGTTCCTGCAGAGAGGTTACTACACAACCTTAAATTTGCAAAATCTGAATCTTAGCTTTCATTTATTGTTTTGCAGCTGGTTCATTGCTTCCATTGTGATATCATAACTTGCAGAATTGAAGCATTTGAGGCGATTCTTGGTCAGCATGTGTTGGCATACCATCTTGACCAAATTTCAATTGATGAAATTGAGCAAACAGTTAATAGAGAGGCAGCTCCTCCTTACACTAGACGCCAAGTTGAATTCGTTTTGGAGGTACGAGAAAAACTGGTTTTACTTCAGGATTGTCACAGAAAGGTTAACCGCGATACTTCATTCTTATATCGGTTGTGACTAATTTAATTTCCTTGTGCTTTCAGAGGATGCAAGATGCAAACAGGATAATGATACGGGATGGCATTGTTCGAATCATCTAACTACCACATGGTTTGACAATGGACAAGCTGATTGTGCTGTGCGCCGTCGTGATCTATTCCTAAATGCTTCTCCAGTTTGTTGGAATCCTTGTCGTTGTTCTGCAGATAATCTGCTCATGTAACTGAGGTATTTGTTGGTGTACCAGACTTGCGTAAATTATTTTTTATCAGCGAGGTTTGAGATGACAATCGGTTCCCTTGTACCTTTAATTCATGTAGTGTAGCACTGTAACGTACAATTTCTCTGACCTAGTGATATTTAGCCCCCGATCTGGCTTTGTTATCGGATTACGTGCAACTAATTTGAAGCAGGCATGTACAGCTAATAAGGTTCATACTGTGCTGACAGCCCAGTTTTATTGGGTTCTAAAATCTCCAATGCTGCAGCCTGCGTCGAATGGCTTGGCTTGGGTTTGAATGCGGCTGTTTCTTGGCCCTTCTGAGATGAGAAAATGGCACCAGCTCCAATCACATTCAGGCATATTTCGGGTTGGAAATGTGAGTGTATTAAGCGCGTTGTCACATGCTCACATAGGCTCGTGGGCGAATTCTCTGAGAAATGTCAAGGGATGTTCCAGGTCGCTGGTATCAACTACAGCGATCCGCGTTGTTAAGCGTCAAGCTAAAACGGAGGTGTGATTCTAAAGCGTAAGCTATTACTAATCTGTTATCTTATTAAAGCCAAGTAAAAGAAGTCAACATGTTCCCTTAAAGGACTAGAAATTCCCATATTATCTACACCGTCGATCGCAGTGGCCTAGTGGGTCCTGATTATAACGGTTCAGATTAAAAAAATCAGAGTCTACGTCAAGTACAATAAAACTGAATTTTGAAATAAAAAATAAGATAAAATCAGCAATTTGATTTCCATATGAATTCCTACGTAAAAGAGCCTATCTCAAGCACAATAAAACTGATATTCAGAATAAAAATAAAACAAAATTAGCAATTTGATTTTCATATGAATTTCTAAGTAAAATATCCAAATAATTACAATTCGAATAAAAATAAAGAAAAAAGGCAATTGTATATGTATATGAAATCCAACAAAAATAAATAAATTTCGGAATAAAAATAAAATAAAATTAGCACTTTTATTTCGATAAAACTTCCAAGAATTATAACCTAAATAAAAATTAAACAATAATTGGCAATTAGATTTGTATATGAAACGCAAACAAAAAATAATTGAAATTCGGAATAAAAATAAAATAAAATTAGCAATTTGATTTCAATACTAATTCAAAAGTAAAATCCTAAATAATTGTAATTAAAAAATCAAATTAAAGAAAAATTAGCAATTAGATTCGGATATGAATTCCAAGGAAAAAATAATTGAAATCCGGAATGAAAAATAAAATAAAATCAGTAATTTGATTTCCATACAATTTCAAAGTAAAATCCTAAATAACTAAAATTTGGAATAAATTAAATAAATTTAGCAATTTGATTTGTATACGAACTCCAATAAAAATAACTGAAAATGTTGACTAAAAATAAAATTATAACGAGGATGACACGAATGGTGTCGGGGGAGACACAAAAGAAGCCACCACGTTTGCTCTCAAGGTCACGTGTTTATATTGTTGCTTTCTATGAGAATAAAAAAAAAATAACTAAAAATTTGATTAAAAAATAAAAGTTGCAATAAGGATAACATGAATGGCATCGAAGGAGACCATGAAACAGTGCAATGGCATCGATCTATCCTACAAGAAGACATTGACCATGGGGAAGCGAAGAGCCGAGGCGGCGACGACGGAGATGAGGACAATGTCGTGCTGCTCACCGGAGCCATTGAAGAGAAAGTTCAGTGTTAAAGGACCCAAGGACTGCGATGACAAGTAGTGAGCGTCGACGTTGTTGAAGAAGTTAGTGGCCAAAGAAGCTCGATGATGGAGAAACCCTGACAGAAAGGAGAAGAAGCTTTGTATTAAAGACAAGCTATGAATGATATGGAGCCATCGGGTAGCTAGGAGTGTGCCATCACTGCTGCGGGGCATGTCGTTGCCAGTGATGGCGAAAAGATTCTCTATACTGTTAGATAACGACTAAAACAAACATACCGACATCAGTGAAGATGAGAGGTTGTCACGATTAATGAGGAAGCCACAACGATGAGTTGGCCAACTTCTAAGAATAGGAGCGACCGACATGAGAGAAGAGGACATCAGACATGTATAACATCAGGCATGCGTATGTATATGCATGCATCTGTACGAATAGAAATACAGGCGCACATAGGCAGAAGAGCAAAAAGCTTAGAGTAGAGATGGTGCAATCATATTGAATAGGCTCGAGGTCACCGGAGAGAGCGTGACACATGTCCCCAGCTGGGATTGATGACGGTTGCATATGCGTGTTGGTGTCGCAACAGTTAGCATTAATAAATAATTAAGGAGAAGAAGAAAATAACTATGTGGTAAAGTATTGCATTTGAAGAGGGTAGCAGCTGAGAGGGATCGATGGAGATTTAGGCTTATTGTTGGAGGTTGAAACAAAAAACTATGATGATGAGAACAGATAGAAGACACACGGTTCGGTGGGGCAGCCAGCGTGTGAGGGAAGATAAGTTCAAGGTAGGTCGCGCATGGTATATCGGTGTATGTGCGAGCAATGTACTCCAATACCATGTAAACTATAAGATAATTTGCGCACACATAATCAACATATTGCTTGAGATTAAATAGAGGTACATATGCATGCATGTAATTTTTTAAAAAGTAACTAATAGAGTAAGAATAGAGGCATGCATCTACATGATCTATGCATGGTGGAGAGTGATTAGTTTCTAAGAACCCTAACAACTTATTATGTTCATTGATTTTCTTCCATCAAAGCTTATATTTCAATTACGTTCTTCATGTTGTATTTTCCTTCAAGCTTCTATTATCATTTATAATGTTTAGGATATCTTAAAAAATAATCTAAATTGTCTACAAGATACGTAAAATATATTCTCAAGTATTTATAGAAACTTTGAAATAAATCTAGCCTCGCAAATACACGGACCACACTGCTAGCTTAATACTAACTAACAAGAAAAAGGGACAATTCCCTATATGCCACTGAAGAACTTAGTTTGCTCCTTATATGCCATTGACGTCTCACTGACATGTGAGCCCAGGGCCTATATGTCAGTCACACAATGAGTGGCATATAAGGAATCATGTAGTTTGTCGGTGGCATGTAGAGAATTAATTCAAAAGAAAAAAAACTAGTCAAGTTGCTCTACGCTGATGTGCTCACTTGTCCACTAATAATAGGATTTTTTAAAAATAATATTATTTTAATTAAAAATTACAAAATTAAATAGTCATTTTTTTATTTACAAAAATGGCATCCTATCGCCATTTCAAATGGCGACAAGAGCCTGTTGCTAGATGAAATGGCGGCAGGTGCCCTGTCGCCATTGCAAATAGTGAACCTGTCACCAATTGAAATGGCGACAGGAGCATGTCGCCAATTGAAATAGCGATAGGGAACCTGTCGCTAGTTCAATTGGTGACATGATCCCTTTTTCTAAATTAAACTAAATTTATAATTTTGGTATATCTTTAATTGTCCGCGCTACCGATAATTTTCGAAAAGATAAGGAAATATGAGGTAGAGAAAAATTTATGGGTTTCAATGTGACCAAATATATTTGGAATGCGTTTTAGGCGGCACAATATAAAAAGTAGCCCCCTTCGGTGGCGCAATATCGAAAATAGCCCCATTCGGTGACACAATATTATAAATAGCCTCCTTCCACGGCAAAATATCGAAAATAGTCCCGTCCAGCGACGCAATATGAAGAATGCGCGACGTACTTTGAGAACAAGGTGTATTAATTTCACATACAAAAAAGCTAGAACTAGGGTGGTGTGGGGTGTCGCGATGCTGACTCCCTCACACGGTTACCTGTACACACAACAAGAATAAATAGTATCGAAATACGAGACTAGTATAATGTAAGTCATACATAAATTAATATTTACATAACAAGACTGATACATCTACTCGCGGGCCCACTTGGGGCGTACCCCACGTGTGGCCCTGTCCTCGCCCAAGGCAGTTGCAAACACTGGTGTGAGTACTTCAAAGGCTCCGGCGGTCGAGGTACCCTACCAATATGAGTAGCCTGAGGGGGTGTCCCGAGGGGGTGCTACGTCGACTGGCTTGCTCCTGGCGCACCGTGCAGCTGTGAAACCCCAACAGAGACCTGGGTGCTCTCGCCATGTGAAGGCCCACCGCGCGCTCGCCGACACGTTATGCATGTAAACAAGAAGTAAATGCTAAAATAGTATGTTATGCAACAACATAGACATACTTGATTGCCGTGTCGCAGCGCACGACTCAGCGTAATCCTGCCCTGGTACGGATGGGATAGAGGACCTGTCAGAAGAAAATGCCATTAGTAACTAGTAGAGTTCGAAATTAACAACCAGATGTAAGTGTTTCACGTGTACATGCGAACTGAGCTGGCGCTGGGGTACTCCCGGCACGGTGCCACGAGGACCCATTCGCCATGCCCAGGTGAGGAGTCATGGGGCGTGATGCACCGTGGCTCACCCCCTGTCCACACACAGCTTGGTCCACCACGTCCCTCGACATACGACACAATTTAAGCTGGATGGTTCGCCTCGTCCTCTCTAGGAACCGGTCGATGAGCTCTCTGATCTCCTGCGTCATCATGCTGAAGCGCTCCTCGAGCGTCTGAGTACGCACGGAGGTCGCCATCTCGTTCATCTCCCATAAGAGATCTTTCTGTACACAGAATTAGCAAGTTAGAAACCAAAATATGTATATGAAATAGGAAGTATGGAATGTTCAATACGTACTGTGCGATGGAATGCGGAGTCCGACTGGGTGGGGTACGTGTTGGTCGTCACGGCCTCGTGGTGTGGTGGGTCGTCCATGACCCTAACGCAATGAACCCTCGTCCGAGTGGAGTACCACTCGATGTACTCCTTGTACGTCCGCCAAGGTGTGGATCCACTGCCCAACCCAATGGGCCATCTTCCTAGTCCAGGAAGTCTTACCAGCTACTCCCTTCCTGGTGTACTTGTGGAAGACAAAATGACAAATTCATAAGTCTGTAAGGGAAAGGCTATGACAGACATAAAGCGTGAACTTACCCATGAACATTCAGCGGCACCCACGACCCCTAGGGCACTAGGAACTCCTGTCGTAGACCGAACTGGCGCATCACCCGGTGCACGTGGTATTCCTCCATGAAGACGTCGTGCACCAAGAACTTCCATGTGTACCAGTACTGCAGTCTCACGTGCACTGGATGGACAAGCCTCGGGGTGCGCGCGCTGACACTAGGGGTGCAAACGGAGCGGATACGGACGGATATCGCTCATCCCGTGTCCTTTTCCATATTTTTTCTCGGATTCGGAATCGGACACGGACAGTGCCGGATACGAATACAAATGCGGATAGTCTCGGTCACAAATACGGAGCGAATACATGCCGAACCGAATACGGATTGTCTCGGTCACGAATACTTATTCGGATATTGCGTGAAAACATAAACCATATATATCGCACAAATAAAGATCAATCAACCATACTACATGTCCAAAACACAACTAGATTAGTAGTTTAACAAACCAATTTAAATATATCACACGATAACATAGGCTATTTAAGCAAGTAGTAGTAAGCCCAAGATGCACAGATTTCTATTTATCATTGTGTTGTGATTAACACATAAGATGCACATACGCACCTAATCATTGTTGTATATGTCAGGTAAGCCTAAATACACCTATCATTCATCAGATGCATAACAAGTAACTATATAAAATCCACAGAAAGATATATTAAAATAACTAATTGCAATGATTGCTTAATAATTGTCATGTAGTAGTCTGGCATGGCAGAATATATTCATCAACTTTATAAAACTAACTATTGAAAGCAATAACTATAAATCCATCCATATAAAGTCATGGTCAGCCATGCCTCCGTGTGACCGTGTGTGGACGTAAAATGCATGCGTGCAGTATGCAAGGGCATACTGTTGACATGCCATACACCCCTAGGGTCAAACAAATTGCGCCTCTTGTGTAGTAAATAAAATAATCTGATATACGTGCAAGTAGAATTCTTGTGCGAAAACCACTTTAGTTCAATCAGCAGATAAGAATTCAAAAGATAACCAATTGCTACTGATCCATTAAATTGCCTCAAGAGTCATCCAAAATTGCCCTAAGGATACAACCACCTTTAGGTTTCACTCATTTTGGAATTAAGGTCAACTTACCCAAGGAGCATATTGTGTGTTTTCACAAGAGTTGCCATCCTTCCTGGAAATCATTTTTTTCTTCTTCTTGAGAAGGATTTCCCATTCATCCGAGCAGTCAGAAACTAGCAACTAGAGCCTCTCACTTCCCTATATCAAAACAAACATCAGACAAACCTAAGAAATAAAAAAAACAACATAGTTAACCAGAAAATGGCATGTCACTCTAATTCTCCATATATGCTGAGAAAGGCAAACAAGATATAACTTTCTCAATTAGAACAAGACCTGTAGAGCTCTCCAATGAGAATAAACATGAAATAGGACCCCAAAAAATGGTATGTTTGGTAAAGGTAGTACTGCAAATGAATAAATGGTGTCAAATAATGATGGCATCTCATCAGAGTCTACTGACTTAATACCTATCACATACATTTAAATTGCATGTATAAACATGTAGATTTCCAAGATATATCATCTATTCGGCATTCTTTGCTATTATGAATCTTATGTAGCAAAGAACAAGAATGCAACATACAATCACATTATTTGATTAAGCTCATAATGATATTGTGGTCAATGAACATAACATAACAACCTGTTGAGTAATCAGGATGTATATAAAACTGGTAGCCAGCATAATAAATTAGGAAAATGCATTGGAAATGGTTAGCTATAGTTATGTACTAAACTATTAACTAGACAGCATGAACCACAATTCCACACTAACAATTATTTTACATGATATAACTGAATCAGCATTGTGAGTATAAAATGTACTCCTGCAAATCTCAACAAGCAAGGCTGGTTTTCGGATCTTTAAAATATGCATGTGAGCCATAAAGAAATTTCCTGTGAACCGATGCACCCCTGATTATCAGAAATAATGTACAAGCAAAGGGGTCAGGAAAGATCAACATTGAACTAAAAAATATAGTAATATACCCAATTTCTCAATGCTAGGATCTTAGTCAGTAAAAGAAAATCATACTACAAATTTCTCACTGCTAGGATCTTAGTCCTATAAAACAAGTAAGAAAGCAGAAATAAAAATACAAGTGAATTTTAGCATAAACTTACTCTATTATAGCAAGTTAAAGATGCCAACATACTTCCTCGGACTATGACACGTTGTACGAACATCCTAAAAGCCTTAAAATATAAATAGAACTGTAACTCACAAGTCACAACTACCATATCAAACAATTTACAGAGCAAAACAGAAATAAGAACAAGTGAATTTTCAGTTTGCGGCTACTTAAGAATAGTTCATTAATCTATCTATAAGTTAGTAACTACTAACTAGCAAGTAGCAAGTACATGACAGGGGCTAGGTAAGCAAGTAGCAAGTACAGTCACAGCAGCTGAAATCTCAAACAATATACAGAAAAAAGACAACAACATACATTCATGCATGAACTCCATACTAGCAAACATACGCCAAATAATGAAAAGATAGAGCTACATGCCTACAATTAAACCACCCACATGTGAGACACAATTCAAAACACGCCACTAACATATGCCAAAACAAAATGGAGCTCCAAATCACTAAAATAAGCAATCACAAAAATGCTAAAGAAAAATAAAAGGCTTGCTAAGCATATATGTATTTCAATTTAAAGAAAATCATAGATGTTTTTTAGTAAATTGAGAATCTTGCAGGCAACTAATGACACAAATAAAAGAATATTAACATATCATACCAAAAACTTTTTGACGATGCTGTGCTCACCACCCATCAAGTCTGTAAGTACAGATCTTGATACATCGAATAGCGCTCAAATCCAAAATGCGAACATTTTTACTCAAAGATATGGATCAGTAACAGTCGAGATTCACAAAAAATGAAACAGAAGAATATAATAGAAACATTCCAACACAACATAACAAGATCAAAATATGTATGTACCTTTTGGTCTAATTACGATGCAAATGGATGCTCCACTAGCACTTTCCAATTAACAAGATCAAAACGTGAAAGATAACTACAACCACAATAAAGAGTAAAAATTAAGAAAAACATTTTAGTTGTCAAACAAAAGGAAAAGCTACAAATTCCATATGTTAGTCAAGACTCATCGGTAGGAAGTTCAATTTCCCTTGCCATTTGGGAGAGCCACTTGTTGATGTCCCCAACAAGCTTGATAATTTGCTAGGTACAATGCCGATTCTCCTAAAGCTTTTCAACATCAATGAACTAATTAGAAATTTATACCTAGATGCTATTAGATTATCGGATTTGGAAATCTAGTGAAAGCTATTTTGTTTTTCTCTAAAAAAAGGTATAGGCTCAGACGTGCATCAACGCATGTTATCTTTGTCCAATGTAGTGTGGAAGGAACAGTACATGAAGCTGTCTTTGAGATGTAAGAGGAATTGTTGGGCGAGCTTAATGATCATTCAATATAAATAGGAACTTACATTGAATAGACAAGAAATCTGGATTGTCAATAATTACATCATCAAAGGCACTTTTCACTGAATCAGAAGCTATTAAAATAGGAATGATCTTGTGCATACTTTTCCTGCAAAACATATCTTAAAGAAATCATTACTAAAATCACCGATACCTAGAAACTCATTCAGATCCCAACAATAACCTGCCAAATCAACTCCCAAATTTCCCTCAACTACACATTATTATGGACCATTGGACCAAACCCGGCTGAAATACACCAAAGTCTACCCAACAAGAGCGCACTGACGCCCATCCATAAGCTGATACCCCCCATCATCTAGTCGAGTAAACAGGAAGAAGACCAGAGAAATGGCTCCGGTGATACCTTCCGATGACCTGGGCAAGGGTCTTGATGTAGCTGTCGATGATCTCTTCGTGGAGGACATCGGGGTTGGAGGCATCGCCGGGGGGCGGCTCCATGACTACCAGCTAGTGCTCGAAGTCGCACCCATCGAGGAGGATCGTCTCCTTGGGCGGGCGATTGCTCCAGTTGGGGGACGAGTCCCACAGCGACGACGTCATCCGTTGTGCTGCGAAGCACCACACCACCACGCGCGCTGCCGCCGGGGCGGTGAGGCCACCACTGGGAGAAGGCTCGCCGCAGCGGAGAGCCGTCACCATAGGGGGTAAAAACCATAGGAGGCTAGGAGACGAAGAGAGAGGGAGGGGAAGGGAGGAGGCGGCGGCGGAGAGGAGGTGGTGTGGAGGAGGGAGAGGAGTCTCTGGCGGCAGGAGGAGGGAAGGATCTTGGCGGCGAGGAGGGAGGCGAGGCGGCGAGCGAGGCGCAGGGAGGGAAGGGAGGAGGCGGCGGGCGAGGAGGGCAAGGGAGGCAACAACGAGGGAGGGGATGGGAGGTGGTGGCAGCGGCGAGGGAGGGGAAGGGAGGTGGCAGGAGGGAGCGCGCGGGCGAGAGGGAGCATGCGGGAAGAGGAACGACCAGGCGCCCAGGCGGCCAGGCCAATTGGATATTTCATGGCGCTCGACACGGATAATCAACCCGAATTATTCACCGGATAGTTTCGAATCTATCGGATATGGGTTATCCGAATCCGACAGAAAATATCCGAATCCGTATCCGAATCTGGGAAAAAACCTGGATATCTGGAAAAAGTGCTACGAATTTTGCCCACATTTATTCGGTCGGTTAGGAATTATCCGCACTGTTTGCACCCCTAGATGACACCCTGTTGGCAGTGTACGACATCCAGATGATGTAGTCATCCATCAACTGATCAAACATTGCAATGTAGTTCGGGTAGGACGCGTGAGTAGTGATCGGAGTGAAGGTGACCTGTAGAATAGAACAACAAAAACTTAGCACATGCAATTAAATTAAATTACAAAAAGGACTAAATGTTCAAAAAACTTACCCGTCGGCGACACCACACCGTACCCATGGCCGGCCGGTCCATAGGGTCATCAGCAACGTACATCACATCGGTGTAGGCTCCAAGGTCCAGCTGTGGTTATCCGATTTAGAAACACCCGAAGGACCATAGTTGAAGAAGCAACGGGCATACGGAGAGGACAGAGCTGCCCTGAACCCGGTGGCACACGCTGCACAGGCCACGGTATGTCGCACACAACACCGTCGAGCCCAGGCGTACGACAAGATCATGTCCACCTCCACGTCTGCTAGCTCCCATGCGTAGCGGATCATGTGCTTGTCCACGCTGTCACCGTGGGACCCTAGAAACATGACCCACTCGAAGAGCCACAACAAGTATACCTCGAAGTACCTGCTTACTGTGTACTCAGGTATGTTCGGTCCCAGGGCAGCCGGCTGCAAGAAGACATACACATCACTAAGTTGAATAAAGGAATTGAAGCAGAAACGCAAGAGTTATAAATACTTACGTCGAACTGGTTGATCCACTTCAGCGTTGGCCCGTGCGTACTAGAGAACTCCCTGTAGCTAGCGTTGGCCAGTAGTAACCCCTGGAACCTCATGAGGATCTCTGTGCGCTACGTGCCCGGGACATTGTGCGCTACCATGGGGATTGGGGAAGCCTATCCTGAAGCGTCGGCATCATCTCCTTGCATGGAAGGTGGAACATGTGTGTCTCCGGCTGAAGAATTTAGACCCGCCATTATGAGTTAATGGAGTATTTTAGTGATTAATGATAAATCTATATGTGAGACTAACACTTCTATTGATATACCTATTGTGTAGTCTTATTTGGATGAAAAGGTGAAAATAAAAAAGGTATGCATTTGACATCATATTCTTATATCTTGTTGCATTCCTCCGATCCAAAATATAGGTTGAACTCCACCAAAAGTCTAACTTGAATATGTGCATATGTTCTTCTTACACATTCGTGTATGCACACATTTATGACGAGTTCACTCTATGTTTTGTGGTTTCATCAGTATTGATCCATATTTCTTTATCCACATATATTTGGGATCCTTACGTTGAAACAAATCCATTTAGTATATAAAACTTGTGTAGTTCATATATACTCATATATCTTTATATTTAATTATTTGCAATTGTGATGGTTGTCATCAATTACCAAAGAGGGAATGATTAGAGTATCTTGACCCCACCATTGTGAGTTAATGATATGTTGTGGTAATTAATGACAATCATGTTTTGGGACTAACATTTTTCATGAGTTGGTGAAATAGGTTGATTCCCATGATGATGAAGACTTTGGATGTCATCATGAGATGATTGTCATCAAGTCAAGGTTTAAGAAGAGGATGCATCATGTGTTGATGCATATCAAGATCTCGAAGAGGAGACGATCATGAGTTGATCATCAAGTTAAGAGAAGACCCATCATGTGTTGATGGAGGGCACGTGAAAAAAAATCATCATGCGTTGACGATATTCAAGTCAAGATTCGAAATGAAGGATGTCACATGTGTTGATGAGCATCAAGACAATATCCCGAAGTGAAGAAGATCATCATGTGTTAATGATATTCAAGTCAAGAACCCGGACTTGAAGTGAAGATGTGCGTTATCAATCTTCAAGAGGATGTGCAAGGCAAAGGTATGACTAGCTAGGGCTAAGGATGTGTTCCTAGTCTTTTACTGGTTTTGGTGTTTGGTTGGAGACCGGTTTGCTAGTATAGGTTGTCGTACTATTAAAAGGGGTCTTGACTAGTAGCTTGAGTTTTTTTTCATGTGTTGATAGTTCGTTGTGCTTGCTCTAGCTCTCGTTAGCATGTCGCCAATATTTACGAATGTGTTTTGCAAATAGTCGAGGCTCATGCATAATCTTTGTAGCATGTGACTTTAGTTTACGAATGTGTTTTGCAAATGGTTTAAGTCAATGTACCTTATTCTTTGAGGTGTTGATTCTAAAAGTCGGCAAATGTGTTTTGCAACTTGTTAAGAATCTTGCCTTTAACCCTTGTTTGTATCACGCATCAATTGGCAAATGTATTTTGCAAATTGAGTTGAAGTGAAAGCCAACTACGCCTTTCTCAGAAAAACTGGTAGTATCGAAGTTTTCTTGGCGGTACTACCGCTCAACGGTATGACCGGAAAAGTGGTGCGGTACTACCGCAACCCGGTCTGACCGAAACCTAGTTGGCGGTACGTGTTTTCCAGAGATAAACCTTTTTGGAGCATGTTTGCTCCCCTAGAAGGTGGTAGTACCGAGGTTCTCTTGGCAGAACTACCGCAACCCGGTCTGTTCGAAAAATAGTCAGCGGTGCATTATTTTTAGACAGGGCCTGTTATGGACCTCAAAGGAAAGTAGTCGTACCACCCTATATGAACGTAATGACCGGAGAGCGGAACTACCACATTTTGAACGGCGGTAGTACCACGCCGCTTTTCAACGGCTAGTTTAGAGGCTTTAATACGTTTGCTATAGTCGTTACTATGCAGTAGGTGGAAGTGCGGTAGTACCGGCCGATGAACAGCGGTACTACCGCTCATGTTGATTTTTTTCATAATCTTTCCTCCAACGGCTAGTTTTTGTGTGTGAGCTATAAATACCCACTTTGGCCGGTTGTGGGTAAGCTTGCTGGGGCCATATTCATTTCCTTGGGCAAAGAGCAAGCCCTCTCCTCTCTTATGTGCATGTGTTGCACTTAGTGAGCTTAGAGAGCAAATCTTAAGTGCATGTGTTGCATTAGGTAGTAGATTGTGTATCCATTGAGCTTAGACATTTGATTTGTTCAAGTGAATGTCTTCGACTTATTACTCTTGGTGTTTGCTGACACCTAGATGATTTGGAGAAGTTGCGTCGGTGATCTTCTTAAAGAAGGTTGTGAGAAGACCAAAGTGGTTGTGAGTGGTTTGGTGCTCGCCATCTCCGGAGTGGAGGAAAAGCAACCCCGAGTGGATCGAGGTGTTGGTTTGTGTTGGAGCCGGTCCAAGTGGTTGGACTTACCTCAGAGATGTTTGGCTTAATTCGTGGAGCCGGTCCAATTAGTTTGGGCTTACCTCAACGTGGATTAGGGGAGACCGGCAAGTCTCCGAACACCACGGTAAAACAACATTGTGTTATTGTGGTTTGTTCTCTTGTGTTTTACTTTGTGTAATTTATATTCATTGTATTAAATTGCTTACATGTCTTTGTATATTTGCTATCATTACCAATAGTATTATGTTGTTGGTGCACTTAGTAAAGACTAGTTGATTTAGACTTTAATTGTGCAAAACCGTATTGTTGTTAGCTTCCGCATTAGAAATCGGTTTTAGCCAAAGAAGTTTTTAAAACCATTTATTCACCCCCCTCTAGTCGGCCTTCTCGATCTTACACCGGCCTCTACCGACCAACCAGCGCCGTCAGGAGGCACCGGTCTTATGGAAATCGCCTCGACGTAGACACCCTAGCGACGACGTCCTCCTCATCCTCCCATGTCACCTCCACCATCCTAGCTAGTAGAAGGAGGCCTGCCACTCTCAACCTATATCGAAAGGATTAAGAATATATGTGAGTCCACCCACACAAGTCAGATCAAAATTTTGTACATAAAGGTCAAAACTATACATACCACGGAATCCAACATGGGTCCACCCTTCATGCCCTCATGGGCATGTGTAGCTATAACACGCCATGCTCAATGGGCTGCCCGCCCTCCTACGGGAGGATGGTACTGAGGCGGCTACCAGTGAGTCACGTCAATGGCCTGGTTAAGCAGCTCGTACGACCGCTACACAGTGTCTCATGGGGCCACCATACCTTAAATTTAATATGAGACATATTTAAAAGATTATCTCAGCATATACAAAATACTTACCGTGAAAAAATAAGAACATAATTGAAGCTGATAATATTTTAATCAGGCTCTACACACCTTATTTAGCTACTCTAGAATTTTTATAGAATTTTTAGAGTCATCTTGCTATTTTTGCAGTTAAAAGGTATTCTTGGCATATACAAAATATTTACCATGCAAAAATGAGAATATAATTGAAGTTGGGAATATTTTAATCAGGCTCTACACACCCTATTTAGCTACTCTAGAATTTTTACAGATTTTTTAGAGCCATCTTGCTATTTTCGCAGTTTAAAAGATTATCTCGGCATATACAAAATATTTACCTTGCAAAAATGAGAATGGAATTAAAGCTGGGAATATTTTAATACACACCCTGTTTAGCTACCTAGCAAACATGCAGTAGATAAACATCATCACCAGCAACACACCGGCACCCGACATGGTTTTGGTCATCCTTTGGGGAATAGCTGGAGGAGAAAAGACTCAGATCACAAAGGACTAAATAAATTGGTGTTTTGAACTCTCATGTCCTAAGTATTGCAAGTGTATATTGCACTTTATGCACTAATTATTCTTATTCGTATAAAGATAACAGATAAGTGCTCACTGCTCAAATCTGCTACATCCTATTAAAAAAAGAGGGAAGCACAATATCAATTATCAAAGGCATACACAATTTAGCATGTTGCTGAACAATTATAGATAACTGTGTTCTCACACTTTTCCATTAAGAGGGCTGACATCCTGATTCCTCATGAATGCTCACAGCAAAAAAATTCGGACTTAGTAATTGACTTGCTAATTGGTATACATCAATATATTATTTAAGGGCATGATTCACAGGTAGATATTGTTTTCTGTGCATGTCTCTTCAACTATTAATATTCATCTAATATACCAAGAAATGCATGAGTGCACTACCATCTGTATGGATATATTTTGACTCACCAATTTGCTCCAAGGGTGGATGGGCAACCCTATTCGAAAGGTAAAAAATGTAAACCTAATAACAAGCCTTGACAATTTTACGATAATAGCAGAAAGTAATGTTAAAATATAGAGAATATCTCCAAACTTCCAGATTTTGCCATAGTAAAACAGAATATTTTTGCCGTAACCTATTTAGAGGATAGATATGCATAAACAATGTACATGAAACATTATAATGTCTCTAATCAATGTTAAGATGCATCTGTAAAGCTTGCGAGGATGTTTGAGGCAAAAATAACTCACATGCGATCCTGTGGATGATGTGACCTCGATGAAATATATATATCGAATGGAAGAAAGAGCCATAAGCCCATAATGTATAAATTATATGATACTTGACACAACAAGGTAAGTATACGATATCGCTTGCATATAATTTGAGTTTTCTAGGACATTATCCTAATTTATGTCATGCTTGTGCATGCTATCAATATGTGATTGAGTTTATATCCACCAGGATAAAATTAGCTAGACTGCACCAGTAATTTATATTATGCATCATTGCATCCTGTTAATTCGTGATTGAGTTTATATGGGTAAACTTAGCTGGGTTGTACCAGTAATTTATGCTATGAATGCTGTTAATTCTTGATTGAGTTTGTATCCATTAGGAGCATGGCTTGAAGAGAGACCGTGGACTCCAATTGAGAAGCTCGAAAAAGATGCAAGATTGGTCACATCAAGATTGGCATGCTTCAGGTGTTTGCTGAGCCAAAGAGGGGTAGTTGCTGCACCGCTAGTTGGTTATGGTTGTACAACACCGTATGAACCCGGTCCCTGCGTAAGGCAATATGATATTCATAAAAAAAAATGGATAGTGGTCATTTGTACTTTAGTTTGCATGTGTGTTGTGCACTTGTGGTGCAAGCGTGGGTGTTGTTTTTTCGACTTTTTGATAATGTGGTGTTTACACTTGGATATGTTGGTGGAAATGTGTTTCAAATAGTACTTGATGGTCTATTGGAAATACAAGATATTGTTGTGTTTATCTCCTGCATAAACTTTGTTTTGAGTGATAATGTGTATTTAGCTAAGCCTTTTGATTGTAACCGGACATATAAATAAGTATTTGAATAATGTATGTATATTTAGAGAAAAAAACAATAATTTTAGTACCCCTAGTGTTCTTGCCAAACTGTAGGGGATGAATTTCGAATTAGCAATAGGAAAACAATATTTATATAAAAATGTTCCCTAGGGCATACAAGAAATAACGTAGGGAATTTATTGGATTCTTTCCCTAGGCTGGCAGAAAGGTAACGTAGGGAAATAATCTTTCCACGTCAGATGGCAATGCCATGTGGACGAGATTTCCCTACCGTTTAAAATCTTAGGGAACGATTCTTCCCCTAGGTTTTCCCAAAAAAACCCTAGGGAACGTTTTTTCCCCACATTCTTTTCCTTAGTAGTCGTTCCCTATGAATGCCGCTAGGGAAATCAATTCCCTACAGTTTTTTTGCATGTTCCCTAGTATAATACTCACTAGGGAAAATAGGGATTTCTAGTAGTGATGATGTGGCAGTGCCACGTCACTGCCACATCACCCACCTGGCCACCCACCTCAGCGCCCTCGCCTACGTGGCGCGTTCGCATGTCACTAACGTGGCAAAAGTCACTGTTCTATGGCTCTGGTCCACCGTGGACCGAGATGCTATTTCGTGGACCTGATCCATGGACCCGGGCCCACATGTCAGACACACAAACCATTTTCTCTTACAAAAATATTTCAGCCAAAAAATCAAAATCAATTGATGACATCAGCATGCACATTAACTCGATTTTCCTTTACAAAAATAATTCCAAAATTTTGAAAATACCAATTTCATCATTTCATGTGATTTTCAATCTTCCGAGAGCTCGTTCTCCTTCATACGAACTCTGATTTCGATGATTCAAATTTCTAAATTCATATAAAATAAAGATCTAGATAACTAAACTAAAATTTCTTAATTTGTAGTTCATTTGAATTGTATTTTAATTTTGTTCGAATTTGGCTTATTTTCACGTATAGATTTCGACAACTTTGGAGAGTTAGATTTCGATGCCGTTTGAGAACAACTAATTGAGAAAGACAAGTTATATCTTTTATCATATTTGATCCCATTATTTAAAATGATTTAAATTCTGTTTTAAATTATTGCATGCTTATTTATACTCAAGTTAATTTAAATCCCTGTTTTAAATTCATAGTTATTCTTAATTCCTTTGTACATCCAAATTTTGACATTGAACAAACATACCTTGACACCTTAGATGAAAATATAGTTTATGCGATAGTATGAACTAAAATATTTTGAGAAAAATTATGCTTAGCGATGCTTAGACCCAAAATTATTCAATTTGGGAACTTTCAGCCAAAAAATCAAATGTTGTTTAAAATGTATCCATTGCATTGGTGTGCCATGGATGTTTGAAAAGGAGTTGAAAATACAAATAAAATTGGTTTGGACTTGGGCAAAATGGATGGTTGGTGGGTGCAGATTTATGCACGGGCTGAATCCGGGTAGGATTGAGACCCAGGGTTTTTATTGGAAGTCGCTCAAGTCAGTTAAGAACCGGTCTTCGAGCCGCATCTTGCTAAGCCACATCGTACTACCACATGTCCTGTGTGGGCGGGACCTAGCTAACTAACTTACAATGTTTCACCGTGGTCGTGCCATCCGGTTGCGTGGGTGTCTTTATGATCTACTTTTATGTATTCCCACCTGGCGCAAGAGGGGGCCTGAATCCGAAGGATGGTCAGTCCAAAGGGGGTGAATTCTTAGCGAGGTGGGACTACGGTGGGATGATACTTTGTAAAGGCTTTGTCACATGCTCTAGACTGTTTACCTAAGGTAGTGAGCAGAGGTATCGACGGATGCCAAACAAACTAGAGAAGTCGTGTCTTGTGGGTAAAGCTGTATAACCTCTGCAGAGTGTTAAGAACTATTCGAATAGCCGTGTCCACGGCCATGGACATGTTGAGCAAAGCCACTCAAAGTTAGACTTTGATTTCGTTTTCAAAAGGTTTTGTAAAACAGTTTTTGACATGGATGGGTTTCCATGAGAAAAGTTATGGGTTGAAGCCCTGGGTTGGTGCCCGTGTTTAAGTTAGTGTTAGGTTGGTGCCTACACTATCTTTATTAATTCAAACTCAATTTTAGTTATTGTAAAATTTGAGCTTTTGAACTTAGTATTTATTTAAAATATCAAATATTGCTTTTGCACAAATAACCCTACAAGACCTCCTTGTTAATATCCATGCATGCATTAACTCTGTTATTGGGTGTAACTTTCGAGCACGAAAGTTGTGCTCATCCTTGCTTAATGCAAATAAATTTCAGAGGAGAAGAACTTTGCTACCGGTGTGGATCTCGTCGACTAGGCCGCTACCCCATTGATTGTCTGTGGCAGATTAGCTGGACTCTACTACATCTTCTTCATCTTCCGCTATGTTCTTTATTGTTGGCTTGTGAGCCTTTCTTGTAATAAACTCTATTGATTATTAATATAATTGTGTGATTTATGGATGTTACCATATCTGTTTACTGTGTGAACTAGCTACTGATCATGTGACTAGTTCAGAAATGCACAGATGATTTGGGGTGTTACTCCCGGGTCCGACAAACACCCATAGAAAACTTGTAAAAGGACATCACATATAAAGGCAAACTACTAAAAGATGAGTTCACTAGCACCAATCTTCCTCCTAATGTTAACCGTTTTCCCTACCAACAACTCAATTTTTGTTCAAACTTATCCTCAATACCTTTCCAATCCAAATTCCTCATCTTCTTTATGTCCACAGGGACTCCCAGATATTTAAGGGGCAATTCTCCCCCTTACAAGTAAAATTTTCCTCATGAATATTCTACTTAGCTCCTGCAGATCCAATACAAAAGATTAGCTCCTGAAGATCCAATACAAAAGACCTCACTCTTATGGAAATTTATTTTTAGACCCAACAGCTGCTCAAATAGACAAATAATAAATTTGAAATTTTTGCACTCTCCTTATCTTCCTGTATTAGAAAAATTGCGTCATGTGCATATTGCAATATAGCTAGCCCACCATCCATTAGGTGAGAATTTAAACCTTTGATCAAACCTAACCCTTGAGCTTTCTTAATAAGCAGAGCTAGAGTATCAGCAACTAGGTCAAACAACAATGGTGGTAAAGGATCACCTAGCCTATGACCTTTAAAGGTTCTAAAATAAGACCTAATATGTCATTAACTTTTACACAGACTCTGCCACCACTGACCACATGCATTATCCAGTCAATCCATTGAGAAGGAAAGCCTTTCGAAACAAAAGTTTGAAAGAGAAAATGCCATTTAACTTTGTCATAAGCTTTTTCAAAATTAGTCTTGAACAAAATCCCTGACCTTTTCTTCCTATGCAATGCATGCAAGGTTTTATGCAAAGTTAAAACACCTTCCATGATATATCTCCCCTTTAGAAAAGCAATTTGTGAAAGAAGAATCATCTTATCAATAACTTTTGCCAATCTTAGAGTGAAAACCTTGGTCAAAATTTTATAACTAACATTAAAAGGCAAATAGGTCTATATTTATTAATTTGGTCTGCATCTTTGCTTTTTGGCAACAAAGAAATCATGCCATGATTTAGTCTAGCAATATTCAATTTCCCAGCCAAGAAAGCATCTAGTATTTCTTTCAAATCAAACTTAACAAAAGACTAGATTTTTTTTGATAAAACTCCATTGGAAACCCATATGGCCCAGGGGCTTTGTTTGGTTCCATAGAAAAAATAGCCTCTTTCAGTTCCTTCATACTAAAATCCTGAGTCAGGATTGGTTTATCCCGCTCCTCTAACCGAGGAATATCAATCATTTCTAGCTGAATTCCATTGGATTCTGGCTGACCAAAAAGATTTTTTTTAAAAAAGAAGTAATGTAATGCAGCAAGTTTTCACTACCTTCAATAACACCCTCATCCTGATGTAAAGCAAAAATGGTATTTTTTCGTCTTCTTGTCCTTCCATTAGCCTTAGCATGATAATACTTGGTATTACCATCACCATCTAACAACTTTTTCTCTCTATATGTCTAAAACCATTTAAGTTCATCTTCTTTCATAATGCATGCTAGCTAGTTCTCTAATAGAATCTTAGATTCTCTTTTAACAGCATCTAACCCATACAATTCACACTATTTATATAAACTATCAATCTGATCCATCAACTCTTTCTTCTTCTTCCTATAAATAACTTCCGCATTTCTATTCCAACCTTTCAACATCTTTCTTAGCTTTCTCAACTTAAATTGCTAGGAATCTAAAGGAGATACCCCCAAGTGGGTGCTCCCTGGCCCTTTGAACAATATGCGAAAGATCATCCCTCAAAAACCAACATAACTCAAACCTTAAAACATGACTTTTTGGGACAACCTCACCTATATCAACAAGGAGAGGAACATGATTTGAAAAGGTTCTAGGCAGTGCCTTGGTGCAGACCAGTGGGTATTGCTGTTCCCAAGGATTACTAACCAAAACTCTATCTAGTAACTCAAAAGTGGGATTTTCATGATCATTGCTCCAAGTGAACTTTCTCCCAATAAGATTTACTTCCCTCGCCTAGCATTTTTCTATAATGGAATTAAAAAGATATCTCCATCTATTACAACCCCCTAACATACTCTTCTCACAATCTTTTCTAATGATATTAAAATCTCTTGCTAGAAAAAGAGGTAAGGTGGCAGCATTTAACAGTTGAAGCATGAATTATACCAAGTGAAGTTATCAAATCTGAAATGTATTAGTGTGCTGCATAATTTGAGGCAGATTTGTGGCATTTTTCTTTGTGTTGCTAGGAATTACAATAGGTAAGTTAGCAAAGTAGATGTTTTGTATGTTGTCTTTGTACTTGAGGGTAATTGCAATGGAAATCTGAAATTTTATGGTCATAATGCTCCGTGTGCGTGGTAAACCTAATATTGTTTATCCAAGAATTTGTGAATTGTAAGCAATTTCGAAGAGTGTGGAAGCTCGAAAATTTTCTATCTGTCTGTAAGAACAATTTGGTGCTTACTGCTACTTGTGTGTTCCCTGCAGCTGCTGCTTGTTGCTTGCTCCCAGGTGCTAGGTGTCGTTGTTGCTGCCTGCTTGAGACAAGTTGCGTAGGAGGCGGTGCACACTGGGATGGAGGAAAGTTGCACACGTGGGGATGAAGGGAGGCGTAGGCTTCGTTGGCCGGTGTGGAGGATGACAGCGGCGGCCAGGGTGAATGGCGACGACAACGCCGAACCCTAACCCTAGCCGCGGTTCGGGTCGAGAGGAGGCAGCGAGAAGGGAACATGTGAGACAGACAGAGGAGCAAAGGGTACGAGAGGGGAACGATGGGCGGAGGAGAGGCAGACTTTTTGGCGAGAAAATTTCACCATGCGGGGGGTTTCTCAAAATGGTTCAAGTGGATTGGGGGTTCCACCCGCCTCAATCTGAGCTACACGCCCTAGATCCGACGCCTTAGAGTTGGTTTCACACCTTCACACCTAATTGCCCTTTCACACTAGATATGTTGCCGTAATAATGATACAACACAAGTTCACATCAACAATAGGATTGGGACGAGGGGAGAGAGATGATTTCTGCTGTGGACCCGCGAAGGGCCTGTTTGGTATGGCTCTGCTTTAAGTTTTTGCAGCTCTAACTCCAGCTTTACTCTTGGATCAACTTCTGTAGGAAGTTAGAGCAGTCTGAGGAGGTATTTGTTAGAAAGTTGGCTTCAGCTCCAGAAATGAGGAGGATGTATATACAAAGACCACACTACCCTCGTTTTGTGACTTGTAATCTTTTTTCGTATTGCATAATTTATAACAGTTTAGTAAGTTGATTTAAGTCATGTTGTGCCATCTTTTTCGCCCATAATCGAAACTTTTACTCGAAAAAAATATAAATAAAACACACAACTTATGAAGTTCATAACAAAGGTTCTAATGTATCCATATACCGATCATTCAATTGTTACGTTGACTCATCCAAAGCATATTGAGAAATTGCATATTTTTGGTACCTTTAATCTCACACAATTATAAAGCCGCACATATACATGTTATAATTTGAAGACACTGGACTCAAAATGTGTAACACTATAGATAGAGAGATGCCAGTCTCAGAAATCACAAATCAGGAGCTAGATGTCGGCACCGGCAGATTTGCGCTCTCCCTGCATGCTCCTTCTCCTCTTCGCGATGAGTACGTCCAACTCTAAATTGGTTAGCATCTTGTTGTTACCTATGAGTTGCAATCATGTCGCTCGTACCACGCCAGACTGCCGCTTACCTTTCCTTTCCCCCGCAAGGTTGCAAGTCCGCAAGCGTCATGCTGCGCGCACGAACACGGCTATCTAGTCTAGCCAGGCACATACGTGATCGATCCCCTAGGAGCATTGGCTGCGTCGTCGATTGACTAGACCAGTTGCCCGCGCCGCGTTCCATGCATTGAGCGGTGTGGGGCCATCGTGTGTTGCTTGACAGCCGTGGCACGACGCGGACCGTAGGTGGGCAGCACGGAGGTGAGGCTGTAGCTATACATGTTGCCTGCGTAGTTCGGTCACGTACTCACATTGGCATAGAGGTCCCATATGGCCATACGGGTTGAGGTGGTTCTCAAATTTCCAAGATCTAGGCAGGCTTTGCGTCCGGCCAGAGCCCGTATCTGTTCGTGAGTGTGAGCATTTTGGGGTGCTATTAAGGATTTCTTTTAGGAATATAGTATGGTTTAGGGATTTTGACAAAACATTATTTGATCAATTAAAGTAGGCCTGTTTCTAGCTTTGGCGTAACATAGGTGTCACGGTTTCACCTCCTAGTGTTGACCTTAAGTGTGTTGTTGGGCCAATGGGCTTAGTCACAAAATGAGCGAAATGGGTAGTCCTAGCAAATGGCAAGGGCGAGCATCATATAAACCCAACGATGATAGTTGATGCGGTATCGAAGATCATAACCAAAGACAGGCGAAAGCCTCGACTCCTTCTTCCCCATGCTGCTCCTCCCCCAAATTCCAATTCTCTATACCCAATCCCCTGCTTCTTCCCAGCCTATTTGCTCCTCCTGGTCCTTGCTTCTATTTCCCCTAATTTGTATCCAAAGTACTTGTATCTTGATTTGATTTGAGACTATGATTACTATTCGGTGTCGATTCAAGTTCATCAATTGGGAACGTAACAATATGGTATCAGAGCATTCGATCCTGGTGGTTTCGTGCACCAAGGTGGCCATGAGCGTCACTGAGAAGAGAGTGAAGCACAGTGCAAAACGATGTTGGATAAGTTACTCTCTGATGTGAGGAAGCAGACGTTGGAGATGAAAGACATGGCAATACGCATTAAGGAACTTGCGGTCAGCGAGAAGGCCATCATCCAGCCACTAGGAGCACACATTCATGCCTTGCCATAATCTGTGACCACATCGATGGCCACCCTTGTCGCCGCCATGGACAACGTCGTGGCAGCAGCTACTCCATGTGCAGATGCCGCCCTCGCCCCCCGAGTCGCCCACCAAGTGCTCGACATTGGGCCCCGACCCCAACGCTGGCTACACCAAGGTCGCGGTTGTGTCCCTGCTCTCGAGGGGCGTGACCACAGCCATCCGGGCAAATACGAAGCCCGTGAACATCTCCTCGTCGAAGTCGTCCACCACCGACAAGCTAGACACCGTGACGCCCGCCAGGTGTTTGATGATTTGTTTCGACGATGACACCGACACACAGATGTTCGCATTCATGCCGGCCACAACCTCGAGTTCTCCCTCAACCACCGCCTTGCTCGGCCTCACCGTCATCCAGTGAAACTCAGGGATGCTCAATGGGTCTTCAATGACATCCTCCGACCACAACACCGATGTGCAGACATCCATGTTCACGCGGGCTGTGACTCTGACGTCGCCCACGACCACCATGATGACCGGCATCACCGAGCTTGACACCACCTCAAGTCGTGTTGTCGCTGCTCAGCCCCGCTGTCAATGCCTTCACCACTGACACCATCTCGGTGACGCCCACCAAGTGTTTGATGGAAGGTGAGGAGCATGCCATCAACACCAGTCATGATGTCGCGACCACCGGGTTCGACTCCGAGATGCCCACGAAGCATTCGACGTTGGGCCCACAACACAACATCGGTGACGTGCAGGTTCATGCCATGCAACCATCACTGATGGCCGCATACTTGCTCGTCCTAGTGTTGACAAGCCCCCCATTAGTTCCCTCGATGAGGTCAGTCGTTGTCACCAAGCTCGACACCAAGGTGCCCACAAACTATTTGACGAAAGGCCCTCGCCTTGATGTCGATGACATCAGCATCACCAACCTCTCCATCATGCTGCTGGCTGGCCCCGAAGGCATGCTATTAGGTTTTGCCATCAATGACGGCAACATATTTGTCCTCGACAACATATGCTTGAAGGCGTGCTCCTGCGGTTGCTACCATGTAGTTCTGTCGGCGACATCCAGTGCTATGCTCGGTGCCAATTACCTCATCACCAACATCATCCAGGCAGCCCCGACTAGTGTTCCCCTGGGCCACCTTGCCACCTGTGTTATCCTTGCTTTCACTGGCCAAGGAGACAAGTTCGCTCACTTGTGTTTCCTCTGTTTGCCCAACGATCACAAGGAGTTCGAGGAAATGTCTGACGGAAGTACTGTGGAGCGGTGGCCATCGCCAATGGAGTGGGTCAAATGCCAACCATGGATGCCGCTGGCGCAAGTGGAAACCGCAGGTAATGAAGCAGATCCACGGCCAGCACCATGGCCATTGTTGCAGGGAAGTGCCACTACAAGTAGCCAACAAGGAAGGCGTTGGTGCAAATTCTGATGCACAAGGAAGCAAGTATCCAAGTCTATGTCAGGGATATACAAGCTATGCAATGGTGATTGAATTAAATCAAGGAGTTGTAGTTGTTGGAGTTGATAAATTTTGTGAGGAGGGCATTGGCACTGTGGAGCTGCAGCCGCCAAGGTTGCCACCAATGCGAGCCAATTCTAGATGTGCTATTGTTGTGAGAGGGCTGCTGAAACACATGGTAGAACTGTCAAGGAGATTAGTTAAGATCAAGCTGTGGCCACCACCTACTCATAAGAAGATCACCGGCAACAACGAGCTGAAGTCTTTGATGCCACCGGAGAATGCTCCCGGCATGCTTGTTGAATTACATTGGGGCGGCAACTCCAACAACCATCTTTACTTATCTTTGAGGAGTACACATTTGTTGCTTTTGGACTGTTCAACTGGAGTGGTGCTGTCTACAAAGAGGCAAAATAAAGCTGTTGAGAAGAAATTGTGTAAACAAGAGTTGGGCAACTGCAAGCTATGCAAATTCTCAATGGAGTTTTGGATGTTGTTGAAAATTTGCAAGCTGACTCCGTTACAGATGTGTGATGTCTATCTGCCCATGGAGAAGTTAGTTCTAGTGCCAAGAACAAATGGAAAGCATTCAGTACACTAGCACTTGAAGATGTAAAGGGTAGGTACTCATGTATTGACCTGAACGGAAGATGGCCTAACAAGGTGATGATGTAGTTCCTGTTCTTGGCTATTTGTTACCTCAATAGCAGGCATAATCCACCTAATCAAGTAGACCCAATCACCGATACACTTGCTACAGTGAGGCAAAATGTAAGGTTGATGTGCAAAGAAAATGGTATCCAAGTGCATAACTCTGAGCAAGATGGTTTATATGAAACTGAGATTGAGAGGTGAGCTACTGAAGGCTGGTGTTCAAGGAAGATCTTGGGATTGGCTCAAATGCTTTAGGAGTTCAGTTGTTACACCTTCTCATATTAGTGCAGTAGAAGCGTGGTGGTGGGCTTGTGATTAGCATTGATGTGAGATTTGTGCATTGGGAGAGATCCAACATACTAGTATGTGAGCCTTGCAGTAATAGGCAGTTCCAATTATCGAGGACAACACATACTTTTGTTATTACAACGAAGACTTTGGCTGATTGGAAAAAGGGGAAGGCAAATGATTCTAATACCCTTAAGATACTTAACCATTCTGTTGAAAAGAATTGGTTCAAGTTATGTAGTGTACATTCTCATTGGGTTTTTGGAAGTTGCCCACTACTTACAAGTCGAGGCAATCAAAAGTTCGTGCTATCTACTTGACTATGGGGAAGTTAGGTACAATGCTGAAGGAAAAAGATTACCATGAATTGAGCAATGAAAGGCTAAAATCCAACAAAGAGTTGCAGGGACCTTGGGATCCAGGTGGTTTCAACATGGTCCTCAACAAGGTTCTGCTAGATAGATGGAGAGCACGGGTTTACCATCAGTCTTTGCAATCGTTTGGAATGGATATGGAGTATATTGCATTTACAGTTGCCACGTCTTGCGGCAGTGGCGGAGCTAGAATTTTGACGATGGGGGTGCGAACTTAAGACATATCTGTTCCAACACAAGTTCAAATGTGTTAAATTACATGTTTACACTATAACCAACATCACAAAATATTTTAAAAAATCATAACTTGATACAACGTTCCTTCATGCTATGAAAGCAATATTGCAATAAAAATCACTACAAGGGAGATCAAGCCAACAATAGACCTTGAAGGAGCCAAGGAGGGGAGCGGTGGTCACGGGGACGGGCGGTCCTCGGGGTCGAGAATTGAGGGGCGCGACCGACCACCAGCACGTCGAGGCCGAGATCGTCAGCACAGAAGCCAGAAGCGGCGCTAGAGCGCCTCGATGCACCGATGCCACGATGAGCTGCCGGCTGTGGTGCTACGCCCCTGCGCTGCTGCTAGAGTACCTGGATGGGCAGATGGCACTTAGGCCTGACGCCTCCTTGACTAGTTGACTTGGGTTTGATTCTAAGATTCTATTGGGCCTAATGCTAAATGGGCTGCCAGGAGTTGAGGAATATGTTGTTAGTATGTGTAGTGTATACTTTATGTATTAGGGGAGGGGGGGTATATACCAGATTTTTGTGCAAAATTTTTGGGGGTACGACTGTACCCCCATGCATCTACTCTGCCTCCACCCCTGGCTTATGGACAAGACGTGTTTCAAGGAGGGAGGAATGTCACGGTTTCACCTCCTAGCGCTGACCTCAAGTGTGTCATTGGGCCAATGGGCTTAGTCACCAAATGAGCAAAATGGGTAGTCCTAGCAAATGGCAAGGGCGAGCAGCATATAAACCCATCGATGACAGTTGAAGCGGTATCGAAGAACAAAACCGAAGACAGGCGAAAGGCTCGACTCCTTCCCTGTGATGCTCCTCCCCCAAATTCCAATTCTCTATACCCAATCCCCTGCTTTTTCCCAGCCTATTTGCTCATCACAGTCCTTGCTTCTATTTCCCCTAATTTTTATCCAAAGTACTTGTATCTCGAGTCGATTTGAGACTATGATTCCTGTATAAGTCATACTATTCGGTGTTGATTCAAGTTCATCAATTGGGAACCTAACAATAGGGGATGTGAGATTGATGTATACCACGCAGATGGATGATCCATGTGGCAATTTCTGGACATTTTGTTCCATTGTGGCATTGCCACATCCGTGCTTAGAGCCAATAAAAAGGCCCAAACGAGGATCAATCGATGCACATCATGAGTTCGGACATGCTACTGTATTCTTTAAGGGCTTAGGTGTCACTTTATTTTAGGAGCAATGCAAATGTAAATAGTTAGTTGTATGGTAAATTGCAATAGTCCAGTGGCTAATATATAGTACATAGACTAAAAGTACACACTGAACACTAGACTACAAATATTATACCAAAAAATAAACTTAGACACCCCTCAAATATAAGACGCATACAATAACATTGTATTTAAAAGGGTTGGTCGGAGTCTTGAAGTTTTCATCGTGGTATACATCTTTTGGAAAATATCTGTCGACTATCAAACTATCTCCTCTTATCTAGGATCGTGCGGTAGGCTAATAGAGGCTGATAAATCATAAGCTAGTGGGAGCAGAGTTAGCCGTGACAACACGACGAAGTAGATGAAATCGATAAGAATAGAGAGCCGTCAAATCAAGCCGAAGAGGGATCGATAGAAACATGGTGGTGCAGATCGAAACCTAAAACGACGTGCAGTAAAGCGCAGTGGCACAACGCAATATAATTTTTGCACAAGTTTGAGTTGTTTTGGTGAAAATTTCTCAAGTTCTAATTGGCACACCGTCACACAAGTTAATTAACGTGTACATACAACAGAGGACTCCCATAATGACTGTTGGACAGGGGACCTCCCGTACTTTGTATTGCGTTTGGTGGCCGACGAATTGTCTAGTCCATCGGTACGATGGAATGGGGGGCAATGTTCTATCTAAAAAAACGTGTACATACAACATATTGACAAAAGTTAATTAACGTGTCTCGAAGTAGAAATGTACAATGATCTTCACAAGCAAAGGGCCAGCGATCACCAACGCGAGGCCGGGGAAGACGAGCGACACCGCCCCGACGGCCACCGCCCACCAACCCCTCGCCCTCGGGAGGTCCAACTCGAACGGCCTCAGCATCTGCCTCAGGCTCGACACGATGGCGGCCAGCATCACGAGCATCGCCGCTCTCAGGTACACGTCGTACTTGTTGTGCCCTAGGTAGACCGCGTACGTGCCCGCCATGAGCGTGAAGCTCATGGTCGCCACGGCCTTGAACCCGTTGAGCATCCTCTCTCTCCCCGCGGCGACGCCCGCCCCACCAGGGCCTGACGCGTCCACGCCGCCTTCGCGCCACGCCATGATGGCAGCGTTCAGCGTGCCGGCGATGACCTCCGGGAGGAGGGAGAGCATGAACCACCAATCCAAGAACTCGACGGCGAGGATTATGGCCATCGACATCAGCGCGGCGAGCATCGCGCATTTGAGGTGGCCGACTACGGCGACGAAGTGCGCCCTGGCGGACGGGAACAGGGCGACGGGCAGCGCGGTGACCGTCATGGCGAGCACGGACACCGTCGAGGCGAAGAACGACACGGCGAGGTCGACCTGCGAGTGCCCGCAGTCAGCGAACGAGGGGTACTTCAGGTACCCTAGGATGACGACCCCTTCAATGGCGAAGGCTGCGGTGGCACCGAAGGACGCGAGTTCGGCGTTGCTCTTCATCGCCGCTTCGTAGGACTCGTCCTGAGCCGCCGACCCCGTACCATCCGCCGGCACGTGGGCGCCGGCAAGCATGCCGACCACGAGTACAACAGGAAGCACAAGGATCACGAGCACCGTGTCGTCCTTGTTCATGAGAGCTACGAACATCGTGTTCGTTGCCATGAGCAGGGCGCTGGTGAGCGAGACGAGGACCGCCGACGACAGATTGGTGCACCGAGAGTGCCAAGCTCCCGGCGGCAGGTGCAGCTGGAAATTCATAAGGATGATGGCCGATATGAAGGTTAGCAGCAGGGAGAAGCCGCCGGCTTTGAACAGGAGGCTGACGCCCTTGGCGATGTTCTTGTACCCGGAGACGCCGGCCATGATGGCCGAGCCGGTGATGCCGATGACCTCCTTGCCGAAGGCGCTGGCCCGCTCCGGTTCTTGAAGTTGAACCCCGCGGGGAGACTGCACCGGCGGGAGGAGAAGCTCTTCGTTTTCCATTATTGTTCGTTGCCGTATTTGTTAAGACAACGGCGGTATGTATAGGGTGGAGACCTCCATCCATTACCCCACCCGGCTTCGGCAATGGCGAGAAACTTCGAAGAAACAGCCGGTGACCATGAACGAAAATGGCAGAGATATCCCCGTCTAGAATGCTGCCATTTTCCAATTTCCGTGCTATTCAACCCAATCGCTACCTGCTTGTTTCCTTTTGCTTTGAAAAAGATTTTTTTTGCCACGCTGGCCAAAGATTGCTGACCAAATTTTATTAAGGCTGAGGAAAGAGAGATACAAGATATTGACAGCAAGGCTGTCAACACACAACTAAACAAATGAACCTCACAACAACACAACATTAGAAAGAACAAGAATCCGTCCTTAAGAAAAAACAGTGTGCTTATGAGCCGCCCCACCACACAACCTCCTCTAGTTCTCAGCGTGCTGGTTGTCGCTTCGGTGCGTTCTCGCAACATCAGCGTGCAACGCAACATTTGAAAAAGAATGCTTTTTAAGTTTTCAATTGAATATTTGACAAATAAGTTAGCTTACAAAAGTGTGCACCTCGCTCTGCTTTGAATCTGTAATTTTAGCACTGTTTAGCTGAAGTCACATCGAAAAAAGATGTATGAATACATATCAGTTTCTTACAGTACGAAATGTACATCTTTCGGTGCTATTCAGCAGCTGTGGACCTGACCAACCTCCTGAAGCCATATTCTCTGGCACTGCTACTGTGATTTCCCAGCTTGTTCTGGGCTTCTTGCCAAGCCGAGCATGAGAGCATCTTGTGGTCATGAACTCCTGACTCCTGACCAGGAAAACCTACTAGTGGAATAAGAACAGTAGGATCAAGGATCAACTGCTCGGATTAATAAAAGGCCAACAGGGTGCTATCAACCATGACATTGGTCACCTCTGCTGCTTCCACTGAGGTAGCTGTGATCTTCATCACAACTTCCTGGTTGCTGCACTACAAGCCTATGCTAAGTAATGACCACAGTGACTACAGATGTTTATCAACAAAAGCGAGGAAATTAAAATACAATTCTTGCATAGATCAGACCTCAAACCTTGAATCGTGCTGACCTTGATAACTGTAGTCCTTTGGAATGTCAGCCATCAATTTTCGGAACAGTTCGGTCTCATGCTGATAGTTTATGAAGTAGAAACGAGTTCACAGAACACTACCCAGATACAGGAAGGAAAAGAATAGTCCCCTAGCATAACAAGCCAACCAGGGAATCTTGAAAAAATAAACTGCATTGGCCATTGATCATTGTACTGAACTTACTAGAGAAAATGATCACAATTGAACAAAGCACACAATACTTCTGTACATACAGACTATACACTTTCAGAGGGAAAAAAAGAATATAACATGGGAAATAATAGGGCTTCAATGGTAGGCATCTATGCGGGAACTACAGATAAATGTACTAATCTAAGAGCATGTTAATACGTCAAGACTGTTGCGAACTTGGCTGTGGCTGGTCCAATGCTTGCTGCTTTTAATTAGATGGTAATTCCAGCCTGAGTTATGGTGGCAAAGGTAAAAAAACATCCGCAGCTAGTCCTGTGTTTGATGTGGTGGACATGGTGACAGTGGCGGTGGCTGCTGCTCCTCTGCATGCCGAAGTAGCTGTGACTGCTGGTGACCACCTTGCCATGCCCAAACAATATCCTTAAGTGATGGCCTAATGTCCTCTTTCATAAGCTTTTGATACTCCAAGGTGTCACCGTTGGTCTTCTTCAATTCGACTAAGAGAAAAGAAGTAGCAACCTCAAAAATCTCCGCATCAAGCTCAAGAATACCCTTCTTCCCTTCCTTCACTGTAGCCAATTTCAACACTCCATTGTCTTTCTTTGTAACTTTGAGTTTCAAGCGTTTGGCCAGTTCCTTCAGCTTCACAAATACAGTCGCTGCTGGCTGTCTGGAAGTAAATCGTGCTTCCCTTCGGCCATATCTTTCATCAAACAAACCTGATAGATCAAATCCTGTAGAGAGAGAAATGATGTCAAATGCATTCAAGTTCGTCAGTCTCAATGATCCTTGAGTTATCTCGGAACCAATGCAACCTGTCAAAACAGAGGTAGTAGCATCGCCTGTACAAGTCTTGTCTCTTGTTTCAATTTTCAGCGCTGTTATCTCAATGGGCTTCCTGTACCAAGCACTTCTCTTTATCCTTGAGATGGACATCCTAGTACAAGGATCTGGATCAAGGATTCCATAAAGGAGCTCCTTCAGTTCAGCAGAAAAATAACGAGGGCATCTGTACTCAGCTTTTGAAATCTTCCTATACATCTCTATGAGATTTCTGTCATGGAAAGGAAGGTAACTGGCCACAAGCACAAACAGAATTACTCCACAAGACCATACATCTGCCTTTGCACCACTGTAGCCTTTCCTGCTGAGCACTTCAGGAGCAACGTAAGCTGGAGTTCCACATGCGGTGTGGAGCAGACCATCTTGCCTCTTTGACTCGGCTAAGGCACTTAAACCAAAATCAGAGACCCTAAGGGTTTCATTCTCATCCAGTAGTAGGTTTTCAGGCTTCAAGTCACGATGATAAACACCTCGGCTGTGGCAATAGTCTACAGCAGAAATCAATTGTTGAAAATACTTTCTTGCAGCATCCTCACTAAGCTTCCCCTTAGCTATTTTGTTGAAAAGCTCGCCGCCTTTAGCATACTCCAAAACAAAGTAAATTTTGCTCTTGGTAGCCATTACCTCAAAAAGCTGCAGAATGTTTGGATGCCTTACCAATCTCATTATCGAGATCTCCCGCTTTATCTGCTCCATGAGACCAGCCCTCAGGACCTTCTCCTTGTCGATCATCTTTATGGCAACAGACTGACCAGTAGTAAGATTACGAGCATAATATACCTTCGCAAAGGTCCCTTGTCCTAATTGTCTCCCAATTTCATAACGTTCCATCAAAACACTCCTCTCTTCCATTATATAAGCACGAAGTCCGAATTTTTACGATGGACTGTCTATAAAGTGGTACTGACATAGAGAGAAAAATCAGCCATCATCACCAAGGTCGTTGTCAAAGAAGACACAGTCCCTCACTCTATCGTGCTTCGGAACACAAATAAGAGGAATGAAACCAGTAGGCAGCCCACTCTCTCCATCATAACTCAACAAAATTAACCTGGACGGAGCAGTGATATTTTTTGCACTAGATAATTGCCTCTTGCAATACAAGCACATCTCTCAGCATTCCCAGGTGAATCACCTTCTGCCGTGACTAGCCAAAAGCTACCTGCAAAATCAATAAACCAGATTAGAACACATGTACAACGCAAATCAACTACATAAAAATCTGCAAGAATTGGGAAACGAAGGTAACATTTTAAGACATTACATCACTATTTTATTTCGAATCGAACATCCAACTCGCATATATCCAAAAGCTGCATCAAATATATCTACGAGTGCAAACTCTGAAATTTGAAATGATAAAAAGTTGGGAGATTAAACAGCATTGCAAGCACTCGCACAAAACTAGACGTCCTCAACAAAGATTTATCACACGACCTATGGCCCAATAACTCACAGGACAGATTGAACAAAGAATTCACATACAAGTATACAGCTTCCAACATTGCGCAACCGAATTCTGGAACAGGAGCGGTAAAATCCTAGAACTGTGGCGCCAAAAAAATGTCCCCTTCGAAGTAACTACCCACTAATTCATTCTCTCCCATGGAAGGAAATTAATCAACAATTCCTAACGTAAAAAAAAGGAGATCTGATTATTTGCGATTGCCAAAATATGCAATTTAAGATTGACATGTGGTATCGAGGTCTAAATGTTATGTGTTTATGATTTACGGTCCTAAGATCTAGATGTCATTCACACATAAAGTGGCAAATCCTGAAATGCACGTTAGTGATAAATAATTGATTATTCCTAAAAAAAAAGACTAATCCGCATCGACTCCAATCAAATCGAGCGAAACCAAGAACCACCGACAACAAATCACACTAGGCCAATCAAACAACACAATTCAGAAGCAAAGTTAACCTCACCGGATCGGCAGACGAACGAAGGGGGAAGAACAGATCCCCAAGACTACCCCCAGTCCCAAACGGATCGATTCGATTAGACCGCGAAGCAAACGGAGGGCGATTCTTGGCACCCTCGGGATGTTCTTGATTCCCGTTCTGGCGTTACACGGCTCCTCGCTGGTTCGTCCGCGGCAAGGAGGCTGGGCTTGCTTCGGCTCCTCGCCTCCTCCTACCTGTCGTTTTGGTCGAGCGGTGGACACGCCGCGGCAGGGCGCGGACTCGCGGCGATGTGGGGACGGACGGGGTAGGTATTTAGGAGATTGGCCCCTCACCTTTTGGTGATTTATGTGGGGAAATTGGCGAACGAAGACGTCGGACTTGGACGGTTGGAGAGTGACAGCTGATGTGGGATGTCGATGGGGTCCACTGGCCCAACGGGCCCAATGATGGCTTTAAGCTTTAAGAATGAGCCTTTATGTATATATAAAAAAGTCTTCCTAAAGGCTAAAGCATTCTGCAGGCTATTTTCTATTTAAAAAAGGGCATTCTAAAGTCTACTTGATCTGATCATCTTAGAAAGAAAACAACTGTATTGCTTCCTGCAACTCTTCGGTGACTTCGTAAAGTACTACTACCTTATTTCGCTACGAGTACTGCTTAGATTCGGCGAGCTGGTTTGGTTGTGTTAGGTATGGTTGGTCGGTGCACGACAAAGGGCCTGTTAGAGATTTTTTTGGTTTTTCGTCTGAAAAAGTCAGAAGTTGTTCCAAACGAAGGCTATTTTCTCGAAAGTCGAAAGCTGTGTTCGCACCCTCGTTCGCTTGCTGCTCCTCCCCCTCCCCCGCGTGCTTTCGCCCCTCTTCCTCCCCGGCGTGTCTCTTCTTCTCACCGTCGCCCTCCTCCTCTCGCCTCCTCCCGCGCCGGCGCCCTACCTCCTCCCCTGGGTTCGCGTCGGTGCCCCACTTCCACCCTCCGCCACTCGAGCCGCGGTCACTCTCTTCCTCCTCCCAACGAGGTCGCACCTTCCTCCTCCTCCAACCTCACGCGCGCACGCCTGACTCCGCGACGGCGTCCGCCTCCTCCTCCTCCCGGCCCTCAGATTTGGCGCCTCCGACATCGACCTCCTCCCCCAACCTGGCGTCGCCCTCTTCCTCCCACCCCCACCGCCAAACTCCTCTCCCGAAGTCGTCTTCGGCGGTGACCAAAACCCTAGCCGCCGCCGCCTCTGTTTTTTTCCTCCTTCCCTCCCTTTTTTTCTGTTGTAAAGTAATTTGTTTTGTAATAATTATTTATTATAACAATAATTCATTGTAATAATTGTTTTTAATAATAATTTATTGTATTTATTTATGTAATAATTGTTGTTAATTACATTAATTGCGTTGATTGTCGTTAATTACGGTATATTACGTTAAATGTGATTAATTACATTAATTGCGGTAATTATCATTAATTGCAATAAATTGCATTAATCGTCGTTAATTGTGGTAGTCGTCATTAATTACAGTTAATTATCATTAATTGTGGTAGTTGTCGTTAGTTGCGTTAGTAGTCGTCAATTGCGTTAGTTGTTGTTAATTACTGTCAATTGTTGTTAATTGGCGTTAAACGATATTGATGAGGATCTAATAATCCTCATTTAATTATTTATCTGTAATTCCTATTATGGATAATAATACTATCATATGGTTCTTGAGTATACCCCTTAATGTTCATAAGGGAGAAGCTGGAGTCGTAAGACCTTCTATGACTACCTCATGGTCGTAAGTTCTTCTACGACCACCCCATAGTCGTAAGACCTTCTACGACTACCTCATGGTCTTAAGTCCTTCTCACTACTACAGAAAAGGCCTTTACAGACGGTTCAAAAATGCCATCACGAGCGGTTGCCCGTGAGCCGCCCGAGTTTATGGGTCGATAATGCTAATGGTCATCACGAGACGGTTCTCGAACCGCTCATGTAATACATACTATCACTGCATGCAGCAGATGCAAAATGTCAGTGATAGTCGATTACCACGAGCGGTGCAGTAGATAAAACCGCTGCGCGATAGTCGACTACCACGCACGATGCGTAGATAAAACCGTCGTGATATTCGACTACCACGGGCGGTCCGTAGATAAAACCGTGCGTGATGATGCGATTACCACCGACGATGCGTAGATAAAACCGTGCGTGATATTAAACTACCACAGGCGGTCAGATAAAACCGTCGTGATAGTAGACTACCACGAGCGATGCGTATATGAAACCGCTCGTGATAGTCCACTATCACGACGGTTTCATATCTGATCGCTCGTGGTAGTCGATCATCACTGACGGTTTCATCTACGATCGTGCGTGATAGTCGATCTATCACTGATTTGTTTCATCTGAGATCGTCTGTGGTAGTCTTTGCATTGCTTAATCTATTTCTGCTTATTGGCTAGCCTCAGGAAATGCTAGCCATGCCCTCTGAAACAAGCACATCCAATTCTCATTCATTTCAGAAGCACATCAAAATTGCATTCATTTTAGAAACAAGCACACATCCAATTCACAAATCAATTAACTAAAATTAACCATTAATGTACATTAATTTACACACATGTACCATTATGTTCAATCTATCTCAATCAAGTTCAATCTGCTACACTGTGGAAACTCCCATTTGGATTTATGACCTGTCTGTTCAGGAATGCCGCAAGGTGTGATCGAATTTTTATGAGCTCGCTCTGTTCCAACGCAGCTTTCGCCGATGTTTGCAACTTTGTCGATATGAAGGTTAAATTCGGGCTTATATAAATTGGTAAGTATATATGAAATAATTGTTGAAAGATTGACAAACCCGAGGATCATTGGTGATCGCGAACCGACGAGTAGTTGCATGTTGTGGCAAACATAGTATCCACAGACGCTATGCCCGGCGATCGACGCCGGTGGCACCGCAAAAATAGAATTGGTTAGTTCAAGAGGCATTGCTACGAAGTGTTATATAGGATTAATGTGTACTAGCTAGCAAGTCACCGGAATGTTTGATCATGTTGCGGCGTTCTTCCTTGATATTCCATCCTCTAGCATGTAACACATCGAACACCCTCGTGACTCCAAGAAGTTAGCCTTAGCCATTGCAAAGGAAGGAAAGACTACAATAGAGTTTCTATGGAGGAAATGTGTTTACGATGATTAAACTCCTGATAGCTATGAAGTTGTGATGGCCCTCTATAGGAATCTAGGTATATTACGTATTTCGCGTTTTGGTATAATTACAATTAGAATCCAATGGAACCTACACGTATGTCGGCATGGTCATTAAACCTAAGTTCGTGTTGCTTATAAAGTACAAATCAACATTAAGTATAGCCAGAGTGCAACACTACTTACTTACGGTTGTAGGGCAAAAGTATGAATTCCTTGTTGCGGTGAGCCATGAAAAAATCTATAACGTAATTCTCGGCGAATGTTGCATTCGCCGTGATGCTTTGCTCGGAGACAACGTGTGGGTCGAGGAAACCTACGGTGATTTCCTTCTTTCGCTTCACGATCATGTATCTATTATACAAAAGCTAGGAGTTATATATAACATTTATCGATATTACGAACATTGACCGTGATTGTACACACTTACGATGTCCAAAGATCGTATGATTGAGACGCCGAGCTCGTCGAGGTTGAAGAGACGAAACAAGTCGTCGAAGGTCACCGTGAAGACAGCGTCTTGATACACGTGGTTAAAATGATGCTCCTTGAACTTGACGGTGACACCCGAGCATCGTTGATCAACCGCTTGTTGGACTGCTCCATGTACCATGCATGCAATTCCGTGCAATCCAAATCCTAGGGTAGGGTCTGTCTAACTTCTCGAGCAACGGCTCGCTGGCTTGTATTTCCGCCAACGGCAAGAAGGGATATCGGGAGAGACTCGATCGTCTTCGATTTGCCCTTGCCCTTCTTTGCCTCGCTTTGTATAGGTCGACTTCACAAGAGTCGATTGAGCACGAGTGTAGATGCATGTGATGCGGCGGGCCCTTGCCATGTCGGTCTGAGAAGCGGTGCGCCAAGTCCGTGGACTTGATGCCGCTCTGAGACATTCCGTGAAGTTGACACCGGGCGGTAGCTCGAGCGGATGTCCTCCTTGGGCCACTGGATGAATGTTCCAACGGCTTGCCCTAGAGTCATGACCTCATCGTTTGGGGGAATTTTCAGCGGGACGGCCTCGAAATTGGCACAAACACCGTCCACATTCACTTTTGCGAAACTCGGAGCTAGATTTGCACCGTGCACCAAAGCTCCGATACCGGATGGATACACCTGGCCCCAAGCAGCATCTAGGGCAACAGAGACATATCTCACTTGGAGCTTGCACTTCGTAGCCACCTACGTACATAACGGTACAAAATTAGCTACTCCAACAGGCTTATGAATGGATTGAGCATTCCAGAGATAATAATTATTACCTGGATGTCATCGACGGAAAATCTGTCATCACCTATTGTGGTAGGGTTAGGGTTGGACCTGCCTACTACTCGGATGTTTGGGGGCTAGCTAGCGGTATAGTAGGGCGAGGGCTTCCAACTGACTTGGCATTTGCAATCCCCTAATCCTTTCCTCAAAAGTCTCTTCTTTGCTTTTGCTCGAACGCATACTAATCCTTTCCTCAAAGGATTGATGACTTTTCACCGACCTCCGCTCTCGATTTTTTCAAAGAGCTCATCTCGAGGATGCACGAAGATCCTCTCGTAGCTTTGCATCGTGCTCGGCTTTGGCTCTCCTCCTACTCCGCAGACGATCCTCTGTCGCTTGGAACCATTGTTCCCATATGACAAAAACACCAAATACCTCTCGTGCAACCCGGATGCTCATCGCTTCCTAGGGCAGAGAGTATATCTTTCTCCCTATCTCGCTGGAATGAGCCTTGGGAAGATTGTGCACTCAGCGTTATCTCGCAATATAGCCCGACATGTCATTTCACTTCCTATGAAGTTATGGAGTAATTACAAACTAGGTAGTTCGATATCTTACCAGCGTTGGGACACTTCACGGTCTTGAGGTTTGGAAAGTACACTTCCGTGGGCGAATAGCTAACCTCGCAAATAACCACCGCTCGGTAGCACATCGCTGATCTCGAAATAGCAGGAGAGATTCAAACCGCTTTTCTTTGTTCTGATCCCTCCATATCGGGGCTTTACTCGCATACCAGCCGTGCTTGAAGTCCGTGGGGTGCTTGTTTTTGCACGAGGGCCGTGTGCGCCGCACTTTCACTCTTAAATTCATCTGTCGTCTTCTTCGCCACAAACTCGCCCAGACTCTTCCAATAATAGATACTTGTGGAAGGGCGGCAGATCCTTCTCCACGTAGTTCTTGACAAGCGTGCTCTTGAAGTTCTTCCACGCTTTGCACGCTTGTAGCAACGCGTGTCGTCGCCGCGGAGTCCGTGAGTTCTACCGGATCTCGAGCGATGCAAGAATTTCCGTCGGACTGGCGATTTTCAATGGTCCGGGCACCACCTTCCACGAATCGTAGGTGATCTTGACCCGTTCCCGTGCAACTATTCTGACCATTCTCCGGAATACGGACGCTGCTCGGCGAGGATTGATAGGGGTCCCAGACTGATCGACCTCCGTGATGGTAAATCGGCCGTGGGCCTTTTCGATATTCCTCTTCTTCTACCGCGTTTGGATATTGTTCCAGAGGATGGTGCATCATCAGACACATGAGGCGACGCTGACTCAGAATGAGCGGAAGACATCTTCACAAGAAATAGAACATCATGTGAACAAATGAAATCAAAGATAAAGCTAAGATTTAACATTTTGATATTGCTATCGATGTAGAGTAAGCATTCCAATTAGAGCTCAAGTACAAACCCGATTATCAAAACAATTTCAAGACAAGACTATTATCATCACAGAGCATTCATCTCAAGCCCAACACACCACATTGCAATGTATTCCAAAGAGCAATATCAAAACAAATACCATATGAATAATCGACTAGAGCAAATACAAATTCCTAAAACAAGTACAATTATCACGAAGGACCATGACAGATTATTGATAGAAATAGTTAGGGAAAGGGGCATGGGGTCGATCGGTAACTTCGGCATTGGTTACTTTTGGGCGTCGAGGAGAAGGACGAGCAGGAGCAAGACGAGCAAGCAGGGCGGCGGCGTCGAAGGAGGCGCGGCTGCCCTCGGGAGGAGGAGGCGGCGGGCTCGGCGGGTCAGAGGAGGAGGCTCGGCGGGCTCGGGAGGCGCAGGCGGGCCGGGAGGAGGAGGCGTCGGCGACGGATCGGGAGGAGAAGGCCGGCTCGAGGAGGCGTCGAGGAGGACGGTGGCGACGGGCTCGGGGAGGAGGAGCGAGAGGAGTTGAGAAACTTAATCGTTTGAGAGTGGCGGTAGCGCAAACCCTAGCTAGAGTCCGAATGTAAATAGGGATGGACATCACAGACGGTTCTAAATTAGAGCAACTGCTCAGGATACCTATCACGGCCGGTTCTAACTTAGAACCGCTCGTGATATGTGATGTATCACGATGGTTTTAATAAACAACCGTCGTGATATTGATGAATCACTGAGCGGTTTTAATAAACAACCGTGCGTGATATATGATTATCACGAGCGGTTCTAATTTAGAACCGCTGCGTGATAGTATAATAACGCGAGCGGTTCTAAGTTAGAACCGTCTGTGATATATGATGTATCACAGACGGTGTTAATAAACAACCGTCTGTGATACACATGTGAGACGGTCTGTAGTTCAAACCGTCTGTGATATTATTTTGTATTGGTTAATATCTAGATCGTTCTGTTTATTGGCTAGCCTCAGGAAATGCTAGCCATGCCCTCTGAAACAAGCAAAAAAGACAACAATGTATATCCAATTCACATTCATTTGAGAAACAATCACATCCATTTCACAGTACAAATCTCAATTAATTAACTCAAATGAACTAAAATTAACCATGATCATCAGAATGTATATAGTACATATATACACACATTGTTCAATTAATCTTTAAAAATTAGCCCTTCATGATGATCGACGCGTATGTAGCTAGTTTCGTCATGTTCTTCTTCCTCGACCCTTATGCCGTTTCCGAAAGGAGGCAACTCGTCAAATTGATTGTATTCTTCCTCGTCCACTACATTCTCAACTCCGACAATCCTCCTTTTTCCATGAAGAACTACGTGGCGCTTCTTATTTGCCGGTCAAGAACATAGAAGACTTGAACAACTTGGTTGCCAAGATCGAACGGTTCGTCTTTGTATCCGACACGCTCGAGGTCCACGGTAGTGACGCCTGTGCTTGTCGACTTTCACTGTGGGAGATGGACCCAACGGCACCAAATAGGGGATCTTGAAAAGCACGTGAGTCGAGCTCCCATATCTCCTCTATTTGCCCATAGTAGGAGCTCCTCACCCATCGGCATCTTGAATGCATCTATCACGGACACCGCTGCTCGTTAGTGCTTTTTATATCCCGAGCTGCGTATAGAATGTGTACCCATTTATGTCGATCCTCGCCATGTTACAAGCAGTAAATGTTGGCCCTTTTGCCAACCATGTCAAGATATCACTTGACGAGCTCCTAGCAAGTCGCTCCTTCAACCATTGGTTGAATAAATGCATTGTGTTGTCTCGTGATCCAAACATCCGCCGCAGATTACATTGCGAAGCACGTCCTTGTCGGTCGATATCTGGGACACTTCACATGTGTTGCAAGACGTTGAAATAGGCTTGAGCATACGCATCCATATTTGGAGTGATTGCTTTCCTTCCGATGGTCCCGATACCCTCGAGCCTCCTCTCATGGCGAGATCGAGGCACACCCATCGGTTCGACTGAGCCATGTAATCGAGGCGAACTCAATGACCTCTTCGCCAGCATAACCTTCGACGATCTTGCCCTCTGGCCGAGATCGATTTCGTACATATGACTTGAGAATTCCCATGAACCTCTCGAGCGGGTACATGCTACGTAGGAACACGGGCCCGCACATCTTTATCTCCTCACAATATGAACAATGAGATGGACCATGATATCGAAAAACGACGGAGGAAATACATCTCAAGATCACATAGTGTCGTCACCACCTCGTCTGCAGAGCATTTAGTCCTTCGAGATCGATGACCTTCTCGAGTAATTGTGTTAAAAAATAACACGACCTCATGATTGTCTCTGACCTTGATCGGCAAAATACTTCTAATTGCAACAGGAGCATTTGTGTCATCAACACATGACAATCATGAGACTTCATGCCAATTAACTTCAAATCTTTTATCGAAACAAGTTTCTTCATGTTGGCGAGTAACCGGACGGAACTTTCACGCCATGCAAGCAAAGCACGATTCGGTTCTCTCGGCCTTTGACAGAGTGTAACAAGCGGGGAAGGTACGTTCGTCCTTTATCGGTCCTTGTTGGTGCTAACTCAGTCCGATGTCCATATCAACCAAGTCAAGCCGCATGCGTTGACACCATCTTTTGTTTTGTCACGAATGTTCAAGAAGAGACCAATCAAGATGTCACATACATTCTTTTCTACATGCATGGCGTCGATGCAAAGGGCGAACTTCTAGGTGCTCCCAATAAGGTAAGTCCCAAAATATTGATCTCTTCTTCCACATGTCTTCTTACTTGTCCTCGATTTACATCCCTTTCCAAGCACAACATCTAAATCCTTAACCATATCATAGACCTCTTTTCCGCTTAAATGCCTTGGAGTGAATTGTCCTCCTTCTCTCCGTCGAATTGTTTCTTCATCTGCGGTATGGGTGAGCCCTCCAAGGAACCTACGATGACGCATGTACACGGTTTTGCGCGAGTGATTCACCACACACACTGGGTATCATCTAAGCGGTGAGTACAGAGCTTTGGCCCTTTTGTACTACGGCCCGACAGTTAGCAAGGGCGGGATAATCATTTATGGTGCGTAACAACAAGGAACGTAAAGTGAAGTTCTCTCGTTTATCGCATCCCATACATGCACCCTTCAATCCACAAGATTTTTAGATCTTCCATCAATGGTGCTAGGTACACATCAATATCATTCCCGTGTTGCTTGGCCCTTGGATAAGTATCGACAACAAAATATACTTCCGCTTCATACACAACCAAGGAGGAAGGTTGTAGATACTGAGCGTCACGGCCAAGTGCTATGTCATTGCTCATATTACCGAAAGGATTCATTCCATCTGTACTCAATCCAAACCTTATATTCCTCGGTTCGCTTTTGAAGTCCGCAAACCTCCTATCGATGTTTCTCCACCGGGCGGAATCGGCAGGTGTCTTAACTTTCCGTCATTCTTACGCTCCTCGAGTGCCAATCTGCTAGCTTTGCATTCTTTGGGTTCGCAAAAACCGCTTCAAACGGGAATTACAGAAGATACCACGCCACCTTAGCAGGAGGTCCTTTCTTCACCTTGATTCCTCGTCGTCATCGATTGCTTCTTACGCTTGTATCGGGATCGTTGCACCGGACATACATGCATGTTTGTATACTCGTTACGGTAGAGGATACTGATCGTTCGGACATGCATGTATTCTTTCTACTTCCATTCCCAATGGACAAAGAACCTTTTGGCTTTGTAGGTGGTTTTGGGCAACTCATTTCCCTCCTAAGCATGTCCGCTAAGAGACCTAATAACTCAGTGAAACTCTTGTCGGACCAACCGTTGTTTGCCTTCAATTTCAATAGTTTAAGCACGGATGACAACCTTGTGTATTCCGACTTGCGGCAGGAACAAAGGTTTCTCTGAGTCCTCCATCACGCCGGAATTGAACATACTCCCTCTCATCACGGTTCCTTACGCATCGCTGGCATCTCGATCTAGATTGTCATCGTGCGGCCTATCCGAATCGGAACCACAATCGACATTCGGCGGCATATCGTTGACTTCTGTATAATATGCATATCGTTGACTTCTGTATAATATGCTCTTCACGTGGTGGTCCAACATGTATAACCCTTTTGAAACCCCTTCAATCAAGTGTGCTTCGATCTGCGCTCGGTTGTTAAACATCTTGATTCTCGCGGTCAATGCATGGACGAGACATATATTCCGCCCCTTATTCAACATATCCTCCTCGGCGGCTCTTGTAAGCGAGACACGCCATTAATGTACTCTTCACTCACACGGTTCTCGGTGTACATCCAAATTTCGTCCATCACACGGTTCGTATTGAAAACCACGAAAATAAATAAAAGGGTGATGACTTTCGGCGTATTTTCTAAGGCTTAATTATGATTTTTTTATTTTTACATTTTTTGGATTTTATTAACTTACATGTGGGCCCTACTTGTCGCTGACTCATTTTTATTTCATGATTTTATTTATAAAATCTATGGCGATCCCACATGTCATAGACTCGTTAGTTATTAACTAAATGATTAAAAAGCAGAGGATTAATTAATTTGAAGCTCAAAGCGGGCTTAGGGTGACATCGCATTGCTATATAGTCGTGGCTCTCGGCCCTAAGGTCTCGCTTTGAGGCGAACCGACAGACGATGTCCCATGGGCGCTGAAACTAGCGATTTGGCGTAAACGCTGAAACTACTCAAATTAAAGGATGCTTATGCTTGATATCTCACCTCGATCACGAGGAAGGTGTCAATGAAAGTCGGGGAAGGTCCAAGGCGCGGTGGGTCGTCGATCGGTGAACAGAGGCGGCGGCAAGCTCCTCGGCGACAATATACAACCGAAATGGACCAGCCGGCTCGGTGAGGTGAGGCGATGTACTCAAACCGCACGCGAACGGCGATGGACCTATCGTGGCGCCTAGAGATATGGAGATCAAGAAGACTATATCTGTTTTGGCGGGGAGGCGGAGCTATATATATCGTCGTGGTGAGTTAATTATCACGGACGGTTTTAACAAAACCCGCTCGTGATATTGGGCAATATCACGAGCGGTTCATGTTTGGAACCGCTGCGTGAAGTATCACGACGGTTCTAAAACAAACCGTCTCGTGATATTGTGTAATATCACAACGGTTCATGTTTGGAACCGCTCGTGAAGTATCACGAGCGGTTCCAAACATGAACCGCTCGTGATGTGACATCTTCACGAGCATTTGTTTTTAGCGCGAGAATAACACGCACGGTGGGTAACAAAACCGCTCGAGATTGTGTTTATCTGAGCGGTTTCGATGAACCGTCGTGATCGGCGTCGATATTAGCATTTCTGTAGTAGTGTCTACGACTATCTCATGGTCATAAGTTCTTCTACGACCACCCCATAGTTGTAAGTCTTTCTATGACTATCTCATGGTCGCAAGTTCTTCTACGACTAGGTCAGCTATGACCACCCTATAATTGATTGAGCTTGCAGACAAGTAGGCACAATTGATTAGGGCACTTCGAGCACTATATAAAGGGCAGAATCAGCAGACGACAAGGAGAGATGCGCAATCAGGAGCACAAGATATTAGACTTGAGTCTTTCTCTTGATCTGTAACCAGCATACTCAATACAACCACATATGAGTAGGGTTGTTATTCTCTCTGGAGAAGGCCTGAACCTGTATAAAAATCTTTATGTCATTCTCTCTGCGTGATTTGAGTCTTGGAGACCCCCGAATCAAACAATCATAATGTAAGATCGGTTCTAAAACACCAACTAGTATCAAACAAGTCATTACTGTCCTAAGGGGCATTTCATACATTTCCCATCTCAGAAGCTACAACCAGCCTACCTAAAAGCCAGACAACCAAACACTAAACCTCGACAGCTCAGCCATTCAGTCCTGCAGCCCAACTGGAAGCCGTTTTTTTAAAAGTTGCTACCATGCCAAACAGCCCCAAAGATGCGCCATTTCTCATTTTCTTGCTTAAAGTGGTGGGGATCAGACTTCACCTTCCTAGGTTGATGATCGTATTTCCGCTCAGTTTTCCTTCTTAGCACAAGAAACGTTGCAACGATGTTTCTTTAGGCTTTTAACCGGCCGACGTTATAAAAGTGTTTGGGCTGTCGGTTTCACAGAGTTGAGCCGTTGAGTGAAGTGTTTTGACCCATTTAGCAACCCAGAATCTCGAATCATATTCAGGCTGGAATCTTATTGGGCCCAACATCCAAGAAGCCAACACAATCAGGAAACATTGTATCCTCTCAAAGAAAAAAAATAAAACTGTACAATTATACTATTGATGAATGTCGTCTTCCCCATCTACGTATCAGACTATCGGTATATCTCTATATAAATGGAGGCAGCAGTGGGGCTCATTCAGGGTGGCCATGTTGTCACAAAATTGTGGACCATCGGATGTCGCATGCCTCGCTCCCACCATCCGATCGAGTCTGGCGGTGGGTTCACAGGCCCTCACTCTGCCTCGTCACTTGCACCTGCTTTACTACTTCTCGTGCGCTTTGTTTGCTCTTGTTTCCCATCGCGCACCCTGTTTCTTCCTCCTCGTTCGTGTCGCATTCATCGGTTCCTTCTTGCTTCTGTCGTCGTCGGTCTTCTTCATCTCGGTTGCCGATGCTCACTCCTCTCCTTCTCCCTTCCTACGCTTTTCTTCTCGGTTTCGCAATTGCTTTGGCTATTAGTCGTCGATCAGTGTTCTTTTTTAGTCGCCTTTTTTTAGTGTTCTTCGATAACTAAAATTTTTCATCGGTTTTCTTCTCCTCGGTTTCTCAATTGCTTTGGAGCACAAATTTTAGCCCTCGTCTAGCCTGCTTGTCGTCGCCCTCTCTGCTGCAGCTGCGCAGTGGCTGCGTCGTCTGTTCTTCTGGTTTCCCCCCTCTGTTTCCTCCATTGCTGTGTTCAATTTTCTATTGATTTATGCTCTTTCCGTCTTTAGGCCGTGTTGCTCGGTGGATCTGCACCATATTTCGTCTGCCCTGGCTCTTTTTGCTCAGATCCACTCTGGTGCCCGCTAGCTTGCTCTTATCGTGTTTATCTCTTCCTGTGGTTTTCATCCTCTCTCTTTCGGGTGATTTAGGGGATTGTGCTCTATTGATGCATATGTATTTTCGTTTTTTAGGCCAGGTTGCTCGGATCTATGCCAGTTTGGTTGCCCTGGGTTGTTTCTCCCAAGATGTTCCCTGCTCCTCGCTGTCGTCCTGTTCTTGTGTTCGTTAGTCTATTTCTTTTTGGATCGGTTGTTTCATACCTGAGTTTTGTTTGTTGCTTACATAGTGTTCTCTTCCCCAATTCCCTCTTGTTTTGTAGCTATGTTCTCCGTTTCTTTTCTTCGTGTTTTTGCCTTGGTGGTTCCCTCTTTTTCTTTGTTTTTACCTACCTCGTGCTTGGTTATTTCACCTTTTCCTCTGTTCTGCCGCGCATGCTTCTTTGCTGTCGATTCTTGCTTTACCTCCTCCTCGCGGCCCGTTTGTTCTATGGATTTGTCTACCATATTCTTTCTTCCTCTTTTTCTCATGCTTCGTTCCTGTTTTTACTGTCACTTTTCCTTCCTGTTTTGCACGCTCTTTTATTTCATCTAGTTGTTCCCATGTGGAATCCAACTTTTTTGATAGAACGTAATATCAAGACTTTTTTCTTCTAGATTTGGACCTTTGTATGTTAATAGATTCAACCTAAAGCAGGATCTAGACTCACATCTAGATTTAGTCTTAACTAGAAGCAATCACCCATTATATAGAGATAAAACAGTTGATCTATTCTAGCACTTAGTTGAACTTAGCTCTGCTTGATTGAGTGTATCATATTCTTGAACCATGCAAGCCATTTAGGATGCTACAGTTTTTCTACCTAAAATTTTGTTTGTCCTCGAGTGTTTTAGGTTAATGCTTCTGTGTTAAAAAGTTTTGTTAGGATGAGCTCCTAGAGTTGTCATCGATCGAAAGGTTTTCAATTGTGATCCTTAAGCTTGTGTGATCCTTCATTGTTAGTTTACACTTCAGTTGATGTGAATGACCAATAGTGTAGACTTCAAATATATTTTGGAATCGATAAACACAAAATCACGGATAGCTATCAATACTTCAGTGTTTTAATTGTCTGTAATAGATTATTTTCGCGATAAGACGAGAGATATTTTCATCTAACAGAGAGATGCAAGAGGGATTGACAAGTTGCATAGTAGCAAGAAAGTTAATGCGTATGATGTGGAGGACATGGTTATGCCATTACACCAGTACATCAATGACCTTGTTGCCCATGAAAATATTCATAATGGAGCTAGCTTTCAGGTATGATGACTTGTCCCTTTTGTATATCTCAATTTTTGCTATACCATCCTTGTCTATGCCTTCATTTGGTTACTCTCTGTTGTATATTAGTAACTAAAATTAGTGCTCCATGCAATTGCTTTGGCTATTAGTTATCCAATTTGACAAGTTTCTATATTTTTTAAAGGTCAAACATCGGCACATATAAGCCTATGATTAAGTGTATATGTTCCCAGGGGCGGATCCAGTAAGGCCCACCAGGGTGCACAAGACAGCGGGTCCAAAATCGTTATATATGTATACATCTCATATTCTCATATATGAAAATACTGGACAGTCTGGACACCCGTTGGCCAAAACGAGGGACACCCGCGGACTCAGGCGCGTGCTCGTTGGCGCATCCGCGCGTGGACGCGTGAGCGTGCGGCCCATCTTCTCGCGCTCGGCGCGTGGCCCATCTTCCCGAGGGAGCGAACGCGCGGCCGAGGCGCCCAGCCAGCCAGCGAAAGAATCATGCGGCCCAGCCGGCAGCCGAGGGCGAGGGCGCGTGGCGTGGCCCAGGCAGGCAGGTGAGCGGGCGTGCGGGCGGGCGTGCGCGATACAAGGGCGGGCGGATGCGACTCCTGGAATTCCAGCCGCAGGTCAAACCACCGAGAGTCCGAGACGGCGAGACACAATTTCTCTCGGCGAAATCTCTAGCCGCCGGCGCCGGTCGACGGTCGTACTCGTGAGTCGTGACTGCTCGTCTGCTCCAGCCCTTGCCTCTAGCGACTAGCAGCGAAATTTCTAGCGGCCAGGGCGCCAGGCCAAGACGTTCGGTTTCTTCACCAATCGGCAATCGCCATCAGCCCATCACCATCACTGGTAATTTCGATTTCTCAATTCTCACGGTAACAACTAACAAGCAGACAAGACAAGCACAATCACTAATTTTGATTTCTCACGGTAACAAGCAAACAAGACAAGCACAGTCCCTAATTTTATGTTTAGAGATCCTATTTGCTAATCGTTGGTATATTTTTTCAAACCCTAGGATTGGGCTTTACAATTGTGGTAGTACTTGGAGATTGGAATATCTGAATATGTGATGTGTCAAGATTTGGATTTGAGTTTTTGACTACTTGAGAGTTGAGACACAATGTCAAGTAAGTAAGCTTTACAATTTTAAATAAATGACTATGAATGTATGCTTCCATTATTCGTTTATTTGCTATGTGGAGAAATGCGAAATGAGAAAAGTTACTAATGATGCTGTAATTCATCGCTTCCAGAGCTTAAGGGAGCGTAGAAAGAAATTATAAAATGTAATGTACTTATCTAGTTATCTTTGTTTCGATAAATTCATGGTTCTTTTACTTAAAATTTTACTAAGTGATTTCTTCTACTTTTTGTAGGCTATCAAGGTCGGATGTTGTTTTCTGCTGATGCCGACCATCTTTTGTCTATGGTTTGGAACTTTATCTATCATTTATTCGCTTTGCCATAGTTAACCAAAACTACTACTAGAAGTGTAGGATTCTTTGTTTTGGTAAGCATTTTGATGGCTATTTTTTCATCCGTCATGTTGAATTGTTTAACACATTACTATTCTAATTTCTATACAATATTACTTTATAATTAGACATATGTGATATGTATAGAACACCTGGTCATTTTCGTTCTAGATCCGCCTCTGTATGTTCCCACTATTTTTGATGAATTTGTCGTTATGCCTATGTAACTTGTAAATTTTAGCTATACAGTAGCAAATAGTAGAAAGGTGTGTGCATACCTAGAGAAAAAATTATTGTGTAATGTCCTTGCTGCAGGTGTACTCATTTAGATGCTTATTGTTAGTCGGAAGTAAAACTTAAAATAATCATGGTAGATATTAACCTAACCAAGGATACATCGAGCGGTTTTTGGCCCTACAAAACATCGAATCCACTTTATTCATTTCCGCCTGCTGATAGTTAGACCATATATCCGGTGCTGACAGATGTGGTAGACTGCCGACTGTACCTGAACACGTCGTCCAGACTCCACTGAGGATTGGCACTGACAGCCGTCATGAAGCACCTTGCACTCCGCAAGTATCTCCACTCCGTAGGTATCTCCTTTTTTTTAAAGGCTATTTCGTAGACCCTTTGTAGATGGCTACATCTGTTGCATACGCATTGCTATAATTTTTATATGTGCATACCTTTTTCGATATGTAACGTTTCTATTGCCTGACGTTCACATCCAGACGCTCCTATTGCTCTTTATTCTACTATGTTCATGACAACGTGTGCATGTCCGCAAAGTTCTGGGTGACACTGTTCTTTACGGCTGATTGTTGTTCTATTCGCCCGTGCACCTCCATACACACCTAGGCATTCTTATTACTCTTTCTTCTATTATTTTTGCAGCGATGTTTATGCCTCTGTATAGTCTCGTGTTTCCATTGTTCTTTGCGCTTGTTTTCAGTTATGTTCGCGTGCTCACCAGGACTAGATACACTATTTTTTGCCTTCTAAGCCACTGTTTCTTCGTGCATGTGCAGGCACAAAAGCAAACACTGCCTTCCCCACAGCAGCTATGCGTAGCTGAAGCAAAGGAGCATCCCAAGTATAGTTCCCTTTCTATAGTTTTGTCTATGATTGCTTCGATGTTTCCCTTATCTCTCCGTGGTTCTTAATGTAACAACACTCTTCTCCTGCATTGGCACAATGCAGGGCTCACAGCTTGCAGTGCGCTCCACTCGAAAAAGACTTTTCGAAGCATCGGGATCTGACAAACAGGTATAGTTCATACTCCTATCCATTTCTCGAATATGCCGACAGAGAGAGGCCAGTTGATCCGCGGGAAAAACACATGAAATGTAAGGCGCTATTTATGGTGAATAGTTGACTCTTTTTCAGTGTTATCTACCTTTTCGTGCGGTACACCCTAATCTATGGTCCACAGCCTTGGTCACCGCCTACTATGTTGTCCAGCCTTAAAGGCTGGTGAGCTTCTAAGGCATGCGCTAATAAGTAAATGCAAGATTACCTATAGCTAGCAGGTGTCTTTTGAGGAGAATGCTTCCCTATTTGCAGATAGTTCACATTTATGCTGTACAAAATCAGCTAATGGGCACAACAAAACAGTTTGCCTAATGAATGCTATAATAACTTGGGTTTGTTAACGGTCGTCCATCTTTAAGCTCATTGCCTTTGATTTACATATGCTTAGTTCTTGGTTCTAGATTTTGAGGCATTGCTCAGTAGCCCAATATTAGTCTTGTGTATGTTCATCGTACATTGTAAGGCTATTACACAGGTGCTAAAAATGCTGAGCATCTGGAGCCGATGTCAATTGCTGTGTTTTTTGCACGTATAGAATTAGAGTTCTTAACATGATTATCATGTGTCTACCATAGGATGCTAATCTATGGTTTGGCATTAGGGTGTATCTTGAACTGCATGCCGTGTTCTTGGCACAGTAGTAGTCAGCATGCATTTTTTTCTTTTTACTGATCTATTCTTTGTGCCGCCTTTCATTCTGACGTTCACTGTGCGAGTTCCATTGATGCTACTCTCAGCTCAACTAATAGAACAACTGTTGTAGTAACTTGACCATGATACAACATGCTTCTCGGTTCAGACATCATGTAAAGCTAGCTTTTCTATGCCTAGCTTATCTCTGCTACCGAATCCTAGGCACAACATGTAATGTAATGCAGTGTAGTATATGCTTATAGTTAGATCAGACATGAATCATTTCTATATAGATCAAAATGTTTTGCAGAATACCTAGCTCTAAAAAGGCTCGTACGTTGATTCTGTTTGTAATCATTACCATTCATTGCTCACCTGCTGAATCCCGCTGATCTATTCGTTTTCACGTAGAACTGGTCCTCATATGTTGTCTATGCTGCACAGCTCAGAACCTGGGTTGGCTATCGATGCAGCAGCCTCTAAACCTGTGAAGAAGGGTCGCTCAAATAAGAAGACCGTGTAGTAAATTATAGCTATAATATGTATGCTTACTTTTCCCTCCCTAATTGTTTTTCCCTATTCTGTACACGACTACACGTCTAACAGTCTCACGCCTAACTTCCTGTTTTCCTGCAGCAGAGTCTACCCAATATGGTGCTGCCGCACAATGCCTATTCGGTTTCTGCACACCATAGCTGCACCTTGCTTTGCAGCCTAACAGCAGGATGGTCAGGTGTCTTTTGTAGTTAGTTCACGGTTACGTTCCCAGCTTATGGGCCGTGCCATGTGATCGAACAAAATGTAATATTTTGTGCACATCGCTGCTTACTCTAGAACCTTGTGTAGTACCAACGTTGGCCAATGATGGCGACACACATGGTGTCTACGTTTGCCTTTGCTACTCGTGCGGCGTATCACATACTGCGCTTACCCTAATGCCTGTTGTGCACATCAGGACTTGAAGCGTAATCACGCCTGCGATATGCCCAACATAGGGATACTACTAGGTATTTGGATAGTGTCTTCAGCCTCCAAGCGTTCTTACTGGCTCTCTAAGATCATTCTTCTCCCATCTGCATTACTATCCAGCCATTAATTCTCAGGGCTACTAGTATATATGGGTGTGTTTGGTTGCCTGCATAGGGTTGGCTTGCATGAGTAGATGCAAGTTTTTGGGAGTTTGGTTGCCTGTATGGGTGGGTAAGCCTGACTGAGTGGATGCAAGATTCCTTCTCGGGCCAGGCCCGAGGGGAACGCTCGATTCGAGCTTCCCTCCTCAGCCAGGTTGAGCACATGCAGGCTGGCCAGCGCTCGTGAGTCCGTTCACCTTCTCCCGCGCCAGATAAAGGCAACCAAACAACATCTCAGCACAGCCTAGCCCAACAGAAACAAGCAACCAAATAACTCATCATTGCATCCACTCAGTCTGGTTAGGTTCAACCTGGATAACACATACGGGCCAAGCTGGGGACATGCAGGCAACCAAACACACCCTATAACTCTCCTTATTGCACCTAGCATTCGCGTGTTGTCCGCGTTTTCGAGCGAATTTCTTCTAGTCGTACAACGACGCGTGTCCACCATTTGGTTCAGCTTCAATAGCCTCTTGGGTGCTTGCCTTGAGCTGGTTGTCGCACGTAGCTTTGTGCCTCCTTCCTCTTAGCACAGCACAAAGTGTTTTTTCGCAGTCGCAACCGTCTCACGCTCCCAGCTGCTAGCTGCTCGCGCCGCCCCCACGCTGCCTTCGTCCCTGTTTCCTCCCCCGCCACCATCTGCTTGAGCTGCCCCCACGCTGCCTTCCTCCCCGTCTCCTCCCCGCCCGTCGCTACCGCCACCGCTCCCTCCTCCCCGTCTTCCACGCTTCCCACCCCCTCCTCCTGTTTGCTCTGCACTACTCCCTCCTCCCTCAGTGCCCCCATCGATTTTTGGCCAATTAGCCAGCGAGGCATGCCATCCCTAGCAGTCTCTAGTCTTTCTTCCCCCCAGCCGACTGCAACATTGCACAGTGTCAACGCCGGCTGCCGTGCTCACCCCACCGATTCCATCGAACAAGTGAGCTCCCTTCAATTCCTTCCGTGTCACGTCCTGTTCCACACATCACGACCATTTCCCCTCAACCGATTTGGGTTTTCCGTCAGCAGAGCACCCCACACCATCGTGTTCCCTAAATCGGCGAAACCCGCCGCCTTTGACGCCGCCCACCCCTCCAGTGAGACCTGTCGGTGTTTTAGAACCGAACTTACGTAAAGATTGTTTGATTCGGGGGGTCTCCTAGAATGGAATCACGCAGAGAGATTGACACGGGGATTTTTATATAGGTTCAGGCCTTCTCCGGAGAGAATAACAACCCTACTCCTGTGTGTGTATGGTATTGAGTGTATTCTGAACAATCAGAGAAAAACTAAGACTATTACAGATAATGCTTGTATTCCTGATGGCCCGATTGATCCTTTTCTTCCTTTCTCTGATTGCCGCCTTTTATAGTACGTGAAGGAGCGGCAGTTACTCCAGATAAAGCGGTGCCTCATCACCTCCCGTAACGGGCGCACGTTGGTAATAATCACCGGTGTATTAACTCCTCCACGTCGCTCAACAGCTATATACCAGAGATAATGGAGTATTACGTGTCATTACTCCGCAGAATAACAACGTATGATGACTGTTTGAATTCCTTAATCAATAAGACCCACTTGTCTGTAGGTTTATTTGATCACAAGGTGGTCGTAGCTGTCCTAGTCGTAGAAGAACTTACGACCATGAGGTAGTCGTAGCAAGACTTACGACTATTGGGGTAGTCGTAGCATAACTTACGACTATGGGGGTGGTCGTAGAAGAACTTACGACCACCCATTAGGCTCTTCCCTCATAATATTAAGGGGTATACTCAGGGTCCACATAACGTCATATTTATCTATAATAAGAATTATAGATAAAAGATAAAATGAGGATTATTATATCCTCGTCATCTAGCCCCCCAGCTTCAAGTGAAAGCAACTTACTTGGTAAAGGAGTTATAGATGGTCTTACGACCACGAGAGGATCGTAGAAAAATAGTCGAAGGAAAAACTCTTCGATTGTATACTACTTTGACCAGAAATATACTTGGTCAAGAAAATTACCTACGACTATCAAGTAGTCGTAAAAGCATTCCTACGATCACGAGGTGGTCGTAGTATAGTGATCGGAAGAAAGAACTTTCTAATTATCATTTCCTTTGGTTGAAAAGATCTAACCAAGGAAGTAATTTAAGCTTGAGGTGTAAACGCAAACCTGAATTTCTCGAGCAGACACCTCGGGAATCTCAAACGACGCCGTTAGCTTGTGCATTGAAGCGGTTCCAGACGTTGGCGACCCTTGGAATGTCACGCCTCGGCTCAAAGTCTGTGATTATAAATACCTCCGGGGGTAAAACCTAAGATCTTACCTTTTCCCAAATCATTCTATTTGTTCATCAAGTTCTTGTCTTCTCCGCCACCAACTCAGTCGAAAATCTCCTCTTCCTGAGAAAAATGGCCGGGAGAGTTTCCGAATGGGCCGAGTCGGAGATGGATACGGCGAAGATGCAAACACTTGTCAATCTTTGGGAAGATTCCAGAGAGAGTTCTTGTGGAGTGGTTCCTGCATAAGCAAAGAATGGCCGTCGGGGAGGAAGGACAAATCCCGCCTTCCAAAGTACAGAGTGTGGTCTTCGATTACCTGCTCACCCCTTTCTCACACTGATACTCGAGCATTTTGGAGTGGAATTGGTGAACCTTGGTCCTAATTCCATCACCATGCTGAGCGTATTTGTATATCTGTGTGAGGCGTACCTGGGAATTCCAGCGGATCTTGAGCTTTTTCAGTATTTCTATGGAATGGCTCGACAATCTGGGATAGCTGGAAGTTGTGGTTTGAAGCTCCATGACGGGAAGTCGAAGGAGTATATTCAGATGTTCACTCGGTCCTCATGGCCGTTGTGGAGGAAGAGGTGGTTTTATCGAAAGTCACCTCCAAGACGATCTTACTTTCAAGGAAGGTCATTGAAAAGAAAGCTTCACAGGATTCGACTCCCGGGATATCAATCAGTGCCCCCTATATTCAAGCCATCAAGGATTTGAAAGCAGAGGGGTTGACTGGATGGCATGTGGTGAATGATTTCATCACACGTCGAATTAGTCCTTTGAAGAAACGAGTGCCTCCTATGTGGAGGTACACGGGGCCAAAAGACCCGACCAGGGACTACGAGGGAGGTAAGTGAATTTTCGACTTAGCTCTCAGTTTGGTCTTTCTGCAAAGTTGTTTAAAGAATGCCTTTATCTGTTTGAGCAGATCTTTCACCAAATGGAGATTGACGTTAGAGTCGACTCGTTTATGAGAAGCCTCCGCCACTTAGTGTGGCGTTCCTAAGATCCTTGCGGTCGTATCCGCAGAGGAAAGGATGGTTCGCCTAAAGGTAATCAGTAGTTGATTTTATCTTTAGGACTTTATAGTCGTAAAAAGAACTTACGACTAGAGAAATGTTGTAGAAAAACTTACAACTTAGTAGTGACCGTAGAAAATCTTACGGTCGAGGAAAGGTCGAGAAAAACTTACGACTTGATATCGGTCGTAGAAGGTCTTACGACCGCTTAGTAATTCTTCTTTTTCTCGCTTTTGCTTTACGTAAAGTAGGTATGGAAAATCGTCGGACGACGAAGAAGTCATCTTGATAACCATCGGTGCGAGTTGACAAAGACAAAGGCTCGGCTCCTCCGTCCAAGAGACGTCGACTTACAAGAGCCGCTGACAAGGGAGGAGCAAGCTTGAGTTCTAGCCCTTCGACCAGATCCTCTGCAAAGCCTGTGGCAGACATAGCCGCAGTTGAAGCCGAGGTCAAGCAAATTAAGCCGAGGAGGTCGGCAATTGAACCTCTTAAGCGCAAACCTCGCAAGGCCAAGGTACCCTTCTATTATGACAAAAATCTTTCGCAGCTTTACGCCACCCCGGTTTTGTCAAGCAACTAGAAAAGGAGAACCGGAAGGAGTTTATGTCTTTTGTGAAGGACAACGATCCAAATGAGCCTCTCGTTGAGGGTAGCGCTGCTCTTGGAGTGATCGAGACCGATCTCGGCCTTTCGGAAAGTCGAGACCATAGAGATGGTCCTGCTCAAGACTCACGACGAGACGTGGTCATGATGAACCTATTCCCCATCTCTGAACTACGACCGGGCGTGGTCGTGAAAAGAAGTCAAAGAATTCTTCCATCGGAAGATGGCTCCAAAGTTTCGATTAAGTCCAGACGCAGAGGTATGTGAAACAAGCTAAAGTGTAAGAACAAGATTTACCTTTTCCTTTCCACAATTTGAGTTGCTATCCTTTTGTTGTTTTTAGCCCGACTCCTTGAATTTCCGAAAATGCTTCTGTTGAGAAGCCTATTGCTACCTCTCCATCTGTTGGAGAGACAACAAGGGAAGTGATCAATGGATCATCCTCGGCCAGTGGTAGAAGAAGTCGTGGCTCTCAAGCGGTTGTCACGATCACCGAAGTCAGAGCTATGGCCAACGAGGCAATGACCATAGTTACTGAGGTGGCATCTACAACCACCGAGGTAACCGCCATGACCACTAAGGTTGCAGCTACTACTATTGAGGTAGCGGCTACACCTATTGAGGCAGTGGTTACGACAACTGAGATAGTCGCCATGACCACTAACGTGGTCGTAGGACCAGCAGAGGAAGTCGCAGAAGCCTCTGCCCAAGGTGGTGATGTGCCTGACCACCGTGCGGGGAAGGAAATCGTTGCAGACCTCCTTCCTGGTACCCAAAGAGAAACTACAATTTCAGAATCGGAAGATGAAGAATACTTCAATTTCGCTCGATTTCTTTAGGCCTGCTTCCATAGTGGGGTCTTACGCCTTTAGATCGCCACCGAGTCCCCATCCCAAAGACATTCCCAATAGAGGGAACACTTTTGATAATGAGCGCCTTGAGAAGGTTTGGTGGGACCAAGTTGAGAGAGTGGACGAGCTGAAGCACCCAGAGCTGGTTTACTCAATATTTGCTCGATCAACCATGAATGTAAGTATTTGATGATACTTATACATACAGTATAATCTTCTCTTATTTCTCACCGCCTTGTCTTTTGCGAAAAGCCATAGAGCAAATCGCCGTTGTCGGTGAATATCATCGACAACTTCTAGAGCTGCGACAGGAAAAAGAGGAACTCTGTACACAGGCAGAGAGGTGGTAAGTTACTGTTTTTCATAATCATTTTTGACTACTTATATAGTGCTTACGGGGTTTGTCATGGAAAAACTCACGACTAGGTACTGGTCGTTAAAGACTTACGACTAGTGGCTTTGTCGTAGAAGAACTTACGAATAGGTGATGATCGTAGAAGAACTTACGACCATGAGATTTTGTCGTAGAAAAACTTACGACTAGGTCGATGGTTGTAGAAGAACTTACAACCGATTGACCAATGCTTATGTTCACTTTTATCCTTTGTAGGTTGAACAGTGACGCAAAGACCTTAGCTGACTCGCTCGATTATGAAAAAGAGGAGTCAAAAAAGCTATGGGAAAAAGTAGAATTCCTTTTGGGGAAACTTAAAGAAGCCAACTCGCAAACGCTAAATTGCGGGAAGGAATAAACGATGAAGTCTTGAACTTAAGATCGCTACGACTTTGATCTTTATCTAACTCTCGCTTCTTTTCAGAAAAAGAAGATGAGATGAGAAAGCTCCAGAATGAAGTCAAAGAGAAAACTTCAGTCATTCACGAGCTTACTCGTATGTCCAAAAATAAAGATCAAGATCTTGAGACGCTGAGAACTCGAATATCAGGTAAGTAATTCTTTACCCGCAATCCTTCTGAGTTATTTCCCTTTTCTTACTCCCACTTCTTTTCTAGGAATGGATCTTGAATTGGGAAGGCTCGAGACTGAAATCACGGAAAAAACCATGATTTATAACCAGACCGTCCTTATTGCAAAGAAGAATGCAGAGGACATTAGATCATGGGAGAAAAAGCATGCTGAGACCGTTGCTTCCCATAATGAAGAGGTCAAGAAGTTGGATTCTCGACTAGTGGGTAAGAAATTCTTTTACCCGTGATTATTTTTGTTTTTACTTCCTCTAGGAGTTTATCTTTGTTTGACCAGTCTTATTCTTTTCAGAACAAGTGGTCGAAAACAAAAAGCTCCGCGAGGCTTCGACTTGTACCCAACAGGAGATGGAAGCAATGAAGATTAAACTTCAAGGCAACATCACGCTCCTGAACAATGTGCTTGGTGAGCTACATAGTGAGGAAAGACTCCTCAAGATGATACGATAATCGCTCACATAAGTACTATTGGGGATCAAGTCGGGACTTTGCAAGATCTGGTGACTACTCAAGGCCAACCAAGTCAATCGATAAAGGAAGCGGTCGAAATCGCAGATAAGTTATGCATTAGCAAAACTTAAAGCTCATGACCCCAACCTTAATGTGCAACCACTCGGCCGACTTCATCGCTCTGAAGCGAAGGAAGACGTCGATGGAGGAGATGCAATCGGTTAGTAGGAAAGTTTCAGAGGAAATGCGGTTGGGATCTCCTCTTGAGTAGCTTGTAATAAACCCGTGAAAAACAAGCTTTTGTTGATGTAATATACGATCCATCTTGTTTCTCGCAAATTATCTTGTCGAGTAGTTAGTAACTCAAAAGATAATTAACTAATTTTAAAGACTAAAAATTGAAGTCAAATTAATGACTTTATCCTAGCCCCGACTATTTGCTTAGTTTGTTGAAACTAAGTAAATAGTCTTGTCTCTACAAATCATCTTGTCGAGTAGTTAGTAACTCAAAAGATAATTAACTAATTTAAAGACTAAGAATTGAAATCAAATTATTCTAGCCCCGACTATTTCTTTGAGTTTGTTTAGACAAAATAAGTAAATAGTCTTTAGAAAGGGTTTCAAAACAGAGAGGTTTGTTTAACTTGTAGTTTTTGGCATAATTGTCATGCACTAGTCGAAAGAGTGGTAGCAATTGACACTAGGAAGTTCCTTCTAGTGGGCGGGACCACGTGCGAGAGAGGAGAGGCTTCGACTAGGTAATGTTAACATCTCCGACTAGATTAATTAAATCGAGAACAAAGAACTTGAGTTAAACAAACATCCAGAGAACTTCAAAAATTCGTTCGCCCTTCTTTGGAGGATTCAATAAGTGCCTCATTATCAAGAGTTGGAAATCGAACGATGCTAGGAAGTTCCTTCTAGTGGGCGGGACCACGTGCAGAGAGGAGAGACTTGACTAGATGTGTTTCTTCCTCCGACTTAGTTAAGACGAATTGAATACACCAAAGGCAAATTGAATAAATCTTAAAAGTGCACTCTGCTTAGAATATTTTTCAAAAATGAAGTGAAGAAATAATCTAAGGTGAAAGGAGTTAGCCTTCAAAAAAATTTCGACTAAATAAAACCCGAGTTCTTTGTGTTGGCAACAAAAGCGAGTAACGAGTTGACACTAGGAAGCTCCTTCTAGTGGGCGGGACCACATGCGAGAGAGGAGAGGCTTCGACTAGGTGATGTTATCGCCTTTCACCAATGTAAAGAAAACGGGTGTTTGAAACATAGTCGAAAAATTATGAAAGCACTACTCAAAAGTAAGACAATAGAGATAGAAAAACACGAGTCTTTATTGTCCTAATGATTGGTTACACATAGAACTTGCGTCGGGTCGATGTTCCAAGAATTCGAGAGAACTCCGCCGCCTTCCATTGCCAATCGTCTCGACCACGACGAGTAACTTCGACCATTGTGTAAGGACCTTCCCACTTGGGAGAAAGTTTGTTCCGATTAGACTTGGATTGGCAAAGCCTCAATACTAAGTCACCTCTGACAAGGTCTGCGAGGTTGGACCTTCGATCGTAGTATCTTCGCAGGCTTGTTGGTAGACCGCCGAACGAATTAGGGCTGGTTTCTCCTTTCTTCAAGTAGATTAATATCATCTGCTCAATTTGTTCCTGGTTGGAGTCTTTGAATGGTTCGACTCGTGTTGACCAGTATCTTTAGTTCCGGAGGAAGCATGGCTTCAAAGATCAAGACTAGAAAGAAAGGTGTTTCTCCTGAGTCTTGACCGGTAGTTGTACGAATCGCCCATAATCTGAAGGGTAACTCTTGTACCCAAGCCCCGAGCGTTTGACGAGTGGGTCGAAAACTTCGAGTCTTAATTCCTCTCATTATTTGGTCGCTTGCGCTCGATTGCCCCATTACTCGGGATGGGCCATGAAGCATAACACAACTTGGTACCCAACTTGTCATAAAATTCACGAAATTTTATGCCGAAAATTGCTTACCATTATCTGTAATTATTCGACTCGGTACTCCAAATCGAGTAATTACGCATCTCATCATAAACCGTTTTGCCGCTTCCGTTGTTATCCCAGTCACAGGTTCGGCTTCAATCCATTTTGTGAACGTATCAATAGCCACAAAAAGGAACTCGTAACCTCCTGGAGCTTTGGGGAACGGTCCCAGGATATCAAGACCCCAGGTTGCAAAAGGCCAAGATAGAGGTATTGTTTGTAATGCCTGAGCTGGTTGGTGTATTTGCCTGCTATGAAACTGGCACTGGACACACTTTTTAACCAACTCTTTAGCATCGTATAGGGCTGTTGGCCAGTAAAAACCTTGTCGAAAAGCCTTGCCGACCAACGTTTTGTAGGAAACATGATTTCCACAGATGCCACCATGTATGTCGTGAAGGAGTTTTAATCCTTCGCTCTGCGGAATGCATCGCATGAGCACCCCTTGAGTACCCCTTTTATAGGGAACTCCTTCGACCAAAGTATACATTTTGGCTTTTCGGGATAAGCGATGCGCCTCGAGATCGTCTTGGTCTGAAACCCTTCGAAGATAATCATAGATGGGCACCATCCATGTATCCTCGTACTCTAGAGAGGTCTCTCAATAGGAGGTGTCTCGGCTCGTCGACCGAGAGAAGGCTTCGGAGTTGTTCCAAGAAGACTCCTTTTGGTACTTCAGACGGGAAGAAGCTATTCGAGCAAGTCGGTGATGCGAGGAAATTATCCTTCGAGGATGAATTGTGCCTCGAAACCTAAAAATGCTTTTCTAGCTTACGACTTCCGATAAGTACCGAGACATTGTCGGGTTAGAGCACTGGTACTCTTTGCCAACTTGATTCACGACTAGTTGAGAGTCTCCTCTCACGAGTAGTCGGCAAATCAAGAGCGCTTTCGCTGCTCGTATACCAGCTAGCAAACCTTCGTATTCTGCCACATTATTAGTGGCCTGAAAGTTTAATTGTATGGCATATTTTAAGGTCCCTCCGGTAGGAGATACCAGGACCACCCCAGCCCCCGAGCCACTTAAAGTAAGCGACCCGTCAAAGTACATCGTCCACTGGTCGTGGGAATCGTACTGGGGATCCTGAACAGGTTCAGGATTTGTCCATTCGGCGACAAAGTCTGCCAAGATCTGGGATTTAATGGCCGTTCGGGACACGAAATGGATGTCGAACTCCCCAAGTTCGACTGACCATTTTGCCATGCGCCCATTGCTTCCTATTACGAGGATCGCTCCCAAGGGAAACTCAGACGACACAGCTAGTTTGTGCGCCTGAAAATAATGCCGCAGTTTCCTCGAAGACATGAGGAGGGCATATAGAAGCTTTTGGACCTGAGGGTAACGCTCCTTAGGTCCGTGTAAAACTTCACTTACGTAGTAGACCGTCGTGGTGTACATTTTCACGTTCTCGACCACTCTGCGCTTACTTCTGTGGCGTGGCAACTAGGTAAACCAAGAGCGTTTCTTCCGCCTCGGAGAGACCAAAATAGGAGCACTCGAAGGTACCTCTTGACATCCTCAAAGGCGGCGTTGCCTCTTTCGACCACTCAAAACCTTCGTGTTTCCTTAGACGTTTAAAGAAAGGTAGTCCCTTTTCTCCCGATCGTGCGATGAAACGACTTAAAGCCGCCATGCACCCAAAGTGAGTTTACGACTTCTTTACGTGTAGTTGGAGGCGATTTCTAAAATGGCTTTTATCTTTTGAGATTTGCTTCGATTCCTCGTATTGATACTAGGAATCCAAGCAATTTCTAAAGAGATTCCAAATACACACTTCTCGTGATTAAGTTTTAAGCGAAGTTTTACGAGATTGTCGAGCGTTTCTTGCGGTCGATAATATGATTAAGTCTCTTGATGCTTTTGACAACTAGATCATCAACATAGGCTTCTAGATTTCGGCCTAATTGAGATGAAAAAGTTGCTGCATCAAGCGTTGAAAAAAAGCGGCATTTTTAGACCAAATGGCATTTTGACATAGCAAAATATACCAAATGGTGTAATAAATGCGGTCTTTTCTTCATCGTCTAGACACATATTGATCCGGTGGTATCCGAATATCGTCTAAAAACTTAACATTTCACAACCCGCAGAGAGTCAACCAACCGATCGACACGAGGTAAAGGAAAATCGTCTTTTGGACAAGCTTTATTAAGATCAAGAAAGTCTCGCATACGCCATTTGCCGCTTTGACTTTCTAACCATTACAGGTTAGCCAACCATTCGGGTGGTTGACCTCTCTTATAAAGCCCGCTTTAAGTAGCTTATCCAATTCGATTTAATAGCATCTCGTCGATCAGGGCAAATCTCCGCAATTTTTATTTTACGGTACTTTGTCGCCGTAGCTAGCTCAGGCTCGATCACCTCCTAGGGACTCGGGCATGTCGGATGCTTGCCACGCTAATACATCTGCGTTAGCTCGGAGGAAGGTGATGAGGCGTCTTCCTATTTGGGGTCGGAAGTATCCCGATGCTGAGCGATCTTGAGGGCTCCCCACGTCGAGGAACCTCTTTGACTTTGTCGTTCGGCTTTGGTGCAGCTTTGAGGCCCGACTTGCTAGTCGAAGGTGACTTCTTCTCGAGTTGGTATTTGTCCTACCATCTCGAGGGATCGACTGATCGCAGTATCGCCATCTTCTTGTCACAATGGATTGTGATTACTCCTTTGGGACTGGCATCTTAATACATTGATATCCATAATGAGTAGCCATTAAGAATTTTGCCAAAGTTGGTCGTCCGAGTATGGCGTTATATGTCAGTCGAAATCGACCACATCAAAGGAGATTTTCTCGTCTCGAAATTACTTGGTGAACCAAATGTTAAAGGAAGATAAACTTGACCAATTGGTTTGGCGAAGATCGATGCGATCCATGGAAAGAGTATCGTCATCGGGTCTTACTTTGGTCCCGGTACTTGCATGTCATCGAGAGCACTCGTAAATAAAATATTTAACGAGCTTCCACCATCAACCAAAACTCGATTGACCCGACAATTGTTGATGGTGGGTTCGACCACAATTGGGTATCGACTGTCGAGTCGAAGAATCGGGCGATCACTCTTCTCGAAAGAGATAGTGACTTCCGACCACTTGATAATTTATTGACAAGAGGAGGATCTATGGAGTTTACCTCACGTTCAGCACCTTTAAGTCGTTGCTTTGATTCATATGCCAAGATCCCGTAGATGTGTTCGATGGTGTGTTGCGGATCCTGAACGGCATCTCCTCTTAACATCCAAGATTTATGACCACTTGTTTGACCTATCTTCGAGAGTGGAAGTGGTCCTTGTTGCTGTAGTAGTCTTCAAGCTTTCGTTGGAAGACCGGCAATTCTGAAGGTCATGCCCTTCCTTTTATGGAAAGGACACCACCTAGGCTTATCATTTTTCCGATCGGGGTGCTTACCTTTGCCTCTGTCGGAGCGGCTTGGATGTGTGAGGTTCTTTATCATTCATGTACCAATACCTCCTTGGAACCGCTGGTTTGGAGTTTTGACCCTTCGCCTTGTTCTTGGACTTTTTGCTTTTTATCCTTCTTCTTACCAATGTCGCTTTGGCTCTCGAGAGGTATTGTCTTCTCGATCTATTGTATTGTTCCACTCGACCGCTTCGTATAAGCGTTGGCATATCGATCACCATCTCGAGAGTTCGCAAGCAGTAGGTGGGTTTAAAGCAATGTCTTCGTTATGCTCCTACTACGGACTCGCTTGAATGCTCGATGACAAATGAATCGAAACTTCCGAATTGAATTACGAACCTGACTAAAGCGCTTGATGAATTGGCGCAAGGTCTCGTTGTCATTCTGTCTCATCCGGTGCAAGTCATCCTCCTTTTCAGGGCGATTGTAAGTGCCTTGGAAATTTGCTAATAGAAGGTCGCAAAGGTGTTGCCAAGAGTAAATCGACTCGAGTGGTTGATTCAGTAGCCACGATCGAGCGGATCCTTCGAGCACAGTTGGAAGATAATTTGCCATTACATGCTCTCCTCCTCCTGCTGCTCGGACAGCCGTTGTGTAGATTTGAAGGAATTCGATGGGATTTTGGGAACCATCAAACTTCTCCATATTCACTGGTCAAAAACGAGGTGGCGTGATGGCTTCGGAGATCAGGCGAGAATGCCCGACATCCAGTAATGACTTCTTGACGCCTCCTTTGCAGGAAAGAAGGGTTGATATCATCAGGTGGTCGTACTCGACGATACCCAGTAATAGGTTGACCGGACCTATGATAGATCTCAGTCTTACGAGGGGAATACTCCTCGTAGTTTATCTGCTGCTGCAGATTCCCATGTCGGAATGGTGAGCGATCACCTCTCCGAGGGGTTTGCTGATCATCAGTCGTTCGAAAGACATTTCTCCGAGTAGGTGATCGATGCGACTTACTGTTGCGTCGATTCCTCCGTGGTGATATGTTCGATCGACTGGTAGCCGAAGAAGTCGTATTGCTATGACTTCCTGAATGATGTCGGCGAGGCGCTTCCAGCCTTGCCATCGTGTTCCGAAGCCTTTGTGCGATCTCTTCAACGAAGAGGTCGTAGCCTGGTGCTCGGGCTAGCTCTTGAGTTGGATTCTCGAGCAAGTCATTGATGTACTGAAGTTCTTGAGCTTCCTTCGATCGATATTGGATGCGCCCAGACAGATTCTTCTGGGCTTCAATTTTCTTCCGTTCTTGAGACTGCCTTAATGAAGTGCGAGAATGTCGAGGATTTCCCTCGCGTTCATGAAGGTGTTGGTCGTGTCCGCCAGTGGTGGCGTCCTTGCCAACGTCACGAGGGGGCGCAGTGTGTGATTTTCTAGAAGAGTCTCCATCTCGGTCTCTAGAAGAGTGATCTTGATCTGAGGGAAGGATGAAGACCTCTCGTTGATGATTCTCACTTGCGCTCGAGGCCTCTCCGCTTGAGGAGTCGTCGAGAGACACCATCTGGCGACTTGGAGTAATCCCCTCCAGGTAGGGGAAGTCTGGGTTATAACCGTCTCCGTCGGCAGGTGTGATCTGCGGAGAGATGGTCGAATTTGTAGGAAAAGCATGCTTGATCCCGCTCTCTCTGGCGTCATCCGGAGAGAGAGGATCACCAGATGCCGGTGAAGTCCCAGAATTGTGGCTTCCAGAGCTTGCCTCACCAAGTCGGACCGCCTTAGGGGGACTTGGACACTTCGAGGAAAAACTCTCGTCGTGTCGTGAGTCCACCTGGGTGTGGTCCTGGTCAGATTGACCCTTGTCCTTTGAGAGGGTAGATTCCTCTCTCGGACGTACTGTTGTAGGGGATAAGGATCCCTCCTCAACTCCGCCGGCGACATTGTCTCCTGGATCTGTGGGAAGATCCCCGGAGGCAGCAATGCCATAGGATGAGTCATCACTTGGTTCGTAATCGAATCCGGCATCCATGTCGACGTCTGCGTAATCTGCCAAGTCGAACCAGTTCTCCTCGTTCCATTCTCCTGCCATGAGTGCATGAGATTTGGAAAACAGAGAGTATGTTGACAAGAGATTACCGGAAGATCCCCACGGACGGCGCCAAACCGCTTGTTTTAGAACCGAACTTACGTAAAGATTGTTTGATTCGGGGGGTCTCCTAGAATGGAATCACGCAGAGAGATTGACACGGGGATTTTTATACAGGTTCAGGCCTTCTCCGGAGAGAATAACAACCCTACTCCTGTGTGTGTATGGTATTGAGTGTATTCTGAACAATCAGGGGAAAAACTAAGACTATTACAGATAGTGCTTGTATTCTGATGGCCGATTGATCCTTTTCTTCCTTTCTCGATTGCCGCTTTTATAGTACGTGAAGGAGCGGCGGCACTCGAGATAAAGCGGTGCCTCATCACCTCCCGTGAACGGGCGACGTTGGTAATAATCACCGGTGTATTAACTCCTCCACGCCGCTCAACATGACTATATACCGAGATAATGGAGTATTACGTGTCATTACTCCGCAGAATAACGGATGATGATTTGCTTGAATTCCTTAATCAATAAGATCCACTTGTCTCAGAGGTTTATTTGATCATAAGGTGGTCGAGCTGTCCTAGTCGTAGAAGAACTTACGACCATGAGGTAGTCGTAGCAAGACTTACGACTATTGGGGTAGTCGTAGCATAACTTACGACTATAGGGGTGGTCGTAGAAGAACTTACGACCACCCATTGGGCTCTTCCCTCATAATATTAAGGGGTATACTCAGGGTCCACATAACGTCATATTTATCTATAATAAGAATTATAGATAAAAGATAAAATGAGGATTATTATATCCTCGTCAAGACCCGTTTCAATTCCTTGTTTGGGATGCATCCTCATGCAATCCTCTCTCATGCCCAGGCCCTGATTTTTCCTCTACCTCTCTAGGGCGCCTTCGCCATTAGAAGCAAGCCGCGCCGCTCGTAGCTCCCGTCGCCAGCCCACATCGATCACTCCTCGTCTCTAGCAACTACACCGGTGATCTCCTTGCATCTTCCTTATTCCCATGCTTCCCCTATTCTCCCCCCTCTCCCCCTCCAACGGTGCCACCCCTCCTTCTTCCTTGCGGTCGGTCGCCATGCTTGTCACCAGCTTGGGCCAGTGTCGGCCGGGCCACAACGTCGCCCCCTGGCCCCCTCTCCCTCCTAGCAATCCATTTTCCCGTCCTCGGCTGCCGCCGTCGACCCCTTCGTTGGCGTCGCACCTTGCCCGAGCCACCTCCGCATCTCCTCTGGTCCTTGCTCTGCTCAGGTGTTTCGGTAGCCTCTCGGGTGCTTGTGTTGAGCAGCCCTGGTTGTGGTGGTCAAGAAATCACGGGAGTGATCGACTCCTGTTCCTGTGGATGTTAATGTTATCACTTACTTGGGATTAGTAGATACAACACATTGCCAAAAAAAAGGAAGTTCATGTAGCTTATTGTGCATAATTGGGAATGTGTTTGGTAGTGTATTATGTATTTGTCAAAGCTTTAAAGGGGAATTAGCTTACTCTGAGCTTACTTGTGCTGGCTTTTCTTCAGGAAGTGTGGCTCTGCCTTAGTTCTGTGGAATGCTTGGTGGATGCTTTTGTGGTACTATCGACGAAGTTGGCTTATGCTCAAATGTTACTGCTCTATGCCAATTGCTTAGTTTTTGAAAAGAAATGTATTACTATCTTATTGATGTTTCAGGATGCAGTCATGTTGGTTCTGAATTACAGATTCAAGTAATTTTCATATTCTATGCTGTGCTCCTTGAGTTAGCACCGAATAGTTTTTGTGTGCTTTTTTTATAGAGCTTTTGTCTGGTAGGACCTACAAGTTATCTAAATGGATGGGATACTAATTTATATAATTATACGATCATTAGTGGAATAGTTTTTCCCTCAGAAAAATTACCACCCTCTGAAAACTTGAATATGATAGAAATACCGATTCCAAGAATAAACATGAAAACTATTGTTGTTTCTACAAAAATTTGTTGAAATATCGGTTCCCTAGAATTCCAAGAACAAACATAACCGATTCCAAGAATAAATTTGAAAATTAATGTCGTTTGTGCCATAGCTGCAATTCTAGTTGCATCTAGAGAATACAAGTACGTGAATATGTGTAATAGCCTAGATTTCCATTTCCAGTTAAAATTAAATTTTAATTAGTTTTCTAGATTTTTTTTGGATTTTTAAAAGTTTTTCCCTATTTATTTTGAATCCAAAATATATTATTTGCAAATTTAAATACCAATTATGAGTTCAAAATATTTTATTTAAGTCCAAAATGACTTAGGGAATTTCTATGATTTTTTAATAATTTTTGGACTTTATTTACTATTTTCTAAAAGCCAAATTGAATTAACTTATTTTCTGAAATTGCTAAATCAATTAAAAATCCGGAAATAAAACTCGGGCGAAATCTCCCTAGTCCATTTCTCCTTTTCTCTCCCCCCCTCGCGTCAGCCCGTTTTCTACCCGGCCCGCTCCTACCCGCCAGCCTACCTCCACCTTACCTCCTCCTTTCACTACCATGTGGGGCTGCATCGTCAGCCGCCACTCACTCTTTCCTTTTCTCCCTCTCTCTGCCGCTGGGGCCCGCTTGTCATCCCCTTCCTCTACCTTCCTTTCTTCTCCGTCCCGATCCTGTGCGCTACGCCATTGTTGCTGTGTCGGAGCTTTCCAAACTCGGCCAAATTCGCCCGCATCTCCCAAAATCTTGCCGAATTTATGACCCCGTGTCAATCCCCCTCCCGTTTCGGCCTTGTCCTTTCCATCTCCGGCCTCAAATCCACCTAAATCTGCCTCCGTCCTGGCGAGGGCTTCTTGCGCCCCACGCCGCCTCGGACTCGCTCGCGCCCTATAAATAGCGCCCTTGTCTCCGCCCTTCCTCACTCAACCCACCACCGCACACCACCACGCTCCTACCTCTAGCGCCCAAATTTTGAAGTTCTTCCTCGCTAGCCGAAGCTCGCTCTGCCGTCAATTCTATCCCCGACACCGCATCGCCGCGTTCTACCTCGGGCCCTCCTCACCTTCGTCAGAAGTCCACCGGAGCCCCATCACCATTTTCACCTGAACCTCGCCGCCGCACATCTTCTCGCCGCCGGCCACCACATCACGCTCCGTTGACGTTTAGGTGCGCATCAAGTTCACCGTGACCTCCACTACCTTTTGCGCACTTGCACTCGCCTCACCATGGCGTGTAGCGCCGGTGTGCTCAACGGCCGAGCGCCGTTGCTCGTCGGGTGACGTGGCACGTGCACATCAGCGCCATTTGGCATCTACATCATCACCAACGCTGTGTCAGTGTATGCGTGGCAGCCATGTCAACGCACGCGTCAGCCCTAGTGCTATTGCGCGAACCAAGTCCACGGTGGACCATTGACCAAACCATGGACTTTGTCCATTGACCCAAAGGGCCCACCTGTCAGTAGTTTTCCTGTAGAAAAGAAATCAGCCGAAAAAAGAAATTCAGGCGATGACGTCATGCTACGACATAATTCAAATTTCATTTAGAAAATTAAATCAAGAAATTCCAGAAATTGAATTTTAGTAATTTCTTCAGGGTTTAATTTTCGAGGGACACGTTCTCTTTCGTACGAGCTCTGAATTCGACGATTCAAAATTTTAAATTCATCTAAAATCAAGATCTAGAAAACTAAACCAAAATGTCTTAATTCAGAGTTCATTTGAATTTATTTGATTTATTTGTATTTTTGTGTATAGATTTCGACGATTCCGAGGAACTTGAGCTAGTTGAAGAGGATTCTTTTGAGTAAGGCAAGTTACACCTTTGATCATGTTTGATCCCAATATTTTAAATTATTTAAATTTTGTTTTAAATTACAATTGCATGCGTTTTTCTATTCAAGTTAATTTTAATTCCTATTTTAAATTTATAGTTATTCCAATTCCATTGTATAGCCCAATTTGTCATTGAGTTTACCATTCCTTGCTACCCTTAGTTGAAAATATTGTTAGTACATTAGTATGACTAGAACATGTTGAAAAATTATGCTTAGTAAATAATTAGACCAAAAACATTGATTTGGGGAGTTTAGCCAAATTATTCAAATTTGAATTGAATTGAGTCTATGGTATTGTCTTACCATAGAAATTTTAGAAAATTATTTTACTTATAAAATAAATTAAAATTGGTTTAGACTTGGGCAAAAATGGAAGTTGGAATGGTGCAAGTCGATGCACATGATCTATTCATTTCAATGATCGAGTCCAAGGTTTATGGAATGTTGCCCAAGTTGGTTAAGGACCGGTTTTCAAGCCGCATTTTGCTAAGCTCCACCATACTACCTTAAGTCTGGAATGAGACAGATTAGGCTTATTAATTTGTAATACCTCATAGTTATTTGTGCCATGTTGATGTGTGGATGTCGGTTAGACAGTAGTCCCACTAGGCACAAGAGGGGGCTCCCGGTGGGTGGTTAACCCAATGGAAGTAAAACCTTAGCGGACATGTTAACCTTGGGGTAGAACATTGTAAAGGCCTAGTGATAATTGCTTAGTCGCACACCTTCGGAAGCGTGTCTTGGCCGACATGTTAAGAAAATTATCTCTTGTGGGTAAAGTTATACAACCTTTGTAGAGTGTAAAACTATTCGAATAGCTGTACCCACGGTTATGGACATGCTGGGCAAAGCCATTCAAAGTTAGAATTTGATTTTGTTTTTAAAATGAATTTAGCAAATGATTTAGGATGGTTAATCCTTGTGGTAAAATTTGGGCGGTTAGCCATGTGATAGGAGGGTATCCTTCACCATTCTTGTATGGAGGTTATCCACTATAAAATTGTCAATTTAAAATTTGATTTTATTTATAGATTAAAAATTGCCTTGAAACTTAGTAAGAGTATTTAAAACTGAAAATATTGCTTTATGCAAAATGAGCCCTATAAGCCCCACTGGATTAAACATGTATGCATTATATTATGTTATTCGGTGTAACTTGTGGAGTACAATTATTTGTACTCACCCTTGCTTAATTAATTGTTGTTTAGGAGAAGAGTACTACCAAGACTGTGAGGACTTGGAGGATTAGGCCGCGCCCCCAGACGATTGTCTGTGGCAAATCGTGTGGCCTGCTTATTTACTTGTGCTTTCCGCTGTATCTTTTATTTGGCCATATGCCCAATTGTAATAAACTCTGATTATTATTATTCAATAAATGCGTGATATGAATTTGCTACCATTTTTGTTTGACTGTGTACACTAACTGTTCCTGGACTAGTGTGTGAAACATAGAGAATCTGCAATCCTTCGTTCCCGGGTTCGACAAAAGTGGTATCAGAGCCATATTGACTGTAGGTTGTGGGCTTAGTTAGAATGGATAAACCCTTAAGGACTTATTTTTGAAAACTAAAAATACTTTGGTCTTTTTGGTGTCCTTACTCAACCTTTATCTTTAAAATGGTTACTAACTCTTCTCTTTTTCAAAAATTGTAGATGTCTGAAGCACCAAAAGCCATCTCCCATGGGATCTACGCTGGACACTGGGCTGCAGCACTTTGGAGGATGATGCAGCACTTGCACTTCTAGAGGAGGCCGATGTACCAGGGATTCGCCTACGTGGTGGGGACTCAGGAACGTTGGAGGGTGGAGGTGATACTCTACTCCAACCTGTGGAGCGACACAACCTTCCACATTTTCGACACTCCAATTCAACGTGACACCTTCCCCACCGGCATCCAGGACACAACTCGAGAAGCCGTTCAAGGACTCAGATACATCTACGACCACTAATTTGATGGCACAACTTTTCACTACTACCAGATGCACGTTCCCACCAGACTCGGCAATACCTTTCGCTCGGCCGAGGATGAGGACTTTCCAGAGCTAACGTACCAGGTGGACCTGACAGTAGCAATGGACCATGTCTACCGCCTTGCCCTGGATGATCTATGTGCTGCCCACATGAGATTGGAGATGGCAGAGGAGGAATTGGCCCACCTCAAGGAAGGTAACGCTAGTTCCAACACCCTAGGAGAGCCTTCTGAGTCCGCGCTGAAGAAGCGCAAGACATGCAATAAGAAGGAGTACCTCGCCCAGTTCCAGGTTGAGGATTACACCCCTAGGTCTCCTTAGATCTTTTAGTATTTCCATTAGACGCAAATTGTGAGCTGCCACAATTGATTAATGAAATAAATTAATAAATGACTATTTTAGAAAAGTTGCTCTTTGCCTTGTGTTTGCTTGACTCTTGGGCTGTTTTAGACATATTCCCCCTTAGTGCTCGCTTTATTTTTTTTTTGTCTTCTAAGTCTTTGGAAGATCTAGTAGATGGTGACAACCCACAGAACTGGCAGCAGAAGTGCTAGTGGTCAGGGCAACAAAAATGCTGACTATCAAGCCAACCCGATCTCGCAGCCACCACCACCTCCAATAGAAGGACCTGATTGGCGCCAAATGATGGCCAATCAATCTCATTTGATCGATTTTCTCGCCCAATCTCTCAATAGTATGCAAAATGTGCAAGCAGCAATAGCAGCGACTCATGGTCCACCTTCGCCAAGAGCCAACATATCCAAATTCATGAGGATGCGCCCTTTGACTTTTTCCAGCAGCACCGAGCCAATGGAAGCTGATGATTGGCTCAGGGCAATCAACAAGAAACTGGATATTGCCGAATGCACTGATCATGAGAGGGCTTTATTTGCCTCTCACCAACTGAACAGACCAGCACCAGAGTGGTGGGACAACTTCGCTCAGTCTCACACAGATGCTCAGACTATCTCATGGAACGACTTTGTGCAGGCTTTTCACCGTGCACACATTCCTTCAGGTATGGTAACCCTAAAGAAGAAAGAATTTCGCTCTCTACGCCAAGGCAACTGCTCCGTCAATGAGTATTTGCACAAGTTCAACCAGTTAGTTCGCTATGCTCCGGAAGACATAGTCACAGATAAGGCCAAGTAGGAACGCTTCCTAGAGGGACTCAATGATGATCTCTCCGTCCACTTAATTTCTCAAGACTACACCTACTTTCAACAGTTGGTGAACAAGGTCATCCGCCAGGAGGGCAAGCACATGGAAATGGAAAACCGCAAGGGGAGAATGGCAACCCAGAAATTCAAACCTGGGGGTTTTCCCAAGCCTCGTACTACTCCGACTCCGCCACCTCAGCGTGGAAGATTTCAGTCTTCCTTGTCTAGAGCACCTATGCTGACACAGCGACCCAACAACTCTGGTTTCCTCAACAATTCATCAGGGGACCAATTTCAGAAGAAGACAGCTTCCTTAGCTGCAGGAGTGACTTGCTTCCACTACAACGAGATAGGGCACTATGTCAAAGAGTTCCAACCTCTGGCAGCACCCCAAAGTCAATATTTTAGTTCATGAAGGGACGTGTGAATCACGTCACAGCGAAGGAAGCTCAGACCGCATCAGATGTTGTTCTTGGTACGTTCATTGTCAATTCAATACCAGCATCAGTCTTATTTGATTTAAAAGCTTCACATTCTTTCATTTCAAATAATTTTGTGAGAAAATATAGGTCACTTATCTCTTCCTTAGTTAACTCTATGATAATCCATTCCCTGGGCTTAGAAATGAGAACTAGTTTCCTATGCCCAAACCTTACTTTGGAAATATCAGGAGTATCCTTCTCGGCAGACTTAATAGTCTTGCACTCCCAAAGTTTGGATGTGATTCTCGGAATGGATTGGCTAGCCAAGAATCAAGGATAGATAGACTATGACAATAGGTCTATCATCCTCACAAATAAACAAGGAATTAAAGTAGAATTCAGACCCAAGACCTCTACTGGAGAAAGTTATATCTTGTCCAGTTTGAAGGAAGTAAAATTAGAAGAAATACCAATGGTACAAGAATACCCGAATGTATTTCCTAAGGAATTACTTGACATGGCACCGGATAGGGACATTATGTTCCTAATTTACTTAGTCCCAGGGACGGCTCTGATTTCAAAAAGACCGTACAGAATGCCTGTAAATGAGTTAGCAGAATTGAAGAAGCAAATTGAAGAGTTGCAGAACAAGGATTATATTCAGCCAAGTTCATCACCTTAGGGAGCACCGGCACTATTTTTCATAAAGAAGGATAACAATATGAGGATGTGTTTGGATTATAGATGACTCAACGAGGTTACAATCAAGAACAAATATTCTTTGCCCAGGATCGACGACCTCTTTGATTAGCTGAAAGGGGCAAGTGTCTTCTCCAAAATTGACTTAAGATCTGGCTATCATCAGCTGAAGATCAGACCAGAATACATACCAAAGACTGCCTTCACAACAAGATATGGACTGTACCAGTTTACAGTAATGTCATTTGGTTTGACAAATGCACCGGCTAATTTCATGAATATGATGAATAAGGTATCCATAGAATTCTTGAATAAGTTTGTGGTGGTATTCATCGATGACATTCTCATCTACTCAAGAGATAAAGAAGAGCATGAGAAGCATTTCAAGACAGTATTGGAAAAGCTTAGGGAGCATCAGTTGTGTGCCAAATTCAGCAAAAGTGAAGCTTGGCTAAGCCAAGTGGCTTTTCTCGGACACATTGTGTTAGTAGGAGGAGTTGCAGTAGACCCCACCAAGATTGAAGCCGTAATGGGTTGGAAACAACCTAAGTCCGTCACTGAAGTGAGGAGTTTTCTCGGTTTAGTTGGTTATTACTGCAGATTCATTGAAGGTTTCTCCAAAACCGCTAGACCTATGACTCAGCTGTTAAAGAAAGAGAAGAAGTTTGAATGGACAGATGCTTGCGAGCAAAGTTTTCAGGAGTTAAAGAAAGGGCTAGTCTCTGTACCTGTGTTGATTTTATCTGACATCCATAAGGACTTTGAAGTTTTCTGTGACACCTCTCGCCAGGGTGTTGGATGTGTGCTGATGTAGGAAGGTAAAGTCATGGCTTATGCGTCTCGCCAATTGAGGCCACATGGAGGAAACTACCTGACTCATGATCTGGAGTTAGCTGCAATTGTGCACGCTTTGAAAATCTAGCGACATTATCTCATTAGTAACTGCCGTGAGATTTTCATAGATCACAAAAGCCTGAAGTACATCTTCACTCAGTTAGAACTTAATCTCACGCAAAGGAAATGGTTGGAATTGATAAAGGATTATGATCTTGGAATCCATTATCACCTAGGAAAGGCAAACGTAGTGGCAGATGCCTTGAGTAGAAAATGGTATTGCAATACTATGTTGGTTCAGGAAAATCAGCCTAGACTGTATGAAGGGTTGAAACATTTGAACTTAGAGATTGTCAGGTAGGGCTATGTAAAGAATTTAGAAGTTCAACCAACCATTCAGAGTCAATCAGAGAAAATCAGAGAGAAGATGAAGATATCAAAGAAATCAAGAAGAACATGAGGAGAGGCAAAGCCCCAGGATTTTTCGAGGATGAGCAAGGTACAATTTGGTTCAGAAATAGCATTTGTGTACCTGATCACCAAGAAACAAAGCAGTTAATTCTGAAGAAAGCCCATGAATCACCTTACTATATTCATCCCGGAAGTACCAAGATGTACCAAGATTTGAAAGAAAAGTATTGGTGGGTCAACATGAAGTGAGAAATTGCTGAATTTGTTGTACGCTGTGATGTATGCCAAAGAGTCAAGGCAGAATATCAAAGACCCGCTGGATTGTTGTAGCTATTGCCAATTCCCGAATGGAAGTGGGAAGACATTGGTATGGATTTCATCATGGGACTTCCTAGGACCCAATCTGGATGTGATTCCATTTGGGTGGTAATTGACCGATTGACTAAAGTGGCACACTTTATTCCAATCAAGACCACTTATAGAAGCAGTAAATTAGCAGAGTTGTACATGGCCAGGATCGTTTGTTTGCATGGAGTGTCCAAGAAGATTGTGTCCGATAGAGGAACAAATTCACATCAAGGTTTTGGAAGAGCCTGCATGAAGCCTTGGGGATCAGACACAACTTTAGCACAGTATATCATCCCCAAACAGATGGCCAGGCGGAATATGTAAATCAGATTCTAGAAGACATGCTTCGAGCCTATGCTATAGATTATGGAAAGAGTTGGGATCAGAATCTGCCAGATGTAGAATTTTTGTACAATAACAACTACCAAGCCAGCTTGCAAATATCTCTATTTGAAGCATTGTACGACAGAAAGTGTAGAACCCCTCTCCTTTGGGATCAAGTGGGAGAATATTAGTTCTTTCGACCTAAATTAATAAAGGAGGCAGAAAGTAAGGTAAAAGCGATAAAAACAGTTGAAAGTGGCTCAGTCCCGACAGAAAAGTTATACTGATAATCGTCGGAGAGAATTATCTTTCAAGACAAGAGATTTTGCTTATCTCAGAGTAACTCCACTCAGAGGAGTAAGAAGATTCCAGACTAAAGGAAAATTCGCACCCAGATTTGTTGGACCATACAAGATTTTGGGAAGAAAAGGTGAAGTTGCTTATTAGTTAGAGCAACCAGCATCTTTATCTGCAGTTCACGATGTCTTCCATGTTTCGCAACTAAAGAAGTGTCTTCGAGTTCCAACAGAACAAGCACCGCTTGAGAGCATTGATTTTCAGGAGGATCTCACCTATGTGGAGCAGTCAATCAAGATTCTTGATGCTGTAGAACGTATTACCAGAAGCAAAGTCATCCGTTCGTGCAAAGTCCAATGGAGTAATCATTAAGAAGAAGAAGCCACCTGGGAGCGAGAAGAAGATTTGAAAGCCGAGTATCCCTCACTTTTTGTTGACCAAGTCTGAATCTCGGGGTCGAGATTCCCTTTAAGGGGGTAGGTTTGTAACATCCCAAATTTCCATTTCTAGTTAAAATTAAAATTTAATTATTTCTCTGGAATTTTCTTGATTTTTTTAAAAAGTTTTTCCATATTTATTTTAAAGCCAAAATAAATTATTTGCAAATTTAAATACCAATTATGAGTTGAAAATATTTTATTTAAGTCCAAAATGACTCAGGGAATTTCTGTGAATTTTTCTATATTTTTTGGACTTTATTTACTATTTTCTAAAAGCCAAATTAAATTAACTTATTTTCTGAAATTGCTAAATCAATTAAAAATCAAGAAATAAAACTCGGGCCAAATCTCCCCGGCCCATTTCTCCTTTTCTCCTTTTCCCCTTCGCGCTGGCCCATTTTCTACCCAGCCCGCTCCCACCCACCAGCTGTTGGGACCCCAGATATGCAGCCCCGGGACTCTCTATGTATACTGAACTAGTCCCATGATCAGTAGTTAGCTCACACAGTTGCAACATAGATGAAATCATATTCATACAACAAAATTAATGATGAAGTAGACAAATTCATATTACTTATCAGCAAAGGACCTTACGGTCAAGGTTTTTATAGAGTTTGCCACGCAGTGCTAAAGGCAACAGAGTACAACTCACAGCGAATAACAAAACAACTCGTGGAGGCCACCTGACATGCCCACAGGCAATCGAGTAGAGGACATGGCCTAGTCCGCAAGGTCTTCGAAGTAATCCTCCTCGTAGAACTCGGTGCTCCCTAGTTCTTCTTCGACGACTGATCAACAAAGGGCGTATAGCCGTGAGTACATAAAGTACTCAGCAAGTCGTAGGGAACAGTATGCGCGTAGCATTCATGTAAGGCTTAACAAGGATAGCTCTATGTATAATTTGTGAAAAGCAGTACTGACAGTAAATACAGTAAGTAGATTGTAAAGCATAATTTGAAAGATTAATACATAAGTAACCAAGTTTCTTTGAAACAGCTCGTGAACACCCTGTTCACTTCCCAACCAACGACCACGACCAGATCGTTTCCCACAACCAGATCAACTACTTGAAACCAACCATGACAACATTTTGAAAAAATCTACCCCTCGTGTGAAATCACTAGGCATTGTCCATAACCAGGGACACGGCTATTCGAATAGTTTTACACTCTGCAGAAGTTGTACAGCTTGACCCACAGGAGATAATCATCTTATACTATCCGCCCACACACTTCCGAGGTGTGCGACTATGAGATTATCACAAAGCCTTTACAAAGCTCCGTTTTAACTTGGTTCTGCCCGCTAAGATTTCGCCATTCTGGACCCCCACTTGTGCCATGTGAATCCCTTCATAAACTCGGAGATCACACCACCACGACAGAACCAACCCAATGTTGATGATATGCCCTAGAGGCAATCATGGAGATGATGATATCACGTCTATGTTTATGAGTTATTGAATAAATGTTTTTCTGTTCCTTGAATGAATCATTGGTTATGGAGATTAACAAGTATGTGACTCGTTGGTGAAACTCTTTAACTTACATGATGCCATTCTAAATGTATCCCTGGTCAGAACACCAGTGACTCTATGACCAACACATGTATTGATTGATGACCATGTTTTACCGATCATGGATATAGAGATATCGAATCAATAATGTGAACACATGTTAGAGAACATGGGGTTGGATAGACTCACCTTGAGGCACTATTGAGATTGTTATGATTCTATGTGTCATTAGTTGGTCTCAAGCAATGATGATGTATAATCCTTAGACCTGAGATCAGCATGGTTCCCAACATGTGTAATAGCACTCTTAGGGGTTGCCAAACGCTACTCGTAACTAGGTAGTTATAAAGGTAGCTTTCGGGTATGCTATGAAACATGCGGAGGGATGTGACTGGTCAGATATGGGATTTGCCCCTCCTAACATAGCAGGAGAGATATCTCTGGGCTCCTCGATGTGGTCGGATAAAGAAAGTGTATGGCCATGCCACTGGTGGTCAAAGAGTTCAACCACATAAGGTTATTCGACACTCGATCGAGAAAGTATTGAATAGTCCATGAATGACATAATATCTCACCTGGAGTTCAACTAGATATCGTGAGGCAAAGGGAGAATACACGAGTAGGTCACTTAGTTTGATCAGTTACGGACTGGTCGTATGAAGATATGAGCTGGTTATAGATTGGTCGAAGGTAATCACAGAGTAGTCGTAAGGAGTTACGAACTAGTCGTGAGCACATACGAACTGGTCGTATAGAGATAGGACCTGGTCGTAAGTGATGAGGATCTGGTCGTAGATCATATTGCATTAGAGCATCTACAACAGTCCATGTTAGCTGTTACTAAGGGGTTGCCACATCAGTATTTAGGTGATGTGGAGGAGAGAAGGTGAGGAGAGAAGGTGAGGTTGTTTCTAGATAAAAAAAACTAGCAAATTGTTAATACCAAGACACAAGAAACAACCAAATACTCTATTGGAAATTTACTTGTTACCTAAAAACATATTTTGTGGGTCCTACTGTCTTAAAGCAAAATATCCATCAGATCATTTGTGCAGTCCGACTTCATTATTGATATGATAAATGAGCTACAACATGTAGGCCACAGAGTTGTACTTCATCATTGATCATCAAGAATCATGCACACTTGTAGCAATTAAAGTCTTAGACACAAGCTCAAGAAACAATCTATTGGAAGACTTGTTCCTTTTTTATTAGATTGAGTATTCTCTCTCCTCTTAGTAACAAGTTTAGAAACAAACTATTGTAGATGCTCTTAAGGTTTGTCTGATACAATTTGTGTGTATTCGGGAATCGTTATGTCCTGCTAGGTGCCGCTATCGACTCGTGGTTGAAAAGGTGTTTCCGAGTCACAACCGAATACGCATAAACCTAACAGGTCACACATTTAATGGGTTGGAACAAACCAGTACGAATACGATTCGTCAAACGTGTTCAAATAGGATCCATCACAAGCACTATATAAGGAGATGCTTGAGGCTATGGAGACACACGTGAGTTGCTCCACCGAAACCCTAGCCGCTATCTTCCTGAGAGCTCTGCTGTGCGACTTGGAGCTAGCACACCGACGTACGGTTGTTCCTTCCCTGGACGTGTGGATACCGTAGAGGCGCTTCTGCGGTTGCTGTTGCGCTTGAGGATGATCCGCGATCTTCACAAGAAACTGCAGAGGTTGCTGGAGGAGACGATCGACCCGTGAGGACGCTGGCCGATCGACTACAACCACTACATCGATGCGCTCTATGTTGGACCAGGTTGCTCTAACTCTTCTACTGCTGCTTTGCATGTCTGGTGGTAACGATCTATGATCATCTTCTTGCTTGGCTTCCTGGTTTACGTGGTAGAATTATTGAATTATTGCTATCGTAGCCTACCCGTATCCCTTCACCCAAAACATTGCTAATTAGTTGGCCAGGTCCACCCCATCCTAGACATGTGTTGCACGGTATGGCCCAAATCAATGGCGCACAAAGTTAAGTCCTTAGAGACTACTCAGGCGAAACATCCTCATCCCAATGTGCTTCCCGCACCCCCTTTGCTGCATAATCATTCGCCTGAGTATGAAAACATTTTCGATTCAACCAGACCAAATGACAACCTTTCCATGGTACAACAAATTTTATCAACAGTGGCTCCGCCACAATTCTATATATCATTAAGTCAAATTTATCATCTTGAATCATGTGATCAAGAGACATCGCAACTAAAGCATGACTAAGCATAATACGCAACCACGTTGGTATTACAACAATGTCCAACTAAAGTTGCCCAACCTATGGTGTCCAAGGGTACATGTCAAATTCACAATTATTCAAGGAGTCATACTGTCAAGTAGGTGTTTAACTATTCCCAAAAACTATTTTTATACAACTAGCTATGCATGTTGATAAAAAACAATATAATTTTATAAACAGGGTACGACATGATCAAAGGTCTACGACTTGCCTTTGTTGAAGAGTTGAGATGCTTCGGTCGAGGTCGTCGGGTCCAGAAATTCTCCAATGAAGCTGGAATATACACATGTGAAAAGAGCCAAATAAATAAAATAACTCCAAATAAAATTCAAAAAGATTAACAACCTAGAACCGAAGGGAAGGTACTGAATTTAGAGGTTTCTAGAAATTTGAATCACTCGAATCGGAGCTCGAACGAATGAGAATGAGCCCTTGAAAGGAAGTTCAACTAGTCGGAAGACTTCGACTACCTGGTCGAAAGAGGTTCGACTACAGGTGGTCAGAAGGAAGGATATGACTGCTCGATGCGGTCAAAAGAAGGGAAGATTCGACTACTCGTCGTGGTTGAAAAAACACAAAGGAGAACAGGGCACGGGAAACTCACCAGGACCGAGAGAGATATTGGAGGAGGGAGCTGGAGGAGGTTGGCGAATGGCGAACAGTGATCCAAGACGACACGGGCGCTCCGGTGAACTCTTCAGTGGAAAGGAGGTGGAAGACGGCGTGGACTCCAATGAACTCTTTGCCGATGAAACTTGCAGCACGGTGAAACGAGAGCGAGAGAGAGAGAGAGAGAGAGAGAGAGAGAGAGGGAGGGAGAGTTGAGGGGAAGGCAAGAGGAGGGCGAGGGCTCCCTAGTGCTCTATTTATAGAGGAAGGAGGAGGACCAGGCGACCAGATGGAGTAGCGGGATTTGCGGTGGCGCGACGAAGACAACGGTATTTAATGCGCACGTTGCAGAGGAAAAAGAGGGTGGACAAACGCGCTAGGGCAGGGACAACGACATTTAATGCGTACATCGCTGAGGAAAAAGAGGGACGAATGAGAAGGTGAGCAGGGGGCTGACAGGCGGGGCTGGTCAAAACCGAAAGGGTGGTCTAAACCGAGAAGCTGGTCGAGACCGAGAGGATGGTCAACAAAAAAGGTGTTGGCCCTTTTATAACCGAGAAGGGGGGGGGGGGGGAGGGAGCAGAACAACCGACGGGAATTTGGCCAAAACAGAGAAAAGGGAATTCAAACACCAGAGAACTACAACAAACTCAAAATAAACAAATTCGAATTAATTGAAGTTTTATTAATTCATATTAAACCGCTTTCGATTTCCAAATCTCCAAGTTAAGTTTTAGCAATTCAGCAAAACCAGATGGTTATTTTTATTTTAAATTTTTTAAAAACTCATGAAAATTGGGATGTTACAAACCTACCCCACTTAAATGGAATCTTGACCCCGAGATTTGGGCTGGCTAAAGATTAGGTTTGGAAACTCGGCCTTCAAATCCTCTTCTCGCTCCCAGGTGGCTTCCTCTTCAGTATGGTTGCTTCACTAAACCTTGCAGACACAAATGATCTTGCTTCTCGTCTCTCGCTCTGCCACTTCCAAAATCTAGATGGGTTGCTCCTTGTAGGTGAGATCTTCCTCCTGGTCAACTGCTTCCCATGGCATTCGCTTTTCGGGCACACGCAGACACTTCTTCAATTGAGACACATAGAAGACATCATGCACATCTGATAGCTGAGGCGGGAGCTCCAATTTGTAAGCAACTTCTCCTCTCCTGATTAGAATTGGAAAATGTTCAATGTATCTTGGTGCAAGCTTCCCGCTTACTTTGAATCGACGTATTCCTTTGAGAGGGGAAACCTTCAGGTACACGTGATCTCCAGGTGCAAAAGCTAAGTCTCGATGATGGTTATCAGTATAACTCTTCTGCCTGGTCTGAGTGGTCCTCAGCTTTTCCCTAGTTGACCTAACTTGATCTTCAGCTTCCTCATTGTGAAAAAATAAATGAAAAAAATTATGAATCACAATGCTACTATAAATCAATGAAAAAACGATTAGGAATCGTAATGGTACTATACGCCAAAGGAAGAAATCATTAGTGGTCTATAACTGAAATGCTACCATGACTAAATTTGTTTAGAACCAACAAAAATTCAATCACACCAGAAAACTACATGCTGCAGCCATCACACCCACAAACATAGTCCAATAAAAGATTGATAACTTGTGTTTTCCGTATTTTCGCAAAATAATATAACAACACTGTTTCTTTGTGATATCAAAATGCAGCTAGTAGTCAGAAACAAGAAAAGGAATGAATGCTAAGCAACCGGTTAACAAACGAATAAAAAAACAAACTCAGTCATACCAGTCTATACAAAAAAAAAGATTATGCGCCAAACGAATTTGTTCTGTACATTTCAAATAAGTGTCTACATGCAACAATGCTGAAATCTATGGCACGGCGTACCACGCAGTTTCATCCTAGTACTATTGATGGATGGACGGATCAGCGGCCACCGGGGTTAGGTTCGTGAATGATGACCAACAATAATTGAGCGTTAGGGCCTATTTGGCACAGTGTAGCTTTCGTAAAAAATAGCTTCCGGCTAGGTCGCATGGTCAATAGCTCTGTGTCCGAGCAATTTGAGTTGAAGGGTCCAGTGTTTGGCTGGCTATCTTTTAGGTAGGTTGGTTGCAGCTTTTGAGATGGAAAATGTCTGAAATGCCCTTGAGACAAGTAATAACTTATTTGATACCGTTTAACAGCAATTAACAATAACTAATGATAATTAACGACAATTGATGATAATTAACGCAGTTGACGACACCTACCGTAATTAACGAGAATTATCGCAATTAATGACAACTACCACAATTAACGATAATCAACTGCAATTAACGATGAATACCGCAATTAATGATGATTAACGTAATGGACTACAATTAATGACGACTACACGATTGATTGCATTTAACAATAATTAACACAATATACCGCAATTAACGACACTTTAACACAATTAACGATAATTATTACATAATAATTACAAAAGACAATTATTAAAAAATATTACATAGATAATTACAATAAATAATTAATTTACAACAGAAAAAAGAAAATAAATAAAATAAAAAAGGAGGCCAGCTAGGGTTTTGGCCGCTAGTGCCGACGGGGGAGGATGGCGCAGGGCGGGCAGCGGAGGAGGGGGGAGAGGAGGGGAGACAGCGGGGAGGAGGAGGGTGACGCTGAGTAGGGGGAGGAGGAGGAGGGCACTCGGGTGGGAGGAGGCGGTGGTGGCGGGGGAGGAGGAGGACATCACCGGGTCGAGAGGAGGAGGAGGGCGACGCCGGACGCGTTGGGGGAGGGGAGGAGGAGGGCGGAGATCGCGTTGGGAGGAGGAGAGCGGCGGTGTCTCGGGGGGGGGAGGAGGAGGAGGGAGGTGACGGCTGGGGAGGAGGAGGAAGGTGGCGACATTGGGAGAGGAGGGCGGGGGGAGAGAGGAGGGCGGCGGCTCTTGGGGAGGACAAGAGAGGCAGCGGTTAGGGAGGAAAGAGGGAGCAGCAGGCGGGCAGGGCTGCGTGCATGCTAGGGTTTCGGGCATGCTTGGGATTTTGGGGTTTTGTGCGGTGGCAAAAGCGGGTAATTACCCCTCAACTTCGGGGGTAAATGCGGAACGGGGTCCAAGGAAGCTGCCCCACGGCGGCTTTCGACTTCCTTGCGTTATAGACGGCTTCCGGCTTCGAAAAAAACTGCTCATTTGAAACGGCTTCATGCTTTTCTAAACGAAAAGCCGAAGCTGTTCCAAATATGCTCTTAGTTTGCTAGGTTTTTACCCATTCAGGGGAGAAACTTGGGTGGCACTTGCATAGTTTGCATCTCAGGCCCTACTGGGTACTGAGTAAGGACTACTTGCACCAGCTCAAAAACACATTGTCCACATGCAGGTTAACCGTACGTGCACCACTTCGGCTTGCGCTAGTGTTACCTGCAGTAAAATTTGAATTTTTGGCCATACTAGCACTTTTTGAGCTCGTATAATAGGTGTCTCTGAAAATCAATTGCGGAAATAGACCCTGCTGCACGACCACCGTGTGGTAGCCACTCCACACCCGCCACGTCGCCCGCTGTCGCATGGCTGCCGTGCGGGGGTGTTTTTGCACTGACCATCGTCTTGGTGGTCTTTACCGCATGGTCGCCGTCTGATGCCACCACGCGTGTCCCCTTCTGATCGGGGTTTCGATTTGGTACGTGGTCGTGGGATTTTTTAAATATAGCAAATGAGTTCAAAAAATTATGAAATTTTATGTGAATGCTCCTAACACGGTGTACTTTCTTGTGCAATTTTTCCCATAATTTACGCGTTCTGATTTTACCTCGCAATTTTATATAAGTGTACCGATTTTATCCCGCCACGTGCCAGCCCTGCTCTTCCCTCTCCCGTATGGCCCCCCTTTGGTGACCACCTTTCCAACCATCCATCCTCCCTCTTCCACACATTTATCAACTCCTTGCAGCTGTCCCCCCTTGCCTGCAGTGCTACGCGTAGACAACGCATCTGAAATTCCCGACGCCAACGCAGCGGCTCTTCCTTCGCTCCGCTATAAATATCGAAATCTCACAGTTGCTCTTCGATCATCCCAATTGCGTTTCGTTTCTCGTTCTAGCACTCGTCGCTGAGAACTCAGAGAACTTAACATGATTTTTTTGGAGATCAAGTATTTGCTTGCTGCTCGTTGCTCTTCGCTCGGCTTTTTCTGATAGTTTACCCCCAAGGGGCAGGTAATTTGTCGGATGCTTTTGTCGTTATTATCGTAATTAGTTAGTGTACTAGTTATTAATTAGTTAGTTTATTGGTAATTAATTAGTTTATTGGTAATTAGTTGGTTCACTGGCAATTAATTAGTCAGTTTAGTGATAAATAATTAGTCGTAATTAGTTTAGTGGTTATTAGTCCCGCATATTATATTAGTGCAAATTAACTACTTGTAATTTATTTAGTGGTAATTAATCAGTCGTAATTAGTTATTTAGTGGTAATTAATTAGTTGTAATTAGTTAGTTTATTCTTAGTTAATCAGTTTATTAGTAAATAATTAGTCGTAATTAGTTTAGTGGTTATCAGCCCGCCATATTATATTAGTGATAAAATCAGTACACTTATATGAAATTGTGAGATAAAATCAAAACACATAAAATTATGGACAAAATTACAAAAGAAAGTACACCGTGTTAGGAGCATTCATATAAAATTTTATAATTTTTTGAACTCATTTACTATATTTAAAAAATTCCACGACCACAGCCGAAACTGAAACCCTAATCGGGGATGGAGGATACGATGGTGGGTAGGCGGGCCATCGTACTGCGGCCGTGCGGCAACGGGCGACGTGGCGGGCGAGGAGCGGTTACCGCACGATGGCCGTGCGGCAGGAGGCTATTTCTGTAATTGATTTTCAGAGACGCCCATTTATGCAAATACAAGCTCAAAAAGTACCATAAAATTCACCAGCAGCGCACCAGATTAATGGATGCTCTGCTGTGTCATGGGCGGCAGCAATATGTCGTAGTACCTAAAATTCAGCCTTCTCCCGTTTGTTTTGGCGGGCATATTCGTTTCCCCCCTATAGCTTTGATTAAGAAAGGAATTTGGGAACAGAGTTTTATATACAAAAATTCGGAAGGAAAACCAAGACTCTACTGGTACGATTGACGCTAAACAAGATGTCCTGTAATGGACCAAGCTCTCGCCTTATCTTTTATCTTCGTTAGAATGGTTGGTGGCATGATGCTTTTGTTTTTAAAAACTCTTTTGTTGCGCTCCTTCCAAATTTTCTATGTAACTAGGATGATCAAGCTTGATATGCTCTTTCTCTGCACACCCTATGCACTCAGTACTCTTTCCCACCATTCGTGAGTTGTTGACACCGGTGCCCATAGGACGAGGGGATAAACTTGTCAAGCCTATCCAATTAGAGATCATATTCCATACGCATACATAGTACCTGCATGTGGAGAAGACGTGTATCGTTGTTTCAGGATGCTGACGGCATAGGGCGCATTGACCGTTATTTGGCCATCCTTGGCGTTGCAACCGATCCGATGTCCAAAGTGTATTTTAGATGGCAAGCCACGCGTAGAACTTGCATTTTGGCATGCCCACGTTTTCCATATGTTTTACTGCAGGTTTGTATTAACTGAGCCCATGAATTGGGCTTTGTAGGCCGAAGCCGCTATGTAAATTCCATTTGCCGTGAATTTCCAAGTTATTTGGATGAAGTGCTACAACATTCACTTGTTCCCACAAGGATACAAAATCTTGAAAGTGTTGGACCGTTATTTCTGCTTGAATATCGATGTCTTTTATCAAATCCTTATCCCGCATAGCTTTGGTGGGCATATTCAATTACAACATAACTAGTAGGGTGGCTGTAACGGTCTCAATTTCATTTTCCAACTAAAAATATTTATTTTAGTATTTTTTGAGCTATTTCTGAATTTCCAGAAATTTTAAATAATTTTCCTATTTTCATGAGACAAGAATGTTTTTTTGTAGAATTAATAAAACCTTATAAAGATTGAAAATATTTTATTTGGTTTCCAATTATTCTAAAGCACCTCTATGAATAATATCATCCAGCAACTGATGGATATTACAATTTACAACTGGGGGAAATCAGATGCTTGATCTGTCGCCCGATGCAGAATGCAAAAATGCAACAGCACCAAATACCAGCCCAAATTAACTACAATTAAAAAGCATCAATTACATAGAACGATACTTTTTTTTTCACCGGTGAAAGAACATAATCAATTGGTGAGAGATGTGGGTGTACATCTCCACCACCCAAACTCGAGTCCTTCTGACTCAGATTTAGTTGCTTATTTCTTCTTAATCAAATTGATACCTAATTCCATTACACAAAGAACATCTATTACGGATCAGGATCCTCAAAGGTCCACCATATAAATAGTGTTTGATGTGAGAGTAAACAGTGCTACTAGGGGCGTAGCTAGTCAACTGCTCAGCCTCGGGCCAACCAAGCTGAAACCTGCATGCCCAGCCCAGCTGGAGAAAGCAGCCCCTCACAAGCAGCAATTTTGAGCTAGGCCTCGGGCTATTGCCCTAGCGGCCCGAGGCCTAGCTCCAACACTGAATGCTCCGATGTAGCACTGTAGCAACAGTTAGAAAAGTACGGTAACGAAAACATTGTATCAATTGATATTGGCCTTTGTTTTTTAATTGAGCAATATACGGTTAGAAAAGCATGGTAGCAGAAACATTGTATCAATTGATATCGGTCTTTATTTTCTAATTAATACCCATACGTTATACATCTTTTGTATTGACTCCTACAATACTAGGATCTCAATCCATCCGTTGGAGTGGGAGAGATTCATATTTTCCACCAGCCAAGAATGATATGCCCAGAAATCACGTGAAGGTGCGCCTGGGGAAGCAGCTTTGCTCACCTCCCTGCGCTGCTGCCTCGTGGTAGGTCCAAAGCTAACGCTACACGCCACGGCACAGTTCACAGATACGCAGGCCGGCTCTGCCACGGTAGGCCACCACGCGCGCGGCCTCGAGCCATCCGCCCATCACCCATGTCTCATGCGGGTGCGTGCGGCCACACCGCGCCAGCACGTAGACTCGTCGTACTCCGGCCGGTGCGATAATGCAACGGCCGGGCCGCGCGAGGGGGCGGGCCCGGGCCCGGGCCCGGCGCGTGCGGCGTACGCAGCACCCACTCGCTGTCACGCACGCTCGCAGTCGCTCGGCACTTCGGCAGGCATCAGCATCAATCGAGTCGACCACCGCGCGGTTGGGTTCACGCGCCGATCGAACAAGACGGTCGTAGCGCGGGCACCTGTGGTCGGTGTGTCACGGCATGTAGATGCTGTTGCGGCACTTGCACCGCCACGCCTCCGGGTAGTACTCCGTTGTGGCCAGCACGCCCGGCGGCACGGACACGTGCACCGGGTAGCACGGGCTGCAGCTGCCGCACTTGGACGTGCACCGCGGCGGGTGCGACCCGGGGCCCCCTCCCAACAGCCGCCGGCCGACGTAGTAACCCTCCTGCATACGAACGAAATTTGTTCATTTACGCGTGAATATACAACGTATATGTACATCTGTGGTCGCAGCCGCGTATATATGGTGTTACAGTGTACGGGCAGCGACGTATGGTCGCCCGGCGATGGGCCACGGGGGCCCGCCGCCGTGGAAGGCCTGTCGGAAGGGACGCCGCCGTCGTGAGCTAGCTGGCAGTCGCTGTTCACATTGATGATGGACCAGCTATGCAACGACGTACGGCGGGCCCTTGTGCGGTTTACCATCTCTGCGTCAGTTCGGCGCGTCGTGACGAATGCGCTCGGATTCAAATGGGCAAGTCGCAATCATGTGATCTGACGCCAAACAACGAGCGATGCACAGGAAGATACCTCGCTTGCGACATGGTGGTTTTCATACATTTACAGAGGAGTTCTTAGCAATATTTAGCATGCACAAGAACATGCAAAACTCACAAGATCACCGGAATGGGCTCCTGCTCCTGGCATCCTCCCGAGATCTGTTTAGTGAGAGCAAACTGGAACGAGTTAACGCCTGTCGCATCATAACAGGCTAAACAGCAGATAGTGCAGTGGTACAGACATCTATCGGTTCTTATCTCGTATCTGCAAACTCAGTCGATCTGTATATCAAGTTGTGGAAAGAACGAAAGAAAGAACGCAACATGTACTTCGACGAACGCGCGAGAAGACGAGAAAAATATTTGCACGCAGAGTACAGCCAGCTCAGCTCAGTGCTTACCCGAGCGGAGCACGCCACTTCCCCTGCAGCCGCTGCAACTGCACGCAGCAACGAAGCAACCGCGGCACAGGGAGGCGGCGGCAGCCACCGCGAAGCACGCGACGACGAGCACCCTTAGCATGGATCTGCGGCTCCACCTCGGCCGGCTCCCCATGGGCGGCGTTACCAGAACCGCTCTCTTTAAGCTACCCTTGGAACGGAGCGTACGTGGGCAGTACCTGGGGAAGGAAATAAGGGAGGAAGAAGCCAAAGCCAAAAACTAGGAAGCGGCCGGCCGGGGCAAGGAAGAAGAGAAGACACGGGGACGAGGACGATGTGTGGACGTGTGCCGCCTTGCCCGACCACTACTCGCCAGCACTGTAGCCGCAACACATCTCCAAGTCTATATACTCGATCACCAGCAAGCGCTCAAAATTTAATATCGGCGCGCACAAAGTACGGCGTACGCTTGCTGCGTTCACCTACACCCGGACGGCTTAATTACTTCGCATGGTGATGCTCTTGATAGAGTACGATACTTTTTAAAGCTGACGCCGTTACACCCCTGTTTGTAGTAGGACTTTTTTTTTTGAGATTTTTTACGGTATATATAAGAGGGTAGTATAAATTAAATCTGATAATTAATTTGTTAATGATATAAGAGATTTTTCATTGTATTTATAATTTTTTCAACTAGGGTTCACAATACTACTACTCTTGTGCCATATGATCCCATATGGGTATTTGCAATTCTATTTCTCTTAAGATTCTACTACTCATAATACTGGGTGTAGCATAAATAAATCTTAACTAATCTAAACCATTGAATAAAAAAGAATGGATGATAGTATTAAATTGAGTGTGCCGTAAAAGAGTTTTTTTAGATGTGTAGTACGAAAATTTTACTAGCACTGTATAAATTTCGCACAGAAGCTCTGGATATTAGCACTACTAATTAAAGGAACGGTTTGGTCTGCATTGACGTCTGATATCTGGTATATATTTTCCTTTCACAAGAGGGTATAATGGTAAATCCATGGGATTGATAGCCGGGACAGCATGCAGAGGACCGCCTTGTTGCATGTGTGCGCAGAAACAATGTGGTACTTCTCAGACTTGCGTTCTGGTTGCTTTAGTTAGTAGGTCCAAAGAGAGAGAGGTACTGATCGACGGTGAATCCGTGACAAGCTAAGGCCTGGTCTTCAATTCCGGGGTCAAGTGTTCTGCAGCTCTTTGATTCGCCTAAGATTTTCAGAGGGATTTTTGCCTCTGCTTGAGTGCATATATGCGTTGTTTCATCTCTTAATCACCAGGAATCAGGTGGTTCAGTTTCCGATTAATCATCACACCTGTAAGAGGACGAGCTATGGAGTACGTAGTAGGTTCTCTTTAGGTGGCGTGCCAATGTTAGCCAAAGTGACTTCTTCGCCCGTTGAATCTCCTTCTCAAATGGGGCCTGTTTGGTCAGATACCTAACATCTGATGCAGATAGCGATTGATTTGGACCCATGTTGACGTGCTATTTGCTAATGTGAAGAATTATAGTTACTATTATTGATACGCTTTCGGTTGTTGGCATCACAATTTCACTGATCAGAGCATCCTCTTCTTCCAATCTGATTTACAATGCAGTAACTTCAACTGCCAGCCACCTAATTCGACAGTCTAACTTACAGGGGGCAGATATATAGCACCACGTTCTACTTGGAACGCATCCTCTGCTTTTGCGAGTTTTCTTCTATGAACCACCTCATCAAGCACCTAGCGTAGCAACACACTGCACAGGCAAAGCCGTGCATCCATTACATGGTCATGATGTGACCTGCCATTTCATCAACTAACTGACCGTGGCTCGATTTTTCGAACCGAACCGACCACAAGGACCTGAGCCTGACCAACCGCATGCGTGCATGGCAGCTCAATGGCTAAATAGTTGGTTTACTCCAGGAGGAGGAAGACCTGAACCTGAACCTTGGACATGAAATGGAAGAGGGCGGCACACGTATGGTTTGGGCAGGAGCTAGCCTGGATGCAGTCTCATCAGCCTCTTTCTCAGGCATCCCGAGGCACTGTCTTGTCCCTTCACCGGCCATGCCCTGCACTGACCTTCTACCGCTGATTTCTCCATCTTTGAACTCCCAGTGCGAACACAACGCTTGCACGGACCAGATGCCTGCTTGAGTCGATGGAGTTGCGTGTGACGTGGCCATAGATTAGTAGTAGCTGTCGACGCATTCGTCGATTTCGAGCATCTCACTGTGAAATTCTGAACTCTGAAGTCTGAATAGACTTGGACGTCATCCATCATCTACGCATGCACGCATGCGCTGAGCATTTTGACCCGTACGACCGTCCTCCTCTCCAGGTCCGGCTGGTCCGATCGTCCCGTCTCGTGCAAGCAGCGTGCATGCTTACACTGATGCGCTGAGCATTTTGACCCGTACGACCGTCCCCTCCTTTCCAAGTCTGGCCGGTCCGATCGTGCCGTCTCGTGCAAGCAGTGAAATTCTGGTGGGTAACAGTGAAAAATTAAAGGCAAGGGAGGCACTCCACCAGGTTGAGTCACATCAGCTGCTGCTCGGGATCGTCTGCTTCACAGATGAGATAGGAAACTGGAAATGCATCTGTCTGGCCGTATACCCATCTCTTTCGTGGCCTGGTTCAGTGGTCTGGTCATGTGCTTCAACAGTGGCACATGTTGATGTCCCCTCTGCTTCCGTAAGCACGGTGTGGTAGCGACACACTGGTACGTACTGTATTGTTCGTGCCAGTGCTGTTCGCTATTTACTTGCGCACTACTGTGTGTGTAAATAAGAGAGGAAAATTCTATAGGGTGGTAGAATATCCTTACAAACCTATGGAGAGTTGCAAAAGTGATATGGCGGCAGTAAAATTCTGTTGGGATTTCGCCTTCCAAAGTCTCTCTCGGTATCGTGGAGTCATGGATATCTGTACCTTATGTTCCCAAATAATGGCGAACTGTAGCTCGGCTGGGTAGGAGCGTGGTTGAACCTAGTGCTGTCCAAATGAACCGGGTCAAATGGACCGCCTGAAGCCCCATCTTGTGGGTCCGCACGAAACACGGTCCGCACGTCTTGTTCATGGGCGTCTTGCCCAAGACGAGGCCCCGGGCGTGCTGGCCCGCCACCTCGGCAGACGGTGGGCGGCCGCAAGCACGAATAGTCTTGGGCCGTGCAGCTGCAACAACAAGCACGGCACAGCACGCGCCAGCGGCAATGAGGCACAAAGACGAGGGAGAGGCGGCCGGGGCGGCGCCGCAGTCTTCTTGGCCGTCAAGGGCTCGGAGGAGGAGGAGGTCTTTCTTCTTGGCCGTCATGGGAGGAGGAGGAGGAGGAGGTCTTTGCGGTCTTGCCTGTCGGAGGGAGGAGGAGCCGAGGAGGCCAGAGGGAGGAGGGGCCGTGGCGCCCGTTCTTCTTGGCCGGGCGGAGGAGGAAGATCACGGGCGAGCGGCAAGCACCTGACGCCTTGAGTCTTCTTGGCCGGCCGGAGCCAGACGGAGGAGACAATGAGGTCGTCGGGGCGCTGAGGAGACGGGCTCGGGGAGGCGAGGAGCCGAGGAGGCGGCGTCGGCGGGTCGGCGAGGCGTCGGCCGCCATGGAGGCGAGGCGGCCGGGTCGACGAGGTCAGGCGGCCCATGAGGCGAGGCGGTGGGGGGTCACGGCCATGAGGAGGCGGCGGGTCGCGCCACCGGGAGGGGAGCGAGGCGGCGGCGGTAGGTCGCTGACCTCATGGGAGCCCGAGCAGCAGGAGGCCGAGGCGAGGCAGAGACGATCGCGGAGGCGGCCAAACAGGAGAGGCGAGGCCGCGAGGGCGACACTGGGGTAGAAGAAGGCGGGGCTGGGGCGGCCGGGTTGTCGGGTCGTGTCGGGCCGTGGGCGTGCGCACGACGCAACGCAAAAACAAACCGTTTTTTACCGTTGGACGAATTTTTTGACCGTTGAGTGCATATTTTTACCGTTAGGGGCTTAAAAAATAGCAAAAAAATTACAAAAATTCCGAAATTTTTCCTATAAATAGGCATCATACCCCCCCTCATTCAGCACCCCTTCATTCTCTAATCTCTCTTTGAAATTGTGTTGTGCAAATTCAAATCCGTATTGAGCTAATTTGGCAAAATTCAAAAAATTTGTGCCAAAATTTGGAAATTTCAATTTTAAATTGACAAGTCGTGAAAAGAGATGCAATACTATTTTTGTAATACTTTTATTGTCAATTATTGTTATGCTAAGATTAAAGTAGTAATAATGTTAGTTTCGATTTTGCGCTTTAGTTATGGGCCGTCCTTACGATAGCTTTGCTCTTAGTGAGTTCGGACTTTCATCGGACGAAATTATGTCTATGGAGGCATTGCGGCTGCCTCAAACGAACCGGAGGTTTCACCGAGGAGCAAGTCTTTGAGCTCAGTCATCGGGCTCGACATCGACATCGGGCTCAAGCAACAACCGGAGCAAAGAGATCGAGACCGTCTACATCGGGAGTGTGGGAGAATTTCGACAGACAACCCGGCAAGGCGCTTGCGGAAATGAGGTACCATATGCTATTTGTAAAATTTGTCGCAATGAATTATGCGCAAAGTCTCTGGTGGAGCAGGGCACTTGCTTAGACATGCTACAAGGTGTCGAACCAAGCAAGGATTGGCGATGAGGCGACGCAGTACAATACAACCCCGACAAAGATGCGGTATCTAGTGGGACTACGATCCTCGGGTAGCCCGCCAATCTCTCTGTCGTTTAATTGTTTCGAGGATTTACCGTTAGGCTTTGGCGAGTCTGCTTCTTTCCAAAATTACATTAGAATTGCGCATAATCCTAGATTTTCTTAGTTTCTAGACGGAGACAACAACAAGGGATCTAGTGAAATACTATAATGAGCGTCGTAATAAAATAAAGGAACTATTTAGTACGTGCACATTTTCGGTGGCCTTGACCTCGGACATATGGAGTGGTCGGGCTAGGGAGGATTATCTTAGTGTAGTTGCGCATTATGTTAATGACGACTGGGTAATGGAGAAAAGGATTATAGGTTTGAAATTAATTGATGTAGCACACACGAGGAGAATATTGCAAATCAGTATTATCAAAGTCGTGGAAGACTTTGGTCTTCTGAATAAAATATTCGCAATTACCTTAGACAACGCCGCTTCAAACTCTAGGGCCATGGACATTCTTACTCCGGTGTTGAGTACATATCTTGATTCGTTCTTGCTACATCAACGATCGCTTGTCATATTATCAACCTTATAGTCAAATGTGGTGCGAAGAGGTTGAGTCCGTATATTAGAGCTTTTCGCGATGCGATTTCTTTCTTGAATAATTCTAACGTAAGAATAGCACAATATAAGAACTTCTACAGGGGCGATGGGTGTACGTCCAAGAAAGTTTGGTTTGGACATGCGGTAAGGTGGAACTCTACTTACCTCATGCTTAAGCATCTTTTACCATACAAGAGCACTTTTTATGTTTTTATTCAAACACACTATCCTAGCACTGACGGTAATTTGCTATTAATCGAGCAACATTGGTTCGTTCTTTGAGAAAATCTTGTCATTTTAGAAAATTTTTACGAGGCAAGCTGTTGCTTTGTCCATTGTCTACTATCAATATCTCCTATCATTGTGCATACTATCTTCTGATTGCTACTCAATTGAAAATGTATGAAATGACTTAGTTTTACGTGAAATTTGTTGTTTCCATGAAATCTAAATACCTTAAATATTGGAGAGAAATCCCTTACCTATATGCATTTGCATTTGTTTTAGATCCTAGGGCTAAAATGGGTGCATTTAGTCTTGACTTGATCTTCTTAGTGATGCTACTGGGGCTAGACTATACTAACTATTTTGCGAAGTTCATTCTCGGTTAAGCGAGGTTTACCAAAGGTATGAAAATAAGTTAGGAGTCGCTACATAGCGACCTCCGATAGCCCCCACCTCGAGTGGGAAGACAAGTATGTGGGGCACGATCTTGGTGCCTCTTCCTCCAGTCAGTCAAGGTCTTCGTCCTCTTCTTCTTACGCACCAAATACCTTTGCTTTCGACCAAAAGCCACAAGGAGGGGAACTATCCATCTATCACGGACAGCGATACGGTGGATTTCAACGAGAAGGCTTCGACATCTTGCAATGGTGGCAAGCCCATAAGTTAACATATCCGTGCTATCCATACTTGCACGTGATGTGTTAACTGCTTCTATCTCTACGGTTTCCTCAAGAGCGCTTTCGGTCTTTACGGAAGAATATTGGAGGAAAGAAGAACAAGTCTCACAAGTGAGATGGTGGAAATCCTTCTAGCTGTGAAGGATGGGAACAAGTTGATTCGCGAACACAACACTCTGTGGAAAATCGAGTTGTCGGAGGTGTTAGAAAGTGCATACTTAGACAATGACAGAGCACATAGAACAAAGATGTATCATGTATGTAGAATTGTAGAGCTATAGGTCAGTACTCTTTTCCTTTGCCAAGGTTTTCTCATTTTGAGTTTTTACTTGGCAAAGGTTTTAACGAGGCAGCCAGTTGGACATCAATAAAGCTCTTTATTACATTTTTAATATGATTGTCTCAATTTTTTAAAATTTCATGTCTACTTCTGAATTCTACACATTTTTATAATTTTTTTGGATTTTTTTTGGATTTTTTTGGATTTTTTTTGTTCTAATGGGCCAACGGACGCGTCTCGCCCGACAGACCAACAGACTCGTCTTGGGCTAACCTGCACGAATGCCCGTCGGGCGTGCTGAGCCGCCACCAGCCCATGGGCGGCCGACACGCAAGACGAACGATACATCGGCCGAATGGGTCAGTGCCTAAATGGTAGTGCCTAGCAAGACCCGTCTTGAGTCTTGGTAAAATGACCCATTTGGCCAGCACTAGTTGAACCCCAGCCCGTCCGGGTTTGGTCTTGGATTTCACTCGAATAATTAGATTACCGTATGTATATATTTGTGTGCAAATATAACAGAAATTTTGGATCTAGCCTTTGCCTATATATTCTCCCCATATCCAGAATTCCAAAATCTCTTCCACACATTTTTCCATAAGGTAAAGAATACCTCTCTTTATCTCTCTCCAAAACCCATCTAAGGCTCTTAAGAATACATCTCTTTGCTTTTGGAAACGCAAGTAAATAACAGGAGTGTTGTAACTGTTTGATTTGGATTAGACGTGGTTGCCTTCTGTAAATATAATGATGACCTCACTAGCTAGTTGCTTATGCCATGATTACACTGTAGTGAATATGATGGAATGCCTTGGATCATAAGCTCTTGCTTGGTTGTTGGTAATTGCCTGGGTTGTTAACTTCACATAGTTAATCTAAATATCAATGTGCATGAGTTGATTATCTTTTCATCTTTCAATTATGCTGAATCCACGGTAACATATCCCTATCAATCACTAGTTAACTTTAAGTGTATCTATTTTCCATCTCCTGTTCAATTATATTTGCTAATCAAATATCAACTACTCTTCCATGTTCTATGTATACAGTTCCATATACTCTTTGACTACATATATCGTATCACATATATGGGTATACCACCTACCGCTCAACAAACATACAACAATTCCGTTGTTGAGATAATAACACCTAGTCACATGTATACAGTCGAGGCGGGTGTCTAACTACTTTCATATTACTTGGTATGCGAATGATTAAATCGATGCCATACTCGCTTTCTCATTAATTAACGTGAATACCTTATCATTACTCATGTTTTACTATTCCACATTTCCGTTATTACACGTTACAATTTTATTTTCCACAATGTCATATTCCTTCTATTATCTTCTTACTGTAGTCACACTTGTGTGCGGTTGCCTGGAACACCTTGTCACTATTATTTTTTTTCCATTACATTTATTTACCCTTGTTCTTGGGTATACTTGCTGAGATTTTCTTCCAATGTCACACTTGTTCTTTCCGTTCTAGGAAAAAAAGTCAGTTGAGTAACTTCCATGTGAGCATTGGGGTCATGAGTGACACATGTTCTTCCCAGCACCGTGGCGTTGCCTTTAGTTATTTCATTTTGCGATTTTAATTAGATTTGGACCGATCCAGTGTGTCAAACTATTTAATTCCATTTGCTTCTGTTGGTGACATCGTTACTATTGAACTATTTATTGTTGAACAATTTGGAAATATTAAAGTTTAAAATTTCCTTGGATTTTATATCTTGTGTTATTTATTTCTTGCGATGATGTTTCACGTAGTACCACATTTTCAATATGCGTGGTGCTACAGTAAGGAAGCGCACACGCGTGTGTGTGCATGTTGTTGTGTGGGTGAGGTGTGAGTTGGGTGTGCACGTCTACCTTCTACCTTCTCAAAATAATGGCAAACTCTTCGAAGCCCATCTAACAACCCACACAAATCATTCCCACTTTAGGCCCCATTATGCACTGCAAATATATCTTTATAAAAGGAGGCAGGAATGGCCTCTTCTCAGGGTGGCCACGTTAGTTTTTTTTGGCGCCGTTCGATTGTGGTTTTCTTTGTTGCCCCCGTCCGATTACCACATGTGTTGCGCTTGCACGCTGGTTCCGTGAGTTCGCGCCGTTCGATCATGGTTTTCTATTGCCCGTCGTCCGATCACCACATGCATTGCGCTCGCATACTAGTTCTGTGAGTTCCCATGTATTTTGGCTGCCTCAGTTTCTGTGTGCTTTCCTCTTCTTTATTTCCCACCATGACCCGCGAGAGCTCATGTCTTCTGGTTGCCTCGGTTCCTATGCAATTTCCTTCTCTTTATTTCCTATTGTGGCCTTTTGAACGCTTTCTTTGCTTCTGTTGCCATTGTCTACTCCTCTTTGCTCCTGTTGCCTGCGCTTGTCCTTCGTTTTGGTCTCCACCCTTCAACCCCCGCCTTCTTTTGTTCTCACCATCTTTGCTCCTCGATCGTGCTTCGTTCTAGGGATAGTTCTCCGTTATTTGAGGTTGCTTTTGTTTGTTGTTTCTTTTTTGTGAACGAGGGTTCGTAGTCGATGGATTTGTGCGGATTTGTGTTTTCCCGAGTCTTTGGTCTACATTTTATTTTGATTTTCGTTGTTGGGCTATTCTTCGTGTGTTTCCTTCTCTTCTTCCTGCTAGATTGCGCTGGATTGCCCCCCCTCTTTTTCTCGCTCTCCTATTCACCACCGTGCCTTCCTCGATTTTCCCTTCTTTCTTCGCTGTGTCCATCGACGACTCCGTTTCCTCGTTCTTCCGGATTGGTGCTACCCTCTTTTTACTTTAGTGTTTTGTTGTTCTTGTTGGTTCGTTCAGTTGGTTGCATGAGGTGTCTCCGTGCTTCCGCCCTTATTCTTTTTTTTTTGTTCTGCACCCCTGTCCATTCGGTGTATGGTTTGGTTTTGCGCGTGCTTACTTCCATTCTTTGCTTTTTCCCATGCTTACTTTTCCCTTCTGGCATGCAGGATCTTCTGTCAGGGTTTTTGCTTCGACGCATTGCTTTATCTGTTCATGTGTCCTCGGTGTCTCGCTTGGTTCATTTGTGTCCTTCAGTGTCTCATTTGGTTCGGTTCTGATGGATGGTTTTGGGTGAGGTTTGTCCTGTTTTTTGTATCTTTACATGGTTCCCGTATATTCTTCTCCTCTTTTTTTTTTACCTATTTCTCTATCTTACGCCTTATCCTCTTTTTTTAGATAGCTTCTATGTTTCGTTGTCTCGGGTTGCTTTTCTATCTGGCCCGTAGCCGCTCCACAAGTTTGTCTATATTGGAAGATTGTCTGATGTGTTCCTTTATCATGTTGATCCATTGACCCTCCTTTGTTTATTTCCCCTCTTCTGTGTTTGCAGATTTTGGGCGTGTTTATCCGGTCTCTTGGAGCGGTTCTTCCTCTTCCGTGCAGTTGGTCGTGCCTCCGACAGTGTAGGATCGCCTTTGCCTTTCTGTTTTGTACCTTCACTATGCCTGTGCTCTATGTGTGATATACGACTTCGCTTATTTCCCCCATTGTCTAATACATATCATATTATCGTAAGTCTGTTAATCATGCTTTGGTCACCTCGTATTGATATGCTGCTTGTTTTCTGCCTGCAGATTCTCTTTGTGCTCATCCAGTTTCTTCGAGTGGTTGTGCCTCTTTCGCACCGTTCGTCCTGACTCCGACGATGTGAGCCCCATTTTGCTCCTTTTTTCCCCATAGTTCCGATTGACCTCTGCTCTGTGTGGGATCGACTTTACCCTTGCCTTTTGTACCTTCACTATGCCTGTGCTCTGTGTGTGATATATGGCTTCGCTTATTTCTATATCCTTATTGTCTAATATAGATTATATTATTGTAAGCCTATTAACCGTGCTTTGGTTACCTCATACTGACATGCTACTTGTTTTCTGCCTACAGATTCTCTTGGTGCTTATCCAATTTCTTTGAGTGTTTGTGCCTCTGCCGCGCCATTCGTACAAACTCCGACAATGTGAGCCCCGTTTTGCTTCTTTTTCAATAGTTTCGATTGATCTGTGCTATGTGTGAGATAGATCGCTTTGCTTATTTCTTTAGTACTGTGCGGCCTAGCTGTGTTACTTTGTGATGGTGTTTGTCTTGTTCTCTACCTGTCATACATCGCTATGCCTATTTTCGTATGCATACCGTCTAACATAGAGCCCACCTTATCACCGTACTGCTGTTCCCCTTGTTGTGATTACCTTGTATTGATCTGCCATGTTATAGAGAAACCCTTTTGTTATTTGTTTACCCTTAGCGTCTGATACAGAACCTGTCTTGTTATGCTCCTTTCTTGTGGGAACCTTTCCTTGTTTCTTTACCCTTACCATCTCCTACAGAGTTTGTCTTATTATCGTAGGCCTATTTCTTGTGCTTCTGTTACCTTGTACTGACATGCTTACCATGCGGTCTAACTATATTACTTCTTGATGTCGTTTGTCGTGTCCTCTGTCTGTCGTCGCTATGCCTGTTTTCCTATGCTTAGCATCTAACAGAGGGCCCGCCTTGTTACTGTACCGTTGTTTCCCTTCTTGTGGTTACCTCATGCAAGCATGCACATTTTGCATTCCAGCTATATCAGTTGCTTGCTTGTCTCAATGTCATTTCGGTTTTATTTTGCTTTGTCTTTAGATTTGGTCCATACCTCTTAGTTTTGCTTCGGCTTCTGTGGAGTTAGGTTCGCCCCTTTATTTTTTCCCTTCTTTACTTATGTTCTGCCCTTTGTCCGCCTGTGGTTGCGGTTATGCACTTGTCTGATTTATTCCATATGTTCGTTCGTGCAATGAACTCACTTTGTTCTTTTTTTCCCGCTTTGCTGATGTAGCTTGCTCTCTCTTGGCCATAGTATTTTAATAGCTCCATTGTTGTTATGATCCCTGCATCTTCATTGCTTTCTAGGCTCAAGACCTCGTGGCCAGTTTCAGGTACTGGCCATATCTGTTTTTTTTTCTAAATTTAGTTTTAGGTTTTGTCATTCTTTACTTAACGTGTTGACGCCGTGTCGTTCTTCCCTGCTCTCTTTGCTCGCCTCTCATCGTCTCTATTCCTTCTTTGCATTCTTCATATGATTGGGATGATGTGGGCCAGTCCCAGGGTGGTACTTCCCATAGGAGATCGCGTTTGTGGCTCTCGATGTCTTTGGCTCTCTTCGCTTTATGCTATACATATTGAAAATCAAAATTTCCATTCTTGCCATTCCACTTTAGGACCTAGCCCTTGGCCTATTGCCCCTGCTGACAATGGACAACATAATAGGTAGAAACGACGAAGGGTCCTTGCTCAACGTCAATTGGTTCAGTCAGGTGCTTCCTTCAATTCCTTTCTTTGTCTACAGTATTAGTGGATTCGTTACATGACGCTATACCTGCTCTTAGTTGGAAACAATTTTGTCGTTCTAATGGAGATGTTTTGCTGACTATTTCCATGATATTCCATTGATTCTTCCGTGCCATCACCGAGCTAGGCTTTTTGGCAGACCATAGCCTAACGCCTTCTTGGGTTCGCCTTCCTCGGGAATTTATTGGTGCGCTTAAAGGTATTTTGATCTATTCCTATCTATGCATATGTTGCTGTTCTTTGTCTCTTTCATTGCTTGGACGTCTTATTCCACCAACCTCCCTCACGTTGCTTCCTTATCTTTTTTTTGTACTTTTCCTTTGCCTTTCTTTGGAGTAAAAAAAAAGCCTTTTACCCAGGTAGGTCGTACTATAGTTTGCCTGAATATGAATGTGGCCATTGTTGCGCCGTCTTCTGGTTTTTTGAAAGGTCGAAGAGGTAGTCTTCCGTTAGGGAGTAGAGTTTCGCATACAACAATTGCTGCAGGGGTGGCAAGGTGCACATCCCTCCTTTTAGACATTGGCCTCCTTTGCTAGCTAACCTTTTGAGATTTGATGGCGATACTCGATGCAAGAGTTTTTTTGTGCAACATACGTCAGTATAATTATCTATTTGCTTTCACGTCTATGGGTGCTAACGTAGACAAATCGATCAAAATATGTGGAGGTCCATATGTTTTCAGAATTAATGGTCAGATGCATCACCGCATTGGTCCTTTGGTTCCTCTCGATGATAGTCATCCTAAATTTGTTGAGCTTTAAATATACGATACTAATAATGAAGTTGATAATAGAATGCGCGCATTGGATCCATCCAAAAGTACAGAAGGAAATTAGATCCTTTGATAGTTTTCGGCCTTATACAGATGCTTGATGAGCATAACCCTTTGGTAAAATAGTTTAGGCTTGCAAGAGATTGTTTAAGAGATTATGGTAATGATTCTTTGGGTATAAGAATTATTGGAGCTAGACCAGGTGATCCACTCCAATATAACCTACCTAGCTGTGATGAATAGGCATTGTTAGTTGTTGGTGATTTCTCTCTAGAAACCTATAAGCGAGATATCATCGTGCATAATAGGACTGGCAGACTACGTCGAATATCTCCTTTGCATCTAACTTTCATGTCTTTACAATACCTGTTTCTTTTCCCGTATGGCAAACGTGGATTCCAAGTTGGTGTGCCTTATATTGGTGTTGATCCTAACGAGTCAGACATACGACAAAAGGTTACGATGCAGGATTATTTCTACTACTGTTTCCACTACAGAAAGAACTAGCCAAATCCTTACCTAAAATGTGGTCGCCTGTCATCACAGATAAACGTTGATGCTCGTGCATGTGTGGACGAATGTAGGCTCCAATATATATTAGACCACCAGGAAGAAATACGTGTTGAGAGCTTGCAAGGTGTAGCTGATGCTGTTGCAAGCGAGTCTACAGATGGTAGCGATGTTGGCAAACATATAGTCTTGCCTATGAGCCATACTAGCGGTCGGCGGTACATGATTTAGAACTACCATGAGGCTATGGCAATATGTCGTGTGTATGGCCCACCTGACTTATTTATTACTTTCACGTGTAATCCCAAATGGGTGGAAATTTTGGATGCTTTGCATTTTGAACCTGGCCAACGCAGTACCGATCGGGCTGATATCGTTGATACAATATATAATATGAAGCTGTAAGAAATGCTAGATGGCATTAAATATGGCACTGTATTTGGTCCCATTTATGCATTTATGTACCCATCCAAACTATTTACCCTTTTCTTTTCCTCTTTGTTTTTTTCCTATTTAGGTGCTTCCTATTTTTGTGTATTACGCTCTAACTCACTGTGGATATCATGGGGATATGTGCATGATCTTAGGATGATGATACAATTGGCAATGGCGTCGAAGGTTTGCCATTTCTCGCGTTTTCGGCGAAGTTAAAAAATTTGTCGGTGGCGGTCAAATCGGCTGGTGCGTCGGCGGCGGCTTGAACTACGGATCGGCCGGCTTAATCCTGTTCATCGTCCAATTGTTTGCGATGATTTTTTGGTAAGATCATATTCATGGTTATTAGTGCATATGTGTTGCATGATGCATGTTTTCACTAACGTGGGTCAAGTTGTGAAGAACTTGTTCCCGGATTTGATTTCTTTGTCTATTGTTGTGTAGGATGCTTGGAGGTCAACGACAGTCAACGGCGAGGATGATCGGGACTAAGCTAGGAGAGCTGAGGTCCAGAACGATCAAGGATGCCGGGTGAGGTCAATGGACTCAAGTATGGTGCAGAATGGACAAAGGTGACCGAACAGGCGATTAAGGTGCGACGGAGTTGGATCAGCGGCGAGGTCGGTGTAAGTGCCATGGTGATTTCGGCGGGAGTCGGACGGGAGAGACTTGCCGACACGATGAGAGCCGTTGATCAACCCACACGTGGCGAAGCAGGCGAGTGTTCCACCAAGATTGGACTTGGTCTTCGGAGAAAGATCAAGAAGGGGTATTTTGGTAATTTCACCAAATACTGCCTTTGTGACCTTGGACTAAACCGCGGGGCAAGACGGTGCGTGGAGAAGCGGTTTAGGTCAAGAGAAGATGAAGACGGCGCTTTAAGATGCGTGCGTGTGTCCCGTTTGTGTTGAGCCTTAACGGGAGCCCATTAGGGTTATCTCTTCTAGAAGCTAGGCCTCACTATAAATAGGAGGAGGTGCTGTCAAACAGCCCCAAGCACTTCATTTGTAAAAACCCTAGTGTGTTTTAGGGTTTAGAGAGAAAGAGGAGAGGTTAGCTTCTAGAGAGATGAGTTGATGGTGTGCTCATGGATTGAGCTCTTGTCCTCCTAGATGGAGTAGCTATAAACTCTCTACAACCTCGAATCAATCTATGCAAAATTGCACAAAGATGAGTTCTTATTTGTTCTTGCTCTCTATTTCTTGATTTTGGGGCTTTCTTCGATCCGCGAGTTTTTACTTGGTTTCTTGCCATGATCTAACTTGCTGTGACATGTGGGAACCCATCTCGGATCATCTTGATCATCAATCACCCACGAGCAAGTCTCTAGATTATATTTCGTATTTGGCTCGGATTTTGAACCACCTTCGTTCAAACTGAAAAAGATAGGAACTTTGGCATGGATCTCTGCAATCTTTGATTGGAATATGTTTCTAATATCTTAGAGAAAGTGTGTCTTAAATTTTGTAGAGTTTGGCCTTACGGATCAAAAGTTAGTCCAATTTTTGTTTTGGTTTGGTGATTGTCTTTGTTCATCGTGCACGAGTCGACCGCACCTTTGCCTGAGGTTAGTCCGGCCTGAGAGGTTAGTCCGCACTTTTGTCTGAGGTTAGTCCGGCTTGAGAGGTTAGTCCGCACTTTTGCCTGAGGTTAGTCCAGCCTGAGAGGCCAGTCCGCACTATTGCCTGAGGTCAGTCCGGCCCTCTGGTTTAGGTTTTGGTTTTTGGTCTTTTGCTTAGGGTTTTGATTTGGGTTCAACACAAGTCCTCTGTAGTACTTGTATATTGATCTTCATAGCTTCCATAGCTAATGGAGTGATATAGATGTTGAACCTAATCAAGGTGAAAAATAGTGAAAGCGTCTATTCACCCCCCTCTAGGCGCCTTTCCGGTCCTACACTCACATCTTTTTTTGTTTCCGATTGTCGTAGGGGCAGCCCACCGGCCCCCACGACCTGGCGAAAGGCTGCAGGGGGGCCCGAAGGGGGCCCGAGGCTGCCGGAGGTGCCTCAAAGGGGGCCCGAAGGCTGCAGGAAATGGCCACTGGTACCCCGGAAGGCTACCTCATAGACACCAAGGATGTTGGGAGCCCCCTCGGCCCGAAGCCTCCCTATCGGAAGCAAATGGAGAAGACAAAGGGACCAAGCGCACAAGCTGGGTGAGCCAGGTCCAGGGAGGCCCACCGTGGACCGAAAGCTATGCGTAGGGGGTAGGAAAAGACCCTACAGTCCCTATGCAGGTGGTACCTTTCTAGGGGTAGGATAGTGATCTCATGTACCCAGTCGGTAGGCTATAAATAGCCCGCTCCCCCATCTAAGAAAGGCATGCTTTTTAAGGCATTTAATACATACACCCTTCTCCTGACACCAGTCCCTTTTCCCAGGATCCTTCGGTCACTCTCTGATACCGGGAGTCCCCCTCTCTCTACTATCTAGTCCCTTTTTGCTACGATAGTTGGCGCCGTCCGTGGGGACCGGCAGGAAAGCTACGAAGCCCAAACCCCGAAGCACCCGCATGGCCCCTCAGAAGAGGGCCAAGCCCCAAAGCATCGGTAGCCGCTGTGGCAGAGGCACCGAGTACCTTGAGGGCGAAGTGAAGTAGAGCCTCTGTAGCAGCGGCGCCCTCCACCCAAGCTGCGTTGGAGGAAGCAAATAACTCCACGCACGGAGATATCATCAGGAGTGACACCCTACAAGCTAGCCCACTGCCCGGAGTAGACAGCAGAAACCAAGAGTCATACGAAACCCTCCAGCGAGAACTAGCGGACCTTCGCCGAGAGATGGTGGACCACTGACGACCACCAGAGACTGCCCTCGCGGCCCCACTCTGGCCCTTGCCACCCGTCGGGCTGGAGGCCAACCCTTCGGCTTCGATTGCGCTACCTCCGGAAACTCCGCTGCTCTGGGGGGACCCTAACTCCCCGTTGAGCGTCGGACTGGAGACAACCCGCTGGCCATAAGGCTTCAAGATGCCAGAAGTCACCCCTTTCGAGGGGGGTCACGGACCCATCAGAATTCTTTCGGGTGTATGAGACCGCTATCGAAGTAGCCGAAGGATATGACACCACAAAGGCAAAGAGTGTCACCATCGTCCTCAGGGGCGTGGCGCTAACATGGTTCTTCACCATCCCCCCTCGCTCTATATATGCGTGGGAGCAGTTGCAGGACCTCATCCGCAACAATTTCCAAGGAAACTACACGGAGCCAAAGGACGCGGGGCACCTATTAGCCATAAAGCAGGCCCCCAGCGAATCGCTCCGTAGCTTCTTCAAGAAGTTCGCGGAGGTAAAATATCAGGTAAAGGGCATCAACGAAACCACCATCACAAACGCGGCCATGTGCGGGCTCCAGAAGGGCCCCTATCAGAGAAACTGGCTCGAAACCTGCCCGCACGGTGACAGAGCTCTTCGACAAAATAGAAGAGTACGCCCGGGCCGAGGAGGATAGTACTCGGAGAGGCGCAGCCCCCGCTGCCTCAACATCCACCTTGAGCACACCACCTGCAAAAGAGGGACCAGCCGTAGCCATGGCCGGGGCACCCGCTAAGGCTCGAGACCAGCGCCTCTGACCAAAGGGCGGCGTCTATCACGTGAGCGGTGGCCCACCCTCGAGGGGGCGCGAGGCGTGGCAGCGCCGAGGGCGCTGGCCAAACGATGACCGATAGCCCAGCGGCCACGCCGGCATCGGGGGCCCTGCACCATTTTGTGATCTCCATGGCGAAGGGTCGCACTCAACCACAGAATGTTGCACCATTGCGGCTATGCGGGACTACATGAGCCGCCACCAACAGCCGACCGAGCATGACGGTTGTCACATCCCCAATTAATAAATAAGAATTAGTGTGCATCTCATCAGCATGCATCATGATTTGAAGCTTTTGCATAATTTATTGCACTAGAAAATCTTAAACAAAGGCTAAACCTACACTTCAAAATTTAACTCCAAACAAATACTGGAACAAAAACTTGTGATCATCTGCTGGAAATAATTTATTAAATTACTATAATAATTATCATGAATTAATATAATTTTCCCAAATTTATGGGACTAGATTCAACCCTCAGAAAATTCAAACACAATACAATGACCTATTCTAGGTTTGGTTTTAAACTATGCAAAATATATCATGAATAGTAAAGTTTAATAATTTTTATGGACATTGGACCTTCCCAGGAACCCCTCTGAATTATCTCAGATTTTTAGGAAATTTATTGCTATTTTTAAACCTCCGGTCAAACTAGAAACAGTTTGAAATCAAACCAGTCAACAGAGCACTATTCCACGGGCTTAGACCCAACCCTGACCCGAGGCACTTGACTTGGCTGAACCCCCTAGCTACATCGCGCCGAACCCAATGTGTGTGAACCATCTGATGTGAGTTCAACCGTCCAGATCAAGCGAAGCTGTTCGGACCATCCGAACGCACAACGCCTGTCGACCGTTGGATATTGATCGGACCATCCACACGTGTGGTCCGAACGTCTCTCTCGCACACGCATGTGAGTCGCTGACAAGGTGGGCCCGAGCTGTTAGCTCCTTCTTCCTCCTTTCGTTGGCTCGCTCAGAGCTCGAGCGCCACGCGCCCATCGCATGTTGCATCGCCCCGTCGACACCGTGAGACACCGCCCTTGGCAACCACTCCGAAGCCTCCTACGTTTCATGCCGCTACCATCTCCATCTCTTCCCTGGGTTAATACCCCCTTCGAACCCTTGTTCTCCTCACTTCTTCTCTTTTCGTCCGAGGAAAGGGAAGCTCACGTTTGCTCACCGCTTCGGTAAGATTCGCACCATCTTGTCCCTTAGCTTCTACCTTCGATGCCCTTTCCATTTTGCCTAATGCAAGCTATTCTCATCGTTTGTAGCTTCCGGACCATCTTGGTGCCATTGCAAGCTCTAGAGCGCGCCCCGAGTGACATCACCATGCCAACTTTGTGCTCGGTGAGTATTATCCTCACCTTAGAGCATCACCTTGCATGTTTTCCTCTTCTAAGCAAAATCCCTCAACCAATTCTATCCATGCATGACAGGATCTTGTTGAATTGAAGATTGGACCTTTTCGGCCGAAGAACGAACTTTTCACCTCCCACCTTGATTCGATAAGCCATTCTTCAATTCCTTGTTTCCTTAGCATCTCCGTAGTCTCTTTGAGCTATCCCGACCATTCACTTTACTTGGTTTTGCTCAGAGCATCCTCTCATCCTTGGACTGTACCACCGCCATTGTCTTATTTGACGCCAACGGTGCTTCAGTCAGCTCCAATCTTCCCCGAGCATCCACTTAGCTCTGGTAACCTCCTAGTAGCCTCTAGACACTCAAGCACCCGCTTGAATGGACGCTGCGGAGCTCATTTGTTGCATGCATCTTTGGCCGTAGCTTTAGCATCGCTCTTCTCCGGCTAGCCGCCGAGACAGGCCTGCTCAACCGCTGTAACCACCACCATAAGGTGTGCGAGGCTATTAGAAAGCTATATCGGGTCTTGGTTCACGCCACTGTGGCCAGAATCACCAGCGGTGAGCTTAGCACTGAGCTCGAATGCGTTGTCATACGCCGACAACACTGTAGCACAAACATTAGAGTTAAACGTGATGATTAGCCTTTAAGTGATGTCTTAATCGCGTAATTGAGTAACTTACACGTGGGCCCCGTGCACAGAAATCGGGTGGGATAAGAGAAGCACATTAGCGGCTGACATGTGGGCCTAAGCACTTAAAGCCCGTGGGCTGTGCACGTGCACCAGTAGACCCAGTTCATAGAATAGAGTCTATGACGAGCGGGCCCCACATGTCAGTACAGGATTTAAATGGGAGTTTAAAAGAAAATGGCACTGTTCATTGGACCCCACTAGTCAACGTCTATGGCTAGCGCAATGCCCGGAGAGAAAAGTATAAGGTGCTTTAGAAAATTCGAAATCTATTTATTTGCACACTGAAAAATATGAATAACTTCAAAAATGCATAACTAATTCATCTTAACTCTAAAATGGGTGAAACCAGTGTAGGTAATTTTCATTTTTAGTGAACTTTATTTCAAAATTGGTTTCAAACATGTATCTATAGCAGAGAATATAGCATTGGAAAATGATCCTTAACTCTATTATTTTTACAAGAGAAAAATGCCGATAATTTTGAAAATGCATAAGTAATTCATAAAAACTCCAAATAAGGTGAACCAAGTTAATTTGGCCTTATATTAATGTTCTCTATCCATCCATATAATCCTCATCCTCACCACTACTCTACAAATTTTGGCCAAATAATTAAAATGAATGAACAGTAACCGATCTGAATTAAATTGGATTTTCCTGAAAACAGAGATTCAAACTGCTATAACTCTCACGTACTAAATCCAAATGGAATAATCCTTAAACCTAAATTCATCTAAAATCATGAACTAGCCACTGTAGAAAATTCATGCATTTTTTAGCACTTCGATTTTTGAAGTATTTCTCAGTGTTTATCGATGTTGTTAATTATATAGATCCCGAAGCGATTGATATTGACTCATACGCCACTGAGAGTGAGCAATTGATCTACTAGCAAGGCAAGCATCATTTGAACTTTCTTTTGCAACATATTTGATCCTAGTTTTTGATAAGTTAGTGCAATGATAATTGCTTGCATGCTATTTTGATTGTATCCCTATTTTTGTGATGTGTAGTTAGTTATATCCTATTCGTTGAGGTTAATCTTGAATTATTCCAGTACCATATGCTTAAGATAGGTTGTGTAAATTATTGTACGGGTTTGCTTAGCCATGCAGGTCTAGATACAGTAGATTGATTGTCGGGAATACCTATCAATTATGGGAGACACACACTTTCTTATCTTCTTTTTTTTTCTCCAGATCTTTGTATCTATTTTATGAGTTAAACTTTGTTAATTTAAAAGAGTTTTGGGGTCTGGACAAGTGGTTGCTAGTGAGGGTGCCTTCGTGCACGAGATCGGCTATGTGGTTGACTTGTCCGGACCAACAAGGGCCGAATTTTGATGACGTCGCTAATTCAAGTAAAACTCGTGCTTCCACACACGGGGTGGGAGCTGCTTGGTCAAGTAGGGGAAGGTTTTGATTAGGTTGGGTTCCAGGTGGTATGAGGACATTTGTGTTGATCATTTGTTCGTAGGAGCCGATGCAATTTTCTATAGTGTGCATCGGAGCACCATTTTTCTTTATTTACATTGCATCGGTATATCCAACATAACTTGCAAGCCCTTTTAGCAAAGGCTATCAGTCGTTTGTACTAAATTAGGGGTTCATCTCGCATGGGAGACCTGGCTTAACACCACCTTCTTGCCAAAAAGTACCGAATCTCAATTTCCCCGGCTGGCATACCAAAGGAAGTGTGTCATTATTCGGAGGCATTCGGAGGCTTATGGGCTAGTTGAGTCGTGTGGGTAAAGTAGTATACCTCTGCAGAGATAAAACTATTCGAAGAGTCGTGTCCACGGTTATGGACAATCACTTGAGTTTGGTAGTCACTAATTTTAGACTATGAATTAAAAATTATGGGTACAACTTGCCTTTCGGTATGAACGGGTGTTCATGCATGTTTGTGTATCAAAGTGGAATGCTACTTTGGTTTTTGTTTGATTCATTTGTTTATCAATGTATTACTTGATCACATGATTTACTTTTACTTCAAATCTGTTTTTAAATGGTAATTGATAAACTAGTATGTGTAGGCTGAAAACTGTTGTGTTTTTCGCAAAACTAAAGCCACTAATGCTATCCTTTGAATGTCCATTATGCATAACTAATTTTATCTTTGTGTAAGACTTGTGAGTACAACTTTGTACTTAACCTGGCTGCAACGATTTAGGTGAAGAAGACTGTGAGCCTGACGAGCTCGTTAGTGTCGGTTTAGGCGACACTGATGAGTAGTGCTATTATTTGATCCCCAATCGGTTGCCTTGGGTTATGGGTATACCTTACTAGACTTTTGGTTTATTTATGTTGTTTCCACTGCCACTCTAAGTGTTTAATTGAATTTGGCCGGTCGGCCCTTTTGTAATCAATGTATACTAGAATTATTATGATGTAAGTCTTTCTTTATGTCATTGTATGAATGTTGTATGGATGTAATCAATGTTGGATGAGAGTATGAGCGTGTTGGTCACTGATCTTGGGAGCCAACATGATCTCATACTCGCTGTAATGAATTCCATTTTAACTCACTAAGTGTAGTGCTTGGACCGTTGGAGGACCGATCATCATGCAGTGCTCGCAGGGGAGCAGCACGCATGAAGGCCGGGGCTCTAGTATCGGTTGAGCCTCTCACTTAGGTGGAGCTAAGTTGGAATCCATTCACTTGAGGTCCAGAGTTATTCCCCTAAGACCAGGAAGGCCTCGGTCTTACGGGAATAACCTGGGGGTCCTCACAGCGTTGGTATCAGAGCCATACTGACTATAGGTTAGAAATAGCACGGGCGTTAAGTTTAGCAAGTCCCTTGGTCAAAATTATTTTTCAAATTATCAAATTAATTTTAAAAAGTAAGTAGTGAATCTCTTTTATTCATCATCCATCTTAGTATCATTATCTTACCCTACCCTCATTTTGATTTGCAACCTAACTCATCTTGCCTCTCTTGTCCTTAGATGAGTTGTCAATACCTTGTCAAGGAGACCCAAGTAGAGAAGGTTGATGGATATCTGGCGCTACTTAGAGACATGATGTGGAGAGCTAACTTCACGTATCAACCGGTGTACTCCATCTACTGACGCGACAGAGGACCAGGGATGGAGGAGTACTTGGCAGTGATCAATATCATTGCCAGACGCGTGACAGGGAGTATCCCATACGGGTTCCAAGCGCGTGGCACTTCTGAGGCCACGACATTGCAGGCAGTGGATCATGTATCCATGAGCCATCTTCGTCATGATTTGATGGAGTTAGCTCAACCGTCATATGACCACTTTCCTGTGCAAGCTCGTGACGCAGAAGTGAACACTTTTGCCAGGATTCAGTATGGAGAAGACCCTCAAGTGCGATAGCTAGCAAGATTGGTCCACATCATGGATCAGATCCACCGTTGCACTATGCATGAGTTATGGGAGACGCGGCTTCATCTCATTATGGCTCAGGAGCTACTGCAACCCATATGTAACATGGGACTTGTGGACCGACATGTGCTTTTATGGAGAGAATGAGGTCTCCCCATATGCTTCTGCACCACTGGAGCACCGTCTTCCTGAAGTGGGAGGGCAAGTACCCAATCATGGACCAAGACATCAAGCTCATATGTCAGTGGGTTTCTCTCGTGCCCAGAGGTCGGAACCTGCAGGAGGACACATCATTAATTTAGGATCCCCTCTATGTCTTGTCAATCAACATGACCCCGATGACACGGGATCACCCGGATATCATCTTTTGGAAGAGTTCCCGGTGAACTTCGATCGGGAAGATAGATAGAGCGTTAACGTAGTGACATGAGATCACTATCTGGATATGAGTTCAGCGAGCATGTATCTTTAAATTTATGTAATAGGCTAGTAGTTGAGCTCTTGTTGTTTCTTTGCAAGAACTTTTGTTTCAGGCAGTTACCATTCGCCTACGGGCTTATATGGATGTAATTGTACCGAAAAACTATGATTTGCTTTAATGGATCTTATGATGGACTTTGCGCCTTTGTGTCTTCATTTGGTGATTGAGTTTTGTGCATTTTATTGCCATATTGCATGCTAGTTTAAGTTATCCCCCTTGCTGTCCAGAATTCGTGCGCACTCTTTCGAGTGTACCTTATCTTCTGTTACTTACTGTCTGATCGGCAACAGATGGAAAAAGTTTCAATCCGCTCAAAATCTCAACCAGGGGAGAAGTCACGATTCCCCTGGGATTCAACACACCGTCACACGTTTTGGATGTAGCAGGGAGGACCACTCTGAATCCCGCTGCCCCGAGAAGCGGCAAACCCGATGCATTTGTTTTAGCTGTAGTGAGGTGGGGCACTTCACCCACCAATGCAAACTATGGAAGTCGAGCAGGGCCATGACGGAGGTCAAGGTCTGTCGACGCTGCGGTGAGGAAGGACATTACATCGACCAGTGTACTACAAATTGTCTCAACAGCGATGGAGACCACACACCACGAAGCTATTCGACTACTAAAGTCACTTGTTTTCTCTGCGAGGGACACGATCACTGTCCTAAGGAGTGTCATCTACACCAGATGATCACCAAGTCAATCGAATTACAACAACAGATTTTCCATACGACCGTCATCAAAGTGACCCCTGGCCAAAAAGGTTCGCAAGGGCAGCCCGGAGAGAAGCCAACAAGCCGTCGCCAACGAAACAGGAAAGATATCAAAGTTACTTGCTTCTTTTGCGGCACTCTGGGGCATTTTGCGATGTTTTGTCTGGAGAAGTGTCAAGCTTTTATCGTTCATAATCAAGATCTTCAAGGATCCATTAATTAGGGGTCCGATACCACTTCGCAGCACATTGGTCCGCCTCAAGTGCCCCGTTCTCAAGCTCCGGTGCCACCGAGACCTCCAACGGCGACTCCACGACCTTCTCCACCAGCGACACAGTAGCATAATGGGGGCAAAGGCTCCCAAAACAGCAACACGTTCAAGCCCAACATCACTTGTTTCCATTGTGGCCACCCCAGCCACTATGCGCATCAATGCCTTGTGAGGTAACGAGGAATGCCCCAGACTTATCAAGCTCCTACACCATCACCAGCTCTGGCAAGACCCTCACCACCCCCGAGGGCAGCATCTACTCCTCCTCAAGTTCCTACACGTGGCCGAGTGAATCACGTTACTGTCGAGGAGGCGAGCGATGCACCCGACGTCGTTTTGGGTACTCTTTTTGTCAATACTTTTCTAGCTACTATCTTATTTGATTCTGGAGCATCTCATTCATTCATCAAGAAGTCCTTTGCTGCACATCATCAATTTGAAATGCATACACTTCAGCCCCCTTACCAGATCCAGTCGCCGGGATCGGTTTTCCAAACCGATCAAGTCTTCTAGGACGTAAAAGTGGAAATTCAAGGGGTTAACTTTTTAGTAAAACCTAATAGTAATAACTTCAGTGGGTATAGATCTGATATTAGGGATGGATTGGCTATCCAAAAACCAGGGGCAAATCGGTTGTGCTCAATGGTCTATTTCTGTCACAAGCGAAGACGGCAATTAAGTCGTTTTTGCACATTTAGTGGGCCATTCTCATCTCTATGCCTTGGAAGCTAGTATCTCTCTTGAATTGGAGAAGGTACCAGTGGTATGTGAGTATCCAGACGTATTCCCCAAAGAACTCCCAGGCATGCCCCTTGATCGAGAAGTTGAGTTCGTTATCGAGCTTGCACCCGGTACCGCGCCTATTTCAAAACGACCGTACCAAATGCCTCCCAATGAGTTGGAAGAATTGAAGAAACAACTCAAGGAACTCCAAGATAAAGGTTTTATTCAACCGTGCTCCTCACCTTGGGGATGCCTGGCTATATTCGTCAAGAAGAAGGACAAGAGTTTGCGAATGTGTGTTGACTACCGTCCGTTGAACGAAGTCACTGTCAAGAACAAGTATCCGCTTCTGCGGATTGATGATCTATTCGACCAATTGAGTGGAGCTCAAGTATTCTCCAAGGTTGATTTACGATTGGGCTATCATCAAATCAAGGTCAAAGCGGAAGACATACCGAAAACAGCATTCTCTACTCGTTATGGTTTGTACGAGTATACTATTATGTCCTTTGGACTAACCAATGCTCCGGCTTACTTCATGAACCTTATGAATTCGGTTTTCATGGAGTATTTGGATCATTTCATCATTGTGTTCATCGATGACATCCTTATCTACTCCAAGTCCAATGAAGAACATGAGCGGTACTTGCGGCTTGTGTTGGAGAAGCTTCGTCAACATCAACTTTATGCCAAATTCAGTAAATGTGAGTTCTGGCTCCATGAAGTTAGCTTCTTGGGTCATGTTCTATCCAAGAGCGGTATCGCTATTGATCCAAGTAAAGTGCATGATGTACTGAACTGGAAACAACCCAAGAGCGTCACTGACATTCGCAGTTTTCTCGGACTTGCAAGGTATTACCACAGGTTCATCAAGAACTTCTCCAAAATTTTGAGGCCAATGACCAAGTTGTTAAAGAAGGAAAAGAAGTTTGAATAGTCAACGGAATGTGAGGCAAGCTTTCAGAGCTTGAAAGACCTCTTGACCAAGGCTCCGGTACTCATCCTATCGGATATTTACAAGAGCTTCGACGTTTACTGTGATGCTTCCCGCCACGGGCTCGGTTGTGTGCTCATGCAAGGGGGACGAGTTGTGGCATATGCATGGAGGCAATCAAGGCCTCATGAAGCAAATTGTCCCACACATCACTTGGAGCTTGCAGCGGTAGTCCATGCTCTGAAGATTTGACGACATTACCTCATCGGTAACCGTTGCGAGATCTACACTAATCACAAGAGTCTCAAGTATATTTTCACCCAAGCCGATCTGAACTTGAGGCAAAGAAGATGGCTCGAGTTGATCAAGAATTATGATATGGGACTCCATTATCATACAAGGAAGGCCAATGTGGTTGCCGACGCATTAAGCAGAAAATCTCAATGCAACTATTTGTTAGTAACTCCCCTTTCGGTAGGCTTGTGTGCTGCAATGCAACGTCTGCACCTGGAGATAATTGAAGAAGGGTCTCTTGCTACCCTAAATGTGGAATCCACTTAGAAGACCAGATTAGAGAAGCCCATAAGACAGATTTAGAAGTGGCCCAAATTCGGGAAGAAATGAAGCAAGGCAAAGCCAAATGCTTCACTGAAGATGCACAAGGCACCTTAAGGTTCAGAAACTGTTTGGTGGTCCCTTTTGTTGGCAAATTGAGGGAATTGATCCTCAAAGAAGCTCACAACTCTAAGTTTTTCATCCACCCCGGGAGTACTAAGATGTATCAAGACCTGAAGAAGAGGCTATGGTGGAGTCAAATGAAGCAGCTGATCGCGCAATATGTTGCCGAGTGCGATGTATGCCAGAGAGTCAAGGCTGAGCATTTGAAGCCAGCGGGTACTCTCCAACCATTGCCCATTCCAAAATGGAAGTGGGAGAAAGTTAGTATGGACGTCATCACTGGATTTCCAAGGACTCAAACGGGGTCTAATTCCATATGGGTAATCGTCGATCGTCTGACAAAAGTTGCACATTTCATTCCTGTCAAGACCACCTACAACGGGGACAAGTTAGCAGAGATCTACCTTTCAAGGATAGTCTGTCCCCACGATGTACCAAAGGTGATAGTTTCAGATCAAGGTCCTCAGTTCATATCCCATTTCTGAAAGTGCTTGCATAAAGCAATGGGGACCAATCTATCTTTTAGCTCCGCTTACCACCCGCAAACAGATGGACAAACCAAGAGGGTGAACCAAGTTTTGGAAGACATTCTCCGAGCCTGTGTGCTGTCATATAGCAAGAATTGGGAGAAGTGCTACCGTTTGCGTAGTTCTCCTACAATAATAGTTTCCAATCAAGCATACAAATGTCACCCTTCGAGACGCTACATGGGAGAGCTTGTAGGACACCCTTAAACTGGTCCGAAGCCGGGGAAAGACCATTCTATGGTCCAACCTTGGTGAAGGATGCCGAAGAGCAAGTTCGTATCATCCGTGAGCGACTTCGGATGGTTCAATCTTGTCAGAAGTCATATGTCAACCGTCGTCGTCATGAGTTGAGTTTTGAGGTGGATGATCATGTTTATCTTAAAGTCTCTCCGATGAAAGGAATGAATCGTTTCCAAGTCAAAAGCAAATTGGCACCTCGCAACATCGGACCATTCTGGATTCTAGCAAAACTGGGACCGGTGGCCTATCAATTGGAGTTGCCACCATCACTTTCAGATGTGCATGACGTACTCCTTGTTTCACAACTGAAGAAGTGCCTTCGCCTCCCAACTGAAGCGACTGAGTTGGAAGAACTCGACTTGCAACACGATCTTTCTTATCGGGAGCACCCAATTCACATTCTCGAAGAAACAGAACGCAAGACCAGAAATCGCGACATCAAATTCATCAAAGTTCAGTGGGCAACCATACTAAAGATGAAGCAACTTGGGAACGTGAAGATCATATGCGAAATGAATATCTAGATCTTTTTCCTTCTACTTGAAGTGCCTTCGAATCAAGAAAGGGAAGGTTAAACAAAGCAATGATAAGGAAAATGTAATGATCACTCCTTGTAACCTTGTAAGATCTCTAAGCACTATCTTTCATGGAAATCAAAACAACAGATGTTGTATTCTCTATTAGAGCCTTCCAATCCAATTTCCGACCTACCCAGATCTCAGGGACGAGATCTTTTGTAAGGGGGGAGGTTTGTCACATTTCCAATTAATAAATAAGAATTAATGTGCATCTCATCAGCATGCATCATGATTTGATGCTTTTGCATAATTTATTGCACTAGGCAATCTTAAACAAAGGCTAAACCTACACTTCAAATTTTAACTCCAAACAAAGACTGGAACAAAAACTTGTGATCGTCTATTGGAAATAACTTATTAAATTACTATAATAATTATCATGAATTAATATAATTTTTTCCAAATTTGTGGGACTAGATTCAACCCTCAGAAAATTCAAACACAATACAATAACCTATTCTAGGTTTGGTTTTAAACTATGTAGAATATATTTAGAACAGTGAGGTTTAATAATTTTTATGGACACTGGACCTTCCCAGGAACACCTCTGAATTATATATGATTTTTAGGAAATTTATTGCTATTTTTAAGCCTCCAGTCAAACTAGAATTAGTTTGAAATCAAACCAGTCAACAGAGCACTGTTCCACGAGCTTAGACCCAACCTCGACATGAGCCACTTGATTTGGCTGAACCCCCTAGCTGCACTGCGTTGAACCCAACGTGCGTGAACCGTCCGATGTGAGTTCAACCATCCAGATCAAGCGAAGCTGTTCGGATCGTCCGAACGCGCAAAGCTTGTGGACCGTTGGATATTGATCGGACCATCCACACGCGTGGTCCAAATGTCTCTCTCGTGTGCGCGTGTGAGTCTCTAACAAGGTGGGCCCAAGTTGTCAGCTCCTTCTTCCTCCTTTCGTTGGTTCGCTCAGAGCACGAGCACCACGAGCCCGTCGCATGCTGCATCACCCCGTCGACGCCATGAGACACCGCCCCTAGCGACCACTCCGGAGCCTCCTTCGTTTCACGCCGCTACCATCTCCGTCTCTTCCTTGGGTTAATACCCCCTCTGAACCCTTGTTCTCCTCACTTCTCCTCTTTTTGGCCGAGGAGAGGGAGGCTCGCGTTTGCTCACCGGTTTGGTAAGATCCGCACCATCTTGTCCCTTAGCTTCTACCTTCGATACCCTTTCCATTTTGCCTAATGCAAGCTATTCTCATCATTTGTAGCTTTCGGACCATCTTGGTGCCATTGCAAGCTCTAGAGCGTGCCCCGAGTGACACCACCGTGCCAACTTTGTGCTCGGTGAGTATTATCCTCACCTTAGCGCGTCACCTTGCATGTTTTAGTCTTCTAAGCAGAACCACTCAACCAATTTTATCCATGCATAACAGGATCTTGTTGAATTGAAGATTGGACCTTTTCGGCCGAAGAACCAACTTTTCACCTCCCACCTTGATTCGGTAAGCCATTCTTCAATTCCTTGTTTCCTTAGCATCTCTGTAGTCTCTTTGAGCTATCTCGACCATTCACTTTACTTGGTTTTGTTCAGAGCATCCTCTCATCGTTGGACTGTGCCACCGCCGTTGTCTTCTTCGACGCTGACAGTGCTTCAGCTGGCTCCAAGTTTTCCCGAGCATCCACTTAGCTTAGGTAACCTCCTAGTAGCCTCTAGACACTCAGGTACAAGCCAGCTCAGCCGCAGTAACCAACACCATAAGGTGCGCGAGGCTATTAGGAAGCTATCCTGGGTCTTGGTTCACGCCGTCGTGGCCGGAATCGTTGACGGTGAGCTCAACATTGAGCTCGGATGCGTTGTCGTACGCCGACAACACTGTAGCATGACCATTAGAGTTAAATGTGATAATTAGCCTTTAAGTGCTGTCTTAACCGCGTAATTGAGTCACTTACACGTCGGCGTCGTGCACAGAAATCGGGTGGGATAAGAGAAGCACAGTAGCAGTTGACATGTGGGCCTAAGCACTTAAACCTCATGGGCTGCACACGTGCACCAGTAGACCTAGTTCATATAATAGAGTCTATGACGAGCGGGCCCCACATGTCAGTATAGGATTTAAATAGGAGTTTAAAAGAAAATGGCGCTGTTCATTGGACCCCACTGGTTAGTGTCTGTGGCTAGCACAGTGCCCGCTGAGAAAAGTATAAGGTGCTTTAGAAAATTTGAAATCCATTTATTTGCACACTAAAAAAATATGAATAACTTAAAAAATACATAACTAATTCATCTTAACTCTAAAATGGGTGAAACCAGTGTAGGTAATTTTCATTTTTAGTCAAATTTATTTCAAAATTGGTTTCAAACATGTCTCTATAGCAAAGAATATAGTATTGGAAAATGATCCTTAACTCTATTACTTTTACAACAGAAAAATGTTGATAACTTTGAAAATGCATAAGTAATTCATAAAAACTCCAAATAAGGTGAACCAAGTTAATTGGCCTTATATTAATGTTCTCTATCCATCCATATAATCCTCATCCTCACCACTGCTCTACAAATTTTGGCCAAATAATTAAAATGAATGAACAATAACCAATCTGAATTAAATTGGATTTTCTTTAAAACTGAGATTCAAAGTGCTATAACTCTCACATACTAAATCCAAATGGAATAATCCTTTCACCTAAATTCATCTAAAACCATGAACTAGCCACTGTATAAAATTCATGCATTTTTTAGCACTTCGATTTTTAAAGTATTTCTCGGTGTTTATCGATGTCGTTAATTATATAGATCCCAAAGCGATTAATATTGACTCATACGCTACCGAGAGTGAGAAATTGATCTACCAGCAAGGAAGGCATCATTTTAACTTTCTTTTGCATGATATTTGATCCGAGTTTTTGATAAGTTAGTGCAATGATAATTGCTTGCATGCTATTTTGATTGTATCCCTATTTTTGTGATGTGTAGTTAGTTATATCCTATTTGTTGAGGTTAATCTTGAATTATTCCAGTACCATATGCTTAAGATAGGTTGTGTAAATTATTGTACGGGTTTGCTTAGCCATGCAGGTCTAGATACAGTAGATTGATTGTCGGGAATACCCGACAATTATGGGAGACACACACTTTCTTATCTTCTTTTTTTTCCAGATCTTTGTATCTGTTTTATGAGTTAAACTTTGTCAATTTAAAAGAGTTTTGGGGTCTGGACAAGTGGTTGCTAGTGAGGGTGCCTTCGTGCACGAGATCGGGTATATGGTTGACTTGTTCGGACCAATAAGGGCCGAATTTTGGTGACGTCGCTAATTCAAGTAAAACTCATGCTACCACACACGGGGTGGGAGCTGCTTGGTCATGTAGGGGAAGGTTTTGATTAGGTTGGGTTCCAGGTGGTATGAGGACATTTGTGTTGATCATTTATTCGTAGGAGCCGATGCAATTTTCTTTAGTGTTCATCGGAGCACCATTTTTCTTTATTTACATTGCATCGGTATATCCAACATAACTTGTGAGCCCGCTTAACATATGCTGTCAGTCATTTGTACTAAGTTAGGGGTTCATCTCGCATGGGGGACCTGGCTTAATACCACCTTCTTGCCAAAAAGTATCGAATCTCAATTTCTCCGGTCGGCATACCAAAGGAAGTGTGTCATTATTCGGAGGCATTCGGAGGCTGACGGGCTAGTTGAGTCGTGTGGGTAAAGTAGTACACCTCTGTAGAGATAAAACTATTCAAAGAGCCGTGTCCACGGTTACGGACAATCACTTGAGTTCGGTAGTCACTAATTTTAGACTTCGAATTAAAAATTGTGGGTACAACTTGGCTTTCGGTATGAACGGGTGTTCATGCATGTTTGTGTATCAAAGTGGGATGCTACTTGGTTTTTGTTTGATTCAGTTGTTTATCAATGTATTACATGATCACATGATTTACTTCTACTTCAAATCTGTTTTTAAATGGCAATTGATAAACTACTATGTGTAGGCTGAAAATTGTTGCGTTTTTCGCAAAACTAAAGCCACTAATGCTATCATTTGAATGTCCATTATGCATAACTAATTTTATCTTTGTGTAAGACTTGCGAGTACAACTTTGTACTTAACCTGGCTACAACGATTCAGGTGAAGAAGACTGTGAGCCCGATAAGCTCGTTAGTGTCGATTTAGACGACACTGACGAGTAGTGCTATTATTTGACCCCCAGTCGATTGCCTTGGATTATGGGCATACCTTGCTGGACTTTTGGTTTATTTATGTTGTTTCCGCTGCCACTCTAAGTGTTTATATGAATTTGGCCGGTCAGCCCTTTTGTAATCAATGCATACTTGAATTATTATGATGTAAGTCTTTCTTCATGTCATTGTAGAATGTTGTATGGGTGTAATCAACGTTGGATGAGAGTATGAGCGTGTTGGTCGCTGATCTTGGGAGCCAACATGATCTCATACTCGCTGTAATGAATTCCATTTTAACTCACTAAGTGTAGTGCTTAGACCGTTGGAGAACCGATCATCATGCAGTGCTCGCATGGGAGCAGCATGCATGAAGGCCGGGGCTCTAGTATCGGTCGGGCCTCTCACTTAGGTGGAGTTAAGTTGGAATCCATTCACTTGAGGTCCAGAGTTATTCCCCTAAGGCCAAGAAGGCCTCGGTCTTACAGGAATAACCCGGGGGTCCTCACAACGGCAGAGGGGCCAACAACCAACTGCCCGCCCCACCACAGAGACCCCGCATACAAGGAGCCCCGGGGAGCACCAGCAAAGGATCATAAATATGATCATCGGGGGATCCTCGCTTGGCATGCTTTCAAAAAGGTAGTGCCACGTGTACGCCCGATAGATTCACCACCTCTCGACATACCCTGTGTCCAACCCACCTCGTTACGCCGAAATACCAATCTCTTTTGTCCCCGAAGATGCCCGGGGTGTATATTTTCTGCACCAAGACCCCCTCGTCATCTCCGCCCACATCACGGACTTCGAGGTCAGGTGTGTCCTCGTCGACGGAGGGAGCTCGGCGGATCTACTGTTCACAGACGCCTTCGACAAGATGATGATCCCCCAAGATCGCCTTTCACCCCCGAGCATACCCCTGATAGGCTTCGAGGGAAGGCCCGTGACGGCCCTGGGTCAAATCGACCTGGCAGTCACATTCAGCGATGACTTCGTGGTGCGCACCGAAATCGTCATGTTCGATGTGGTTCAAATGCACTACCATTACAACGCCATCCTCGGGCAAGCCACGCTGAACACCTTCAGCACCATAGCCCACCACAATTACCTGTGCATAAAGATCCCCATGCCGGAGGGCATCGTCACGGTGCGGGGGTACTAGGACCTCGCAAGGCACATCGAGCTAGTAGCCCTCTCACCAGCCTGACACATCCACACTGTAGCGTCGGACCCAAAGGACCAACCAATCCCGCCATCAGCAAAGTAGGCGCCGAAGCCAACGCCACAGGGGTAGCTTCGGAGAGTCCCGCTAAATTGCGACTCCTCGGAGAAGATAGTGGCCCTCGGGGTGGAGCTCCTAGCGGAAGCATAGGACGCCATCCTTGAAGTGCTTTGCAGCAACGCGGATGTCTTCGCTTGGCGCCAGGAGGACATCCCCGGGGTAGCACGGGGAACAATGGAGCACCGCTTGGGCATCCGAAGTGATGCATCACCCAAGAAGCCGAAATTACGGCGCATGTCGGCGGACCGATTGGAAGCAACAAAGAAAGAAATTGCCAAGCTACTAAAGGCGGGGGTCATTCGTGAAATTAAACACACGGAGTGGCTGCCCAACCCCGTCCTCGTACAAAAAGAAATAGGCAAATGGCGCATGTGTGCCGATTTCACCGACCTTAACAAGGCATGCCCCAAGGATGATTTTCCCTACCCCGCATCAACCAACTGGTGGACGCCACTTCAGGCTGTGAGCTGATGAACTTCCTCGACGCCTACTCTGGGTACCATCAGATACTCATGGCCAAAGAAGACGAACTGAAGATCGTGTTCATCACCCCCATAGGCAGGTATTGCTACACCCGCATGCCCTTCGGCCTAAACAATGCGAGGGCGACCTTCACCCGCCTCATCACGAAGGTCTTAGCTAGCCAGCTTAGTTGCAACATGGAAGCATACGTGGACTACATAGTAGTCAAAAGCAAGTTCGCAGGCACACACATGAAGGACCTGGAAGAAACCTACGCAAGCCTTCGGACGGACGAAATCAAGCTCAATCCTGAGAAATGTGCCTTCGGCATCAAGGCGGGCAAGCTCTTGGGATTCCTCGTATCCGAGAGGGGTATCGAGGCCAACCCCGAAAAAATCAGGGCCATCTAGGAAATCAAGCCCCCTCACAACACCCAAGAGGTGCAAAAGCTAACCAGACGCCTTGCAGCCCTCAGCCGATTCCTGTCCCGCTCGACGGAGAAGGCCCTACCATTTTTCAAAAACACTCCGAGGAATGGAGCCATTCCAGCGGACGAACGACTGCTAGAAGGCCTTTCAAGAGCCTAAACAATACCTCACCCAGTTACCCATCATAACATCCCAAAATCCTAATCTTGTGATTAGGTAATAAAAATGCAATAGGAAAAAAAATTCCTTTGAACACTTGCATATGAAATTTGCCATTTTGAAAATCTTGTATGTGATTTTATCTAAAGAAAAACAAAACTTGAGCTACAAACAAATAGGTGCCAAAAAGGAAATAGATAAAACAAAGTGAAAATTTCTAAATGAGAGAATTGTTTCAGGCTAATTATCCCAGGAACTATTCAACAAACATTTTACATGAAAACTTGTTTAGAAAAATATTTACAAAAACATGAGAACAACACATTGTTCGAATTTTGTAGAAATTCACAGAAAGTATTAACATCTAAAAATTTTACTGGAGAAACTAATTTAGCCCAGAAGTCTACAAAAAAATTCATTAAATTTAGACTTACTTTGGATAGTAAATAAAATCAGGAGATTAGATTAATAGAAAATGAAAAAAAATCCTAAAACTACTCTCTCTCTCTCTCTCCCTCGCTGACCGGTGGGCCCCGAGCGCAGGGATCGTCGTCCACCTCGCGCCTGGGTGCGCCAGCGCAGCACAGCGAGCTCTCCGCTGTGCCCACCGTTTCCCTTGTTGCCCCTGGTTTTCTCCACTAACCACACCTGCCGCGTCGTGTCGCCATAACGTCGCACCCAGTCCTCTGCCCGGCCGCACCTACTCTTGCCCATATGCCGCCGTAGTCTCTGAGAGCTCTACTGCCCATGCCCGAGCTCCACCTCATCCATCTCCGCCCCTCCACCTAAATAAAGGTCACCCCGAACTGCATCTCATCTTTTCCAAGCTTATGCGCCCACTCACTCCTCTCATCCACTCAATCGAGCTCTAGAGCTCCGAGAGCGGAAACCCTAAAACAGTCATGTGCCATTGCCTCCATTGCCGTCGAATTGAAGGGTTCCCAGTCATTCCTATCGCATCACTTTGTGTTCCAGTGCACTAGTATTCGTTTCCCTCACTCAATTCGACCTTTGAATCACAGAAGCTCCCGAATCAAGTCGTCTTCCACGTCTCCGGCCGGAACCACCGCTCCAAGCCCCGCCGGTGATCCACTACACTTTGGACCAATCAGCTGCCCCCACAGTATCGCCTGAGCACCAGGAAGCTTCTCCAACCCTCGCTGGACCTTCTCCTTCACCCGAGCTCCTTCTCCACGCGCGACCTACCTCGCCGCCGCAACTCACCGTCAACAGCTCGTCTCCGACCGCCTCAACCCCTCGGCGTCCTTCTAGTATGCTCCTAGTAGCCCCTAGAAGCTCATGTGTGCTTTAGTTGGCAAGGGCGTAGCTCAATCGAGCTCCTGCTCTTTGACCGTACTCACTCCTACACTCGTCGCCGGCGCACCACCGCGTTGAGCCACCTTAGGCCACGCCGTTGGTGCCGGCGGGAGCGCACTAGTTCATAGATTCCGTTTTAGTCACTCATCGGCACCGTCAAGCTCTACATTGCCGACGAGTCGCGCAGGCGCTCACGCCACCGCGCGACACAATGATGGCGAGCACTGTAGCTCATCATCAGTGTGTCTAATCACCTTCATTAAAGGCTAATCAACGTTTATTTGTCGGGTTAGTTCTTTTGAATCACTGACATACAGGCCCCACAATCACTTAAGTACACAGCTCACCACCACGTAGACCGCACACTGTGCACACCTGGTAGAAACCCACTACAACCACTTGTTGAAACATCCTACGACCACCTGGTCGAAACCTACTACGACCACTAGTCGAAGCTCCCTACAACCACATGTAGTCGAAGCTCCCTACGACCACATGTCGTAAACTTCTTCCGACCACGTGCACTCGAAACTGTGAACAGTACTCGAAAGCTGGATTTATCAAACCGAGCCGAATTAAAACCTCAATAACTTTTGATAGGAAACTCCAAATTGAGTGAAATTTGTCACTAATTTCGTCTAAAATTATAATCTACCTATTTTTGTAAAAATATTTGTTTTTGGTTACTGTTTAATTTGTTGGTTATTATTTAATTCTTTTTTGGCTCTTTTTAGACATCGATTATTCGACTTATTCTTGCGACGATCAATCTACCATATCTCCAAAACACCAAGATCAAGGCAAGCACCCCCTTTGATCATGTTGATCTTAGTATTTTAATTATTGTACTTTGTTTTACAAATCCTATTATGCATGCGTGTATTTTCTGTATGAAAATGCTATTATCGGGAAATCGGTGGTTGTAAATCCTACTTGTTGCATATGTCTCCTTGAAATATTGATCCCTTACTGTTGTAACCTTGGGAATATGGGTCAGACAGTAGATAATGTCAATTGAGAATTTTTTAGGACGATTGTTGTACAAATGCAACTAGAGTAATAGAATTTCTGAAAATCAATTAAAGGACAATATGATAATTTGTGTGTTTGGGATTATTTTGAAAAATGTCCAGAGGAGTTACCTCTGTTATTTTATATGAAAATGACATGAAAACTTTAGTCTTTAGACGTGTGTGAGTTATATTGTATTCTGAAAGAGTGAGGATTGTGACTCACTAGTAGATAGGGTGGAGATCTCGCCAGTAGTCGATTAAGGACTGAATCCAGCAAATCTGGGACTAAGACCTAATCGTGCAACCATATGTGCTAGTGTGGGATAGTCGTAGCTCACTAAGTTATAGAAATCTTAGCCTTGCACGATAGTAGGCAAAGTAGTGTGCGCATTGCCAAAGGACCAGCATGCTGACACAATTGCGGATGCCTCGCTTCAACGGGTTTCCATCCGGGCGAAGTGAGGGACTTGCAAATTATTACTTATGATTATTGTAAATAAACTTGGCTTTGAGCAAACGAACTTGTAAAGTAGAGCCATACATTTGACAGCCTTGCATTTAATATGATTTTGTGATACACTAAAAGTCTTGCTGAGTACACAAGTACTCAATCTTGCTATTGTTGTTGGTTTAGAATTTGCAGATGAGCCGACACCTGACGATGAGTTCCTTGCACCTGGCACCGAGGGGTTTAGTGACGGGTCTACTTAGGCCTTGTTTCCTTGTCGGTTGCCTGCGGAATCGGATGGGCATGCCGCTGGACTTTTGCTACTATTATGTCTTTCGCTGCTATTTACTTTCTCTGATGGCTGCTTTTATTTGGCTGGTCGACCGTTGTTATAATAACTTAAGTAGATTACACCCTTTTGCTTTACTTTAGTATGTGATTGCATGGATGTGATGCCAAATATTGTGAATGTGTGTGCTAGCCTTTAATCCTGGGACTAGCACGGTATACACATAAGATCCACGGGTATTCCACACTCGGGGGTCTGACACCCAGCCTAACCAGCCCCAAGCAAGGGGCAGACCTCCTACTGTACCTCATCGCTTCTTCCTCGGCGGTGAGCGCGGTCGTTATCCAAGAAAGCAACGGCCAGTGCCCAGTATACTATGTCTCAGAGGCCTTCCAAGGGGCCAAAGTCCGATACACGGAACTCGAAAAGCTGGCATATGCACTGCTCATGGCCTCACGCAATCTCCTGCATTACTTCCTAGCACACTCCGTCATAGTCTCAACATCTTACCTGCTAGCATTGCTGCTGCGGAACAAAGACGCCTCGGGCCGAATAGGAAAATGGACAACTAAGTTGGCGCCCTTCGACATCACCTTCATTGCGTGGACAACCATCAAATCACAAGCCCTAGCAGACTTTGTGGCCGAATGGACACCGCACACTAGAGACCAGCAGCTAGCCAAAGTTGAGGCCTCATGGACAATGTACACCGACGGATCTTGTTGTGCCGCCGGAGCCGGCGCGACGGCCATTTTGGTCACCCCAGACGGACGTAGCGTATCCTACGTCGCCCGCCTCGACTTCATAACAACAAATAACGCCCCAGAATACGAGGCTTTTAATTTATTCTGAATTTTAGTTCTTTAGGGATTTTACTTTGGAATTTTTATGGAAATCAAATTGCAAATTTTCTTTTATTTTTTATTACAAATTTCAGTTCTTTTTTCCTAGAATTCGTATCCTAATCCAATTGTTAATTTTTATTTAATATTTATTCTGAATTACAACTATTTAAGGATTTTTTTGTAATTAGTATTGAAATCAAATTTCTACTTTTTTTTTCTTCCAAATTTTAGTTATTTTTGGTTGGATTTAGTATACAAATCTAATTGCCAATTATTTTTTAGTTTTTATTCGGATTATAATTATTGGAATTTGTGTCAAAATCAAATTGCTGATTTTATTTTATTTATTTGAATTTATGGTTTTTGTTGGATTTTATATACAAATCTAATTTCCAAGTTGTGTTTATTTTTTATTACGAATTATAATTATTTATGGATTTTACTTAGGAATTTGTATGGAGATCAAATTGCTAATTTGATTTTAATTTTATTTCAATTTCATTTTTATTATACTTGACATGGGCTCTTTTACTTAGGAATTAGTATTGAAATTAAATTGCTTATTTATTTTATTTTTATTCCAGATTTTAGTTTTATTGTATTTGACATAGGCTCTTTCTTTTAATCTATACTGTTATAATATGGACTCACCACAATCGACGGTGTAGATCTTTCTCTTTTTCTATCGATTAACGTTGGAATTTCTTACCCTTGAGAGCGAACGTGGTGTCTTCTTTTGACTCTGCTTTAATATTTAGGGATTTTACTTTGGAATCCGTAAGGAGATGAAATTGCTTATTTTATTTTATTTTCATTCTGAATTTCAGTTTTATTATACTTGACATGGACTCTTTTACTAAGGAATTCGTATGAAAATCAAATTGCTGATTTATTTTATTTTTTATTCCAATTTCAGTTTTATTCTACTTGACATGGATTCTTTCGTTTAATCTAATCCGTTATAATATGGACTCACCACGATTGACGGTATATATCTTTCTCTTTTTCTACCGATTAACGTGAGAATTTCTAGCCCTTAAGGGCGAACATGGTGACTTCTTTAGACTCGGCTTTAATATTTAGGGATTTTACCTAGGAATTTGTATGGAGATCAAATTGCACATTTTATTTTATTTTTATTCCGAATTTTAGTTTTATTATACTTGGCATGGACTCTTTTACTTAGGAATTCGTATGGAAATCAAATTGCTGGTTTATTTTATTTTTTATTCTGGATTTCAGTTTTATTGTACTTGACATGGACTCTTTTCTTTTAATCTAAACAGTTATAATCTGGACCCACCACGATCGACGGTGTAGATCTTTCTCTTTTTCTACCGATTAACATGGGAATTTCTAGCCCTTCAGAGCGAACGTGCCGGCTTTTTTTTTACTCTGCTTTAGTATTTAAGGATTTTACTTAGGAATTCGTATGGAGATCAAATTATTTATTTTATTCTGAATTTTAGTTTTATTATAACATGGACTCTTTTTCTTAGGGATTCGTATTGAAATCAAATTGCTGATTTATTTTATTTTTTATTCCGGATTTCATTTTATTGTACTTGGCATGGACTCTTTTAATCTAAACTGTTATAATTTGGACCCGCCACGTTCGACGGTGTAGATCTTTCTATTTTTTTACCGATTAACGTGGGGATTTCTAGCCCTTGAGAGCGAACGTTGTGGCTTATTTTGACTCTACGTATGGAAATTAAATTGCTGATTTATTTTTTTATTCCAATTTCAATTTTATTGTACTTGACACGGACTCATTCGTTTAATCTAACCCGTTATAATATGGACCCACCACAATCGACGGTGTATATCTTTCTCTTTTTCTACCAATTAACGTGAGAATTTTTAGCCCTTGAAAGCGAACGTGGCAACTTCTTTTGACTCTGCTTTAAAATTTATGGATTTTACTTAGGAATCTGTATGGAGATCAAATTGCAAATTTTATTTTATTTTTATTCCGAATTTCAGTTTTATTATACGTTACATGGACTGTTTTACTTAGGAATTTGTATGTAAATCAAATTATTGGTTTATTTTATTTTTTATTCTGGATTTCGGTTTTATTGTACTCGACGCGGACTCTTTTTTTAATCTAAACTGTTATAATATGGACCCACCACGATCGACGGTGTAGATCTTTCTCTTTTTCTACCCATTAACGTGGGAATTTCTAGCCATTGAGAGCGAACGTGGTAGCTTCTTTTGACTTTGTTTTAGTATTTAAGGATTTTACTTAGGAATTCATATAGAGATCAAATTATTAATTTAATTTTATTGTTATTCCGAATTTTAGTTTTATTATAACATGGACTCTTTTTCTTAGGAATTCGTATGGAAATTAAATTGCTGATTTATTTTATTTTTATTCTGGATTTCAGTTTTATTGTACTTGACATGGACTCTTTTAATCTAAACTGTTATAATCTTAGACCCATCACGATCGACGGTGTAGATCTTTCTCTTTTTTCTACCGATTAACATAGGAATTTCTAGCCTTTGAGAGTGAACGTGGTGATTTATTTTGACTCGGCTTTAATAAGATGATAGATAGATACCACATGTTTAGAATCAGTATGGTGAAACTCTTCTGATTTATGTTATATTAATATCAACATCAGAGCTACTGTTCACGACCGGAGCAATGTCCAAATACCATGATAGGAATCGATGGTAAAAATTTATAGGGACAAAATGAGCAGACCATAAGATATAGAAACATTAACGAAAACCATCTTCACGTAAATGACACCCGAAACTCAGCAATGAAAATTATAAAACACCTCACTGCAATTTACACCAGAAAATAACACTTTCAACAGCTTTCCTCATATATCTCTGTCGTTGGTGGTGCACTAGTAAAATTTTCAAGCAACATTATGTAACAATCACAACATTCTCATATTTGCCTTTCATGTTTTCAGCAGATGAGAACATTAGGTAGAGTTCAATCTATGGCATGTATGGTGATCAGAAAGGTATTCTTTACCACTATCATACATATACATCAGAAAAGAACATCAGATTGAGCACCACTACATATGGATCAGAAAGCTCTTCTTTACCAGCCTATACCTTGTATGTTCAGCGACCACTGTAGAATGCAGTATTGACTGTATCTGCGGAGTTCATTGATGAAGTTCCATTTAGTGGGGACTTCAGCACAACTGGTGGCTTCTTATCTGGCACCAATGTCAAGGATGCAGTCCCATCAAGCATCCTGACTACCCTTCGCATACCAGGCCGCTTCTAGCAGTTTGGATGCACACAACAGTGACCCACAAGCAGCACCCGTCGCATCTCCTCCACAACAAACCGTCCCTGAAGCCGCTGCTCTGCTGCATCAACCAGCCTCCGACGACCCCAGAGACCCCACAACCAGTCAACAACTGCAGTTCCCTTCTCCGTCGGCCTCCGGCCGGTGGCCACCTCCAGAGCAAGCACCCGAAAGCTGTACACATCGGACCGCTCCGATGCCACACCTGAATACACATACTCTGGTGCTAGGTATCCCGGTGTGCCTGCTGGTTGTGTTGCCAGTGGCATCCCACCATGGCTGACCACGCAAGCAAGACCAAAATGGCCTAGCCGTGCGTTCAACTCCGAGCAGCACATTCGATGACTTAACATCACGATGCAGAATGCGGTTCTCACACTCATCATGCAGAAATGTAAGCACCGATAAAACTCCAAGCACCTCCCCAAACCGTGCCTCCCAGGGAAGCGTCGCTCCACCCGGAGTGTGAAGTGCCCTGTCAATATTGCCATTGGGCATGTACTCAGATAAGCACGAGCCCATGCTCACTGCAGCACCACCCCTAAAGCGGCACGAGATTGGGGTGATGTGGGCAATCAAGCATGGCAAGAAGCTCACTCGCAAACAACTTTGATCACGGTAAAATAGCCAGGAACCGTTTGACAGCAACCTTCGACCCGGAAGGGAGCACGCTGGCCCCGCCCTCAAACACAATGGAACCAGAGCCACCAATGCCGATCACATTGCCACTGTCGAAGTCATTCGTTGCTGCGTAACACCTCCATGGAGACAGCGTCCCATGAAACTTCTTGTCCTCGATCTGCATGGTAGGTTCTACACTTGTGCCGCGCATTGGGTGGGCAAGCCAGGTAATAGAGCCGATGACCACAAGAACCAGCAAGACCACGCCACCGAGGACTCCGCCGAGCACCTTGTAGAATAGGTGGTGGTGGTGATTTCTTGGAAGCGGCAGTGGGTTCTTGAGAGACGTCCGGTCCTTGTGCGGTGGCGGAGCGTGCGAGGAGCTGGGGAAGCCGAAGGTGCGGAAGGTCCAGCGCTCGACGACGTGAAACGCGGCGCCTTCGCCATTGGAGGCCGATAAGCCGGCGTACATGTACGTCGGAGGAGGCCGGAGAGGTCGACGTCGGTGGAAAGAGCGGGCTTCTCGGGGCGGCGGGTCGACGAGTACGAGAGCCACACGCGGAGGCGGCGGCGCGGTGCGCGGTACTCAACCCAGACGGTGATTGGCACGCCGGCCTTGAGGTCGACGCGGGGCTCGCGAACGCAACAGAGAAGATGGAGCCCGCGTCGAGCGCGACATGGTTCCCGTCCTGGTCGCGGAGCGCCACGTCGCGGTGGGTGTCGAGCTCCACGGCGACGGTTGATACGTCCGCGAGGTCGCCTTCGTCGGAGGCGGAGGAGAACGAGAAGAGGCCAAGGAACCCGTTGGAGGCGCCGAGGATGGTGCGCGAGGAGGTGAGGATGAAGGCGAGACCGTCGCCGTAGAAGGGCGAGGGCGTGATGCGGAAGGTGAAGCGGGTGGAGAAGGAGGCCTGCCCTGGGGCGGCGGCGCGCGAGGCGGAGAGTGGGAGGAGGCGGACGGGCTCCGAGAAGATGGCGCGGACGGCGCCGATGCCGTCGCGGGACGGGGTGGTGAGCGCGACGGCGGACGCGCTCGGGAGGAGCGAGGCGGATCCCAGGAGCGTGAGGTTGCTCGCCCACGAGATGCTGCGGTAGGAGGGGGAGGCGGCGGCGCGGGAGGTGGTGAAGTTGGACGCGGGGTGGTTCCTGGCAGCCGCGGTGAGCGGGAGGTGGACGGCGATGAGGAGGAGGAGGAAGAGGACGAAGGAGTAGGGCGGGGCATGGCGATGCTTGGCTAGGTTCTCGGTGGCCGCATTGGACGCGAAGAAGCCATGACCGGCGGTGGGATTTGGGGGGAGAAGCAGAGGGAAGAGAAGCGGGAATGGGGTTTTGGATGTTCTGGATGACATGTAGGGCCGATGCATAGGACACAGATACTATGCGTTAATGGGTCTAATACGCAGGCTCATACTTTTTGTGGGCCTAATACGCGGACGTCTACCCATGCTTACACTGTTGCTTTTGTCATTATATGGCTATGTCCACAAACATTTGATGGACCGATGTGAAAAGAGAAACACTTTATGGGCCAATAAAGTTAAGTTGATAGGCCGTTTCTGACTAGGACTGCCTCTCTTGGAGGCCCAAAAATCCTCATGAACAATCAAAACTGGAAATTGAGTTGACTATTTAAGCGTAGAGCTGTTTTGAAGCTAGAAAACCCTACCCGTCGGCCCCTCACCCCTTCTCCGCCTTTCTCGTCGGCGTTGAATGGGTGGGGGACCCATCGAATTCTGAAAGTAATTTTAGGTTTCTTTCGTTTCTTTTGTTTTGTTTCCTAGTATTTGGTCTAGTTTTGCTCTTCTCCGGTAAGTTCTTAGTGGATTTTCTTTATCCATAATGGGTTTTCTTTACCGATGATGGTAATACCTACACCGGAGATTGATATCAGGCCGTGTTAGATGAACAACATTGCTACTGATGCGTAAGTCCAACACATCCATGGAAATCATCAACATTCTACTTCCTGCTGTCGAGATTGTCGGCAATCATGACACTCTTCAAGATATAGTGTATACGACAAGGAAGATAAAGAAGTCTAGCACGCTCATAAACTCAAGGACTTGTTGTTAACATGTTGTTCATCTAGAATCTTTAATGTAAAAGTTGGGTACTCATGTATTTTACCTAAGTTTTTAATATAAAGCTGAAATTTTTTTCTATAAAAAGTCATAGAGCTACAAACCAGAAAGCACAAATGGATGGCTTGTAAGGATGGGTGAAAACGGATCGAATACGAATCGAATAGTGCTGAAAACATATTTGTATTTGTATTTTTAAACGAATACGAATACGAATCGAATGTCATAATGAATACAAATTTGAATCGAATATATACTCAATTCGGTTGGATCCGGATATCCTCGTAGCTTATATAATGTGAAGATATTAGTGACACTTTATCGTTGTATAGTCATAATTAATCATTCTGATCTATTTATTCCACCTAAATGAACATGAATTCACATTGAATCTAACAAACTTATCCAACTAATTAGATATATTGCAATAAAATACTTATATTGCTTCATCGAATACGAATAATTCGGATACAATAAAAATTCGGATGGGAAAATTGCATACCATATTCATATCCATATTTTTGTGCGAATTCGAATACAGATACGAATAGGAGAGAAATTATTAAATGAATGAAAAAGCCTAAACCGTATTTGTATCCTATCGAATACGGTAGTCGAATAATACGGATAATTTATATCCGTTTTTCATCTCTACTCGTAAGCATGTACAATAGTAGAGATGATTGTTATCTATATACTTCTCCATGTCATCTATAAACAAGACTAAAGACAACTTCTACAATAGTTTGTCTCTTTGGACCCCACAATCTTGTACTTATTAAATAAAATTAGTGTTTGTTATAGACGATAACTCATAAAATGATGTTTTGTACTGTCTATTGGGTCGTCTCTCCACGAAGAGAGAGCTAAACTCTCTCTCCTCCTCTCTGCCTCTCATGTCAGCAAAAATTCTACGTGGCAAAACTTAAACTTACATATGACTGACATCACACCATTGTACATTCCCGAGATATTCTATTTCTCAATATACGTGTAGCTTGTGCTGCTTTTGATGATGTAACAGTGATCTTCCAAATCAACACTGGCCTTCTCTTTAGAGAAAAGAAGGTACAAAAGGTTGCAACATTCAACTTCAATTTGAGTATTTGACAATCTTGAGAACGACCACGGGAACTCTGCGACAGAGCCATGTGTTTCTAATGCTCCCCGCGTCAGCGTGCCGAACGCGACGTCGACGTATGCACGCACATGTAAATTAACCACGGCAGTTCGCGCCGGGCCCGGCGCATGTTGCGGCCAGCCACGGACAACTCAAGTACGCGCAAGTTGCAAATATGGCGAAGCCAGAACATATTAACCCATATTGAGGTATCGATGGGATGATTGGATGAAAGCTTTGCGTTAGGCAGCACCGTGGCACTGTGGTGGCGGTACTTCTGAGAAGTGCTTCAATGATCTTCAAAAAGATCCTGTTCTTACCATTGGATGAAGAAAATAATAGGTGGATTTTGTTAAACAAAAATACAGGGGAAAATTTTCTTACTTAGGGTTAGAACGATGGAAATGTTTCTCGCTCTGAAAATCTCTTGGAACGAGCCCTTTGCTTAAGCACTTTGGATGAACTACATAAAAATAGAGGGAGGGCCGAGAGGTATGATACCATGCATTGACCTTTACCAATAACACCTACCATCCCCATGAAATACTGCGAGAACCATAGAAACGGTGGCCTTGTTAACCAATAGCCCTAACTAGCCTAGCCGGTTTATCACCAACCCCGACTCTGGCAACCAAATAACCATGCCATTGGGATTTAGGAAAGGAAAAGGTCAACGGCTGTATCTACCGGAACTTCCGCTCAGACCAAGTAAACACGATCGAGAAATTCGAAGACATCATCGACATTCAAAACCTGTACAACTGCTCCATTTTCCAAATGGGGTCACCCCGATTTGCGCAAGACCAAAACAACATCAAATCTGCTCACGGACATTTAAAAACATTAATTTAATTAAATTATGGTCTAACGGCTATTTTGCAGCAACTGAGTAGACATCTCAAGCTCAAAACTTTAACTTACATTCAGAAGAACAAAAAAACTTTCACGGGAAAGCTCGAGTGCGGTCGTAACCCTAACACGTTCTCCAATATATCCTTTATTCCTCTGAGACACCTTCTGATAAAAATTAAGAAAGATTGAGTAATAATGTACTTAGCAAGTTGCATAAGAAAGCTATTTAACTACTTGCTAGGATTTCAATTGATTGATAAGGGTTTACCATATTAGGTGTATGAGGATGCATCATTTGAATAAAACATTTTGCCTTTAAAACAGTAAGACCATAATAAATAATATCAGGGTTTTTCAACATTTGTAATTACCATCTTAATATATCAAAATATCTACTTATGCCCCATTTACTGAAATAACCCATGAACACAACTCCGTTAACCGGAAGCACGACATATTCGAATAGCGCTACAGGCGTGTTCCGGTGGGGTGTCGGCGGCGGCGGTGGCGGTGGTGCACGGCCGAGGCAAAGGAGTGGCGCAACAGCGCTACGGGCGTTTCTGCCAAGACGGTGGTGCTTGAGCGCTAGTGGGCCAGGGGGAGTCTGGGGGTGGCGGTGTAGCTCGAGGAGGTCCAAGGCGGCTTGGCCTCGTTGGCCGTGGGCGGCGCAACGATGGTGGACGACGGCGGTGAATTGGCAACGGGGAGGGCAAGCTTGGTGGTCGGGGCGGCTTTGTGGCATTGAAGCGTCCTCATGACACGGTTGGAGGGGTGAGGGTGTGGACGAGGTGGCGAATCGGGGAAGGGCTCACCGGGGTGGTTTTGGGCGCGACGGTGATTGGCGGTGACTGGGATTCAGGACGAAGGGGAGATGTTGTGAGGGTTGCGGGGAGGCTAAAGAGGGTGAGGGAGTCGTGGGGTTGTGCTTTATGCACGGTGGAGGCGGTGGCGGCGATGGCTGCGGCGTGGTGTGGGCACGTACAAGGCAAGCGGCGTGGCGTGGCGTGGCGCAAGTGGCGTGGGCGGCGTGGCATGCGATCGGTGCTAGAGGAGGGGAAGTTGGTGGCGACGTGGCGGGTGAGGTGGTGGCGCTGGCGTGGCTTGGCGCAGACGAATTCGATGGCAAAGTGAGGCGGTGTGCGCAGGCGAATGGTATCGTGACGCGAAGTGGCAAGGAACAGAAGCGAAGGTGGGATTACGTGGGGGAGTTTCCGGGCTGAGAAGACGGCTTTTCGAGAAAGGAAAGCAGAAAACATAGAAGTATTTTCGAATTGGGCAAGAAACTTTGGGCGTTACAAAACCACACCAAACTTTAAAAACTCAGAAAACTATGTGTACCAACCATCCTTTTGCCAGTGTGACACGCACAAAAAACGAAACAACCAAATCAGTTCGGCACTTCGGCCGAGCCAGCGGCAAGCCAAACCAGGCTAGAGCGCCCCCAAAACTCGAACCCGAAACCGCGGGCGGCGACGGCGAGGTGGGTCGCGGCTCGGAGTGGGCCAGGTGCTCGGAGCCAAAAATCACCAGTCCTGTGACCTTTCCAGCTCGGACGGGGCACGCCATTGATTGCCCGCGTCCGCACGCCGTCAGGCGCTCTGAAATCCAGGAAAACGAGCAGATCGCGAGCGTCCGTGGTTCCGTGCCGCCCGAACGCACGGGAACCGAGAAATCTGCGTAGCCACCACGGTAGGCAGGCGGCCAGCCGGCACTGAATTTAAGCGCAACGCTGCACCCCATTTATTCAGAAATCTGATCGCCAGCTCCAACTTGCTGCAAGGACACGGCCGCTACCGCTGCAACTGGTGGTGAAGTAGAGCCACGTGAAAATGGATCTTCTATATCGAAGAATTCAATACAGAGATTTACAATGCATTATATCAAGAATCAATCTTCACCGTCGAATCAAAAAGAAAAGATTGATACCAACAGCTACAGATGTGTTTCTTCTGATAAATATTTCGTTCTTTCTATAAATTCTGATCACACACGCTCACATAGCATTGTAACTTCTGCAGTAATGTAGAGGATCCGGATCCAGTGTTTACTATTTTATTATACGGTTTTTGCTGGTTCATTCTGTTTCATGAAAGCGGAGTAGGAAAAAAAAACATTTGGTAGAGAAACGCAAAAGCAGTGAAACATTAGGATTTGGTATTTGTTGGTTGCCTGGTCAATTTTGTGTGTGCTCATATATTTTTTTTTTGGGGGGCGGGGGGTTAAGTAGCTGGGGATTAAATTAGAGTAGGAATCTTATTGATTGGGAGGTGGTTGCACGCCAAGGCCCTATTTAGAACCCTATTTAGAACGCAGGAAAGAAAAACAAAGAAATAGGAAAGGAAAGTAGGTGTAAAACAGAAGATTGAAAAAACATAGGAAAGACACGTGATTCGGTGTTTGGAATGCAGGAATAACAAAACATAGGAATTAAAACAATACATTTAGGAATAGAAGGGCAAAATAAACTAATCACACTGCTACAGTGTTAGGGTAAATACCCATTGTACGTGGCATGCTGTTGGTGGATTCCGAGCTAGGGAAACCAATTTACTAATGGGCTTTGTACTTTCTCACTTCCCTCTATCCGCTTTCGAATAATTCCTTTGGGTCTGAGCTCTTGCTTTATTTCCTATGAATCGTACATGTTCAAGATCCTTTCCAAAGGAATGGAATTGTGTTTTCCTTTGATCCAAACAACTATATAGGAAAACATTCCAAAGGAAACCAATTCCTAAAAAACCTTTGGAATTCCTTTGATCCAAATAGGCCCTAAGAATTGAGGTGGACGTGGTCATCTGTTTGCGCTTCGAGGTTGTGCCGCCAATGCCAATACGTGCATTTCGTGGCTTTCGTCTGGGATCAAGATCAATCCCTTCTTTTGATCTGGAAATGGTAAGGCACCATTTGTCTAGTGCAACAGGTCCCTGATAGCTAGTTCGTTGTCTTGTGATTTGAGTTTGGAGCCGTCAATCTTGATGCTGTGTTAATAATGGAATTATGGGGTAGTGTAAGTGTGCACCGGTTGGAATTGCGCGGTGTGTGATGAGCAAGGATTAAGGAATGCTTGTAGGTGAAACATGCATGCATGTGCCCAGATGTTGGGATGTTCTTTAATTAATGTGCTAGAACACCATATGGAATTATGGAGCATTGACTAAATATATCCAAGGCCTGATAAAATTTCCTTTGATGCATCCTTTTCCAAAAATATATCTCATTTGATAAAGCCATACAAGTACAGTAGCTTATAGTAGTACGTACCTGGTAATAAAAAACGGCTAACTAATTTTTTATAGAGTGGTTAAGTAATTGACAAATTCAAACTAAACTCTAGAAATACGCGAACCATCACTTATGAATGGGTCCATAACATTTATAAAAAAAAATGAGAAAGAACGGGTTCAAAAAACAACACTGCTATTATCCAAGGATCCAACACATTTCCATTTCACTGCTGCTACCTTTGGCTGCATACAGTAGTACAATCTATAGCTCAGAACAACACATCAAATATTGCTATGAACATCGATACACTGACAAATGTCAATTTCACAATAAAACTATGCGCGAATCACAAACACGTAAGCCTCGCAGTCGCTCAAATGGACCACATGACAGGGGTGTCACAGTAACTGCTGATCGAGTAGCCACCAGCCAGCCTGCTTCATGAGCCACACGAATGTGGGGCGGACCTCATTTAGCCTTTTTTTTTTGAATCCGCCCCTGTCGAATGGCACTACCAGAATCGTCTACATTCCCGAGTGCTCACAATTTTCCCGAGTGTTTTGAATAATACACTCGGGAACTTCCCGAGTTCCTCATGAAACACTCGGGGAGAGAATAAAACACTCGGGAAATTTTAATTTCCCGAGTGTCCGATCGACACTCGAAACTTTGACCGAGAAACGGGGAAAATGATTTCCGAGTGTCGACACTCTGGAGCTAAAAACACAGCCGCGCCATTTCCGCACTACAAGGCTTGTTTCTAACCCTGTTCTCATCCCCAACCCCCCAAAGATTTTCTCTCCCCAATCCCCAGCCTTTGCTCTCCTCCGCCTCCCCGCCTCCTCATGCCCACCCCTCCTCGTCCATGTGCCGCGCCGCCACCTCGACTCATCTCCGGCTCCCTCCTCCTCCAATTAAATCTTGGTCAATCATGCCACACCTGCGCCTCACTCGACTCCCCATTGCCTCCTCCGCTGGCGCCTTGAAACTCCCCAAACTCCCTCCTCGATCGGCCGCCGTCGGAGACAGCACATCTGTATCACCGTGCTTCTCTGCCTTGTGGTTGTGGTTGGATGGGGCGCGTGTGACGGTTAATTTGGGGCCCTAATTTGGATGGGTCGTGTGATCGGTGGTGTTTATGGTTTCTTCGCGCAGATTTAACGCGAAGCGCACCTCCCGCCTCGTCCCGGGAGCAACAACTCCGGACTATCTCGCGCAATGGTGGCGCGCTTAATTTGTTCATTTCGGTTTTTGTTGGTGGCGTGTGAATGTGTGATTGATTCTAGCGCCGTTGTTGATGTGATATGTTCTTCTGTTGTTACTACAAATGAGGAGGTGCGTTCGGTGATCGGGAAGACGAGTGGGAGTACGAGGAGTAGGAGGGCCACGAGGTTGTGATCCTCTCTTCGTACTCGAATATAGCATTATGTTTGATTTGTTTTCGTTGTGGAGTAGCACTTTTGCAAATTAGTTGGATTCCATTTTATAACGTCTTGATCTGTGTTGTTTGGTCACCATCGAGCGAACGCATTTATGTTCCACGTTAATGAAGTACTTTGAAACGGTGGACATGTATGTGTAATAGTTGGCCACAATTTGAAGCTTCAATGCTTAATTACTTGACAACATTTTTATGGGAATTACTTGACTTGTGACTAATAGCATGTGAAATAGAGGATCTTAGTAGGTCTATTGAACCTCATGTCCTTAACTCCTTATTCAAAGATGTCACTATAGCCCAAACCCAGGATCATTTAGATTGTCCTGTTATTTGCGTAGGATTTTGCCACAATAACATGAACTTGTTAATGTGGTCATTTTCATTGTTGGTTCCTAGAACAATTAACGAGCCGAGGCAAAATTAGAAACATATCTTTACTTGAATAGACTGAGTACACCTACAGGCAATAACTCGGCGTTTAAGACCAGAGGGAGGTTATATTTTGATCCTTTACATGGTGTAGTATTGGTTTTGAATGTGTCTAAAAAATATTGGTTTATATGATTTTGAAAAAGAGCTAACTTGTCTTACTCAAATTTCTAAATAAAACAACTACAAAGAGGCCGTCCATATTGATATCCTTTGGAGCAATAAGGCAAACTTCACCAATAAATTAACTTAAGAAATAAATCATGCATCTCTATGAACAGAGTATAACCATAGAAATGTGACTAATGAGGCATGGTTTTAGCTTTTGACAAAGATTTCTTCGCTACCTGTCATTTTCTTATGACGTATCTTAATCCATGGTTATGAGCAAGTCGATATCTTGTGATGTACATTTACCTCTCTTTGCTTAGCTCTAATCAACTAGCTTCTCTGAGTTATCATACACGCATATATTGTCATGGACTGTAAGTCCGGAAAGTTGTCATCTATAGCCTAAACACAACATCCATCATGGTAGATCAAGTCATTGAAGCGCATCATCCGTCTCGCTACCTCTCGATTTAACCTATGATTCATTAGTTATTATATGGAATGAACTGGCCGGTCTTGTAGTTAACATCACTATTGTTAGTTACTTTGTTTTCATCTGATCCCTAGTCAAGAGACACTCTGATTAGCAGGCTTGATTGTTTTCGGTACTTGCTGCGATGCATGCCTCCTCCTCCTCCTCCTTGCATGTTGTAGATCTCAATTCCTCTGGCGCTTCCCCGATGCATTGCCTCCAAACACACAATTGCAGACCATCTTCCCCACCGCAGCCTCGACTCCCTCGGCTCCAAGAACTACTATAAGGTAGTAGATAAGTGGAAAAAGGAATAAAATTTGCTTATTTTCTTACGTGTTGTTAGTTTATGGTGGATTGATATGCTATCATTATAATGCTACATTAACGTGTTAATAAATAATTGTATTCATTTATAATGGTATTCATTTATATTGAAAGAAAGTGTTTTTATGCTCTGCTGATCATGTATATTGTCTTCATGTCAATCTATTTTAGTGTACATATATATGGCATGTATCCTATGGTAGCTTCTAGCTAGCTCAGTAGTCGTATTTTTGTCATAAATAAAAGTCGATTAAAATATGCATTATGTTTTGCACACTAGGATGGTGAGGATCGTAGTTGGATGTACATTTGGGCGAGAGATGGTATTCATATATATTGAAAGAAAGTGTTTTTATGCTCTGTTGATCATGTATATTGTCTTCATGTCAACTGCTTTAGTGTACATATATAGGGCATGCATCATAGGGTAGCTTCTAGCTAGCTCTGTAGTTGTAATTTTTGACATAAATAAAAGTTGGATTAAAATATGCATTATGTTTTGCACACTAGGATGGTGAGGATCGTAATTGGATGTACCTTTGGGCGAGAGCGATGGGTGACTGTACCCAAGAATGGATGGAAAAGTCGATAGATTTTGTGGATCGAGCATTTGCTAGGAGTAATGGACGGGGTGTGTTGTGCCCTTGTTCGCGTTGTTCGAACACACGGCCACAAATGAGGGCAACAATGATCGCACACCTATGCAAGTACGGATTTAGGGCAAGCTATACCGTGTGGGTGTATCACGGCGAGTCACAAGATAGCGGATCGAGATGTGCTAAGGGAAGAAAGCAGACGATGGCGCCACAATGAGAGTAGGATAGAAGACATGCTAGATGATGTGCGTCATGCATATGGGCCACTGGCGAGGAAGAACCGAGCTCGCAACAAGGGCTTTCTTTGATATGTTGTCCGCAATGAGTCAACCACTTCATGGGCACACAGTGTCCCAACTAGATGCCATCACCACGACTACTTCTTTGTCAAGTCTCGATTCGGCAGACAAGCATTGCTTGCTTTGATGCATTCTTAAGCGTGTTTAGCACCCTTCTCCCGGATGGTCACAAACCGCCCGCTAACTTGTATGAGGCCAAGAAATTGATAAGCGCACTAAATATACCATATGAGAAGATAGATGTTTGTCCAAATCATTGCATGCTATTTAGGAATGAGAATGTGGACAAAGATCACCGTGATAAGTGTGGTGAGTCTAGGTTTGTTGAGGTTGACTCGGTGATGGTCGAAGAGGCACTTCCTATTGGCGAAAAAAATACTTCGCTATCTACCATTTGTGCCACGAATCCAACGGTTATACATGTCTGAAGTTTCTGCCAAACAAATGGTATGGCACAAGTATGGTCGTCGGTACCATAATGACAAGATGGTCCACCCATCGATGGTGAAGCATGGAAGCAATTTGACCGAGACTATGTAGAGTTTGTTGCGAGCCTCGGAATGTTCAATTGCAATTGCAATCGATGGGTTTAACCCATTTGGTATGGAAATGCGCCATACAAATTGTTATTTGTGTTTGTCATTCCTCTTAACCTCCCACCCGGCGTTTGCATGCAGAAGCGGTACATATTCCTTTCCTTGATAATCCCTAGTCCTGAGTACCGAGGGAAGAATATGAGTGTATTCATGGAGCGGTGGTGGATGAATTGTTACATGCTTGGGAACAAGGCATAGTGACATATGATCGGGCATTGAAACAGAACTTCACCATGCGGGTCACGTACCACACATCCATGCATGACTTCCCAAGATCACGGGATATTCGTGGGTGGTCTCGCACATGGGAAGATGCCATGCCCAATCTGTAGGAGAGCGTTATGCGGGTCATTGGCTAAAGCATGGTCGCAAGCACTCCTTCTTCGATTGTCATCGTCAATTCCTTCCAATTGACCACGAATTGAAGTGACACAACCGGATTTAGGGCCAATATTCTTTGTCCGCATGGACCACCACGTCGTCTGGCAGGTGAGGAGGTTCGTGCAGCTAGATGCTTTGAAGCCTCTTGATGATGGTGATGGGTTCGAGAAATATGGTGAGGAGCACAATTGGACTCACATTTCAAGTTTGTGGCGGTGCCATACTTCCATAAGCTCATTCTTCCCCATAACATAGATGTAATGCATAATGAGAAGAATGTTGCATAGGCCATATTTAGCACATTCTTTGACATTCCGCACAAGGCGAAGGACAACATGAAGGCTCGTCTTGATCGGGAGGAGCTTTACATGAGCCCTCGCTGAATATGATCCATAAGCCGACTCTTGGCAAGTGGGAGAAGCCAAGAGCTAGTTATTGCCTAACTAGGGTTAGGAGGAAGGAGATTTTGGAATGGTTTCGACCCTAAAGTTTCTGATGGGTATGCAACAAATCTAAGGAGAGGAGTGAATTTAGCTACCATGCGCATCAATGGCCTAAAGAGCCATGACTACCACATATTTATGGAACGCTTTTGCTGTGATGATCCGTGGCTACGTCCCCGAGTGTGTTTGGCAAGTGATGGCGGAGTTGAGCTTCTTTTATCGATGACTATGTGCGAAAGAGATAGATCCCATGGTAATGTCAACTATGGAGCGTGAAGTATCTGTGTTGCTTTGTAAGTTGGAAAAGATCTTTCCACCTAGCTTCTTCAATCCAATGCAACATTTGATTCTTCATCTTCCCTATGAAGCTAGGATGGGGGGACCAATGCAAAACGGTGGATGTATCAATTGAGAGGAACAAAAGGAACTACGAGGCAAAGCAAAAAATCGATCACGTGTTGAAGCATCCATAGCGGGCGTATATAATTGAGGAAATTTCCCATTTCACATCAATATACTTTCTTGACAATGTTACGTGACGGTGCACAATCAAACCTCACGATACAATATTGGCATCCTCAAAATAATTGCCTACTTAGCCTCTTCACTGGAAGAGGGACACTTCAGCGGTGGTACTCTCAAAGTTTTATCGCGGGATGAGTGGTTGATTGTGATGTTGTATGTCTTTACCAACCTCTCAAAGTGGATGATTACATTAGGTATGCAACAATTATTTTTCCCAATAATTGATGTATGAGTGTTTTAATCTACTTGTCTTGTTGCCTATAGGGAATTTGTTAGAGCGAGTGGAAACAACGTCGAGGCCCATCCGAAAAACAAGTTGAGACCCTTCTTAGGAAGGGTCTTTGGAATTAAAACCGAATTTCCCGACTTGGTTCTATCGAAGTAACTTCTCTATTAGCTACTCCCCTTGCACATAATATTTACTAAGTAAAGAGGAACTAATACATGAAACCCATTCTATTTATCTTGTAGAGTTTCAAGGACAAGTCTATGAGCAAATAATTGAAGCAAGTTACTCAAGGATGCCACACTCGGGTCTTTGTCCTATAGTACCTACGATGTGAATGGGTACCGCTTCAACATCGACACATGAGAGGAACGGCCTAGTGCAACAACAATTAACAATGGATTGGTGACTATAGGACAAGATGGGAGCGATACACAGTGAATACTATGGAGTAATTGAAGAAATAATTGAACTATATTTCCATGGTAGCAAACCTCTCAAACTTATGTTATTCAAATGTTATTGGTTCCATCCGTTTAGGGAGTCGAGACAGGATACATCACTTGGGTTTGGTTGAAGTTGCACATCAATCAATCCTACCGAGCAATGACCCATTTATTGTGGCTCGAAGAAGCACTACTACAAAACATGCTATAGTAGGCGCTTCCATCGCTGCATTTATTCCTTTGGAACCGTCATGTTGGGTCGTCCCGACCTGCGGGTGGCGCGGACCGACTATCACGAGCGGTATTTTTAGAACCGCTGCAGGATAGTCATCTATCACGAGCGGTTGATGAATAGAATCGTGCAGGATTATCCTGCAGCGGTTCTATTAACAAACCGTCGTGATAATCATCGCTATCACGAGCGGTTTGGAACTAGAACCGTCAGTGAATGATCACTGAGCGGTTCTATTAACAAACCGTGCGGATAGTTATATCACGAGCGGTTCTTAACAAGAACCGTCTCATTGTTGGGCGGAAAACGAAAATTTGGAAATAATGGGCGGTCATTGAAACTCGCTTTATAACCGCTCTCTCTCCTTTGCAAAACACCTCTCATAGCTCCATCTCCTCCTCTGCCGTCTCTCCTCCTCACACCATGTGCCCGGCCTCCCCGAGCTTGTCGCTCGTGGCCTCCTCCAACTCGCCCGGCCTCATCGCCACCGGCTTCATCGTCCATCGGCCTCCTCTGAGCGTCGCCCGGCCTCCTCCACCTCGCCCAGCCTCCCACGACCTCGGCGCCCTCGGCCTCCTCCCTTGCCGCCTGGCCTCCCACGACCTCACTCTCTACTCCCCTTTGCTCTGTGATTGAGTTGATGCTCTTGTGATGTGGGTGATGCTAGTTCATGTTGAGTTATTTGGTTTGGGCTAAAATATAGATGGTAGATCGCGCATTGTCCCATTAAAACGCCATAACTTTTGCATCTGAACTCCGATTATGACGTTCTTTGGCTCGTTGGAAAGGTAACGAAAAGTTCAATCCGAAAATCCATAAGTCCATGTCAAATTCATTCGCGAGGCTCAGGAGGCTCGGACAAAGTGAAAACCCCAAAAAGGTCGTTTATGGCCTCAAAAAGCGACCTCCGAAGTTTTAGCGGCCGTTTTCGGTTTTTTTGCAAGAGAAAACGCTATCACGCACGGTTCTAAGCAAGAACCGTGCGGAAAACTCATCACGCACGGTTACGAATAAGAACCATCTCATGATAATTACTATCACGAGCGGTTCTTGTTCGAAACCATCCGTGAAAATATACAATCCTGCATTTGTTGGGTAGAACCATCATGATAACTACTATCACGAGCGGTTTTAGTTATGAACCGTTTGTGATATTAAATATCCTGAGCGGTTTTGAACCGTTTGTGATAACATATTCGTATCCGAGCGAACTTTTTGAGCGGTTGGCAAACCGCTCGTGATGACGGTTCCGAACCGTGTGATGAGGTGTGTGTAGTAGTGAAGCCACCCAAGTATACTACATCCCATATGATGAGGACATCGACCCTAAGGATGCAACCACGCTTCGACTTCTTTTTCACTCATCCTCTCGCTTCAACAACATCCTCTCCAATAGGACTTTCGCCATCGCAACACCATATTACCCAATTGGATCGCGCTACGTCTACATGCCATGGTGCTACGTCTCGTCCACATGCCATGGTACTATGTTTACATACCATGGTGCTCTTGCATGTGCCAATCGGGAGTTCAAGCCGGATACATTTTGGGCAGATCGATTCGGAATCAGCCCGACAAACTGACTTCAAATGCCCATAACTTTCACATACGACGTTCGTTGGAGGTCCACAGAGTACTTGATGGAAAGATGATTTCGTCCTCTTTCCAACGGATCTGACCTCACCTCCAAACTCCTTCTGGACTGATCGCAATCATCAAAAGAAGGCGTCATATCATTTGTTTGGGCCAAACGGGCTTTGTAATCATCTTGAACTTGGCCCATCTGCGGCGCACCCACCCGAGGCGCGGTTACTGTTCACATGAACAGTATCCGCGACCGTTAGTACCACCTCGCTAGTTCGTTAGTTTTGTGGCTCCTCGTTCCCTATTTAAGGAGGCGCACCCTTTAGTTTTCCTTGGATTTTGTTTAAGTTTAGTTTGCCTCTGGCGCAACTTGTATCTTTTGCGTGTGTCGTGAGACCACCCAATCAAGATCCTTATTCAGAATCCCAATTCAATTAAATCTTTCAATCCTATTTGCAATTTCAAATTGCTTATTATCTTGTTCTTGCGTGCTTCTTCGGTGTATGCGGGAATCGACCTTCGTGGTCGAGTCAACGGTATTCGCAGTACGTTGATAACGACTAGTCGATCGATTCGGCGATTGCGTGGTTTCGAGCATTGCATGTTCGTAGCAGGATCGTGAGGGTTGGCGACGCCTACCGGACTTATCGTTTCTCATCAAAAGATCGGGCCAACAAATAGAACCTTAGGGTTCATCACCATACCCATGCAAAACTATGAGTAGTCTAGTGGATTGGTGGGTAGTACATAAGGTGCAACCATATGGTAAACTACCTACCCCTAGTGAGCAGGACTACAACATGGAGACCAACAATGGTGTTGACCTATTCTTTCAAGAAGATGGGCTACCAGGGACTTTTGAAATAATAATTGGGGAAGAGGACGATCACATGGATGATATTCAAATCGATGCCGATGAGGTTGTAAACCAAGAGGACTTGGAACTACTTAATCGCTTAGACATTGATGGCACTGCAGGGGATGAGGTTGAGTCAACACCTCATGATAGTGACGATGACTTTTTGGAGGGCCCATCTGCGGAGGATCCCATTGTAGATGACTACTTGAGTATGATCTTGTATGTCTTCCATTTATTTGTTTGCATGTTTTTAATTTTTTGTATGAGCTTACTTGATTACGTTATATTACATTTTCTATGAGCTTACTTGATTATGCTATATTAATTGATTTATTTTATTTCATTTCATTTCAGGACACCAAAATATGAGTGGCGGGCAAAGATACTCTAGTCGAGGCAGCACGCTTGTTTTCCACTCGAGGAGGCAGAGGCGTGGCAGCCCTCCAGAGGCGAGAGGGCAGTGCCCCTCGGGAGGATCGAGGCAGCCTCGGCCCTCCAGGAGGCACAGGCAACGCGGCCCCTCTAGGAGGCACAGGGCAGCCTCGGCCCCTCCGGAGGCACAGAGGCGTCGCGGCCACTTGGCGAGGCAGGGCGCCCGGCCCCTCGAGGCGCGGGGTCTACCTCTAGTAGATCAGGCTCCTGAATCCCGCAGCCCTCGCGTGCTAATGATGTGGAGTATGAGCACCGTGAGGCGGAGGGTGAGGAGGAAGAGCACCACAGGCGGCGGAGGTGAGGAGGATGAGCACCATGAGACACAAGAATTTTGGATCGAGGACCGCGAACTGCCACAACGACCAACCCGAGAGGAGGAGAAGATCATCATCGTTCTGTTGGCAACACGTAAGAAACTGCTTTGCACTTTCACTAATTTAGCCCACTTAATTGCATACCTAAAAAAACTAATATGCGAGCAATGGCGAGAAGAAGGCGGGGTGACAAATGTAGACTTCGAATGGCATAATTGGCGTGTTGATTCGATGGCACTTCCTAGGTTGGTCACCTCTGGAGGAGGCGCTGGAGCTCTGCATGGACATGGTGCCACTACAAGGCTCTTGAAGATACCGCCATTCTTTGAAGGAGAGGTTCCGTTTGGCAATTTGCTTGCAAATGGTGGAGGAAAGTTTTTGGGTAAGTATTTGAATATTCAAATCTGCTTCTATGTGTTCCTATATACATTGAATGAATGGTTTTTTCGTATAATATTTAAATCGACCTTGGTGAACATGTAGCCTCCAATCTCACCCATCTAATCTTTATTACAAAGAGTAGGTTGATATGCAAAGCACAAACACAGATATATTGGAAAGAAGCATAATTATAAATTTGCCAAGTATTTTGCATTATCCTTTCTTAGGTGTGCTAGAATGTATGCAGTCCTTTTAACTTGATAATGCACCATGCCTATCACTGTAAGAAAAAATCGATAATTTCATAGAGTGCATATAAATCACAGAAAAAATATTATCTGTCTTAAAAGTGAACATGTAAAGCAACAGATTGTCAAAGTAATATGTGAGTCTTTGCAATTGCTCTGGGACAAGCAAGCAAAACTAAGCTAAACTACTAGAAGGGTGGATACTTTTTGTGTGTGTGTGTGTGTGTGTGTGTGTTTCTTTTGGATGTTTAGTAGCCAAGTAATAAATGTCAACTAACTTAATCATCTTATTCTTTATCAATTCCTTTTCGCTTTCATCAACTAACTTAATCATCTTATTCTTTATCAATTCTTTATTCTTGGATTGTAGTGGTGGTTTCGATGAAATTTGAGGGAGGAAGCTAATTCTAGGAGAGTCTTTGCGTAATTGTGTTAAGAAGCGATCCCACAGATGTTTCTGAAAGCACGCATCAAGCGGTGATCTGTTACCACACACAAGTCCTTGGGCGAAAATTAAGTAGGGCGACTTGCCAAGCGAATATCACTTTGGACGAGTACATGCAGGTAACCAAGCCCGAACAAACGATGTCATGATTACAATCAATTCTAGTTTATTCATATTTAACACTTGGTTAATTTAGGCAATACCTTGGTGGGCCCTTAAGTGTGAAAATGCATGGCGGCAGATTGCCCAAGGCAATTGGTGCAACGAACGATGGTTCTGAAACTCTCGTGCTGCTAGGGAGCGGAGATTGTTGATAGGCAGGACAGACATCGTCAAGCGGCTCCTCCATGGCACGTTACAAGAAGAACTGGTAGGTCAACATGTTCATATTGATTGTATGTTGTAGATACATATGTATTGATTGCCGTGGTTTTTTGGGTGCGAGAAAAAGAAGAAGCGAGACTGTCTCTCGATATGGAGGCATATGTAGCAACTAGGAGGGTGATCGGGAGGGCACCTTGTGCGGCCAGTAGCGATAGAGAACTTAGTACGATTTACGATCATTTTGTCCTCGATGATTTTCGCTCCTGATGATTTTGTTCAGCAGTTTGCATATCTTGATCTTTGCTAAGGAGATTCATGGCAGGACTACTGACGTCATGAATTCACCACTAAACCTTGAGTCTTTGTGTACAAAAGTGAAAGGGAAGAAACATGGTCGTTTCTTCATGGGTGCAGGATACATTAGCACACCGACAACCCTCTCGGAGGTCCGATCCACAGTCTTTGCATCAACGGATGAAGTACACCTTCAAAGTCGGCAACAACCATCACATGTTTCCCTATCTCGGTTTTTGAGCTTCAAGCGCTTCTGACAGAAATTGAGGCTAAGCGTGATTGGAGCAAATGCTCCTGCGGAGTTAGTTGGGCGTGGTAGTACAATAACAAAGTAATATGCAATATATATATATATATATATATATATATATATATATATATATATATTCATACTTGGCTAATGTATGGCAATGTGCAAACAAATATCACGAGCACTTTCGGTAGGGACTCGACTTAATGTCTCTCCGTCGGAGAACCATTTGCTCACTTATCTGCTCCGGTTAGTAGCGCATCTTGATTATTATATTGTTAGTCTCTTATGACTGCTTGATTCAGAAGACATTGCAATGACATGCAATGTAATTATTGGTCGCTACTGTAAATTTCTTATAATGCGATTTCTTATGAAAATGTAGGGAACAGCGGGATCAGTTGCTTCTACTGCTAATGCTGAAGCTGAAGATGCTGCTCCTAATGTTCACACGACGTCCATCGCCGAGAGGCCACTACCAGGTGCTTGCTATTTTCATGATATACTAAAAGGATACCAATATTAGAAAACATTCACAATCAGGTGATTGCTAAAAAATGGATAAAAATGGCTACATATATAACTAATTCTCTATATCTATATCATAAATTCTTTTGAAATGTGTCAACATATAATAATTTGTATGTACACTCCTTTCTATGAATTTTATGATAAGTGCTTGAGACATAAATGTTGATCGAGAGTTCACAATGACAAAATATTGAGAGTTGGAGTTTAACATTTTTTGCTTTGTGCTTTTCATGTTCTTAAGCGATTTGCCATGTTATTAGGTTGTTCATCATGATTTAAAGGAATTTTTTGCTTTGTCAATAGTTTGGTTAATTATCTTTTCATGTAATATCAATTCCTAACTTTTGTTGTAAGATGGCACTAATATTAAGTTTTGCTCTATCTGCAGAACTCCCAAAATAATGCTTTTGTCTTGTGAAGATTGAAGCAGAAAGTGCATGCATGCAAATGGTTGTCTTGATACTTGCTTTTCTTTTATGTACATAAGAGTATGAAATTACTATTTGAACTGTCATATGTATAATGCCTTATGCTTACATTTTGAACTTGAACTTGAATGTTGTGAGTTTGGGAACTGTTATGATGTCTATACACATATATATACATATATTGTGGAATGGATGGATGGATGGATTATTTGATTGCTGTGGAATGGATGGATGGATGGATGGATTATTTGATTGTTGTGGAATGGATGGATGGATTATTTGATTGTTGTGGAATGGATTTTAAATGAATTTGTCAAAAATGGGGTTCTGCTGTTTTTGTCGTTTTCCCAAGTGTTTTGCGATTTCCCGAGTGTTTTTCGCACTCGGTAAACGGACCAAATATTTCCCGAGTGTCGACACTCGGGAAATGAACCAAATAGTTCCCGAGTGTCGACACTCGGGAAAAGACACTCGGGCAGCCGACAAAACTTTCCCGAGTGTCAACACTCGGGAAAACGTGACACGTGGCAATTCGGTAGGATTCGTCAAAATATTTCCAGTGTCGTTTTCGTTATGTACTCGGGAAAATGGCCAGGTGTCAATTTTCGATGGTTTCGTCGGTCAAACGTTGACACATTCCCGAGTGTTTTTTACAGCATTCGAAAGTGTCAACACTTGGTAAAGATTCCCGTTACGGGTGCAGAAGCCGTTCAGCTGGATTTTTTTCCCGAGTGTTAGAGTTTCCCGAGTGTAAACATAAGCACTCGGTAAAGTAATATTTCCCGAGTGTAACACTCGAGAAACTGTTATTATCCTGACTAATCTATCCCGAGTGTTTTTTTCCGAGTGTCACACTCGGAAAATACATTTCCCGAGTGTTTGGCTTCTTTTCCCAAATGTTTTTGGCACTCAAAAAATATCCTATTTCTGGTAGCGTGAAATGGTACCGGGGATGTCACACTCGCAAGTCACAAACTCCTTCCACAACTCCACATTTATCATTCCCGTTTTTACAATCACACACACGGTGTTGGAGTATCATTAATAGCGCGTACGTACGTGGAGCCGTGGAAGCAGACCATACGCCTTCCTCAACGCTTGCTCCACGCGCCGCGCCGGCCATACGCTACTTGGCCATCGATCACGTCACGTACGCGCGGCGCGGTCACTCTCCTTACGCAGTGACTACTCACGACGAGTCGTCATTAGCTACGGAAAACCACAGAATCAGCAGCCGCCCCCCTCGTATTTTTCTCTAGAAGGAAAAAAGCACCCGCGCGTGCGCGCAGACATACGTACGTACGCGCGCGGCGTGACGGTGTTTTTCCCCTCAGGGCTTGGGCTTGTTTGGGAGGGTCAATCCCGCCTGGGATCTCTGTCCAACCCAGAGAAAATTTTTTTCCGTAGTAGATTTCCTTAGTCTAGCCTGTAGCTCTATTTGGATGACGCACGGACGGAGAAAATTCGGTCCAACCCAGCCTAATCCATAGGAGGAGAAACCACGTCTCCTCAGGTTGGAATTTTTTTCCCCGTTGCCGCCTGCCTTGCTCCCGAGTTCTTCCTCCTCCCACCTGACGGTCCCGACCTCCTCCCTGACCGCCTCCCTCCCTCCGCATCAGCGCTGCCCCTTCGGCGAGCGACGACTCCTTCCGCTTTGGCGGTGCGCGCCCGCGGTCACCGATGTCCACGTCTCCATCGATGGCTTCCGGCATCCACAGAGCCCCACGACTTCCGCCGGGCGTGCCTCGCCCTTGACATCTTTGAGGCCAACAGCTGACCTCGATGAGGACCCCTTCATCACCCCGTGCGGTGGGCCCATCCTCCGCCGCCCAAGAGATGGGTGCCGACAAGGGATTCTCCTCACGAGTGGTGTCGGTACACTCCCGCTTCTCTGCTCATATCACAGTGCGCTTGGGTGCTAGCCTGCTAGATCTATCTGCTGCCCGACTTCTTGACGGCGATCTGTTGAGCTAAGTGGTGATCTGCCCATCGATTACCATTACCTCGAGTAGCTCGCTCTAGTGTAGATTTGGTTTGTGATGCGATCCACAGCCTTTACAACTTAGCCTAATGCTTTGTTTGCATCAGTCTTTTAGCCGTCAGTACTCTAGGATTTTAGCTGGGATGGGAACAAACAATTCCCGAAAGCCACACAAGCACTAGTATTCATAATTTCATATTGCTGTACATATTGGTCATCGTATTTGTGTCCAGTTAATTCCTTGCTTGTCTCTTACTAGTACACCGAGGATGCCCTTTGGCCTTTGACGAGCTCATCTTATGATGATGTTGCAATTTCTCAACCACGAATGCTGTCTAGTGTTATTACAGAATCAATGAAAAAAAGAAATACGTGCATTTCGCATATGTAAATGCTGCATTGGAATTAACCGCTACGGCATTTTGCATCATGACTTGTCAGTGTGATAAAATGGTTCCAAGTGTTGCAGTATTGTCTTACGATTAGATAAACTCGATGTGCCAATCTAACTCGATGTGCCAAAATAAGGAAATTAAATCTAGGTTTGAGTTCGTTTTGAGTATTGGCTATGATGATGTGCTAACAAATCAAGGTCAAACCAGAGTGGTATGCCCACTTCCATGATGAAACCTTAAGTTTGACCAATAGGGAAATGAAATTGACACCACTTGTTCTTGCGAGAGCAAAGCAGGTATAGTGGCGAATACGAATTCAGAACCAACTGATATTTGTATTGTGCTTGTACTCGTAGATATTATCATAGTCCATTGTTGATTATTTTGTTGGTGAGCTAAATAGCTAATAAAGGTGTAAAACCAAATAGATAAAGTCGATAGTGTCTCTTTGTTTGTCTACTCTAGGCAATTGATTTCTCAATCTGAGTATTACTATTAGCATTGTAAATTAAAGGGAATGATGGGCATGTTTGTGCACTACCAAAAACCTGTATTTTCTCGAGTGCCCAAAACACTCGGGAAAGTCTCCAAAACACTCGGGAACATAATTCCCGAAGGCCGACCGTCAGGAAAAGCCACTCGGATTCAAATTGGTTTCCCGAGTGTTTTTAGAGTTACACTCGGGAAACATAAATTTTCCGAGTGTTTGAGATTACACTCGGGAAATATAAAACACTCGGGAGAAAAAAAACGTCCTTGAGTGTTCAGAATTACACTCGGGAAAGTATGAAAATTGTCCTGAGTGTATTTTTCAGATTTACACTTGGGAAATCTAGCCACGTGACAACCCAACACACATGCAGATTTATGATTTTCCCGAGTGTTTCGCAACTAAGGACACTCGGGAAATACCTAAACAGTATATACACCAATTTTGTACGTACAATGCATTTCATTTTAAACCAGACTCAACTGACAGGAAACTTGGCAATCAAACAGAGTATACATTCTACGGCAAGAAAAATACCACCAATTAGGCACAAATCATTGCATATATAAATTCGACAACAATATTGACATAACGTTCGAGTTCACAATACAACATTCACATATATAAATCGGACATCCACAACATATTCGAGTTCAAATTCAAAAGCTAAGCACAAGACTTGTCATTAGCACATCCACGCGATAACAAGTAATTAATGGAAGCATCATACAGAATGTGCAATACATTCTTTTCAATTATGACAAAGGCGTATAACATAGTCAGAATGCTCGCTGAGAGTCCTAGTACAAGCACCATCTGAGCAGCAATCCTATATCTGTAAAATTTAACAATTAACAACATGTAAGAAGAAGATGACTAAATATAGTTTTGTTGAAATGGCTTGCCTTCAGAGTAGTGTCTGATGAGCAGGATACAAGACTCTGGCCAACAATGATGGCATCATTAACCTGCATGATGAAGCTAGCAGTGTAAGTAATAGTAGCAGAAACACAATATATGAATGCATACAACATAAGCATTTTATTCATCCTCATACTACACACAGTTTTCTCCATCCACTTCCTAACTTTTATCTCAAGTATTAGAAAAAGAAACATGAGTTAGCATCATATATCTTTTCAAACTTCTACGTTAATTGTGATGTTCAAAGAGCGGAAGTGATAGACCTTAATTTCACAGAATCACTTGAAATTTGAAACAAACTACCACGGGAAAATTCAGACATAAGGTCTAAAGGAGATTCACTTCCAGGCATCATTTCAACAGCAAGACTAACTTTACTCAGAAGATACAACAAAACATACCCAATCAACATGTGACTCAAATGTTGCTGAGAATGTTGCATCACTCTCTTTTATTTCCCATCTCCTTAGTGTACCATCCCGGCTCCCAGTAAAAAGATAATCACTTGTGCCAGGAACGAAAGCGTTTAGGTATGCCAAGTAGTTGATCCCTTCACAATGCTGAACAGAAAAAAAGGGACAGTAGAAGAAGACCATTAGTTCATCGTGAATCACTTCTTTGACCTACAAATGACACCCGACAGCAGGGACATCTAATGAAGTAAAACAAAAGGTCTAATTTATTCAAACCTTTGTGTTATCAACATGAAGTCTAGTGTGCCTACCTAAAATTGTAGCAGCTTAAATTTACGACCCAATCAGATTATAGAATCCAAAGACGCACCAAGTTTAAGAAAATGGTCACCCAACGGAACTAACGATCGCAACCAAAACTGAAACAAACAAAAACCCAAAGAGCACAATTCTTCAGTAACCCACCAATCCACCATGCAATGCATAGTTTTTCACACGAATTGAAAAATAGAAACCGTTCGATCTACAACGAAATCCATAAAACACAATGGGAAGGATTAACGGGGAGAGGACAGAGGAGGTTGGCATTGCCGGGTTTCATCTCTGTATGAGTAGATATAAGAAATCTGGACCGATTAACTGGTAGTCAAGCTTTATTTACTGTTAAGATCCTTGTTGTATCTAGTCAATTCTTTTATTCGTGAGCTATTAAGAATATGTGCAAATCAGTAATGTCAAAAATTAAAATTAAATGTGCATTTACACCATATGCTTATAGTCTACTCTTTTAACATGTGTCTTCAAATTTTGGGGAGGTACAACGACATTGCATATCAACAAAGGATAAATGACTTATTCCAATCAAGATAATGGAACAATGAGAATCTCGGCCGAGATTATATAATCACATTTTAAATCAACAATGAGGTGAGCGGAGTCAAGAAATGAAGTATTAAGTGCCAATGCCCATTCCTAAATCATTCAAGTCAAATGGCCATCAAGACTTCACCTTACTGTCTACTAGTGCGTGGTAGCCTCTTGTTGTCAAATTTAGATGATATGGCCTTTGCACTTTTGATGTCTCTGTCGTGCACTGGATCGTCATAATGTTTGCATCTTTTCCATGTGGAAATTGATCTACGAACCACGCTTTTGGATTAGTTTAATTGGTGTTAGGAGGAGAAGCTAATTATAACAACGAAAAAACATAAATGTACCTTGCGAATACCAAGTGATAGTATAAGCTGAATTCTTTGTTTGCCTAAAGTGGTGAAAGGAGGTAAATCAAGCATTGCTAATCAAAGAAAGCTCAAATTTAACACCACAAACTTGGGAATTCGGTGTCTCCTCTTGAACAATGCACGAGTTAACTAGTTAAGATGTGGGAATAAATCTTCACATACTCTAGATCCTGAAGGAATTGTGGACACTTCCGAGGAAATCACTTGACACTTTCACAGACGAAAGCTCCTTCTACCCGAGCATCGTGTTTTGGAGAATCCAAGGATAGTTCGCCTCTAAGATATAAAACTCATTTATATCTTTAGGTAACTTTACCATGTGGGGACACCCTTATAGTTAATTGATATTTATGCTAGATTAAATAGCGATATTTCATGGTAAATCGGTAACATATCACAAATAACTTTTACGCCTGTATAATAGTAGATGATGGACGACATACAAGTTGAAACTTGAAAGACACCGGAAGGGAAATTGCAAAATGTGATGTAGAAAGTAGAAGCATACATCATCGAAAGCTTGGTTGTTCTTTTGGCACTCAAAATTCTTGTTATTCAAATAGACTCCACCGCAACTTCTTTTCACGACTATTAAAATGAAATGAACAGATCATGAAACCAAAATATTATCGATAAGGTAAATTTAGTTCAAAAATTCTGAGTCATGCAACTTTGCCAAAGAAAGTTTAAGACACATTCCATTCTCAGAACACACAAGATGACAAGACTATGTTTGATATACACACGCTATACAAACCTATGAGTAAATCATTGGGCATAAGTTGGTTTACTAAACCATAATAATACCATTAACCACCAGTTTCCATTTGCAGTTTCCATTGACATTCTAAATACACAGAAAGAATATTGCTAAGGTAAGGTGACCAAATGCTCATATCCACATGAACAAAATGTTTAAAATGTACAGCTAAAGTTTATGGCATATCAATAGGTGCCGCATTCCCTCAAGGACGCAGTCTGCTACCAATATGAATGCACATACTTGCCAACTTACTCTCTTTAACATCAGTGAACATCAGTCCTTGCTAGCTTGAACATCAGGAAACCCACATCCATCTTCTTCGTTGTGCATCATACAACCAACATCGATGAAGTCAAGCTATATCAAAATTAATAAATCAAAGCATCACATATAAGCGATAGCAAAATCAAAAGGGGAATTAAGGGAGTAAATCCAAGCGGGCCGGGCACGTGAGGCGAGCGGTCGTAGGCGGCGAGCCACAGTCGGGACCAGAGTAGAGGAGGAGCGAGCTAGGAGGAGGAGGCATTTGAGGGAGAGCCAAGGCGGTGCTGGCCTTCGGCCGCGCCGAGGGGGGCAATAGCACGGGGGCGAACCAGGCCTAGCGGCGACAATGAGGAACTAAGGCGGGCGGCGCCATGAGGAGGTGCCGGAGTGAGCTGGCGGTGAGGCCGGCGGCCAGGCGTTAGGCGGCGGCTGACCGGCGAGCACGGGTGAGCCGAACTCGGGAGGAGGAGGAGGTGGCAGATCTGGAGCCGGTGGCTGCAGATCTGGAGCTGACACTACTACAAAATATGCTATAGCAGACGCCTCATCACAGATGGTTCAAAAGGAACCGTCTGTGTTGGGTCTATCGGGACCGAGCATAGCCTATCACAGACGGTTCTTATTATGAACCGTATGTGATACGTACCTATCACAGGCGGTTTTTTAATAGAACTGTTTGTGATCATTCACAGACAGTTCTATTAAAAAACCGTCTATGATAATCACCGTTATCACAGACGGTTCTATTAAAAAACCGTCTGTGATAATCACCATTATCACAGACGGTTCTTGAGAACAATCGTATGTGAATTAATATAGACGGTTCTAGTTACAAACCGTCTGTGATAGTTACGTATCACAGACGGTTCTTAACAAGAACCGTCTCTGATTGTTGGGTGGGAAACGAAAATTTGGACATAATGGGCAGGCTGCCGAAACTCGCTTTATATAACCTTGCGCCTCTGCCGTCTCTCCTCCTCACACCTTGCGCCTCGGCCTCCCCCGAGCTTGTCGCCCGCGGCCTCCTCCAACTCGCCCCGGCCTCATCGTCACCAGCCTCCTCCGAACCATTGCCCCCGGCCTCCTCCACCTCGCCCCGACCTCATTGTCACTGGCCTCCCACAACCTCGTCGCCCTCGGCCTCCTCCACTTCGTCGCCCCGACCTCCCACGACCTCACTCTCTCTACTCCCTCCTTTGCTCTGTGATGTGGATTACTGAGAGCTAGTGTTAGTGCTATGTAAATGGATTGAGTTGATGCTACTGTGATGTGGGCGATGCTGTGGTTTATTGTTGGAGGCTCTCTGTACATGTATAGTTTATGTTGAGTTATTTGGTTTGGGCAAAAATATAGATGGTAGATCGCGCACTGTCCGGTAAAATCGCCATAACTTTTGCATACGAACTCGGATTATGACGTTCTTTGGCTCGTTGGAAAGGTTTGGGGGGGGGGGGAGGAGGAGAGGGAATGGGGATTACGGCTGCGGGATTGGAGAAAAGGGGCGTAGGGTTAAAGGGGAAAAAATGGGCGCGGCGGGGGAAAAATGGTGCGACCGAAAAAAAAGTTCCCGAGTGTCTTTGTTTTGATGCACTCGGGATTACATTTTGTTTCCCGGGTGTTATATAAAACACTCGGGAAAGTTAATTCTACCGAGTGTTGATTTCTCATCCCGAGTGTCCTATGAAACACTCGGGACCTCTCCGAGTGTTTTCGTCCGGACACTCGAACTACGCAGTTTCTGGTAGTGGTGGTTGGGCATCACAAATTAACAACCATTTGGTTATTTACTGAAGAATGGAGTCATGGATATAGTTGTTTGTATATTGGCTTATTATGTATATTTGGAAGTAGTTCATACTTCGTTGTCTGTTTGAGTTTGTTGATATGTCATTTGGACATTTAATCAAAAGTTGTAGGAGGTGAAATACTGAAATGCTCTTGTATGTTGCAAGTACAAACGCTCCCTGTTCGATTTGATACTTCTATGCTCACTATTTTCCTCAAGTTTTGAAGTATTGCATGGAACTCTTGCTATCAAAATGACTTAGTATCATAGTAAAATAGTGTCCTAACTTTCAGATTCGAGTAAATTGGTAGCTAAACATGTTAGTTAAATGAGGTTCTCACATGTGTGTGTTTTTTAAAAAAAAAAGTAAGTGGGAGAATATATTAAATGAGGTTTTCTGAAGGATACTAGTACATGCATTTAGTGCAATTCATGCGACAGATGAAAAATGATTTGCTCTCTTTGTCCTTTAGATACCAAGTGAGCTGGACTAATATTTTTCTTTCTTGTGACCATTTCAGAAGAGCTTCTAGGATATATGTGCTCCTTTTTGTTGGATTGGACATTTGATTTGGCTGCTGCAAGTACACTATGATGGTTGAAAATTATGGATGAAAGTTCTGGAAATGTAATAATGTAGGATATATGACTTCCTGTGGTACTCTTGTGCTAGCCTCGAACAAAACCTCAATTTTGCACGAATAGTCTTATAAACCCTGTCTACTGCACCTTTAGTGCTTGCTTGTTTAACTTCCATTTACATGTTGACTAGTTTTGGTTTATAACATCTAGTTGCTATGTGGTTTGGGTATGAAATGCAAATATCCAACGTAGTTTAAGTGTTTAACTCTGTATATAGGAATGTTGATCTCTTTGATTTATTTAGTTGTGTGTTGTTTCTGAATTTTACGTTTTTTTTTTGAATTTTTTTCGTGACCGAGATTTTTATCTCTGTTGTTTTCAAACGGTAACAGAGATTTTATTTTCGGATGGGAAGATTTTCTCTTAGGATTGAAGGACATCATGTTCTCTCAAAATTTCCTTCAGAGATTTTTTCCTACAATTTTGCCCCTAGCATCCAAACAAGCGCTCGGATGTCGCGATTACGGCAGATATTACGGCCGGGCCGTCAAGGTCGCAAGCACACACGCGCCTGTCGTTTGACCGCATCGCTGGAACGTTGTTCGTCGGCGGGCGGAAGAAGGTTCTGGACGTCGTGATTTCCACGTCGATCGGCTTTTACGTCGTGCCGAAGGCGCGCGCCTGCCTCAATGGCTTTTGCTGACCGTCCACACGTATCTCGCTGGCTTTGCTTATTTCATTAGCTGGAGGTTAACACCCGCCACTAGTTAGTACAGTAGTTACTTACTGGCCGGCCGTCAGATGGAGTAGACGTCCGGGGTCAAAAGTTGCCGCCGCTGATGCCACATGGGCTCCCGTTCGCGAGCCTTGCGTCTGGTTCAGATCAAGTCAAAGGCCATGCCTGGATTTCTTAATTAGGACGGTGTTGTTCTTGGAAAATAATTCAGACCAATTAAAGTTTATGGCGCGTGTTGCATGACCGATCCGTAACTTGTGAAACTTGCCCACTTGTTACAGTAACTTTTGGAGGTCAATTAGTACTTTATTGCCAGCTCCGTGAATCTTTGACTTCTACTGTTCGTGATCCAGTGCGGCCGGTTGGTTATTTTCGCCGGAGAGCGCTGTCCGACGTACAAGATGTAGTCATGGTTGTAGTACTGCGTGGACTTCGGCACGGGCAACTGTTAATTTTAGCCAGCGCTATCTGACGTGAATGTACCGTTGCCGCCATATGTTGCTATAGGGTAAGCACAGTTACTGTTATTCTGTTAATTAGGTACTTGGTTTGGTATTTGTTTCCGTCCTGACCCTGCTTTTGTTGGCCTTCCTGCATATTTCGAACCGATTATAAGATAGCACGCCTATATGCTGAGTAAGTATTTGGTTCAACGTGAACTTCATGCGCAAACTAATTAACTTGCTAGTGGATGCAAAATGTGACCTGATCACGATCCAACTGGTTGCAAAAAGAAGATGGTTGATTTCTCTATGCTCCTACAGAGAAGTGTGGGGCATTAGATAGAGTTGCATTGTCTAATAGAGAGAGAGAAACACATATATCAACACCTTCCAAATTCATGTATTACTTAGGGCTAGTTTGCGGTTGCGGTCTTTGTATCGTGCGGCGTGACCAAAGTTGCTGCGCGAAAGGTGTTATAAAATATCTACTGAACTGTTTGGCAAATCGCATTAAGTTTAAAGGAAAACTCGCATTAAGTTTAAACTCCAACAACTAGTGTTGGCTTGTTCTTCGGTGAAGGGCATATGGACTGTGTCACTGTGCAGCCTGCTAGCACATGCTTAGAAGCTTTCCAACCCTAAACCTGGCCTGCAGAGGCAGAGAGCTTGGAAGCGATCCGATCAAACCAACCGACCCCCTCAACTGCCAGAGACAAGCCGAGTCATCAAACCCACCTATCCAATCCATCGCAGCCGCCCATGTACCATGATCGAACGGCAAAAAATTCACGACATTTTCCAACAAACCATCTCGCCTCAAGAATAAGATAAGGAAAGCAATAAACAAAGCACGTGATGGGTAACCATCACATCACGGCCCACAAAGTTCTTCAGAAATTTATCATGCTACAACAACACCTTTAATTTATCGACACAATTTCAAAACATATAAAATTATAGAAAAATTACACAATCTTTTTTATATGTAGTAAGTATGTATTTATATGTATATGTATTTAAATGGACCAGCCATATTTGTACGAAGAATTTCTAATATGTTTGGTTTAACACCGGTGTGGCGCCATGAAACATCACACAACACCTTTGCTGGTGGAGGCGTGAGCGAATCAATCGGGAGTTGGGTCTCGAGATTCGGCATGCCATAAAAGCTAGTATTGCGGGCAATAGGGGACAGCAGCGACGGGACGACAGATGTGCGGAGGAGGGAGTGTCTCTTACCTAGAATAGTCATGTGATACTAAACTTCTCACATTTCAAGTCACATGAAATCATGAAACCCTAATTTTCGAGACCTTTTGTCCTAATTTTTGAGACCTAAACCCTTAATTTATTGAGACAATTTCGGAACATATAAAAATATAAAATAACTACACAATCAAGTACACTATATAAGGAGCTTGGAAAAAAAATTCATAATGTTTGGACATCATTTTCTATATTAAAAAAATTCCTACAAACAGTATAATTAAATGAATTTAAGAGAAAAAAATTATAAAGGATAAAATTCTAAACAAATTACACAAGCAAGTATATTGTGCCGGAGGCTCCACAACAAATTTCATAATTTTTTGAGCTAATTTTCTATATTTAGAAATTCCTACAAAAAATATACTTAAATGGATTTTTGAGAAAATAGCGTTCTGATTACTACTGATTGCCATGCTCCTACAAAAAATATACTTAAATGGATTTCTGAGAAAATAGCGTTACATTACTCTGATGCCATCTGTCTGCGATATGGGACATGCAGTTAATACATTGTCTGATACACAGTTGCACCGAGTTGTTAGGGCCACATGAGATGGATTCTTCGCGCTTATGAGGATGCAAAGAAAGTGAGGAAAGAGAGCCAAAAATAAAAATTTGTGGGTAGAAAGACTAGATTTAGAATTTTTATGTACTAAGGAGCCCAGAGTATCCAAAATTCGAGCTTAGAAGGCGACGCTTCTTTTGGGCCGTTCATGATAATATATTAGGTGCCAAATGTAAAATTAACTGGGAAAGAGTGTGTCGCCCAACTTAGTTAGGTGGTCTAGGCATCCTCAGCCTCCCATAGTTCTCCTCGGCAATTAGACTGCGCTGGCTCTGGCAAGAATGGAAGAACTCATCCAAACCTTGGGTTAGCATGGAAATCCCTTGTGATGTCTCTGATCGTAAACTTTTCTTGCAAGGATCGCCTGGGGATGGGAACATGGCTAAATTCGCTCGGGGGCTTATGGGCCCCCAAGATTTTTGAAATCTCAAAACGCAAAAGTCAGACTGTTTACTTGGCCTTATAGAATGGGGTAGGACATTAACGTCACGAGAGGTTTATCCCTCCACCATATTGCGCAATTCGTAGGACTTTGGAACAAAATCAACCAAATCCAGCTGATTCATGGCACCCCTGATGCGCGCGGTTTCTTGGAAGCAAACCCCGATTGGAACCTATTCTTCTAGATCCACCTACACCTTACACTTTCTTGGATCCACATCGACCAACTTCCAACTCTTAATCTGGCAAACCCACGCCCCTCCAAAGGGTAAACTTTTTGCTTGGTTGGCAATTCAAAACAAACTTTCAACCTCAAACAGACTAGAAGCAAGGGGGTGGCCAAATCAACGCTTTTGTCCCCTATGTAGATACACTCTGGAATCGGTCCTCCACCTCCTCGCACCCTGTCGCTTTTCCGATCGTATTTGGAAGCTCATGGCGAACTGGACTGGAACGGAAAACCTTCAACCCTTCACCTGCACCCCCCCGCCGCCGCATGAACATCCTAGATTGGTGGTCTAATGTGGCAAAAGTGATATGTTCCTCTAGGAAGGCTATGACTACGACCATGATCATAATCTCTTGAGAGCTTTGGAAGGAACAAAACGCGAGAATCTTCAACAACCAAGTCACAACGCCTCTAAACTTCCTAACTAAGATCAAGGAGGAGGGTATAACCTGGTACCTTGCGAGGCCAGACTTTTAATTCTTTGTAATTAAGACCTTGTTACTTTAATCTATTACCTTGAGAATTTTTTTTCGCTTCTTTTTATTAATATAACGGGCAATCCTCTTGCCGGTTTCATTAAAAAAAAATTCGAGCTCGGAAGCGATCCGATCAAACCAACCGATCCCCTCAACTGCCAGCGGCAAGCCGAGTCATCAAACCTACCCATCCAATCCATCGCAGCCGCCCATGTACCATGATCGAACGGCAAAAATTCACGACATTTTCCAACAAACCATCTCGCCTCAAGAATAAGAGAAGGGAAGCAATAAACATAGCACGAGATCGGTAACCATCACATCACGGCCCACAAAAGTCAGGACGATTCCTTCAAGTTCCGACCCCTTCCCAGCTCTCGCACAACTCAACGCGCCAAACGTCTCGCTCGTATATATACACACCCTCTCACCTTCCCCTTCCATATCATTCATTCATTCAATCGTTGCCTTTAGATTACAGCAATGGCTAGCGCAAGAAACGCGGCGGCAGCTGCGTCTCCTTCTTCCTCCTACTCCTCGTCGGCGCCCGACGGGGAGATTCTCCGGTCCCTGCACCGCCTGGCACGGGACCTGTCCGCCGCCGAGGCGCCGGCGCCGTTCTTGCGGGCGGTGTTCGCGTCCGTGTCAAGGCGGGCGAAGCTTCTTGTCGCGGTGTTCCATGACCTGATGCAGTGCGGGAGGTTGCCGCGGTCGGCGTCGCTGTGCCTGCGCGAGGTGCTCCTGGTGCTGCAGCGGTTCAAGGCCGTCGTGGCCGACTGCTCAACGCGCAGCCGCATGCGCCTGCTGCTGCAATCGGACGAGGTGACGGCGCGGGTGCGGGAGCTGCAGCACGACCTAGCGACGCTGCTCGACCTCCTGCCTGTGCCCGAGCTCGGCCTCGGCGACGACGTGGAGGACCTCCTCGCCCTCGCGTCGCGCCAGTGCCGGCGCCGCTCGACGGCGGCCGCGGCGGAGCAGGAGCTCAAGGCGAGCGTGCTGGCGCTGATCCAAGAAGTCGAGCGGGAGATCGTGCCAGAGCGGGAGAGACTGGAGGGCATCCTTGAGGAGGTGGGCATCAACGACCCGGCGAGCTGCAGCGACGAGATCGAGATCTTGGAGCGGGACATCGGCGACCGCGTGGCGGAGAGGTGGAAGTCGGCCATGATTGCCCTCGTCGGGCTCCTCCGATACGCCAAGTGCGTCCTCTTCAGCGCAGTCACGCCGCGGCCGTTGGATTCCAAGGTGGATCTTGACGACGACGGCGCCGAGCCTTCGGCGGCGCCCCCGGACTTCCGGTGCCCCATCTCTCTCGATTTAATGAGCGACCCAGTTGTGGTGGCTAGCGGCCAGACGTACGACCGCGAGTCCATTACCCGGTGGTTCGGCTCCGGCAAGTCGACGTGCCCCAAGACGGGTCAGGTACTGGCCAATTTGGAGCTTGTGTCCAACAAGGCGCTCAAGAACATGATCTCGCGGTGGTGCCGGCAGAACGGCGTCGCCATGGAAGGAGGCGAGCCTGGCAAGCCCGAGTCGGCACCGGTGGTGACTGCGAACAAGGCCGCGCTGGAGGCGGCGCGGATGACCGCGTCGTTTCTTGTGAAGAAGCTCTCGGTCTCTTTCTCCCCTGACGCGGCCAACCGCGTGGTGCACGAGATCCGGCAGCTCGCCAAGTCCGGCTCCGACAACCGCGCGTTCATCGGGGAGGCCAGCGCCGTCCCGCTTCTCGTGCCGCTGCTCCTCTCCGAGGACGCCGCGCTCCAGCTCAACGCCGTCACGGCGCTGCTCAACCTCTCCATCCTCGAGGCCAACAAGAAGCGGGTCATGCACGCCGAGGGCGCCGTGGAGGCGCTCTGCCACGTGATGGGCTCCGGCGCGACTTGGCGCGCGAAGGAGAACGCCGCGGCTACTGTGCTCAGCTTGGCAGCCGTTCATTCGTATCGCCGCCGGCTTGGCCGGAACCCACGCGTGGTCGAAAGGGTAGTGCTTCTCGTGCGCACTGGCCCCTCGAGCACCAAGAAGGACGCCCTGGCCGCGCTGCTGTGCCTGTCCGGCGAGAGAGAGAACGTCGGAAAGCTTGTGGAAGCAGGCGCCGCGGAGGCGGCATTGTCGGCAATCAGCGAGGACACCGCCGCGGCGGTACTGGCGTCGTTGGCCAAGCGCGGAGGCGCGGAGGCGATCGTCAACATCGACGGCGCCGTGGCGCGGCTCGTGGCCGAAATGCGGCGCGGCATGGAGTGGTCAAGGGAGTGCGCGGCGGCCACGCTGGTGCTTCTGTGCCGGCACGTGGGCCCCGCCGCGGTGACACAGGTGATGGCGGTCTCCGGTGTGGAGTGGACGATATGGGAGCTGATGGGCACCGGCACGGACCGCGCGCGGCGAAAGGCTGCGTCGCTTGGCAGGGCATGCCGGCGGTGGGCGGCCGCCAACGCGGAGCAAACAACAGAATGCCCCACCCCCGTCATCGCGCCGCCGGCCACGATGGCATCTTGAATTCCACTACATTGATGGTATTCATAGGAGCAGCTCAAAAAAAAATCCCCACAATTCTTGTACAAAATTTGTTTCTTGCCTTGTAGGCTGTCACGATTCTTTGGTCCGTGGGACAGGGAGTAGTTGATCAACTGTGCATATACTACTAAGATTCGTTGCTTCCTTTTCCATCATCAAATCTTGTTACACAATTTCTTGTCTCGAGAAATACAAAGGAAAGAAAAGATCATTATCTCCCTGCTCCGTTGTTAATTCTTGCTTCTTCCTCCTTTCTTTTTGAGGAAACGGCAAAGATTGTCGATATCGCATTAAAGATAGAAGCAAAGCAAAAACAAAACCACAACATCCAGGTATAAAAAGTCGAAAAGAAACAACTGTGCCATTTGTGCTCAGCTACTTCTTGAAGGAATGGAACAAATCTTGCAATAATTGGGCAGTTGATGGGTGCAACTAGGAGTAGCAGGGTCGCCGTGGCTGCACCGCGCCCGTGAGTGGTTGCGCTGCCGGGGACCAAATTGCCAGCCTTTCCCGGCCGTCCGTTGGGCAAAAGAGAGAAGAAGAGGAAGAAGAAAAGAGACGGGGGAGTGCACGGTACCTAATGATTATGTCGCGCAGCTGGAAATGCTCGATGAGAGGTGCTATCTAGCAAAAGCCGAAACAGCTTCCATTCACCGGCTTTTGAGCAGAAAGGGCGTAGCTTTTCCTTCTGCCAGCCAGCCGCTGCGCATCCATCCTAACGAATAATATCTTGGATGTTTCGGCATTGACATTGCCTGATGCCATTCGTGTCTTTTCTTTCAAGAAAGTAAAGATACTATGTACTATGGTGTTATTGCCTATCATTTGCTGAATTAAACTTGTGTAACTTGGTATTGGTGTTCCAAGCTGGCTGGTGTATGCGCAATGGGAAAGATGGTATGCCTTTCCTACAAGGGAAGTACTATTACTAGTAGTAGTGTAGCATATGGCGTTCCTTGTCAATTGTCATACTCATTCAGCACCATTAACAAGTTAAGAACACGCTTGATACTTCAGTAGCATTCCAACCCGTGTAGCTCCCTCGCTGCCACGCTTCTACGATCTCCTATTCTAATCAGCCTCCTCCTTGAATTGACAAAGTATACATTTGTAACCAGATGCTCATAGTTTCGAGAACCCACCAAACCACTTCACGTGGTGTTATTTTCTGCATACTTTTTTTTCCCGTAGCCAGGACTGCTTCTTGCTCAAAATGTGCTACTACTTTAAACGGAGTTCCTGGGAAGTCAAAGCTGTACTGCTGGTACCATTTGCAGCTATTGATGCTGATCCCTTGGGACTACGGCCGTTTGGTTCATGGCCCTAAGTTTGGTTAGCATTTTGATTGATACAAAAAATTTGGCGTACCAAAGAAAAATTGGTATTGCTCTTGCTTCACAGGCCAATCCTATGGAAAATCCTAGGCCAGTTTTTTGCTCGCCCTAGTTTTAGCTTGGTTGCTGCCAAAATTTTAATGAGGTGGCAGCAGCCAATAGGCTGCATTTAATGCATACATTTTTTATTAATCAGTTTCAAATGATTATATTTCCTAAACTGAGTATTCGATTTGTGATCCGTTTGAACCGTTGTATTCTTTGTCATTTAATCAACAAAACAAAACCCATTGGCATATTTTGGTGAAAAAAATATATATGCCATGCGGGACCCACGTGTCATACTAACATTTTTGGCAAATTTTGGTATAGTTACAATCAAAACACATCAATTTCGGCATTGCCCGTGAATTGGTATGTTTATGATTCAAATAACATTTTTTTTGCTCAAATTTTAGTATTATCTAAATTTTAGTATTACCAAAATTTTGATATAGCTATTTAGATTCGTAAACCAAACAGGACCTACGTATCCTGAATAATCTGCTAGGTTGGCGAGCTTCATGCTCTGCAGTGTTTTTCTGCTCTGAAAGCAGGTGCTGCAATGTTTAACACGCGTTCGTAGCACCTGCATGGCTGCATCTTGTTGACAAGGACACGAGGACAACCAGGGTGTCGCACGCACGTACGCTCCTCTTTTACGAGTTCGGTAACAACTGCTCATGGCGTGAACCACAGAGCACATAACGTCAAGTGTTTTTTTTGTTTGAACATGACAATTGACAGCTGATGTTGCGTTTGCCTAAACTGAATTGGTGCTGACCATCTGAGGAAGGAGGCCAGGATATTTTGTAAGGTAAGCGGTCAATTAATGGGCCCTCTTACAAAAACAAACAGCCATTTTCACTTTGCTCGAACTTAGTCTGCTAGGAAAGCGACACGGGCGCATCAGAGAGGGATGCTGTCGAGGTCGTTGATTAGGTACGGGTCTATAGATCGAGGTAGAGTACTTGTCTTTGGACGGATGGTCATACCGCTGTTAAGGCTCTGAGGCTTAATTGAACGGTAAGGGGAGAGACTAAGAACTTTGTTTATTCATTGCTTTATTGATAATAAATACATGCTATCTCTTTTATATGGACAATCCGACTTAACGCCTAAGAAATAATCTATAAAGAAACCTATCAATCCAATATAATCTTTTTAATTATTGAAAATAATCTTCCTAATAGGTAATATCATATTTTTAATAATAACTTGATAGATAAAGAATCCGATCATAACCTACCTAACTAATGATTTTTATTCTAGAAAACCAATAGCAGTGCCACACTACAGATGGATACTGTTCATGTGGCGCTACAATAACGCGGCACTGTTCAGGCATCGCTGCCGTTCCCGTGTACTGTTCATGCACAGCCCTAGTGCCTTTCTTCGTAACAGATGCGTATCTGAAACAAGGTAGGGACATGTCATGTTCGGAGATTACTTCATTTTCAATGGCCAGTGTTTCTAATAAACTGATTGTATTGGCACCGAATAAATCTTGACAAAAAGCAATTCAAACATGTTACTTTGGCTTCTTTTTTTTACTTGGAACTGGACGTCGTCATCTTATCCGCGGCAGGAATTTGTATGAGCTTCTGCATATCCAAGCTGATGAACTCTGTTTTGACTTCGTTGACACGATTCGTCGTGTTATGTAGGATGACACGCATGCTATCAGTTAGAGGATTTGGAATCAGGCCATTTGGCTGTCTGATTAGAATTAATTAAGATCATGCAGGATTTGACCAACTTAATCAACATGTGTTTGCATCTGTAAACAAATTAAGATTATCAGTCATCCACGTGAACCGGCTTCTAATTATCCTTTTCCTGGACAAGATTATATACACCTGCACCGCACATCATGTGCGATGGGTACCAGAAAATTGATATAATTTGTTGATATAATGCTCCGATTAAACCGTCGATTCCTTCTTAATCCAGTGGATGAGACAAGTAATGGAACGGTGCCATTACTATGCAATGGTAGATGATGTGAATATTCGGTAAAGTCCTCGTGCTGTATTCCTTATTTTCCCTCCGGGAAACCAAGATTGAAAAATCGTGATGCCATATTATGAAACTAGCAAGGTGGCCTGTGTATTTGTGTTTATTTCAAAGGCTGTAGTATCAAATGATAACTTAGATTCTTGACAATATATTTATATAACTTGTAGACTATTTAGATTTTTAAAGACATCATAAACATTGGAAATGACAATACAAGCTCGAAGGAAAAAATATTACTTGAGGAATGTAATTGAACTATGAGCTGCGATGGAAGAAAATCATTAAGCATAATAAATTATTGGGATTCTTAGAAACGTAATCATATAAATTATTGGGATTCTTAGAAACGTAATCATTCTTTATCATGTATGGATCATATAGCTGCATGCTCATATGCTTCCTCAATTAGTTAATCTTTTCCAAAATGTATGCATGCACATGCATTTCTATTTAATCTCAAGCAATATATGGATTATATGTACGGAAAATTATCTTATTAGTTTACATCATATTAGAATAGCTTGATCACATATACACCGATGCACCATGGACAACCTACCATGAACTTATTTTTTCCTACACGCCGGCTGCCCTACTGAATCGTGTATCTTCTATCTCTTTTCGCCACCACAACTTTTCTGCTTCAACCTCCAACAACAAGCCAATTTTTTTTATTGATCTATCTCAGATGCCACCCCTTCCAATGCAATAATACTCTTCCACCTAGCTATCTTCTACTTCTCTCCAATTATTGCTTAATGCCGACTATTGCGACATCAACACATATACATGTGCAACCGTCAACGATCCCAGTCGAGGACACCCATCACGCTCTCTCTGGTGGCCCTAAGCCTATTCCCTACGACTGCACCATCTCTAATATGTGCTCTTTGCTCCTATGCTTATGTACACCTGTGCTTCTATTCGTACAAATGCATGATGTTATGCGTTCTTGATGTCCTCATCTCCCATGTTGGTTGCTTCTCTTCTTCGATGTAGGGCAACTCAACGTTGTGGTTTCCTCATTAACCATAGTAACCTCCTATTTTTACTGATGTTGGCACAATACTACAGAAAAAAAATCATCACAGACGGTTTAAAATCGTCATCATAGACGGTTTTCTAAACCGTCTGACTTTATGGGTCAATGATGACATGCGTCACCATAGACGATTTTTGAACTGTCTGTGAAAAAAGCTATCACAGACGGTTTTAAACAAGAACCGTCTGTGATAATAGACTATCACAAACGGTTCTTGTTCAGAACCGTCCGTGATAGTTTTTCTATTGAAAAAAATCAAATTTTGAGCCAAACCAATCAATTGCTAGACAGTTGGACCCGGTTGATTACACAATCTAGAATGGAAGAAAACTCAAACTGGACGGCGAACGAACGGCGAAAACAGGTGCTAAAACTTCGGAGGCCGTTTTGAGGCCATAAATGACCTTTTTTAGATTTTTCACTTTTCCAGAGCCTCGTGAGTGAATTTGACCTAGACTTATGGATTTTCAGATTGAACTTTTCGTTAGCTTTCTAACGAGCCAAAGAACGTTGCAATCCGACTTTGTATGCAAAAGTTGTGATTGTTTTACTGGACAGTGTGCGAAACCAAAATCTGTTCGGGTTCGGATTTATGGCCGGGGAGGAAAACGAATCCGAGACGAAGACGCGGATGATAGCCTGGTACTCAAAGTCAAGGATGCTGAGGTGCTCGCTGTCGATGTCCATGAGCTTCATCTCAAAATCCACAATCTTATCTTGATCTATTCATTCACAAGAAAACCCCGGTCACCACTAAGAGCCACAAAAAACAACAAGGCAGGATGAGGCGATAAGCGATTGATCACTTACTGGCATGGGTCCTGCGCGTCTCTCCTCCTCCTCCTCGTCGTCGGCTGCGTCTCCTTGCCGAACCGCGCCGGGGAATCGAGAGTGGTCGTTGGAGCTCACCATGGGGTGGGGTGGCTATAATATATAAGGACAACACCAAAACATTTCGCCTCCCGCGCACACGTCCAAAAAAATTCGCCATCCCGCGCTGCGAATCACAAACGGTTTTCAATATGAACCGTCTATGATAGTATGGTAATATCACAGACGGTTCTTGTTAAGAACCGTCTGTGATACTTTACAGACGGTTTTCAACATAAACCGTCTATGATATTATAGTCATCACGAGCGGTTTTAGCGCGACCGATAACGACGATCGTAAAACCAAAATAAATGCGTGATTGTATTTATCTGATGGTTTTGGTCAACCGTCTGTGATGAGACATCAAGTATTAGCCTTTTTTTGTAGTAGTGGCATGTCTGGTTTAGTCGTTGTTTAACAATATGAATAATCTTTTCACCATCGCCGGTGACTTCGTGCCTCTCACCAGTGATGGCACGCTCCTAGCTACTCGATAGTCACATATAGTCCATAGCTCACATACAATGCAAAGCTTGATGTCCTCTCTGCCAGAGCTTTTCCATCATCGTGCTTCTTTTGCCACTGACTTCTTCAACAATGCCGACGTTCAACACTTGTTGTCATAGCTCTTGGCTCCTTCGACCCTGACCTTTCTATTCAATGGTTGCGACAAGCAGCATGACATTGTCCTCGTTGAACGGCTAAGATGAGCAACATGACATTATCCCCATTTCCGCCACCGCCTCGGCTCTTCGCTTCCCCATGGGTCAATATCTTCTTGCAATCACACTCTTTCGTGGTCTCCTCCGATACGATTCGAGCTATCATTTTTATAACTTTTATTTTTATCCAAAATTTTAGTTATTTTTATTGGAGTTCGTTTGCAAATCAAATTTCAGATTTGATTTATTTTCTTATGAATTTTAGTTATTAAGGGATTTTACAATGGAATTCGTATGGAAATAAAATTGTTAATTTTCCTTTTTTGTTTCGAATTTCAATTTTTTGTTGGAATTCGTATACAAATCCAATTACTAATTTTCTTTAATTTTTATTCCTAATTACAACTATAGATGGATTTTACTTTGGAATGGCACCAAAATCAAATTGCTAATTTTATTTAATTTTTATTCGAATTATATTTATTTAGGGATTCATATACATATTCAATTGCCTCCATAGTAGTTTTTCTGAAAAAAAAACCACTAACAAATAATGTTAAGATCAAATCTATCTAACAAACTTCGTTCTAGGAAACATTTATATCTCTAGCAGACACAACTTGTATTAAATTTTGAGTAAAAAAGGAAAGGAGATGGTCCAATAGCCCTATCTCATTCTTTGGTACTTCTATAGTTACTATGGTAAAATTGACAATTCAATTGGAGTCTATACATATAAAGGAAAGAGTAAGAACACTCAAATTTGTTGACTTCTGAAGGAATGGAAGAGCATGGACTAAAACTAATTTGTGAATATTCCTAATTACCATAAAATATTCCTTGTCATCTCTTCCATTCTTATGTATGTCGCCTCTTTCATGTCTTGCTTCATACGCATCATAAAATGTGTTTCTTTATTCTCGTGCTTGCTTGATGATGAATGTTGAGGCAACCAAACTACATCTTCATGCCATTATCTCAGCTATCTTCCGCATGTAATCACCCCTACAAAAGTGTACTAAACCTTTATCAGAGTGGGTGAGATCCTACGTACGTACCCCCTCTATTCTTGTTGTTCAACTGCTTCCATGGCTTCTTAGCCTCTCTGTGAACTCTGGTTAGCCAGATAGCAAGCTGCCTCTTCCATTGGTATGCTTCTTGCTCTAGCTTGCACGACCTTCCTCAGATGCGATCACATGGGATTCTTCTCATAGTTGCTACTCTTGTTTCCAGTTCTCTTTTCCATTGAGGGTAATGGATCTACACGATTTGTTTTTGCCTCTGGTTGCGTTCTAGGACAAACAAAATACCAAACAAGAGCAACCATAGTGTGTCATCAGTGCCAGTCGATCCTCGAAGATTCAAGCATGCCCTTGCTACACCTCGCTACCTCTCATGTGTCCTTGTCTCAACACAGTGTTCCACGCATGAGGTCGCCTCGTCGTAAGTTCGAAACCCTTCATGGTTACCGCGTCGCCCACCTCTTGATCCCGTAGACTCGTTGAGGCCGCCTCGCCGGATCCCATCGCCTTGTAGCACGCCCTTCATCGACAAAGCTTATTAGTGTCATGTGGCCAAAGTGTCGGGCATGTGGGAGCCGTGCATGCAGTCGTAGGAGTAATGTCGAGAGGTCAACTAGGGCATGTCCTTGAGCTGTGCTTCCGCTCGATCAAAGCAGTGGTGGAGCCAGAAAATTTCCACTAGGGGAGCCTAATAGCAAGAGGTGAATCATTTAGGGGGGCAAATGAAAAAAATCACTATATTGCATTGTGAATTATTGTGTAACAATGGGGTATACGAACCATGGGGGGCCATGGGCCCTGCCTACCTGCCCCTCCCTCTGTCACTTGGCTTATTCAAAATTTCAGCTATTTTTATTGAAATTTGCATACAAATAAAATTGTTAACTTTATTTAATTTATTCTGAATTTTAGTTATTTAGTGATACGACACAATTTAGAGAACCATAATTTGTAAACGAGTTGGTCCGATCTTTTACGGTACTCTCCACATACATCAGCCCTCTCCCTTGGTTCTTGTGCACAAACAACAAGGATGAGATGTATACTTGTATGTGCAGGTAATCAACCAACTAGTTTCTCGGATGAACAACTAGGGCAGTAGGAAAAGCAGCAGTAATGGTACTAGTAGATTAATTCGATTTAACGAAGGCAATAGTCAACCGAATCAATAAGAACAACCGGTTACTCAACGTGGCTTGAATCTGATCAACAAGAAACTCGCCAACTTGAAGCAATCCAACGCCTTGATGCCTGCCAACCCGTGTGCCAAACAGGGACACGAACCAGCAGATTGAATCGTGAAGATTCGTTGCGAACTGAAGTGCAATCAGCAGATCTAACTCGTACAACCAATAGAAAACTCCAACTCGTGCAGCCAATAGAAAACTCTAGATTGGTTTTCTTCTGGAACTCAACACTTCTATTGATAATATCCCATGTTCTCGGCAGGAAACAAAACTCACGAATAAAATTCCAACTTGATTACAAGGGTGCGGCCATGGGGGCTTTTATCTCCTCCACGCAAGCACTTACCAGGCCGAAGCCAAATCAAACGCACGCTCACAGCTACCCACTCGGGCTCAGCCTGGTGCACCACTACAACGCCTATTCGTACTCCTCCTTAAAACCAGAAACTTCCCAAATAAACCGACTAGTTTTTTGAGAGGATCTCACAAAAATCGAATTGGACTCTGCACTCCTTCTTTGATTTGGTCAGCCCACAGGAAACAACCGAAATGAATTAAAGCCGAACCCAAATTGCACCAACGTGAATACCTGGCATCGCTCCTTGTCCTTCTCCACACGCACGTCGAGCAGCAGCAACTCCACCATGTACTGCACCTTGTGTGAGTACTTGCCCCTTTCTCTCTCACGTGTCTCTCGACGCTAACCAGTACCTTCTCCAACCAGAAAAGAGCTAACACCATTTGAAACGTCCACGGTTTTATTTTATTTTATATTGAGAATTTCAGTTATCTTTTTTGGATGGATTTCTATATAGATCTAATTGAAAATTCTGTTCATTTTTATTCTGAATTATAATTATTTAAAGATTTTACTTAGGAATTCGTATGGAAATCAAATTGCTGATTTTATTTTATTTTTATTCCGAATTTCAGTTTTATTGTACTTAACACGAACTCTTTTACTTAGGAATTCGTATGGAAATCAAATTGCTGATTTTATTTTATTTTTATTCCGAATTTCAGTTTTGTTGTACTTGACACATAATCTTTTATTTAGGAATTCGTATGGAAATCAGCTAAAAACTTAAAACAAAAAAAGCCAAAAGCCAACAATGATAAACAAGTTGTTATGCAAAGGCTAGCCTAAAAAAAGACCACCTAGCTCCGCTTCCGGGACCAACCAAGAGATCTTCCACACGCAAAGAGGTGATGATGGGCTAGTCTTCGTAGCGACGCCTCCAAAAAGGGATTCGACTCACGTCGTCATCGCCGGATCCAACCAGCGAAGGTCAGATCAAGAGTTTTCACTCCGAAGCTCAGGTACTGGTTCTCCAAAGCAACGCCTTCAAGAAGGTAATGCCGCCCAGGTCGATGTCATTGCCGGATCCAACCAATGAAGGTCAGATCAAGAGTTTTCACCTCAGATCGAAGGTATTAGTGCTCTAAGACCATGCCACAGCACGACCTCGTCACTGGATCCAACCAATGAAGGCTAGATCGCCAAGACGACGTCCGCAACATCCCCAACAGCAAACCGCCGCCTGCACCAAAAGGAAGGCGACGTCTACCGCAGCCCACGCGTCGGCGGGTTAAAAGCCGTCCACTGGGGAGGAGTCGAGCGCCGCACAAGCCACCGCCACCAAGCCATCGCGATCTCTACCAACTGCGCCAAATCTGAATCTGCACTGCGCCACCTCCGTCGTTATGCCATTGACGAAGCCGCGCCGCCGAAGAAGGGCTCCGGATCGCCGCGCCCGAAGACGAGCCGGCGGAGAAGGGCCCTAGATCCAACCCTGACGAAAGTCCACACCGTTGGAAATTAGCAGACAGACAGCGAGCATTGAGAGCGCGATGCAGATGGATGGTCTTGTTTCGCTATTTTTTTTATTTTGTTTTAATAAGATAATAGATAGATAATAGAATAATAGATAGATAGATTGCATGTATACAAAAATCCAGGCACATCTCAAGTCAAATTTAATCTCTCCTGAACAAGTTTGATATATCTAGGCTACTGTTCTTGGTTGCCAATAAGTGTTTTTGTAGCATGAACATAAGTACAAGACCTGCAGTTAGTAGCTAGGTAATTCTGCTGAAAACTTTGTAGCACCACCAAGACGTGATATGACCAGAGAGGACTGGACAAATGCGGCAGATCTGCAGGCGCAGTCATGGCGTCGCCTCCTCTGTTGGAATAATTTCCTATTACGTGGACGTACATGAATTGAATAAATATCAGTTATCTATTTTGATTAGCTCAAATATATAAAATGATCAAATAATATTATAAAGAGTCTAAGTATCTATTAAGAAAAATATAGACTTGAATTTAAAATTTGTGTAGAGACCTAATTGGAATATATCTCTAATTATAAGACATGATAGGATTCTAATACTAAATGCCATAAATAAGGGTTAGGTCCTTTCATCAGGGTAACTCTTGCCATACCAGTTATCTCTATCTATAGCTGGAATTTGTGACTTATCTCTTGGTGGGAAAGTCCAAACCCTAGGTAGACAGACAACAGTTCATCTACTGCATCAAATCAATTCTTCATCGGCAATGGCGTCATCAGGTATGCTTCTGCGTTTGTAGATTATTGGGTGTTGCAATAACCACATATGAGATCTGTTTGTCTTTCAATTGGTATCAGAGCTGCCATATGTGTTTTGCAACCCGTTCTGGTAATCATCAGGTCGAATCAGATCAGATCGTTTTTTTCTGCTTCGGTTCAAGATTGGGATGTCATCAGAGCTCCTATGCGTCTCCCACCGGTGGGATCCTTCGCGTGCCCCGTGCGGCCTCCAGGCTCCTCCGCGCATTTGGTCAAGTTTTCGCCTACGCGACCCGCTTGGGTTTCCTCCGGTCTTGCGTGACCGCGGTCCTCCAGTCTTGCGCCGCTTCCGCGCGCGAGCGACATCCGGATTCCGCCGCGTGCGTAGTGCGCCCTGTTAGCTAGGCATCCTGGCACGCCTCCTCTTGGCTCGGCTTGCCCGTGCTGGACTCCTTGCGCTGTACACCTACATATAGCAGCGCTACAGGCCCATGCAGCCGCACTAACGGCATGATCGACATCAACCTGTACACGGCAACAACTCCAACAGATATACTCGGTTTCCATCTTGTGTAAACCAAATTTGGCATGTAATCCTCTTTTCTGTTTTTGCTGTTGCATCATGTATGACTCTATATATGCCGATCCGGCTAAATCAATCAAGGCATCGCATATTTTCCCTATAGCTTGTACGCTTTCATGGTATCAGTAATATACAGTCCCCTGACATCCACCTTCCGCTAATCCACTTGCGCCGCCACCATGGCCAATGACGCCGCCGCCGCCACCACCGCTGCACGTGAGCGTGAGGCCGCCGCTGCTCGGGAATGCGAAGCCGCTGCCGCTCGCGAACAGGAGGCCGCCGCCACCCGCCAACGTGAAGAAGCCATGCGCAAGGCACGTGAGGAGGCCGCACGTGCTGAGGCCTCGCGCGCGTCGATCCTCGCCGAGGTGGCTACGGTCGCGTAGCTTCATGCCCAAGCCGTGGGCGTCTTGACCATCCGCGCCCTCGTGCCGATCGTCCTCGACCTCGTCCCCCAATTACACCAAGTGGCGCGGCCTCATGCTCATCACCCTCAACAAGTTCTCCCTGACCAGCCACGTCCTCACTGACGAGGCTCGTCCTGATGCGTCCGACTGGCATCGCATGGACTGCGTCATCATCTCTTGGTTGTACATTACTCTCTCCACCGAACTCCTCGAGATTGTGATGCAGCCGGCCACCACCGCCCGCATCATCTGGCTCAGGATTGAGCAACAATTCATCGGCAAGAACGAAACTCGCGCGCTGTATCTTGACACCGAGTTCCGCAACTTCGTGTAGGGCGAACTCTCCGTCTCCGACTACTGCCACAAGATGAAGGGCATGGCCGATGCCCTCGGTGATGTGGGCGAGCCCGTCAATGACCGGACTCTCATTCTGAATGTCTTGCGCGGTCTGAACAAGAAGTTCACCTACATGGCGGCACTTCTCAAGCGGCAGCGGCTGTTCCCCACGTTCCTCGAGGTCCGCTCCGACCTTCTCCTCGAGGAACTGACGATGGCATCTCGACCATCGGCGCCCTCCACCGCCTTCATCGCCACGGCCCCCTCCAACAACAAGGGCTCGGGTGGCCCATCCACCGGCGCCCAAGGGGCCACGTTAGGCAGCCGCACAACGCCGCCTCTACAGGGCGCCTCCTACTCCAACACCTCCAACCATCGTCGCTGTCACGGGAATGGGGGCGCCAACGGGGGCAAAGGCACCAGCAGCGCCGGCGGCCCATCCGGGTGGCCCTCTTTCTACAACCCGTGGACAGGCACCATCCAGATGTGGCCTGGCCCGGCGCCTGGCATCCTCGGTGCTCCACCTCGCGCGCCTGCTGCAGCCCACGTGCGACTTCGCACATGACATTCGACACCGGTAACCTCTCCATGTCCCATCCGCCACGTCCTTCACTCCTTCATCTATTATTGTCGGTAACGGGTCATTGCTCCCTGTCACCTCCATTGGCTCTACAGCTCTACCTGGTTCTCTTTATCTTAATAATGTTCTTTTTGCTCCTCACATTATTAAGAATTTTATATCTGTTCGCCAGTTTACCACTGACAATAATTGTTCCGTTGAATTTGACCCCACTGGCCTTTCCGTGAAGGATCTTTGGTCCAGGAATGTGATCGTCAGGTGCAATAGCTTCGGGCCCCTCTACCCTTTGCGCTTGCCGGTCTCCATCCCATTGTCATGTGCTCTTCTTACCGGCGCCCCTACCTCCTTATGGCATCGTCGACTCGGGCACCCTGGTCATGAAGCTCTATCCAGATTAGCCAATACTTCTGCCATCTCTTGTAATAAAAGTGACATTGACACAATTTGTCACACTTGCCAACTTGGTCGCCACATACGTTTACCTTTTGTTTCATCACATTCTCGAGCTCTCAAGAATTTTGACTTAGTGCATTATGATCTTTGGACATCGCTTGTCGTCAGTGTGTCCGGTTATAAATATTACTTAGTCATTCTTGATGATTGCTCGTATTTTCTTTGGACTTTTCCTCTACGACTCAAGTCTGACACTTTCTCCACTATCTCCAATTTTTTCTCTTATGTGACAACTCAGTTTGGCAACAAAATCAAGAGTGTCCAGTGTGACAACGGACGTGAGTTCGACAACTCCTCCGCTCGTCATTTCTTCCTAACACATAGAGTCGTTCTTCGCATGTCATGCCCGTACACCTTGCAGCAAAACGGCAAGGCCGAACATGTTCTCCGCACTACCAACAACATCGTTCGCTCCATGCTATGTCAGGCCAGCCTCCCCTCCTCCTTCTGGGTTGAGGCTCTCCACACCGCCACCTACCTGCTTAATCGCCTTCCCACCAAAACACTCAATGCTTCCACTCCTTTCTATATGCTCTATGGCGTGCCTCCCACCTACTCCCACCTTCGAGTGTCTGGCTCCAAGTGCTACCCCAATCTCTCGCCCATAGCCCCCACAAACTTTCTCCCCGCTCCACCATGTGCGTCTTTGTTGGCTATTCCTCGGACCACAAAGGCTATCGATGTCCTGACCTTTCATCCAACTGAGTCATCATATCGCGTCATGTTACGTTCGATGAGGCCTCCTTCCCCTATGCCGAAATGCCTCCTCCACCGAGCACACATGAGTTTGATTTTTTTATCTAACTATGACACCGCACCGGTTCCTATTGGACCGCCACCGCTGTCTCTGTGCAGGTACTCCAGCTCTTGCTCGTCTATCGCCTGACGTGGCTGCCCCCTCCAAGGATGGTGCGGCGCCCACTATGCCCGCGTGCGTGTACCTTCCAGTTGACGCTCACGCTGCGCGCGTGTTGCCTACGCGCATGTCCTCCTGTGGCCTGCGTGTGGTACCTAGCATGCCAGGCCCCTCTTTGCATGCCGATTTGCCGATCGGTGGAGTGCCGCGCCATACCGCTTGTTGTCCTCGCGAGCCCCTCTACCAGGCCGCACCCAGTGGCCACCGACCCAGCCAGGTCGACCTTGGCCACTCCACTCGTTGTCGACGCCACCGCTGCGACACCGCCGTCAGTACCAGCCGACGTGGTCCCTGTCACGCTAGTCGACAACTCGCACGCAATGGTGACTCGTGGCAAGCACGAATTTCGCCAACCGGTGCAACACATGAATCTTCATGCCGCGGAATTGTCTCCCATCCCCAAGACATACCGCTCAGCACTCGCTGATCCAAATTGGCGGAGTGCCATGGAAGAAGAGTTCTCCGCTTTGCAAGCTAATCACACGTGGGATTTGGTTCCATGACCTTTCAATGCAAATATTGTCACCGGCAAGTGGATCTTTCGGCATAAACTCAACTCAGATAGCTCTCTCAACCGTTACAAGGCTCGCTGGGTTCTTCGAGGTTTTACATAGCGTCCTAGTATTGACTTTGATGAGATTTTCAGTCTTGTCGTGAAGCCCACCACAGTTCGCACTGTTTTGTCTCTAGCTGTGTCTCAGGATTGGCCCATCCATCAGCTTGATGTCAAGAATGCATTTCTCCATGGAACATTGACTTAGACAGTGTATTGCTCCCAGTCGACTGGTTTTGTGGACTCCTCTAGCCCAGATTTTGTCTGCCGCCTCAACAAGTCGCTTTATGGCCTGAAGCAAGCACCTCACGCATGGTACAGTCGCTTTGCTTCCTACTTGCTATCTCTTGGGTTTGTGGAGGCCAAGTCGGACACCTCACTTTTTGTCTATCATCGCGGCACCGACCTTGTTTATCTACTGCTTTATGTGGATGACATTGTCCTCACAGCTTTTTCAGCTACCATTCTCCACCGGACTATTTCTGCGCTTCAGCGAGAATTTTCTATGAAGGATCTTGGGGAACTTCATCATTTTTTGGGTATGTCTGTGCACCATGCTAGTGGTCTTTTTCTCTCATAGCGGCAGTACATGTTGGATATCCTGGAGCGCGCGGGCATGACAGATTGCAAACCAAGCAACACTCCGGTTGATACCCACTCCAAGGTTTCAGCTTCTACCGGCCCCCCAATGCGCGATCCCACCCACTACCACAGCCTTGCTGGTGCTCTACAGTATCTCACCTTCACTAGGCCGGACATTGTATACGCAGTACAGCAAGTATGCCTCCATATGCATGATCCTAGGGAGCCTCATCTTACAACTGTAAAGCGCATTCCCGGTATCTGCGTGACACTCTGGACCACGACCTCCTCATTCAGTGGTCTACCTCGATGGATCTCGTTGCCTACTCCGATGCTGACTAGGCGGGTTGCCCAAACACACGCAAGTCCACTTCAGGCTATGCCATGTTCCTTGGTGACAATGTCGTGTCCTAGTCCTCCAAACGACAACACACAGTGTCTCGTTCCAGTGCAGAAGCTGAGTACAGGGCTGTGGCCAATGCCGTCGCTGAAGCTTGCTGGCTATGTCAGCTTCTCCATGAGCTCCACAGCCCTCTCCATCATGCAACACTCGTCTACTGTGACAACATCAGTGCCGTCTACCTCTCGACGAATCTGGTGCAGCATCAGCGCACCAAGCACGTCGGATCGACCTTCACTTCGTCTGGGAGCGCGTCGCTTTGGGCGATGTTTGCATTCTCCACGTCCCGACATCGTCGCAGTACGCTGACATCTTCACCAAGGGGTTGCCTACGTCTATCTTCACCGAGTTCAGGTCTAGTCTGAACGGCCGCACCTCCGACGCTCCAACTGCGGGGGCGTGTTAGCCAAGCATCCTGGCACGCCTCCTCCTGGCTCAGCTTGCCGTCTTTGGACTCCTGCACAGACGCTCGCTGCATATAGTCAAGCTTCTGTGCCCATGCGATTGCACTAACAAAGAGATCGACATCAACCTCTACACGGCAACAACTCCAACAGATATACTCGGTTTCCATCTTGTGTAAACCAAACTTGGCATGTAATCCTCTTTTCTGTTTTTGCTGTTGCATTGTGTATGGCTCTATATATGTCGATCCGACTAAATCAATCAGGGCATCGTGTATTTTTCCCTATAGCTTGTACGCTTTCACGCCCTCAAGCTTGTAGCTTCCGTTGTTTTCGGATCTCACCGCTCGCACTTGGGTGTCGTAGCCGGTGGAGCTCTTGCCCACCGCCAACCTCAAGATTTCGCCGCCGTTGCGTCCATCGAGCGGCTGCCTCTTTCCCACCGACAGCCACCTTGCGTCACTACTCAGGCAACAATAAGAAGATGGGTTTAAGCTTCAGATTAGCCTCTGGTTTTATGAGTTTTTGTGGCATTAAGCTTCTGGATTAGGATGATTTGAGATGAAACCTTTTAATTTTCATATCATTCTTGCATCTACAGTTCATCTGGTTCTGGTATTATCCGTTAAGTCTTTAGATTAATTCATATGCCAGTTCTGGCTTGCTATTTATGGTATAATCAGTGAACTGCAATTCTATGCAAATTGGTTAATCTGATATAAACCTTAGTTCTGGATTAACTCGTTGTTTCTGATAGAATCAGTAAATTGCATATGGTTAAATCTTGTTTTTTGTTATGTTCCCTGATCGCATTATCAACTTCAGTTAATCCCAGTTCTGAGTTAATTTGGTTAATTCTTGCTATTTCTGAGATTATCAATTAAATGCAATTTTGTGCAAATCAGTTCTGTTACCTGATCAGTTATTCATGCATTTTCAACATCAGTAATTTCTGGTTTGATCAATCAATGCAAGACTGGTTGTACATAACCTTTCCATCTGTACTTTTGAGATTTCTTTTATGCATTGTGTCATAAATTGTGGACTCGTATGAAATACTAATTGAATTGATTTTAATTTTGGCCAGCTAGTGTTCTGGATAGATTAATTGAAGTTCTATGTTGCCAAAGCAATCTCTATTATGTAGGTTAATTCATTCAAAACAACTAGACATTTTTTGCATGTATAATTCATGCATCTATTGTCTGGCCCAAAGGAAAGTCAATATTTGACGGAATTATATATGCAACTGTGGCAACAAATATGTAACAGTCATCAAATTTCCATGTGAACAATAAGTCGGACCAAAGTAAGACATATTGTTTGACAGGATTTACTGTTAGTATTTGATTGCTATATCAAGGTTAGCACTTGCAAGTTGATATTTCTGTCCAAAGACTAAATATTAATGTAGCGATAGGTATCTTGCGTGATGGAATATACCAAATTCTGAATCAAAACTTTAGTTTGTTATTCATGTCTTAATAAGAGCATTTAATTTCTTTTATCTCAGTTGCAAATCCCGCTTCCAATATTTCTACTAGCATCAATTCAATACCTATGCTTACTGGTGCAAACTTTAAAGAATAAAAATATAACATTTTGATCGTTCTTGGGGTAATGGATCTAGACCTTGCACTTTGTAAAGAACAACCCACTGCTCTTGTGGCTAACAGCTTCATTGAGGAAAAGATGGAGTTTGAGAAGTGGAATCGTTCAAATCGCATGAGTCTTATGATCATGAGGCTATGATCATGAGGCGTGCTGTTCCGGAAGTTTTTCAAGATAGCACATCAGAACAGGCCACTACAGCTAAGGGTTTTCTTAACAGTCTCGAGCAAAGGTTTGCCAAAAACGAAAAGGCTGAAACAAGTACGCTTTTGGCAAAATTTATCTCAATGAAGTATAAAGGTAAAGGAAACATAAGGGAGTATATTATAGAAATGGCTCATCTTGTTTCAAAATTAAAGGCACTCAAGTTAGAGCTATATGAGGATTTGCTCGTGCATCTAATTTTGATATCCCTTGAGCTATAACTGCCAAAAGGACAAATGGTCCCTTAATGAGCTTATCTCCTATTGTGTGCAAGAGGAGGATAGATGGAAACAAGATAAAACAGACAGTGCTCATTTGGCTATGACCCGTAAAGTCAAGAATAACAAGAGGAAGAGCAAAGAAGTTGCAAGTGTGCCATCCATAAAGAAGAAACAGAATAAACAAGGATATGAATTGGCTTGTTTCTTTTGTAAGAAGGATGGTCACGTAAAGAAGGATTGTACCAAATATCACACTTGGCGTGCTAAGAAAGGTATAATTCTTGCTATGGTTAGCTCTGATGTTAACTTAACTTCTGTACCTGTACACACTTGGTGGTTAGACTCCGGTGCAACATCTAACATCAGTGTGTCCATGTAGGGTTGTCTGAATTGCCGAAAGCCAAGTGATGCTAAAAGATTCATCTATGCGGGCGATGGCAAGAAGGTGGAAGTTGAGGCTATATGCACATTTAGGTTGCTGTTAAAGATAGGATACTATTTGGATTTGAAAGAGACTATTGTACCACCTTTTAGGCGGAATTTGGTTTCTATTTCTGTATTGGACAAATCAACTTATAATTGTTCTTTTGGAAATGGTTTATTTAGTCTTTTTCAGAATTCCAATGAAGTTGGTACCGTTGACGATCAGTTGTTGTTTCATTAACTATAACTGGCCCTCCGACCGGACGCATCGCCTTCTCTAGGAACAACTGCCACTGCTTCGCTGATTATTTAAAGATGGAGCCCAGATCGCTGATTATTTAAAGATGGAGCCCAGAGGAACAAAGACATCAAATTGAAGCACGGCAATTAGCATTATATCAATGTTTCAAGCCTGATTCAATAGCATAGCAAGCATTACGCTCAGCGTAATTAGGATTAGTCCACTGCCGGTCGAAGGCATCCCCTGTAATAGCCAGTTCATAGCAATTAAGAGCAATCCCATTCTATCCCCGAGAATTCTTTGCCATTTCCCCTGTTTATTTCGTAAGATCGACGACTCGATCGTCGACAGCTAGCGTCGTTCGTGGGGAAGAAGGCGTTGAGTTCTTGGAGACCACTTCGCTCGAGCATTCCTCATTCACTCCTTTCACTCCATCGTTACTCATGCGAACATGGCAGTGACTTGGGATGAGGAAAACTGGTTCGACCTGGTGGACTACTCCAATCTCGACATGGACGCATGCATCCTTACCATAGAAGAAAACAGGATGTCGTCATCATCCTCCTCTGCCAGATCGCCACCCTCTAAGGTTAGCGGAGTCGACTGGATGGAGGAGAATTCACCACTACCATCAGTGGCGCTCCCAAAGGAGTCGGTCGTTCCGACTAGTTCGAAATGTCCGAACACCTCTACAAGCCCGGTCGCTCTGATCGACAAGATTGGCGATGAAGACCCGACGCTGCGATCAGAGGGTCAATGCATTCTTGATATGGTCATGGGCGACCAGTATTCGCCAACGGCTCCTATGTATTCTGGAGGCCAACCGACATCTGGTGAAGGTGTCAATGAAGTTACCATTGATTATAGGCTAAGTGGGAATCATAAAACTTAGTATACAGTCAGTAATCCGCCGAATCAGGCTGAATCAACCACGAAGCCCACCGGAGGTGGTAATCTCCGACTGCTCTCTGTCATGGAGGCTCCTTGCCGAAGCACTAGAAGGCTCTCCCTTAGTTACGATGGGAGCTCATCGGAGGAATGCTGCTGGAGGCACGAGGTTCACACAATCAGAGATACCAATCAAGATGTCGTGCATAGTTCTCCATATGTTGTCCCACCACCACTTGTTGGTGGAAATGGTACGGGCGCTTAAGCACAAATTGACGAAGGCGAATGAGCTGATGGACATCGATAAGTTAATTCACCTGCTCCTACCTCACAATGTGTTACTGGTCGGGCAGGACAAACTATAAGGTCAAGGGAAAATTCGAGCCATCGAACACCCACCGCTAGTGGAAATCCTCCAAGACCTTTTGTAACGATTCAAAATCTGTAACGAGTTAGAGACATTCTGAATAACCACTGTATCGTCGACGATCAGTTACTGTTTCATTAACTGACCCTCCAAGAACAACTGCCACCTCTTCGATGGTTATTTAAAGATGGAACATGGAGGAACAAAGACATCAGATTGAAGTATGACAATTAGCATTAGATCCATGTTTCAAGCCTGATTCAATAGCATAGCAAGCATTGAAAACTGCAGCTTATTTACTTAACAGAGTACCAACTAAAGCGACTAACAAAACCCCGTACGAACAATGGATAGGCAAAAACCCTAGCATCAGGCATGTATGTGCATGGGGATGTCCATCTGAGGCAAGGCCGTACAGGCCTACTGAGAGAAAATTGGACTCAAGAACTATTAGTAACTATTTGTTGGTTATTCTGAAAGATCAAGGGGTTACAAATTCTATTATTCCACTGCTAAGACAATTTTTGAAACAAAAATGCCTGGTTTTTTGAGGATGTTGAGTTTGAATGGGGAGATATGGTTAGGAACATTAATTTTGAAGAAGTTTCTGAAGGGAATTTATTTTCTCTTCCTTTGGTTATTCCTAATAATGATCGGGATCAGGTTGTTTTACCCAGTATTATTGAGGAAAATGCAAATCAAAATAATGTCCATAAGGTTCTTCCACAAAATGATGTTCCTACAGAAGAATAAGCTCATCAACCTCAAGAACCAGTGCCATTAAGGAGATTCACTAGAGAAAGAAGAAGTGCAATCTCTGATGATTACATTATCTTTCTTCAGGAGAATGATGCTTATAGTGAAATTTTGGGAGAAGATCCTATCAATCTCCAAAAGGCCCTACAAAGTCCAAATTCTGTTTATTGGATCAATGCCATGAATGAAGAGTTAAAATCCATAAAGGACAATGACGTTTGGGATCTTGTCCCGTTGCCAGAAAGAAAGAACCCCATTGGTTGCAAATGGATATTTAAGACCAAACGGGATTCGAAAGGCAACGTGGAAAGATATAAGGCTCGTCTTGTTGCAAAAGGATATACTAAAAAAAGAAGGTATAGACTATAAAGAGACTTTCTCTCCGATTTCTTTGAAATGCTCGTTTAGGGTCGTTATGGCACTTGTGACACTCTTTTAGGGTCCCAATTATGTTAATTGGATCATATGGATGTAAAAACAACGTTTCTAAATAGAAACATTAATGAGACGATTTATATGGAGCAATTAGAAAACTTTGTGGTCAGTGACCCGATGCAAATGGTATGCAAATTAAAGAAATCCATCTATGGGCTCAAACAGGCTTCCCAGCAATGGTACCACAAATTTCATGAAGTTATTATCTCGTTTGGTTTTGAGGTAAATACAGTTGAGGATTGTGTGTATCATAAATTTAGTCGGAGTAAGTTCATATTTTTTTCTTTTGTATGTTGATGACATATTACTTGCATGTAACAATATAAGTTTGTTGCATGAAACCAAGATACTTCTCGTTGAAAATTTCGAGATGAAAGATCTTGGTGATACTTCTTTTGTATTAGGAATTCAAATATACCGAGATCGCTCTCAAGATATACTTGGATTATCACAAAAGAACTATATCGATAAGGTATTGCAAAGATTTGGCATACAGAACTGTAAAACATTTAGATACCCTTGTGGCCAAAGGTGAAAAATCCAGTCTTAGCCAATGTCCTAAGAATGATTTCGAGGCTAAGAAAATGCATTACATCCCCTATTCATCTTTGATAGGGAGCTTGATGTATGCTCAAGTTTGCACTAGACCAGATATAGCATATATTGTTGGAATGCTAAGCAGGTATTTAAGTAATCTAGGATTAGATCATTGGGTCGCAGCAAAACGAGTGTTACGATATTTGCAAAAGAAGAAGGATTTCATGCTCACATATAGGAAATTGGATCAGTTGGAGATTATTAGGTATTCTGATTCTGATTTTACTAGTTGCCAAGATACTCACAAATCCACTTTAGATTACATTTATCTACTTGGTGGAGGTGCAGTTTCTTAGAAAAGTGCTAAGCAGTTACTCGTTGCCCCGTCCACAATGGCAATTGAGTATGTTGCTTGCTATGAGGCTTCAAATCATGGAATATGATTGCAAAATTTTGTTACAAGGCTGCGAATTTTGGATCAGGCCGACAGACCACTAAAGTTATATTGTAACAATTCTGCAGTTATGTATTCTAATAACAACAGGAGCTCGTCAAAGTCTAAGCATATAGACATCAAGTTCTTAATTGTGAAAGAAAGAATACATAATGGTAAATTGTCAATTGAGCATATAGGTACAGACTCCATGATTGCGGATCCGTTCACTAAACGTGTAATATCCCGTTCAGACAATAGAGAATTAAATAAATTAGAGACGAAATTAAATAGAATTATTTAGTTGAATTTCAAGAATTTTAGGTTTAGAATGGAACCTAGGCCTTCGGCCTATGGCCCTGTGGCCCATGTGGGGGACTGACTAGCATTAAAGAGGATCAGATAGAGGTGAAACCCTTGCTGCCTCTGTCTTGCCAAATGCACAGCCACCGCTGCCTCTAATTACCTTGCGCCTCCGCCAGTGCAGCCAGTTTTCATCTTCTACGATTGCAGCCGCTCCCGCACTCATGAAGGTTCGCCCGCATTGTTGACAGCCGCGTCGCCCAATCTTCCGTCGCCTCGCACCAGGATTCGTTGCCGCATCGCCGGTTCCTGTTCGACCAGCGTGTGGAAATCAGTCGGTTACCCAATCGCCGCCTGCCCGTGCGCTTGAGTGCAAGCGAGCGTCGCCCGTGCGTGGCCACGTCAGTTTGTCTTTTCCCATTTCCTTGCGCTGCTACGACAAACTAGTGCTGCATGCATTTCAATTAATTGTAGTACGGGAGAGAGATGAATTGGATATATTAGATAATGCTGCATGCATACGTTTTAATTGTAGTAGGTGAGAGAGATGAATTAAATGTTAGGTAATGTTAGGTAATGCTGCATGAATACGTTTTAATTGGAGCACTAGGGGAGAGAGATGAATTAGATATTAATTTGATAGTGCTGCCGTGAGTTGTTCTTTGCCATACTATGATTAGTTAATGGTGATTATTTAATTAGGATAGTTAGGGAGAGAGATTAGCTAGTTAGTGCTACATATTTCCTATACATGTGAATCATTGGGATAATAAAGGAGAGAGAGGAGTTAGCATGTTTTGTTAGAACAGTAAGGAAAATTATTAGCATGTTTCTAGTCGGGGAGAAATTGAACAGTAGATTGGTTTAGTCTGTTGTTCTGTTGTACGATTTATTTGAGTACCTTAATGGCGAATTTGGGAATATCATCTACTAGTTAATTGTAGATAATTTCGGAATCTTTCCATAAAGTATTTAATCTTGTCGAGCGGATAAGTGATTTTCAAGTTATGAATTTAATAAGACTCGCTGTCCAGAAGATGACAAATCGATCTTCTGGGATAAAAACGGGGGGTTAGATGATTTAATTAGAAGTCATGATAATCTAAGAAAATGTGGAAATTTTTGTGTAGATTCCAGAATGGGGTGATTTGCCATGATCGGACTTGTGAGTCAAAAGTTACGCCCTTTTTAGTACCAGGACAACAAGGGGTGACTGTTCAGTATTAGGGAAACATTGTGGATTTAGGGACGTGTAGGAGCGATGTCAATTAATTATTGTTCTTGTGATGTTGTAGCTTGTATTGAAATTTGGGTGTTTATTGTAAGAGGGATGTCGTGCTTGTTGCCATCTTCTAGCCAGACCATGCGTCGCAACTAGTAAAGGCAAGTGCATGGTAGACAGCGATCAATGATTGATCACTATATTTCTTTATTGTTCATTACCATTATTGTTGTGTTTTTAATTTTATTTAATTGCAAGCAATGGATTGGTATGACTATAACCTGTTAACGAACATGAGGAAAATTGGATATGATGAATATGATGAAATTATGCATCTTTGCATTCATAAGCATTTTTGCATATGAGCAGGTGATCATGATTGATCACAACTCCACGGGAGTGGAGGAGGTCCCCGATCCTTGAAGAGGAACGGGCTTGAGAGTGAACATTGTCGCGAGCGTTCACTCATGCTATACCGGTATACGCGAGAGAAGTGCATGTAGACATGTAGAGTAGAGTTACATTGAGATATGAGATGAATGTGTGTGACAATAAAGAGAAGAGAATGTCATGAGAATATTAATAGAAGGACATGTGATGATAATGAAGTTATTGAATACTATTGATTTATCATTGTTTGTTGTTTATTGATGTATTTGCTGAGTCGTGGACTCACCCTTACTCTTTTGTTGTTTTTAGGTGATCGCTGAGAGCGTCACGGTTGAGAGGGACTAGTGCACATGAGATAGTTTCATACGTCAGACACATGATTATTTGCCATGAGAACCTTTTGATTTAGTATTGTTGGACTGCTTTTAGGATATGTTAGAAATTGAATAAGCTTATATGAATGCTTTGGACTAGTCTATTTTGTTCCAAGGTTTTGGATTTATTGGTTTGGTGCTGTTTTAGACTTAGCTTGCTATGTTCCCTCGCTTATTTATTCATGCTTGTCAAGTCGTTATTCATGTTCTATTGTGACCCGTGGATGGGTTTTATTGATGCTTTGGTTGTTGAAATTCTATAGTGTGTTAATGAATATTAGTTGAATGGGTAGTTTAGTGGCATTCTAGGCTCAGTGTTGGGCTGGGGTGTTACAAAACGGTTGACACCTAAAGTGTTTTATGAGCATGTTGCTCATATGGGTGTGGTTTCACTTGAGGAATTCAGTTCTAGTGGGAGTTTGTAATTTTTCTTATGCTCATGTGACAATACCAGTTTGGTGTAACGACCTTCAGTTGTATTCTCTAGAGAAATAAAGTTTATGTTCTTTTACTCTGAATTCATATCATCTCATCTGGTTCTGAGAAGATGTTTTGATCTCATAAGGTATAAAGTTGGATCAGTTGGAAATATGCATGTTATGATCATATCTCATGTAATTTTCATGCTACACATCCATTTTTGATCCATATTGTTCTTTTATGTTGACATATATGACCATTGATGGGTTGAGTTACGCTTTAAAGTGACGAAGACCGCTTTGATCCTATGTTAATATAGTTGATGGACCGGATTGGTTTTAAAGATAGTCATGACATAGATAGCATTTTGGAGCTCATAAAGTTTTTGATATATATTTACTCATTTGTCCAATTGGGAGATTGCTGGAATAATTTCCTATTATGTGGACTTACTTGAGTTGAATAAATATCAGCTAGCTATTTTGGTTGGCTCAAATATATAAAGTGATCAAATAATATTATTAAGAGCCCGAGTATCAATTAAGAAAAATATAGACTTAGATTTTAAATCTGTGGAGAGACCTAATTAGAATCTATCCCTAATTATGGGACGGGATAGGATTATAATACTAAAGGCTATAAATAAGGGTCATGTCCTCTCATCAGGGTAACTCATGCCATACCAGCTATCCCAATCTGTAGTTAGAATTTGTGGCTTATCTCTTGATGGGAAAGACCAAACCATAGGTAGACAGAACAACAGTTCATCTACTACTTCAGATCAATTCTTCAGCGGCAATGATGTCATCAGGTATGCTTCCGCGTTTACAGATTATTGGGTGTTGCAATAACCGCATATGAGATCTGTTTTAGTCTTTCATCCTCGTGAGCCACCTGTCGGCTGTCGATGCAGTTGGCGTGTAGGGCGTGGCGGCAGCTTCGTAGGTGCCGACACCTCTTGTCGTCCTGCATTTGCTCCAAGCATATGCTGCTCTTGTCGCCGCTACCCGTTTCGCTGCTATACCCGAACTCGGATCCTCTCCAACTCATGGTGGGGGCAGGGGGCGGACATGGCTAGGTTACTATGTGTTCAGTTGAATACCTATTTTTTGAAAAACACCAAGAGGAGGGGCAGTCATGGCTAGATTCACAGGTGTTCAGTTAAACACTTATTTTTTTCAAATACCAAATATAAAGTATACATATTAGATATATATACCAATAATTAGGCCATATATTCATATTTGTATCCCAAATTGTTTCAGCCCATCCCACCACAACCTCTTCATCAATCCATTCAACGATGTGGTACATTCTTCCATTCGTAAGCAGGGCCCAACAATCCAACAGCGGAATACTCATCTTCTCCTCAAAGTCGAGCCCAAACACTCCATCTCAAGTCGAACCTAACACTCTCTCTCTCTCTCTCTCTCTCACACACACACACACACACACACACACACACACATGGCGCAAGGAAGGGGCAAGGCGGCGAACTGGCAAGGGATGCGTTGGCGAGGACATCTTGGCTCTGGTCAAGCAAGCGGTGTGCTCGAGCACAATCAAGGTGGCGCAATGACGGCCAATGCAAGTGAGTAGCATGGTATCAATGAGTAGGGTAAGGCACTCCAGGTGAGTAGGGCGGCGTGGGCGGCCGCGATGGGCTGGGTGAGGGGGGGGGTAGGATGGTGGTGCACCGGTGGATTTCGTTCCTAGCAGCAAGTAGCAACAACAGGCAATGGCAGGAGCCAATAGGTGCATCTCGATCCGAAATCACTTTTTTTTTTGTTAATTTGTAAAATGTGAAATCAAAATAGCTGATGGTATTTTTTGGAATGTGAAATGTAGACTGGAGTCTTAAAAAATTAAAAAGAAGTCTCTACATTTGAAATTGCATTGACATGTTGTGTCAAGAACAACACCATTGATTGGGACAGTGTATTTAAGCAAACCAACACACCATTCCCTTTTGCATGCTACCTTAGTTTGTATGTATGAGGAAGTTCTTGGTGTTGTCTTATGTTGATGAAACACTGATATGTAATATCCCATTTATTAAATAGGTATTTAATGAATTAGAAAGTGAATAATAATATGAATTTAGGGGGGGGGGAAATGAGGGAAATAGTTATAGGCCTTCGGCCCATACCCAAGAGGTGGGCCGGCCACCAGCAAAAGAAGGGGGGAACCCTAACCCTGCCTGCTACAGTAGACGCCCCACCTCCTTGTGCTGTCTCCTTTGGATACTGCCAACCAAGAAGAAGAAGGGAGGGAGGAACCCCCTTAGGTGCTGCCGGCCAAGGAAGAGAGGGAGAGGAAGAGGAGAAGGAAGAGGAAAGGGAAATCTTGCATGTTTTCCAGTAGTCGTCATCATGTTCTTCAAAGGTGACCTTTAGATCTTCGATTTCTTTGTTATTACTCTTGCTCTTTGTGCGAGATCGGGTAGCAGATCGGTTTTTCTGCAGATTGTATTGCGCTGTAGTTTTGGGTTTTGTAACTACGAAATCTGGATTCGTCATCTCCTAGAGAATTGTAGATCTCTGCTTGTTCTTTTTGTATAGTACTCGATCATAATTTTCGGATAAACGAAATAGAAGATATGATTTTTACAATCCTGTTGTTTAGAGTGCCTGTCAGGTTCTGGCAGTCATAGTAATTAATAGATTAAAAATAGTTAACGACTAATCATAGAAGTTGACCAACATGACTTTTGTGGATAATTCGCTAATATTTCCAGAAAGGCCAAGAATGCAATTTTTGGATAAATATAATGGAAGTTATGATTATTTCAATCCTGCTGTCCAGAACTTCTATCAGATTCTCGCAGCTGTGGTAATCTATATATTAAAAATAGTAAATGATCAAATTAGGGAATCTGATCAACTTGACTACTGTAGATAATTCTTTAAGGTTTCTAGGGAGACCAAGAATGCAAATTGTAGATAAACATAATGGGAGTTATGAGTTTTGGAACGTTGCTGTCCAGTATCGACTGCTAGTTCATCATTTTGCGTGAGTAGAATAATTATTCGAATTGTTGGGTTTGGGATTTGTGTAGGATCGATGACGTTTAAGTAAGTGTTTTGAATTGCTATGGTCAACGTTGTGACTGAATATTTATTGTAGGTGGGGTAACCTCGGGTGTGTTGTCTTCTTCACACCAACCCGGTGGTCGTTTCTAGAAGGCAGGTACATTTTAGAGAATATTGGATATTTGGTGGTACAAATTGGCTAAATGACTGTTGTTATTGTTATTCATGTCAAGTATGAGTATTTCCAGTTATTTATATGCTTTCGTTAATTGATGATGCATATTGGAAAATATGGAAGTTATTCATTTCATTTCATTCCAATGAGGTCCCCATGCTTGAGATATGTGCAATGAGATCCCCGTATGAAAAAGGACGGGCACTAGATCCCCGTATTCTCAAATATGGGCGAGTGAACACTAACGGGTGTTACACTCAGCTATACCGGTATATGCAAAAGTAGAGACATGTGCATGATCTGCATTGCATTCATGAAATTTACTTATGTAATTGAGATAATGGGAATGATCTATCACTGATTTAATGTTTCATATGTTGTCTATTTGTACTTGCTAAGTCTTGGACTCACGCTTGTTTATTTGATGTTTTAGGTGATCGTTGGCGTCAGCATACATTGGGATGGAAGTAGATCACATCGTTATCACTTTTGTGTAGCACTTCACTTCATTTCATGAATTATCCACTTTGAACTTGTAATAATTGGTTAAATTATGGTCCCTTTACCTTCTTGGAGGTGTCTATACGGAGACTGGCCTATCATTACCTCTTTGCTGCACAACTACTTTTCGCGTGTGTACGATCTCTTGGTTAGTCCCAGAGACGGGGCTAGGCGGTCTTTTTTTAGACTAGCCTTTGCATGACAATTTGTTTGTCGTTGTTGGCTTTTGGCCGTTTTTTTGTTTTAAGCTTTTAGCTGATAGTGGTGGAATGGCTGTGTGCATCCCTAGTTAGTGCAGAGGCCGAAAGTTGTACTTCTATTCTCTAAAAAATTAAACAAATTACCTAAACAGAATGTTTGCAAAGTTGAGTTTTCACGACAAGCCCAAACGCCTCGATTGGGCCAACGTCCAAACTCCAAAGGGCCCTTGTACGATCTTCTACTTCGAGGGCCATCGGATTATGGCCATTTAGGCTAACAATGTACATGGTTTATTTATATCGATTATACGCAAGCACAAATTTGCGGACTTACATGTCCACATCTTGAAATACACCACTTCGCATGAATCGACCAAAACTAAACGACATTTCATGTTGCGTTACATCCTGCTGGAGTATATAGTCGACTGCAAAATGAAGGAGAAGAACACATGGGCTTCCAGCTTAACTTCCTCGTCCAATCGCGCCTAATTAAGCACATTTTCATGTGAGTACATCAGCTGCCTGCCTTCTATGGAGAGCTCTCATTGAGCCACGAGCGAACACGAGTTGAACTTTGACATTGACCTCTGCTGATTCGGCCTTAAACGCTGCACCACTTTTGAACGTGGGTGCTTGGGGAAAGAGCAAGACAATGTATACAATTTGTTTTTACAGAATATGTACAAAACCTTCAAGGAGGTGACTATGGGAATGTGCACGAATCTCACGGAGATCCAACATGCGCTCCGAAAACTTTAATTGGAGGGTGCAGATCAAAAGTTCACATGTTGGTGCATGCATGGATTGTTCTTCAAACGGTTTTTACAAGTTTGTTACTGGTACATGGAAATTTCCCAGTGGAGACATAACCAAAAAAAAAAAAAAACCTTACTTTGCTCCCATAAGCTTAGATGCTCACCTGAAGACAGCACTAGCCTAAACCAGCAAGGCAGCAACCATGTGATCGATATCAGGTGCTCCCGATATCAGTGACGAGCTGATAGAAATCGCAGCCTAATTTCTTTCTATCATGACGCGTACACCACAAGTAGGAGTATACACTCACCGAATTAGCTCCGGAGACTCGACGTGCCTGGTCCTTTTCTAGTATCCTACATCCATACAGAAGCACCGGCCAGCACAATGACACCACAGCTAGCAATGAGAAAGACCCAAATCCCTACATTGCGTGCAAGAAAGAAAGTACTACTACTCAGCAACAGAGATACTAGGCACTAGGCAGAGACCAAGAAAAGAAGATTAAGAATCTATTATATATAGTTGCCTAACCTACACCACAGCTACAACTGTTGTACACAGAAATTGGAAATTAATGGGCCACCTCTCATGAAGAGCTGGATGCATGCCAAGACAGAAAAGCCATTGACAAAGCTTGGAGCTTCGCAGTAGCCTAATCAGCTGTCTATCCGGCCCTTTCTTCGGCCTTGGGAGGCCACCGGTTTTTATATGTGAGCTTTGCACGTGCACAGGCCAGGAAAGCATATAGCCATGTCAGGTCAGGGTGGACTATTCCAACATCTGGATCAGCCTATCGGGTTTATAAGTTCGTTGAGTGTTGTCTCATTGACTGTTACAACATGACTAGGATTGCCCATCTTTTTCTGACATTTTATTCTCTCGGGTGAACCGATCGGTAGGCCTAACCTGGTAGGAAGCAGATCCTTTGTATCGAAGGAAAAAAAATACAGAGGATCTACTACTAGCATTATAATATTGTGTCTATCGTACAAATCAAAATAAACGATCTAGAGCTAGTGCTACAGTACCAGAGTAAATAGTAAAATCGCTAAGGTATTTTCGCTACCGTAAGTATGCACGGTTTCTACCGTGGTTTGCTGGGGTATTACTGTATAATATTGTTAATACAGACTCAAAACACTGTTTACATAGTGTTCTCTATGGTAACAGCATAAAATCCCAATCCAACTCGGTAGGGTGTCCATTTTGTAACAACCCCGATTTTCGGGATCGTTAAATCTTTCACAACTACTCAGGATGTGCAGTTGTGAAGTAAGTAGCATTTCAAGTAAGCTTCCGATTACAACAAAAATTAGGCTTTTATTACATAAGATTAAGGCTTAACATCCATTTTTAACCTGATACGGGTATCTAAGCCCAAAGTTAATATAATACAAGACAAAAGAACTTCCAACCACAGGCACGCTTGAGCACGGTCGAGACCTAGTAACAGTAGCCACTTCATCTGGGGTCCACCAAAACTTTCCTCATTAAGATCCTCTACATTTTCTTAGGTTTCCTTTGTAGATGTTTTGTAAATATTGTAAGAATGAGTACTACTGCCATACTCAACAAGCCACATGGAAATCCTAATTAATTACATGCTAGGATTATCAAAGGAATGATACAGTTTTACCATAATAGGCATATGTGGATGCATTTTGTATTTAAAGTAGTTTATCTTTAAAACAGTAAAACAATAATAAATAATAACATCAGGGGTTTCTCAACAATTGCACAAACCAACTTAACATCTCAAAATCTCTACTTATGCCTCTGTATTGGAATCACCCATTAACATAGCTTCATTAACCGGAAGCACGACGTATTCAAATACCTTTAATTATACACTCTGCAGAGTTGACCAACTTTACCCACAAGATATCTTAGACACATACTGTCAGAACATAGTCACGCAACCTGTTAGCATACGACTGAGCTGAGAGAACAAAACATTTTCACTGTTCATCCTTTTTAGCCTCTAGCCAGTAGGTCTATGGACCATACAGCCATCGGGAGACCACCGGCCATCAATGGAACTTGCACCCCGATGCTGACAGCACCTACCGTTGTATAGACCAGCAGGTGTCCCTTACCGGCCCACTCCTATCCCATTCTAGGTTCTATAAATATTCAATCGAAGGAGCAGTGTACTAAGCCAGGGAGGAATGACTACACATGTAGTTAAGTGATTTCTGTGTCTGTTACTTAGCACAAGGTTCTTATCCTTACCTGCCTTACAATGAGGCAATGGACCAACACCAACACGTGGCTGTCCACCCTTTAGGCCTCACCTTTGACTTACTTTTCCACAAGTTTATTAGGTTGTCCAACTTCCTGGTCTCAACCCTCAACTCTCCTTCAAAACCATTGGCGAACAACCAATACTCTTTGGATTATTTTATAAACACATTGTGACAAAGCTAATTATATAGCTATCATTTTATGTGAACTTGTCAAGGTGAATATGGCTTACAAAGGATGTAAACTTGTCAGGTTGAATATGGCCTACAAGGGCTAGGTGGGTTTGTATATGGGGTAATAGGATTTATCTATTTATCATGGCATTCAAAAGTATTATTTGAATATTAAAGCAATTGGCATAAATACAATAATGAAAGTAATAATATAAACATGTGAAAAAATAGGCGCTCAATGATCAAAGAAATGCGACTTGCCTCATTGCATAAAGTCTTCTAGATATTGATCTTGTCCAGCGTACTGACGCAAAAGCCAGTAACACCAACCTAATGGTGTTTGTCTCATGTCTCATGCACTGCCACGTGCATATACACTAGTAGGGTCTCTTGTGTTGTAACGGAACCATAAAAGAGAATGGTACATATTAGCAAATGGGATCGTAAACTGCATAATAAATATTAAAAAATCACACACATATAAATAAAAGAGAAAAGTACACTGTGGGTCCCTAAACTTGGCAGAGGGGTTCACTTGGGCCCCCAATCTATGAAAGTGTCCAATCCGGTACCTAAACTATTTAAGTGGGTCATCGGAGGTCCAAAATAGCTCGGACTGGCATTGACCGGTGACGTGGAACGTTGACCGTGCACGTGGACTCCCACCTCACCTTACTACCTCTCCCTCCACCAACTTTCCCCTCCTCTCACCTCACTTCGTCGCTGCCCACTCCCGCTCCACCTTCTCCGGCGCCCTCTCCTGCCCCGTCTTCTCTGCTCCATGGCGCCAGGCCCCCTTCCTCGCCTCTCTCCGCCTCCACTGCTCCTCTGTCCCCGTGGTCACCATCGACAAAAGAAAAAGAATCCAGTGATGCCGCTCCAGGATCTGAGTCGGCGGAGCCCACCTCGACGCCACAGCCTCCAAGTCCTCCGGATCTAGCCTCCGTCGTTGTCATGGAGCGTGTCGTCCTTGAGCTACCGCCTTTACCGAGGCTGTCACGTAGCCGCTCGCCGACGCCACGATCCATCACAACCGGCCATGGATCTCGGCGGATCCGGCTGGGCGGGGCTTGGCCGATGCGGCGGAGGAGGAGGCCTTCATCTTGGTGGTCTTGGACGCGGTCTTCACCTTGGGGGACGCCATGGGCTTCGGCCGGCTTGCCGGCGGCAACAAGCAAGCGGAGGGTAGCTTGAAGGAGTTCTTCACCTCATGAGCTTGCCAAGAAGCGGCGAACTTCTTTAGTCCGCACGGTGAGTCGCCCAAAGTTGGGTGGTAGCTACATCAGGCTTTCGCCTCGATGTGCTTCTCGATAGTGTCTTGGCCTTCGACCCTGCCCTCCTCCGGCGGCCAGTGCCTCCACCTCGAGCCGGACCTCGTGCTCACCCACCTCAGTCACCACCATCTCTCTCTCTCTCTCTCTTGACGCGCTTATGGAAATGTGATGCGAAGATCAGCGGTTGCTTCTACTTCTACTAGTGCGGCAGCGGCGGTGGTGGGTGAGTTGGCCGGAGGGGATGACGAGAGGATTTAAATAGCGGGGGCGAGGTGGGGGGCAAGGTGACGCGAACGGCGCGCCCGGAGAACACCCGCGCCACCATGTCCTCCGCCAGCTTCACTTGCACGTGGGCCTGCAAGCCAGGCTGGCGAGTCCACGTGCACGATCAATGTTCCATGTCACCGGCCAATGCCAGCCCAGGCTATTTTGGACCTCCGATGACCCACTTAAATAGTTTATGTACCGGATTGGACACTTTCATAAATTAGGGACCAAAGTGAACCCCTCTGCCAAGTTTAGGGACCCACAGTGTACTTTTCTCTAAATAAAAACATTAACTCCTCCTATTACAACACCTGCTACTCTACCCAGAAATTAAATTTTGAGCTCATAGATTGTTTACCTTTGGAAGTTGAAGTTGAAGTGGAAGTTAATGTCGACTTCCTTCCTCGACGCGCTTCCTATTTTCAGTCATTGTCGGCCGGCAAGGAAGAGGGTTACGCGTCAACGACCACCTTTTTCCACCTTGAACCCAGGCCGTGACTCGGTTCTCATAGCCATTGGCCTTTCCAGGCTTCCAGCCCTCGCCAGACACATCATGGTGAGGAGGTGGGAGGCTGGGGGAGGAGGCAGTGGCGATGTCGCGGTGGTAAGCGAGGCGGTGGCGACGCAGGGGAGGATTAGGATAAAGAGGACGCGGTGCGGTGAACTCGAGATGGCGGCGTGGCGAGGGAAGGGCGCCTTCATCTCTAGCTCTTCCTCGTGCGCTAGCGCTGCCTCCCCTCCCTTCTGTGGCGCCGCCACTTCTCCTCCAAGGTACTGCAGCCTCCACTCCTCCCTTCTCTCCTAGTGCCTTCTCCTGTTCCTAACGCCCTTACCGCTCCATCGCCTCCCCTCCCCATTACCTTCTCCTGTCATCAGCACTACCTCCTCGCTTCGCCGCATCCCACACCGCCGGACCCCCCCGGTCTTCGTGCACACCGCAGTTGCAACCCGCGGACTGAGTGTCCAAGGGGGTCGAGATCTCCGAGGCACAAAGTGAATGTCGGACAGACGTAGGTGGCGAATCGCAACGCAAGGGGACAGGGCGCAAGACAGGAAGGAGTGGGACAGCGAGGAATTTTGATGTATGCATGTGAAAAATTGGGGCGACGACGGTTTGCACTACACCATGGAATAGTATTAAGGGCAATAATCTGCTGAGGAAAAATGGGATGAGTGGCAAAACATGTGCCGAGAATATCCAAGAGATTAAGGGTCAGGTTATTTGCCAGTAATAATTATTGTCTACAACAACTTATCTGCCAGCTATATTTTTATATTAGCTACGATACATCTGCCCTAAAAAACGTCAACTAGGTCAATATATCTGCCGGGAATAACATTGGCCAAAACATTGGGCGGGAAGATGAAAAAAATAGAGGAGATAGGCGTGCAAGGGTACCTCTCTCCACCTTATCCCCTCACAAAAATCCTCAAGGTGCCTTCTCCCGACGGCGCCTTCCTCCCAGCGCCACCCTCCCTGGCCGCCTCTCCTCCCAGCACCACTCCCCCTGTTGCCGTCCTCCCTGGCAACTCCGTCCTCCCCGCGCCTCCCCTCCTCCCCGGCCACCCCCTCCTAGCGCCACCCCTCCTCCCCCGTTGCCCTCCTCCCTGGCCTCTCCCCGTTGCCCTCCTCCCCAGTTGCCCCATCCTCCCTGCATTGTGCTCCTCCCAACGGCGCTTTCCTCCTAATGCCGCCCTCCCCGCCTCTCCTCCCAGCGCCACTCCCCCCGTTGCCCTCCTCCTGGCCGCTCCATCCTCCCCATGCCTCCCCTCCTCCCTGATCGCCCCCTCCTAGCGCCACCCCTCCTCCCCCGTTACCCTCCTCCTTGGCCGCTCCTCCCCCGTTGCCCTCCTCCCCAGCCGCCCCATCCTCCCCACACTGTGCTCCTCCCCGGTCGCCCCCTCCTCCCCAGACGGTAGCTCCATCGATGGCAACCGGTCCAGCAGCGAGAGCGTTGAGCTCGACGGTGAGACCTATGCTTTGCTTTGCTAACTTGACCCCTTCTTGTCCTTAGGAGAAATTAAACAAATTTTTTGAGAAGTTTAGGTAAAACTGAAAATGAGTTGTTAATTATTGTCTTATTGTACCATTTAGTCCATTTCGAAAGAAAAATCACCAAGTGATAAGTGATGGTTTGGTGGTTGGCTCTTACGATGTGGATATGTGTTCTTGCTCAAGCTGTGAATGACTCTTCTAGCTAGTGGCTGAACTAAACTTAGTTAAAAACCATAGTATATCTTTTAAACATTTGTTGGGTTGAAATTGAATGAACTTATTGTTGCAGTAGCACCTGCTCATCCATTGATCACCTTTAGCCAACTATTGTGACAGACTCATAGTAGCATTAATTCCTGTTGGAAGTTTGTACTTTTTTGTTGTTCTTGATTACCATCCTGTGAGAATGTTCTATGTTCTAAATTGGTCGAACTAAACCCTATGAGTTATATATAGTGTTAGTGGCTGCACTAGCCTGTGTATATGTGTGGCTGCTGGCTCATCAGTGGCATGTCAGAAGATATCAGTTTAACCATGACATTTTTTTTTTGGAAATGCATAATTGCGACTTCCATTCTAGTCACTCTTTGACCAGAGTAGTACTTTCCAAATAATTGTTGTTTCATAGTGGGAAGTAGTACTAGATAAGCCAACTGCTGTATTGGCAAATCTGTAATGCAAAATTTGATTTGAACAGTCGTGCTAGACAACTAGAGAGAACGTCTTTCTCATCCAACTTTATTTATATTTTGCATCTTGTGGTCATATATCAAAGAAGTTTATTGACTGTCGTGTTGCGCGGACATACAGGTTTATATATACCATTGTTAGTTATCATGAAAGTTGATGTCATCAGGAACTAGATTCTTTGGCAAATTAAACTATGAGTAATTAATTTTTGCCATAATTTTACCATGCAGGACGAGTTCTAGCTTGCATTATTTAAAAACAGAAGGAAGGAAATTTTTTTTTCACTAATTGGGTATCCATCACCTAGGCAACCATTCTCATTTAGGTTTTGATATGTTACATGGTGATATTACATAACGTGTGTTATCACGTTCAGTTGTATTTACATGAAATGTTCCTTGTAGATATTCAACCTTTTTGATGTCAAGAAAAGGGGTATCATCGATTTTGGTGACTTTGTTCAAGCTTTAAATGTATTTCATCCAAACATCCCGATGGAAGAGAAAATTGATTATAAGTTGTTGGCTTGTTGCCCTTCTGTTTCATCCTGGCTTTGTAGATACTATACCTTCACTTTCTAAAAGTTTGAACTGGTTAACAGTTTCCTTCAGGCTATATGATATGGACGGTACAAGGTTTATTGAACGGAAGGAGGTAATTTCTAAACTCACTCTGGGTCTATGCATCTGCACATCTTCTCTAAGTTCTGATTTCTTGTTGAAATTTACTGAAATCGTCCTACAGAAGAAATATGTGTTGCTAACAATCTAATAGTTTGTACGCTTATGTACTATTGAAATAATATAAGTTAACACATGCAATAATATACCTCCTATGATCCTATCCTTCATTTTTCAACTAAAACTTAGATTGTAATCCTCGTGTACAGGTAAAGCAGATGTTGATTGCTCTTCTAGGTGAATCATAAATGTGATTGTCTGATGAAATTATCGAGACAATCCTGCACTAGATTTTGGACATTTCATATAAAAAATTAGTTAATTGTTTCTTGAGTTGTAGATAATTCTTGTGGCTTATAACAGAGTTAACACTTACAGTGACTTATGTGGTTAATGATGACAAACATTTTCAGATGCTGATACAAATCAGGATGGGAAAATAGATAGAATAGAGTGGGAGAATTTTGTCTCTAGGAATCGTTCCTTGTTGAAGATAATGACTCTTCCATACCTCAAGTGAGTATGATAAAAAAAAAGATATTCAGCAGCATTTTGCCGCAACTATATTATCTCTCCGTGTCCAAAGGAATTAACGATGTATCATTCCAAAGATTAGTTGAGGCCTACGCTTAGAAAATTTAAGGTAATTGAAGTAATGAACTTTGGTAATCTAAGTGCGATGTGAAAATAGAGGGGTAAATGGGGCAAGCTATGCACAATTCATTGACTTCTAAGTGTGAGTGGGGCTAACTAGTGTTGTATAGCTATGACAAGCACATTTTATTTACTGCTACTGGTAAATGTTTGCTTGACCTGTAGTTGACATTGTCTATTCCACTGTTAACCTATTACAAGATGTGTATTGTGTTCATTATTATTTTCTTGTTGCACACTTGTAGTATTATTTTTGTTCTAGGTTACTTTCATTTTGCATATGCTACCACCAGTAATATGTGCTGTGTGCCTGTGTTTTTTCCCTGAAACTCATGGGCCTTGAAGGCTAACTTTAGCAGGTATTGTTTGCCTCAAAAGTGTTCTCTATTTCTTCTTAAAGCTATTTCAATGTTGTAATGGAATGTTGCTTCTCTGCAGCATGTTACTAATGAGGGCATAGCCTTAGTCAAACAGGCTGAAGATGCTACTAGTAATAAAAAGGTGCCACATTTTATATATTCAACCATTGAATTTTTATGTTTTTTGTTTGTATTATTGTTTTCTTAGTACATTGATTTGATTTTTTGGGTAGTAATCCAGTGGTACGTTTTTCATCAATTTGCTGGAGTTTGTACTGAACTCTTGCTGGTATATGCTTAGTGTAATTTAGGCTGCTGCTTCAACAGATTGCTCTGCACTCTACTAGCCACTTCAGAATTATTATTGTAATACGCAGATAAAAGAAGATCGAAAGTTAGTGGGACCATCACAACAAGCCGGGCGAACACGAGGTAATTCCAACAATTAAATTCTTACATGGTGGGGGGCATACATATTGAAAGAAAAATAAAGTCTTTGGCTGCCAAGGAACTTAGTAAAATGTACTAGCTAGGTAGCTAGATATTGTACTGTGGCTAGCTAGGTGCCTAGCTTCTCTCTGGTTACATGGATCCTTCCTTTCTTCTTCTTTTATAGCCAAATTAATTCTTAGATACTTTTATCTCTAACGAAAAGAAATGCCATCCGCTGCAGGCTAAAAACAAATGCAAGTGTCTGTTAGTGTAGCCCATGTTAGCTTATGTTTCAGTTTTTTAACTGAGACTTTAGGTCTGTGGGGAAGAAGTTAGCAAAGAATATTTCTCTGGCTTTTGCTGGAATGAGATGGACACAAATATTATGAAACAAAAAGGAGGGAGAATAAACTGACAAGGAGGGAGAATACTATGAAACAAGGCATTTGGTTAACTTTATTAGTGATTCAATAACTTCGCAGGCTAAAAAAAGTTCTTTTACTTCTTTTCTTTCAGTAAGGTTAAAGTCATATGAGTTAGTGATTAGGGAGTCAATGACACTCATTAGCTGGTCAGATATATCCTATTACCATAACCAGGTCAGATGTATATTTGTCATGCGTTGTTACTCCTCGAAATGTTACCATTAGGTGAAAAGGCTGACTGTTATGCATTCTATACAAATTCTTCCTTTGGTTCGAAAGTACAAGGTTCTCAATTTGAATAGAACTGATGCTAGGGTAGGAAATAACGGTCTACCTTTGGAGATCCAGAAGTTGCATTGCCGAGTGAATTATGCTTCACTGAAATTCACCTTTCAAATTAAAGAATTGGGTAGGTGAGTAATTAGAATGCTCCGCCAGAATGGCCCCTTCTTGGTTTTTCATTTACGATATGAAATGGATACGCTAGCTTTCTCTGGCTGTACTGAAGGTTGCACTCGTGAAGAGGCAGAAGAGGTCACAGGAACGAGGTAGAATTTGTTGGCTCTCTTACCATTCATTCTAGTCACTTAATTCATGCAGATTATTTTGACCTTTTTTAAGAAGATTATTTTGACTAAGTGAGGTCTTATAAAAGTACATTGTGTTTCGTCGCATATTAACAGTTGAGTTACTCAATGGCCTCAAGTATGCTTACCCATGGTGGAAAGAGAAAGTAATTAACTCTTACGCAAAAAGAAAAGATGGACTTTGCCCTTTGACGCCAGAGGAGATTGCTCTTGTCCTCGAGGCGTTGGACATTGATGTATAAGCAAATATATATTGCACCGGAGAAATATATGGTGGAAAATGCAAAATGACTTCTCTTACTTCAACAGATCCCAATGTGGTATGGACCAAATGGTGCATATGCATCTATGATGACATCGGTCAGATATACTATCATTACTCGCATATCTCTTTTCCCCTTTTTGCCGATGTATTGACAAATGATACATACGTGAGAAATGAGACGCTTCTGGAACCATCTAATCTCATGTTCTTTCAGAACCGTTCATCACAAATGGCAGCGCTGGATTACTTGATATCATTGGAAAGTGATATATTTATTCCGACATATGATGGTAACATGGCTAAATGTAGGACCGGAAAGGCGACTAGAGGCGGGGGGTGAAAAGGAGCTCACTTAAATTTTTCACCTCGTTCGAATTCAACACAATATCACTCCAATAGCTATGAGAGCTACGAAGATCAACAGTTAAGTACAGCAGAATACTTATCTTGGATCCGAACCAAAATCCCCAAGACAATGAACCAAAAGGACACAAACCCAAAAAGAGCGGTCAGACCAGCGTGTAATGGGCGGTCAGACCAGGGTGCGGTCTGACCGACATGTAAAATTCATCGACCGAACGACGACTGTATATTAATGACCAAAACTAAAACGAAAATCGGTCTAACTTTTGATCTACACAGCCAACTTCGACCAAATTTGGAACACACCTTTCTAAGGATATTAGGAACCTATTCCAAGCAGAGATTGAGTAGATCCACGTCAAAGTTTTGACCTTTTTCTATTCTACCAAAGGAAGGTTCAAAACCGAGCAAAAACGAAAACTTAATCAAAACCTTGCTCGTGGGAGATTGATGATCTAGGTGATCTTAGAGATGTTCCCACATGTCACAACAAGGTAGAAGAGGGCACGAAACAAACCAAAAACCAAAGGATCAAAGATGGACTCAAAATCACCAAATATGGAGGAAGAACACAAAGAGTACTCAACTTAAGGAATCATCCATAGATTGATCTGAGATTGAGAGAGTTTACAGTCACTCCATCCATGAAGGACAAAGCTCAATCCATGAGCACACAACTCAACTCATCTCCCTAGATCCCTAAGCCTCTCCTCTTTCTCCCTAAGCCCTAAGACAAACTAGGGTTTACAAAATGAAATCCTTGGTGGCTGTTTGACAGCAACCACCCCTATTTATATGGAGGCTTAGCTTCTAGAAGAGAAACCCTAATGGACTCCCGTTAAGGCCCAGTACAAACGGGTCACACACGCACGTATTTTAAAGCGCCGTCTTCACTTCTCTTGACCTAAACCGCTTCTCCATGCTCCGACTTGCGCCGCGGTTTAGCCAAAAGTCACAAAGGCAGTATTTGGTGAAATTACCAAAATACCCCTTCTCGATCCTTCTCCATGGACCGAGTCCAATCCTGTTGAAGCAATCGCCTGCTTCGCCACGTGTAGGTAGATCAACGGCTCTCATCATGTCAGCAACTCTCTCCCATCCAGATCCCACCGGAACCACCAAGGCACTTGCACCGACCCCTACGCCGCTTGATCCAACCAGTTGTATCGAACTGCCCGTTCGATCAACCTCGTCCATTCTGCGCCATGCTTGAGTCACCTGACCTCACCCGGCATCCATGATCGTTCTGGACCTCAGCTCTCCAAGCTTAGTCCTGATCCTCATCGCCGTTGACCGTCGTTGACCTACAAGCCATCTCCACAGCAATAGACAGAGAAATCGTCTCCGGGAACAAGTTCTTCACAACTTGACCCACGTTAGCTCAAAGCATGCAATATGCAACACATATGCATTATCAACAAGGATATGACTAATCCCAAAATCAGTTAACCAAATATATCAAACAACCAACACCAAATCGGTCGATCATAGTTCAACTGCTTGGTCCAAACCGCACCAAAGCCGATCTCGACCGGTCATTGATCCGGCGATCGATCGCTCATGACTCGACAAATTTTTAACTTCGCCGAAAACGCATGAAACTTCAAACCAAAAGCAACATCGCCAATTGTAACATCATCCTAAGATCATAGGCATATCCCTATGGCATCCACAATCTCCCCCTTGATGAACACATTAGCAATCTCCTAGAAAATGTAAGTTTGTGGTTTGAAAAGTAAAATACTCGTAGTTTCGCGCAAAGGCACAACTTGGTCCATGAGCAAGGGAAAACACTGAAAATGACCATGGCTTCAGAATAGCATAGGTAAGTGAGGTAAGACAAAGAAAGCACAAAAGCTTCAATTTTCAAATAAAAGCCAAAAATCTCACTTAGGTCCATATGAAAGAACAATTGTTCTATTTGACCTTTGATCATTGTGAGTCTTCTAGAATTGCGAATCAAAATCAGAAAAAGGCAATAAGACTAAAAGAATGCAATTGAGATGCTCCCACTCACTATGATCACCAAATTTCCAGAAAATCCATTTTTTCCCTAAGACTCCAAAAAGCTCTAAAACAACATTTTACCAATCTTTCTCCCCCTTTGACAATGAATTCATCAAGGTGCATGGTAGAAGATAGAGCATGAAAGGAATGGAATGGCTGCAATTTTTTCAATTTTTTCATTTTTTCATTTTTTTTTTAATTTGAGCAAAAGGAGCCATGAAGATTATCCATAAAGACTGTACAAGTATTACACCAAGCCATATTATGTGAAGAAGCTATGTTCAATCATGGCAAAACATGTACAGCAAAGCTAAGGCCAAAATAGCAATAATCTGAGATTAAATGAATTGATAGCACGACATGGTGCTCAATATCATAGTTTAACTAAAGGTATCCAAAAATGAGTCAAGCCATGTCTATAAGCAAAATGGAGACCAGAAACTAGAAATTGAGTCAATTTTGAGCACTATGAGTTCAATTTTGAATCAATTGGTTCAAGCATTTAGAATTTAGCACTTTGAGCATTTTGCTGAAAATAATTGGTTTTATCTTAGTAAAACAAGTCCTGGACTAGGAGCCATCCACAACTGCCTCCTAAGCTTCAACCAATTGCCAATTTATTTCCTTAGCATTGTGCTAGATCTCAAGCCTCACTACGACCATCCCGAGCAACAAAAGCTTAAGAGAGTGGTCTAGGTCATCCAAAACTCCCCCTGAGTTCATGCCTAGTGCAATGGCAAGCCGTCTCATGAGAAAGAATTGGTGAGATCAGTTTTTTCGCACAGAAAAACTCATTTTTCATTTGCTTGACTTAAGAATTATCATAACTCAAGTTACAACTCAAAATAAGTTTAAGACTCAATTAAGCCTATATGACATGTCATGAATCATGAGAGGATCACTATAGCAAAACTAGTCACAAGATCCAACAAGTCATATTATGATTCACTTTGCTCACAGATAATAAATCTAGCATGACAAAAGCTAAGCTATACAAGAAAAGCCATAAAAGAATTCTAACAAACTATCACAAGACATGGCAGGGTATAAATTATGAAATCATGTCATACAAGAATAATAATCAAAGCTCCATGAGTTTATATTACAATGCAAGTTGTTGAATTTTAAAATGCATTATGATACAATGAATATAAAAAGAGCAAACTCCTCCTCAAAATAGGCCAAGAGGACTAATAACCCCAACTCTCCCCGCAAGAAGGTAAAACGAGAAGAATCAAGAGCTTTAGTGAAAATGTCAGCAACCTGTTGCTCAGACTCGACAAAATGAAGCACAACGTCACCTTTCTCAACATGGTCTCTAAGGAAATGATATCTAACGTCAATGTGCTTGGTCCGTGAGTGTTGCACTGGGTTTTTGGCAATGTTAATGGCAAAAGTGTTGTCACAGAAAAGATGAACACTACCCAAAGACAAGAGTAGATAAGATCTACAGAACCTGAGAGCAACTACTCGCTGCAGCTACATACTCGGCCTCGGCAGTGGACTATGCAACAGAGGGCTGTTTCCTAGATGACCAAGAGATAAGAGATGTGCCTAAGAAATGACAAGAGCCAGAAGTACTCTTCCTATCCACTCTACACCCCGCAAAATCAGCATCAGAAAAAGCCCAAATAGAGAGAGCAGAAGAAGAAGAATACCAAAGTCCAAAGTCAAGAGTGTCTTGGAGGTACCTGAATATGCGACACACTGCTTGACGATGAGAGGCACGAGGAAGCTCGAATCGAGCGCATGCACACACAAATAATTGTATGTCTGGCCTCGACGCTGTGAGGTAGAGGAGGGAGCCGATCATGCTGCGGTACTCCTTCTAGTCCACGGGCTCTCCATCCTCATCAGGGTCCAGCACGGTGGTGGCGACAATGGGAGTAGACATTGGCCTACTGCTTCCCATGTCGAAGCAATGAAGAATGTCCTTTGTATACTTACTTTGATGAATGAAGGTGCCTTCTTTCAGTTGCTTGACTTGAAGACCAAGGAAGAAGGTCAACTCGCCCATCATGCTCATCTCGAACTCCTTGCTCATAGAATCTGAAAATCTGAACACCAAAGCATGAGAAGAACCACCGAATATAATGTCATCCACATAAATCTGAACTAACAAAAAGTCATTGCCATGCTTGAGAGTGAACAAGATTTTATCAACTATTCCCATTTTAAAATTATTTTTAAGCAAGAAACTCTTAAGCCTATCATACCAAGCTCTAGGGGCTTGCTTCAGTCCATACAAGGCTTTGGAGAGTTTATAAACATGGTTTGTGAACTTGGGATTTTCAAAACTAGGTGGTTGCTTGACAAAGACCTCTTCTTCTATGAAACCATTCAAGAAGCACTTTTGACATCCATTTGAAATAGCTTGAAACCCTTGGATGCCGCAAATGCTAGCAAAATGCGAATAGCTTATAATCTAGCTACAGGAGCAAATGTCTCTTCAAAGTCTAAGCCTTCTACCTGGGAATAACCTTGAGCTACAAGCCTAGCCTTGTTGCGAACTACCAACCCATCCTCACTTTGCTTATTTTTGAAAACCCATTTTGTTCCAATTACATTATGATTAGGTAAAGGTTCAACTAAGGTCCAGACTTTATTTCTTTCAAAGTTTTCAAGTTCTTCATGCATTGTATTGACCCAAGAGGCATCAGAAAGAGTATGGGTGACATCTCGGGGTTCAAAAGAAGCAACAAAAGCAGAATGTGCATGAGAATCAGGAGAAATAAATCTGGAGCGAGTGACTCGCTCATGTAGATCCCCAATAATCTGCTCAGGTGGATGCTGTCGCTGAATGCGAAGAGGGGCTCCTGGTGCAGAAGTGGCCTCTACCTCATGGGTTGTGGAAGTAGGAACAGAGCCACTCTGATCGTCGGTGAAGGTAGGAAGAGGCTGCTCATCTGAAGCTGGTATAGTAGAAGTAGGCTCTCCAACCATGTCAGAAGGGACTTGAGGATGGATTGGGTCCTCATCCTCAGAGTCATCATCGACAAAGATGCTCTCAGAAACCTATGAACCTGCATCATCAGGTCTAGTACTAGGACTAGCCTCATCAAAAATGACTTCGCAAGTCTTAACAATTTTGTTAGTGTCCAAATTAAATACACGATAGCCACGAGAATGAGCAGGATATCCAAGAAAAATGCCATCATGACATCTAGATTCAAATTTATCCAAGTTGCCATGTTTAAGAATGAAGCACTTGCAACAAAAAATCTTGAAGTGAGAGACTTTATGCCTATGACCAAATCTAAGCTCAAACGAAGTCTTGCCAATCACAGATCTCAAGAAAACCCTATTTGACACATAACAAGCATTAGAGATCGCCTCAGCCCAAAACCTCCTAGTTGTGGAATGCTCATCTAGCATGGTCCTAACCATCTCTACAAGGGTCCTGTTCTTCCTCTCTACAACACCATTCTGCTGGGGAACTCTAGGTGAAGAAAACTGGAGCTCTAGTCCCCTATCAGTGCAGAAGGTAGCAAAGGAAGAATTCTTGAATTCTGTCCCATTGTCACTCCTAATGGCTCTCAAAGCTCCAGGAAGATCAACAACTAGTCTAAGGACCAATTCTCTAAAGAAGCCAAATGCCTCATCCTTAGAAACCAGATAATAGACCCATGAATACTTGGAGAAATCATCCACAATCACAAGCACATACCATTTCCCATAGACAGACTGGACTCTAGAAGGGCCAACTGTGTCTAAGTGCAAGAGCTGACCAGGTCCATCTGTCATCACTAAGGTAAGAGGTGGATGAGAAGCAGAAACCATCTTACCATGTCTACAGGGTGTGCACACAAGGTCTCTAACAGCCTTCAGCCTTGGCAAACCTCTAATCAAATCCTTGCTACTGACTCTAGTCAAGTGATCGAAGCCTATGTGACCAAGCCTACGATGCCACAACACTAGATCATGGGAGTCAGAAGCTAAAAGACACATAGGGCTAGAAGCAGAAGAGAAGCTGAAATCAGCACAAAAGATCCTCTCAAACCTGGAGATGTCAAAGACAAGCTCACCCGAGAAATCTAGAACTCTACACTCACCACTCTTAAATCTCACCTCTAGACCCTCATCAAGCAGCTAGGAAACAGATAAAAGATTATACCCCCAGCTTACTTACCAAAGCGACGTCTTTGAGCATGAACTTGTTATTGACGCGCACTGTGCCCTTAGCTGTCACGGTCCCAGTAGAAGCATCCTCAAATGTGATCAATTCATTGCCGGATGCACATGTGAGGGAGGAAAACCATCTAGAATCTCCAGGCATGTGTCGAGAACACCCAGAGTCAACAAGCCATATGTCCTCCTTCCTCGCACGTCGGACCTAAAGAGCACGAACAGGAAACATCTGTGCCTCAGTACTGGGGTTAGTGATAAAAGACTTGAGAATCCAGTACTAAGTCACACGATGCTTAGGCAAAGCAGTAGAAGCAGCAGTAAAATGGTTAGGAGCAAAATCATAAGAATGCACATGAGAAATACCTAGACCTCTCCGAATCGACCTACCAAAAGGTCGGTACTCCCCCTGTCTAGATGCTACCCGCGGTCTCTCCTCACGATATCCTAAACCAAAACGCTGCCTAGATCCACCAAAAGAGTCAAATATGTCATCTACGAACCTAGGCCTATGTCTAGCAGGAAAAATAGGCTGCTTGGCTCTAGAGACTACAGCAGGTGAAGGAACTCCTCTAATGGTTCTCAAAGCACTCATCCTCTCCTTCCTCTCAATCTTGGCTCTACGAAAGCAGAACTCAACAATGTAGCCATCCTTCTTGTAGAAGGTGCAATGGTACTTGACCTTTTGAGGGGTCTGACCTGTTGAAGTAGAAGCACTTGTCTTGCTAGAAGGAGTTTGGGCAAAAACCTGCAGATTTAAAGACTATCTTGGATGGCTTAGGGGGTTCTACCTCAAACATACCACTCTCAACAGCTCTTACAACCTTAGGTGGGTGGTTCTTGGAATGCTCTAGGGAATTAAATCCTAGGCCACTATTGTTCACACTCACCTTAGATTGATCAAGAATCATGTTTAAGTTCTTTTTCCCACTAGTAAATCTCTCAAGAGTCCTGTTAAGGTAGTCATTTTGTTTGGCTAGCTCCTTACATGAGGCACACTTATTTGACTTGACAGCCCTATCATACCTCTCCTTATAGTGAGCTACCTCAGCTTTTGAAGCCTCACAAGACACACAATAGTCATCCCTAATCCTATCCAACTGCTCTTTGAACTTAACTCTAAATGCTTCTTGTATCTTATCTACATTCTGCCCAACTTCAATACAAAGAGTACAAGAATTAGAGTCAACAACTTTTTTGGAAGCAGTCATAGACATGGATTGTTCAATTTTAGCTTTCTCCTCAAGAGTTTTGTTTAAGGCATCATTCTCAATTGTGAGTTTAATACAGTTTTCACATGAAGCAGTTTTAGAATAAAGAACCATTTCAATCATCTCCTTCGCAATAGCATCCATACAAACATGACTAGGACTTGACTTGAGAGAATCTAGTTCATCAAAAGCATCTTTCAGTTGATTAGCAATAGAGGAATGAGCAGATTTCAGATTTGCTAGTTTATTAAGCAAGCTAGAGCAAGAATCACAATCAGCAGGATTAATGGATTTGAGCCTATCAACTTCTAGGTTCAAGTCATCAATCATGGTATCATGTTTCCTAATCGTTTTTGCTTGCTTATTCAGTTTTTGTTCAGCAAGGACTAAAGCACGTTTCATATCAGCAAGTGAAGGACGTACCTCATCGGGATCGCTGAAAAGGTCATCGTCATTGGAGGAGTCGACGTCATGGCTGTCCCTAGCCATGAAGCACATACCAGTGAAGTCCTGGGCCTTCTTCTTGCCATGAGAGTCGTCGTCGTCGTCCGTCTCCGAGTCAACATCGCTCATGTCAACACTCTCAAGAGCGGCAAGGACCTGGATGACGAACTTGCGATAGTTGAGTTTCTTGCCTTTCGTATCTTTAACTTGAGGACACCTCCAAGAGTCCTTCTCCATCTTGCCCTTCAGCCTGGGGCACTTGGAGCGAATGTGGTTCGGTTCACCACACTCAAAACAAGTGACAGGGCCACCTTTCCTCCTGTTCCTCATCTTGTTGTATACTCTGAAAAATTTTGTGGATAGGAGGGCTAGATCATCCTCAGGTAACTTCTCTAGCTGCTCATCACTCAGAGAATGCAAAGCGGACAAGGAAAAACTAGATGAGCCAAAATCCAATGAATCAGAAGAACTACCCTTAGATGGGTCGACCACCAAAGCCATCGACTCTGTCTTGGGGAGACGCGAGATAAAGTCAATCTCATGCGTCTTCAACCTCGAGTAGAGCTTATCCATGGTAAGCTTACTCATGACAGTGTTGTCATTGATGGATGTGATCATCATCCCCCAGACCTTCACATCAAGAGCACCCAAAAGCTGGCATGCGTTCTCAGACTCAGTGAAAACAAGATCTACTGCACGTAGGTCATGAAGAATCTTGGAGAACCTCCCCAACAAACTCATCTAAAGACTCACCGTGCCTTTGCTCGATCTTTGAGTATTCTTTCTTGAGTGGTTCTGCCTCACTTCCTTGATCGCAGAGAGCCCTCGTGGTAGTCACAAAGGGTTCTCCAGATCTCGTGAGCAGACCTCAAATGAGCCACGCTACCAAACTCGGATCGACTAAGACCTTGGATCGAAAGTTCCTAGCATTGCTATTAGCCTCAACATCTGGAGTGATCACATCGTCATTGGCTGGCACGACATATGGATTTTTGACTTTAAGCCAAATAGCGTGCCCTTGAGCCTCGATGTAGGCATGCATGCGTGCCTTCCAGTAAGCAAAATCAACTCCATCGAAAACAGGTGGTTTGGTTGAATACTTGTCAGTCGGCATGGCTCCAAAGACCGGTTAAGATCTATGGGAAGAGCTAATCGGGCTCTGATACCACTTGTAGGACCGGAAAGGCGACTAGAGGGGGGGTGAATAGGAGCTCACTTAAATTTTTCACCTCGTTCTAATTCAACACAATATCACTCCAATAGCTATGAGAGCTATGAAGATCAACAGTTAAGTACAATAGAAGACTTATGTTGGATCCGAACCAAAATCCCCAAGACAATGAACCAAAAGGACACAAACCCTAAAAGGGCGGTCAGATCGGCGTGTAATGGGCGGTCGAGGGAAAAGCGGTCTCGACCGCATGTAAAATTCACCGACCAAACCCGACTGTATAATCATATATACCAAACCAAAACGCAAATCGGTCTAACTTTTGATCTACACAGCCAACTTTGACCAAATTTGGAACACACCTTCCTAAGGATATTAGGAACCTATTCCAAGCAGATATTGAGTAGATCCACGTCAAAGTTTCGACCTTTTTCCATTTTACCGAAGGAATGTTCAAAACCGGGCAAAAACGAAAACTTAATCAAAACCTTGCTCGTGGGGGATTGATGATCTAGGTGATCTTAGAGATGTTCCCATATGTCACAGCAAGGTAGAAGAGGGCACGAAACAAATCAAAAACCAAATGATCAAAGATGGACTCAAAATCACCAAATATGGAGGAAGAACACAAAGAGTACTCAACTTGAGGAATCATCCATAGATTGATCTGAGATTGAGAGAGTTTACAGCCACTCCATCCATGGAGGACAAATCTCAATCCATGAGCACACAACTCAACTCAACTCATCTCTCTAGATCCCTAAGCCTCTCCTCTTTCTCCCTAAGCCCAAGACAAACTAGGGCTTACAAAATGAAATCCTTGGTGGTTGTTTGACAGCAACCACCCCTATTTATATGGAGGCTTAGCTTCTAGAAGAGAAACCCTGATGGGCTCCTGTTAAGGCCCATTACAAACGGGTCACACACGCACGTATTTTAAAGCGTCGTCTTCACTTCTCTTGACCTAAACCGCTTCTCCACACTCCGACTTGCGCCGCGGTTTAGCCAAAAGTCAGAAAGACAGTATTTGGTGAAATTACCAAAATACCCCTTCTCGATCCTTCTCCATGGACCGAGTCCAACTCGTCAAGCAATCGCCGCTTCGCCACGTAGTAGTAGATCAACGGCTCTCATCATGTCGGCAAGTCTCTCCCATCTGGATCCCACCGGAACCACCAAGGCACTTGCACCGACCCCCGCACCGCTTGATCCAACCAACAGATCGAATCGCCGCTCGATCAACCTCGCCCATTCTGCGCCATGCTTGAGTCACCGACCACCCGCATCCATGATCGTTTCCGACCTCGGCTCTCCAAGCTTAGTCCCGATCCTCCTCGCTGCTGACCGTCGTTGACTCGCAAGCCACCGCACAAAGAATAGACAGAGAAATCGTCTCCGGGAACAAGTTCTTCACAACTTGACCCACGTTAGCTCAAAACATGCAATATGCAACACATATGCATTATCAACAAGGATATGATTAATCCCAAAATCAGTTAACCAAATATATCAAACAATCAACCATTAATCGGTCGATCATAGCTCAATCGCCACCGATCGCACCAGTCCGGGTCTAATCGGTCATTGACCGCCGGTCTGACCGCTCATGACCTGACAACCCTTTAAACTTCGCTGAAAACGCGTGAAACTTCAAACCAAAAGCAACATTGCTAATTGTAACACCATCCTAAGATCATGGGCATATCCCCATGGTATCCACACTAAAGTTGTTGAGGGACATCGCATGTATATATTCCACTTGGTCATACACTCGTACTTCTATTTTGTCAATACATTATTAGACCTGAACATTTTCATACCTCTATTACCATACTGCATGACCTGCATGTTAGATTTGAACATTGTCAAACGTTTTTGACCTGAATTTTTGCAACCTATGTTTCATGGAGAAAATTATGTGCTTTATTGTTAAAAGATCCCTTCTTTTGGGATATAGACGATTGCTAACTTGTGGATATACAGTAACATATTTTGTGTCATTTGCTGATACAGTTACACGGGTTTCAAGAAAACAATCCTATTGGATCTCTTCTTTTTTTTTTATTTTATTAAATCAACTTCTGAGATAGATAGTTTTGACTTTGTAAATTTGTATTGTTTATTGAACTCTTCAGATGCTCCTGAATTCGATGCTAACCAATGTACACTTCCATGTTTTTTCTCCAAATTCAACCTGACTGGGATGCACTATGCTAGCCTTTGATCGCCCTGGATGGGGGTTAACCTCTCGACCTCGTAGAAAGGATTGTAAAGAGAAGAATGTGTCAAATCCGTATGAGCTTTAGTCACAGGTGATCCTTCTTACCATATACTCATATATTATGTCTTCCAAATTCAAGTATTTATGTGTTGAAGTAAACTATGGGAGAATTCAAGTATTTATGTATTGAAGAATGTGTCAAATCCGTATGAGCTTGAGTCACAGGTGCTAGCCTTATATCTTGTTTGGGCTTATATATAGTTTGTGGTTATTGACTTCCCGAATTTCTTTTCAGGTCCAAAACATAAGGGATGTTGAAGTTATTGTTTGTTGATGGAGTGAACGTCCTTATTTTGCAAATGGTGATAGCATGATGATTTCATTATGTGGACATCTACATTGTCGACTTCTTTTGCATGGATGTTTTGTACATGTCAAGGATAGACTAGTATTGTGGTAGAAGGGGTTAGAGTATTTCTTTAGGTTGAGTAGATTTTAGATGATTGTGTCGTCGTGGCTATATTTGAATGCTTAGAATTCTGAAATTGCATGCACTCTGTATGTATTGCACATGTATTGTTGTGCTTATCAGAACATTCATATTTTATGTTTATGTATTTTGCAAAATTTGAATTTCATCTATGTGCTGCAACTGTCTTTGATTGTTGATATTACATGTTTTTTGAGTTGTATGATTACCAAAATTGTATGTCTTCTAAATTATGGTTAAATGGTGCAAAAGACAATTGAGAGCAGTTAACTGTCGGCAATACAACTAACTGCCGGGGGAAAACAAACAATCGAGGGCAGTTAACTGCCGGCAATACAATTAACTGTTAGGGAAAAGAAACTCATCTAGGGCACTTAACTGCCGAGGAAAACAGATAATCGAGGGCAGGTTAATTTGAAAGCATCTAGGCCCCTAAAAATTGTTTTGGTAATTAATGACAATATGTGCATATGGGATTAACATGTTTATTGAGTATTTACAAGGTTAAGTCCCAATGGTAAAAATGACAAGTTGGAGATGCATGCTAAAGAACAACATGAAGATCAATATGGTTCAAAGACAAGGTACAAGTAGTCCAAGATCCTTTTTATGTTTACCGATCTTAGGAGAAAAGGATGGAAGACCGGATTTTTAGGTTAAATGCCGTACTATTAAGAGGGATCATGACTAGTAGCTTGATAGCATGTTCTTATGCCATTTGGATCAATATAGGATCATGCATGCACTTAGAATTTAATTTGAAAAGCCAACTTTGCATTCTCAGGATTATCGGTAGCACCGACGTTAAGTCAACGGTACTACCGCTCAACGGTATTACCGGGATAGTGGTGCGGTACTACCGCAACCCAGTTATACCGAAAAATAGTTGGCGGTACATAAATTCCAAAGTGACACCATTTTGGTTTGGTTGCAAACCTTGAGAGCGGTAGTTTCGGAGTTTTATAGGCGATACTACCGCAGCGCGGTATGACCGCATTTGTTCAGCGGAACTACCGCACCCCGGTGTTACTGAAAATGCAGTGGTACATTTTTTTCCCGTAGGTACCCTTTTGGGACTCGTGAAACGGTAGTACCACTCACATTTTCTGGAATGACTGTCAGCGGAACTACCACATGATCTATGGCGGTAGTACCGCACTGCAGTTCAAACGGCTATGTTAGAGGGAGTTAATGCCTCTGCGATAGCCGTTACTATGCGGTAGGCGAGGTGCGGTAGTACCGACCATTGGTTGGCGGTAGTACCGTATTTTCCTGAAAAGTTGGGGTTTCACCCCCAACGATCGTATTTGTTTGTGTGGGGGTATAAATACCCCCCCCCGACCTGCTCAAGGACAGAGTGCTAGACCTCATTTAACATCTTTAGAGCCTTGAGCATCCTCTCAACTCCTACAATACACGTGTGCATTCATTGTGAGGTAGTTGAGCCAAATTCAAGTGCATTCATTCTAGACTGATTCATTGCACTTGAGTGCTGTCAAACGAAGATCGTCGATTCATTACTCTTGGTGTTTGCCAAACATCTAGACGGCTTGGCGATGTTAGCACGGTGATCTCTTCAAGAAGATTGTGAAGAGGCCCGGTGTCAAGATTGTGAGTGGTTTGGTGTTCGCCATCTCCGGAGCGGAGGAAGAACAACCACTAGTGATCGAGGGAAGGCTTAATTTGTGGAGCTGGCTTGATTAGTTCAAGCTTCCTCAATGTGAACTAGTGAAGATCGGCAAGTCTTCAATACCATGGGAAAAACTACATTGTCTCAATTGTGGTTATTTCTTGTCTTTACTATTTCCGCATTTATAATTCTATAAATTATCTTGTGTAGAATTGGTTAGCTAGAATTGTATCTAGTTTAGACTTAGTTCATAAATGACTTATTTTGTTAATTAGTCAAAAAATTTTAAAACCTCCTATTCACCCTCCTCTAGTCAGTTATCCTTGATCCTACATAACTGCCGACAATACATATAACTGCTGGGGAAACTCTAACTGTCGGGAAACAATTAACTACTGGGGAAAAACAACTTATCTGGGGCAGTTAACTGCCGCGAATCCACATATCTGCCGGGGAATGTTTTTCCCGACAGCACTTTTATCAGGCAGGCAATAAGTGCCGGGGAATGTCTTTCCCGGCAGATAATTTGCTTTGCAAAGCACTTTTCTTCGGCAGTTTAATTGCCCTTAATACTATGCCATGGTGTAGTGTTGGGTGGTTGCAGAAGAAGTGAGGGCATGGATGACCTTGTCTATGTCTAGTTGGGTCCACATATTGGTGCGCCTTGACGAGGAATTGAGGATGGGTGGGAGAGGCCAACCGTGTGCACGGGAGAAAGGACGATTGCCCCGTTGTGCGGGATAATCTCATTCTTTTATTAGTTAAGATAAGATATGATCATTGCTGGCCATTAACTTCATCTCTCTTCCACTAAGGGCATCTCCAATAGTGTATTTATTGTCGTCTCTTAGCAATGCTACGTCAACAAAATCCTACGTGGAGGAGAGAGGGGGAAGAGAGAGAGCACAGGTCGTCTCTTCCTGAAGAGACTGTCGTGCACGTGAAACAAAACATGATATATTAATCTACTCTAGTTGACATGTAGACCCGTTTCAAAGGAAAATTATAAAATATAAATGTTGGAGAGTGTGTTAGAGACTATCTATTAGAGATATTGTCTCTAAACATGATGTAGCATATGTTAGAGATAATGTTGTTTCTAATCAACACAAGAAACAAATGCTTCGAATATTACCCAAAATAAGTACTTTCTTTTGAAAATTTGCAACAGAAGGGAGCGGCGGATTGGTTGGAAGAAAAAAGATGCGACAATTAGGATGAGAGGGACGATCACACGTGAGCAAAGCCGTGCATGCAGGTGATAGAAAGGTGGGATGCCGGTTGGTTTGGAGAATACGAGTGATTGTATTGTCGCGTGTGAGGGTAAGATATTCCCCAAATAAATCTCATCAATTGTTGATCGAGCATATGACGTAAGTAATCGCCAATGCACCATTGCCATTGTATAAGTTTAGCTCCATATTTCTGTTGCAATAACTTATTTAGTATAATTGATGTGCAATACAGAACAATCAGTTATCATGTTGATCACTCTATTCAAGAAAATATGATATTACGGACATTGATAAGGTCTTCAACATACAGCTTTGACCTCTTATTTTTTATATAAATATGTTTATAAAATAATATAAAAATAGTATATTATAAAAAATTCATGACTAATCGAATGATATCAGTTTCATATGACCAATACTAATAGTTTTTACATATTAGTAGTCAGTTAAAAAATTAACTGCACTTTTTCTAAAGCGTCACATATTTCTGAACAGACATGGTACTTACACCTTATTCCATATAAATACTTTAGCAACTTTGAGAAAACATTCAATTCTCTTCCTCTAAGCGATCTCTATCCATTGTTAGCCTGCAAGAACACGTGAATTCTCGTACTATCATACAAAGCAAAACCGAAAAACAGAAAAAAGGAAGATTCCGGTCACACTATGCTAAAAAAAGGTGCTTGATAAGCTTGATAAAATGTGCGTCTTGGCTCGCTCTCCCGAGAAATATACGCAAGTTTTTTTTGTCTTGTCTTGCCTGTGCAGCAAAAACAAAAGGGATAAACGGAGCAGCCAGCTCCCAGGCAAGGTGCTTTCTACAAAGCAAAGCACCGAGGACAAAACCACATCCAAGACGGGTCAACCGTCGTCCACCCACTCCTTAGGGTATATACAGTAGGTGATATCAGCAGTCTATAATCTTTGTTACGTAAGATTTTTAATGACGTGGATGAAAAAGAACAAGGAGAGAGAATGAAACTGTCTAGCATACAACAGACAGTCTATAAAACCCTTATAGACAACACAAAACACCATTGTATAAGTTGTTGTCTATAACAAATATTTTTCTAAGCAAAAACTAAAAGATTGTAGGATCTCATATAGACAATTTAACAGACAACTTATTATATGAGCCGTCTTTAATGCTATCTATAAGTGACATAGATGACTGATATAGACATCCGTTATCTATACCATTGTATATGCCCTCAGGCCTCTGCTGTGTCCTCGCCTCCCTCTGGTGGCAGAATTAGCGGCCGAACTTTTCAGTGAACAAATGCCAAGTTCCCCTACTTACAAACTTTGAGTATCTCGCAACAAGTTGCCAACTTCTCGCTCGTTGAGATTTGCACTTGCGTGATTTGTTACAAAAAGGAAAAGGAAAATCAGACAGGTTTGATCGAAATTCAAAGGCCAGAGCATACTGCTTCTGATGAGTCGCAGTTAACCTTTTCTGTGCAAAAATCCACTGACGCGCCAGGTGTCCTGTGAACTGGCTGGGCTCATGGTAAGTAGGGGTGAGGCCCACACTCCATAGAGAGGAGAAGGGACAAAAAGAGCACCTCACACCCCACCCTTGGCTGATCGGCTCTGCCGCGCTGCCGCTATTTATCCCTCTCCGCCCTCGAGTCACCTCTCCTTGCTCTGGTCCACGGCCATTTCCCCAGCTCCACTTCTCCTCGAACAGAGCGAAGAGTGCGATCCCTCGCCGACGGCGAGGCCATGGGCCGGCGCAAGTTCCGGCTGTCCGACATGATGCCCAACGCCTGGTTCTACAAGCTCCGCGACATGCGTGCGCGGGGCCGCGGCCGCGGGGGCGGCGGTGCAATGCAGCCGCAGCCGCCGTCCTCGTCGCGGGGTAACAGGGTGGTCCAGAAGCCGGCCACGCCGACGCAAGGATCCTCGGCGCTCCCGCACAGAGCGTCGTGCTACTACACCACCCGAGACAGGGAACTAACGCCGCCGCCTCCCCAGCCGAGGGCCACGGACGCTCACTTGTTTCCCCTGCCGCTGTCACCGCCCAAGAATTCGAGGAGGCGGCACAGGTTGGGGCCCGTCAGGCTGGAGCACGCGCCTGCAGGCAGCGGACTCGTGCCAGCGCCGGTATCAGCACGCAGGCTGGAACCCGTGGCCGAGACGCCCTGCACCTCCCAGCGCCGTGATGACATGTGCATGGGGTATGATGGCGGGGAGTTCCGGAGGCTAAGGGTGACCGTCCCGGTGGGTGACGGCCTCCACGGCAAGGTGATCGCGTCGGAGACAGACATCATCATCGACCTCCGGGCCGAGGCCACGCCCGAGAAGGTGCTCCGGCCCATCGCGACCAGGCCGGCGAGGAGGGACGTCGACCGCTACGAGCCGGAGAACAGGCACGTCGAACTCGCCGACATGACCCCGAGAGCGAGCTCTGCCTCGGAGCAGAGCGGCATGGGCGAGCCGAGGGGGTCGTCGGGGCGCCGCCTCAAGACGCGCGCCAACAGCCTGCGCATGGTCGCCGGGAAGGGGAGGCCTACGGCCCCGGCAGCGGCGCGGACGACGCGACTGCGGTCGCCCCCGTTCGCGGATAGCTACGCGATGGTGAAGTCGTCGGAGGACCCGAGGAGCGACTTCCTCGAGTCCATGGCGGAGATGATCGCCGAGAATGGCATCTTTGACCCCTCTGAACTCGAGGACCTCCTCGCCAGCTACCTCTCCCTCAATACCGTCGAGTACCATGGCATCATCATCGATGCTTTCGAGCAGATTTGGACGAGCCTTGCCAGTGTCAAGCCATGAAAGAGGCCATGAGATCATCGCTCATCAGTCATCACTCGCACCATGCTCCTTGCTGCATGGTGAATCCAGCCATTGCCACCGTATTAATTAGTTCAGCTCTTAGATTTCTTGTTAATGGTGTACCAATAAGAAATTAAATCTCAATAAAAAGAACAAAATAAATCTCAGCTCCGTGAAAGGTTTGGTTCTTTTCTTGCTCGGTGATTCTTCTTTGTTGGGTGTTTGGTTCGCGTGATATGATGCTTTCTTAAGCGTTACACTTGTGTAGTAGGCTGCACTACATCACACTACTAGTTACAGTTACTGGCATGAATGTGCGTGGCAGTAAATTAAATCCAGATGAATCCACTGAAACATAGGACTACAGGAGTATGCAGTAAGATAGCTAGTAATACTTCTAGTGCATGTATTTAAGGTTTTTTTTTTGGCGAGGATACATGTATTTAAGTACTGTAAAGGTGATATATATCTCCGATCTGTTAAGTGCTTCGTCCAGGGTGTTGTAGCCAATGAGATCTAGGAGACCGTAGTGATACAGTGCAACATACGGATTTCGTACTGTTTCACTGTAGGCTAATTCAGCCTTTTTTTTTCTTAGCCTATAAAAAACTAGTCTTTTTACTTATATACAATGTTGGCTCTAAGGCCCCGTTTGGCTTGGGGTTAATAGGTGGGTTAGGGATTTAATCCGCTAAATACCCTTGGTTAGGGGGATTAACCTAACACAGTCTAAGCCTTTTAACCCTCCTAGCATAAGATTAAGTTAACCTACCAAATTGGTGAAATAAGTTAACTAGGCACAACTAACCCTCCTAATTTCTGCTTTTTCTATGGGTAACCCACCTAATCTATCCAAACGGTAATTTAGATTAACAAGGTTGGTTGCCAAACACAAAATTTTTGTTAATCTAACTTAGCTAGGTTAAGATTAGCTAACTCGGTTATCTTAACCCTGAACCAAACGCAATCTAAGGGTATTGCAAATCCACAGTGCTTTTATATACAAATTAGGATTGCAAACTATTTTAGAGGATTCACTTTTCAAAAGTTTCATCGATGAGGTTCCAGAATTACCGTGGTAAAAGTTCCGGCATCCATGGAACAAGAAATCAATGTCTTAACGCTTCGTAGCTGATCTGGACCGTAGGCCAAAGCAACCGTATGAAGGGTACAGGATGCAATAAAAAGACAAGTATATCCACCGTAATACAGTCCAGTCCAATCGTTATGTGATAAATACACCTTCTGCGTCCTCTAGTTTTACTCTCGTGTGCTTGTAGTATTCACATGCTATACATCCATGTGATTTATACGGCACAACGTAATGAACTCGGAGATGGTAACTGGGAAGAAAACAAAAATCTGTTGTTGAATGCTCGGCACACACAGGGATCTTATTCATCCTTACAAGTCAAAACAGTTGATACAACTGGCTAGCTAGGAGCCTAGGAGATAGACCTGGGAGTTGGGCCGTGCCACTCCGAGCCAGCCGAAGCAACGTCGGCACGGCACGGTCCAAACACGGCACGCCATGCCATGTGGTGGGCTGTGCCAGCACGAATGGGAGGGTTGGGCCAGGCCTGCGGATGCGGCACGACCAATAGGGTCGTGCTCGGGCCAGACACGACAGCAGCAAGGCTCTAACTCCCCCCCCCCTCTCTACGCCCGCCTCCACGTGAGGCGTGATAGTGTCGTCGCACCCTCGCCCACGACGCCTTGGCCGAGGGAGAAGGGTGGGCAGGGGTGATCAAGGCTACCGGGGGAGGTGGAGGCAGTGGGGGAGAAGCAGGGGAGGCGGTGGGGGAGGGGGAGAAGCGGCCACATGGGGATGCCTGGGCCGGTAGGGAAACGGAGGTGCTGGGGGGGGGGAGAGGGAGAGAAGGGAGGCGGCACGGGAGGCCGGGCCGGTGGGGGAGGCATCGGGGTGGAGGAGAAAGGGGAGGTGGGAGAGGCGGCAGGGGAGGCGCTGGGGGTGGGCCGTGGGGGGAGAGGGGGAGATGGGGGAGGCAGTGGGGGAAGAAGGTCCAAGGGGAGGCGCTCCTGGGGGAGATGTCATTGTCACCGGGGAGATGGAGCCTGGGCCCTGGGGTTGTCATGTCAGCACAATCACGCAGACACAAAAACTGCGATAGTTCTGCTTGGTATGTGACAACAAACCTTTGACAGAGAGAGACAACGGCTCTACGTGAGACATGATAGGACACAATTTGACAGGATAAGATATGATGAGGGAGAGAGGCAACGGGCAAGACAACGGCTCTACGCAAGATTCTTTCTCTTCGACTCTCCGTGCCTGTAAAAACAAATGTATGCAACTCATTTCTTCACCACCGAAGCTCAGCTTGTCTTTTGCTCATTTATTCAACACCAAGTGAAACACATATTCCATTCTCTAATTCTCTCTTTGCTCTAGTGCTTTGTACAATAGAAACCATGCTACCAATGAGTCGAAGCATGAAGCCGGCGGAGGAAGCGGTGGAGCTCAATAGCGCTATGCTATTGAGGAGTCGTAGCACGAAAGCAGCAGCGGGGAGAGGGAGACACTCAGTCTCACGCTGCTTAATCTCCCGCCGCTCCCCTAGTCCTCCTCCCGCCGCCTCTCTCATCGATGCTCGTCAGCTCTCCCCAGGCATAGGAGACTACAGCATGGATGACCGTCATATGGACGGTACAGAGTGATATGATGAGTACCAACACGGTCCAGACCCGATATAGATGCCAGACTTGGGTACCCCATCCACGGATGGCAATATTGGTGGGTCCGCGCCTGGTAGCAGCAGCGTTGGGCGAAGGGCGAAGTACTGGAATCACATGACATGGAGCGAGGAAATTCGAGATGACCAAACGGTAGAGATTGCAACTTGTAATTATTGCAAAGCCCAATTAACTACTCGTACATGTGGAGGGACGGGGCACTTGAACTAGCACTACAAACCATGCTTGAAAAAGATGGAGGCGCACGCACAAGGTGGATGAGTCCAGACGCAGCTCAACTTCGAGGCTGATGGCTCTTTAAGTATTTGGACATACAACCCTCATTATGCAAATTGCTAGATACATTGTTTCCAAGGATTAATTGATTAGGATGGGTGAAAGTCGCTCGTTCGAAAGAATGATCCAATGCGGCTTTTGTCCACGATACCAACATGTTAGTAGGAGAACAACATCGTTTGATATTTTAGGGATGTATAGTAGAGAGCTAGTAGCACGAAAAGAAATTTTCCTAAAAGTTCAGTACTCTTTTGCTTTAACTTCGGATATTTGGACATCATCACACCAAAGAACTACATACCTTAGTGTTGTAGCCCATTATTTAGATGATGAGTATAAGCTAAACAAAAGAGTCGTAAGGTTTACGTTAATTACTGAATCACACACGGGAGATGCCATTGGTGGGCTCATACTAGGGGTAATTGTTGATTTTAAAATAGGAAATAAGATTGTTTCTATAACTCTTGATAATGCATCGGCGAATACAACGACTATGAACATCCTCACCCTAAGGTTACAGACATATATCGGTGGATATGTTCTCCACCAGAGATGCATATGTCATATCCTCAACCTCGTTGTGCAAGACGGTATGCAGGTGATTGGTGTTTATTTGAACAATATCTGCGATACCCTTTGTTTCCTCTCAAGTTCAATGGTGGTGGTAGCTCGGTTCATGGAGTATTGCATAGCCAATGACAAGGACCCAAGAAAATTCGGTGTTTACATGAAAGTAAGGTGGAACTCGACATACATCATACTAAAGAAGGTGTAAGGGTATGAACATATTATATCTGTCTTTGTCAATGCTAACTCAGATAAGTTGATAGTTGCTAACTCAGATTGGGAAATTGTTAGTTATTTTTTTAGAGTTTTTTAGACCTTTTTACAAAGCAACTACGGCTCTATCCTGTATTTACTACCCTAATTCTTACTTAGTTATCATGTATTTACTACCCTACTTCTTACTTAGTTATAGATTTTATTTGGCTAATTACAGACAAGTTTGCTAAATCTAGAGAGCATCCCTTTTTTAGGTCATGTTGTTGCAGCAATAGAGGAAAAATTTGTTAAATATTTTGGATCTATTTTACACCTATATTGCTTTGCTATTATTTTAGATCCTACAAAAATAAAGTTAGCAAGTTTGCAGATGGCTATGGAGAGAATAGGTGAATGCCTCAGCCTTGATTTTCCGATGCTTTCGAACACATCAAAAAAGTGTTTGTTCATGCTTTCCACTTGTATCATGACAAGCTTGGCAACAGCATGAGATCAAAGGCCTCACAGCAGATGCAAAGCAAGACATGCTTAACAGCACACTTGTGGAAGAAACTAAAGGGAAATTCTAGTTCTTCATCGTCTTAGTCTCAAACGCCCCCAAGTGGAATTCTACCTCAGAGCTGAACCAGTATCTGAAGCATGATTTTGTAAATATGGATCCCGATCTTTCTGGCGAAAGCAAGTTAGACTTGCTCGGTTAGTGGAAGAACAACAAGCGGATATTCCCTATGTTGTGCCATTTTGCACGAGACGTTCTACTGGTTCCAGTGTCCTCCGTCTCTTTGAAAGCGATGTTCAGCATGGTAGGAAGAATAATTGAAGAAAGGAGGTCATTCCTCACGCCTAAGATGGTGGAGGCAGTCATCTGCCTCAAGAACTGAGAATTGGCAAAAGAGTGACATGAGCATCAGTCAGAGGATTGTGACACCCTGATTTTTCAGAACCTTTTTGAAATTTTCAAAATAAAAAGAACCATTTTGTTTTGATGAGAATTCAAAGCTTAACCTGAAATTTCATAATGGATTTAAGTTGATTAACCCAAACTTCAACTAAAATTATCTTGAAGATTTGTTGAGTTATTGGAGTTTTGTTGGTCATCCCTTTTCTGTCCATCTTTTGCTCATCTCTGGACCAGACCTCCCTTCGTCTGGGATCTAATGGTCTAGATCTCCCCTTCGTTTGGATCCAAAGGTCCGGACCTCCCTTGTGTTGTCCTCCTCTGGTCCAGACCTCCTTGGGTCCAGACCTCCTAAGTGCTTGGACCTCCCTAGGTCCAATTCTCCCTCTCGGGTTTCCTCTGGCTTATAACCTCCCCAAGCCTGTGCCACTCTCATGTGCATCTGAGTTCCTTTGGGATCCTGTTGAAGCTTTTCGTGTTTTCTTAGACTTCCTTCGTTGCTTGTAGCCTTGAAACCTTCTCTGGAGGTTCCCTTCAGTACCAGCCCAGTAGTACCACCCGCACCATGCGGTACTACCGCTTCTTCGGACCTCCCCTTACCTTATTGGACCTCTCTGCGTAATTCAGGACCTCTCCATGTCCTCTAGGACCTCCCCTTACCTTTATTGGACCTCTCCGCGTCCTTCAGGACCTCTCCATGTCCTCTAGGACCTCCCCTTATCTTATTGGACCTCTCCGCGTCCTTCAGGACCTCTCCATGTCCTCTAGGACCTCCCCTTACCTTATTGGACCTCTCCGTGTCCTACCGGACCTCCCCAAGTCCTCCAGGGCCTCCTCCTTGTCTATTTGCATCTCTATTGATCGTGAGTCGTCCGATTTGCATTAGACGGTTTGATCCTGGTGAGACGTTTGGATGGTCCGAATGTCCCACCCTCTCTGAGCCCTTAGATCTTTGCTAGGCAGCCCGATTTGCTGTGGCGTTCGGGCGGTCTGAATGTCCCAACCAGTTTGGACCGTCCGATCCAGTTCTAGGGCTGTGATCCAACGCTAGCTCTGTTGGTCCGAACGTCCTACCCTCCCTGAGCCTTAGATCATTCTGGGCGGTCCGATCGAAATCCAGCGGTCCCGACCTCCCTCCTTGTAGATCTGGACGTCAAGACCTCCCCCTTGGAGATCTTAACCGTCCAGACCTCCTCCTTGCAAATCTGGATCGTTAAGACCTCCCCCTTGGAGATCTTAACCGTCCGGACCTCCTCCCTTGAAGATCTGGTCGTCAAGACCTCCCCCTCTGGAGATCTTGGCCGTCCAGACCTCCCCTTTTGGACAAATTCGGTCGTTAGGACCTCCCCTTGGAAATCCTAACCGTTCAGACCTCCCCTGGATTTGATCCTCGCGGTAGAGACCTCCCTTGTCGGTGAGGATCTCCTCTACCTTTGAAGACCTCCTGCTTGCAATTGATCTTGACCGTTGGACCTCCTTTCGAGATCCAACTGTCTAGACCTCCCTCATGCGGTGAGGACCTCCTCCTTACCCTTGCGGACCTCCTCTGGTGCACTTAATCTTGGCCGTTTGGACCTCCTCTTTGGAGATCCAACCATCAGGACCTCCCCTGTGGGTGAGGATCTCCCTTTGTTCACTGCAAGACCTCCTCCTGTCTTCGCAGGACCTCCTCTCATGGGTCTTGGCTAGGATGGCATCGCGCAAGGCGGCATGTATTGCTCACCTATACCCATGCCCGCGACCTAAATTTTCCCCACTGCATGCCTGCTGAAGGACGACGGCGAAGAACTCGCCCATGCCCGCCGCCTGTGGGTACCGTCGTCATGAGCATGCCCGCTTACCCGCTAACAAAGTGCACTACCGCCTGTGGGTACCCATCGCCCATGGTACCCATCGCCCACTGGCATACTCATCACACATAAACAATGCACACATCAAGTTTATTTCAATTCACATCAATAGTGCATCACGATTCAACAACTAAGAAATTTCTTTACCCATCGTCCTCGTTATATTGACATCGGCACCAGCTTGTGTCGCCTACATCGAGGTAAAGAACATGTGAGATACTACCAACTTGTAAAGTGGCAATGATTATGTTATACTATAATACTCATCCTTATGCACAGCAGCTTCTGGACTAACAGATTCTGATCTGCAAAGCCTAAACTGAATACAATGAAGTCTGTAAGAGACTATGTATTCTTCAGAATCGAATCAAGGTTCATCTTGAGGAGAAGAAAGCAGAACTCACATAGGAAATTCGAAAGCACTCCTTTCACAATCTCTCCTCGATCATTGGTGTAAACAAGCCTCTTGATGCACAATGAGACCAGAGATTAATAACAAAGCACAAGTCACGATCCATTTCAGATTTCCACCATCGCGTATATGCATGCAACAAAATTAGCTAGCGGTGAAAATCGACGGTCTTGGAGTCGCCAAAGTCACCGAAAGGCTGGCATGGCGATGGAGTATAGCCTCACCTTGTGCGGCTTGTCGTTTTGTCGACGCCATCAGCGATGACACTAATGGATTGCCCTCTCAGACGGGATCTCCCCGCAAAAGCCAAAGGACATAAGTTATTAGCTCTACAAACACACATGATTGGATACACCTAATTATCTCCAAACGGTTTGATCGTAACAAGGAACAATTTAGGAAGAAGTAAATCAAGAATTGACAAGAGCCATCGAGCTGATCAAAACTAATAGCACGCAGTCAAAGAGTTTGAAACAAAGAAGTGATTATTACCCTCTGTGGTGATCTTGGTGTTGAGGAGGCACTTGCCGACGTATGGCTCCTTGGGCCTGTACTTGTTGGTGACGACCCCCTCGTCCTGCTTCTTGGAGATCTTCTCCTTCTTAGTCGGTCAAGGCGACGGCTAAGTCGATGGTGGAGACTGCACCACAGATTTAGGCCCCTGCATTGCGGGGGTTGTACGCCTTCTTGGGTAGGAGAGGAAGCGGTGGGAAGTGAGGGCAGGGAAGGCGAGGGCTTGGCGGAGGAGGAGGAGGAGGGAGACACCAAGCGATTCTGGCCATGGCGAAACGGTGAGCTAGGCTAGGCTAGGCTAGGGTGTAGGTGTGTGGAGGCTTAAGGCTTAAGGAGATCTGGAGGAGATGGGAAGTTCTGGAGGCTGGCGGCTGGGGGTTTGGGGGCTGGGGCGGTTCGGCTGTGAACTTGAGTCATTGACCGAGCGGAGCGACTAGCGAGGCTAGGGTTTTATGTACAGTGTTTATGGTCCCACGTATCTGTGTAAGATAGCGGGTAATCGGGTGAAGTGGGTACGGGTGGAGCTTACCCATGCCCACGCCCGTTTACCCGATGGGTAAGGAATTGTGCCCGTTTTTATATCCGTGGGCAAAAAAAGACGCCCATACCCGCCTCCATTAGGGTATTTGCCCGCAGGTACACGGGTAATCGGGCACAATTGCCATCCCTAGTCTTGGCTGCCCCCACTGGGTAGTCACACCCAGTTTTCTTTACCTTTGACTATGTCCTGGTGCAAGAAAGTCTTCACCGCATTTAATGCATGTTGTATCACATTAAATGCTCCCACCTTTGCAGTACTCCTGTCATACCATTGTCACATTCCTTGCCTACTTCCATTGTCCTCTTTACCAACTCCTGAGGACCCATATCCTAGGTCATGTGCATTGGCTCCAGCTATATATAGCTTGGGCAGTCCTCCTTCCTCACTTTCTTCCCTATTTCTCCTCTCTGTCTCAACCGAGCACTCTCTGGACCTCCTCCAACAAGCTCATTGGATCTCCTCCCGTCCCCTCAATCTCTCTATTGGTTTACCTTGGAGTTTTATTTAGTTTTCTTTTGGATTTTGTTGGAGCTTTATTTGAGTCATTTGGTTTTCACGTGTAGATTGTCAAGACCGTGTGGAACCGGAGTTCTGTGAAGGAGAGGAAGAAGCTCAAGACTTTGAGCAAGGCAAGTTACACTCTTGATCATGTTGCACCCAATACTTCAAATTACTTATGTCATTTTCAAAGATGTATGCATACTTAATTCACTAAGATATTTCAATGCCTACCTTTAAATTCGTAGTTATGCCTACTGCTTGGTATGACCTCTATCCATGTTGAATCAACCCCATTGTCACCCTAGATAAATCTGGTTCTTGCAATAGTGAGGACCCGAAGCTTTTAAAGAAAATGGAATGCTTAGTATTGCTTAGACCAAAATCTTGATTTGAGAGTTTTGACCAAAAATATCTCTTGATCAAATAATTTGGGCCGTGGCATTGGTGTGCCATGGAGATTTTGGCCATGACATTGGTGTGTCATGGAGGTTTTACAAATGGCCATGGCATTGGTGTGCCATGGAGGTTTGAAAAGCAAAGTAAATGAAAAATGGATTTGACTTGGGCGAAGCTGGTTGTTCGGTTGGTGCATGTCTATGCACGGGGGTCGTGTGATCCGATGCCCCAGGGTTGAGGTTTGTCGCCCAAGTCAGTTAAGGACCGGTCTTTGAGACACCACTTGCTAAGCCTATAATGGGCTATGCCAAAATTGTGCAACCACATGTCTCCAGTATGGGGCGTGGGATCTGGCTAATTAATTTGCAAAGCTCTATCGTGGTTTATCCTGTTGATGCGGTGGGTAGTCATGTTACGACCGTTGTAGTCCCACCTAGCATAAGAGGGGGCACCAAATTAACCCAGCGGGTTTCTATCCAAAGGGGGGGTCTGCGAAACCTTAATGTGGGTGGACTGCGGAGGAGCGATGCATTGTAAAGGCCTTGTCATGTGCTCTAGACCTCTCACCAAAGGAAGTGTGGGGTGGTATCGACGGATGCCAAGCAAACTAGAGAATTCATGTCATGTGGGTAAAGTGTACAACCTCTGCAAAGTGTAAATCTATTCGAATAGCCGTGTCCACGGTCATGGACATGCTGGCAATGTCACTCAAAGTTAGCTATTGGTTTTGGTTTCCAAAAGAACTATGATATTGGTTTTGATGGTTTAACCAAATTGGGTTTGGGCGGGAAGCCATGTGACAGGAGGGTATCCTTCACCATCTTGATGATGAATGCTATCCAACTGAAAATGGATTTCACAAAAATGAATTTTAACTATTGTAACCTGCCTTGAAACTTAATACATGTATTTGAAATAAAATTGGCTTTATGAAAATCAACCTTAATATGCTTTCCCTTAATATATCCCTATGCATGTCATTCTGTTAATTGACGGGTGTAACTTGCGAGCACGGTTGTTGTGCTCACTCTTGCTTGATTCATGAATTGAGCAGATGAAGATTCCTATGATGATGAAGACGATCAACTCAATTAGGCCGCGCCCTCCAGCCAATCACCTGTGGTGTAATGGGTGGACACTACCGTTTGGTTTTTCTGCTGTGTTTGTGTGCTCTCGGTTGCTGGAGCTTGTAAGCAACCCCTTGTAATCAAACCTCCTTTTGTTGTTAATAAAATTGTGTGGATGTTTTGCTGTCACTTGCTTGCTGTGAGAACTGGTCGATGATCCTTGGGGACCAGTTTGGATCGTAGTGGACTTTAGGCTTGTTCTCAAGCCCCACGACCTCCTCGGGTTGGCTCCTCTCGGACCTCCCTCGAGTAGCGCGTGGAGCTTGGGGAGGTCTGAGGTCCAACGACCTCCTCGGGTCAGGACCCCAGACCTCCGGGTGGTCTATCGGACCTCTCGGGAGGTTTGGAGGTCCTACCGGGATGTCCTCTCGGGTCGTCTTGGGAAGTCCTTTATGGACCTCCCAGGAGGTCCTAAGGGACCTCTCGGGACATCCTGGGGGTTCCTTTTTGGACCTCCCGGGTGTGCCCTGGGCCGGGTCGTGACAAGGATCCTGAGATCATAGAGGCGTTAGACGATCTCGATGTCGAGTAACCGACATGTATGTATGAATGTAGTTATTGTACTCTTTTCCTTACTAGGAAAACCCCACACTGGGGCGTAAGGTTTTTAACAAGACAGTAACAATGTGTGTGTAAAATATCAATGAAATTTCACTTTTCCCTCTAATTTCTAAGTGTCCATAATTTTACATAATTGTGGTTTCACAAAAAAGAAATAATTAATATATCAAAATTGTACATGTTGCTTGCAAAATTTTCATTCTTTTTTATCTCTATTAAACAACTACTTGTAGAATTCAATTGTGATCTTAGTAATATTCAGGGGGCAATTAATATATCAAAACTATGTATGCTGCACTATTTTCTTTTCTTTTTTTCCTTTCTTTATTTTCATTCCTTTTCTTCTTTTCATCTTTTCCATTTTTTTCTTTATTTTCTTTTCCTCTTTTCCCTTTCTTTTCTTCTTTCCCGCATGGTCGCTGGTCACACTGCCAGTGCCACACTACCACCACATGTCTCACTGACCCCCTCTGTCCCTCACTCCATCCATCGGTCCATCGACTGAACTCCATCCCCATTCCCTATTCCCCATTCCCCATTCCGACACCTGAGGTTCTCTCTTCTTCTTCTTCTTCTTCTTCTTCTTCTTCTTGTTTGATTCTTTCTTCCCCACCTGGCACCCCAAATCGTAATTCATTCCTCCTCTCGGCCTCTCCTCACTTCCTCACCCTCCACACGCCATCGCGTCCCACTACCGCATCTCCAATCCCCAGTGGCAAGAAGGAGGAGTCCTCGGCGATGGCACAGCGACAAGAAGGAGGCGGCCCCAGCGGCGACTCAAGTGCGCAACGCCGCATGTCGAACCCGGGAGCGAAGGATCCCAGATTCTCTATGTCTCATACACTAGTTCAGGAACAACTAGTGTACACAGTCAAACAAAAGTGAATAGCATAACCATAAAATGCCATTCATTCAAAATAATTTAGGTTTGTTATAAAAGGGAGCATAAAGCCAATAACCAAAATACAGCGGAAGTCAAACAGTAAGGTAGGCCACACTAGTGTATCAATCAGATTTTCCACTAAGGTGACAAGGAAATGACAACTTCAATTTCAAAATAGGTTGTACAATGGTAACGGGATTAACTAGTAATTTAAAACAGGAATTTAAATTATTGGAATATAAATAAGCAAGCAATAATAGTTTAAAACAGAATTTAAATAATTTTAAATAATGGGCTCAAATATGATCAAAGATGTAACTTGCCTTGCTCAGAAGCTTGAGGATCTACTTCTTCGAAAAGATCAATTTCCCCGGAGTCGTCGAAATCTACACGTGAAAACGAAGCAAATTCAAATTAAAATACAAATGAACTCCAAATTAAATAATTTTAGTATAGAAAGCTAGATCCTGATTTTAGATGAATTTAGAAATTTGAATATCTCAAATCAGAGCTTCGGACGAAGGAGAATGGGCTCTCGGAAGTTTGAAATCACATGGTCAGAAGGAGGTTTGGACTACTTGGTCAAAAAAGGTTCGACTGGTCGAAAGGAGGTCTAGACTACCTGGTCGAAAGAGGTTCGACTGGTCGGAAGGAGCTTTGGACTACCTAGTCAAAAGAGGTTCGACTGGTCGGAAGGAGGATGAGGGAGAACAAAGCACGGGAGCTCACCGAGACCGAGAGAGAGGCCGGAGGAGGTCGGTAGACGGTGAACGGTGGAGTGGTGACGGCGGCGGGTGAAGGCGGCGGCGAATCTTAGGCAAGCTTTCAAGGGCTCCAGTGAACTACCAGCGAAGACAACGTCGATGGAGAGGCTTTGATAGCAGCACTAGAGGCGGTGGCGCAAGCTCCGGATAGCGGTGGCAAAACCTGAAGCACGGCGGAACAAGGGCGAGAGAGAGAGAGAGTTGAGGGGAAAACAAAAGGAGGGGAAAAGGGCTCCCTGGTGCTCCATTTATAGAGGAAGGAGGGGGACCAGGTGACAAGATGGAGCGGCAGAATTCGCGGCAGCACGACAGAGACGACGACATTTAATGCGCACATCGCGGTGGAGACAACAGCATTTAATGTGCACGTCGCGACGGAGATGACGGCATTTAATGTGCATGTCGCTGAGGAAAAAGAGTAAGGAAACACGTGTTGAGGCGAGGGTGGTCAAAAGAAGGATTTGACTACTCGACATGGTCGAAAGAAGGATTCGACTACTCAACGTTTTCGAAAGAAGGATTCGACTACACAATGTGGTCGATTGAAGGATTCGACTACTCACGTGGTCGAAGAAGGATGTGACTACACAACGTGGTCGAAAGAAGGATTCGATTACTCAACGTGGTCAAAAGAAGGATGCAACTACTCGGCGTGGTCGAAATCGAGAGGGCGATGCGGCTCGGCGCGCGGGGAGAGAAAAAGAGATGGGCCGAGGGGAAATCGGAACAACAGAGAAAAAGGACTTTAAATACTAGAGAACTCCAATAAACTTAGAATAAACCAAAATTTTGAATTAGTTGAAGTTTGATTAATTCATATTAAATTGCTTTTGGTTTCAAAGATTTCCAAGTTAAGCTTTAGCAATTCAATAAAACCAAATGGTTATTTTTATTTTGCAAATTTTTAAAAAGCCCTGAAAACTGGGATGTTACCAACCTACCCCCCTTAAGGGAATCTCGACCCTGAGATTCAGACTTGGTCAGCAAAAAGGTGAGGATACTCGGCCTTCAGATCTTCTTCTCGCTCCCAGGTGGCTTCTTCTTCCGAGTGATTACTCCATTGGACTTTACACGAACGGATGATCTTGCTTCTAGTAATGTGCTCTGCAACATCAAGAATCTTGATTGGCTGCTCCACATAGGTGAGGTCTTCTTGAAGATCGATGCTCTCCAATGGTGTTTGCTTTGTTGGAACTCGAAGACACTTCTTTAGCTGCGATACGTGGAAGACATCATGAACTGCGGATAAAGATGCCGATAGCTCTAACTAATAAGCGACTTCGCCTCTTCTTTCCAAAATCTTGTACGGTCCAACAAATCTTGGTGCGAGTTTTCCTTTGGTCTGGAACTTTCTTACTCCTCTGAGGGGAGTTACTCTGAGATAGACAAAATCTCCTATTTCAAAGGACAATTTTCTGTGACAATTGTTGACATAACTCTTCTGTCGGAATTGAGCCACTCTCAATCGTTCTTACTTTACTTTCAGAATCCTTAATCAATTCAGGTCCAAAGAACTGATGTTCTGCCACTTGATCCCAAAGGAGAGGGGTCCCACACTGTCTACCGTACAACGCTTCAAATGGAGACATTTGCAAGCTGGTTTGATAGATGTTGTTGTACGAAAATTCTACATGAGGAAGATTCTGATCCCAACTCTTCCCATAGTCTATAGCATAGGCTCGAAGCATGTCTTTCAAAATCTGGTTTACACGTTCTGTTTGTCCATCTATTTGGGGATGATATGTTGCGCTGAAGTTGAGCCTGGTCCCCAAGGCTTCATGCAGGTTCTTCCAAAATCTAGATGTGAATTACGATCCCCTGTTAGACACTATCTTTTTGGGTACTCCATGTAGACAAATGATCCTAGCCATGTACAACTCTGGTAACTTACTGCTTTTGTAAGTGGTCTTGACGGGAATAAAGTGTGCCACTTTTGTCAAATGGTCAACACGACCCAGATGGAATCATATCTCGATTGGGTCCTAGGCAATCTAGTGATAAAGTCCATGCCGATTTGTTCCCACTTCCACTTGGGAATTGGTAATGACTGCAACAATCCAGCAGGTCTCTGATGTTTTGCTTTGACTCTTTGGCATACATCACATTGTGTAATAAATTCAGCAATCTCTTGCTTCACACTGACCCACCAATAATTTTTCTTCAGGTCTTGGTACATCTTGGTACTTCCGGAGTGAATTGAGTAAGGTGACTCATGAGCTTCCTTCAGAATCAGCTGCTTTGTTTCTTGGTGATCATGCACACAGATGCGGTTACCGAACCAAACTGTACCATGCTCATCCTTTGAGAATCTTAGGGCTTTGCCTCTTCTCATGTTCTTCATGATTTCTTTAATATCCTCATCTTCTTTCTGATTTGACTCTGAACGATTGGTTGACCTTCTAAAGTGTTTACACAACCATGGTTAACAATCTTTAAATTCAGGTGCCTCAACTCTTCATACAATCTTGGTTGACTCTCCTGAACCAATATAGTGTTGCAATACCATTTTCGACTCAGGACATCTGCCACTACATTTGCTTTGCTTGGATGATAATGAATTCCAAGGTCATAATCCTTTATCAGTTCTAACCATCTCCTTTGCCTAAGGTTGAGTTCTGACTGAGTAAAGATGTATTTCAAACTTTTGTGATTCATGAAAATCTCACAGCGATTACCGATAAGATAATGCCGCCAAATTCTCAAGGCATGCACAATTACGGCTAATTCCAAATCATGTGTAGAGTAATTTTCTTCATGAGGCTTCAATTGGCGAGATGCATACGCCACAACTTTTCCTTCCTATATCAGCACACATCCAAGGTCTTGACGAGAGGCGTCATAGAAAACTTGAAGTCCTTATGGATATTAGGCAAGACTAACACAGGTACAGAAACTAGTCTTTTCTTCAACTCTCGAAAACTTTGCTCACAAGCATCAGTCCATTCATACTTCTTCTCTTTCTTCAAAAGTTGAGTCATAGGTCTGGCGGTTTTGGAGAAACCTTCGATGAATCTTCGGTAATAACCAGTTAAACCAAGGAAACTCCTTACTTCGGTGATGGACTTGGGTTGCTTCCAATCCATTACAGCTTCAACTTTGGCGGGATCTACTACAACTTCTCCTGCCGACACGATATGTCTGAGAAAAGCTACTTGGCTTAGCCAAAATTCACTCTTACTGAATTTGGCATAAAGTTGTTGCTCCCTAAGCATCTCTAAAACTGTCCTAAGATGCTTCTTATGCTCTTCTTCATCCTTTGAGTAGATGAGAATGTCGTCAATGAATACGACCACAAACTTATCCTAGAATTCCATGAATACTTTATTCATCATGTTCATGAAATAAGCTGGTACATTCGTCAATCCGAATGACATTACTGTGAACTCGTATAGTCTATATCTTGTAGTGAAAGCGGTCTTGGGGATGTCTTCTGGTTTGATCTTCAACTGAGGATAACCGGATCTTAAGTCAATATTGGAAAAAAAAAACACTTGCTCCTTTTAACTGATCAAAGAGATCATCGATCCTGGGCAAATGATACTTTTTCTTGATTGTGACTTCATTGAGTGATCTATAATCCACACACATCCTCATACTGTTATCTTTCTTTTTGACAAACAGTACCGATGCTCCCCAAGGAGATGAACTTGGCTGAATATAACCCTTGTCTTGTAATTCTTTGATTTGTTTCTTCAATTCTGCTAGCTCATTGGCGAGCATTCTGTAGGGTCTCTTTGAGATTAGAGCTGTCCCTTGGACTAGGTCAATTAGGAACATGATGTCCCCATCCGGTGGCATTCCAGGTAATTTCTCAGGAAAAACATCTGGGTACACTTTTACCACTGGAATGTCTTCTAACTTCACTTCCTTCAAACTGGCCAGGACAGAACTTTCTCTAACGGAGGTCTCAGGTCTGAATTCTACTTGGATTCCTTGCTCATTGGTGAGGGTGATAGACCTATTGATACAGTCTATCCGGTCTTGATTCTTAGTTAGCCAATCCATCCCGAGAATCACATCCAAACCTTGGCAGTACAAGATTATTAAGTCTGTCACGAATGGTACTCCTGATATTTACAAGATAAGGTCTGGGCATAGGGAACAAGTTCTCATTTCCGAGCCCAGTGAATTGATTAACATAGGGTTAACTAAAGGAGAAATAGATAACCGATATTTTTCCCATAAACTTATTTGAAACAAAAGAATGTGAAGCTCTTGAATCGAATAAAACTGATACTGGTACTGAATTAACAAGGAACGTACCAAGAACCACATCTGGTGCAGTCTGAGCTTCCTCTACTGTGATGTGATTCACACGTCCCTTCATAAACTGAACTGCTGGCTTTACGACTGGAGTGCTGCCAGGGAATGGAACTCCCTGATTTGGTCGGGTTGGGGTTATCAGTTGCTGCTTCTTCGGGCACTTATTGGCGTAGTACCCCAATTCATTGCAATGGAAGCAAGTAATTCCTGCAGCTGAGGTAGGTGCCTTCTTTGGAAACTGGCCTCTGAGAGAAGTGTTGCAGAAACGAGAGTTGATTGGACGCTAAACTGGCACAGGTGCTTTGGTCGAAGAGGACTGGAATCTCCCATGCTAGGGTGGCTAAGGCGGAGTGGTGTAGGGCTTGAAAAAACCACCAGAGTTGAACTTCTGGGATGCCATCCTCCTTTTAAAATTCTCCATCTCTAAGTGCTTGCCCTCTTGACGAATAGCTTTGTTCACCAACTATTGGAAGTCAATGTAGCCTTAAGCAATGAGGCGAATGGAGAGGTCATCGTTGAGCCCTTCCAAGAAATGTTCTTGCTTGGCTTCATCAGTTGCAACATCTTCAGGTGCATAGCGAGCTAACTGGTTGAACTTGTGTAAGTACTCATTGACGGAGCAGTTGCCTTGGCGCAAGGAGTGGAACTCTTTCTTTTTTAGGGTCACCATACCTGAGGGGAAGTGTGCACGGTGGAAAACCTGCACGAACTCATCCCAAGTAATAGTCTGAACATCAGTGTGAGATTGGGTGAAATTGTCCTACCACTCTGACGCTAGTCCATTCAGCTGGTGAGGGACAAACAGAACCCTCTCACAATCAGTGCACTGGACCATATCCAGTTTCTTGCCGACCGCTCTGAGCCAATCATCAGCCTCCATTGGCTCGATGCTGCTGGAGAAAGTTGGAGGACGCTTTGATGAGGACATCAACCCTAAGGATGCAACCACAGCTTCACACCATTGCACGGCATCCTCTACTTCAACAAACATCTTCTCCAATAGGACTTTCGGCTATTGTACTGCCATTTTCCCCAAGACTGAGCTACGTCTTCTCATACGAGCCGAGCTTGGTCTACATATCATGGTGCTATGTCTACAAACCATGGTGCTACGTCTACATGCCATGGTGCTATGTCTACATGCCTTGGTGCTACTCCACGTACCAAACAAGAGTTCAAGCTGGATATGTTTGGGAATCCAATTCGGCCTCTAGAGACAGCACCGACTTCAAATATGCATAACATTCACATACGGAGTCTGTTTGAGGTCTACGAGTACTTGATGGAAAACTTATCTCGTCCTCTTTCCAACGAATCTAACCTCACCTCTAAATTCCTTCTGTGTGTACTGTAATCATCAATAGAAGGTGTTGTGTCACCTGTTTGGGTCAAATTGGGCTATGTAATGAATGGGCTGACTTGGCCCATATGGGCTCCCCTCCTTGGGCCACACTGTTCATGGTGGTACTGTTTACGTGAACAGTACCATATGAATAGTACCACCCCCTTAGTTCTATCCTTTGTGTGGCTCCTCCTCCCCTATTTAAGGAAGTCTCACCCCTTTAGTTTTCCTTGGGTTTTTTTTAAGAGATTATTCTGCTTAGTAGTCTCGCTGCACGTTCGGTTGAGGAACCCCAACTCGTGAACTTAATCTTTATTCGCAATACAATTTCATATTACATCTTCTACTCTCTTGCTTGTGTTCTCGATTCGCTTGCAGGAGATAGCCTTCTTGGCAAGGTCAACTACGTTCGGCACGGTTGATAACCATCAGAGCAGTGGTGTAGTGATTGCGAGGGGTTCGATCTGTTTTGGTCGGAGCCTTTGGATCATCAACGTCGTGTTCTCCACAATTGACTTATCAGTACCTTTCGGAAGATCGGGCCACCGTCACATCACGCATCCTTATGAACTCTGATATGTTGGCCCTTGGAGGAGGAGCGTAAGCTTGGGGTTGGGCTGCTGCTACTGCTTGCAAGTTCTGCGCGTAGATTAATCAGTTGGGCCTAGTTGGCCATCATTTGGCACCAATCAGGTCCTTCAGTTGGAGGGGGTGGTGGCGGTGGAATTGGGTTCTCTTGATCGCCCACATTCTTTCTATCCTGACTACTGGTGCTGCCACTGCCGTTGCGAGTAGTCACCATCTGCTAGGTCTCCAAATACTTAAAAAAAAGAGAGGAGAAACTAAAGTGGATAGAGCAAAACAAACCGTCCAGACAAAATGACTAGAGACTAGTCATTGAAAAGCTTACGACTAGAGACTAGTCATAGAAAAGGCTTACGACTAGGGAGGTGGTCGAAACAAGACTTACGACCAACTCAAAAAGCTTTTCCAGATAACTTTAATAGCTTTATGCAATGTTCTACTCGATGCTCACGGTCTTCGGTGACTCTTGTATGATGATGTTCTCTTGACAGCTTCAAATCTTGTGGTCTCGGATACAAAGGTTAGTAATCGTGAGACCATCTATAGAAATTTTCAAGGGAAAGATGATCCTTTTCTTAACTACTATAATTCTAAGTTTACTCCGCGCAGCGGACGATCGTCCCACCCCCCTCGCGTTTTCTGCGCTCGCCATCACCCCCTCGCATAAGCCTCCGTCGCCTCCTCTTCTCTAACCGTCGCACCCCCCACCACCACCCGAACCACCTCCATCCACTCCTCCCTTCCATTCCCTGCAACCGCCGCCCCCTCACCTTCCTCTCCTTTCTCACGCCCGCCGCTGCTCTTCCTCCCTCCCTCTATTCACCTTCCACGTTCCCCACCCGCGCCCCCGACCTCGCCGACACCGCACCGACACGTTGCATGACGGATCAACCTGTGCCGCCCACCACTCCCCACCCACGCCGCTCGGATGCGCGCCTGCACCGGATCTGGTCGGGGGGGTGGTGGTTGTGACGGGGGAGAGGGGAGGGAGAGAAAACCTAGAGAATGGGGCCACGACGGTGGCAGTGGCCGGGGTGCGTGCACGAGCTCTGGGTGGTATCCATCGCCGCCACCAAGGCCCGCGCCGTCGCCGACCAGGCCACACCCAACGAGGTTGAGGCGCGGACCGTCGTCAGTGCGAGCGTGGAGGTTGAGCAGGTCCACCCTTCGTCCCCACCTCCGATCGGCTCCGCTCGCTCTACACCGCCTCCCTCCTGCTCGCGGCCGGTGTGCCGCCCGCAGACCTCCGGCGTGTGGCAGGGATGTGCCCGGAGCTGCTGTCCGTACCCGTGGAGACCATCACGGCCGCGATGCGCCGGGTGCCCGCTAACCCTCCCGCAAGTCTTTGCGGTGGCGCCGCCGCTTGTGTCCCGTGGCGGCCGACCGCTTCCTTCGTTCTCCTTCCGGTTTTTCACGATTTGTTTATTTGTATTCGATGTTTGGTGCTGCAAAGATATTGTGAGGGGCAGGAGGAACCTCTTCCCACCGCTTCGAGGCGCTCAAGGGCATCAAGCGGTCGGAGTGATCGGATGGGGCTCTCGTGTTCAATCAAACCGCCAACTTTGTTGTTTGAGTAAATAGTTTCTCTGTCATATGTCGCTAGGAAATGTGGTTCATCTGCATTGCGTATGGTCGGTGCCGAGATGTAGCATATCTAGCTACTTACCTGAATAAACACATCAATGTGGTCAAGTGTAGTGGATGGGACCGATTTTACATAGATTTCTTCTATTACTTGGGTTCAGGACAAGTGAATCACTTGTATTTGCAAGTTTGTGTTCGCTCTAACAGAGTCAATGTTCTTTTGGTGGTCTGCACAAGCCCGTAACACGAGAGATTCTTTAGTCAAGCGAAGTCGACATTGTTGTTACTAAGTTAGCTCTTCTCATGTATTTACCAAATTTTCATACATGGGTCGAGTTTCCTACATGATACCACGTGTTAAGTGAAACTAAACCTTGGTCTTAAAGCCTTGAATGAACTCTCTAATATTTATTCTCTTCTTGAGCTTGTTAGTCTCAAGACCGAAAACATTTATCATTCATTATCATTTTAAAGGAGTATTTGATTTTATACAACTTGGACATGGAAATTGTGATTTATGAGCCAAAGATATATTCTCGCCTTTTGATATGCACTTTAGCACTATCCGCTCAATCCAACAAGCTGCCTTTTGCTTTCAGATTGGTCTCCTGAAAGGTTCTAAATCATTTGATGAAGCACGTGCGGTACCGGTTCATCAAGAGAAAGGAACCTTGGGAGATATTTGGGAGACTATTTCAGCAAAGGATCTTGTGTTGCTAGTGATATCGATGTCGCATGTGTTTGCTTCATGCTCGATCTGCATGGTCGCTAACTTTTCATTACCACTCTATAGCACGGTACTTTTATTAAATGCCCGCTTGAATTGTGCCGAGTTTTAGGATGATCTTATTTTGTGGTCCTGTTGATTTAATTAAACCTTCATGTTGTATCTATAGCATACCTATTTATCATTTCTGCATGATACATGTGTAGTCACACCTTCACTTTATTTTACCCTTGTAAAGTTCTCATTTACTTTTTGCAAGGCATAACTATGAGAAAATACTCTCACATGAAACCAAGGTAGTTAGGATCGCGATCCAAGTCTTAAAGTCTTACGACTCTCTTAACCCACGACATACTGTCGATCCAAGTCTTATCACCGATCCGATCCTACTCAAGGTAGGTAGGATCGCGATCCTACTCTTAGAGTCTTACGGTTCTCTTAACCCACGACAACTGCCGATCCAAATCTCATTGCCGATCCTACTCGTGAGAGACTTAGGGCAATTTTTTTTAGAGGCGCGTGCTTTGTGATATTTTATTTTAGAGCAAAATTTGTTGATATTAATTTCGAGAATGAAACTATAAATAAACAAGGAGCATGCAAAATATTGTATCATTAATGGTAATGCTAGTACAAATATCTATATTATGGCATGAGCAATCTTGAGCTTGATAATGATAAGCTATTTTTATTCCTAGAGTATGTCTAGCTACTTTTAAGGAACATGCAAGTGGTAAACCATATAACAATCATACAAACTTATAGTATAGATGTTAAATATGTGTATTTTACAAATCAGAGAATCGCCGATTCTACGATTCGATACTACGATTCGATCCTACCGGAGGCAAATCGATCCGACTCGGGATCTCGACTCTGACTACCTTGCATGAAACCGAACAGTATTCTTGGTTTATCTCATGGATTTCTCCTTGGACATTTGCAATCAAGTGGCCTTGATTTCCCAAAAATATCAGTGTGGTTACGACACCATGGAAATAATGCCTGCACCTCCTAGGAGTCCTTTCTTTCTTCCTTATCTTCACACATGCTGAATATAGCATGAAAGCACCAGGTATGTACACAAATGCAACCGTTAACCACAAATGCATAATTTCCCCTGGTTTTCTAATGCACTAGATACATGTCAATGCCTAGGTAAGGAACAACAGAGGTTAAGAATATAGATATAAGTTTTATTTAGCATATTGTTATCCTTTACAGCCTGTGATGAATATATGCTTTGTGGCAGCCCTTTTCTATTTTATATATCTCTTGCAAACTTGCAGTGATGTTGGCTGCATTCACCGAGCAATTGGCATATTATCATTAAATGGAAACTAGAGTTATGTTCCATATGACCACAATGGCAAGTGTCATTCACATGCTGATTGCTCTTATATGTCTTAGGCTAAAAGCTCAATGCATGCAGAGTAATCAGATCAACTGTAACATGAAGGTATATACTATAGATAAACCTAACTAAAATCAATTGAGGGGAAAGGATATAATATCAATGACCAAATGCTACAAGTCAACCGTTTTAACTTGTTTCGGCCAATTTCATGTAGGTACATTGCTTCTCAGAGGTATTGGGAAGCCTTGGACATACTTCAGTCAGGAGCTTTAATTCAATTGAAGAATGGGCAGGTTACTTTCTTGCTTTAGATGCATCTGTGCAATTTAACTGATATTGTCTACAGCTAATTTCATAGATATTCATTAATTGGATGTCAACCTATATTTTCTTCTTTTGTCTGTGAATGGCTCATTGTTCCTGATATTCATCTTGACCATAATCGTATAGAAGCACAGTGGATGCCTAAATCAATATGCATGTGTGGATGTGTGGTGTAAACTCTTAGCAAGTAATCTTCCGTCTTTTTGCTTGAAATACAAATGAAAGGCTACCAAGATTCATACTAAATTCTGGTTGTACCTTTCCCAAGAGAGTTAAGTGCTCTAACCAGTGTTGATGTGGTTCTTCACCAATAATGCCTTAGCAGCTTTGCCAATTTATGATGCTAGACTGTCCATGACTTAGCATCTCGAAGATGGTGGGAGATGATATGGATGATATGATTGCAGAAGCGCTTGCTGGATGCTCACTGCTTCAACTATGGCAGATAGGAGGTCATGTTTCAGTGTTCTGCCCTGTTGTCCATCTTTTGAAGCACATTAAGGAGCTTACAAGAATTCTTGCATGTGCCCTTGTGTGAAAACTCAAAATATTGTACTTATCTACTACCTAAATCCATTATTCATGCCTTTATTACTTGCATATTTTTTGTGTTTGTGTTTCTTAACATATATGTCTTTATTATCTACAATCTTATGGACAGTAACAAAGATATCGCTTTACACTTAAATAGTTTTCTTTGAACTGTTTGCAAGTCCATCTTTCAGATATGGATCATCAAGAACTTTTGATTATCTATAAGACTGAAGGTCTCTTCTTATTTCTTCTGCTTCTTCCCTGCCGGTTTGCAAACAAAGAATTTTTTTTCCTTCTCTTCTCGGTTGGAAGAATGCAAATGAGAGTAAGAATCGATTTATTTATTTATTTTTCCACGGTGTGGTGCTTCTGGTTACAAATTTGTGAATAATGTTGTGAGAATAATTCTGTACTTTCCCCTACTTTATTACTCTAAAGTTGTGCCAGGAGAATGGAGTCTATGTATATAATCTGGGCATTATCAAAGATGATGCTTGCGTTGTGCTGCCTTCTACATCCGAGGTAAATCCCTGCCATGGAAGTAGCTTGATAATATTTTGTTCTATTCTCTATGAAGCTCTTTCTTGGTTTGCCCCATGCTTTTCTTTTGTTAGGACCCTGTAGCAAGGAGGGAATGTTTGGAGAGAATATTTTGAATTATTTATTTTTAAACTATGCTTGTTACTTTCTCTTGCTAGTGTTACTTTCCCTTGCTGGTGTTGGTGTCTGACATTAGGCGATTAGAGGGAGCTTACCTATATAAGATTTTGGGTCTGTGATGGCAATTGGATTATGTTCCATTAGTTAATATGTCTGGGGTTTCAAACTTGCGCTGGAGGCCTGATGTCTGAAATGCTTGAATTGAGGGTTTACCATGGTATTATCGAGAAGCTGAAATGAATAGCTCATCTACCTATTTCAACGATGTCCACTTATTGTTTGTTGATACCTATTGCTACACTAGGCTTTAAGGTAAGTGTAGTCACAAGGATTATTGTTATTGCTCCATCCTAAATTGGAGAAATCTTATGGCTTGATCTCATATCAGTCTGTAGTTCATTGCCTTTTTTGGGAGTTCAGTGTGTTGCTTGTTTCAGAAAAATGTTTATATGTCCTCAACATAGTACTAGGCATTTGTCATTTACTCTGAGCAAGCACAAAGTTCTATTTTACCTTTTGTGTTCATTCTATTTGTTTTAATGCTTTCGTTGTTAGATCACTGTTGCTTTTTGTTGATATTGTTCTATACTCCAGTTTAGGAGTAACATTTGATCTTTGCAGGAGCAAGTGGTATTTGGGCTGTGCATTGAACTAATCAAGGAACATGCAGAGATGGATTCAACAATATGATGACACAGCCTGTTCAATTGTAGATGGCTGAAACCTTGTGAATTCCTTCTTCTATCAATGAAATGCAGTCCTGCATTTTGTCTAGGAAATAACTTGTGTCACTGTCATATTAGTTTCTGATTTCATTAAGTGATCTTTGCATAAATTTTAGCAAAATTATCATCGAAGATCTTTCTGTAATCTGATAAATTTATGGATGTTAACTATCTATGGTACACATAATGCAAAAGAAAAGATTGAGTAGTAAAAGTGGCGATTTTCTCTCCTTTTGATAGGGCTAGAGTGCAGAGCGGTAAAGGTAGGTTGAGAAACAAATTAAGGTTGGGAGCAACCATTCATATTTCTAAATTACATTTGTGTACCATTTGGTCTTAACATAACTGGCCTTAATATTTACATAATTTAGCACTTGTGGTATTGTATATTTAAGATCCGTTGCAACGCACGGGCATCCTACTAGTAACATTGTAAAATGGTGAATTGTAAGAAAGAATTGCTAAAAGAAACCAAGGATAGATAGATAACCAAGATGAGGAGAGAACAAATTATTTTTCTTGTTATATAAAATAAGTTTTGAAGTGTTCTAACTATTGGCCTTTCTAACTAGGTTACGACCTACAATCGATATGGCTCTGATACCACTTCTCATTTGAACCCGGGAGGGAAGGATCCCACATTCTCTATGTCTCATACACTAGTCTAGAAATAGCTAGTGTACACAGTCAAACAAAAGTAGATAGCATAACCATAAAACGCCATTCATTCAAAATAATTTAAGTTTGTTACAAATTGGGGCATAAAGCCAATAACCAAAATACAGCGGAAACCAAGCAGTAAGGTAGACCACACGATTCGCCACAGGCAATCGTCTGGGGGGCGCAGCCTAGTCGTCCAAGGTCTCGATCTCCTCGTAGCACTCTTCTCCTGATCAACAATTTATTAAGCAAGGTGAGTACAAACGAATGTACTCCGCAAGTTGCACCCAATTAACAAAATAATGCATGCAAGGATCTATTAAGGAAGGGCTTATATGGCTCAATTTGCATAAAGTGATATTTTTATTTAAATATTCATACTAAGTTCCAAAGTAGTTTATTTATAACTAAAATTTACTTTCTAAATCTCAAGTTTTATAGTGAGATAACATTCATCAATGAGTGGTGAAGGATACATTTCTATCACAAGGCAAACCGCCCAATTTCCCAGTTGGATAAGACTATCCAAAAACAACTGATAAAGTCTTTTGAAATCAAAAAAAATTCTAAGTTTGAGTGGCTTTGCTGAGCATGTCCATGACTGTGGACATGGCTATTTGAATGGTTTTACACTCTGCAGAGATTGTACAGCTTTATCCACATGACACGACTTCTCTTGTTTGTTTGGCATCGGTCGATACCACTGCTCACTACCTTAGGTAAGTATTCTAGAGCACATGTCAAGGCCTTTACAAAGCACCATCCCACCGTAGTCTCGCCTCGCTAAGGTTTCGCTTCCTTTGGATTGAACCATTCGTCGAATTTAAGCTCCCTCTTACGTTAGGTGGGAATACATAAGAGTAGGTCGTAAAAGACACCCACACAACAGGATGGAACAACCACGGTGGACTATAGCAAATTAGTTAGCCAAATCCCGTCCATTCAGGACATGTGGTCGCATGATGGGGCTTAGCAAGATGTGGCTCGAAGACCGGTCCTTAACTAACTTGAGTGACTTTACATAAAACCCAAGAGCCTCGATCATAGAAATGACTCGATCCTGTGCATAAACTTGCACCATCCAAACATCCATTTCACCCAAGTTTAAACTAATTTTTATTTTGTTTTACGAGTCAAATCATTTTATAAATTTCTATGGTAAAGACAATAACATATAATCATTTTCAAATCATAGTTGAACTTTTGGCTAAAGTTCCCCAAATCAAGATTTGTGGTCTAAGCTTTGACTAAGAATAATTTTCTAGCATGTTCTACTCATACTAGTGTATCGACCAGATTTTCCACTAAGGTGATAAGAAAATGACAACTTCAATTTCAACATAGGCTGTACAATGCTAATAGGATTAACTAGTCATTTAAAATAGGAATTTAAATTACAGGAATATAAATAAGCATGCAATAACAGTTTAAAACATAATTTTAATAATTTTAAATACTGGGCTCAAATATGATCAAATGATGTAACTTGCCTTGCTCAAAAGCTTGAGGATTTACTTCTTCGAAAAGATCAGTTTCCCTCGAGTCGTCGAAATCTACACATGAAAACAAAGTAAATACAAATAAATAAAATGAAAATACAAATGAACTCCAAATTAAATAATTTTAGTATAGAAAGCTAGATCCTGATTTTAGATGAATTTAGAAATTTGAATCTCTCAAATAGGAGCTCAAACGAAGGAGAATGGGCTCTCGGAAGTTTGAAATCACATGGTCGGAAGGAGGTCCGGACTACCTGGTCGAAAGAGATTCGACAAGTCGGAAGGAGGTCTGGACTACCCTATCGAAAGAGGTTCGACTGGTTGAAAGGAGGTCTGGACTACCTGGTCGAAAGAGGTTCGACTGGACGGAAGGAGGATAAGGGAGAACAGGGCACAAGGAGCTCACCAAGATCGAGAGAGAGAAACCGGAGAAGGTCGGTGGATGGCGAACGGCAGAGTAGCGATGGCGGCGGGTGAAGGCAGCGGCGACGCTCAAGCGGGCTTTCGGGGGCTCCGGTGAACTCCCGGCGAAGACAAGGGGAGCTTCAGGTAGAACGCGGTCTTGCGAAGCCGGAGGTGAAGACAACATCGACAGAGAGGCTTTGACGGTGGCACTAGAGGTGGTGGTGCAAGCTCTAGACAATGGTGGCGAAACTTGAAGCACGGCGAAACAAGGGTGAGAGAGAGAGAGTTTAGGGGAAAACAAAAGGCGGGCAAAAGGGCTCCCTCGTGCTCTATTTACAGAGGAAGGAGGGGGACCAGGCGACAAGATGGAGTGGCGGAATTCGTGGCAGCACGACGGAGACGACGGCATTTAATGCGCACGTCGCGGCGGAGACGACGGCATTTAATGCGCGCGTCGCTAAGGCAAAAGAGGGAGGAAACACGTGCCGAGGCGAGGGTGGTCAAAAGAAGGATTCGACTACTCAACGTGATCGAAAGAAGGATTCGACTACTCGGCGTGGTCGAAGAAGGATTCGACTACTCGGCGTGGTCGAAACCGAGAGGGTGGTGCGGGTCGATGCACGGGGAGAGAAAAAGAGATGGGCCGAGGGGAAATCGGAACAACAGAGAAAAATGATTTTAAATACCAGAGAACTCCAATAAACTCAGAATAAACCAAATTTTTGAATTAGTTGAAGTTCGACTAATTCATATTAAATTGCTTTTGATTTCAAATATTTCCAAGTTAAGCTTTAGCAATTCAACAAAACCAAATGGTTGTATTTTTTTTTGCAAATTTTCAAACAGTCCTGAAAACTAGGATGATACACTGCAACCCTTCTCGTCATGGGCCAGCGACAGGGGAGACAAGAAGGATCCACGGCGGCAGCGAGGAGAAGAAGGATCTCGCGATCGCTCCTCCGTCAAGGCCGCCACCTCACCGCCTCGCCTCGGCGCCGCCATTATGCTACGCCTCTTTCACATCGCGCCACTTCCTCCACGCTCGAGATATAGCTGCCTTGTGTCGTGCTTGTGCCGACATGGCCCGACGGTGGCACGGCGGGCCAACGTGTCATGCTGGGCCTCACCGGCGTGTGTTCGTGCCAGCACGGCACGACCCGGGGAGCTCGCCATGCCTACCGCCATGGCCTGCGGCCCCTCGTGCCCGTGTCATGCCGGCGCGGCACGGCCCGACTCCCACCTCTACTAGGAGATAGCACAGGAGGGATGCAGCAGCTCCTCACAAAATGGCTAGCAAGAGAACTACACAATCCTACTTCATATGTGTTTCAGCTCATACAGGGAGTAACCTATGTAGTAGTAGAGTTTTTGGCTAAAATAGCACCGTTAGTGTGTGCACATGTCCATGCAGGCATGGAATGGCCCAGGGAGCTCGCCGTGCCGGCCACCGTGGCCCGTGACCCGTCGTGCCCATGTCGTGCCGGCACGACATGGCCCAACTCCTACCTCTACTACGAGATAGCACAAGAGGGATGCAATAGCTCCTCGCAAAATGGCTAGCAAGAGAATTGCACAATCCTACTCCATATGTGTTTCAGCTCATACAGGGAGTAACCTGTGTAGTAGTAGAGTTTTTGGCTAAAATGGCACCGTTAGCGTGCGCAACAGCAAAACTAGCCCCATGGCGCATGAAAGGCAAAAATGGCACTTTATCCATGCCCTAGAGGACCGAGCAACACATGGTCTCGTCCGGCCCCTATGGCACGGAATACCCTCGTCTGGCCCCCAAGGGTGCGGAAATACCTCCTCTAGAAAAGGCTGAAAGTTGTAAGATTTTCTAAATATAGTAACTCAGCTCCAAAAATTATGAATTTTTTTGTTAAGGCTACTGACACAATGTGCTTTCTTGTGTAATTTTTCCAAAATTCTATCTGTTCTGTATTTTTCTCGAAAATTCCTTTAATGCTACTATTTGTATGCAAATGAAATAATCGATTTGAGAACATTTTCAAAAAGATGCTCAAAATACTTTCCACATTTATTCTCAGTATAATTATCCCGATTTTATAATTTTTAGATGTTACAGAACTAGTGATCAGATAAAACCAAAAATCGTAGATAGTAAAAGTAGTAGTACGATTAGTACTACTGATAGCACAAACCAAAATAGTATCGGTACCCGAAGTCGACCGAGACGTAGTGAAAATCGTACTTTGACTTCACGGCAACATTCTGATACGGTTTTTATCTTCTTTACGGAGGTAAAAAAAGAAGTAAATATTATCACATGTACCAAAAATTTCATTTCACAAAAAAAATCATGTGGTCGATATTTTGAGAATAAATGTGGAAAGTATTGTGAGCATGTTTTTGAAATTTTCCTCAAATCAATTATTTCATTTGCATACAAACAGTAGCCTTAAAGAAATTTTTGATAGAAATGCAAAACAGATAAAATTATGGAAAAAATACACAAGCAAGTATACTGTGTGTCAAAAGCATTCACAAAAAAATTGTAGTATTTAGAGCTCATTTTCTATATTTAGAAATTCCTACAACTCTCAGCCTTTTCTAGAGGACGTATTTCTGTACCCCTAGGGCCGGACGAGAGTATTCCCACGCCCCTAGAGATCGAACGAGGCTATTTGTCACCTGTATGGCAAATCCTGCCCCCAGAGGTTAGGACGAGGGAAATACCATGCCCCAGGGGGCGGACGAGGCCATGTGTCACCCGCACGGTAAATCCGGTCCTCTGGGGCACGGACAAAGTGTCATTTTTGCTTTTGATGCGCGGGATGGCTAGTTTTGCTATTGCGCACACCAACAGTTCCAATTTAGCCAAAAACTCGTAGTAGTAGAAATTCCATTCCCTGGCAAACGAGAAACATGTGTGTGCAAAACTGTTAATCATGGGAGAGTAAATAAATAATTCAACTAAAATTCACTTGAAAAAGATCAAAATTATACTTAACCTCACTATCCGAATGAAGTTGTGAACTACTGCCCTTTCATAGCCCAAAACACAGGGACCCAAGGACAGAGGAGCACAAGGAAAACTTCTTATTTTGTGTCGTCAACCAGTGGCGGAGCCACGCTAGTACATGGGAGTACAGCTGCATCTCTAAAATTTTTTGCATGCAAACTCTTTATACAGTATATATACCTAGTATAATACACAGATTATACAATGAATTACATTGTGTTATTCTCAGCAATCAATAGCCCACCAACACAAGCAATATTTTGTGATGTCGGTTGTACTAGAAACATGTAATTTGTTTCAGTTGAACCTTTACTATGTCATTTAAACTTTTATGTTGAAATATGTCATTTAAGTTCGCACCTTTATGCACACACGAGTGCGCTTTCAGTAGATATTTTGTAAGGTCACGGATTTATTCTCAGCCTCTGTCTCTATAGACATGTGATATGAGATGCACTCACGCGTGTGTGTGGTGGGGTGTGTGTATATGTGTCTTCTTTGTTATAGAAAAAAAAGTTTGCATCTACAAGGTTAAGGAGCACCACCTTGTGACACACTGAAGTAACCCAAATGAGGCCAGTTTTGGAAGCCCAACAGCTGCTGGTCCACTCGCAAATGTAGCAGCATGTAAGAACAGTAACACATGATTGGAGCAGAGCAACTGCCACTCATAATTAGTAGGGAAGACCCCAAAGATATGACGGGCGTATCATATGCACATAGCACCATTGGTGCACATGTGCACACAGCCAATCTGGAGGGTCCATCTCGGTTTGGACGACCGATCATGTGGCCTGCTGCCACACCAGGCAACAAAAATTTTCGTTCCCTCACTCGCCCATGGCAACAAAGATTTTCCTCCCCACCTCACTCGCTTTGAGCTCATGGCGTGGGTTCTCGCCTGCGCTCGCACCGCCATTTTCTCGCTGAGCTCATGCGCCATTGCGCCATTGCTTTTCCTTCCTCATTACTCGCTCGAGCTCATGCCCTCGCCAGTGTCGAATCGCCTGAGTCCGACCTCGAGCCGCCTCGTCCCCGCGCCACCGATTGGCCTCGCGTCCGCTGCCGTCGCGCCATGGACCGAGTTAGCCCCATCCGCCCTCCTCCCAAGTCGCGCCCTAACAGGCGCCAGTCGCCGACTTCGGCCCGAGTAAGATTTTGTTGGATTTTGTTGTCTGATAGTTCACAATTGATATGAACTCGTGTTTGATTGTGGATTGCTTTGCTTTGATGTGCAGCCGTGCATGGACGAAATGGAAGATGTAAGCAGCTCTGTGCGGCCACTAGCTTTGCCTAGTCTAGAACCCCTCGAAATGGCCGATGCAAACTCTCTCATTGCGATATCGGATTGTAAAACCCCTCTGAAGGCGGCTAGCATTCTATTCTGCGTGAGTGTGCGCTCAATTTTTATTTTGCATGATTAACATGTTCTAGGGCTAAATTGTCGTTACCGCTGCAGGGATCGTCATCCACACCGGTAGTTACTGAGTCTTTGACACCTGCAAAGGGGATGATTTTTGAAGACGAGGACGCAGCCCTAGAGTTTTACAAAGCATACGCACATGTTGCGGGATTCTCCGTTCGTATTGGACAGCGGATGACTAGGAATGGGGTGTTGCAATGGAGGCGGTACTATTGTGCCAGACGTGGGTGGAAAGAAGAAAAAGGTAAGGACAAGGTGGATGTCACAATGAAGAGGTCATATGAGTCTAAATTGAGTAGGTGCGGTTGTGAGGCCATGTTTGGTATCAAACGGATTAAGTACAATAAGTTCAGATTAGAGATATTTGTCGAAGTCCATAACCATGGTTTTGTCTCATCTAGTAAGCAGCACTTGATACGGTCTAATAGACAAGTTACTGAGAAGGCTAAGACTACACTGTTCGCATGCCATCAGGCAAGCATTGGCACTTCTGGGGCATTTAGATACCTTCATATCAGTGAGGATGGATTTCAGAATGTAGGATGCACAAGGAGGAACTTGCAAAATTATCATCGTACTTTGAGAGAGAGTATAAAGTCATCAGATGCTCAGATGTTTCTTGATAATCTAGCTAGAAAGAACGAGAATAATGCTGCTTTTTTATTTTGACTATGTTATTGATGACAAGGGTAGATTGGTGCATGTGTTTTGGGCAGATGCAACCTGCAGAAAGAATTACGTTCATTTTGGTGAGTTGCTCTCATTCGATATGACATATAATACAAACCAATACGAGATGGTATTTGCACCGTTCATGGGAGTTAATAACCATGGGGGATGTGTTCTATTTGGGGCTGCATTGCTACTTAATCAGACAATTGAAACGTTCAAATGGTTGTTTCATACTTTCTTAAGATGTATGGGAGGTGTTGCCTCTAGACTTATAATAACTGACAAAGATGCGGCCATGAAGAAGGCAATTGAGCTTGTCTTCCCAACTAGCACGCATAGGTTATGTATGTGGCACATATTGAACAAACTTCCAACTAAGATAAGGCCAGATTTGAGGGATAACAAAATGTTTTACAGTCATGTGAATTCATGTGTATATCCCTCAGAAACTCCAGAAGAATTTGAGTCACAGTGGGCAGCTATTATTTCTGAGTTCGGTTTGGAAGATAATGAGTGGCTCGCTGGTCAGTATAGGATTCGGGCCTCTTGGGTACCAGCCTACTTTATGGACGTACCCTTGGCAGGAATTCTTAGAACAACTTCAAGGTCTAAAAGCGTCAATTCTTTTTTCAATCGGTTTATTGGTTACAAATATGCTTTGGTGGAGTTCTGGATGAGGTTCGACATTGCAGTGGAGGAACAAAGGCAAAAGGAGCTCAGAGAATACCATGCCACCTTTCACACTAAGCCTCAGTTGAAGACACCATGGGCATTAGAGCAGCATGGCAGTGAAGTATTCACCCATATGGTTTTCTCTAAATTTCAGAAGGAGGTTATTGCGGCTAGGGACAAGTGTGTTGTCGAGAGCACGGCGCAAGTATGTGACCTTAAAGTAACAGCGGTCAATGAGGATGGCAAGAAGGTTAGAAAAGTGACATGTGACACTAACACCATGATTGCGCAGTGCTCCTGCATGTTGTTTGGCACTCATGGAATTCCTTGCCGACACATTATCCTTGTTTTACGAGGTGCATTGTTGAATGAGCTTCTAGGTCATTATGTTTTGAAAAGGTGGACTGCTAACTGCAAGAGGGAGGTTGTATTTGATGAGAATGGTAATGTTCTTGAGGAGAAGCCCAAAGATCCCACAGAGGAAGAAATTAAAAAGTTGGCTTCTGAGATGCGAAAGGACTTGGAAGATTTGATACATCAAGCTAGTCCTTCACTTCCTTACATGCAGAATGCTAGAGGGAAACTTAAAAAAATTATGCATGAGATAAACCAGGAAATTCCTGTTCGCCAGCAAAGTAGAGTGGAGGAGGTTGAAGCCTATCTTGGGTGTGGCATCCCTGATCAGATCGATATATTACCGCCAACAGACAAACTCACTAGAGGGAAATACAAGAGGAATCGGCCTGGGGAGAATAAGCAGAAGTCTAAGGGAAAGGCCGCACGCATGTGTAGGACATGCAATGAGATCGACACCCACGACAGCCGCAATTGCCCTTCACGGAAGCAAGCAAAATAATCATGTATGACTTGTACTCACTGTATAGCATTCCATTGATATTTGCTTCTAGTACTTAGCATTCATATTTGCTTTGTAGGTGGCTGCAAAGGGGATGGCTAAGCATGAGGACGACGCCAAGCATTAGTTGTTATATTTGCTTTGTTTGGTCAATGCTCAATGGAGTTGTAATATGTTGTATGGACCTGTGATCTTTGCAATGTATCTGTACCAATGTATCTTGATCTTTGCACCTCTTTTAGTTTGTGCTCTGTGACAGCTTTAATACTATCAATTGTTCTCTTTTGTGAAATCTGCTCATAGCAATTGTTCTCTTTTGAGGAGGAACTGCATTCAAACTGGACATATAAACTGGACACAACATGTTTCAAACTGGACATTCAAACTTTTGTGAAATCTGCTGATATCAATTGTTCTCTTTTGAGGAGGAACTGCATTCGAACTGCATTCAAACTGGACACAACATGTTTCAAACTGGACATTCAAACTTTTGTGAAATCTGCTCATATCAATTGTTCTCTTTTGAGGAGGAACTGCATTCAAACTGGACATATAAACTGGACACAACATGTTTCAGGTCTTAGAATTCAAACTGGACATTCAAACTGAACATATACATTCAAACTGGACTGGACATTATTAGGTTCTGGAGTTGGTCACCAACAAGCAAACAATGTCGTCCGAGCACCAGTCGCGAAGATTCAAACAAAGATGTCGGTTGTAAGATGTATCAGGTTCTGGACATTACAACCATATTCAAACTGGACTGGACATTCAAACTGGACTGGACAGTACAACCATATTCAAACAATATCAGTTGTAAGATGCATCGGGTTCTGGACATTACAACCATATTCCAACATGTTTTAGTCCATTACAACCATATACAACAGGTCAAGTAGAATAGCAGTGCAGTTGGTCTGAGCATTCAAATAGTATCAGGTCTTAGCATTCAAACACAACATTCCAAATTTCAGACAACCACCACATTCAAACTGCACATTCAAACTGGACATTCCACAACATGCTCAGATTTCAGACAACCACAAAATTCAAACTGGACATTCCAAATTTCAGACAACCACCACATTTGAGATGCTTAGATTACCTAAATTACCAGTGCAAATTCGTACTACATCTTACATTACATAGGACTAATGCATAACTAAATTACAAGCTCAGTTCCCTATCTTTCCAATGTAAATTCCTACCAGGAAGAAAATAAATGCAACAACAATTACTTTTAACTTCTCATCTGCAGCACTGGACTTTTGGATTGACTTGGTAATCTGGTCGTTCATCTAGTCCAATGAAGTTTTGATGGCAGCTAACTGTTCCAAAACATGGTTATCTCTTCTCTCATGTTCAACCGGATGCATCCCACTCAAAAGTCTCTTGTATTGGTCCTTCCACATGAATGTGTCGCATTCTTTGGAATACGGCTGGACCAAAACATACCACCCAACTTGAACATCAAACTGCCGATTAGGTTTAACATCAAAATCAAGAGAAAAGGTCGATTCTTACCCCGTCGTTTCTAGGGCACTTGTAGTATTCCTTTCCTTGGTTCTTGGAGCTCCCGGAGACAGCCCATATCATCGTCGCATGGCACTTCGAGTATGGGATGAGAGGAAGCCCACCGCTAGGGCCTGACGTGGACCACTCGGAGTGCGTCTCCGCGCGAGATTTCTGCTTCTCCATGGTGCGCCAACGCCCAGGGTCGCACAAGGGGGGAGGCAGAGCGTTCCCTCACGGGCTAGTCGCCCGGCGCCGCCACAGTTGCCCCCAACCCTAGAGTAGCACCTGGTGAGAGTGAGGCGGAGGGAACGGAGCACAAGGGGGAGGGGAGACCTGGTGGGAGTGAGGCGGAGGGAGGGGAGCACAAGAGGGGAGGCGGAGCGGCGCTCACTGGCTAATCGACCGGCGCGACGCCACGATCGCCTCCATCGCCAGAGGTGGATTGGGGGATCTGCGGATTGGGGGGATTGGGGGCGACCACGGGATAGGGCAGGGCCGCAGGGGGCAAAACGCAAAACGTCCAGAATCGCACGCACTCGCGCGAGGTCGCACGATGGGCTTGATCCACGCCGTCCAAACCGAGATGGAGAGTCCAGATTGGCTGTGTGCATATGTGCACCAAATATCCTATGTGCATAGGATATGTCGCCGAAGATATGAGGCTGAATTCAGGGAGGAAAAAAGGCAAGTAAATTATACAACTTAATCCAAAGGAGAACAATGCTTTTTTGCTGCTATTCTTTATTGTTGTTTTCATCTCTCATCGTGCTTAAAAATTAATTCAGGAACCCCTATGAACCTGTCCACGAATTAGAAACTTGTTCATGTCCATTCACGAAAATCTGCAAGTTGCATGCATCTTCCCCTCGTGGCTCTTGCCAAATCATCTCTCACATGGCAGGAACGCACGCACTGGTCTGGTTTTGTCCCATGTCTTTGGTTGGGCTCCGAAGTCAACACACATGTACGTGCACAGAGTGGTGAACATTAGAAGCTAGCGCCCTGTGATCTTTCAGATTATCTTTCGCCTAGAGAGTAGACAGGACAGGTTACTGTTGGCCGAAGGTTCATAGAGAGGACACTGGTGACAGAATCGCGAGTCAATCAGCATTGACAGCCACACAGCAATCTGTCTCCCAGATTGCAGCTTCGGACCAAAACGAGCTACAGAAATGCAGAAAGTGTTGCATCATCTGACTACTGCAGTACTCCCTCCGTTCTCGTCACTTTTGACTTGTATCAGCAATAATATATATTTAGATTAATGAAACGATATTGTTAGATCTGTCCGAAAAAATGCTTTCATAATACTGATATTTTATAAATATATTAGTGTAAAATTAACGGTCAAAGTTTACTTTGGAGACCATGAAAAATCTACTGTGTCAAATATTTGTAAACAGAGGTAGTATAAAACAGTCAAGACTTCTCATCACTCTGGTTTCGTGGAGAAGTTTTTTTTTTTTACAATTTGCAACATGCAACCTTGCAAGTGGCGGTGACTGGTAGCAGACTAGCAGGGAATCGGGTCCTTGTGCGTACACGCGCGGACGGTCGATCCTGACAAAAGGAGTGCAAGTTGTGGCTAAATTTATATCAGGAACTCACTATACTTTATGGGTGTCTTTTGTAGTGCAGTGCTGCTCAGCGCTTAGTGAGCTGACGACCCTAACCTAACATGGAGCCATGGAGGCATCATGTCAAGGAACAGAAAATGGCAGAGAAGTAAAGCAATCGGGAAAACGGAGCTTACTTGTAGAGGACATGTTTAATTTTACAGCAGATGTCAACCAGCGAGAATGAAAGGGCAGGTGAAACAAAATACAGTATCACGAAAAGCATGGCACCCTTTTGCTTTCTCGACCAACAAAAGCTCTAGGATTTTTTTTTCCGAAATAGTACTGTTTCGGATGGTATCGTCGTTTTTGTAAAATTGACACTTGACACCGTTCCTCGATGGCATAAACAGCTCCCATGCTGCCACACGGTCTCTTCCGCACTACACTAGAACGGAGACGATTTGTCCATACCTCCCTGAGATGATCCATCACCTCGCCGCCTCGTCTGTCCCTCCTTAGGACGGCGCCACCACGTCGCCGCTAGTCCGTCCAGGGGACGGAGCCGCCATCTCGCCGCTGTGGATGCGAAGCAAGAGAGGACTTGCTCTAGCCTCTATGGCCTGACTTAAAAAAAAACTGATATGGACCTCTTTCTGTAAGACGCACAACCAATTGAAGTGCTTGTCAGTCTCAACGCGCAGTGTGATGGACAAGCTATTTGCTGCTAGAATCTGTATTCGTTGCAATTATTCCAGACTATATAAAAAGGACAAAAAAAATCCAAAATTGGTTGCTATATACAACTTCAAGAAACCGGTGACGTATAGCCGGTGAAATTATACGTCATTCTTTTTATTTCATCATGTATCATAATTATATTTTTCGGGAAAATAAGGATCCATTTAGAATTGCAATCCATAGCTTTCCCCCCAAAACAAAGCTCAACAAAGTGCATTTCGATTTATTAGCTATTTGGCAAGCTCTGCCTGTTATTTTAGACTGGAATATATGAATAAGAAACCAAAGTAGATATGATTAATATTCTTTACAGTTAGTTTTTCCATACATAATAAAACAGACAAATCAAGCCTTAAAGTTGCTGAACATGAACTATTACTAGTCAATGTACTTCTCAGAATAAGGCCAAAGAAAACAAAGTTGAAGCCGGCAAGGACTTGATCTACTCGTCTTCACTCGCGGGTTCTGTACTATAAATACGTAATTCCCATGCCTAACATCCTTGCAAGTTGCAACTGCAAGTAAAAGCCTTGCAATATGAAGGTTTGCACCTTGCCTTGCTTACTAATTGCTTCTGTTGCCTTGGCAATATGTGGTCTGGCTGCTGCACGGCCTGACACAGCCACAGCCAACCTCGACGCATCCTCAGTGGCGAGGTGGCAGCTCCCTACCAGACGGACAAGCGGTGACATGGCGGCTCCATCCTAAGAAGGGGCGGACGAGGCAGCGGCGGTGAGATGGTGGATCCGTCATTTGGACAAAATGCTTTCATCTTTGGGAGGTACAAACGAGGTCACGTAGTAGTATGGGAGCCGTTCGTACCACCAAGAAACGGTATCGATCGTCAATTTTATAAAAACAGTACTATTTTAGCAAAAAAACAGTGACAGACTGACAGATCATCAATTCCTTGCTTGCACGCTAGAAAAGAAAGAAAAAAATAGGTGAGGAGAAAAAAACAAAGACCAGAAGAAGCAAGGTTGATGCCGGTGATTACAATGATTAGCTAGTAGCAGAGCAGCAGCAACACAACAGGGGTCGGTCCGAATAGAATAGCGACCGGCCGTGCGCGACATTGGCATCAGATCCTCGTAGCCTTCTTGGCTTTGTCCGGTTGGCCCTGTGCCGAGGGCGAGGGGTCCAGGGCACCCGGCTCGGGTTGCGGGTTTTTTTTTATTTGGTCTTGTGATATCACGTAAATGTGAAAATCATTTCTTTATCATTGTATTTGCAAAACAAACTATCAGACGAGCGCGGAATCATCGGGAGCTGACGCATGGCTCCTTCCGCGTTCGGTGACCGCGGAAACTCGTTATCTAGCGCGGCAATCCCCCCGGCGCGGCAATGAGCGGTAACCGCAGAAGGCGGTGGGCCCAGGATCCTTCCGCGTCGCTAGATCGTGGAAGGTTGCCGATGCCGCGGTCCGTGGGAAATGGGCATGCACTTTTCGCATTTCTTCTTTGCATGCAGCAAGCTTCTTTGCATGCAACTGCTACCCTCGATTCTTGGCATGCATTTCTATTCTTTGCATGCATGCATGCATTAAATGCTTGCACATCATTTCTTTGCTGCAGCTGCGCCTTTTCCGCGCTCGGCAACCGCGGAAATAGCCACTTCCTGCGCTCCATGCCTGCGGCAAGTTGCCGACACGCCTCCGTGCATCGGCGACCTCGATCTGCGCCACCACCCTCGCCCGACTTGTCATGGTCACCGAAGCTGAAGGAGCCACGCATCAACTTCCGGTGATTCTGCACTCGTCTGAGGGCTAGTTTTACAAATACGGTGACAGAGGGCTATTTTTACATTTACGTAACACTAAGAGGCCAAATCAAAAAAAATTCTGGGTCCACGAGCCTAGTCCACCACTCTTGGTCCCAACAGATCGCGCAAGCCTTCAAGAGACGCAGCGTGACACCCCACGGATAGCTCGAGCCTTCTTCCGGGCAGCCGGCCGAGCACCCGCAGTCGCCAATAAATCGTTTGTGCACGTACATTTACCGGCGTTAGAAAATCTCTTGCGCTACTAGTGTTTGCTGAATCTGAGCTGGGGCCCATGGTCCATGGATGCAGTCTTGAGATCTGTGCAGGTTAGTCACGGAGATATGTATTCATTTTGGATCGGACGGTAGAGATCGCTCCTAGCGTCCATGCAATGTAGATTCTCTACATTGACTCCTTCCATGCATAGAATCCCAATCCGGCCATGATACGAGTTGACGTGACTAGGGTTGTTGTCGGACCCGGGAGTAACCCCCAAATCCTCTGTGTATTTCTGAACTAGTCCTATGATCAGTAGCTAGTTCACACAGTAAATAGATATGATAATATCCATAAATAGCACAATTTTATTAATAATCAACAGAGTTTATTACAAGAAAGACTTACAAGCCAACAATAAAGAAACACAGCAGAAGACGAAACAGATGTAGTGGAGTCCAGCTGATCTGTCACAGGCAATCGACTAGGGTAGCGGCCTAGTCATCGAGATCCACACCAGCAGCGAAGTCCTTCTCCTTTGAAATTTATTTGCATCAAGTAAGGATGAGCACAACTTCCGTGCTCGCAAGTTACACCCAATAATAGATTATAATGCATGCAAGGATATAACAAAGGAAGGCTTATTGGTTGAATTTGCATAAAGCAATGTTTTCTTTAAATATTTGTACTAAGTTCCAAACCAGTTATTCTATAACTAAAGTTCATTTTATAAATTCTCAACTTTTATAGTCAGATAACATTCACACAAAAGAGGTGAAGGATACCCTCCTATCACATGGCTTCCTGCCAAATTTCCCATTTGGATAAACTAGTTGATAAAGTCTTTTAAAAACAAAATCAAGTCTAACTTTGAGTGGCTTTGCTGAGCATGTCCATGACCGTGGACACGGTTATTCGAATAGTTTTACACTCTGCAGAGGTTGTACAACTTTACCCACAAGAGATCATCAATTATAATGTCCGTTTGACACACTTTCGTAGGTGTGCAACTAAATAATTATCACAAGGCCTTTACAATGCGTCATCCCACCGTAGTCCCGCCTCGCTAAGGTTTCGCTTCCATTGGATAGAAACCCGCCGAATTTAAGCCCCCTCTTGCGCTAGGTGTAACACCCCAGGCCTACAAGGGCCTGGAACGCTACTAATCTAACAGATTATCAAAATTAAAATGGAAGACAAAATAAATCCTAAATTTCGGCAGAACCTCCCCCGTACAGTAAGCTATACCGGAGGTTCCAACAACAAAAAAACATCAAGATAATAATGAATTCAACAGTTTTAAATCCTCACAGAGTATAAACCGATCTCAAGCAACCATATCAAAGAATGAACTAAGTTCACACTCAAGATTTAACCAATCTTAAAGGAGAAGGGTTTTCACCACAACCAACCAAGGCATTATTACAGTTCATCAATATTGAATGATTAAATCAAACTAAAATGAAATCTCGAACTTATATAAAGTGTTTGTGAAAGGGTAGTGTGTGTCTATTCCTCCCCATGGAGCCAACCTCAAGGATCACCTAAAAAACAACAACGCAAGAGTAAGTCCGAGACTCAAAGCAGTATGTAAAGTAATAAAAATACAAACAACAATCCATGGATAAGCCAACATCATCGGAGAATATGAATGAATTGCGTAACAAGTATTTGAATAAATGCAATGAATGAATTGGATGGAAGGAAGGACTACACACATGCATATACGGTATTGTTTGGTGACACACCCGTCGGTGTTCACCTAAGCCCGACTTAACAAAGTGCGGGGACCCAAGCCCCGTGACGAAGAACGCTTAAAGACGGTGTCCCTAATCGCCCACATTGGAATGGTGGGTCTTACGTCCCCATACTTTGGAATTGATGGGTCTTATACAATGATCCACCTCGTGGATGAAATATGAAATGTGGATGCTTGAGTATGACATATGAATATTGAACAATAAGAAACATGCTCACTAATATGGAGGTAACCACATGGATTAAATACGAACATTTAAGAATCAACAAGGTACTTAGAGGTACAGTACCAACAGTAAGCATACCACATGTCATAATCCTAGGAACACTAAGGTACTTGCCTTTAGCATGCGACGCGTTAGTAGGCAATTACGGTGCTCCCAAACCTGAAGCTTCACCTCCTAATCAAACAAATAACTGAAATAAGGATACGATTTAACACGACAATACTAGATAAAGTTCTACAACGCCCCGGCGATTCAAAATTTAACTAGAAACTCTAAACTGAAAATCAACACATTCTGCCCTAAACCACCCCTGGGCAGCAGCACGGTAAATGGCATAACTCGTGATCTCGAACTCCAAATGAGGTGAACCCAGTTTCTGTGGACCCTTAACTGACAAATCTACAATACTCTAGTTGACAAGATAATTTAATTCGGCGAATTTAGAACACTAACAGACATATGAATGTTCAGCACAGAAAAACTGTCTACAGAATAAACAGCAGCACTAAAACGACCATAACTTTTAATCTATAACTCCGAATTGATCAATATTTATCAATACGGAAAGGTTATCAAATTACCTACAATAACCTAGTTGGGAGAAATCTCAGATTATGCCAATTACAATTTCATAATTTACGAATTATCACAACAGTTTAATCTCGTCAGGAATCTAGACAGCAGAAACTAAAACGGTGATATCTTTTGACTCGAACGTCGGAATTAGGTGCTCTTGGTGGCCACGGAAAGCTAAGAGTAACACCTAACTTTAACTTACAGATGGGCATCTCGAATTCTGTCACTAAGGACTCGAAATCAACCACGCAACTAACTGGACAGAACGGGACTATAGCAGAAACCATTCGATCCAAACAAATCTGATCCAAATCGCAAATACTAATAAATCAACAACTAAGAATGACAACCGTTACCCTTAAAGATCCCAGGAAGTTGATGAACGACAACCCACGAAGAGGATCTTCTTCTTCTCCTCCTTTCTCTACCCTCCTTCTTCCTCCACGGTCGGCCACCAAAGCAGGAAACGACGACGCTGAAAGATGGCAATGCGGGGAGGCGGAGCACTGTAGCGGCGTGCACTGTAGCAGGCGGCGAAGGTACTGTAGCACGCCGTGCTACAGTACTAGGGTTTGGAGGAAAAGGGCACCTCCCCCCTTGGGCCTCCTAGGCCAAGGCCTGATGCCCAGGTTCCCTAAAAAAGGCAAAAAAAACTCCCTTTTTAATCTATTAATCTCTGTTGGATACTTCCTTTGCTAGAATAATTTTGAGATATTACACCAGGTGGGAATACATAAAAGTAGATCACAATAGACACCCACGCAACCAGATGGCATGACCACGATAGAATATTGCAAATTAGTTAGCCAAGTCCTGCCCACTCAGGGCATGTGGTAGTACGATGTGGCTTAGCAAGATGTGGCTCGAAGACCGGTCCTTAATTGACTTGAGCGAGTTTCCATAAAACCTATGGGCCTCGATCATAGAAATGACTCGATCCCGTGCATCAACATACACCATCCAAATATCCATTTCGCCCAAGTATAAACCATCATTTTATTTCATTTTTCAAATTCATTTCTAAACTTCCATAACACACTAATGCCATGGATACAATTTAAACCACATTTGATTTTTGGCTGAAATTCCCCAAATTAGATATTTTTGGGTCTAAGCATCACTAAGCATATTATTTTCAAATGGTCCTAGTTCATACTATCGTATCAACTAGGTTTTATCTAGGGTAAAAATATGTTTGATTCAAATATCAACTTTGGCCAAACAAAGGATTTAGGCATAACTATAAATTTAAAACAGGAATTTAAATTACTTGATTAATCGATGTTCTTAAACGGCGTCGAAATCCTGTTGTCCGAAGTCGTCGAAATCTATACGCATAAACGAGCCAAATTCAAACAACATTCAAATAAAATCCAAAAATTATAAAATAAATACCGAAAGGACGGTATCGACTTTATATGAATTTAGGAATTTGAATCGACGGAATCGCAGTTCATATGAAGGAATATGAGCTCCTAGAAGTTTTGAAATCACATGAAATGATGAATAATAGAATTTTTCAGAATTTTGGAATTATTTTAATTTGGAAAAGGGGTGGAGCCGCTGATGCGTAGGGCTCGTGACACAGTGGCAAGGCCACGTGGCTGCGACACGCACACGAGCCGCGTCAGCGAGAGGGCGAGGTGGCGCTGAGGTGGCCCTAACGGGGCAGTGACATGGCGCAGCCACGTCACCTGGGCACTGGCGGCACTCCGACCCATGGCTCGCCTGCGGAGGGCTACACGACGGCGGCCGGTGAGGGTGCCAAAAGAAAGAGGGGAGCATGGGGGTCACGACGCACACGGTTTGGTCACCTGAAGCGGCGACGATAGCCGACGGCGAGGAGTTAGGCGACGGCGTTGTTAGGGTTGTCGTCGGTGCTGAGTTCTGGCTATGCTTTCAGGGAGATGGCGTGCACACGAGGTCGGCGTCGATGCAGCGATGCTAACGGTGGCAGAGATGTGGCCGTTGCTCCACAAGAGGCGGCGCTAGAGGCGGCGGTGTCTCTCGGTGGCCGACAGCGAAAATCTTCAATTGTGGCCGGTAGAGAGAGAGGAGAAGTGAATGATGGGGACGGGATGAGGAGGAACGAGGACACCTTGTGCTTCCTTTTATAGGGGCAGAGGGGGATGGAGACAGGAGATCATTGTGGCGGCGTTGGCGGCGGTGATTCTCGATCCGGTGAATGCGCGCACGATTTAGGGGGAAACGGCTAGGAAGAAGGGCGGCGTGATGCAAGGAATTTAATGCGTGCGTGCAGCAATGGTGACCAGCTCGGGCACGCTGGAGAAGAAAAGAAGGCGGGGAGAAGAAGAAGATGGCGGGCCCACACGGCAATGAGGGGGAGGGTGGCTGGCTGGTGGGGCCGGAAGGTGAGAGGGAGAGAGAAGGTCGGGTGGGAGCGGGCCGGCTTAGGCCGAAGGCGCGGGAAGGATGGGCCGGGATGGTTTCGGCCCAAAACGAGTTAGAGATTTTGATTTGATTTGCTAATTAAAATAAGTCAATTAAATCATTTAGGCTTTATAAAATAGTAAATAAAATCCAAAAATTCTAGAAAAATTCACAGAAATTCCTAGGGTTATTTTGGACTTAAATAAAATATTTTCAACTTAAAATTGGTAATAGTTTTTGCACATAGTTTATTTTGGCTTTAAAATAATTAGGGAAAAGCTTTTAAAATTCCAGAAAATTCTAGAGATTAATTAAATTTTTTATTTTTCAATTTAAATCCAAGCAAACTTCAAAAACTTTAATAAATTTTATTTTTGACTTTTAAAACTTCAGAAATTCAAATAAAGCAATAAAACTCTTTCAAATTTCAGAAAATCCAATAAAATAATAACTTTATTAATTTTTATTTTGGTAACAGAACTTTGGATGTTACAAACTACCCCCCTTAAAAGAAATCTCGTCCCCGAGATTCGGAGAGGCTAGAAAGAAAGAAGACGAATATAGGATAAATGTGTTGAGAGATAGAAAGAGTCTATCTTCAAGTTGGCTTCATGTCCAAGGGTCTTGAGTTGTTCGAAGTTTTGAAGTATCGATTCGTCCTTTAAATCCCTTGTGCATCGGTAGGTTATGTTGTCCAATATATTGTTAGAGAAGAGTGAAAAGCAAAGGATGAGAAAGAAAGCTATGAGAGAAGTCTACCCACATAAGCAAATGTTGCACACAAGATCAAAATATCTATGTACGACGTACCAAAAGAAAATATATTATTCCAGTTAAGGATCAATACAACGTTCTACTCGATTGAGACTCTTAATCCGGTGAAACGACTCAATGCACAGAATGAGTCTTGGTAAACTTAGACTATATGGTTTGGCTGACAAAACGATCTTCAACACACAGTCTTTGATGATGACAATGCTCTCTTGACAGCTTTATGCCATGTGGTCTTGAACGTATTGGTAGGAAACGTCTTAACCATCTATAGAAATTTTTAAGGAAAAGAGGATCCATTTAACATTATAAAATGGTGAAAGAAGAAATAGGTAAGGAAGAATTGCTATGAAGAAGCTAAAGACTGATAGATGACCAAGATGAGGGGAGAACCAATTGTTTTTCTTGTTATATAAAATAAGTTTTGAAGTTTTTCACAAATGGCCATTCTAACTAGGTCACGACCTACAGTCAATATGGCTCTGATACCACTTCTGTCGGACCCAGGAGTAACCCCACAAATCCTCTGTGTATTTCTGAGCTAGTCCCATGATTAGTAGCTATTTCACACAGTAAACAGATATGGTAACATCCATAAATCGCATAATTTTATTAATAATCAACAGAGTTTATTACAAGAAAGGCCTACAAGCCAACAATAAAGAAACACAACGGAAGATGAAGCAGATGCATGCAAGGATATAACAAAGGAAGGCTTATTAGTTGAATTTGCATAAAGAAATGTTTTCTTTAAATATTTGTACTAAGTTCCAAAGCAGTTATTCTATAACTAAAATTCATTTTATAAATTCTTAAGTTTTATAATCAGATAACATTCACACAAGAGAGGTGAAGGATACCCTCCTATCACATAGCTTCTTGCCCAATTTCCCATTTGGATAAACTAGTTGATAAAGTCTTTTAAAAACAAAATCAAGTCTAACTTTGAGTGGCTTTGCTGAGCATGTCCATGATCGTGGATATAGCTATTCAAATAGTTTTACACTCTGCAGAAGTTGTAAAACTTTACCCACAAGAGATAATCAATTATAATATCGTCTGACACACTTTCGTAGGTGTGTGACTAAATGATTATCACAAGGCCTTTACAATACGCCATCCCACCGTAGTCCCGCCTCGCTAAGGTTTCACTTCCATTGGATAGAAACCTGCTGGATTTAAGCCCCCTCTTGCGCCAGGTGAGAATATATAAAAGTAGGTCATAATTGACACCCACGCAACCAGATGGCACGACCATGATGGAATGTTGCAAATTAGTTAGCCAAGTCCTGCCCACTCAGGACATGTGGTAGTATGATGTGGCTTAGCAAGATGCGGCTCGAAGACCAGTCCTTAATTGACTTAGGCAACTTTCCATAAAACACATGGGTCTCGATCATAGAAATGACTCGATCCCGTGCATCAACATGCACCATCGAAACATCCATTTCGCCCAAGTACAAACCAACATTTTATTTCATTTTTCAAAGTCATTTCTAAACTTTCATAGCACACCAATGACATGGATACAATTTAAACCACATTTGATTTTTGGCTAAAATTCCCCAAATCGGATATTTTTGGGTCTAAGCATCACTAAGCATATTATTTTCAAATGGTCCTAGTTCATACTATCGTATCAACTAGGTTTTATCTAGGGTGACAATATGTTTGATTCAAATATCAACTTTGGCCATACAAAGGATTTAGGCATAACTATAAATTTAAAATAGGAATTTAAATTACCGAATATAAATAAGCATGCAATAATAATTTAAAACATAATAAATAATTTGAAATAATAGGGTTAAACATGACCAAGGATATAACTTACCTTGTTGTTTGATTAATTGATGTTTTTAAACGGCGTCGAAATCCTGTTATCCGAAGTCGTCGAAATCTATACGCGTAAACGAGCCAAATTCAAACAACATTCAAATAAAATCCAAAAATTATAAAATAAATACTGAAAGTACGGTATCGACTTGATATGAATTTAGGAATTTTAATCGACAGAATCAGAGTTCGTATGAAGGAATACGAGCTCCTGGAAGTTTTGAAATCACATGAAATGATGAATAATAGGATTTTTCAGAATTTTAGAATTATTTTAATTCGGAAAAGGGGTGGAGCCACTAACGCGTGGGGCCCGTGGCACAGTGGCAAGGCTACATGGCTGCGACACACACGCGAGCCGCGTCAGCGAGAGGGCGAGGTGGCGCTGAGGTGGCCCTGACGGGGCAGTGATGTGGCGCGGCCATGTCACCTGGGCACTGGCGACGCTCCGGCCTTTGGCTCGTCGGCGGAGGACTGCACGACAGCGGCCGGCGAGGGAGCCAAAAGAAAGAGGGGAGCGTGGGGGTGACGATGCGCACGGTTTGGTCACCTGAAGCGGTGGCGATAGCCGGCGGCGAGGATTTAGGTGGCAGCGTTGTTAGGGTTGTCGTCGGCGTTGAGTTCCGGCGATGCTTTCAGGGAGATGGCGTGCGCACGAGGTCGGCATCGATGCGGCGATGCCAACGGTGGCAGGGATGTGGCCGTTGCTCCACAGGAGGTGGCGCTAGAGGCGGCGGCGGCTCTCGACGGCTGACGGTGAAAATCTTCAATTGTGGCCGATAGAGAAAGAGAGGAGAAAAGTGAATGATGGGAACGGGATGAGGAGGAATGGGGTCACCTTGTGCTTCCTTTTATAGGAGCAGAGGGGGCTAGAGAGAGGAGATCGTTGCGGCGGCATTGGCAGTGGTGATTCTCGATCCGGTGAATGCGCGCACGATTGAGGGGGAAACGGCCAGGAATGCGCGCGAACGTGGGAGGTGTAACACCCTGGTCCAAAATCCGCTCAATGCCCACCCACTGTATGGACTCACAGACACATAGCACCCTACTTACACTTTCGTCCACTTCGTGTAAAAGGGTTAACCGGAGGTGCTAAGTTTGGACCCAACAGCATTATATACTACTACAACTCACTTTAGACAAGCAATATGGGACTAATCCCACCACATGACTCCTCATGGGCCACATGGGCCGACTCTGAGTAGGCCGGAGTATTACATTCACCCCCTCAAGGGTCGACACCCTCGGCTGACACACGCACTGCTGACAAATGCCCAAAACCACCCCTCGGTACACGCCCCAGGCCCGTCCGGTTTGGCACATATGCCATGCCGTGTGTCCACTCTGGGACCACACGCCATCGCCATATGCTGCACCCCACCTGCAGCGCCCTTGCAAATAAAGTTGATGCTCGATACCATCTGTAACACCCTAGCCCAAAATCCGCTCAATGCCAAGCCCACTGTATGGCGGACAGTACACACATAGCACCCCACTTACACTTTCGTCCTCGCCGTGTAAAAGGGTTAACCCGAGGTGCTAAGTTTGGACCCAACAGGCATTATATACTACTACAACTCACTTTAGACAAGCAATATGGGACTAATCCCACCACATGACTCCTCATGGGCCACATGGACCGCACTACGAGTAGGCCGGGGTATTACAAGAGGAAAGGGGGCTGAAATGGCGGTGGAGATGGAGCTCCCGCGTGCAGCAATGGCGGCTGGCTTGGGCGCGCTGGAGAAGAAAAGAAGGTAGGGAGAAGAAGAAGATGGCGTGCCCACGCGGCAGTGAGGGGGAGGGTGGCTGCGGGTGGGGCTGGGAGGTGAGAGGGAGAGAGAAGGCCAGGTGGGAGCGGGCCGGCTCAGGCTGAAGGCGCGGGAAGGATGGGCTGGGATGGTTTCGGCCCAAAACGAGTTAGAGATTTTGATTTGATTTGATAATTAAAATAATTCAATTAAATCATTTAGGCTTTATAAAATAGTAAATAAAATCACAAAATTCTAGAAACATTCACAAAAATTTCTAGAGTTATTTTGGACTTAAATAAAATATTTTAAACTTAAAATTGGTAACAGCTTTTGCACATAATTTATTTTGGATTTACAATAATTAGGGAAAAGCTTTTAAAATTCCAGAAAATTCAAGAAATTAATTAAATTTTTATTTTTCAATTTAAATCCAAGCAAACATCAAAAACTTTAATAAAATTTATTTTTGACTTTTAAAACTTCAGAAATTCAAATAAAGCAATAAAACTCTTTCAAATTTCAGAAAATCCAATAAAATAATAATTTTATTAATTTTTATTTTAGTAATGTAACTTTGGGATGTTACAGTTGTGCAAATTGGTACCGAACGATAGAAACTTCGGTTTAACCGATACTCGATATGAGATTTGGAAATTTGTATTTTGGATTGTTCGGTTTTTTTTGTAAAAGCCAGCTGAAAACCAAAAAAACCGAACATACCAAAATAAATTAACCAGCCATTCCTTCCTTTCCACTTGACTCACTCGCCCTGCCCGGTTGCCCCTCCCCGCACCGCGCGCCTCCTCCTCGCTCCCCCGCCCACACCCTCTTCTGGCTCCACTCCCTCGCGCTCTCCAACCTTGTCGCTGCTGTCGAACCCGGGAGCGAAGGATCCAGGGTTCTCTGTGCTTCATACACTAGTCTAGGAACAGCTAGTGTACATAGTCAACAAAAGTGGATAGCATAACCATAAAATGTCATTTGTTGATAATAGATAAGGTTTCTAACAAAAGGGGCATAAAACCAACAAGCAAAATATAGCGGAAGTAAAAGAAGTTAGGTAGACCACACGATTCGCCACAGGCAATCCTCTAGGGGCGTAGCCTAGTCATCCAAGTTCTCATTCTCCTCGTAGAACTCTTCTCCTGATCAACAATTTATTAAGCAAGGTGAGTACAAACGAATGTACTCCGCAAGTTACACTAAATAACATATTATAATGCATGCAAGGATTTAACAACGGGAGGCTTATATGGCTCAAATTGCATAAGGCGATATTTTCCATTTAAATATCCATACTAAGTTCTAAAGCAGTTTACACTATAACTGAAATTCATTTTCTAAATCTCAAGTTTTATAATCAGATAACATTCATCAACGAGTGGTGAATGATACCCTCCCATCACTTAGCTACCCGCCCAAATTTCCCAATTGAATAGACTAACCAACAACAGTTGATAAGGTCTTTTAAAATCAAAACAAAAATCTAACTTGGAGTGGCTTTGCTAGCATGTCCATGACCGTGGACACGGTTATTCGAATAGTTTTACACTCTGCAGAGGTTGTACAGCTTTACCCACAAGAGATAATCAATTATACTGTCCACTCACATACTTTCGAAGGTGTACGACTAAGAGATTATCACAAGACCTTTACAATGCATCATCCCACCGTAGTCCTGCCTCACTAAGGTTTCGCCACCTTTGGATAGAAACCCGCCGGGTTCAGGCCCCCTCTTGCGCCAGGTAGGAATACATAAAAGTAAGTCATAAAAGACACCCACGCAACTAGATGGCACGACCATGGTGAAATATTGCAAATTAGTTAGCCAGATCCTGCCCATTCAGAATATGTGGTTGTAATATCCCGTTTAACTAAATAACAAATTGAGGAAACAAAAGATGTGATTAAGGTTGAATTTCGGGTTTTAGAAGGGGGATTAGAATCGGGCGAAGCCCACATCGTGTTTTGGCCCAAGAGGAGATCGATCGGCCTTTAAGTGGAGCCAAGGGTGGCATTCCCTAAACCCTAGTCTTTTTGTTTCTTTTCCTGCCCTTTCTGTCGGCCGCCACACCCATTTCTTTTCCTGCCCTCCTGGCGTAGCCTCTCCGTTCCTGCTTCCACCCGCCCCTTTAGGTCAGTAGCTCACCCACCCGAGGAGGCATCACGCAGATTCTTGCCGCAGACTAGTGCTCGCCGGTTGCCTTGATCTTGTGGCATCCTTGGCGGCTCCATCACCACCAACGGCATTCTTGACCAGTGCGGCGGCCGAGGAGGTGGCGGTAGTGGGGAGCCAACGCCGATGGAGTCGGCGGCGGCGGTGGAGAAGCGGCCATGGAGCGGAGCGGTAGCAGAGTTCCACCAGATCTGCGTCTCGCGGCTCGGCATCTTCAAGCTCGTGCTCGTCGGGATCGGCGCGTCCAGGCCCAACGGAGCTTTTTCGTCATCACCAAATCGCCGCCCGCTTGCCCCTTGAACCTCGCCCGGTGATGGCGCTGCTGCTTCCACCTCTTCTGATCTTCGCCCGATCCATGGCCGCGGTCAGGCCTGGACACGTCGCCGTCCTCACCGCTCCTCCGAGCTCCGGAGCTCTCAACGAATCGGCAGATCTTTTGTTTTCGCACCTTCTTTCGTGTTCCAACACCAACAAAGTATTAGGTACTTCGCAACCGCTGGACATAGTGTCTTAGATAAGCAGAAATCTAAAGGTATAACCTGTGGTAAGTGGTCTTTCTTAGCTTTGTCTATCTGGTGTGCTCATGTTTTAATTTAATGTGTTGTTTGGCTGCAATTTCATTCGATTAAGAAGGTTGTTGGACACTCTGCTAATTCGACATTTTGGTATGATCTGTTGTCGACGGCGATCTGCAAAATCCTTCATTTTCAATGATGTCGAGGGTTGCTAGTAGCTTGCAAATTGCTCTTGTGGTGGGTCCATATCGAACGTTCTAGTAACAACGTGTACCATACGTGCTGCGTCTTTGGTTCAGATGGTAGCTCTTGACAGGGAGATTGAAGAATATGATGACTTTGTTCTTTTAGCTCTCAATGAGTGTAGCAGGCTCCCACACCAAACGTTAGCTCTCTTTAAGGCTGCCTATGCGCTTTTCAATTCTGACTTCTATGTTAAAGCGAACGATGATATTTACTTGAGACCTGATAGACTTTCCGTGCTTTTGGGCTAAGGAGCGTTCACATACACGAACAAGCATTGGATGCATGAAGAAGGGGCCGGTTTTACTGATCCAAAGTTGAAATGCTGAGGTGGTGACAAGCTTGGTTGCCTTGGGAAAAACCACATGAGGTGGTGAACACCGGGGCTAGAGTTTTCCGTCGTTGACTTCCGCCTCACGGTTGAGGCAAGTACAATTGATCTGTCTTGTTTGTTGTTTGTTTCACTTGATTGATGATTACGAAATGGGTAATTTTGGTACTCCTTGTTTCCCTTCATTGTCGTTATATCCTGATTCTTCGATGATGTGTTTACGTTCAACATATACATTCGTTCTTTCTTTTGTGTTCACCACTGAAATGGGTAGTGAAGTCTCGTCATTCCAACATGGGTAAGTACTTTAACGTTCTTAGATATAAAATGTGAATGCCTGATGTTGGTATTGTGTTCCTAAGATCCGTGTTGATATTTAATGTTCATATTCATTCCAAATGTGTTACCTCCATGTTTAGAGAGCATGTATTTTCAATATTCATAATTCATTCCATGCATTCACTATTCATGTTTCATCCACGGGAGTGGATTTATAAGACCCATCAATTCCAGTATGGGCACGTAAGACCCACCATTCCAATGTGGGTAGTTTGGGACACCCGTATGAAACGTTCTTCATACGGGGCTTGGATCCCCGCATTTTGTTAAATGCGGGCTTAGGTGAACACCGACGGGTGTGTCACCAGCTATACCGGTATATGCATGTGTGTAGTCCCTTCAGTTCATTCAAGACATACATTCCATTCATTCAAATATCCGTTCCGTATTTAATTCATATTCTTCAATGGTGTTTATCATGAACATGGTTGTTGTATGTACCATTTATTTATTGTACTTGCTGAGTCTCGGACTCACCCTTGCGTTGTTTGTTTATTTTAGGTGATCGCTGACGATGGCCTTATTGGGAGGGAGTAGACACTCACATTTGTTCACTTCACCATACTTCCAATTCAATAATAAAGATTGATTCTACCATTCATTCGATAATTAATGAACTGTAATAAATAAAGTGGGCTGTGGTTGATAACTTCTTCCCCGTTATGATTGATTGAGTACTGCGGATGATCTTCGATCATCTTTTTGATTTAAAGGCTTGAATCCTGTTTATATTCCTGTGATGTTTATGTTACTTAGTGATTCCTTTATTGACTTGTTATATATGTCTGTTGGAACCTCCGGTATAGCTAATTATACAGGAGAGGTTCTGCCAAAATTTAGAATCTTACATTCTGCTTTTGTTGTGTTAATGTGTTAGTTAGTAGCATTCCAAGCCTTGTCGGACTGGGGTGTTACAGTGGTAGTACGATAGGGCTTAGTAAAATACACTCGAAGACCGGTACTTAATTGACTTGGGCGACTTTCCATAAAACCCATGGGCCTCGATCATAGAAATGACTCGATCCCGTGTATCAACGTGCACCATCCAAACATCTATTTCGCCTAAGTCCAAACCAATCCTTTTGTTTAACAAGTCAAATCATTTCATAAATTTCTATGGTATAGACATGCCATAGTATCCTTTTAAATCATAGTTGAACTTTTGGCTAAATTCCCCAAATTAAATATTTTTTAGCTAAGCTATGACTAAGCATAGAGTTTTACAATATGTTCTAGTTCATACTAATGTACCAACTAGTTTTTAACTATGGTATCAAGGGATGGTTAAATCAATATTCAAGTTTGGATGTACAAGGGAATTAGGAATAGCTATAAAGTTAAAATAGGGATTTAAATTACTTGAATTTAAATATGCATGCAATAATAATTTGAAATAGAATTTAAATAATTTGAAACACCAGGATTTAAACATGATCAAAGATATAACTTGCCTTGCTCAAATTCTGGAGGATCTACTTCTCCGTGAAATTCGGGTTCCCCGGAGTCGTCGAAATCTACACGTGAAGATGAAGCAAATTCAAATGAACTCCAAATAAAATAATTTTAGTGTAGATAGCTAGATCTTGAATTTAGACGAATTTAGAAATTTGAATCACTCGAATCGGAGTACAAACGGGCTCTCGGAAGTTTGGAAATACATGAAACGATAAAAAAGGATTTTTCTGGAATTTTTGGATTTATTTTCTAAAAGAAATCGGGCTGAGCCACTGACAGGTGGGCCCTAGATTGGTGGACTGGGTCCAAGAGCATGCGCCGTCCACAAGGACCCGATTAAGTAACGCAGTGGTGCCATTACGCGGCATAGCGTAAGCGTAGGGCTACCGAAATGCCTTGACGTGGCGGCTGACGAGGATTAAAATCTCTATGTATTACTTTGATACATAATAAAAGACCATACGTCTTCGTGGTCGTAACCCCTAAGGCTAACGACTTCACTGGTCGTAAGGATTCCAGATGTTACATAATGGGTACCCTGGTCGGACAAGGTCCTGTACCTAGTCTCCGACCAGGTAACTACTCGTAAGAACCATGAACTGGCATCTGGATCTATTCCAAGTATATTCTTTACCGTGTGATGAATATAGCACGTGTTGTATACACCATACCACGCGACGTTATATAATCTTAAGACACTGGCAAACTACCACCAAACGGTTGAGTGTCTCACAGACGCTTAACTGCAAAACGGTTGATACTTTATCAACCATCGCCTCGCTCCGACCAGCCGCAATGCTTCACAATGGACGCCTTCTCTAGGAGCAACTACCACCCCTTCAAAAACTATATAAGGATGGAGCAAGGACAAAGAAGGATCATATGATATCGCATCAGACATTAGAATAGAGCAGCGCAATCATCATTAGATTCATGCTTCAAGTCTAATAAGATAGCATAGCAAGCATCATATTCAATGTAACTAGGATTAGTCCTCCGCCTGGTCGTAGGCACCCCCTGTAATAGCCAGTTCATATCAATAAAGAGCAGTCTCATTCTCTCCCAAGAAATCTGTGTTATTTTTCTCTATTTTATTTCGTAAGATAGGCGACTCGATCGTCGATAGTGGCCACGCCGACGCAGTGGACTCCGGTGGTCTCGGGCGCGTACGCTCACCAGTGCTACGCACTGCAGCAAGCCTCAGCGAGGGCACAGATAGGGAGAGGGAGGCGAGGGGATTCTAGGGCGCACGGCTTTGGCAACAATGCAAAAGGTGGTGGCCGGCGGCGAGGATAGGGCTATGGCGGCGCTAGGACTCCGGTGGCTCTAGGAGGGAATAGGTGTGAGCACGGGGTATGGCTCGACCATGCGAAGCCATCGATGGGATCGTGGCGACGGAGGAGCTTCCACAGCGGCGCAATCACTGGCGGTGAGGGCTTCGTTCGAAGCTCTTGGAGCTCAAAATCCCGGCGATTGAGGGCGAGAGAGAGGGAGGGAGAAGGGGGGAAAGAGAGAGGAGGCTGAGGGGCTCCAGATGCTCACCTTTATAGGCACCGAGGAGGGCCAAGGGTGGAGACCGACATGGGCGCAGCATGTGCGAGCTCTAGCATCCGTGCGCTCCGGCGATGACGGGGGCAGATGAGGCGGAGAAAAAGAGGACAGCAGGTGCAGCAAAAGTCAAGGGAGTTATTGTGCGTTGAAATGGGGAGCAAAGGGAAGGAAAACATGGGATGGGACTGGGGCTAGCAACATGGCCATGGCGGCATGGGGCTCCAACGGGCAAAAAGGGGGCGGGGGAGGAAGAAGCACAGGGAGGTGTCGACAAAGGGGCCCACTTTGTTGGTGAGATCTTGAAGAGGGAGCGGTGGAGTGGTGGCCTGAGCGTGCCAGTGGTCGGGTCAAGTGGGAAGAAGCAGCCGAGCAAAAATTGGCCCGAAAGCAAAAGGAGGAATTTAAATAGATTTTTGATTTAATAAATACAAGAAATCGAAAAGGCTTTTTAGAAAATTAAAAATTAAGTCCAAAAATTTCAAGAAAATACATAGAAATTCCTTAAGTTATTTGGAACTTAATAAAATTATTTACAACTTAAATTTAGCTTTTAATTTGCAATTAAATTATTTTTGGCTTTCGGGCAAAAAGAAAAACCCTTTTTAAATTCCAGAAATTTCAAGAAAATACTTAATGTACTCTTTTTTACTTTAAATCCAAGAAAATTCAAATAAACCAATTTTGAATTAATTGAAGTTTGATTAACTCAAATTACATTATTTTTATTTTCTAAAATTTCGAGTTTATGCTTTAACAATCCAACAAACCAAATGGTTAATTTTAATTTGAAAAAAAATCAAAAAGCCTCAAAAATCAGGATGTTACAAACCTACCCCTTAAGGGAATCTCGACCCCGAGATTCAGACTTAGTCTACAAAAAGGTGAGGATACTCTGCTTTCAGATCTTCTTCTCATTCCCAAGTGGCTTCTTCTTCTGAGTGGTTACTCCATAGGACTTTGCACGAACGAATGATCTTGCTTCTGGTAACACACTCTGCAACATCAAGAATCTTGATCGGCTACTCCACATAGGTGAGATCCTCTTGAAGATCGATGCTCTCAAGTGGTGTTTGCTCTGTTGGAACTCGAAGACACTTCTTTAGTTGCGATACGTGGAAGACGTTATGAACTGCGGATAAAGATACCGACAACTCTAATTGATAGGCGACTCAGCCTCTTCTTCCCAAAACCTTGTATGGTCCAACAAATCTTGGTGTGAGCTTTCCTTTGGTTTGAAATCTTCTTACTCCTCTAAGTGGAGTTACTCTGAGATAGACAAAATCTCATGTCTCAAAGGACAATTCTCTGCGACGATTGTCAGCATAACTCTTCTATCGGGATTGAGCCACTCTCAATTGTTATCTTATCATTCTTACTTTACTTTCAGCATCTTTAATTAATTCAGGTCCAAAGAACTAGTATTCTCTGACTTGATCCCAAAGGAGAGGGGTTCTACACTGTCTACTGTACAGTGCTTCGAAGGGTGACATTTGTAGGTTGGCTTGATAGCTGTTGTTGTACGAGAATTCTGCATAAGGAAGATTCTGATCCCAACTCTTTCTATAGTCTATAGCACAGGCTCGAAGCATGTCTTCAAGAATTTGGTTTACACGTTCTGTTTGTCCATCTGTTTGGGGATGATAGGTTATGCTGAAGTTGAGTCTTGTCTCCAATGCTTCATGCAATCTCTTTCAAAATCTAGATGTGAATTGTGAACATCTGTCGGATACTATCTTTTTGGGTATTCCATGTAAACAGACGATCTTGGCCATGTAAACTTCTGCCAATTTACTACTTTGGTAAGTGGTCTTGACGGGAATGAAGTGTGTCACTTCAGTCAAACGATCAATCACGACCCAGATGGAATCATATCCTGATTGGGTCATAGGAAGTCCAGTGATAAAATCCATACAGGTTTGTTCCCACTTCCACTCGGGAATTGGTAAAGGTTGCAACAATCCAGCTGGCCTTTGATGTTCTACTTTGACTCTTTGGCATACACCACACTGTGTAACAAATTCAGTAATCTCTCGCTTCATACTAACCCACCAATACTTTTCCTTCAGATCCTAGTACATCTTGGTACTTCCCGGATGAATAGAGTAAGGTGAGTCATGGGCTTCCTTCGGAATCAACTGCTTTGTTTCATAGTGATCAGGTACATAGATGTGATTACCGAACCAGACGGTACCTTGCTCATCCTCAAAAAATCCTGGGGCTTTGCCTCTTCTCATGTTCTTCTTGATTTTTTTGATGTCTTCATCGTCTTTCTGATTTTCTCTTATTTGACTCTGAACGGTTGATTGAACTTTTAAAGTGTTTACACAACCATGGTTAACAATCTCTAAATTCATATGTCTCAATTCTTCATACAATCTTGGCTGACTCTTCTGAATCAACATAGTGTTGCAGTACCATTTTCGACTTAGAGCATCGGCCACTACATTTGCTTTGTCTGGATGGTAATGGATTCCAATGTCATAATCCTTTATCAGCTCTAACCATCTTCTTTGCCTGAGATTGAGTTCTGACTGAGTGAAGATGTATTTCAGGCTTTTGTGATCCATAAAAATTTCACAGCGATTACCGATGAGATAATGCCGCCAAATTTTCAAGACATGTACAATTGCGGCTAATTCCAAATCATGCGTAGGGTAATTTTCTTCATGAGGCTTTAATTAACGAGATGCATAAGCCACTATTTTACTTTCCTACATCAGCACACACCCAAGGCCCTGGCGAGAGGCGCCACAAAAAAACTAGTAGTCCTTATGGATGTCAGGCAAACCTAACACAGTTGCAGATACTAGTTTTTTCTTCAACTCCTGGAAACTTTGCTCACAAGCATCTGTCCATTCAAACTTTTTCTCTTTCTTCAAAAGTTGAGTCATAGGTCTGGCGGTTTTGGAGAAACCCTCTATGAACCTTCGGTAATAACCAGCTAAACCAAGGAAACTCCTTACTTCGGTGACGGACTTGGGTTGCCTTCAATCCATTACGGCTTCAACCTTGGCGGGATCTACTGCAACTCCTCCTGCCGACACGATATGTCCGAGAAAAGCTACTTGGCTTAGCCAAAATTTACTCTTACTGAATTTGGCATAAAGCTGTTGCTCCCTGAGTCTTTCCAAAATTGTCCTGAGATGCTGCTCATGCTCTTCTTCATCCTTTGAGTAGATGCGAATATCGTCAATGAATACGACCACAAACTTATCCAAGAATTCCATGAATACTTTATTCATCATATTCATGAAATAAACTGGTGCATTCGTCAAACCGAATGACATTACTGCAAATTCGTACAGTCTATATCTTGTGGTGAAAGCAGTCTTTGGTATATCTTCTGGTCTGATCTTCAATTGATGATAATCGGACCTTAAATCAATCTTGAAGAAAATACTTGCTCCTTTCAACTGATCAAAGAGTTCGTCCATCCTGGGTAATGGATACTTGTTTTTTATTGTGACTTCATTGAGTGATCTATAATCCGCATACATCCTCATACTGTTATCTTTCTTTTTTACAAACAGTACTAGTGCTCTCCAAGGTGATGAACTTGGTTGAATGTAACCCTTGTCCTGTAATTTTTCGATCAGTTTCTTCAATTCTGCTAACTCGTTCGGAGGCATTCTGTAGGGTCTCTTCGAGATTGGAGCAGTCACTAGGACTAAATTAATTAGGAACATGATGTCCCTATCTGGTGGCATTCCGGGTAATTCCTCAGGGAATACATCTAGGTATTCCTGCACCACTGGTATGCCTTCTAACTTTACTTCTTTCAACTGGTCAAGATAGAACTTTCTCTAACAGAGGTCTCGAGTCTGAACTCTACTTCAATTCCTTGTTCATTTGTGAGGATGATAGACCTATTGGCACAATCAAGGTAGTCAGAGTCGAGATCCCGAGTCGGATCGATTTGCCTCCGGTAGGATCGAATCGTAGTATCGAATCGTAGAATCGGCGATTCTACGGATTTGTAAAAATACACATATTTAACATCTATACTATAAGTTTGTATGATTGTTATATGGTTTACCACTTGCATGTTCCTTAAAAGTAGCTAGACATACTCCAGGAATAAAAAGAGCTTATCATTATCAAGCTCAAGATTGCTCATGCCATAATATAGATATTTGTACTAGCATTACCACACTGATACAATATTTTGCATGCTCCTTGTTTATTTATAGTTTCATTCTCATAAATTAATATCAACAAATTTTGCTCTAAAACAAAATATCAGCAAAGCCTGGCCTCTAAAAAAAATTGCCTTAAGTCTCTACAAGTAGGATCGACAGTGAGATTTGGATCGACAGGCTGTCGTGGGTTCGTAGAACCGTAAGACTCTAAGAATAGGATCGCGATCCTACCGACCTTGAGTAGGATCGGATCGGCAGTAAGACTTGGATCGACAGGCTGTCGTGGGTTCGTAGAGTCGTAAGACTTTAAGACTTGGATCGCGATCCTAACTACCTTGGGCACAATCTATCTGACATTGATTCTTGGTTAGCCAATCCATTCCGATAATCACATCCAATCCTTAGGATTGTAAGATTATTAAGTCTGCTAAGAAAGGTACTCTGATATTTCCAAAGTAAGGTTTGGGCATAGAGAACTAGTTATTATTTCCGAGCCCAGAGAATGGATTAACATAGGGTTAACTAAAGGAGAGATAGATAACCCATACTTTTCCACAAACTATTTGAAACAAAAGAATGCGAAGCTCCTAAATCAAATAAAACTTATGCTGGTACTGAATTGACAAGGAACGTACCAAGGACCACATCTAGTGCAGTCTGAGCTTCTTTAGCTGTGACATGATTCACATGTCCTTTCATATACTGAACTGATGGCTTCACAACTAGAGTGATGTTAGGTGCTAAAACTCCTAATTTGGTTGGGTTGGGGTTGCTATCTGCTGCTTATTCGGGCACTTATTGGCATAGTGCCCCACTTCGTTGCAATAGAAATAGGTAACTCCTGCAGTTGAGATAGGTGCGTTCCTCTGAAAATGGCCTCCGGGAGAAGTGTTGCGGAAACCGGGCTTGACTGGGCACTGCGCTGGCGCAAATGCCTTGGATGAGGAAGACTGGAATCTCCCTTGCTGGGGTGATTGAGGCTAAGTGGTGCGGGGCTTGGAAAAACCCCAGAGTTGAATTTCTGGTTTGCCATCCTCCTTTTACGATTTTCTATCTCTAGGTGCTTGCCCTCCTAGCGGATAGCCTTGTTCACCAACTGTTGGAAGTCGGTGTAGTATTGAGCAATGAGACGGATGAAAAGATCATCATTGAGCCCTTCCAAGAAACGTTCTTGCTTGGCTTCATCGGTTGCAACATCCTCAGGTGCATAGCGAGCTAACTGATTAACTTGTACAAATAATCATTGACGGAGCGGTTGCCTTGGCGCAAGGTGTGAAACTCTTTCTTCTTCAGGGTTATCATGCCTGATGGAATGTGTGCACGGCGAAAAGCCTGCATGAACTCATCCCAAGTAATAGTCTGAGCATCAATGTGAGACTGGGTGAAATTGTCTCACCACTCTGATACTGGTCCATTTAGTTGATGAGAGGCGAACATAACCCTCTCATGATCAGTGTACTGGACCATATCCAGTTTCTTGCCGATTGTCCTGAGCCAATCATTAGTCTCCATTGGCTCGGTGCTGCTGGAGAAGGTCGAAGGACGCATTCTCGTGAACTCTGATATGTTGGCCCTCGGGGTAGGTGGAGCGTAAGCTGCTGCTGCTGCTTGCAAGTTCTGCGTGTTGTTGATCGATTACGCGAGCAGATTAATCAGTTGGGCTTGGTTGGCCATCATTTGGTGCCAATCGGGTCCTTCAACTAGAGGGGGTGGTGGCGGTGGAAGCGGGGTCCCTTGGTCACCCTCATTCCCCCTGTCTTGACTGCTGGTGTTGCCATTGCCGTTGCGAGTAGTCACCATCTGCTAGATCTTCAAAGACTTAGGAAAGTGAGGAAGAACTAAGGGGGATAGAGCAAAACAAAGTACCCAAACAAAACAACTAACTCAAAAGCTTTTCCAAATAACTTCAATAGCTTTATACAACGTTCTACTCGATGCTCACAGTCTTTAGTGATTCTTGCATGGCGATGCTCCTTTGACAACTTCGTGTCTTGAGGTCTTGAACATAATGGTTAAAAATCGTGAGACCATTTATAGAAAGTTTTCAAGGGGAAGATGATCCATTTAACGTTGTAAAATGGTGAAGAGAGAATTAGGTAAGATAGAATTGCTAAAAGAAGCTAAGGATAGATAGATGACCAAGATGAGGAGAGAACAAATTATTTTTCCTATTATATAAAATAAGTTTTGAAGTCTTTCTACTAATGGCCATTCTAACTAGGTCACGACCTACAGTCAAGATGGCTCCAATACCACTTCTTGTCGAACCCGGAGCGAAGGATCCCGGGTCCTTTATGCTTCATACACTAGTCTAGAAACAGCTAGTGTACACAGTCAACAAAAGTGGATAGTATAACCATAAAACGTCATTTGATGATAATAGATAAGGTTTGTTACAAAAGGGGCATAAAGCCAACAAGTAAAATACAGCGGAATCAAAAGAAGTAAGGTAGACCACACGATTCGCCACAGGCAATTGTCTGGGGGCGTAGCCTAGTCGTCCAAGTTCTCATTCTCCTTGTAGAACTCTTCTCCTGATCAATAATTTATTAAGCAAGGTGAGTACAAACGAATATACTCCGCAAGTTACACTAAATAACAGATTATAATGCATGCAAGGATTTAACAACGGGAGGCTTATATGGCTCAAATTGCATAAGGCGATATTTTCCATTTAAATATTCATACTAAGTTCTAAAGCAGTTTACACTATAACTGAAATTCATTTTCTAAATCTCAAGTTTTATAGTCAGATAACATTCATCAACGAGTGGTGAAGGATACCCTCCGATCACTTGGCTACCCGCCCAAATTTCCCAATTGAATAGACTAACCAACAACAGTTGATAAGGTCTTTTAAAATCAAAAGAAAAATCTAACTTGGAGTGGCTTTGCTAGCATGTCCATGACCGTGGACACGGTTATTCGAATAGTTTTACACTCTGCAGAGGTTGTACAGCTTTACCCACAAGAGATAATCAATTATACTGTCCACTCACATACTTTCGAAGGTGTACGACTAAGAGATTATCACAAGACCTTTACAATGCATCATCCCACTATAATCCCACCTCGCTAAGGTTTCGCCCCCTTTGGATAGAAACCCGCCGGGTTCAAGTCCCCTCTTGCGCTAGGTGGGAATATATAAAAGTAGGTCATAAAAGACACCCACGCAACCGAATGGCACAACCACGGTGAACTATTACAAATTAGTTAGCCAGATTCTGCCCATTCAAAACATGTGGTAGTACGATAGGGCTTAGCAAAATGCGCTCGAAGACCGGTCCTTAATTGACTTGGGCGACTTTTCATAAAACCCATGGGCCTCGATCATAGAAATGACTCGATCCCGTGCATCAACATGCACCATCCAAACATCCAATTCGTCCAAGTCCAAACCAATTTTCCTTTTGTTTAACAAGTTAAATCATTTCATAAATTTCTATGGTATAGACATACCATAGTATCTTTTTAAATCATAGTTGAACTTTTGCCTAAATTCCCCAAATTAAATATTTTTGAGCTAAGTTGTGACTAAGTATAGGGTTTTACAACATGTTCTGGTTCATATTAATGTACCAACTAGTTTTTAACTATGGTATCAAGGGGTGGTTAAATCAATATTCAAGTTTGGACGTACAAGGGAATTAGGAATAGCTATAAAGTTAAAATAGGGATTTAAATTACTTGAATTTAAATATGCACGCAATTATAATTTGAAATGTAATTTAAATAATTTGAAATACTGGGATTCAAACATGACCAAAGATGTAACTTGCCTTACTCAAATGCTTGAGGATCTACTTCTCCGCAAAATTCGGGTTCCCCGGAGTTGTCGAAATCTACACGTAAAGACGAAGTAAATTCAAATAAAATTCAAATACATTCAAATGAACTCCAAATTAAATAATTTTAGTGTAGATGGCTAGATGTTGAATTTAGATGAATTTAGACATTTGAATCGCTCGAATCAGAGTTCGAACGGAGGAGAACAGGCTCTCGGAAGTTTGGAAATACATGAAATGGTAAAAAGGGATTTTTTTCGAAATTTTTGGATTTATTTTCTAAAAGAAAAAGGGCTGAGCCACTGACAAGTGGGCCCCAGATCGGTGGGTCGGTCCTGGCGTCTGTGAGTCCACAGTGGACCGACTCATGGCATGTGGTCGTGCCACTACCCGCGTCGGCCGGAGTGGTCTCGGCCTTGAGCTTCGCCGACGCTTCTGCTGTCATGTCATGGCGAAACCTCGAGGGCATCGAGAGGAAGAGGGAGGCGAGGGGATTCCAGGCTGCACGGCTTTGGCGACGATGCACAAGGTGGTGGCCGGTGACGAGCGGAGGAAGCAGCGGCGAGGATAGGGCTATGGCGGCACTAGGGCTCCGGTGGCTCTCGGAGGGAATAGGTGCGAGCACGGGGTAGGGCTCGACCTTGCCAAGTCGTCGATGGGGATGAAGGCGGCGGAGGAGCTTCCACGGAGGCACAATCACCGGCGGCGAGGGCTTCGGCCGATGCTCTTGGAGCTCAAAATCCTAGCGATTGAGGGCGAGAGAGGGGGAGGGAGAAGGGGGAAAGAGAGAGGAAGCTGAGGGGCTTCGGTGCTTGCCTTTATAGGTGTCGAGGAGGGCCGAGGGTGGAGACCGGCATAGGTGCGGCATGTGCAAGCTCTGGCATCCGTGCGCTCCGGCGATGACGGGGGCAGGTGAGGTGGAGAAAAAGAGGGCAGCGGGTACGGCGGAAGTCAAGGGAGTTATTGTGCGTTGAAATGGGGAGCAAAGAGGAGGGAAACGCGGGATGGGACGGGGGCTGGCGACGCAGACATGGCAGCATGGGGCACCAACGGGCAGAAAGGGGGCGGGGGAGGAAGAAGCACAGGAAGGCACCGATAGGTGGGACCCACCTGTCGGTGAGACACGGAGAGGGAGGCGCGGTGGAGCGGGCTGTCGCGCGAGTGGGCCGGGGAGCTAGGCCGAAGGCGCGGGAAGGAAGCAGCCGAAAGTAAATCAGGCCGAAAGCAAAAAAGAGGAATTTAAATAGATTTTTGATTTAATAAATACAAGAAATCAAAAAGGCTTTTTAGAAAATAGAAAATTAAGTCCAAAAATTTCAAGAAAAATACAGAGAAATTCCTTGAGTCATTTGGAACTTAATAAAATTGTTTACAACTTAGCTTTAGCTTTTAATTTTGCAATTAAATTATTTTTGGCTTTCGGGCAAAAAGAAAAAACCCTTTTTAAATTCCAAAAAATTCAAGAAAATACTTAACGTACTCTTTTTGACTTTAAATCCAATAAAACCCAAGAAAATTCAAATAAACCAATTTTGAATTAATTGAAGTTTGATTAACTCAAATTAAATTATTTTTATTTTCTAAAATTTCAAGTTTAAGCTTTAACAATCCAATAAATCAAATGGCTAATTTTAAGTTGAATTTTGTTTTCAAAAAGCCTCGAAAATCAGGATGTTACAGGTTCATCCTCCTCCCTCGAGGCTCACACTACCGCCCGTTCACAAGCTCAGCATCACGCTCTTCCGCCAAGCCCATGTCACGCCCGCCCGCGCCAGATCCGACCCCTCCCCTTCCTTTCCGACCTGCCACCAGCAAGATCTAGGGTAAAGGGCGAGGGGCGACGCCGCAAGCCCACGACGGCCGACCACCAACTTGCACAACACCCGTCCACCCCCCCCCCTCTGCCTTGGCCTTGGCAAGATCCGTCTTGCCTTCACGGCCTCACCATCGGGCCGGTGCCCCTCCCACTCAGCTGCACTCCCACAGGCCGCCCCCACCGATTCCCATCTAAGGTATTCTCCAGTCCTCCACCTCTAGTTGACTAGTTCTAGCAGTGTCTCTTGTATGTGTTTGATGCTTGAAGAATGAAGATGTGGCTTTTGTTATTGTTTGTATAACACCCTAGCTATTTGGAAGCCAAGATGTCACCTAAGAACTCTAACATATAGCACATTGCGGAAGAATCTGAATAATATAACATCTAAAGGCATAAATAAATCAACCATAACATGGAGAAGGTATCCTTCCTTCACCGTTTAAATGTATTTATTATAGTTAAATAGTTAACAAGGTTCACAAGCAATAATAAATCAAGCAGATCATAGAGAAGGTATTCTTCCTTCTCCATCTAAACTTATTTATTACAGTTCGTCAATAATGAGTGAAGGATAGAACTAATTTATAATCTTGAACTTGAATAGGATGATGTGAATAAGTAGTGCGTGTCTACTCCCTCCCAAAAGAGCCAACGTCAATGATTACCTATAAAACAAACAACGCAAGAATGAGTCCAAGACTCAGCAAGTACAATGAGTAAATGGAACATACCACAAACATTAACGAGTCAACATCAGTGAACAATATGAAGGAATCATAGAACGAGTATTTGAATGAATGCAATGAATGGAGTGAATGGAATGGAGGGACTACACACATGCATATACCGGTATTACTAGTGACACACCCGTCGGTGTTCACTTAAGCCCGCCTTTAACAAAAGGCGAGGATCCAAGTCCCGTATGAAGAACGTTTCATACGGGTGTCCCAAAACGCCCACATTGGAATGGTGGGGCCCACTTTGGAATGGTGGGTCTTACGTGCCCATCCTGGAATTGATGGGTCTTTTTAATCCACTCCCGTGGATGGAATATGAATAATGAATACATGGAATGAAATATGTATATTGAAAAGACACGCTCTCGAATCATGGAGATAACACACATATGGAAGGAATATGAATTTAAATATTATCATGGATCTTAGAAAAGTACAGGATCAACATCAAGCACTCAACATTTCCTAAACATCAAAACATCAAGGTACTTGCCTTCATGATGCGACGCGTTGTGAGGCAATGGCGGTGCTCCTAAACTGAGCCTCTCGCCTACATATATATATATATATATATATATATATATATATATATATATATATATATATATATATATATATATATATATATATATATATATATATATATATATCGAAATAAGAACAACATAAAACATGACGCTTCCATTAACGCATTACAACGCCTTACCGACAACCTACAATTAACTAGATAGTTCTAATCTGAAAACAGATGACACGGCCATAGAACTGATACTGGACAGCAGCACGGAATCACTCATAACTAACGGTCTGGAACTCGGAACGAGGTGAGCCCAGTTTCTGTAGTTTCTTAACTGACAAATCTACAATACTCTAGTTGATAAGATAATCCAATTCGGCCAATTTAGTATGCTAACATATAGATGAACTTTCAAAACAGAAACTGCCTAAATGAACAAACAGCAGTACTAAATCGATCATAACTTTTAATGTATAACTCCGAATTGATCGTTCTTTAATAATATGGAAAGGTTATCGAATTACCTACAATAACCTAGTTGGGTGAAAACCCAGATTCTTCCAATTACATTTTCATATTTTACAAAATAACAAAACAGATTAATCTCGTCAGAAATCTGGACAGCATATACTAAATCTACCATAACTTTTGATCCGTATATCGGAATTAGGTGTTCTTAGCGGCCATGGAAAGCTAAAAATATTATCTAGATATCCCTAGGAGATCATCATCCCCAATTCAGCTTCTAAGAACCCGAAATAGACCCCGCAAGGTACTGGACAGAATTGAACATCTACCGACAGCAAAACGATCCAACCCAAATAATCGAATTCGCAACTAATCCTCATCAACTAGCGGGGAAAGCACTTCGTTACCCTTGTAGAACCCCAGAAAGATGCTGAACAGAAACCCACGAAGAAGCTCTCCTTCCTCTCCCTTCTCCTCTCTTCTCCCCCTTCCTTCCTCTTCCTTATGGCCGGCCAATCTGCAGGGGAAACACCGGAGATAGCAGCGACGGCCAAGGGCATGGCTACTGTAGCGGCGTGGGCACTGTAGCAGGGGCGGTGGCACTGTAGCAGCACGAAAATACTGTAGCAGCTAGGGTTTGTGGCTTGATCCCCTTCCTTGCTTTCAAGTGGGCTACTAACCTTCTATGGGCCATGGGCCTCTAAGGCCGGCTCTTTCCCCCGCGACTATGGATTGGCGGCTCAAAACTCTCTCAAAAATCTGAATTTTAAACTTATTTCCATCTCTAAACTTTGTTGCATTCGATATTGAATAAATTTCCCTCTTCCGAATAATATTCTCTCTAATTGGAATTTAAGGTTCGGAATATTAACACTAAAGCCGGAGGCCCAAGCTCTAAGTTTCCCTCAAACTCTGAATTTTGAACTTAATTTCGAATCTAGAATTTGGTTGATTTTGAAATTGAATAAATTTTGCTTTCCCGAATGATATTTTTCTCCAATAAATGTTTGGGGTATTACAGTTTGGAAATTGCAATTTGTAGTATAAGTAATCTTTTGTTACTGATTTAATGGACTTTGAATTATTGAATCTTGTGTTGTTGCCTTGATTGTTCGCATCAAGCCTTCTGTAATTCTAAAATTGTAAGCACCTGTAGTCTGTAAACTAGTAGAGGCAGAGGACTAAGACTTAACTAGTGTGAGCAATGAGCATACATGATACATCCATATAGTGCTAATGGCTAATGTTGTGCTGTCGTGCTGGTGCAGGTGCTGGGCAGTTGGGCAGTGGGTACCAGCATGGTTCTACACTGCTGTCGTGCTATTGAGCAACCTGAACTGATGCCTGCTAGTGCAGTAACCACACTACCAGTAGGTCTAGTATTGCTTAGCTTAATGCTGATGCTTAGGCCCGGCTATGAAGTGTAAAAATTTGTGACCGTAAGTTGTGGACTCACAGTATCGTTCGAAATTCACATCAACTTTGGTAGATATGGTATTTATCGATACCGAACAGAAATAAAGTGGTATTTACCGATACCGAGCCGTATTTTAATAATACCATATTTATCAAATTAATAATACCGTATACATCATATTTACCGAACCATATTTTTTTATAAAAAAAACGAACGAACAACACTAGACGTGACCACGCCGAGCTGAGCCTCCGCTGTCTTTGCTGCGACAGTGCAAGGCGGCGCAACGCTACAAGCAGTGGCTGCTGATGTGCCTGAAGTTCGGGAGACGACGACAGCGCGTAGGTGGGCGTTGTGTGGTATTTACTCCGGCCGGCTCCCGTTTTTGTCTGGAGCCTCACGTTCCTAGTCTCACGACACTGTTTGTTACAGGATCTACGGGTGAGAGAGACAACCGGCACCGACCGACCTCACGTAGCTACAGGTTTGGCACGACAGAATCGACCGGTGCCACTCTTACTGGATGCATTGCTTGGATACGTTCAAAGCGCCAATTTCCTGGCCTGCCTGAGAACTAGAAGTGTACGCCACTAGGCCGTGAAAAGTACACACAACTATGGGTAGCCACTGTCCCGTTGACGTGGGTGTAGAGGTAGGGTTGGATCTGGGCTGTCCAAGGTCCAATCGGGCACAACCTACTTTGCACTTAATTAGATTGGGCCTATTTGGATGTGGACATCCATCAGCATTAGGTCCGATGAGCATCGGAAATCGTTGGATAGCAATAGCGAACGGTGTTTGGAACGGCTGAGCTTTTCTGAGACAGTTTTTTTTACTGTAGGTTAAGTGGTTAGGGTTTTCTAGTTTGGTATTTGACTGTTTAGTTTTTACGTAGGTTGACTGTAGCTTCCGAGATGTGAAATATCTGAAATGCCCCTGAGAACACTCATAGCTTATTTAATGTCGTTTAACGCAATTAACAACATTTAACGACAACTAACGATAATTAACAATAACTAACAACAATTAACTTGGAAAATGTGTGTCACACCAAGGCCAAGGTAACTGATGTGACAAGAGCAATTTGTCACGCCAAGGTAACTGGTATTACAAGAGTAGTGTGTCACGCCAAGGTTTCGTTCAATCATTTTATTTAATATGAATCAACATGAATTATCCATCAGCCATCTCATTTCATTCAATATGAATCTTACATACATGTATAAACCCAGACCATATAGGAAGACATGTTCAGAACAAGCGCCTCATCTAATTCTCTGATGTAACACCAGACCAATGGCAAAAACATCACAGCAAACATCGAATGCTTTGAACTGACCATGATCGACAGAGTACACATAACTCCTCGTACAAAATGTCCATTTAATTTCAGACAAGTTGCATACACAAATATCAAACAATAAGTAGTCACATAAATAAAACCACAGCTTATTATTGCACATAACTTTACAAATTTGCACAGCCAAACAAATCCAGAACCTCCAATTCCTTGCATCCTCCTGCTTCTGATGGAAAGGATACTGAGTTTTTGAGACCTGCGTATGAATGCATGAACTCAGAACTTTACTTCCAATACAATTCAAGAGATGGCAGCAGAGTTACTCATAATGACAAGTATCGATGCTTTGTCGGTCTGAAAAAATAACTAGAATGACTACTAGTGCATCAAAATTTCAGATTGGACAAGAACATACTGTCAAATGTTTCTTTACCTTGTTGCAATGAGGCCCAAGTTCTTGCAATGCTCGCATCTTTTCATTGATCCGATCCCTTCTTCTCTGCGGCAAGAAACAATCCCAACAAATCAAGAACATTAATTTTGCTGCAAATAGTTAATACTATTAGATTATTTAGCACTTTAGTGATTGCATAATCTCTACAATAAATCATGACTACAGAAATAGCATCAATACTAAACATGTCCAAAAAATGAACTAGGACGATAAGCAATACGAACAACAAAATGTATATATTCATGCTGATAATTAGAAGTAAGTGTAGAGTATTAGATGTTACCGATGCGATGCGAAGAGTGTCTCAGCAATGAAGAAGAGGATGTTGCCGATGAGGAAGATAACGATGTAGACGATGCAGGGAACGGGCGATGTAGAGGACGGCGAGCAGTCGCGAAGTCGCTTCCCAAAAACCTTATTCGCCCACTCCTGTACAAGATCGCAAGGCAGCGGTTTGGAGACTGCTCTCCCCACTCTGGTGCACGCCCGGTAGCGAGGGCGGAGTAGCTTAGCTTATGCGACTCTCGAAACGTTCTCTCTCGCACGGATGTGTTTCGCAATGTGGGACCGAGAAGACAGGCAGTGTCTTCATATTTTAAAAACCCGCAGAAAGAAACCGCTCGCAGATTAGGAAACCGCCAATAGATTAAGGCTCATTAATCGCAATTAATTCATCGTGTAATCATAGCATTTTCGCTTCATAATCAGGCTCATTAATCGCAATTAATTCGCCGCGTAATCATAGTGTTTCCATTTCTTTCCATCATGACAGGATTGCATGGCAAGCAAAATAAAATTGCAAAAGAAAGCTGCGTCTGGACCCATGTCTGAACCCGGACCGATCGCACTATTCACGCGCACGTCACGCGGCCGCCTGGCGTGGCCTGGCGTGGTGTGGCAAGGCGAGCGCGCACACGCGTGTGGTCCTTCTTTCTCTTGCTTTACCAAGGTTAGACATGCTTCACCTTATAAGGTGGCATCTCTCCACCTTGGCTAGCAATATGGGACTAAAGTATCCCACATATCACCATGCATGAGTTGGGATTTCCCTAGGAATTATTGATAAAGAATGGGCCAAAGGCCACTTAATTCCATCAAGTACTCATGCTCATACTCATGCTGTATAAGCCTTGACAACAACAATTCGAACATTAATCCCAACAAATCAAGAATATTAATCCAGTAGCAGAGCCGTGCATATACCTCCTTCTTTTGTTATCTTTGATGTGATGAAGAAGAGAAGGAAGGAGGAGTTGTGTGCCTCGGGAGGTGGAGGCGGGGCGATGGCGGGCGAGGATGGCGCTGGTCGGGGAGGTGGAGCAACGTCGGCTCGAAGGAGGGCCATGGCTCGGGAGGAGGCGGTGGTGGGGAAGAGGGAGGTGGAGGAGGGCGCCGGGGTTGATCCAAATCCAGATCTGGATCTGGGAGGAGAAGGGGCGCCGGGGAGGAGGCCGGCAGGGAGGACAGTGCCGGGGGAGGAGGAGGAGGCTGGCAGGGAGGATGGAGCCAGGGGAGGAGGCGGTGGGCAGGCATGAGAGCGGGCGTGGGAGGAGGGAGATGAGCGGGTAGGGCGGGGTGAGGGGGGCTGGCTGACGGGCCTTATATACGATGGCATTTTGCGAGTAATTACCCCCGAAGTTCAAGGGTAATTTGGGAATCGAGTTTGCGGGAAGCCGTGGGAAGCACCTTGCACTGGCTTCCGGCTTTCAGCTTCCATACGTTGAATGAGGAAGTGGCTTCGGGGAAAGCGGCTGCGGAAAGTAGACCATTTGTTTCATCTTTCGGCTTTTCTGGGCAAAAGCTGGAAGCCGAAGCGGAAACAAACACAACCCCAATCTCATTGGACTCAAGTCATACGTTCTCCACCAGTACATGAAACTCTACACAGCCGGCGACAGCAACGTCCTCCTCTCCCAGCGGCGACGATGACGTCTTCCTCCGACCCCATCAGCTGCGGCATCCCCCTCCTCTCCAGCGGTGTCCTCCTCTCCCACGAGTGGTGATCTCTTCTCCCACTAGCAGTTCATCCACTAGGTTAGAATCTCCTCTTATACTTGTTCTCCACCAGGTTAGAATCTCCTCTTATACTTGTTCTTGGCAAGATCTGGTCTCCCTTGCTCATTTTGTGGTAGATTCTAAGTCTGCGTGTTGTAGTTCGTGCACAAGGAGATGGGGATCGCCGACACGATGGTCAAGGGAATTCTGCGCCATTGGTCCGTGGCCATCTGTTATAAGAAGATGAAGAAGGTGCTGCTCATCGTAGAGCTTGAGGAGATTGTCGAGATCCTTAGCAGTGGCAGTTGGAAAAGCTCGTCGTGTGCATCTGCTCACGGATTGAGCTCTAAGTCAGTAGCTATAGCCCTCAGGTTTGTACTCCATTACTTCTGTTCAAGAAACTGTTGGAAATCACTCGGTGATTCCTCTCACACGCACATGAAAAACACTCACCTTGTTTTCCTCTCTTTACTTATGTTTCTCTCGTTGGCTCTCACACAGAAACACAAGCACACAAAGAGAACAAAGGAAGGAGAAGAAACACACGTACAACTTAGACTACATTTTCTTCTTTCTTCTCACTTCAATACAAATGCTTACAAGCTTTTATAAAGACCACGCCATTCCTACATGCAGCAACATGCAATCAATTAAACATGCCAGACATTACTGCCCACTAACCCCTAAGAAATGCTCCACTTAACCCCATGTAACATCCCCACTAACTATCTTAATTCACTAACGCTCCACTAAATCATGCATGCACTACTAACTCAACTGACTGCCACCTTCTCCACTCCCCTTCATGCACGCATGCATGCTGACCACTAATCAACACACACAGCTGCTTATGCATGCAGCTACAAGACTCGATCAAACTAATTAACATGCAACATTAACACACTTGTGCATGTGAACACAATTATGCAAACTATAAACAAATTATATGTCAAGATTATAACCAACAATTTCCCCCTTAATCTTGACATGTCAACTCACCGTTGTGGATCACCCGCAACCTCTTGCCACACGTAGCGGCCTCACCTTGCCACACGCATCAGCATCTTCATCTTGTGGACGACGCCTTCCCAATGCCGATATCCACCTTGTAGCAGTCTCACACCACTACTCATGGCCTCCAACGCGAGCGAGACAACATTGTCTGCGGTCTCTCACCGCCAATCGATGCCTCCTCCGTGGGCGCCTTGCGCGACTCATCGCGTTGTCGTCGATCTCGCACACCGACTCCTCTAGTGATGATGGCTTCACACCACCGCTTTCGGCTTCACGCCGAATTCTCACAACGGTTTCGCACTACCGTCGCGCTCCGTGCCGCACCGCCAAAGCGCACGCCTCCGCGTGCCAACCGCACACCATCATCGTCGGCATCACACCGACTTTCACAACGATGGCCTTGGCCACCACCTCCGGCCTCCATCTTGCCTGGAGTCTGCGCCACCCGCGGCCTCCACCTCGTATGGAGTCTGCGACTACGCCACCTTTGGCCTCCACTCATGGAGTCTGCCGTTGGTACGCCCATCGTCATTTGTCGGCCTCATGCCGACTTGCTTGCCGACGGTTTCGTACCGCCTCACCTTGCCGCCGCTGGTGCACACATCACGTGCGATTTCAGACACCGCGCTAGCCTCGCCATGGCCGAGCGGACCTTCGCCATCGTGCTCATGAGTGCATGGTGCTGCAGCCGGCTCATCGCCGGCACCCCATGCACCTCCGCCCGACGTGTGCTGCTGCGCACGCCATCATGCTGACCGGCGAGCCATCGCCAGACAACTTCTCCTCGCACCTTGCTCTGATACCAATTGTTGGAAATCACACGGTGATTCCTCTCACACGCACATGAAAAACACTCACCTTGTTTTCCTCTCTTTACTTATGTTTCTCTCGTTGGCTCTCACACAGAAACACAAGCACACAAAGAGAACAAAGGAAGGAGAAGAGACACACGTACAACTTAGACTACATTTTCTTCTTTCTTCTCACTTCAATACAAATGCTTACAAGTTTTTATAAAGACCACGCCATTCCTACATGCAGCAACATGCAACCAATTAAACATGCAGGACATTCTTGCCCACTACCCCTAAGAAATGCTCCACTTAACCCCATGTAACATCCTACTAACTATCTTAATTCACTAACGCTCCACTAACTCATGCATGCACTACTAACTCAATGGCCGCCACCTTCTCCACTCCCTTCATGCACGCATGCATGCTGACCACTAATCAACACACACAGCTGCTTATGCATGCAGCTACAAGACTCGATCAAACTAATTAACATGCAACATTAACACACTTGTGCATGAACACAATTATGCAAACTATAAGCATATTATATGTCAAGATTATAACCAACAGAAACTTATTTAGGATGGTTTCTTTTGCATTGTTTGGTTGATTACTCACAAGTAAAGTTAGTCATGATTGCTGCGGTTTATTGTGGTCACAATTAGATGGGTAGTACACTAGCACTAAACAAGTATTGTTCTATTGGTTGGAAGAGAAATGCATATATATACTTAACTTGTAACATGCATGAATTCACTCAAACTGGGCATGTTTAAGCTAGGTACAAAAGGTTATCTTCTTCAACAGATGTAAGCATATTACTAATGGTTACAGACTTGTGGTAGTGTTGTTTTAGTACAAGACTTGTGGTAGTGTTGTTTTAGTACAAGAACTTGATTTCAGAATTTTTGCAACTATACAGATATCAGAGATGCATAGGGATTTTTTTTATCTCAACTGATCCTGATTTTGGGAACATTCGTGTTTAACCATGCAGGTTTGGAGCTGAGGTTGTTGTGCAAGGCTGTTGAAGTAGATTTGACTATCTAGATGCTTACTAATGCAGTTAGGAGAATGGATCTTCTTCTAGAATTAGAATGGATGTGATATGTTGACTTCTAGTTGTGAGTTTTGTTAACAATCTTGTTTTGCAAGTACAAAATATTGCCGAAAGGGTCACGTTTGCAATGAAATGTTGCTAAAAGGGCCTATTTTTCAATTGTTTGGAACATCTAAGGGTTTTTCTATAATTATTTAGACTGCAAAATGGTAATTTGTTGTCTTTTCTCCGAAGGGCTTTTTTTGTAAAGTTTTACAGTTGTAAGGGTATTATTGCAATAAATATTCTTTCGGATAGGGTCCTTTCATAAAATTCCTGTAGCGGAAGGATATTTACACAAATAATTTTTCAGTGAGGTGCTTCATTGGTGTGTCAATACAATTCTCGAACATGCCACCTACTGTTGGGCCAAGTTGGATAAACCTTGGAAGAGGACTGGAATGGATTTGACTTTGTGCCGTTGAAGTTGGTTTTTGATTGGATAATGGGCTTTCTTTAGTTGGACCTCCCTGTTTGGATTTGGATATCCATCCAATTCCACCTCTACATGGGCGCGAACTGCGAACTAAGCAGCTGGGACACTTTAGTAGTGCTCCGATGAACAGATGCATTTCACAATGAAAACAGGCAAGACTTGAGGAAGAAAGTTGTATAGACCATTAAGTAATCTATCTAAAATGGCAAAAACTCCGCCAAAATTCACACTTTCTAATATCGCACAGTCGATCGCAAGGACGAGACTACAGGATGCCTACTAAGAAAGTAGATGGCCCTCTTGCAATCTCGAACTCCCTACCATGGTTGCAGATCTGAGGTGGCGGCGCAAGACCACCGGCTGGTCCTCTAGGGCTTATCATAGTCAGCGAGAGAGCATTTATAGGCGACGAGTCTGGGCCTTTAACCCTTCTGGACAGAGGGCCCAAGTCATTAGTGCGCCACTCCATATCGACGAGATACTGACCTGCGGGCCGTAAGAACACAATTGCAAGCTGTAAGGAACACTGTAAACTGCACTATCCAAGCCCAACTTGATCGTCCGGCTCAAATGGGTCGTCATATCAACCGAGCCCATTTATGGTTGGTTCACTTTGCTACCCAACCATGCACATGGGACGAGAGAAGTCGAGGGGTGGCAATTTATTGTTGATTCCACATGGGCCGTCATATCAAATGAGCCCATTTATGGTTGATTTCAACCCATGTCTCGTGGACGCCCACATGCCACATTGGCAGTGTCACCAAGAATCCAAGATCGCAAACTGCACGCAAAGGTATTCACTTCCCCAGAGAATCTAACGATCGAGGTGTTCGGTGAACGGGGTTAGCGAACGGCTCCACGTCGCCGTCAACGATGACTCACGTCTCCCAAGTGACAAGTCTGGACCAAATTCTTAGCCACGTATGCGAATTACCCGAGCCCAGGCGGCGACGAGTTGACGACGTGTTGCCAGGGTCCTTCCATTTTGGATGCCTCGGGCGAGATAAAACGAGAGGTCCTTTATTTTAACATAAATATATAATGCTACTTTTTATATCAATGATAAAATTTATTTAATCGTTAAAAGATCTATTATTTATAGAAAACAATTTCTTCTAACATTTCTAAATGCAAAGTCATTGGCAATAGTATCCACGTCAATGTGATCTAACATATCCTTTGCAATGCATAAAGTGGTCAGATCATCCAACCTTTCTTGTGACATTGGTGACCTCAAATAGTTTTTCAATAACTTCAACTTTGAAAAGCTTCTTTCAGCTGATGCTACAGTCACAAAATATAGTAAATAAGATTCGATAAGCAATTGAAACATTTGGATAACAATCTACATCTCTTACAAACTCAAAAATATCAATAGATGACATTGTCACATCTGGCAAAGTCATTTGCAACACTCTTAATTCAGAGAAAAGATCATCTGATTCAACATCAGATGAATCATTTTGAGAAAAAGTTTCTACAAATTTAGTGCAACATTTTCTTAGCTCGATATCATCCAATGACTTCATATTTTTTTAGCTAAGTAAAAACCCAAAAATACCTTTAAACACTTTAAGTTCCTCAAATCTATTTTTCATTAAAGCAATTGCCAAATCCACCATGACTAAAAAGTAATTACCTTCAAAAGCCTTCTCAGCTTATAGAATTACTTCATTGTGATCACTTTCATCAAATTGCTTTTTCTTAAGAACACGTCATTTTACTGGAAATGATGGTTCTATATACATATCAGATGTAAGGACTTTGGCAATATCCAAACTAGACGTGAATCCTTCATTTCTGTACTTATCAAAATATTGCATTATACCTTCAATTTATTACAAGGCAGAGTTGATGCACATAGATGGAGATTGTAGCTTCTTACTCACCATATTTACAGCAAATAGAATGTCATGCCAAATAATCATACCAGGTAAAAACTCAAAACTTCCGAGCACATCAAATAAATTTTTCGCGTCACTCTTTGACTTGGGGTCGTCACAAGATTTACATAACTCTGACAAAGCTAATCTTAGTTGAGGAGGTTGATATCTAATAGTTTTAACACTTTTGATTCGACTCTCCTAATGAGTATTAGACAATGGTTTTACAGTTAAACTTGGGATATGTTCAAGCAAAACCTTCCATTGTTTAGGAGAACTTGGAAATAATGCATATATGTGTTGCACAATTCCAAAAAACGAAACTGCTTTACCACAAGAATTTGCCATGTCACAAAGACTAAGATTAATACTATGACAAGCACATGGCATATACAAAGCTCTTGGATTCATATCAAGCAACCGCTTTTGTACCCCATGGTGTTTCCTTTTCATATTAGAATCATTGTCATAACCTTGACCTCTTACATCATCAATATTAAGACCAAAAGACTCCATAGCATTAAGTAATTCATTAAAAAGCCCTAAACCAGGTTGGATGTCATCGATAGATAATTGGATGTTGCTATGTTCAGAAAGTGGCGTGGACACGCAGGTACTCCAACTGAGAAGTGACATCATTATCAGCAACCAACCATTCCTTGATGTCAAGTTCTACAGTGAGGCCATCCTTATATATAAACTAGAACTCAAGTTGCTTGGTGTTCTTGTTGGGTTTAAAGATAATTACATACTTGTAATTAATAACCTCAAGTTCAGTTCTACTGCTACTACTTCTAAGGTCGTGGTTTAGGAAGATTCTACAAGCACTTGTAGGATTGGCATGAAGCAAATAACACACTCCAGTGTGTCAGGTTCGATAAAGTAGGCCATGTTCCACCTGCACATTTAGGATAAACGCCCAAAGAGCGAGCTCGCTAACTGAATTCAGGCCTCGAGTTAGCTAACAAGGGACTACGAACTCTCTCTCTCTCTCTCTCTCTCTCTATATATATATATATATATATATATATATATATATATATATATATATATATATATATATATATATATAGAGACTTTATAGAAAGAGATCATCACTCATCACAGCAGTTACGAGTTAATAACCGTTTGCGATAGCTTTGCATCTCGAGCGGTTTGAATAAATGCGTGATGGCGTTTTTAATCGTCTGCGATGACTTTTTCTATAGTAGTGAAACACTGATGGTATCACGAGCACTATATATGATAGTTGCGGCAAAGGATTGATTCTGGAGTTTTAGTACTACAACAATGATCCTAAACGGTGGAAACTTTTCTTTCTTGAAAGACCTAAACACGCGGTGGAAACTTCAATAAGGTGATTGGTAGACGTGATACGTGCACTATGCAATTGTTCTCTGCTCGACTCGATCAGGCTCTAGGCCGGCATCATCTTCAGACCATCCTAGCACTACCGGAGACGGCTTCTTTGCCGAGTGTCCCATACTTTGCCGAGTGCTTTTTATCGGGCACTTTCGGCAAAGAGCCCATTCTTAGAGTGCGGAGATAAAGAACTTCGGCAAGCGGTGGCACTTCGGCAAGAGTGGTTTCTTAGAGTCTTGAAGCACTCGACAAACCATTACACTCGGCAAAGATATGGTTTGCGGCGTCGAACACTCGACAAACAAGAACAACGTGCAAAAGGCACCACCGTTAACGGTACGCGTACGCGTTAACCCTTCTTAGAGTGTCCAAAAAATGACACTTTCGGCAAAGGGTTCCTTCTTAGAGTGTCATTTTGGACACTCGACAAACTATTTTTTCCACTTTTGACCTCAAACTTTTTCTGCGGTCCTCATACAATACACGGTACTCCATGTTCCAATGTGGCACATTTCTCGGACTTTTCTATATTTCTTTAATTTATTTCAATTAATTGAATTTTCTTGGATAATTCAAATTATAAGCGCTAGTCATTGAATAATGGAAAAAAAATGAATGGAAAAATGATATTCATGTTATTTAGTATAATGTGAGGCGTAACGAGAGCAGACCACCAATTTTGAACATCTTGTTCACGAAACATGACCACGAACTTGCGGTCGAGTTGTTTTTAAATTGTATAAAAAGCAAGCGAAGTCGAAAATCATGAAACTTGTCAAGATGTCATGATATCATATGTGGAAGTTGTGATAAAAATTTGAGAAGGTTTAGCGCAAGTTATCACGTCACGATGCTTGCAAACCTTAGAAAACGAAGAATACATGACAACTTCTTGGAGATTCTTGGTTTGCAAGCATAAATGCGTGACAACTTGCAAAAAACCTTCTCAAATTTTATCACAGTCAAAAAAAAGTGCAAAAATGACACTTTCGACAAAAAAAGACTCTCTTCTTGAGTGTGTGACACTTTCGACAAAGGAGGCTCTTTGAGTATCATTTTTGACACTTTCGGCAAAAATTTTTGAATTTTTAAAAACCCTCTTTGCAGAGTGCGGATCGGGGCACTCGGCAAAGAAAATTCGCTCCATGCCCGGTCGGCCCTTACCTGCCTGCCTCCTCCCAGCGCCAAACCTGCGCGCCGCCCTTGCCGCCCGTGCTTGCGCCGCCCCGCCAGCGCCAGCGCCAGCCCCACGCCCGCCATGCCCATTGCCCATGCCGCCGCCCGCTTCCAGCTCCTCTCCCATTCCCTCCTCGCGGACATTCCATGCCGCCATGCCGACCTCGAGACCGCCGCCTGCCAGGAGGCAACACGCTCCTCCACGGCACAGGACGGCCACACACATCTCGTGGTGCTCCTCCTCCGCAAGCACGCTTTCTCCTCGCCAAGACGCCTGTGCTACCTTGTTGTCCTCACGAAACAACGGTGAGTGCATGACGAGTTATCATGATAAAGTTTCAAGATTTATGCATGTTGCTTTGTAGTAGATAAATTCTTGAGCAATTGGAGTGTTCAAGATCTAGGTGGATGATTTAGTTGATTATTGTGAATTGAAGTACTCCAAGAACCTTGCACTGAAATTGGAATTACTACTCGATTGAAATTGGAAAGTAGGAGATCATCGCTTGTAAAGCAAGTGGATGGGTGTAACGAGGTCTCTGTTTAATGTGATAATTCACGTTAGCATCATTACCTTTGAATTTTAGTGTAGGCTAGCTTGTGCTCTTTTGACAAAATAAATGTAGATTAGCTTGTACTCAACTAAACTTTAACAGTTGAACTTAGGGTCCCTTGCTTTATACTACATCTGAATCATGAGACAAAAAGAGAAATAGGGATATGTCTGAAAATGATCTTATATTCTTATTGAAAAGGATATGCAAGCATGGAGGGATGTATTCTTAAATATATTGACATATTTGATCAGAGAAATTGAATGGTGGGAGTTTGCGTGAGTAAAATAAAAATAATCTAACTTGAATGTGAACTTTAGAAAAGATGTAGTTGTACTGAAAAATACTCATAATAGATCTAATCTATGTATTTAATTCCATTTTCATATCAATCGTATTTAGCTAATCCAGCTTAATGATGCTCTTTTTACACCACGTCCGCCGAAGTCTACCGCTGAAACGCAACTTGTGCTTATTAGAGTTGCAAGATCCATTTTGCACCTAAGATACACACTCTCTCTTTTGCGTAATTACTAATTATTAACGCTTATGTTGTTAGTCACCAAATACTATGTTCTTATTAGAGTTGCCTCTTTATATGTGGTTTCATTTTGTTCCTACTTGTTTCAGATTACACTACATCATAGTCGGTACTCTATTCCAATCAATCAACGCGTCGTATTCTCACTCTCGTAGTCGATGTGCCTATTTTTTTTGGTCACATGGACTTCTACCACCTTCAACCTTTATGTACATATATGTCTATATTTCATAACGATATGTAACACTTTTATTTCTTGATGCGTCTGATAGCCCGCTACATAATACCGAATACTCTGACATTACACCACACTTGATTTATCTATCAGTATGTTCTTACAATTTAATGACGTATTTCCTCTTAGTTTTTCCTACAGCGTCCCAGCCAAACTACCTGTACATTTATCTTTCCATTCTTCGAATTATCCACTCCTCTATCACTATCAGTATCCTACTTTCACTCTTCGTGTGTGTCTTGATTCAAACATATAGACATACAACGAGTGCACTAATGCGCGCACAGCTTTATCAGTCCATGCCATCATTGATGATGCTTGCTGCATTAAAAAGGTGTCGCATTTTGTACCAATGCTTACAACCTGCAGTCTTTCATTTTTTGATTACATCATTGGTGATGCTTGCTGCATTAAAAAGGTGTCGCATTTTGTGCCAATGCTTACAACCTACAATCTTTCTTTTTTTATTACAATGTCAAGCTAATAAAATAGGTCACATCACATATTGTCATGAACTGAGTTGTAGGACTTCCATAAATTAGTCTGTAATCTTGTTTGTTCTTGTGGCCATAGCTTAGCATGTATAATTCTAGAATTCTACTCGAATAATCATAGCAATAGCATGGATAGGCTTCACTATAAAATCTGAAGAGGTGTCAATAATGTTTTTCCTATCTTTTTGGAAATTTTTAGTGTTTGCCTAACTACTTGATTTATATGAACTGAGTTAATTTTCTAGAAGAACAACCTCGGTAGAGAGTAACCACATTATCTTTTAAAATGAGGAATATCCTATGTAGAACTTTTGATTGTTGATGTTTTTTTGGACCGACAATCCTTCAAGCGGCCTCTCCAAAAGTTTTGATTTTTTATGGATTACTACTTATCGCTTGAGTTGATCACTCTTTCTGTTGCTTCCATGATCATTATCGTTGTCAAACTTGATATTCTCGCAAAGTGGCGCGCCTAAAGCGACTCCACGCCACCTAGGTATAACCCTCTTTCCGTATCATGGTCGTAGATCCGTAACTTGATTAAGCGTCTCCGTTCGAAGAGAATACGGTTGGAAATATGCGATATTTCCATATCTAAAACCGTATCTGTTTGAATTGTCCACGTTTTTGGACAGCAGCGGATGCGTAGGTGGGGTTAGTTTCCATGAGTGCCTTTCCGTCCGAGACGAGTTTGGCATCATCTCCTGTTGTTCTCCGGATACACACTCTCCTGGCGGGGCGTGTATTTGGAGAAACGGCGAAAATCTTCTTGCGAAATTGCATCTCGGATAAAATGAAACATAACCTCATCTACGCATCCTCGAGTGAGATTAGGACCTATCTTCACCTATTAGATAGGAGAAAGATCGTGTAGATGCATTTGATTCTTATATTACTCACGATATGTTAGAGGATGGATGGCCGTGAGTGGATGTACACGGGCCACTCAAGTCGGGGTTAGTTGTCCGATGAATGGATTGGGAAGACCGATGCTTTCTTGGAACTAGCATTTGCCAAGGTTAAAGGAGCGCGTGCCACTTGGTGTCCTGCGGCGGATGTGCAAACAGCGTCGACAAACAAAGGAGGTCATGGGTAAACATCTTTGTAAGTTTGGATTCTGGCAGACTATACGGTGGATCTACCACGGTGAATCCGATCGTGTGAGAGAGGAGGTCGTGAGACCACGCGTCGAGATTATGATCTTGATGGCGGGGTAGGAGACATGTTAAATGACTATCATGAAGCACACTTATTTGAAGGGCGTGGGAGGAGGAGCGAGGCAACCGCAAAGGCGTATTACGACATGTTGTGCGCGACACGAAACCCCTTCACGGCGAGACGAAGGTTTCTCAAGCTGGATGGCATTGGACGCGTAATGGCCTTGAAGTCCCAGCTTAGCTTGAGTCGAGGCGCCGATGCTATGTTGGCGGTTTTTGGCGGCATGCTTCCGGAGGGTCACGATACGCCAAAGAGCATGTACGAGTCAAAAAAACTCGCCGTGCACTTAAGATGCCATATGGCGAGATACATGCTTGTCCGAAGGGTGCATCCTATTTAGGAAAGAACACGCGGAAGCAAAATCTTGTGCAAAGTGTGGATCCTCTAGGTTCTGGAGGTAGACTCGGTGATGGTCGAGAAGAAGGCGACTTGCGATCCTCGTGAAAATCCTACGGTACCTTCCGTTCATCTGAGGATCCAACGGCTATACATGGCCAGGAAACCGCGAAACAGATGACATGGCACAAAAATGGACGTCGATACAATCCTGAGAAGCTGGTACATCCATCCGATGGTGAAGCATGGACCCACTTTGATGTGATTCATCGTGAGAAAGCTGTAGAGGCTCGTAATGTATGTGTTGCGCTGGCAACAGATGGGTTCAATCCTTATGGAATGATGGCCGCCCCATACACTTGTTGGCCCGTGTTCGTTATCCCCCTCAATCTCCCCCCCGGCGTCCTCTTCCAACGACGAAACATATTCTTGTCGTTGATAATTCTGAACACCCGGGAATAATATGGGTGTGTTCATGGAGCCCGTGATTGATGAATTGGTCCGTGCTTGGGAGGAAGGGTATGGACATCTGACCAGAGCTACAAAGAAAACTTCAAAATGCATGTTTGGTACCACTACTCCTGCATGACTTCGTATGGGATATTCTCATGGTGGTGTGTTCACGGGAAGTTCCCATGCCCGAGATGCAAAGCGACTCTGAAGTTCATTTGGTTCTTTGAAGGGTGGCAAGTATTCTTCGTTCGACAAACATCGACAATTCCTCCCTCTTGACCATGCATTCAGACGAGACATCAAGAACTTTCTGAAAGGTGTCGTAGTTATAGACCTACCTGACCGAGATGATGGCCGTGCTTGCGGTTCGTGCTCGAGATAGATGCTCTCGAGGTCAATCAAGAAGGTGGTTTTGTGGGATATGGTGAGCAACATGCATGGACTCATAAGTCGGGCTTGTTGAGGCTCCCTATTTTGATGACCTTCTTCTTCCACATAACATTGATGTAATGCACACCTTTGAAAAGAATGTCGCCGAGGCACTTTGGGCAACAATCATGGACATTCTGATAAGACAAAGGACAACATTAAAATTTGGAGTGGATCGCAGCGTTATGCGATAGACCAAAGCAAGAAATGAAGCCTCCTAGGCGGCGGGACATGGAGAAAGCCTAAGGCGAATTCGTCTTGACCGGGCCCCAAAGGAGGAAGTACTAGAATGGTTCCAAGCGTTAATGTTCCTGATGGGTATCAAATAATCGAGGAGGGGTGAACTTATCTACTATGCGAATCAATGGGCTCAAGAGTCATGACTACCACATATGGCTTGGCGGCTTCTTCCGATGATGGTTCGAGGCTATGTCCTGAGCATGTCGGCTAGTCTTTGTGAGTTGAGCAATTTCTTCCGCCACTTTGTGCCAAGGAGTTATCTCGGACCGTGATTGCGGACTTGGAAAGAATGGCACTGTGTTGCTCTGTAAGTTGGAGAAGATCTTTCCACCGGCTTCTTCAATCCGATCTGACATTTGATTTTGCACCTCCGTATGAGGCACGAATGGGGGCCGTCTTGGTAGTTGGTGCTATCAATTGAGAGATGTCTAAAGGTTCATCGAACTAAATGTAAAAATAAATGCAAAATTGAGGCTTCGTTGCGAGGCATACATTTTGGAGGAGGTGTCAAACTTCACAACAACGTACTATGGTGACAACCTTCCTAGCGTGCACAATCCACCCCTCGTTACAATCTTTGGCGAAAATGAATCGAACCTCGGCATTTTCCGAGGGCAACTTCGAAGTGCAAGTGATCGACCCCAAGACCTTGAAACATGAAGAGTGGCGCACTATCATGCTATATGTGTTGAACAACCTTTCGAAGTGGAGCCGTACATGCGGTAAGTTATCAACAAACTTGTTCTCGAGTAGTCACTATTCTCGCATCCAACCCCTTGTTTCTCGTTGGTGCGAAATTTCATCATCAATTAGCGTGAATCAAGGGAACCTACCCGCAGAAGTGAGACCCTTCTTAGGCGAGTGCGGAAATGGAATGTCGATTTCATTTCTTGGTTCAAGCGAAGGTCTTGTCAATTTAGCTCGTACTCGTTTGACATTACAAGTTGCTCGTGCAGGCGAATAATATAACGAACTATCTGCTTGAGCTTGCGGGGCCAAACCGATCGTCTATGAGTGCCGAGTTGAGACAGGTTGCGATGGTCAGGTTTATAGGGTAAGCTCATTTACTGTTATGGCGTGAATGGATATCGCTTTCACACAACAAGACATGAGCGAGTCAATCGAAGAACCACAAATCTGGGAGTTTTTACGCTTTGGCCTTGATGGGGTCGAGTATTATGGAAGAATTGAAGAAATATCTGAACTCACGTTTCATGGTTGCAAACCTCTTAATCTGTCATATTCAAATGCCATTGGTTTGATCACGAAATGTGAGACGGACCCTAATCTTGGGCTAGTCGAAATTGACGATCATCCGTCTTACCAAGAGGCGATGTGTATATTGTGGCTCAACAGCCACGCAAGTATATTATCTCTCATACCGTGCCAAAAAGACGACCGTCTTAAGGGTTGGGATGTTGTGTACAAGGTATCGCCACACGGTAAACTACTGTCCCAAACAATGAAGATTACAATTTTGACCCAAACACATATGACGGAGAGTTCTTTCAAGAAGAGGGCTAGAAGGAGTTTTGAGATAGACTTAGCCAAGCGATCGGAATGGAAGTAGACAATGAAAGGGTTGTTGACGAGGACGCCGGAGATGAGGTTCAAAATGTGAAGGACTTAGAATTACTTGACGATTACATTTAGGCAATGGCAGTGATGACAACATTGCTCCTTGAATAGTGTTGATTATATGGACATGGTGATAGTGATGATGAGACTTATGATCCAACTAATCCGATCATTACGATTATTTCTAATACATGTAATACTTTGTTATTTTCTAATTATGTTTTGTTTATTTTGCATCTCTTTCTAAGTCGTCTTGTTTATCTGTGCTTATTGGTTTACTCTTTTTAATTGCGGTGATTGAACAAAGATGGTGGGCGGTATGAGGAACGTAAGGTCGCTTTACCAAAACTGCTTTGATCTGGTGGCGATCGGGGCGGGAGTAGGAGGAGGGAGGAGGCGGCGAGAGGCGGGAGGCGGGAGCACTCTTGAGGAGGAGGGAGGAGGAGGCGGGAGGAGGAGGAGGGAGGCGGGGGAGGCGGGAGGCGGGAGGCGGGAGGGAGGCGGGAGGCGGGAGGCGGGAGGCGGGAGGAGGAGGAGTTGGAGGCGGCGGGGGTTCCGCTTCCTCTGGTTCGTCGGGTGTCTGGTTGCGAGGTCCTCGACCCTCCCGAGGCGGCAAATACCTCGTGAGAGACGCCGTGATTCAACCCATTGGGGCTAGGTAAGTAACTTTAGATGTTATCACTACTTTTTCATTTGATATGTTGAAAATCACAATAGAAACTAATAATTTATCTGAATCACTTGGGCGGGGTTGCGCGCTTGTGGGCTGCGGTGATCCTGGCGCCATGTCAATGGCATCACAGGTCTTTGTGCAGAGCTACACTTCCTGGCTTTGTTGCGTTTGGCGGAGGCGGGAGCCGCCTACACATGGGACCACTCGTCGCCTTCCGATTTACGGATCGGGATGGCGGTGTATTCGCCAACAAGGCGGCGGGGTGGCAATGCCGAGTGGGTAAGTCTTCCTCGCACTACATTGCTCAATACATCGCATTCATTGGACATTCTTGAAATAATATTTGGATACATCGCGTCTATATCAGGATTTCTTGAGATGCCGGGGATATGAGGCCAAAGCGGCTAGTGTGGCTCACAAAGCTGTTATAAACTCGTGAAGGACATGCATTACGTAGCGTCCCGAGCCATCGTAACATACAAAGCTACCTACCTTGGTTTGAAGATCAACAAAACTCAAGCAAGAAACATGAGGTGACAGGGAAGAATACATACGGTAAATATAGAACATTAATACTGATTTTTTACGAGATTAAATGCACGCTTAATTTGATCTTCTTATATGTCATATACTTGATGGCGTGTAGGTGCCTCCGTGGTGGTGCGCCCGACATCTCGATCTTTGAGCACAGATGGTGGACAAGTGGTGCGCCGCCGAGTGGGAGGAGGCGCTGGCGCTTGTTGGGGCGGCGTTTGATGATGCCAGTGCACCACACCATCAAGGAAATCAGTAGCCTCAGCGAATTCGCGGCTACATGGGTGCGCAATTCATTTCTTTATTATAACGCTCAATTTCGCATAATTTCTAATCATCTTCTTTGTTTTTTTTGATCGTCGTCACATGGTGGCCACCTTGCTCCCGCTCAAGGCATGGGCTTTGGCCCACAAGGGCAAGGCGGCGTCAACGTCGACTACAACCCGGAGGACCCGCCTCGGTGTCTGACAATGCGATCGTCCTGACCGCCTCGGTGAGTACACATCGATGGCAAGGGCGGTCCATGGGCCGAGTACGATCAGAGCACCGGGACCTTGATGGAGAAGTCGTCATGAGGGTGGGAGGAGGCAAGAAGCATGGGCGATCTTGGATTGGCGGCAACACACTCGACACGGCCACTACTCCCACTCTCTCTCAGATTCGATCAAGGGCACGAGCTCAAGCCCGACCATACGCCCACAATGGGACACCTGCCAAATCCCGGATGGAGGCACTCCAGGTTATTTCTGTTTTATTCGTCGTTCATTAATTTTTACATACCTTTGCTTTGCATTGTAACATTGGGGTGGAATATTGTAGGCCCAAACCGAAGAAGAGAAGAGGCTACTACAGAGATGGCGGCGAGGATGGAGGCCGATCGGCGAGAGGAATGAGGCGGCGGCAGAGGATGGAGCGAGATGTTTGATGGATGCAAAGTCTTGGCGAGAGGATGGGTCAACCTCTGCCACCGGAGCTATTCCCTCCTCCACCTCCTCCTGCAACTACTCCTGTGAGTTTGCCTTCTCTACCTTGAGCTCTTTACTTACCATGTTTATTGCTTTCGCTTGTGCTTTGCTTTACCTTAAATCTTGTCTCACACATGCAATCTCTTCTCCTTTGTGCGAGAATCAATCGTGACTTGAATGATGTGCCTTATGACTCATCACATCGGTCGGGGTGGCCAACTTGGTGAATGATGGACTATATGTGATATATCGTGACTTGTGATATGTGATATATTGTGACTTGTGATATGTGATATATTGTGACTTGTGGTGATATATGTGATATATTGTGACTTGTGGTGATATATGTGATATATTGTGGACTATATGTGATTACTTGTGGTGATTACTTGTTGATATATCTGTGATATTGTGACTTGTTTGAGTGGGGTGCAATAAACAATTAAAATAGTCGGTTTTGGCCACTTTGCGTGTGTTACACTTTCGGCAAGGGAGGCTTTGCCGAGTGTCATGGTAAAAACACTCGGCAAAGTGGCGTTCGAGCATTGCAGGAACATTGTTTGCCGAGTGTTTAATATTTGCGAGTGTCATGGTAAAACACTCGGCAAAGTATGTTCGAATGCTCGAAGCGTTCCTTTGCCGAGTGTTTTACCATGACACTCGGCAAACTAGAAACATTCCGAGTGTCATTATGACGACACTCGGCAAAATAGAAAACATTGCCGAGTGTCATTCCGATCACGGCACTTTCGGCAAGCGGCCGCCTCCGTGTTCTCACCGTCCACTACCTTTTGTTTGCCGAGGATCGCTTGCACTTTCGGCAAAACCTTTGCCGAGTGCTCGATGAAAGCACTTTCGACAAAAGCTTCTTGCGTCGAAACTATGCCGTGTGAGATATGCGTGGGTGGCACTCGGCAAAGCTGTTGCCGAGTGTTTCTCGTCCTTTGCCGAGTGCCACCGGCACTCGGCAAAGCTGCTGAGCCCGGTAGTGTAGCTTAAAAGCGGTTTTTGCCTGCTCAAATGTGGTTTGCCAAAGCACACCTCACCCGTACGTGTCCAAGAGCAAGTACACGACGCTAGTACAGCTAAACTTCAAAAGTTTCCACGGGACCAACGCGATAAAAATGAACTGTACTAGCTACTCCAACCATCGATCAAATTAAGCTTGTCTTCTTTTTTTTTTTGAAACAAAATCAAACTAAGCCTGTCGAGGAGGCAGGCATGCATTATGCATATGCAGGCAAAGGACATATAGGACAGGACAGCGGATAATCAAATCCATCACAAGCTTATCATATACACGAACACGGCAACCGACATTGCTCGTGGCTCCAGAAAGGGCAGGCACGACATGCATGCCCCGCAAACATCTCCCACCCATGTGACGAGAAGATATGGTGAGTTACAGCCCAACAAAACAGCAAAAGTCACAACTCGATCTCTCCTGTAGAAGCTGCAGCTAGCTAGAATCAACGTCGACCGATCCTTAAATGCGGCCTTGCAAATTCCAATTTCATCGCAAGGCCACCATCCAGTACAAGTACAACGCTCAAAAGTAACAATTAATCAATACGATTATTTTCTTCAAGTACTGCTACTCCAACGATATATATGATCAAGTCTTTAACAAACTCCAGAGAAGGAAACGTCTAAGCGGGTGCTAATTAGCAGCCTCGGCATAGCCCAGAACCTCTTTCTTCACTATAACGAAGAGGCTCCTTTCTCGTAGCGCAAAATAATTCTTAAAATATATCTCGTTTCTCCCATGGTTGCGGAGAAGAAGAAGCTAGATGACGATGACGATGAGACCCTGCAGCTGGCTAGAACTGGCCGCCCTCGAAGGTCTGGCCGAACTGCCAGCCGGCGGGGACGGCGTTGTTGCTGGTGACGGTGCGGCCGTCGCTGGAGGTGACCTGGAAGGAGAGGCTCTGACCGTCCAGGTACGAGTTGCTCTGCCAGTTCTGGCCCCAGTTGCGCGACATGGGCTGCCACCCGGTGCGCGAGCCCTTGATCGACACCGACCGGACGTCGCCGGCTCCGGCCACGTTGGTCACCAGCACCAGGTTGAAGTAGGAGTGCCCGTTGATAGCGAACCGGATGCCCCCCTTCTTCACGCACGGCACCCTGTGGTCACATGCAACGTTCAGCGCGTCAGAAAAATTTCCGAAAACTACCAAATCGATCGACGTCGATTGAAGTGAGAGACTGATCGGGTGTGAAGTGGGTAGCATTGAAAGGCACAGCACATGCGTGTACCCAGTGGCCTATCCCCATGCACCGTATCAAATCTGCAGGGCGTGGCCCACCCAAACCAATGGACCGAAACGATTGTGGGCCCCGCATATCTTCAAACCGACCGACGTCGGTCGCGGGTTAATTGATCGATCCGTCCGGTCGAGCCTGGACGTGGTGCAAAAGTAAAATCGCGAGCCATAAACTGATCGGCCGTACGTGACTCGGGCCAAGAACTGCCGTACGGCGTCGCGCGGCCGTTTTTTCGAGATGATTAGAAGAGTTTCTCACCTTCTGTAGGCGACGGGCACGATGCCGGCGCGGTACTGGCCGATGTGGAGGAAGGCCGGCTCGGCCATGTCGAAGTGGGGGCGCGGCGGGTTGCACCAGCCGCCGTCGTCGCTGGGGAGGCCGTAGTTGGGCGGGCAGAAGTTGGTGGCCGTGACCGTGATCGAGCCGGGGAGGCACCACTGCCCGTCGTTGTCGCACCGCAGCTCGTAGCAGGAGCCGCACGCCGCGCCGTCGTTGAACAGCGCCGTGCTCAGCGCCGCCGTGTTCGTGCCGTACCCCTGGCTGTACAGGTTGCCGTACCCGCAAGCCCCGCCTGCAAAGCGAACCGTAAGTAATGATCACTGCGGTTGCTGAGAGTTCGCTGTATACTAGTAAGAGTATCCTGGTTTTTGCATGAAAATATTCTGTTGTTAACATGAAGATTCTTTTCTTTTTCTTGCAGATCTGATCATTTCTTTTCATGGAAACATATAGGATCCATTTTTTACAAAGCAAAACAAGGTATTGAAGAACAAGTCATTCTACACGAAGCTTGATCAAACAGGCGTTAGCTTAGACTCATTACATTCACCGGGGACTCACCCATTGTGCCGGAAGCATCGCCACCGCCGTAGAACGTGGCATGAGCGCTCTGCCACCCGCCGTACCCGCCGGCCGCCGCCTGCCGGGCGAAGAGAGAGAAGGACGAGAAGACGAGGAAGAGAGCACCGGCAATGGCCATTGGTAAAGCTCTACTATCAGCTAGCCACCGAGGGAGGGTGCCTAAAGCTAGACTCGAAACGTCTGGTTGGCAGTGAGGAGCTTGGCCCTCCCAGCCAAGGAATTTATAGCCAAACTAAAAGCCCGGTGCTGGTGGCAGTTGGAGACTCGGCGCCGTGTAGTAGTAGTAGTAACATTTTCTTCTCTCCCTGGTTTGGTGAAAGAAAAGAAAAGTGGATGTGAAGGCGGAAACAAAAATAAAATGGATTACGGCCGGGCGCTGACGTGCCGGGTGACCACGGCCACGGAGGCCACCGGCAGTTAATACATACAAATCAGGCGCACATGCAAGTGTTCGCGGGCGCGGGCGTACGTAACAGGCACCAACTGCTGGTGCGTGTGTGTGGCCGTGGGGTCTGGCGCGCCAAACTCCCCACATGGCTCTCACTAGCTGCTTGGCTAGGACTCTGACAAAACAAACTCAGGCTCGTGAGCCGAGCTAAGAGAGAGAAGAAAGAGATCGGAATTCACAGCATGGCTGCAGTGCAGCCAGTGGTTTAAGTGAGGCAGGCTGCGGATAGTCCGCGTCCACTTACGCTGGCTGCTGAGTCACTTACGGTTGCTGCTAGCCTGCAAGTGCAATCTGCACCATACGTACGTGGGATTAGCAGCTGCTCGCAAGTGTCCGCAAATAACTAAGATAAGTGTGTGGTGAAGTACGTAGGTTTTGCAGCTGACCTTTTCGAGGAGGCAAGACGGAGAGAGATTGATCATCTTGGACTCCAGCGCCTCTCTCGTTAGCATGCCGTGGGTTGCCGCCAGGACGGCGGCGATGGCCACGGTGGACGGTCGGTAGTCGAGCACGCTCGCCGCTGCAAGAAGAGAGCACCGATCATTTGGCAAAAAACCAAGAAGCATCCAAACTCCAAAGCATCAATAGATCGATGTACTTGTCAAGAACATGACCTTCGGTGGCGGAGAAGATGAGGGTGGCGGCCTTGACGGTGATGAAGGTGCTGTCGTCGCCGTCTCCTCCATTGCCCCGATGGAGCCTAGAGGAGAGGCAGGGGAGGTAGTCGAAGGGTGTCACAGTGCCCATGCGCCACCCGAGAGTGGAGAGCACGAGTAGCTCCATGTGGCGGATGGAGACGCAGCTGAACTCGTAGTCGTCATCGGCGCGGAACTTCAGCAACGCCGGCGTGCGGTACTCCTCCATCTTCGCCGCCAGTGACATGCACGCCACGGCCAGAAGTCGCGCTGCCCATGTCATCACCGACCTCTGCAAGCACGCACGCACGCACATCAATCAATGGTCGTGCCATTCAAGAAACAGAGGAGAAAGCTGTCGAGCTATCTGGGACGAGATTCATGGATGCCGATTGTTACGCACGTCGATGCATCGCCTGAGGCAGAAGCGGTCGAAGTAGGTGATTGCCAGGTATGTGATTGTCGATGACTGAGTCGCCGATCTTACGAAATAAATAGAGATAAATGAACAATAGAGAGAATGGGGTTGCTCTTTACTGCTCTGAACTGGATCATCTACAGAGGGTGCCCTTGACAAGACAGTGGACTAATCCTAATTACACTTGGTGTATTAATTGCTATACTAATGCTTCAGATGAAATCCAATGGTCTAGTGATCTTCCGAGTTGGATTGGATTGCCTTCTGTCGTTCGTGTTCTCCTTTAAGTAGTTGACGAAGTGGTGGCAGTTACTCCTAGAAGAAGCGCCTGTTGGAAGCGTCACGACTAGTCGGAGGGAGACGGCAGTTGGTGAAGTATCATCCGTTCGGCGGTTGATATCAAAATGAGACAATAACTATATGGTGGTTACTGTCAGTGTCTTAAGGTTGTAAACGTCGCGTGGTTTAAAGTAAATAAGATATATTCTCTATTGATCACATAGGAGGAGTATGCTTAGAATTGGATACAAGCATCAGTTCATTGCGTCTCTGACGATCATCAGTGAAGATTGACGAGACCTCATCGACCGGTGGTACCCAAAAATTACCTCTGGAATCCTTACGACCATAGGGGTTGTTAGCCTTAGGGGTTACGACCATGAAGACATACGGTCTTTAATTATGTATTAAAGTAATATATCTGATTTAGGCCTTGAGCGTGAAGAAGGGTTGGAGCGACTGGTCCAACGAAGAAGCGTCGATGTAGTGGTCGTAGTCGATCGTCAACGTCCGACAAGTCGATCGATTTCGTGAAGATCGCGGATCGTCCTCAAAGCGCAATAATCGTAGTAAGCGCCTCTCGGTATCCACGTCGCCCGCGAGGAACAACCATACGCGGTGTGCTAGCATCAAGTCGCCGGCGAGCTCTCGGGAAGATGGTGGCTAGGGTTTGGTGGTGTTTTCTCGCGTACCTCCCATGACCTCATGCATCTCCTTATATAGTGCTCGTGGCGGATCCTATCCGAACACGTTCTGAATCGCATTACGTCTTGGTTTGTTCAACCCGTTAAGTGTGTGACCACAGCAGGTTCATGCGTGTCGGTTGTGACTCGGAAACCCTTTCCGATCACTAGTCGAATGCGACTCCTAGCGAGAACATAGCGATTCCGAATACACACAAATTATATCGGACGAACCTTAATGCAATATGATCTCGACCGAGTCCTCATCACTTACGACCGTGTCCTATCTCTATCTGACCGATTCGTTTGTGGTCACGACGATTCGTAACTCCTTACGACCGAGTTCGACCACTCTGTGATTACGTTCGACCGATCTCGACCAGCTCGTATCTCCATACGACGATCATGGCTCGATCAAACCGAGTGACCTACTGTGTATACTCCCTTTGCCTCACGATGTCTAGTTGAACTCGGTGAGATGTTGTGTCATCCATGGGTCTGTTCAATTCTTTCTCGATCGAGTGTCGGATAACTTCACGTGATCGAACACTTCGACTACTAGTGGCATGGCCATGCACTTTATTTATCCGATCTGAGGGGCCCGAGACATCTCTCTGTTATGTTAGGAGGGCAAATCCCATATCCGACCGGTCACATTTCTCTCCATGTTTCATAGCATACCCAAAGCTACCTTTATAACTACCCGATTCACGGTGTAGCATTTGGCAACCCCTAAAGTGCTATTACACATGTAGAAAACTATGCTGATCTCAGCTCTAAGGATTATACATCATCATTGCTTGAGACCAACTAATGACACATAGAATCATAACAATCTCAATAGTGTCTCAAGGTGGGTCTAATCCAACATCATGTTCTCTAACATGTGTCCATATTATTGGTTTGATATCTCCATATCTATGACTCGTGAAACATAGTCATCAACCAATACATATGCTAGTCTATTCATATGTGTCCTCATATGTTTCCGAGGCCGAGGCGCGATAAGAATAACTATTGCGAAATATATAGTTTCACAACCAAGTCACATACTTGATAATAAATATTAACAATATTATTCTAGGAACAAGATAACATATTATCCAATGTCATGAACATAATGAAATATAATCATCTCCATGATTGCCTCTAGGGCATATTTCCAACATAATCCTCATCAGCTAGCCCTTGAATTTTAAATGAATTGGTCGTGTGAACCCTCCCCCGATGAAAGTCGTATCGGGCAGATCCTCATTTAATGTCGTGACAAACGAGACGATCTGTATTTCACTTTAAAGTTGAGAAACTGCCTTGGGAAATCGGAGGGTCTTGTGTCCATTGGACATTAAAAAGGTTTGTGTCCGTTGGACTTTGGGTAACTCCCGGTCGCAGTTAAAGAAACATGGCTATAAAATCCCCTTGGTGCACTGCCTGAAGGGTTTTTACGCTCTCGTATTTCCCTTGAATCCTTTTCATCCTCTTGTTGAGAAAATCTTCTCCAACCACCTTGTGCTCTCTCACAAAGAAATCTTCCACGACCTCCCTTCAACTTCTTTTCGTCTTCTCCGCCCAAAGAGTCGGTAATGTCAGACTCAATCACCAACTCGCTGGTTTCGGATTTAAGCAGAAAGAAACTCAAGGCTTTGGAGGCGAGAGGGATGCTGCCAGACAAGAATCTAGTTTCTTGGAGATATGTGGTCGGAGAGCATTTTCCGAGCAGAGAAGATGGCGAAATTTCTGTTTTTCTCGCATACATTGAATGCGGATTCAGGCTACCAGTGCACTGTTTTCTCCCGAAGGTCTTGGAGTACTACGGGGTCAAGTTGGTGAACCTCGCCCCCAATGCGGTTGCCAACCTCAGCATCTTCGTTTACCTTTGTGAAGCGTACCTGGGGATTCCGTCAAATCTGGAACTCTTCAAGTACTACTGCAAGATGGCGCAGTCGGGGGAATCACTGGAGTCACCTGGGGAATGCACTCCGCGCCTCTATGATGGGAAGGCCGATGAGTACATTCGCATGTTCCCCAAATCTTCATGGTCATCATGGAAGAAGGGTTGGTTCTATATGACGGCTACCACTGATGATAGCCTCTGCTTCGCCGGTAAGAAGGCGATCGAGACCCCAGAGTGGCGCTCCTCCATGAAGAAGGAGGGGTTATTGGGGAAATGGATAGAAGCTATCCAACTTCTCAATATCAGAGGTCTAACTTCTTGGCACGTGGTGAGTGATTTCTCCATGCGTCAGATTAGCCCTCTGAAGCCTCGAGCACTTTCAATGCTCTGGTACATTGGTCAGGATGAGGCAACCAAGGATTCTTCAGAAGGTAAATTCCAAAGAATCCCTACTTGTTTTGTTTGTTTTTCGTTATTTATTTTGTAACCTTAAAGTCTCCCATTTATTTTGTACAGTCCTTTCACCTGAGGAAATCAAAGACCAGATCAAAATGATCTGCGTCGGGGAGCCTGATATCAAGGCTGATTTCCCCTGAATTTTAGCTACTAAAGAAGAGAAAGAGGAGAGGCTTAAGGTAAACATAACAACCTCTTTTCATTGTTTATGTATGTTCCGATCAGTTTTTCATAGTACCTCTTTGATGTGCAGTCGGTCGGGTTGAAGATCAATGAGCTCACCAAGAGTTGTGAACCAATTGACCCTTCGACCGCTTCTGCTTTTTGTGACCACTGAAGATGATGGTCTCTTGGAGGTAAGAGAAAAAACGTTGATAAGAAAAAAATACATTTCAAATGAAGTTTTTCATCACCAAATTAATCCTATGATATTAATTAGGTGGGCGAAAAAAAGACTGGCCGACCAAAGCTGCGGCGGTCATAGGCTCTAGAATGGTCGTGGTCGACCAGACAGTTGCTACTGAGGCAGCTGTTCCGAAGGCTGATGAAACCACAATCTCTAACGAGATGGTCGAAAAACATATTCTTGACGAATTGGTCAAGGATATTGCTTCTGACCTCCTGTCGGAGGATGTGAGTGGTCTAACCAACCTTACTGGTGTGGAACCGGTAAAATTGGTTGAGAAGAAGAGAAAAGCAAGCGCTACGGATTTTGCTCCAGCGTGTTTTAAGATCAAAACCAAGAAGACGATCAAGTATGTATACATGAAAGAGATTTATGAAAACATATACCTTTAATGCTTCTGGTATTCTAGAATCTTGATTTTACCTTTCTTCTGCTTTTGTAGATCCTTTGGTGTTACAGTAGCCTCAGGCAGAGCACCCTCGAGATAAAGTTCACGAGGAAGAGGAGGTCGAGCCACCGAGCGGTGGCAACGCCAATGACCTTTCGAGGAACTGTCGTCACTCAACCCCGCCTATAGAAGTGGAGGTTCCTGAGGAGTTCCAGTAGGTTCCGACCACTGCTAGGAAGCCTCTTTGACCTAGCAGCTTCCCTTATTGCCATCGGTTTATCGAAAATAAAGAACTCGATGAGGCTTAGGGGAGGATATCGGACCGTCAAGCAGAGACGAGTTCTGATAATATTTTCGCTGAATATAATGATGTAGTGATCCGGGTAAGCATTCACGACCACTTTTATAGCCTTTTCCTTAAAGTTTATCAAAAACATAAAGAAATTTACTATTTTGTAGAACATGGTGGAAAATTTCGCTGTGATTAGAGGACTAACCTAGCGAATAAAAATTTTGGAGAAGAAGAACTCCGAATTAGAAAGTAAGTACTTTCTTCTTGACTTCCCCTCTTCTTCTTTGCTTATCTTGCTCCTCTTCTGTTAATTAATTTCTCCATTTATCATATTTGATAGATTCGGAGAAAATTAAAGAAGAGGTTATGGCTAAAGAAATCATAATAACCAAGCTTGAAGGAGAATACCAAGCCAATGACTGGTCGATCGAATACCTGACAACCAGGCATAAGGAGGTCATTGAGACTTTCGAGAAGAAGAATCAAGGTAATCGGTCGTAAAATTGACCAGTGTACTATCTTTTTTCTAATTATATGGGCTTATCTTTGATCTACTCGTGCAGAGCAAACTCAAGCATTGAAGAGAGCAGAAAAAACTCTTGAGTTCGAGCGTGGCAAGGAGGCAGCCTTCGGGCAGAATCTTGAAGAGAAGGTCAAGACCCTCAACAAGTTGCTTTTTGACATGGGGTCAAGAGCTCAACTGCCTCTCCTAGGAGATCCGATGGAGAAGATAAACTTCCTTGGCCTATAACTCGAAGACCTCAAAAGTCTTCTTGAGACTACTCAGAAGAATCATGCTCAGACGATGAAGGACGATGTGGCCAACGGAGTTAGCCTTGCTTTGGCGAAGCTCAAGGTTTTTGACCCCTCTATTCACTTTCAAGCTATTGAAGAAGACTTCAACTGCTCAAGTGAAGAAGAGACCAAGTTATTCGAGGAAGTAATACCCCTGGGAAACAAGGTCGCAGAGAAAATGGAGGTCGGATCTCTGTCTTGCAGCGACCAGTCTGGTGGCTCCAAAGAGTAGTTTGATGTAGAATATTGAAATTGTGAAGACTTACCTTTTGACATCAATAAAATCTGTGTTTTATCTTTTTGACTTATAAAGTACCCATATATTTTCTAGCCCTCGACTGCATGTATAGTAGAAGAACTTTACTAAAGAAGCAGTAAGCCAAGAAAAAGAGTAAAAGTCACGACCACTGTATAAAGTATGTACTAATTATATGACAAAATTGATCGTATTAATACTATAAAATCAATTTTGGTCGGAACCAGTGTATAACTTAGACTAGTTGTAGATCTATTTTTCATAATCGAAATTCCAAATAATACATTGGACGGTCGAAAGATAAGACTTGCCTTGATTAGAAGAAATTATGCAAGGATGTACGCAAAAACGATAAGTGGTCTTGTTTATACACATTTTTCAAACCTAGTCGTAATGGTTGTTAAGATCGAAAGACATGATAAACACTTCATGAAACGTATTAATGCTCAAGTCCGACTGACAGTGAAGATCGTAAGAAAAGGACCGTCGCTAGGAAACTCCTTCCAGTGGTCAGGACCACATGCAAAGAGAAGAGATTTCGACTAGGAGGCTTTTCATGTTCCGATCAGTAGCCAAACAAGAGTAGAACAGAATGTTGAATCGAAGAAAGTTAGTCTTTGAATTCTTAAGTATGTAAGTAACCATATCATATTGTTTGTGTTATGCTCCTTTATTTTTTTTGCTTCTTTAAGAAAAGAGTGTATAGTCGCACGTGAGATCCATAGCTGTGATGGTCACGACTAGGACCCTTATGGCTTGTGACGATTAAATCAAGGCCAAAAAAGCAAAAGAGATCATTTTCGAAGGATATCGGAGAGAATTGGATCTTCTCCAACCAGACAAACAATAATAGCATGTGACCAGATTACGGACAACAAATATATAAACAATATCACTCATCGACAAGAAAAAAGAATGAATCTTTATTGAAATTGACAGAATGTAAAATACATTTATACAAAGAACTTACGCAATTGATCAATATTCTGAGAATTTGACAAAACACGTCCGTCTGACATAGCTAGTCGTACTGAACCAGGTCTGGTGATTTTGACCACAGTGTTTGGACCTTCCTATCTGGGAGAAAGTTTGTTGTGATTTGCCTGGCTCTGATTTTTTTTTAGAACCATATCACCTACAGCTAGGCAGCGAGGTTGCACCTTACAACTGTGGTACCTTCTCATGGCTTGTTGGTAAACCGTCGATCGTATCAGGGCTTGGTTTCGTCGTTCTTTAAGGAAATTGATGTCGTTGAGTCTTCGTTCTACTTGATCATTCTTATTGAAACAATCAGTTCGAGCAAAGCCATTTTCAGTTCTGGAGGAAGCATGGCTTCAACACTGTAAACCAGAAAAACGGTGTTTCATCGATCGCACGACTGGTCGTGGTTCGAACGGCCCGTGATATAGAAGGAAGTTCTTGAACCCAAGCTCCTCACCGTTTTGTTAACTAGTCTAACACTCGGTGTTTCACTCCTTATATTATGATACCATTAGCTCGCTCGACTGCTCCGTTGCTCTACGGATGAGTAACAGAAGAAAAATATACCTTGATACCTAGATCCTCGCAGAATTCCTAAAAATTTTCACTAGAGAACTGAGTACCGTTATCTGTGATAATACGACTGGTTATACCAAATCGTGTAATCATATTTTTCTGAGAAACCTCTTAGCGGCTTCAGTTGTTATTTTAACAACTCGTCTTCTATCCATTTTGTAAACGTGTCAATCATGACGAAAAGGAATTCGAATCCCTCGGGCGCTCTTGGGAAATGTCCCAGAATGTCTAGTACCTAGGTTGCAAAAGACCAAGAAAGATATATTGTTTGCAAAGCTTGCACCGGCTGATGTACTTGTCGACTATAAAATTCACATTGTACGCACTTCGTCACGAGCACTTTTGCATCATAAAGGGCAGTTAGCCAGTAGTATCCTTGCCTGAAAGCTTTACCAACTAGTGTTCTGTAGGAATGATGTGCTCCACAGATTCCTCCATGAATATCAGATAGCAACTTAATGCCATCCGCTTGAGATACGCATCTCATCAACACTCTATGAGATCTCCGTTTGTAAAGGGTACTTTCAACCAGAGTGTATGATTTGGCTTTTCGAGCTATACGATCAGTCTCTACATCATCTTCAGGAATAATGCCATGCTAAAGATAATTGTAGATCGACGTCATCAAATTGCTACTGGAGTCAATTTGCATGACCTCCAGAGGACATCTAAGTCCTCGAAAGCCCCAACCACCGAGGGTGAATAGAGTTGATCAAGGAAGACTCCGAGCGGGACGGGTGACCTTGTGGAGGCCATCCGCGCCAACTAGTCTACCAGAAAGTTTTTCTTTCTAGGAATATGTTGGATCTAGAAACCGAAGAAGCGCTTTTCGAGTTTCTGTACTTCCGCCAAATAAGGTGACATATTGGTACTTGAACATTGATACTTTTTCCCGACTTGATTCTCTACTAGTTGAGAATCGCCCTTCACTAATGTCTGCGAATCCGGCGCTCGATTGCTCGAGTCCAATAATAAACCATTGTGATACGCCACATTGTTTGTAGCAGGAAAGTTTAATTGAATGACGTATTTGATGTGTTCTCCATTAGGGGATATCAAGACAACTCCAGCCCCCGATCATTTGAGCATCAAGAAACCGTCAAACTACATTGTTCACTCATGGTGGTGTTCGTACTCGGGCCCTTAGATGGGTTAAGGGTTCGTCTATTTGGCAATGAATTCTGCTATTGCCTGGGACTTGATTATTGTTCGTGAGATGAAATGGAGGTCGAATGCCCCAAGCTCGACCGCCCATTTTGCTATTCGTCCTGATGATTCCCTGTTTTTGAGAATTTGACCTAAGGGATATCCGGTTGGTACGACCACTCTGTGGGCCTGAAAGTAATGCCTTAGTTTCTTTGAAGCCATAAGAAGACCATAGAGCAACTTTTATACATGTGGGTATCTTTCTTTTGGTCAATGTAAGACTTCACTTACGTAATATACCGGTCGTTGGACGTTGTCATGTTCTACGACCAGTACACCGCTGACTGCTTGTGGCGTTGCAGCCACGTAAATCAGCAATGCTTCTTCTGATCTTGGAGATACTAAGATCGGGGAACTCGTAAGGTACTTTTTAAGCTCTTCAAAGGCATCGTTTACCTCTTTAGTCCACTCGAAACTCCTATGTTTCCGAAGAAACTTAAATAAAGGTAGTCCTTTTTCACCTAACCATGCAATGAAATGACTTAGCGCTGCCATACAACCGGTTAGTTTTTGGACCTCCTTCTTTGTGGTATGAGGGTGCATCTGGTCGATGGCTGATATCTTTGCTAGGTTTGCTTCAATTCCTCTAATCGAAACTAGAAACCCAAGAAGCTTTTCAGAGAAAAAAAAACTCCAAACACACACTTCTTTGGATTTAATTTAAGGTTATGTTTTCTTAGGTTATTGAAAGTCTCGTGTAGGTCGGAAATATGGTCGCCAGCGTTGATGCTTTTCACAACCAAGTCATCAATGTAGGCTTCTAGATTTCGACCTATTTGAGGATTAAATGTCTTTTGCATTAACCTCTAAAAGTTACACCAGCATTCTTGAGTCCAAATGACATCTTAACATAATAGTAAGTGTCATATGGGGTGATGAAGAAAGTTTTCTCTTCATCATATTTGCTCATGTTGATCTGGTGGTACCCTGAATACGCATCCAAAAAACTTAACAACTCAAACCCAGAAGTAGAGTCTACAAATTGATCAATGTGTGGAAAGGGAAAATCATCATTTGGATAAGATTTATTAAGATCTGTGAAATCAATGCACATTCGTCATTTCCCCTTGCTTTTTCTAACCATTACAGGGTTGGCGAGCCACTCTAGGTGGTCGACTTCATGAATGAATCTAGCCTCAAGAAGCTTGTCGATCTCCAACTGTATTGTCTCCTTCCGTTCAGGTGCGAAGCATCTTAGCTTCTACTTGATCGGTTTTTAGTCAGGCTGGAGACCTAGCCTATGCTCGATCACCTCCCTGGGGACTCCGGGCATGTCGGATGCCTGCTAGGCGAATACGTCCAGGTCTACTCGGATGAAGGAGATGAGCGACTCTTCCTATTTAAGGTTGAGTCCTGCCCCGACCAGTACCTCCTGGGTAGGTACCTTAGCATTTCCTGACTCAGACGATATTTTGGCACTTTCTGGAGAAGTGTCTTTATCGAGTGGGACCTCCTTGGTTTGGTCGAAAGGCTTTAGCACCATCTTTGGCCTCGAGTGCTTGACTTGCATGGTAGTCCGGAATACATAGGAGCCGTTGGCGAATCCTGGTTGCCCATGACAATATCGAGAGTACATGGACTCTCTGATTGCAGTGTTGGGCTCTTGTCGCCATTCTTACCGATCAGATTGAACGGGCTTGTAGAGGCATTCGGATGTTCTGAATTGGTCAGAACGAGCAGTTCCACTGGGAGTGCCACTGACAGTGACGGTGAATCCTCATTCATCCGGTCGATTTCGCTAATCTCAGCGAATGGCGAGCCGATAGAGGAGGAGGATGACGACATCCCGTTTTCTTCTATGGCGCGGATGCATGCGTCCATGTCGAGGTTGGAGTAGTCCGCCAGGTCGAACTAGTTTTCCTCATCCTAAATCCCTACAATGATGGAGCGAAGAGAGTGAATGAGGAATGCTTGAGCGAAGTAATCTTCAAGAACTCAACGCCTTCTTCACCATGGACGACGCCAGCTGTCAACGATCGAGTTGCCGATCTTATGAAATAAATAGAGAAAAATGACAAAAAGTTCTTGGGAGAGAATAGGGTTGCTCTTTACTGCTCTGAACTGGATCCTTTACAGGGGTGCCCTTGACAAGGCAGTGAACTAGGCCTAATTACACTTGGTGTACTAATTGCTATGCTAATGCTTCAGATGAAATCCAATGATCTGGTGATCTTCCGAGTTGGATTGGATTGCCTTTTGCCGTTTGTATTCTCCTTTAAGTAGTTGACGAAGTGGTGGTAGTTACTCTTGGAAGAAGCATCTGTTGGAAGCGTCTGGTCAGAGGGAGACGACAGTTGGTGAAGTATCAACCGTTCGGTGGTTGATATCAGAAGGAGACAATAACCATATGGTTGTTACTGTCAGTGTCTTAGGACTATAAACGTCCCGTGGCTTAGAGTAAATAACACATATGCTCTATTCATCACACGAGTGGAATATGCTTAGAATCGGATCCAAACACCAGTTCATTGTGTCTACGAGCAGTCATCTGGTCGGGGATTGGGTACAGGACCTTATCCGACCAGGGTACCCAAAAGTAACCTCTGGAATCCTTACGACCACAGGGGTTGTTAGCCTTAGAGGTTACGACTATGAAGACATATGGTCTTTAATTATGAATTAAAGTAATACATAGATATTTTAATACTCATCAGCGGTGCGGTGGCAGAACTCGAAACCCCCAGTGCATGCTTGGCGGTCTTGATTCGCAGTCTTGGCCTTCTGGCGGTGCCCTAACAGACTCTGTGGTAACTGCTTGAACCGCTAGCTCTAAGTGGGTTTTTGCGGACAAATACGTGGGCTATTTTTGCGGGGCAAACTAGCCTCTTAGCAGATAGGCCCGCCCCACTTGCACCCCTAAGTGCAGCGGCATGTCTTAGGGTGCATTTGATGCAGCTATAACTTTTACAGCGATTTAACGAGGTTATCTGACTACATGGTCAACAACTGAGCTAAAGAGGTTTGGTGCTTGGCTGTCTCACTTATCGTTAGGTTAGCTGCAGCTTTTAAGATGGAAAATATCTAAAATGTCAATGAGGCAAGTAATGGCTTAGTTTGATGTCGTTTCACGGCAATTAATGCAATTAACGACATTTAACAAAAAAATAACAATTTACGATAATTAACGACAACTACCGCAATTAACGATAATTGTCGCAATTAACGACAACTACTGCAATTAACTATAATTTACGACGACTACCGCAATTGACGACGATTAACGCATTTGGCCGAAATTTAATGTCGACTACCACAATTAACACAATTGATCGCACTTAATGACAATTAACGCAATATACCGCAATTGACGCAATATACAAATATTACATAAAATAGATATAATGATCAATTATTGCAATAAATAATTATTACAAAACAATTATTACAATGAATAATTATTACAATAAATAATTATTAAAATAAACAATTATTGTACAATAGAAAAAGGAAAAAGGAAAGAAAAACAAAGGCGGCGGCTAGGTTTTGTGATGCAGGGCGGGGTTGGCCCGATCTTCACGATGTATGATTGGAGATAACTGGACCTATACAATCTGATGAATGAAACCGCCAACCACTATCGCTAATACGGCAACGCTCGACACTCGATTCACTCAACTATACGCTTCGATCATTTTGTCTACTCGCTCACGTGGAGTAACCGTGTTCTTGCAATCGCGAAGGCAAACGCAAGAACGACGAAGACAAGAATATTATATATTTTCCAATTCTGAGGGGGTGGAAATGGCTCATTGAAACCCTAGAAGAAAGAAGTATTTATTTCTGAAAATTCAACTTTAATTTACATGGGAGGGTGCACCCCTCCTTATTTAGTAGTTTTAAGCCATGCAATAGTGCCAGGTTGCTGCATTATTCTGGCTAAATACTATTCGTTCTTGTGTAGCAAGCAATCTAGTTGGTAGCACGCCTTTTGACAACAATCAAATTGGGATTGATTTCCTCTCGGTCAGACCAGATTCTGTCCTTCGTATTGGTTCCTTTGTTCTTGAAGTTGTAGTAGCCTATTTTCCTTTGTCTCCAAAGCTTCTTCATGAAACCTTATAACAAATAAAGTAGAGACATTAGGTAGCAATCTATTATTATAAAAATCAACATGTAGCTCATTGAGGAAAAGATTCACCTCTTGATTAATTTGCTTTGTTCTAGCTTTGGTGATTGACCCAGTTGGTGCTGGAGTAGAATTTCGAGAAGGAGACAATGTGTGTGTTCTAGGGATGTCCACATGGTAGGTTGTTTGGAGTTATAACTCAATTCAAGTTATAAAGTTCAACTTTAGAACTCATTACTTTATGTCCAAGAAAGATGATGACCTAAGCAATGACATAACATATTTGCTGACAAAAGTGATGACATCATATACATCTTTGCTAAGTATGCTGACAGATGTGATGACATCATCTGGTTTTGCTGATACGTGCGTTGACCCCATCATGATGTTGACATGTGATGATATTATATATTTGTTAACATAAGCGATGACATCCGCTGATATCATATTGATGTGGAGTTGTTCATCCTATCTTCATTTGGCGGTTGAGACTACATGTACTAGAGAATGCGCACAACTGTAATGCAGCAACTTAAGACAAAGAAGATGTACATGTGCTGGGTGTGTCCTCATCAGTTTGAGCTCTTGCCACGCCCTTGAGGAGCGGCGGCACACGTGTGGGGACCGAGGTTGAGGAGATGGGTGTCGGGGCAATAGGTGGAGGGAGGAGGCACCGATGTTGGGGAGGAGGGCAACAGCCACACGGGTTGGCGGAGAAGAAGGAAGACGGTGGGGCAGTAGGAGGAGGGAGTCGAAGGCACCGAGAAGGAGGGCGTTGGGGGAGGGAGGAGAGCGACGGCGTCCAGATCTGGGCAGATCGAGATCTGGGAGGGGGAGGACGCGGCGGGGCGGTAGGAGGATCTTGTGTGGGGAGGAGGAGGGATGGGAGGCTGGGAGTGGGGAGGGAGGAGCAAGGAGGAGATGGCGTAGGGGAAAGGAGGAGGAGCGGGGGCTGGGGGCTAGGGTTTCGGGCGGGCGGCCCGGGGAGGAGTGAGGTTTTGTTGAATGGCAAATAGCGGGTAATTACTCCCCAACTTCGGGGGTAAATGTGGAATAGGGGCCGCGGAAAGCCGCGGAAGCTCTCCACAGGCGTCTTTCGGCTTCTGCATGTTGTAACGCGAAGCGGCTTGGGGAAAAAGCGGAGGAGAAAAGCTAGGTTTTTTGAACAACTTTCGGGTTTTTCGAGCAAAAAGCCGAAGCTATTCAAACACGCCTTAAACTCTGTGTACAGTGTACCTGATGCTCGCGCTGCGCTTGGCCGGCTTGGCGAAGAGATGTCCATCGCGGTGTCTGGGCCGAGGGGGATCCGCTCATGTTCAGTGTCGTCGTGCCCAGCCGCGCGGCGCGGGCGCAGCATGTGCTGTCTGGTGGATACGCGTCAATTTTTGCCCAACTTGATTTGGGGATAAATTAACTGCATCATCCAAAAACTTACGTGTTTGTATGGTTAGAGTGGGAAGCAGTAGTGACCATATCTGGGTGATCATTTACCATTTTTACCTCCAAGAGTGAAGCAGTGAAGTTTACTGACTGTCAAAGCTCGCAATCCGCTGGACAATCTGATCGCTCTATCAGGCTCAACGGCTAAGCTCGCATTACTTAATTTAGGCCTGCAAAAGAGTACATTGAAGTATCGAATATAAAGAGTAAAGCGAGGATTTGTCGGGGCACACCGCACACAGGCACATGAAGCTAAGCTACCCGCACGCATAAAAGAATACCACCCACACGGACGGAATCATCAAGCAGACGTGAACAAGTAAACAAGCTAACACGACATTACCGGCTTCAATGATTAGTGCAGGTTTTTAGGTAGATAAAGGTGTGAATAGGCAAAACCTGCCTGTGGGCTCCTGCTCCTACTGTGAGGACTCACATGGTCACATACTCACATGCATCGAACATGGCATAACTGTGTAGGTGAGACCGAAACTGTATATAAATCCAACAACTTTCAAACAAAGCTGCGATCGATCGAGCAGATGCATGCACGTCCAAGTAGTCCAGGTTTTTTCCTTTGGTTAACTCAAGAACACCATCTTTTACATCAGTTAGTCGTTCTAATTTTTTTATGCGAACAGTTTGATTTTCGCTTACAAAGGCCATGCTTTTCGAGGATAACATGCAAAACCACCGGCGTCGAGCTCGCTAGCAGCTGCCTCCCTTCAGTTTCAGGAAAGCAACAGTTCCCCAAACCCCAGGCCAACATTTGCTGCTGGCCCCCATGCCATGTTAGCTGCACATGGCCGCCCAGCCATTGCGGCTAATCTCCCGTCACTAGCCCGATCGCCTCCCTCTTGGACCAGTCATACTCCGAACAGTTGCTCCATGCTGAATTGTGGCGCCCCTGCACCCACCTCCAAGTTGCAGTCTAGTACTACCACACTGCTACAGAAATGCAGGTCGTGGGATACTAGTATCTTATGGAATTTTTAGCCTAAATAACACTGTTTCGGCACATTAGGGCATAATTAGCACCCCTCGTCCCTTTGTACAAAAATGGCACCACGGACATGTCTCCGTAGGCCACGTGTCCTCCATCGCACAGCCACTGCCTGGACACAATCATTTCCGCGCAGCCATTGTCCTGACCAGCTTTCACCCGTCACCTGGCCGCTCGTCTACTTTATTCAGTCAATTCGCTATCTACTTTATTTCCTGTCAGTCGCTTTCTGTCAACTTGATTCCCTATCAACTCACTGTGCATGCATACAAATACAGCAAACTGCATGGGAGGGAATCTGATTCCTCTCGTCGCTTCGTGGTCGGCCGTTGTTCGCTTTGAGTGAGTATAAATTCAGAGACGATGCCGAGATGCTTCCCCGAAACTCATAATCACTCGCTTGGTGACTCGCTCTCTTGTTTTGACTCGCTCTGTTGATTGCGTTTTCGCAGACGATTAAGGGTTATTTAAAACTGTCATTAGCGGTCGTATTAACAGGTATGTTTTTGGTCGTGCGTATTTAGTTTATGAACTGTGTAGTTAGTTACTTAGTCGTAATTAATTACTCGTAGTTAGTTAGTTGTACTTATTTAGTGGTAATTAATTTAGTCATTTTCATTTTTTTCGCAATTGTTCGTGGCATAGTTAAATAGGTACTAATTAATTAGTCATAATTAGTTAGTGTTAGTTAATTAATAAGTCGTAATTTAGTCGTAACTAATTTAGTGGTATTGAAATACTCGGATTAATTTAGTTGTACTTAATTAGTCGTCATTATTTTTCGCAATTAATTAAGTATTAATTAATTGGTTGTGATTAATTAGTCGCAATTAATTTGGTCGTAGATAATTAGTGTATATTAATTTGTTGTCTGTATTTAGATGTAATTTTTTATTCTAGTAATGCATCGTCGTTATTAATCTATTCACTAATAATCTGTGTCTTTCATCTGTTACAAGCCATGCCTCTACCAGAGCTATTGGAACCCTTCTACGACGAGCATCACCGGTGCGAGTTGTGGATCACCAGGGACGCGAATGGTCCTCCACCCCTCGTGCTTCGGACCGAGAGGCATTACTGGCAGAACGACGTTCGCTACGTCCCAATCCCTCGAGATACGGCCTTATTGCCCTTCGTGAGGCTACTCTCTGCCGGGCGTATCTTCACCCTGGACGACAGTCTGATGTCGGCATGTCAACAGGTGGAGACTCAAGACACACACCTTTCGCTTTTGGTAGAGAGAGATGACGATCACTCTCCAGGACGTCTTATCCTTGACCGGTCTCCTGATCAGGGGTGAGCCACTTGCTCCAGGCCGTCTGCTGGCGGGCTGGAAGGCCCAGTTGGGGGATCGGTTTGGCATACCTGTCCCGGATAGCGCCCATGGTGTTCCTCGGACATGGATGAGGAACTTTAGTCAATGCCCACCGGATGTACCTGATGAGGTTGTTAAGACACACCTCATCGCTTACCTTCTTCATCTCTTCAATTTGGCCCTGTTTCCCACCACATAGGGCAATTGGATGTACCCCAACTTCGTCCCCATCACCGAGTCTTTGGTTGATGCAAAGGTTGGGGTGATGCCCCAATATAGTTGGGGTTCAGCCGTCCTCTGTGGCACATACAGAGGGTTGTGTGACGCTTCGCGGTGCGACACTGGTGTGAAACCGATCCTTGCCGTCTACTACGTGCTTCTCCAGCTATGGAGTTGGAAGCACTTCCCTGTTGGGCGGCCCTCCTTCGGGAGAGCAGTTACCTCGAGTTGCACGACCCGATCGACGGGCCCACTATGGGCTACCAGTGGACTGTCGTGCAGTTAGGGGTGGAAAATAGGCTCGTTAGTAGGGCTCATTGGCTCGGTTCAAAATTGCTCCAATTATACTCGTTAATTGGTTAAACATTAAAATGAGTTTATTTCAAATGAAAATAGATTTCGCTCTGGCTTGGCTCGGTTCTAAAAATACTTCCAAACTATAAATAAAATAATATTAAACCAAGCTGTGTCAATTTTGAGAAAAGCTTGGTAAGACGAGTATATGGCTCGATATCCACCCCTACACCCAGTTACACTGGGCCAAGGATAGACCGATGAGGTGTTACTCATTGTTCCATAATGAGTTCGAGTTGTTGCATGACAACGAAATCATATGGGCTCCATAGAGCCCAAAATTCGTGAGCACGGTAGCGCCGCACGGACTGTCCATGCAATGCACGCAGGACGTCGGTTTGTGGGCGATGACCTGCCACCTAGTGTTTGCCCACATGGTAGAGCCTTATGCGCTGCAGTGCGTAATACGTCAGTTTGATTTGTTCCAGCTTGTGCCCTCCCGGCGGCGGATCTTTGCGATGAGTCATCCCACTTGTGAGTCCAACTCCATCCGAGTATTGTTTGCATCTCATACCCACGTTCCATGTTCTGATACGAATCCTTCTCAAATGCAGGTAATCCAGGGCGGGCCAACACGATGAGGACTGGCAAGCAGTCCAGCATGAGTGGATTACGGCTTGGACGGAGATGGTACACGTCGAGGTCGTACAGGAGCAGAGACCGTATGACATACAGACATACCACCAATACATGGAGTGGTACGTACCACGGTCGCGCTCCAGACTGACCTGTCCTCCACCAAAGCATCCGGAGGTCACATTCCGATGCTACCACAGCGGCTCGCTATGCTCGCAAGTATGGTCAGTCACCGCCTTGACCGTGAAGACCGAGCTGAAAAACTTTGCTCAGTGAGCGTTGACCTTCCTAGGGCAACTATCCACCACGCATTTCACTACATAATGTCCTGGGTTAGACCGGTGCACTTGGTACACACGGCTGATGGACAAGACGTGCCATGCTATAGCTTGCTGCACAGCCACCTTACTAGGAAAGTGCTGCCCAACTAAGACGGCGTCAGCATCAAAACCCCACTCGAACCCTTCTTCTTGGGCAGCACAAGCGATCGCACTGTGATATCATCAAGTCTGGATGTCACGTATGACACCTCTAAAGAGACAATTCTGCCGGTAGGACCAGCACCCTGCGGTGTGTCCTTCTCGCTACCATCCGAGCCTAGATCGGTGTCCTCATCAGACTCCAACCCCAGAGGCTGGTCAGGTAGATACTCGTGGCAGTTAATATGGGCCGACCACCAGTGTCCTGTCCCCTCGTTTTGCACAAAGTTATGCGCAACTCATCTCTCTCGGAGGAACCGGCAACATCGTGGTCTCCCGCGCGGCCTGCGTACGAATTTCACGTACACCATCGGCTTTCCGTATATCACTGCCTCGAGCTGAGAAGCAATCTGCATGTACTGCCCCCATGCTATGCTTTCATTCACCTTCAGGAGCTTCCACACGCCCTGCCCTCCCCTACTTTTGTAGGTGATCGCCTTGATAGCAAGCTTCTTCGTTGTTGCCTCAATGTCAAACTCCCTTCAGATACAGCTCCGAAGCTCGTGAATATTCATCGCTTCGAGCCCCTCCTCCCGAACCACCTTTTACTGGCATCTTGATAGGTCCAACCCATCGGGTCTGGCTCGTATGAGACCGTCACCATAAAACACCACCAAGTCTTGCATGCTTGAAATTACCTAAAGCAACCATAACACGATTTACAATACGCAATATAACAAACAGGGTATGTAATTAACACTAATTAATTAACTTCAGACGACTATTTACATGTGATTATTTCTTCAATTACCACTAATTAAATAGGACTAAACAAAAAGGTAGTAATTAATTACAACTAATTACCCATGACACAAATAAATACAACATATTACATACAAGTAAGCAATTAAGTGCGGCTAAGTCAATACCAATAATTAATTAATAAACAAGAAGTTGATTACTTACCAATAAATTACTTACGAGTAATCCTTTATATCCAAGTAATTCCCAATAAAATTATTACGACTAGTAAGTTAGCAGTAATTAACCACGTGTCTATTATATTACCACTAGTAAACTACGGGTCATTATATGCCAACAAATTAACTACAGTCACGTAAATTTGACTGCTTATTTTGCACTAATGTAATTGCCACTAAAAAAATACACACAATTTAACTACGACTATTTAATTATTTAATACTTTATTTCCACTAATTAATTACAACTAATTAACTATGAGTATTTAATTATGACTGCTTAATTACCACTGATTTAAATGGAGTTTACAAACTACGAGTCAATTGCAACTAACTAACTACGACTAAAAACTGACTGCTAATTAACTACAACGGCAGTAATTACAACTAAAGCATACAAAATAAATTTACCTCTCCTTGATGTCGACGTCACAATGCTTCTACGATCGTAACCACTACTCTAAACACTAATCACTTCACAACGTAATCCCAACAAAGTTTTCGTTCAATTCTCTTTGTTCTCAGCGATGAGCGCGAGAACAAGAATGAATTCCAGACCGCGAGAACAAGAATGAGAGCGAGAGGGAGCACGACACCGGTTTTTATAGGCGCGCGAGGGCATTTCGCGCAGACAGGACAACGAGATTACCTATGCATGCGGACGAAGAGGAGGCTTTCGGCCCGAAAGCAGCTAGGGGGCACGGACCGGGCACAAGAAGCCTGGAAACGCAGCCACGTGGATGTTTGGGAGGCGTCGCTGAGGGCACAGGCGAGACGACAGCCTGCGACATGCGTCTTGATTATGGAGCATCCGGGCAAAAATTTGTCGCAATGGTATGCAGATAGCTCCTCGTCTGGACAGCAGCTGCGTAGAGGTGGTTTAGGGGAGTGGGCGCGAGGACGAGCACCAGGTGGCACGGCGAGGCGGAACCGGGGAGTGCGCTCACGAATGAGCGCTAGGCGGCGGGCCGAGGCGGATCCAGGGAGCGGGCGCACGGACAAGCGGCTAGGTGGCGGGTGAAGGCTGGTCCGGACAGTGGCCGCGCGGAAATGGGTGTGTCTGGCAGTGGCTGTGCGGTGCAGGACACGTGGTCCGCGGAGACGTGTCTGTGGTGATATTTTTGTACAAATGGCGCGAGGGACGATAGTTATGCCATAACGTGCCCAAACAGTGCTATTTAGGCTAAACAATCGTATCTTATCCTGAATTTTTAACACAGATATATACTTTACAGTCAAAACTCAAATGTAATAATAAACTGCAACTTTTTATAGCCACTGTAATACTCTAGTAACTTGTTCGGTTGTTTGGTGGTAATACACTGTACAACAGCAAATGTTCAGAAAGATTGCAGTTTTCAGAGCATGTAGAACCACAAGTTAGATTATCATTCGATAATCTGCCATTGTGAGTAGGAACATAACAGTGTGGTGCTGTTCCTGCACACCGCAAGAGGATATGACAAGGACACTCCTGGGGAGGAAGGCAGGAGCCATGTGGGGGAACACACCGAAATAGATCGCAGGATCTTGCCCTGATGGGACTTGTAAGCTCGGGGAACCCTCAACTCGGGTCCCTCCAAAACGGATTGAGATGAGATCTCTGTAAAATCCTAGAGGAATGAAACGTCCTGCCTGTTGGAGAGGGGATCTTGTGCTCATCTCTCACGATATATATCTTGTTTGCCAACTCGTCAGACACAATCATGCGTTTATTCGTTACACAGGTACACATCCCGCTGGTTAGCTTTCCAGAGCCGCATGCATACCTGGTGATGGTTCATCATTGTCAAGAATATTCTTTGCTTGGACATGAAAAAATGGGTATTCTGATCAAACATGTACTCTCTTCGACATACCTGAGATAGGAAGCAACATTGTCCCAAATTTTTTGGTGAATTGATGCTACCAATGCGCAGTGTTAGCTTATAGCTGAAATTCATGATATTTCTGATTTCTGAATCGTGCATCTGTAAATTCCATTGGTCGAACACATATGACTTGACAGCGTGTATTTGATTGGTCGAACGGAACGATCGTGCACCACTGTCTTCATTTCTTTATGACAAGCTGGATGGCACACATAATGTATACCAGGAAAAGGAATGGGATGCTATGCATGGTCCTGAGCAATCGTACGTCCCACCGGGTAACGGATCACTGGTCTGCATGAATTGCTGACCTGTGACTGATGCAGATGGTGGACTGGAACAAAACATGCCGCATCGATCGCCCAAAAGATGTGGAATAATCGGAAGCTTTTCTGCGTTCTCCACCTCGGATCTTTTCGCATCATGATGAAAGGCACGTTCATGTGAGACCTTTCGGGTTGTGTTTTGATATGGTTTTTCTTTTGTTTTGTTTTTTAGCTTTTGCTTTCAGCATCACTGCATTATCTAGTAACATGGGTTTGTTAAGGTGTCCAACTAACTGAAAACCCTCGACAGAACAGATTAGAACATGGGTCCCTTAGAATATTATTTGATTTGATTTGGTTTTGCTTGCAAAGAAAGATTGAACCCGCCAGAAACTTTGTAGACAGTAATATTTCAGAACCCGTACTCATTTACAAAAGTATAAAGGAGTTACAGCGTTTCCAAACTTAGAGGTGCAACTCAAGATTACTTATGCCTGAATAGGGAGAAAATTCCACAATATTCAGTTATGCTTCTAGCACAAGCCTAGATAGTGAGCATGCATAATCACATTCACCAATTATGGAAAACTTAAAGAACGGAGCAACACTTTTCAGCTCGTCAGCTTCTCAATTCAATTTGGACGGGGACCGGCAAATACAGGATGGCCATTTGCCCGATTAGCATCAGTCCAGCATTCCAGCGGCCCAGCCCAAGCAGTAGGTGTATTCTCCAGGAAAAAAAAACAGCAGAACTTAGACCGTTCAGCCCATTAGGTCCCCAATGGCTACCAATTTCATGCACACGTGTTGATATCAGCTTGACCGTAGCATTTCAGCCCGTCAGTCCCCCAATGTATATGCAGATTGCTGGTTGTCTCCATCTGTCCCACTGAAGAGCGTCGACTCGACCAGTCGAGTGCTCCACTATCGGCCAAGTTCGGCTAAGCAGCTCTTCCAAAAATCTTTTGACTAATAATAGACCGCACCTCTACATGCCCTTCCCCAGCTTCCACTGCACAAGAAGAAACATTCCGTCGTTCCACTTCCAACTAGTGTTCAGCCTTTCCAATTAGTCTATGCGGTGCACGCTTCCCTTCCCCGCCTTCCACGGCACAAGCAAAAACATTCCGACCACTCTTCACACTTCACAATGCATGCGTCCGAACTACCACCAAAAATAAATCCTATAGGGCTTTCTCTCTCTCCAAAGGCTCCTTCATGATTTCCGTCCATTCAACCCCCCCTTATCCAATGGCTAGAGGAAGGGGCCTCACGGTGAGACCCTCCTCAGGAAATTCTTTACCACTACCACCATACTGCACCAGTGACACATGGAAAGAGAGAACAAAATTAGTGTCGTACGGCCCTCCTAAATGCACCCAACGTTCCTACAAACACCCGCAACCTGGTCACCTCCCTACTTATATGTACCCTACCTCTCACTTCACGCGCGCTTCACTGGTCAGCAATCTACTCGTTGATTGATCTAGCCACACGAACTTTTGCACGAGACTTGGTTGGGATCGATGAGCCGCGACGTTCTTGCCGCTGCTCCTCGTCGCGATGCTAATGCTCGCGCCACCGCCGCCAAGCACCGGTGTGGTCGTCGCGGCCATATTGACGTGCTTCGGCAAGTGTACAACACGATGATCTGCGTGCCTCGAATGCGTCGCGATCGGGCGGGTGGTGCATGCGGCGTCTTTGCACGAGGATCCAGCGCCTCGTGTCGGCCGGCGCCCACGCCCGCCGCCGCCGTCTGCGCTGCCTCAAGGGCGTGGCGGCTCATGGCGGTGCCATGCGATACGCCGCCGTGGCTGCCCGACAGTCGGGCGTCTCACCTCTTCAAGATCAGCCCCAACGTTGTTAGATTAATCTTGTTTACAAATTTCGTTTCTTTTTCTAGAAGTAGAAAACCGAGTCAGTTTAGAAGTAGAAACCGAGTTGAGTCTGTGTCCAAGTCGTTTGAGTTGTGCCTGCGTGCATTGGATATAAAAGGATCCTGTGCTTGATGTAAAAGAGACAAGAAGCAAGAGTTGAAGAAATAAAAAAGAAAGAAGCCGCAGCGACAAGACGTGAAGTCGAAGGAAGCAAGAGGCGGGAAGCCTGACTTTGGTGCGTCTCTAGGAACCGAAGGACCAACGAAATTGTCTCTTTTTTCGATCAAAAACGGAGAAATAGTTCTAACAAGTGGTATCGAGCTGTTGATCTTGGTGCTATCTCAAGATCATGGGTGACAATCACGAAGACCCGGATGGGCCGATCTCCTCCTATATCTGTCCCTAACGACCGACAATTATCCGGTGTGGGCTATGAAGATGAAGGCGAACATGCGCGCCAGGAGTCTGGGGTGCGATCGATCCAAGGCAAATGACAAGGAGGTGGGCGACAAGGTAGATCGAGCGGCTTTGGCCATCATCTACCAAAGCGGTGCAGAACTCCATGATCGCGGCGACTCATCGGCAAGGAGGCGATGCGTGAGGCGTGGGTGGCGCTTCAAAAGATGCACGAGGGAGTTGATCGTGTGAAGGAGGTGCGGCTCGAATTTGCATACCGAGTTCGAGAATCTCGGATGGGAGAAACCCAGTTGGTGGACGAGTTTGCCGGTAAGTTGTCTTCACTGTATAATCATATTATCTCTCTCGGCGACAAGATGGAGGAATCTGTGGCAGTGAAGAAGTACCTGCGCGTGCTACCAGAAAAGTTTGTACCTGTCGTCACCACGCTCATGTACTCCCCGGATCTAGAGGAAAAGAATATCAAGGAGATCACCGGTTCCCTCAAGGCGCATGAGGAGCTACTGAAGGGATATCAATCCCGTAATGAGCAAAGATATCAGTCCCATAACGAAAGCGAGCGTTCTTTGGTAAAGGAGATACAAGAAATGATGGCAGACGATTTGGCAGAGATGGCCGTGAAGACAAGGTTGGGCAAGGCAATGGTGACAGATCCCGTGATAAGTCACATATCAAATGTTTTAAATGTGACAAATACGGTCACTACGCGTCGGAGTACCACAGCCACATAAAGTGCTTCAACTGTGACAAGTATAGGCACTATGCTTCGAATTGCCAAAACAAGAAGAAGGACGAGGAGGTAAACCTCATCCGAAGCCGTGAAGATGAAGACGACGATCCTACCCTGCTTCTCTCCTTATGTGTCAACAAGGCGCCGGTCATGGTGATGTTGAACGAGGAGAACGTACTTCCTAAAGTACGCACGGAGGGAGGAAATCACGATCATCTTGATGAGTGGTACTTGGACGATGGAGCAAGCAATCATATGACGGAGATCGCTCCATATTCCATGAGCTCGGCGAGAAGATTTCGGAGAAATCAAGTTTGGCAACAGCTCCACGGTACAAATAAAAGGCAAAGGTACAATGTTGTTGCGATGCAAGAACGGTGATAAGAAGATCTTTGCGATATTTACTTTATACCAAGTTTGTGCAACAACATACTCGATCTCGGGCGGTTAGCGAGCGGGGTGCGAGGTGGAAGCGGCGAGGTGAATTCTTGCGTGTCTCGACAAGAACAAAGATCTGTTGATGAAGGTAAAAGATCCCCAAACCGGTTGTACAAAATTTCTCTCAAAACTTGTAAGCGGTTTGTATGAAGGGCATTCTGGAGGAGCAGTGGGCCGAGTATTAAACCGAGACATGGCGGGACCCGGAGAGGCACGCATTGGCGGAGGCGCAACAAAGTGAGTCTTAGGAGGAGATCGAGCGGTGCGCAGAAGGTGTCTGAGCCGCAGGGGTGGTGAGTCTCACGCGATGAAGGGCGGTGTACACGGGTTAACACTAGAGGAGGCGGTGTAGCCTCGGCTAAGATGTCTGTGGGAAGTGGGCAGACTTGGTCCAAGAGAGAAGAGCGGAGGCTCGGTAATGGCGAAAGCCCAGGTAGGTGGTGGGAGCAGTGCTCCAAATTTGCGAACAGTGTGCAAGGAAGGACGAGTTCAGTCCAGGTGCAAGACGTGGCAAGCGTTGGTTTGTGTATGGCTCACGATGGAGCAAGCACAGGCGGTAGGACGGTATTGGCCTAGGAAAGAACGGCGTACAGAAGTGCAAGTAAAAGAGGAAGACTTGGAAGTTCAGATAAGAGAGAAGATCAGCATGATCAAAGTAAAGGAACAAGATTAAGGGGGTGATTGTTAGATTAATCTTGTTTACAAATTTCGTTTCTTTTTCTAGAAGTAGAAAACCGAGTCAGTTTAGAAGTAGAAACCGAGTTGAGTCTGTGTCCGAGTCGCTTGAGTTGTGCCTGCGTGCATTGGATATAAAAGGATCCTGTGCTTGATGTAAAAGAGACAAGAAGCAAGAGTTGAAGAAATAAAAAAAGAAAGACGCTGCAGGCACAGTACGTGAAGTCAGAAGGAAGCAAGAGGCAGGAAGCACAGCTTTCGGCGCGTCTCTGGGAACCGAAGGACCAAACGAAATTGTCTCTATTTTTCGATCAAAGAACAGAGAAATAGTTCTAACAAACGTCAACTGCAACTCGTACGTGAAACAAAATCCAGCCGTTTCCGTGTTTTTTAAGCTATAATTTGCGTGAAACTTCGCAAGGTTTTCGGACCTTTTTTATTTAGATCAAAGCTTTGAGGCATCTAAACGTGATGAATTTGTGCAGGATAAATTGAGGAGCACTCTCAGCTCTCAAGCGTGTGAATTCGTGAAGAGAAGGGGCCCGTAGGATGTTTTGATCTACTGCTTGTTCGAACATACTGTGAAGCTTATGAATTGCTCTACTATACGTACACTACGATTGTATTTTGGGCGGGCCCTGCGGATGCGTACTGTACGTTGCAGTGAGAAGAGACTGAATAATCAGATGTGTGTTTTAATTGTACTATGTGATTTGGCACTGTTTGATGCGGAAGAAATATTCATTCCTAGCGAAATAAAAGTTAAGTTTACAACTGTGATTATCTTATTATCTCAACGGGGTTCCTATTGAAACAACCCAAAATTTCCAAAATTTTTGAAGTTTTTGAATTTTGGTTTGATTTTGAATTTTTCCCATTTCAGGAATCCCTAACTCAATTCCGCCTTCCTCTTTTAGCCTCCTTTGCGCTTTCCTTTGCCGAAACGCATTCTCCAAAAGTCGCCTTCGCTCTATTCTTCTTTGCCACACGTCACGTCGACACTTGCCACGCCGCGCCTATCATCTTCTTCGCTCCGTGCCAAACCTGCGCTAGTGACGCCACCTCACCACGACACCTCGCCGGCATTTGTTGCCTCGCCACCAATGCGGCGCAAACTCCCACTGTCGCGTGCCAGCACCACGCCACGCCGCTTCTAGACTCGCCAACGCACACCCTCGCGCCACGTCCGGCCTCGCCACCGAGCGCCCTTGCGCCAGTGAGGAGCCCTCGCCACCGCGATGCTGCTGTGCGACTACCATAACTCCGCCCAGCGCCATTTCTGCCCCGCTGTCCACCTCGCCGCCACACGCTGTGCGCACCTCGCCTAGCCACTGTTGCATCGCCTCCTCCTGGCTATAAAAGCCAGCTGATTCCGAGCCAAATGCATCATCAACACTCACTGGACCTCACTCCCACTGCCTTTCATCACCAACGCCGACCAATCGCGAGAATCCCCGTCGCTTTCATCTTCTTCCCCAACGAGCCGAAGGTAAATTCGCCACACTCGTCCCTTCCTTTCCCTTCCAACTCCGTCACCAACACCATCTCGCTACCCCGAGTTTTTTTCCCTAACCTCACTGCCCTTATTCCCGCCGCCAAATCGCCGGCGCCACCCTCGACCGCGCTTAAGTGTGCTTTATGGTTTCAAAGTTCTTTTGTCTTGTAATATATTAACTTTGGGCTTAAATATTCGTGTCAGTGTTAAAACCGGCTGTTAAGCTTTAACATTGTGTAATAAAAGTTGGCTTTTATTGTAATTTCTTACTTCACGACTACACATCTTGAGCGGTTATTGAAAAGTTTAATGGTCCCAGAAATGGTGTCGTTACATATTCAGCACGATCCAGAATATTTTAAATACAAGGAATGAAGCATACGAGTGTGCAGTGTACTGAACTCTAAAATAGCGTAGAGAGGAGAAATAGCGACATGTTTAGTTAAAAACCATGTATACTCGATTATGATAAAACACAAAATTTTGGGTTTACGAAAAAAATCGAGTTCTCCTTTTCCACATGTTGGTTAGATCATCCAAACAACGCTTTCCCAGAATTGGGCTAAAACCAGTTTTAGAAAATCTGGTTTTCACAAAACACATGATCCAAACAACCCCTAGAAGGCGCCATGCTAAATTGATTATACTTATATCGAACAATTCGTACGACTGTGGACCAAAATCGACCAAGTTCAACAGATTCAAGACACCCCGGATGAGATATCTTGAAAGCAACATCAGAATGGAACCTACTCTTCTTGATCCATCTATACTTTATACTTTCTGGGATCCATAGTGACTAACTTCAAATCTTTAATCTGGCAAACCCAGGACCCGTCGAAGGGAAAGCTATTCGCTTGGTTAGCAAATCAAAACAAACCGTGGACCTCAGATAGGCTCGAAATAAGGGGGTGGCCAAACCACCACTTTTACCCCCTTTGTAGACACACCCCAGAATCAGTCTTACACCTTTTTACGTAGTGTCGTTTCTCAGGTCATATTTGGAAGCTCATGGCGGATTAGACAGGAACAGATAGCTTTCAACCCTCCACCTGGTCCTCTTGCACGAACATACTAGACTGGTGGTCCAACGTGGCAAAGGCATCAGGTCCCCTTAGGAAGACCAGGACGACGACCATGATCTTAATTATATGGGAGCTTTGGAAGGAACGAAACGCGAGAATCTTCAATAATAGAGCAACAGCGCCTCTTGATCTCCAAGCTAAGATCAAGGAAGAGGGAAGAGCTTGGCACCTCACGGGGGCCAAATCTTTGGAGTTTTTTTTTTATTTCTTTGTAATTTAGGCCATGTTTCTTTAACTCTGATTCTGTGCGGACTTCGTTCCGCTTCTTCTCTATTAATTTAACGGACAACTCTTATGCCTGTTTTCATTAAAAAAAACTTAATGTCGATTCTTTTGATTCAGCGCAATTTAATGGAGTCGATTCACCTCGAATCTTTCCTTTATAACTGGAATAGATAAGTCGATTCTGTTGGTAGCAAGCATCAATCATTCTCAACTGACTGAATTAAAATATAAATACAATTCAATTACTAATGCTTATAAGTAGTCTTAGGAGGCTAGGAGCAATCACATCACAAATGCAGATGGATGTTGCAGTGATCGTCGAAAACATAAATCAATCAGTTATGCTCTGTACGTACATGATACTAACCTATTGGGTGGAACATATGGAAAGGAGGAGATAAAAGGGTGTTCCAAAACCGGGCGACCCTTTCTCAGCAGTTGGCTGTGACAAAGCAAAAGAGGATATAGAACGCCGCAGGAAGCCCTACCACGATTTCTGATTCCTTAAGGCGCTCCTCTTTCTTCTTTCCGTCAGACCCTGTTTTGTTTTCCTTGTAGAGTTGTAGCGTCCGCGGGACTCCTGTAACTTAACTGTTCTTAAGCTTTCTTCTTTTTATTTGAATGGTAGAGCTCCTGCCATTTCCTATAATAATAATAAAAACTCCCTCACGGCTACCTCGTCTGCTCGACAATTTGTTCATGCCCTCGTGCTTGAGATTTGCTGCTCAAGAGCCTGCTTGATCTTGACAAGTTTTCCACTATTTCAGTATTTCTACCGTTGTAGGGTTGCTTGCAATCAAGAAACATATTTTTTGCCGGTGGATTACCAAAAAGTACACCAGAAAATACCAACAAGGACAGTTTTTTTTTATTAAAAAAACACACCAACCAGCTAGAATTGGACTGATGCAAAACCACAGACATTTTTTTGAGAAAGTATAAGACAGATACACACAAACACACACCACATTCACATCACACCACCCATGCACACACATTTGTGTCCCCTATACAAGCTTGGAATTTATCGGAGACAGGCATGGTGTCACGAAGCATGGATACAAGCTTTCTCACTGAACACACACGTGTGTATGTACTCCTAAAATCGGTGGGCAATAGTGTCAAGTCTCGATTTGGACCACGTAGGCTAGGTGCACACATACACGCCTAGCTATCTGGTCGTAGACCGGTTTCCTACCACAAACATATTGGTAGGTTAAAACAACGATATTATTTTCTTTTTATGGGAAAAACAACCTAAACAAGTTTGTTCTTAATTGCACTTTTAAAAAAAGAAAAATATTTTCTGAATCTCTCAGCTCTCCGATAAGCGCCTGGACCTGATAGGCAACAAAATGAACAACCAATGGATCTTTTTTTTTACAAAGGTAAAACCCAGCTTTTATAGAAAGCAGATAACAAGGTTCTTACAAGCAAAACAAGTAACAAACTCGCTGGGATTACCAGCTTACAGGACAAAGCAGAGCAGGAGCAGGAGTATCCAAAATATCTAATACATCAAACCAAGCTAGCTATTACATCCAACCAACCAAACAGCAACAGTCGAGCAAATGAGAATAGACCAGTCTTCAAAACTCGCCAAAAAGCAATCCAGATCGCATCTATCAACCCATTTGATGAGGACCCTCCATTGCTGCAAACAAGACAGAAAGTTGAAAATCACATCCATAGGTCGCTTTGGAAACTTCCTCTTAATCGCCATTCTGCTCCTAATTTTCTAGAGATTCCAGGCAAATGCTGCAAAACTAAATAGAATAATATTATAGGTATTAGCCCTCTTCCTATCTAACCAATTGAGATGAAAATCATCTAAAAGAAAAGGGAATTCTCTCTCAGCTTAACACCTGCTTCACACAAAACCAAATAAATTTTGCCAACACATGAGAAAACAAAATGTGATCAATGTTTTGATCACAGCCACAGAGACTACACTTCTCATCACTCTTCCACCCTTTTTTTTCAATTGATTTGCTATTTGAACCCTGTTAAGATAACTTTGCCATAAAAAAAATAATTTTTAAAAGAATTTTACTTTTCAACAACTTTTAAAATTTTCTGCAGATAACCCCCCAAAAACCAACTACCTAACAACCAATGGATCTTCATGCGTACTTTCATCTAAAACCTGGGACAAAATCAAGCACACATAACAGAATGAGTAAATTTCACAGAACTACCACTATTTTGTCCCAATAGTCATGGACCTACCAATTTAATAGATCTACCACTACTTTGGTTTACGTGTCTCAAAACTACCACTCCGTTGCAAGCAACGGAACCAACCACATGGGCCCACAATACAGTGAGATGCTCAGGACTCACTGAGGCCCAAACTTGCCTATTCCATTAATTCCGGAGGTCATTCCGTTTTCTCTCTTGGTATGGAATATACCGTATCGCAGCATTCGATTATGCATCTGCTTCAGAGTTTAGTATAGTAATATATGTATATTTATAAATATAAAATCGGTCCATTCCGGTGTACAAGGCCCATAATTCAGCCCAACTACCAAGCCAATGAGCGCTAAATTCCGTCCCTGGGCAACTCTTCTTTTCTTTTTCTTTTTTTCCGGCCCAACTACCAAGCCAATGGAACGCTAAGGCCTATACAACTTTTCTTTCTTTTTTCTTTTTCTTGTGCAATTTTGCCCCGGTACCAGAATCAATGGAACGCTAAATTCTGTCCGGCGGAGTAGTTGGAATCGACCGGAATGGCCGGAATTGTGGCCGGTAGGGAATGAAATCCACCCTGTGCCGTTTTGCTCGCTATAACGAAATCTTCCGGCCATTCCGGCGGAAACGGAACGGAACGGAATTGACAAGCCTGCTTAAGGCCGTAAGCCCTCCGCGTGGAGTGCTGACATGGACATGGATCAGGTACTCCATCGTTGTGTGGTCACGTGCGGTGATGGAGTACAAGAACAAGAGGGCAACGATGGAGTTCAACAGTAGAAGGGCTCACCTGGCTGCCAGGTGAGGACCGCCGCCGAAGCTAATCCCGCCTGGATCCTCCATCAACCGCACCGAAATCGCTCAGCCTGTGCCGTGATCGCTCGCCGCTTCTCTTGGGTTCAAGCAGTGCCAGAGACGGAGCCGAGTAGGTGGTTCCTTGTGCCCTACTCCAAGTGCGGCGCTGGTCGATCCACCCACTAGTCCCCACCATGCCACGTCGGCAAGTGGGCCCGCAAGACCGTCCCATGTCAGCATTCCACGTAGAGGGCTTACATGGCCTCGGAGAGTCCCAAGCGTCTCACTGCACTGTGGGCCCGTGGGCCCATGTGGTTGGTTCGTTCCAATCGACGGAGCAGTGGTTTTGTGACACGTTAACCCAAAGTAGTGATAGATCTGTGAAATTGGACACAAAAGTGGTAGTTGTATGACTATTAGGACAAAATAGTGGTAGTTCTGTGAAGCACTTCCGCTGTCCGCTTTAGCGCACGCACTACGTACTTGTCAAGTTGTCATCTTAAGCCCTCTCCGAAACAAAGTGCACAATAATAAACTCTCCAAAGGGATGTCGACCATACTTGGAAATCCATAAAGAGCATTTCTGGTCGGCGTCAGCAGCTAGCTCGCGCACGGCCGGCCGGGCGTGCCAAATCATTGCATACCAGCGAACGCGCGCGAGCAACTTGTGCATGAGATATTATTTTCTCTCTTTCTCGTGAAAGAAAGCTTGCGCTTTTGCTGTTTTGCAGTGCAGCGTGCACAGGGCTCCGAGACGACGAGGTGACCACGGACCGAGCCGCGCTGGTCCAAAGGGACGGACGGTTGCGAGGCCTTTTTGCCGGATTTCTCTGCGTAAACAATGTTTGAGTATATATGTTTGGACACTACTCTGAAGCGTGACTGTTTATTTTGGATCGTATGGTGTAGATAATGTTCTAATGGTAGTCACCGTGGATCTTCTGTATTTTTGTATTCAATGCCGAGGATCCGTTTCCCTCTTTGCCACCTTAAACTGCACCAAAGCGTGCATTCTCCGGCGCACGGCGAGCTCGCTACCCAAATCCAGGCTTTGTGCTGCCCAAGCACGCAAGAAAAGCTCAGGTTGAGATCCTAACTTTGCCTCCAAAGCAACCAAAAGGCGTGCGGCACTAGCCCCTTGCGAGTTGCGTCCCTATCCCTGTAACAGCTTCGCGCAAGGGTGGTGCAACTTGGGAGAGCACGCGCCCTTTACAAGCACACTCGCGCAACAGCACCCAAAAGGTCAAAATGTACATCGCGGTCGCGCCTCTTATATATTTGCTGTGAGCAGGGGCCGGCTAGCTAGGAGCATCGGCGGGTGGCTAATTGAGGTGTCGGTGTAAGCGCGCGTGGGCGTGAGGCGGGTTGATCATGGGTCATCGAGATTCGGAGGCGCCGGCGGCGAGCGTCGCCGCGGGGCGGGTTTTCAGCAGCGGTGGTGGAGGCGCGGCAGCGGGTGGCGACGCGAGCTTCGACACGAACATGGTGATCATTCTGGCGGCGCTGTTCTTCGCGCTGCTGTTCGCCATCGGGCTCAACTCGCTGGCGCGGTGCGCGCTCTGGTGCGGGGGCCGGGGCGCAGCCGGTGGCGAGGGGGCGTCTGGCGGGGCGTCCTGCGGCGGCGGCATCAAGAAGCGCGCGCTGAGGAGCATCCCGGTGGAGGTGTACGGAGGCGGGGAAGCGACCGAGGACGTGTGCGCCATATGCCTCGGCGAGTTTGAGGACGGCGAGAAGGTGCGCGTGCTGCCGCGGTGCGGGCACGGGTTCCACGTCCGGTGCGTGGACGCCTGGCTGGTGTCGCACGGCTCGTGCCCGACGTGCCGCCGCCCGGTGATGGACGGCGCGCCCGCAAAAGGCAGCGGCGTCGGCCGAAGCCGGCGGCCGGACAGCGACACCATCGCCGTGGTCATCGCCTGAGGTAGTATATATAATTCTGGCCTCTGCGCAAGCTCTTGTAAAATATCTCCCTCCTCGGATATTTTCCGGCGACGGTTGGCCTATGCCACTAATTGCATGCTCTTGCTACTGGCTAGCCTCGCAGCTTCTTGCCGTGTAACGTATTAACTGCTGAATTGCACACTGTATACGTTCGACGGCGCTGTACAAAACGTTGCACTTAACATACTACTATGAGTAAGGATGCTGTTAAATATGTTCGTGTGCTCGCTCCCGCGGTGCGCCCTTTTTCGCCGCGGCTCCGCGCGCCGGGGTTGCAGACTTCGGCTGCCCGCCCGGCGCCTGGACGCGCAACAGTGGCCGTGCTCATGCTGATCCGCAAGGAAGCCAACCAACAAGGACAATAGCTACGTACGCGGGGCTACGTGCTAACAGCATGCCTTAATCTGCAAGCGACGCCGATCGCGTTGCAGCAACCGCCGAGATTACTCCGCCGCGCCAACCCCGATTGCCACATCTAGCTGCATGCTCCGTCGTCGTGCACGCGACACGCGTGCTCGGTCGGTGCTCCCTCGGACCAGTGAAGAACTAGCTAGCTGCACCATATATATATATGGTGACATCGATGGACCGAGGACGACTGAATGTTCAGTTCAACAACTTTGTAGAGTAGGCACAAGAGCTTAATTAGCTGAATAAGTTCCGAGTCAATTCGTCCAGTTCTGCCTTTGCCAATCGGAAGAGGTGCAACATGAGTAAAATATCTTAGGAGAGGTTCTCCGTGGGAGATTTTTTTAAAAGTAATACATTATTTTATTAAAATGACAAAAATGAATGCTCGTTTTAAAAAATACATGAATTTCATGCAAAAATTTTAAGCAGGCATTTAGTTTTATCATTGGGAGTGTCTATGTGTAAGTTGCCTGAAAATTTATTATTTTTCAGTCACCTTTTTTTTTACTTTTAGATTTGCATCCAACGGTAGAAAGATTCGGTACATGTTACGGGCCAAACCAGATCTTTGGTGTTGTTTGTGTTAACGGGTCCGAAATTCAAAATGTGGACCCGTTTTTTGGCCTGTTTGTTTGTGGATTAGTTTGTGGGTTGTGTTTCACTGGTTGCATGTGCGCTATTTTCAAATGAGTTGGGCTGTTTTTGGTTACCGGCCCAGAATTTTCAAGTTGTGGCCCGTTAGGCATAACAATACTCATATAAGGCCGGAGCAAATATCAAGGTCTAATAAAAGAGTAAATAATAAGGCCCACACTTTTTACAAAGAAAAAGAAAGGCCCATCTAAACAAAACAGATCAGAGACCATGTAAACAATTTGAAAAATTCACACAAAAAAATCCAGGTCAGAACTAAGAAAAATTTGCATGAAACAACTTTGTTATTTGTGAACTAGATAGAATATAACCAATTATTTGTGAACCCTAGATAGAATAAATTAAATTTCTAACCTAGATAGAATATAACCAATTATTTGTGAACTCTTACAAATGACTAAGACATAAAACATAAACTAAAACATACACATAAATTTATATGAACACAAATATATGAACATTAGCACAAAATTTTTAACTAAACTTGCACAATACCTATCACTGAAAGTTTAGTTAAACTTCTATGCACGTTTTCATACTGACCAAGAAATCTCCATTCTAGGCTAGAACACCAATAAATATGCCTCAAGTTTTGATATACAAAGAAAAATAAACTCAAAAGTTTAGATGAATTATGGGCTATGACAGTAATAAATCTACATGAAACAATTCTAAACTTTCAGTGTACATGTTCATGTGCTAGTTCTAATATAAAAAGTTAGGTTTCATAATTCATACGGACAGAAAACCAAGTAATTTATCATCCAAAAAAAGAAAAAGAAAACTAAGGATGCAATCAAATCTGGGAGCTGTCAATGTCATAGTAATAATCTGCATGAAATCTTTGTGATCTCAAGTATGATTTAGAAATGACAAAATTTAGTCTAACCTAGACAAAGACAAAAGGAACCTTGGTGAACCTCAACAAAAGACAGAGGAAAAAACTAAACAAATCCTAGGTAAACCCCTGCAGCATACAAAAAATAATACAAATACAGATTATCAAGGAGGTTTCTCCCATATGCTCAGTATAATACTAATGTGCACTGCTGATGTTCTGCCATATAGGTGTCCCCAAAAAATATCATTATATTAATGAAATCTACATAGAGGCAATTGGGAGAAACACATTAAAAAAGATCGAGGTAAACAAGACTACTCTCATTTATTGCAACAACATTACAGCAAATAAGCTTACAGACTAATATACTTACACTTGACTACACTGCATTTCTATTGAAAAGGAACAAGTTAAATGAGGCCACCATGGGAATTGCACTTCTAGAATACTAAAATTGCACATTAAATGGAACCAAAAGTTCAATTTACATAATATGCAAGTTTTCACATGATATGATATTTTCAAGTTTTCATAGGTTAACTCCATGTAATTGTTCATATGTTATTTCCGTGGTCTAATAATAACTATAATGATGAAAACATTGGGCATATAATACCAAGAACAATGGCAATCATAAACCATGGTGAACAAGGAGGAATGAGAGGTGGGAATGCAAACTTCAAAAGTAAAAATAGGAAACAAATATGCAGAGAACACAACATGCAAATAAGAGATGTTAACATGACACTAACAAAATTGCACACATGCAAGGAATAAATTGCACATGACCTGACACTGCAACATATACTAAACAGTGGTGCAAGTTTTGAATTGCAGACATCGATTGTGGCTATGCCGACAAGTGAAGTACAAAACACCCGCCTTTGAAGAAAGAACCATAGGTTCATGACAATTAGCAGGATTGATGATCCGCATACCTACCAAGCCAGAGATATGTGGACAACATGCAAGATACTAAGTTTGACAAACTGGACAACAAGCAGTCAGTGGTGTTTACTTACAAACTAACCAAAGAAAAATACATTAGCGTACTAAGCGGACGCTAAGTGAAGGAGAAATATCTGACATGATCATCTGTCATATAGTATTGCTACCATTTGAGCAGCATGGTAACCTCTGCAACACATCAAAGAAGTGGTATAAGTAGCATGTGGGCAGAACATGTAACATCAGTTCTTATTGATACTACTTGCAATAATCAACTCATTGGCCCCACACCAATATTAATTCATGTCTTGCGTCTATGAGCAATAATTCACCTATATTACCATATTGGGTCATTTGTAACATTTGGTAAATAGCATCAACCAAAATATCAACTGAAATATTGATAAGCACAACACTTGACATCATATCTAAAATATAAATTACACAGAAGCTCTCTTCTGAAATTGCATGTTACCTACCAAAGAAATTTTTAACTAAAATGATATGAAAATTTCTCTCTAGCATGTATTTCCAAAGGATGTAGCAGCAAGCATAAAAATGCCATGAGGGAACCTCATAATCTCATGAGGGAACTAAACTAAAAAAAGACAGATGGAGTAAGAGAAGATTTTCAGGTGGGATGAGTATCGAGCGTTCGACCTGCATAATTTGGAGCAAGCCATCACCTCCTCACAAGCAATCTCTGTAACCAAACAAAGAAAAAAGTCACAATTCAATCACAACACTACTGTGACATTTCTTTTAAAAACAAAAATTGCTGCAACTTAAAGAAGTTGTTTCATACAGACTAACAAAAAAAAAGGAAAGATGTACTAAGATTGCACATTGCTAAACACTAAAATTTTAACAATAGTGATGTGTGGCTTCTTTAACTAGATGGGATTTCCAAAGGGATATATGTACTTTGCTTTTTTATCTGGCTAGCTGAGCCCTACAAAGAAACTAACACAAAAGATAGAGACAAAAGAACTATTGTAGGCCAGAGAAAATCAGCTAGCCTTGGTGAACCCATACAAAAGATAGAGACAAAAGAATTATTCTAACCTAAACAAAAATCCTAATCTCTGTGAACCCCTACAAACACAGCAACAAATGCAATATTTTCTACAAGACAAAAACGTGCATACTTAAATCGGAACTCTGAATTAACTAAATCAAAGTTTTCTTACATGCAATACAATCCATTTGCTAAGAGGTTAAATTTTTATAACCAATGCATGCAAAAAATTATTAAATTCTTAATCCTAATGTACTCATCCAATCTGAACTTTGCTTTACAACAAATTTCAAATGAAGATAGATAATATTAAAAATAATGTAAAGAAGTACCGCAAATAATGCACAACTCCTATGCAACTTTATACATGAGAGCAAGTGTGTGCTACCAATCCTGAAGAAAAAAAACATCAGTGCAATGCAACAAGGCCTGCAATGTAACACCTTGGCTATTCGGAAGCCAAAATGCTGCCTAAAGACCTAACATACAACCAAACCGCGGAATAAATTCAGCAATAATACTTCAACTAAGCTAAGCAGATCATCAACAATTAAACATGAATAGGAACATAACAATCGATCCACTAAGATAATCCTATCAATGAATAATCAACGAACTTTAACAGTTATTCAATCAAAACTCAACGAACAGAAACGTATCATCCATGTCTAGGTTTAATTATTACAATCCAACAATTAACGAATGAGAGGCATTAATAATCCTTGTACTGAAACTAATGTAAAGTGTATTATTTGAGTAGTTCATGTCTACTCCCTCCCAAGAGAACTTCATCAACGATCACCTAAAAACAAATAAACAAAGCAAGTGTGAGTCCAAGACTCAGCAAGTTCATTGAACATAAGAATGATAATCAACATGAACAAGACAACCTCCTCAAAGGTTACGAACATACAAAGAATCGAATATTTATGAATGAATGAGATGAATGGAAATACTCAATAGATCGCACACATGCATATACGCAGATAGCCGTGACACACCCGTCGGTGTTCACTCAAGCCCGCATCTTAACAAAAATGCGGATCCACTTCCGTATGAAGAACGTTTCATACGGTGTCCAACACCGCCCATCCCGGAATTAATGGGACTTACATACCCATCCTGGAATTGATGGGCCATTCTCATCCACTCCCGTGGACGGTAAATAACAATGAATGCATGACATGAACTACTGAATAAATAATATCATCATCTCCAATCATAGATTCAACACATATGAAAGAACATATATAATCCATCTTCTCTTGAATCATAAGAAATCACAGCATAATCATATAAGCATTCATCAATCACAATCATTAAGATAAGCAATGTACTTGCCTTCTGCGATGCGACACGTTAGCAGGAAAAGGTGGTGCTCCTAAACCCGAAGCTTCACCTCCTAAACAATTAAATAACTAAAATAAGAACGCGATGAACACGACACTACTTAACAACGTTCTACATCGCTTCCCGGTGAATCAAGATTTATCTAGAAACCCTAAACCTGAAACCAACGCATTCACCAAATAACACCACCGACAGCAGCACGGTAAACAGTATATCTCTTGATCTGGAACTCCGAATGAGGTTAATCCAGTTTCTATGGATTTTTAACTAACAAATCTACAATACTCTAGTTGACAAGATGATCCAATTCGGCCAAATTAGTACGCTAATAGACAGATGAACTTTCAGCACAGAAACTGTCTAACAGAATAAACAGCAGCACTAAAACGATCATAACTTTTAATCTATAACTCCGAATTGATCGTTCTTTAACAATCTGGAAAGGTTATCAAATTACCTACAATAAACTAGTTGGGTGAAAACCCAGATTCTTCCAATTACATTTTCATATTTTACGAAATAACAAAACAGATTAATCTCGTCAGAAATCTGGACAGAAGATACTAAATCTATCATAACTTTTGCCTCGAGCGACGGAATCAGGTGAACTCGGTGGCCACAAAAAGTTAAGAACATAATATAGATATCTCTAGGAGATCAACACTTCTGATTCGGACTCTAAGACGTCAAAACAGCCCGCGCAACATACTGGACAGATTTGATCTACTGCAGACAGATTTTGATCCAATCAAATCTAATCGGTTTTGCATCTATTCTTAATTAAACAGTGAGGAACGACTCTCGTTACCCTTGAAGAACCTTAGAGAGACGCTGAACGATCCCCTACGAAGAAGATCCCTCGTTCCTCCTTTCGGCCAACCAATCTGCAGTCCCTCCTTCTCCTTCCTTTGCGAACACCGGCAGCGGGAAGGAGCGGCTCCAAGAGGTAGGGCACTGTAGCACCGCGCACTGTAGCGGTGGCTACTGTAGGTACAGTGCCAGCCTAGGGTTTTTCCCTTCTTTTATAGGTGGTCGGCCCCCTATGGGCCTCTTGGGCCAAGGCCCGAGGCCCAAAGTTGCTTGAAAAGCTTAAAAACTCCTCTTTCTTAATTCTATTCTTCTCTTTTGAATGATTTCTTCTTTAGAATAAATCGGGGTATTCAATGCAAAGAAAAAAAAAAGGAAAGTATAATGTAGAGGTAAATATAGCTACAATTTGCATGTAATTTGTACTGAAATTGCACAATACTTGACACTGCAAATTTAATTAGATTTGTATGCAGGTTTTTATCTGGCAGGATTCTTTCATAGGTTATTTCCATAGTAATATTCATGGGTTATTTCCATGGTCATTTCTAATATGCAGGATATCATAATGGTTTCCCCCCTGATATGCACCAAATTAGAAGTAAATACTATAAAATCAGGAAGCAATAGCAGACAAAAACAATTATGAACAGAGGAGATACCGTGATATGTACTTCTTGATCTTCCAACAATAAGGAAGTCTGCATCAGTCAATGCAGATTCCTAGGTTAGGGCTCTTCCAATGCACGACCTGCAAACCACCTTAGCGTCCAAATTGACCTAAAAACAAAGAAAGAAAAGACATGATACATGTTAGCTAGTTCTACAACTTTAGTGTATTTGGTGTGCAAGTTAAATGTATGCTGCAATTTACTGAATAATTTTACAGGGCACAATTATTTGTGTGTATCATATATTTGAGACCTAGTTTTTTTCCTACCAATAAAAAAAACAAGATCTGGTTATGTTTATGTAGGGGTTCATCAATTCGTCTTTTTTTTTCTATCTTTACTTTGTATATAAACTTGATCTGGTTATGTTTATAAGTTGTTTATATAAACTTGCACTCTATTTTTATTAAAGTTCATGATTACTAGTTCTGCAACCTTAGTACATTTGGTGTGCAAGTTAAATGTATGTTGCAATTTATTGAATAATTTTTCAGGGCCCAATTATTTGTGTGTATCATATATTTGAGACCTAGTTTTTTTTTTGCCTACCAATAAAAAAATAATCAGTCAACAGGTTTTTTCCATAACAAATAATCAGTCAACAGGTTTTTGATTTCGTAGGGGGTTGAATTTTGTACAGATTGACCAATCCTTTTCTCTTTTTTTTTTGTCTAGCATCCATTCAAACATATTTGATTTTATTTTCTTTGTACAGCATACAATCAAACTTATCTGAGCTGCTACATGCACAACCTAAATGCAATGGGACTCACCCCAAGTGATGAAAGAAGCGCTAAAAGAACGATGACACAGTAAGCTTTATGCAGAATCAATGGGGAAGAAGGGGTTGGAGAACGAATCCAGATTGGCTGCTTATATAAGAAAAGGCTAGTACCTTTGTGTTTTTTTCTCATTGATTGCCTTCTTTTTTGCTTCTGTTGTCTTCTCTTTTCCTCGTAATCCCTCGCTATCTCCCTCCATTGCTGTCCTCGTTGCGATCTGTTTTTCTTTTCTTTTTTTTTTCTCGTTATCTCCCTCCATTGTTGCGAGCTGTTCTTCTTTTTTCTTCCTTTTATTTCTTAGATATTGGGCAGTGTACGTGGGGTTCAAGCCTGACATGTGAGGGTTTGTCCCATTCTAGAGTAGCCTGTCAGAAGCCCACAACCAAATCAAAAAATAAACCCAACAACAGACAGCCCAAATAAACAACGCATCCAGAAACAAGCCCTAAACAAAATCAGCCAAAAAAAAAACAGGCCCCAAACAAACGGGCCGAATAACGGATTCAAATCATAAAATTGGACCCGTTATCCACATATAACAAGCCTGGATAACAACTAGCCCGGATGTTTTAGCTGTATTTTCTTTTACCGTTGGATGAAAATCTAATGGTTGGAAAAAGTGACCGATAGATAATAGATTTTCAGGCAACTTATAACTAGACAGTCCCAAAAAAATAATTGGAGTAGTAACTTTTTTTAGATGAAAATGGAGCAGTAACTAACAAAGGTAGTCCTGCAATTGCACCCGTGGCATCGTGGGCGGACCGCGTGGCGTGGCCTGATCCTTATTCCGTCGGTAATCCCACGCGCACCTGAGCCAGCAAAACACCGGCTTCAACGTCTCAAGCCACCGGGCCACCACCTCGTGAAGCCGCCAAAAACTCCCGGCGCCCCTCTCGTGCCGCAGCGCCTCCTCCTCGGCCTCGTGAGGCGCCGGCCGCAGCGCATCAGCTGATGGCTGGAGTACGAACCTTGCGGGGCTCGTCTCGGGGTAGCACCGGCGCAGGATGGCCCGGTTGAGCTGGGCCTCGAACGCGAGTCGCTCGTACTCGTCGAGCAGCGTGCTGTGCCGCACGCCGCAGCCGGCGCTCACGTCGAGGCTAAACCGCGCCAGGACGGCGCCGTCGTGGACGCTGCCCCCGCCCTCTCTCGACGATCCCTCCATACACACAGCAATGCACTGTATGTTGCTGCCACACCGTATTGATGCCGGCGGCGTAGCGTACGTACGTAGGGGTTGCCGATCGTTCAACGGAGACGATCGATTGGCGAGGTGCAGACTGCAGAGATGGTGTGTGGTATTTAGGCATGGTCGCAGTAGGCAGTGTGTGGTCGTCCTATGCCGCGGCTTAGCCATTGCCCATTAGTATTTTGGACGAAAGTTTGTGCGAGCTTGACGTAGCAAGGACGCCAAGGATCGCTGCCGGATCGAGCTTGTTTTGTACGTCTCTTAAAAAACTAAAGCATGCATAGCCGTAGCCATAGTCTCCGATGAAACCGATCTAAGGGTATGTACAATGGTACAGACAACTACAACTCTTTATGTTATCTATAGATAATACTAAAGACAGCTCATATAATGGGGTTGTGGTGATACAGTCGGCTATAGGATTGTAGACAACACATAATATTTTAATGCTTTTTTTGGTTTTAGTGCTACAGTCGGTTACAGGATTATAGACAACACATTTCTCTCTTCATTTTCTTTCATCCACGTCAGCTTAAATTATACGTAGCAAAAGCTATAGACAGCTGATGTACACCCATTGTACATGACCTAAGATGTGGATTGCTGTCAAATTATGAGGGAGCACAGCGCCACCGCGTGCTTGATGAGTTGATGACTCACTCGTTTCACTGTGTTTGTCAGGGACCTATACGCAAGGAACAACACGTTAGTACCTTATTAAAGGGTGCTTGCACCATAAAACTGAGCTGTACGAGGTTCTAAGATCGGTCGCTTTTATTCCCCAGCAGATAAAATTCCATGTGCTTTTGCAAAGCATAACGTAAAGTTGCAGACTGCAGCTGCAAGCAATCTGCTCAATTGTGAACTCTTTTTTAGTTCCGGAAGTAGTAGTACTTGCTATTGCATTTACCATCTGCTTTCTTCTACAGATTCATGTGGATAACGGGTAACCCCTTTGTGACAAGTTAATTGCAGCAAGATGCCTACAATTACTTTCCCAGACTTCTTTTGCACGAGTACATTCTAAAAAAAAAACCGGGTTTGACCCAAGAAATTCAACTGTAGCAGTTTGGTCCAAACAAGTCGTCTTATTTTAACAAGGATTTGGAGAACTTTGAACAAAATTTCCCCAAACCGAATCCCCCCAAAAAATCACCACGAACGGTAAGTCAACTGATCAAGTATAACTGCGACCAAAAAACACCGCGTACGCCTCTTCCAACTTCTCCTCTTCCTCTTGTCCTTCGCAAAGCCCACGTCTCCCTCGCTCGCATCGATCGAAGCAATAAAAGCCCACAAAAATCTCGATCCGAAGCTGTGAAGACGCGCCGATCGGATCCCCTCCTGATCCCGACCCGGGGCCCTCGCTCTCCCCGGAGCCTCGGATCTCTCGCGGGGCGCACGCCGCGGCCGATGCGATCCCCGCCGCTCCTCCGCCGCCGGGATCGACGACGAGTCGGCTGACACCTTCTTCCCCTTCTCCGCTCCGGAATTCAGCCCGAATTCGATGGGCTCCTGCAGATTCGCCGCGCTTATAGTGCTCCTCCTTGCTTTCGCCCTGCTTCCTGACCCTGCAGCATCGGCTAGGGTTTTGCAGGGCGAGAAGCCCAGCTCCAGTGAGGTGAGGATTTGAGTTCTTTTAGTTAGCTAGTTTAGATTACTTGGTGGAATGGATTAGCGTTCTTGCGAACACAAGGACAAGATTTAGATTTAGTGGTTGTTTGGATCTCTTCAGGGAGCTCCTGCACCTACCGCCGCTACAGCTGGATCAGAGAAGAGTGACACCTCGAAAGAATCGGAGCAGTCGTCAACTGCGGTGCGGAATCCTGATACCAATAAGCAGCACCAGGAAACGCCACCGCCGGCAACGGCACCAAGGGATTCGCCTCCGCCACCGTCAGATGTGGCAGAGAATAAGGGGCAGGAAGGGGGTGCGGTGCAGGCCTCTGCACAGCCGGTGCCACCGAAGAATACGCACAAGGATAGTCGTGCACCGGGAGGTCAAGGACCGACTGGTGGGACGGATCAGGAAGGAGGAGGAAGTTCGGGGAGGAAGCCGACAGACCAAAGGAAAGAGGAGGCGGGGAACTGTGAGGGTTCCGTAGACACATGTTTAATTAAAGGAGGAGAAGTTTCTGCTTGTCTTCAGGTTTCTCAGAATGGTAATGCTGCTGGTTATCTTGGAAATTCACTAGCTTGAATCCATTGAGCCATTGTTTTCTATTTTTTTTTCTGCAGTAGAGATCTTTTATCTACTCTCTGTCTCTGTGTTGTTGATGTTTTAGTCAAAATTAGTTTTGTTTGGAACAAGCTGCATTTTAAAGACTAGCCTGTAGATGTAGGGTAGATGATTGCGTGAGTACAGTTACCTTGAAGATTCTAGTCTGAAAGACATGATTGTACTGAATATCTCTTTTTTCCTCCATTGGTTTGACTTCTCTATTCATTTAGTATTCAGTATTCACAATATGCTAAAGTGACCAGAAACCTAGGGTATTGTTTTGCATCATTTGAATGGAAGTGAGGAGAAACTTGTGTTAATCTTTGAACGGAAATGCCTTACATTATCTTCACAGCTAAAACCTAAAACCAGTCAATGATGTCAAGAAACCAGTGAGATGTCATAAGATGGCTTACAGTTCTAGATATCCCTAAGCTTAAGTGGTTGAAAAATTTAAAGTTACTCCAATTTCAAATACAATAGTGTTCTCCCTAAGCTTAAGTGGTTGAAAAATTTAAAGTTACTCCAATTTCAAATACAATAGTGTTCCAGCAAACAGATGAATGAGGGCAGAGATCCATAAAATAGCTTTCTGCAGTACCACTGCATATATATTATGGTTTACCATCCAAGTGTATTTCCTATTAGAAATCAGTTGGCTTATACTGATTGGTATTGCTTTCCTCAGTAAGATTTTAAGGCCGGATTGCGGGCCATTTGGGGGATTGGCAACAAATGGATATGTATAATGCCATTGAAGGGATGCACGTTTTTACCTCACCAAGAACCAAAAGGCATTTGGTCATAGTAAATGGTTATGTTCAGAGGTTACTGTGCAGGTTTGTCAGTTTTTTGTGTCCTGCAGACCAGGAGCTTCAAGGGACAACAACAGCCTTAACATATGTGAAGGCAAACAACTTGACTTGTGTTGTTGTGGCATTTGTTTAGATATATGAACAGGGAGGGCAATTATAATATATATTATCTTAGCATATGTATAACCTTAACTTCATTAATATTAAAAAAAGCCTTGTGTTTATTCTTGCAGCTTCAATTGGATCATTTGTTATAGTCCTGAATGAAGGGCAGAATGATATTACTGTCAATGTCAAAGCAAAACCAAATATACATATTGATGAGACGAAACTACCGCTACGTGTTGCCAAGGGTATGCCTGGAAAGGTATGCAAGTTAGTTTGTTCTAACATTTGCATCATGTTTTCTTGAATATGTTGGTAGCATATTCTCATATTTGAAGTAGAGGGTGAGATTTACCTAAATAACCCATCAGCCAATTCGTAGGCACCTGCTGGCTCATTTCTTAGTCAACGTGGTGAGCCATGTGTTTCAAGATTGATTTTGCTTTAGGGCATTACAGATTCATGGTTCTCAATTCTCACCACATGTGTTTATGTGGGAGTTTCTGGAAACATGATACGTGTTTATGGACTTTGTGGCTAGATTGTCTGTGCAGGTCAATCACAACTGCATAATTGCCTGCTGGTTGCCAGTTTTTTATTTTTTTCAGAAAATAGTGGAGGACCATCCCGCTCTTTCATGAAGAACGACTACAGTTATGATATTATTATGTTTACACGTTCTGAGTGACAAGAGTGAATAGGCAAGCTATGAATTAAAGCCTGCAGATACCTGGATGATTGTTTGATTGATTGATTGAACACGTGACCTCCCAAACTAACCAGTACACGTATGTCTTGGAGCATGAGAAGACTTCCTGGCTTCCTGCATTTCTTATGAATATCTGTTGCAAATGAACGAGTATCTAATTCTAACAGGATTAAATACAATGTTTATCTTATTGTTATTAGGTGGTTTTGATTTTTTTTTGTTTGCATACATAGGCTGTCATTTTCAAATTGCATGTTCGTGCTTTTTTTTTTTAATCCAATTTGTATTACCAGGTATACGTAAGCTATAGCAATCCAAATGATGGGGAGATTACAGTAATTGGTGGGAATGGATATTGTGCCTTGCACATTAGGCAACCAGTTTCTGATTGGCAACAACAATTTCAGCAGTTTGCAGCTTATGCAACACGCATGAATCCGATCTATGGAGCCTATTTTTTTGTTTTCACTGTTGTCCTGGTGGGGGTTCTGTGTGCTTGTTGCAAGTTTGCAAGGAGAAGGCGCGATGTTGGAGTCCCATATCAGCAGCTTGAGATGGGAGCTCAGGCTCCCAACTCATCAGGCGCAGACAATACTACGAGCACAGCAGATGGCTGGGAAGATGGCTGGGATGATGGCTGGGATGATGAAGAAGCACCTGCAAAGCCTTCAGATAAAAAACCAGCTGGAAGTGCCTCAGCAAATGGCCTTTCTTTGAGATCTCAGACCGATAACAAAGATGGTTGGGATATAGATTGGGATGACTAAGCTACAACAGACTGTTGAAGAAATGCCCTTTCCTATGAAATTAGAGTGAAGGTAAGTCCATCTGAACGACCTGCAGCAAAGAAAAGATCCAACTAAACCTGAAACTGAGGGCAACCATGCTTGACAAGTTTGGCCCATATCCTGGAAGACTGTAGGCTTGTCTGTCTTCATACGGTTTGTACAATAGTGTTCCTCTACTACTTTTGTTTCTGAGCTGATACGCACACTGTTAGTGGTACGAGTTGTAATTTTTTGGATGTAACACCACAGCACAGTTTCTTAATTATATGACCAAAACACGCACTGTTATTCTTTTTGGAGAGGTAATCAAATTATTTTTGCATAACAAATTATTGAATACAGTCCTGAGCTCCAAGCCATTCCGTTTTTCATCATTGGTGCTGTACATTGGGATTGGTTGGAAGAAGATCCTAGTGAACCTAGATGTGTAATGTAATTCACATATGCTTGATAGAGGTTGTGATGTGTTGATGTAGTCTATACATATTGTCTATACATATTTAACTATCACTTGAGAGTGTAAATAGGCAGTGGTTAGTGCCTTAGTGGTGACCCCCTCCACAGTTAACCACTGCCAGCAAGACATTCCTTTTCCTTTCTCGCTTTGTCCGTTTCTTTTCCCTTTGGACGATGCATGCTCCCATTCTCCTTCATTTGGGCTTCATTTCTATAATTCTATTCAATTCATGTTATATTGACTTGCTGTGAATCAGATCTTTGCAAGGGACAGGGTTTGGTGGGTGCTTGCTTTTCTGAATTCCATTTGTCATGTGTGCATCATGCCTTTAGATTTCCTTGTCGCAGTCTGTTTGTAACAATGATTCTGATCATCAGTTGCTCAAGGACACTGCTTTGTGTCTATGCTCCTGCTGGCTATATTCATTTCTTTTGACCTAACTCCTCTTTTGCCATCTACGCTCAATATCTTATTTGAACTGTTACTGTGAAATATTGAGCCTGAGATTACAATTGAGAGTAGTACTATAATCTTCTTGTGAGTTGTGCCTGCCATGTTCTTGTATTAAACAACAGGAGCGACTCTGAGTGGCAGACATTGATACAATTATGCTATGGCTTACTTCAGTACGTGGCCATCATCAGCCTTGCTTCAGATTGGTCTGCAACAGTTGATACCTTGATATGTTTGTTTCTGTTTAGAGTTTTCTGGGACAGGCATAAAGTTCTTATACCGAGGCTTCTTGTGTTATGTTCTCCCTGGCATCTTCTTCAGCTCTACTTCTACTCCTACTTGACTACTTCAGTACTGACCAAAGGTGCAGTTTACCCGCTAAAGTGACAATACATCGCCAGGATCCCTTGTAAGTTTCTTTTGGCAAAAATGGCAGTAGATAACAGAGACTTTTGGCTACCATAGCTTTCCCCCCAGGGATCATTGAGTATAGCTGTATAGGTGCAATAATTGTGATTGATTTCGTGAGACAATGCTGCAGAAGATCTGCTAGTGACAATGCCCTGAAGGTAATTTGGTAAGATGCTCAGAGAAATATCATCCATTGAGAAGAGCCACAAAGTGCCTGCGTGGAGATTTCTGCAGAGGGTCCAGTTGGGTTTGCATTCTGAAAGTGAAACACAGCAGGCTCTGGGGGACACCAACACATCGTCACCAAGCTGCCACCAACCATTGCCCTCCAGCTTTCCTCACTGTTTGTCCTCCTCTCTACCATTTGTTCTACTGCCACTGCCACTGCCACGAGCCTTCGCTCGAGGGATCCACATGCCGCTGGCATTATACAACACTCGATGTCGCCAAGCAGCTGCCATTTGTTCAAGCCTCTTTTATTATTGCTTGATTGCCGCTTAATCTGTTTACGAGTGTGCAGTGCTGCGTGCCTGCGTGCATGCAGTGGCGTGGCATGTGCGAATTGGACAAAAAGAATCTTATGCGAGCTCAGGGTTTCTTGTGCGAGCATTTTTTTTTTTTTACTTTGCGACAAGAAAATGATCTGATCGAGTTGGTTGGGTCTCTAGCTCGTCGAACCAGGCACTTCTAGATTCAAATAAATCCGATATTTTCCCTGGTGATCTTGCGTGTATGGTAGTCGCTCGAAATCTCAGCACAGTTTTGTTTCTTCCTTCTTTGCTTCCACATTTCAATGCGTACCAGACCGCTCAACAACCGTGCGCATGTGCAGTTGTACTGCAGGTACGCTGCTTCTTATCGAGTGTTTTTTGGCTTATCTTATTTTGGCATGTTTGACGACGAAATAGTAAATTAGTCTTTTCTTTGAAAAAAATAACAAAAATAGCACTATAGATAGATAGGTAAACGACATGCGTCGTCTGTAGCACTTCACGTGACCTGTAGTTAGAGGTGCAAACAGAGCGAATAATTTCTGACCGACCGACTAAAAGCTTGCGGAGCGAATATAGAAGAGATAAATGGTTATCCGACACTATTCGTGTCCGACTCTGACTCTAAGGAAAAAATATGAAATATGATACGAGATGCGAGATATATGTCCATATGTATCCGTATATCAGGTGGTATGAGGAAAATCTGTTGTGACTTCACTTATGAACATGACAACAGATAGGTGGGTTGTTGCATCTGAACAGGTAGAAAATACTGAGTGTTTTAACTTTGACATCTCAGCGATTAGTCTTTTCGTGTTTGCTGTGATTGCACCCCTATTATCTAATGTCTGTGTAGAGGTGCAAAAGAAACGGATAATATTCGTATGACCGACTGACAAAAGGTGCGCGGAGCGAATACATGATAGATAAATAAGTATCATATACTATCCGTGTCCGACTCTGACTCCGAGAAAAAAAAACACGGAAGATGATACTAGATTAGCGATATTCGACCATATCCATTCCGATTGCATCCGCCTTGCGATTGCTCGAGAGCACTTCGGGCCCTATGGCGATAAGACAACGTCTGTGGCGTAAAGATGATGAGTCGTCGCCACGGTCATAATTTGCGGCAAGTCGTCTTTCACGGTGGTTTTACATGGTAGAGATGCTATTTTTTTGCTATTTTATTTGCACTAAAGCTAGTTTTACTATTTCATTTTTTTATTAAAAAAAAGCAGATAAGGAAAAAAAAACTCCTTATCGCAATAAGCTCCCGAGGATGCCTCCTTTCAAATCAAAAGTTAATCACTCGTACAAGAGGCATACGGATGCTGCGTTCAGGCACCGAGTGTTCAGTAATGGGTAGTTGAGTTGTTGTTTTTTTTATAGAGAAATGGGTAGTTGAGTTGAGTGACTGATTAGGCACCGGAAGGATTCGGTTGGTCGATGGACAGCCGGTTCGAATCTTCATTGCTCCTAGTGTGGCATCGTGCCTGCATTTGCTCGTGTTCGCAGTAGCTGGAGTGAGTAGTATACAAGGACGACGAAGGACGAATTTTTGGCTGTTTCGGTGTTTTTTCATCGTGTATTTAAAAGAGCGGTCGTCCTCAAATTTTTTATACAAAAATGGTCTCTTACCGTATGGCTATCGTACGGTAAGGCCTCCCTGCCCGCCACCGCATGGTCACCGGCCCCTCCTTTGACGCCACACGCCCTCCCTCCTCTCCCTTTTACACCCGCCCCTCCCTCCCCCTCCCCTCTCTCCTCTCGCCACGCACCCGTCCGGTTCTGAGGAGAAGCAAAAAAAACACGCGGTGGCCACCTTTCGTACCGCCCGTCCTTCCTCCTCCACACATCTGCCGCCTCATCCAGAATTCCCAGCGCCAACGCTTTAGGAATTCCCGGCGTCAACGCCATGGCTCCTCATTCGCTCGGTTTTAAATACTGAACTCTCGCAGTTGCTCTTCGCTCGTCTCAATTGCGTTTCGATTCTCGTTTTGGCGCTCGTCGCTGAGAACTCAGAGAACATAACATATTTTTTTTTTTGAGATTAAGTATTTGCTTTCTTCTCGTCGCTCGTTGCTCAGCCTTTTTTTTATTGCTTTCTGTCGAAGGGCAGATAATTTGTCAGATGTATTTGTCATTATTACCGTAGTCATAGTTAATCAGTCTTAGTCAGCTGGTCGTAATTAGTTAGTTTAGTGATAATTAATTAGTTTAGTGGTAATTAATTAGTCGTAATTAGTTAGTTTATTGGTAATTAATTAGTTTAGTGGTAATTAATTAGTCATAATTAGTTTAGTAGTCATCATTACGACATATTAAATTAGTGAAAATAAAGTAATTGTAATTTAATTAGTGGTAATTAATCGATCGTAATTGGTTAGTTTAAAGGTAATTAATCAATCCTAATTTAAAAGTTTAGTAGTAATTAATTAGTCGTAATTACTTAGTTTGCTGGTAATTAATTCGTTTAGTGGTAACTAATTAGTCGTAATTTGTTTAGTGGTTATCAGTTCGGCATATTAAGTTAGTGGAAATGAACCACTAGTAATTTATTTAGTGGTAATTAATCAATCGTAATTAGTTCAGTAGCAATTAGTTAGACATAACTCATTCAGTGAAAATTAGTTAGACGTAAGTAATTAAGTGGCAATGAACATATGGTTTAATAGTGTTAAGCACGATAGTAATGAATTACCAACAATTTTTCAAAATTTTTGGTAATTAATTAATTATTTGTATTTAATTACACATATATCATCCATCACTTACATGCAATTTGTCGTATTTAATTACACATATGTACTGCGGACGGGGTTGTTATGGCTTTAGGTAATTTCGAACATGCAAGACTTGTTTATGTTTTATGGTGATGGTCTCGTACAGGTCGGACCCGAGGGGTTGAACCTGTCGACATACCAGTACAAGGTGGTTCGGGCGGAGGGGCTCGACGCGATGAATATTCGCGAGCTTCAAAGCTACATCTGGAGGGAGTTCGTCACGGAGACAACAATGAAGAAAGTTGTGATCGAGTGGATCACATGCACGAATGCTGTGTGGGAGCTCGTCAAGGTAAATGGAAGCATAGCATGGAGCCAGTACATTCAGATTGCCTCCCAGCCCGAGACGGCCATTTACGGGAAGCTAGTGGTATACGTTCAAGGCATTGTGTCTGCAGAACCAGAGACAGAAGTTTGAGTCCATCTGAAGTGACCTCGAACATTGGACTACAAGGCATACATGGGAGTCCCCTTTAGAGGGAGAGCAATCTAGTAGTGCCATAAATTTCTCGGAGTGGATTCATCTCTACGCTCCTGAATTAGAGAAATGATCCTTCTTTATGACACGGACGGTGCAAAGTACGAGATTATAACCACCAACATGTCTGAGGTGCATAACAGCATCCTCAAAGGTGTGCGGTGCCTCCCTATCACCGCGATCGTCGAGGAGACATGGACTCGTACTATTGGTTATTTCGTCAATAGAGCCACCGCGGCCAAACAATAGATGGACGAAGGCAAGTAGTGGTCCAAGAACATGCAAAAGCAAATGGACCAGAAGATGGAGAAGGCCCAAACGTACGACATTAGGGTGTTCGACGACCTCAGGAGGAAGTACGAGATCACGCTTTGGCAGAAATATGTCAACAGTCATGCTAGGGGGAAAGAAAATAGGCATATACCATAGGTGATGTGGCGACATGTACCTGCAACAAGCCGAAGCTCCTACACAAGTCATGCTTGCACGTGTATAAGGCGTGTGCGCAAATGAGGCAAATGTCTATGCCGTACATTTCCGAGTACTACGACATGCAGCACCTATTCAGTACATAAAGTGCAGAGTTTCACACGTACGGCTTGGACATGAACTACAAGGATCTTTGGCCGAACAGGGTGCAATGAGGCCCGAACAAGGCCTTCAAGACAACAAGAAAGGGACGACGGTAGACGCGACGCTTCCGGAACGTCTTGGATGCCAGCCAACGTACTAGTATTAGCCGCACAAACAAGTGCAGAATATGCAAGACCCCTAGGCACTCAATGAAGGATTGCCGTAACAGACCCAGCTCGTCTAGTCGTTATTCAGTGTCGTAATGTAATGTTTTCTCTGCTTTGTTTTGTTATGTACAATGAAACTTCTACGATAGCAAAATTTACATCATTGTTACGTTTTTCACTGTACGGTGCACTTACATCACGGAATCGCAGGACGTAGACAACTTCAATTTATGACACCGACGTAGGGAGTCCCGCAACAAGGGGAAGGGCAAGGCTCCTCCGACAACTTCGACTTACATCATGGAATCGCATGACATGGATGACTTCGACTTACGACATCATGGAAGATGCAGAACATAGATAGGGTATTCTTTGTTAATTTATCAGTTCAATGTGGATGATATTCTTTAGTATCCATATTGAACCACAGGCTAGATAAGCTTGTACATGACCAACTGAGGGAAATGCCTAGCATGCAGATCATATAACAACATACCATAGCTTGTACATTATTATATGATCTACATGCCAAGTATTTCGCTTAGTTGGTTTATGTATAAGCTTATCTAGCATGTGGTTCAATGTGGATGATATTATTTAATACTGTATTGTACCACATGCTAGATAAGATTGTACATGAACCAACTGAGGAAAATGTGTGGTGTGTGTACCGTAGCCTTCGAAACGCACACGAGTCGGAGGCTACGGTACATCGTTATATGATCTACATACCACGCATTTCTCTCAGTTAATTCATGTACAATCTTATGTAGCTTGTGGTACAATACAGTGTTAAAGAATATCATCCACATTAAACTAATAAATTAACAATTATTGTAACGCTTCAAATGTCGTCAATTTTATGTATGAAAACGTACATTACAGCTCCATTGCAAAGTAGCTTAGTAGGGTTGGTAGAACTTAATGAAAATGATATTTGCTTAATTGAACCTCTTAAATTGGAAAAGACCATACCCTGTCATGCCACACGCTGCTACTTTTGCAAATCGATAAGACAATACATTGCGACGCTAACTTTTCAGAACGACAAGACCACACGATTCAGAGAGATATGACAACTCTACCTCCCTAGCTTTTCAGGATGACGTGATCCGATGAGGCAACTTTGTGCAGCGACATGACCCAACGAATCTGCTTCCCGCAAAAACGTGAAGCAACGCTACCACACGATTCCTCCTCGGGGCCGTTGCCTCATAGACTCAAATTTCTTTCAACCGAATTAAAAGTCAACTGCGTACGTAAGGCTGACTCGACATATAAGTACTACCCCTCCCACGGCGGGTTCTCCTACATCAAGACTTCAACACAATCTCGCTCAGATGGAGAACCAATGAGACGAGATCCGCGAACTCGCAAGGGCTGTTGTAGCCCAGGACGAACAAGCGGAACATGCCAAGAGGGCACCTCCCTGCAATGACTTCCCCGCAGTAGCAACCCCTACCGAAACATTCCCATTGAGCATTCGCCGCAAGACCCGCTCGAGGGGGACATGCCACCCCTCTATTGGTGCAGGGACACATGCAAGTTCTTCAAGTCCAAGCAGCGACTCAGCTTGGGCATGCATTACTTGGGTTGCGACAACTACTCCTCGGATTATCCCGGCCGCCGTTGGGACTCGGACCACTATCGGCAACCGGTAAGGACCGGTTATAGTATGTCCCCCTACCATTTCTCTTTCAAAGTACGCACTAACAACCTCTTCCGTCTACACATAGTCCCTAGATCCGCTATATGGCTACCGCAAGTGGATCGATCAAGAGATCCACCCACACGACTAGTGATGTCTCGACTGCGCGAACGGGATGCCAAGAGGGACCGCAAGAAGATGGACGAGGAGCGCCGCAACGAAGAGTACAATGAGCATATCCGGCGGGAGACGCAAGCTCATCTCGAGGCGTACAAGCGCAGGGAGCCCGAGGCTCACGAGAGGGAGCGCGATAAAAAGAGAAAAATGGCAACCGAGGCTAAGGCGACCGGTGAGGAGCACAATGCCAAGCTCGCAAGAAAGGGCAAATGGCCTCAGTCCACGTAGTAGGTCGGGCCATTCCGTAGTAGTCCCCTGTCCTACCCGCTATGTTATCCTATCTCCTGAAGGCATGTATACTTACATGGTCTAGATGCTTGCATCGCAGTGTACCAAAGTAGTAGCGAGGATGACTAAAGCAATTAGCAGAACCATCATACCATGTGACCACATGTAACGTGTTTTTGTCTGCGGACTCTAATGTAGTTCTGGTTCCGTGCCTCACACTTTACATTCGGACAATTAGCAGTCAACTGGCCTTTGGGTTTCTCGAGACCAAGTACATGTCACTGTCAAAATCACTATTGGTCATCTCATCGGCCAAAGATCATTTTCCAGAAGTAGGAAAAAGTGTAGCATATTTGGAATATCCCACAACCTTCTTTAGACCGCTAATATACCTTGCTGTCAAGACATGTATATCACCAAAATATTCATAATCTACTTGTGTTTGTGTACAAGTTCACCATAGTGAAGTAATGTGATCAAGAACCTTGATGTTAATGTCCTTTTGGATTGATTGTTGTCAAGACATGTATATCACCAAATGTTCACACAAGAGTATAAGTTCTAGAGCATAAAGAAGCAAATATGTTAATGTCCCTTTGGGTTGATTGTTGAGGAAAAAAATGCAATGATTTATTTCTTGTGAACTAAAAGAAAATTAATACGAGTGTCTATTACTTAGAGTAGTCATGTGGTAGTAAACTTTCCACAATCCAAGTCACATGAAATCATGAAACCCTAATTTCCAAAACCTAAATTCCATATTTTCAAGGCGTAAAACCCTAATTTCCGAATATGAGTACTTTGTGTGCGAATTCTTGAAACCCTAATTTCCGAAACCTAAAGTCCAAATTTTCGAGATCTAAATCCTTAATTTTTTTAGACAATTTCAAAACATATATAAAATTGTCCAAATATTACACAATCAAGTACACTGTGTAAGGAGCCTTAAAAAATGTATAATTTTTTAGCTCATTTTCCATATTTACAAATTCCTACAAACAACACAATTAAATGAAATTGTGAGAGAAAAATAAGAACAAGTAAAATTATGGAAAAAAAAATACACAAGCAAGTACATCGTATTAGGACCATTCACATAAAATTTCATAATTTTTTGAACTCATTTGTATATTTTAAAATCCTACGAACACAGCCGAAACCGTAATCGGCTGATTAGGGCCAAAACCCTAATCGCGAAGGAAGGGACACGTGGCAGGCCATGTGGCAACGGGCCACTGCGCGGTGGCCGTGTTGCGGTGGGCGACGTGGCAGGCAGGAGGGCCTACCGCACGGTGGCCGTGCGACAGGAGGTCAAATTTGCACAAAAAAAATGGGAGGACGACCATTCTTGTAAATACAGGACATAAATGAGCCAATACAACCAAAAAATCGACGAAGGACTACAGATAATTCGGCTGGCTACGAACGAGTTTTTGGTTGCTTTTGCCACGATGTGATTTGTAATAGCTATTCATATGAAATTACATAAATGACACCGCAACAGGTTAGGCAGGTCACTTGCAGCGCTCCTGGACCGCCGCAGGTTCCTTTCACACTCTCGGAGTGCTGCAGGTGTTTTCTGCTTTTTTTGTCCTTTAGTGATTAGGGGGTTTGTAGTGATTAGTGTGTGTGCATTGCAACCTTCTGTGGACTGAGTCTGCTGCAGGTTCCTACAACGCATGGGGAGAGCGGTACATGGCCACGTGAACGGGTTGTCGCAGTCCGGAATGTGCGACAGGTGGTGTGTCGTGGACTGAGAATGCGACAGGTGGCTTTCACGGACTAGGAGTGCAGTAGAAGACACGTGTCCTCTGACTAGCCTACCGCGGTGTCAATTTTGTCGTTTCGGATGCAGGAAGGCTACATTTGATATTTCATTTTAAAAAGATCCTAAATGAGCCAAAAATTTGCTACGAACACGGTGGACAACTTGAATTCTCATTGATTTTGACGGGGACATTGGCTGGTAAGAGTAGGACAGTGGAATGGATTGGTTATTCAAGGCAAGGCTGGAATGGCTTAGTATGATTGAGTACTCAACCTCTACAAAGTTTCAACGAAGAGTGAGGTTGAGTGGCATTTCAATTTTTCAACCAGAAGGGAATTGGTTTTTCTTGAAAGAAGATAGCTTTAGACCATCTCCAATGTTGTGTTTTAGCCGGTTCAAATGAGGAGAGAGAAGGTATTGAATCGATTCAATACATTGGAGAGATCGATTCCAACAAAAAAAATGCATGGAACTGAACTCTACTTAGGAGTCGATTCAAAGCATTAAACAACTCATACGAGCATTAAACAACTACATAGGAAAGAGTGCGATTGAGAGATGATATTATTATCTTGTGGTTTTTTTAATGTAACGTGCGTCCTAGTTATTAGTAGGAATCGATTCAATACATTAGAGAAAAAAAAAGCTCAGTTCCTAAAATGCTTACGTGGCATGACTTTGAATCGACATCGGTTCAATACACTAAAGATACTCTTAGACCCAATCAATCGAATCATTAGAACAATCGTTAACATAGGTCCCTTAAGGCCCGTAACGCTGCATAACTCTAGCAGCCGCCGCCCAACTCCCCAACCCCAACCCCAAGTCCCATTTCCCCTTCGTTCCCATCCCAGTCCTAGCCGCCGCCCCCAACTCCCCAACCAATCTAGCTCCCCAACAGCCCGATGCCTCCTCCTCGGCTCCTCCTCCGCACTCGGCACTCCCGCTCCTTCATGATTCAGTTGTATGTGTATGACAGTATGAGTGTATCCATGAATCCATGGCTTGAGAAATTTCTCTTTCTTGAGTCAAATCCGAAATAGCGATGCAATTTCGTGTCCGGTCTCCATGAGGCCCTGATAACTCGACGGGGACGGGGAATGGGGGAAGAATAGTACCCGAGGACGGGGATGGGGATGGGGACGGGGATTTTTTTTATCTTGTCACGGGGATGGGGATGGTCTACCACTCCATGCCGGGGAATAGCCTCGTTGCCATCCCTACATGGCAGTGCTTGAGCATGTTGTCTTGGGCTACGGTGCGGCGCATGGAATTTCCTAACATGGTGTCTGGCGGCATGATATTGGCGGCGGCGGGTCGGTCTGAATGGAGAAGAAGCGTCATCGTGTTCTCGTATTGGTACTTGGGAGCGAGGGGAGAGAAGAGTGGGACCCACTGTTAATTCGTGACTAGTTATCTGAAGGGGAGCACAGCGTGGGCACAGGGAAGCAGCGTCCAACCAGCAAACCCTAGGCCATTGGTCCTCCATGGCTGGCTATCAAGTTTATCGAGCTGTTATTGAGTTTTATTTGAAATCAACATAGTTTAACCTAAAATTATTTTATTTATTATTTAAATGATTATTTTAAAAGCGAGCTAACAAACTACTATAGAACCGAGCATCGTTAGCCTTTTTCATTCCAAATTAACCCATTTCAAATTTAACCAATTAACTATTGTAATCGAATCAAGTTTGATTCGAGCCCATAACGAGTTTTTTTCCATCCCCACATGTCCATTTTAGCCCAGCCATATTCTCTTAGTCTCCCACACAGCTAAACTGAAGGTGTGAATTCCAGACCAGTAATTTATAAAAATGTTATGCACAACCAAATACTACGCACATTTAGACCAGTGCATATAAACTCAAACCACTACAGCCAGAAAGCCTCGTAGGTTACTGCCAAAGGAAACATACACATGAAATGTACACTCGCGACATTTGACGATTTGAAGAAAAAAAATGAAATATGTGCTTATATTCACAAGCACCACACGTTCATACTTACTCAATTTTCCCCTCAAAATAACAGTAATCCGTTGTATAGAAAAGAGAGAAAAAGTTTTTAAGAAGGGGTTGTCTATTTCTTAGTCAACTGAAAAACCATTAAATTTTAGTCAATTTTTTCATCTATTAGATCATGATCCAACAACCCACGTCTCTCCATCAATCCATATACAAATCCATCCCTAACCCTAACTCACTCCTCTCACCCCCAACCCCGGAGCTCCTCCTCCTCACATGTTGCGCTTTCAACAAATTCGCTTACCATCACCTCCCATCGTCGCTGCCACCTCCCACCATGGTTGCCAGTGCCACCCTCGGCGTTGGCTCCACCCACCTCCTCCTCCACCACCCTTCCGCACCTCTCCTACCTTCTTCACCATCTCCGGCAGCTCATCGTCGTCGAATCTGCCGCCTCCCTTTGCTGGATTCGTTGGCCACGTTGAGGAACCACCCGCCGTCATCCCGCGACTGAGGCGGCGCCACCACCGTCAAGTCGTCGCCGCCACCACCGCTGAGCCATCGCCGCCCCCCCTCCCTCTAAAAACGGGGGCACCGATGAATCTAAACCCTAACTCGCGCGCGTCCAATGAAGACAACGCTGCCACTATCATGGAAGAAGACGATGATCTCTTGAGCATAAATCTCCTTGATCTAAAAGGAACTTTTTTTATTAATTAATCTTTTTTTGAATTTTATTTTAAAGTTAACCTCCGGCGCACTTTATTTCCAATTCTGACCCTTTTGGTCACGCCATGGGTGGTGGCGTGACAAAACAATACTATCACGCACCAGAATAAATCCCCAAAATAGCATTTTTTGTCACGCCACTGGCTGTGACGTGACCAAATTACACTGTCATGCCACTTCCAGTGACAAGAGTTTAACCAAAAATGGGCTGACGTGACAGTGTCGTTTTGTCACGCCACGGATGGTGGCGTGACCAAAAGGGTCAGAATTGGAAATAAAGTGCACCGGAGGTTAACTTTAAAATAAAATTTTAAAAAAGATTAAATAATAAAAAAAGTTCATCTAAAAGTGAAAATATGGACCCGATTTTAAAAAACATACGATTGTGTTTGACCAATACCGTTAAAGAAAACATTTCATCGGATTCCTTTTCGGTGCTGTGGTAGGCATTAATGGCGAGGGGTTTCCGACTTCCCACAGAAAACCAGCAACTCACCAAGTACACAGTGCGCCTCCAAGAACTGCAGCTACGGTCCAATGGACGAACACCTCCACCTCCCATGATCCCTTCCTCCTCCCCAATGGCAACCGCCGCCGCATCCCTCCTTCTCCTCCCCTCGTCCTTCTCCTCGCCCCGATGGCGGTGGGCGCCGTCAGCGACGACGTGCTCGCGCTGGTGGTCTTCAAGTCGGGGGTCTCCGATCCGTCGGGCTGCCTCGCGCCCTGGTCTGAGGACGCCGACCGCGCCTGCACTTGGTTGGGCGTCTCCTGCGATCCCCGCACCGGCCGTGTCGCCGCGCTCGCCCTCCCCGCCGCCTCCCTCTCCGGCCGCCTCCCCCGCTCCGCGCTCCTCCGCCTCAATGCCCTCCTCTCGCTCTCCCTCCCCGGCAACAACCTCTCCGGCCCGCTCCCGGCCGCCCTGCCCCCGCGCATCCGCGCCCTCGACCTCTCCGCCAACGCCCTCTCCGGCTACCTCCCTGCCTCCCTCGCTTCCTGCGCGTCCCTCGTGTCGCTCAACCTCTCCGACAACCGCCTCTCCGGCCCAGTCCCGGATGGCATCTGGTCACTGCCGTCGCTCCGGTCGCTGGACCTCTCCGGCAACCAGCTCGCGGGTAGCGGGTTCCCGCGGAGCAGTTCGCTGCGTGTGCTGGACTTGAGTCGCAATCTTCTTGAAGGGGAGATACCGGCGGACGTCGGCGAGGCTGGGCTGCTCAAGTCGTTGGATCTCGGACACAATTTGTTCACCGGTGGGCTGCCGGAGTCGCTCCGTTGGCTGTCCGGGCTGAGTTCTCTTGGTGCCGGTGGTAATGCGCTCGCTGGGGAGCTCCCGGCGTGGATTGGCGAGATGGCGGCGCTGGAGAGGCTAGATTTGTCCGGCAATCGCTTCGTCGGCGCTATCCCGGACGGCATTTCGGGGTGCAAGAACCTGGTCGAGGTCGGCCTCAGCCGGAACGCGCTCACCGGGGAGCTCCCGTGGTGGGTGTTCAGGCTGGCTTTGCAGCGCGTCTCCGTCGCCGGCAATGCACTGTCCGGCTGGGTCAAGGTTCCCGGTGACACTGCCTCCGCGCTGCAAGCACTGGACCTGTCGGGCAATGCGTTCTCTGGTGCGATCCCGCTTGAGATTGCGAGCCTCACAAGATTGCAGTTTCTGAACTTGTCCTCAAATTCCATGTCGGGGCAGCTTCCGGTGAGCATTGGACGGATGACACTGTTAGAGGTGCTGGATGTTAGCGCAAACCAGTTGAGTGGGAGCATTCCACCGGAGATTGGAGGTGTGGTGGCGCTCCTCGAGCTGCTGATTGGGAGGAATTCACTCACTGGAGGCATTCCGGCACAGATTGGGCAATTAAGCTCCCTGATTGCTTTGTAAGTGATTTCCCCCAACATGAATCGGTTTCATATGCTTGTGCATGCAAGTTGAGCGGTTGACTACTAGCTTCTGCTTTGTTTTTTTTTCTTATGTTAGTACTTGCCTGCTCTCTGTTTCCTAGGTTGCAGATACTATGGAGAAAGTGATAGATATGTCTTATTTTCTGTTTGGAAGCCCGGAACCAGATCTGTCGGAACCACGCTTGTCTTGTTGCTTTGCCTGTATCCCATTGTCTGGGTCCATGTTATCTTGGATACACTAAAAAACATAAGTCAAATTCTACACGAATTTTCAACACTTCTTAAAAAAACATGAATTGCAGTGAACAAGGCAAAGCATGTTGCATCGCTACTATCGAAAACTTGGCACCACTCGAACTGATGTGTGTGTGTGTGGCTAATTTTCTTTCATTGCAGGGATCTATCACAGAACAAACTTACGGGGCCAATTCCTATGGCCATGGGCAACCTCACTAATCTCAAAATGGTTGATCTCTCAGAGAACAAGCTGAATGGAACCCTGCCGATGGAGCTCTCCAACCTTGCCAGTCTCCGGGTCTTTAACGTCTCCCACAATCTGCTATCAGGGAATCTCCCCATCAGCCACTTTTTTGACAGCATCCCTGATTCTTTCATCTCCGACAATGCTGGCCTTTGCAGCTCACAGAAGAACAATTCCTGCAATGGTGTCATGCCAAAGCCAATTGTTTTCAACCCTAACTCGTCATCAAACCCCTTGTCAGAGGTTGCCCCAAGTGCCCCCAGCAGCCAGCACCACAAGAAGATCATACTGAGCATCTCCACACTCATTGCCATTGTGGGTGGAGCAGTGATTGTTATTGGTGTGGTCACCATCACAGGGCTCAACCGCCGCTTCCACGCAGCAGCTTCTCGCTCTGCGGTTCCCACTGCATTGTCGGATGATTATGGTAGCCAATTGGCCGAATCTCCAGAGAATGAAGGCAACTCTGGGAAGCTTGTCATGTTCGGCAGAGGCAGCTCGGATTTCAGTACTGGTGGGCATGCCTTGTTGAACAAAGATTGTGAACTTGGGCGAGGAGGCTTTGGCACGGTTTACAAGGCAGTGCTCAGAGATGGCCAGCCAGTGGCCATTAAGAAGCTGACAGTGTCAAGCTTGGTCAAATCAGAGGATGACTTTAAGCGGCAGGTCAAGCTTCTTGGCAAGGTGTGGCACCATAACGTTGTCACCCTCAGAGGCTTCTACTGGACTTCCTCGCTGCAGCTCCTCATCTATGATTTTGTGCCTGGCGGGAACTTGCATCAGCACCTGCACGAGTGCTCTGCAGAGAGCTCGCTTTCATGGATGGAGAGGTTCGACATAATCATCGGTGTAGCCCATGCCCTTGTGCACTTGCACCGCCATGGGATAATCCACTACAATCTGAAATCGAGCAATGTCTTGCTAGACACTAACGGCGAGCCCAGGGTTGGTGACTACGGTCTTGTGAAGCTCCTGCCAATGCTGGACCGCTACGTTCTGAGCAGCAAGATCCAGAGTGCGCTGGGGTATATGGCACCAGAGTTCACATGCAGGACAGTCAATGTCACAGAGAAGTGCGATGTCTATGGTTTTGGGGTGCTAATCCTTGAGATGTTGACAGGCAGGAGACCTGTCGAGTACTTAGAAGACGATGTTTTTGTGCTTTGCGATCTGGTCAGAGGTGCACTTGAGGAAGGCAGGTTGGAGGACTACATGGATCCGCGACTATCGGGTGAATTTTCAATGGAAGAGACCGTGCTGATCATCAAGCTGGGTTTGGTTTGCACGTCGCTGGTGCCTTCCCACCGGCCGGACATGGCTGAGGTAGTCAGTATGCTTGAGATGTTGAGGAGTCCTCAGGGTACCCCAGAGGATGAATTGGTTTGAGATCTATTTGTTGCACCTAGTTCTTTTGATCTTTAGCTTTTCAATCTTCTCTTTCCTTTTTGATTCGTCTTTAGATAGATATATGATGCTCGTGATAGGCCTAGAGTGGGGGGAAAGAGTGGTCGCAACGAATGTTAGAAATCGGCTAGTGATTTTAGCTTGTTTGCAATTTTCAGGGATGTAAAGCTAGTCTTGGTCCCTTTTTCCTTAAGAATTTGAAGCTCATGTGAGTGTTGTTGTAATGCGGCAAAATGTTGTTCGTGATACATCAGCTCGGTTCATGTTATCTGCTAGTTTGGCTAATCCTGGGGCTTATACAACTTTCTGGTGCTCTTTTCCTCCTCTGAACTTCTGAAGTATATAGGTGGACATGCCCTGTCACTTGCAATCTTACATCTCACCCTGGTATGTGATATGCTAGATATGCCATAAGCCTAGAACAAAATGATTTGCAGCAATAATCCATATACTGGTATAATTTAGTATGTGCTCTTTGAAGTCAAAGCATCCAAGGAGGAGTGAGGAAAGGAGGGCCGGCCATCACTCCTCACTGTTCACCAGCAGCCACCGCCATTCACTGGCACTCAGCAGCACAGGTGCACCGTGCGGTTGAGCTAGTGAGGAAACATAGCCTTCAATAGCTGCTATCCAGGCACATACCGTTTTGCTGATTATTTTTTAAAAAAACTACAAAACTAAATAGTCATCCAAACCAATTACAAAACTAGGTCCCCGTCGACTATTTAGTTTTGTAATTTTTTTTAGAAAAAATATTATTTTTTTTTTAAAAAAATCAGCAAAACGGTAGATACCTAGATGCAGCTATTGAAGGCTTTGTTTTCTCACTAGCTCATGCGAGTTATTTCAATTAGCGACAGTGACCCTCTTTACTCCATGTCGTCGGTCTAACTCTCTGTCATCAGTTCAACTAGCGATAGGAAGTGAATAGTGTTTCTGTCGTCAATTGAACTAGTGATAGGAAACCGCGTGATCTTGTCGTCAGTTCAAATGATAACATGATCTATTTATATAAACCCTAAAAAATCAGTCCAATCTATTGCAGGTCTTGAGTTCCACCCGTACACAGGGCAGGAGTACACAGAGCCATCGTCTATCTACGGTTGACCAGGTATGACTACCTTGCTTGCTTGTGTGGCATCTTATTTCGTGATTTTCGCCATGTTTACATGTGTAACGTAATGTTTCACAGGTCGTACACCGCTTTGGGACGAGCCGAACGTGTTGCATGAGGAGTCATGCTCCGGGGACTTCTACATCCACCAGCATGGTAGCTAGGTCTCCGTGGGAGCTTCACAGCTGCACCGTGTGCCCGGACCGAGCCAACCCACATAGGACCCCCTCGCGACACCACCTCAGGTTACTCGCACCGGTCGGGTACCTCGGCCGCCAAAGCCTTTGACATATTCGCACTAGTGCCCGCAGCCGTCCCGGACGAGGCCAGGGTGACACGTGGGGCATGCTCTAAGAGGAGCCGCGAGTAGATATTTGTTCTTCTAAATATCAGTCATGACATGTAAATATTAATTTATGTATAACTATTATTATGCTAGTCTCGTGTTTCGATATTTTATTTTTGCGTGCACACCGCGACCATGTGAGGGAGTGATGAGGACATGACCCCTATGGATACGACCATTACTTCCACAATAAGTCCAGATTGACTGAAATCCAATTCCAGATCAATTCGGAGTCAGCCTGACAGCACCGACTTCAAACGTGCATAACTTTTGCAAACGGGGTCCGATTCAGGTGTTCTTGGTCTTGTTGAAAAGCTTATTCTGAGAGCTGTTGATAACAACTCGGAGTGTGGTTTAGTGATTGCTTGGTGTTCTGGTCATGACCGGTTAGAAGCAAGGTTCAAGAAAGCGCTAGGCGCTAGGCGGGCGGTGGCCTAAGGCCTAGCGCCTAGGCAGACTAGGCGGCGCCCAGGCGGTCGGCTTGGCTACGATGCAGATAATCCCACAACAGGAATAATTTGATGAATTGAGCAAGCATCAGGCATCAAATTGAGCAAGATGACTCAATCTGTCAAATGTCAATACATCTATATTTGCAAATCATAGAAGCTCGAGCAAACAACAAGAGTAAACATAAATAATTTACTCGGAAAAATACAATTTGATTGTGTAAAGCATGTATGTAATGTAACTATGTTAGATCCTAACAAGAGTAAAGCATGTTAGATCCTAACAAGTAGAGTCTAATATTGCAAGCACTAATTGCAATCTATCTTATTTTCTCCTCTCTCTATTTGCAATTCTATTGCTTTTTGGCAATTTGAAAAAGTAAAGTGTATGCCGAACTCCACACTTACTTTATCGCATTTATTCTTTCTCCATCATATCTTAAATAATCTACGCCATGATCGATTCTAGAGTTTATTATTGCTTTAAATCATACAATGAATAGGTAGAGCCGTAGAGGTCTTCCCTCGTGCCATTAATACAAAAACCGAAGACAAGAAAGCAAATCTTCACCTTTCATTCCATAGTAGGACGAGAAGAGTAATATTGTCTACCAAGTAAACATTATGCTCCAGAAATCATACAACACAACAAAAACAAAGAATTAAGGGCTGAAATCGAGTAGGAAAGCAAAATGCTTACATCGATATCACTTGTTGGTAAATATAGCCCTGCTCGAAGATCCAAATACTTTCACCTGCCATGCAAAATTATCGTGTAGTTTGTATTCATGAAGCATAGCTGCCCAAGATTCCTCAAGCTCTATTTTTGTGTCGATCCTTGCATGCCCTTCATAAACATATTCTCAAATGTTTGAGAAGTATTTATCAGTGCCTAAATGAGACTGCATTCTTCAAAATATGCCAAGAGGAAAAAGCAATGTTGTGTGTTAGGAAACACCGCCGATTGCTGCATAATAGCCTCATCCTGATCGGTGAAAATTGATTTTGGTGATCACCACCCATTGACTCCAAGAATGATTTAAATAACCAAACATAGGAAGTCAGGATTCATCTAACAAGAATGCACAACCAAAAACAACATTCTGCCAATGGTGGTTAACTCCAACAAAAGGGGCACATATTAGGCTATATTTATTTGTACGGTAGGTTGTGTCAAATATAACAGCATCTCCAAAGCAGTCATAATCATTTCTACTTTTACCATCCCTGAAGAAAATGTTAGTCATGCGGCCTTCTTGATCAACTTGGACATCCCAATAAAACATGCCTTCCTCGTTGGTTCTACGCTTGAAATAACTAAAAAGACTTTGGCAGTCCCCGGCATCAATGGTTGTTATCCCCTGCTGGACACTAAAACCAATTTGATGCCCATAGTCACAATACAGTTTGTATGCCTCTTCCTCACTATGGACAACACAACCGAGAAGCTCTTTGGTTGCCTCCTTATGCTCAAAGCATTTCGTAATCTTCCTCTTTTTACGCTTCTTCACCATTTTCCTTCCTTTGAAGCCCGGCTTCTTGAGGATCTTGATCATATCCATTTCTACTCAACTAGTTCCATCAGTATTTGCATAAACAGAATAGAAGTATTTCCACTCAACTGCTGCAAATTACAAGAAAATTGTTAGACCAATAAGAAGGAAGAAATTTGCAGAATGGAAATTGCAATGAAATCCCCTATTCTATGTAAGATGTCAAATGAAATAATGGTCAATCTAAGGCTATTTATACCAAGTGTGTTGAGTTCCTAGCAGAAAAAATAAGGCGATTACTAGTAAAGCCAAAAAATCCTCACCCTTGTGAAGCTACAAACATGGGGCTCTGAACTGCCTCCTCCACGGAACACAGCCTCGACCCTGGCCGGCAGCCTCATGGGGCGAGGAGCTGAGAGGCGCCACCGCCAAGGCGCGGCGGGGGAGGCTCGGCCGGCCGACGGCCGCCGAGACATAGAGGGAGAAGAAGTCGGCGGCGGGATGTTAGCGAGGACGCACCGTCACGGTGATCTCGCTATGAAGACGGCGAGGTCGCGGATCGCGTCCTCCTCAAGCGGCCAGCGGTTGCGAGGAGTATGGGCGGGCTCGGCCGCGTCATCGAGGTGATCCTCCCATGAGAAGGCGAGGTCGGCCCGGTAGGGCGTCGTGACGAAAGCCGCAGACTCGCCGGTGGTGTCGTGGCGGAGATGGCGCGGCGAGGTCCAACCAATGACGGCCGAACCCGGACGAGCTTGATTCGGCGGGGAGGCCGAACCCTAGCGAGTCGCCGAGTGTCTGAAAGTGGTCGGGAGTCGGGCGCTCTTCTTCTTACTTCCGCCTCGGCGCCATACGCCTCTGTGCCGAGCCCCGCCGACGACCGCCTCGCCCTCACGGACCCAAGCCCGCTGGAGGACCGCCTCGGTGGAAATCGCGGCGGAAGAGACCCGACACACAGTGGTCGGCGCCTAGGCGGCGATTTTTCCCGACTTTTAGAACCTTGGTTAGAAGCCTGCGTCGTCAAAGTCGTTCTCTTCCAAATCGAAGTTATCATCCTATCGGAAGATCGGGAACTGCTGTCTCATCAGGTGGTATCAGAGCAAAAGTTGATCGGTAGCAATTCTTGTATCTCTAGTTTTGTTTCAGTTTTTAATACCTATTGTCCAGAAAATTTTTCCCTACAAAAAGAATTAATCTCCGCTGTCCAAACCGCATTGTGCCTTTCAATCTATTAGTTTTGGTTTGCCAAATTGAATTTGTGTCCGTTTTAGCTTTGTCTAGTTGTTGATCATATCTTTGGTCCTATAAAATCAAAAAATTGAAATCCTAGCCCATCCATCACGTCCTAAACCCAAAAATAAGCTCCAAAAGAAATTCCCGACATCCAAATCCATCTAGAACACGCTAAACCCAAATTTCCAATTTCGGCCAGAAGACCCCCTTTTTTGCCGCTGCCACGAAAATCGCCATAACTTTTGATTCCTTTATCCTTTTTGAGTGAAACCGCTGCCATTAGATCAATAATTTGATTATCCATCCGCTTGTAAAATTTCACCTCAATCCAGCAAGGCAATCAAATTTTATATACGGTGAAAGTTGACCCAGTTTTTTGTTTGAATCTGAAACTATCTGCACTTGTGATTTTTGTGCAATTTTTTTTCCAGTCGATATTTAGAAAGTGGCCCTAAAAGAAAAAAAAAATTGTGGAAAAAGCCATCAGGAAACAGAGAAAAAAAAAGAATCATTGAAAAAGAGGCACCTGACAAAAATTTACGAGCTAAATACCGATGTACTGTCTAGTGGACAGAAAACCACAGTTTTCAGTGTTGGGTCAAGACTTATGTTATTCACTCCAAATTGCATTCTATTGAATTATCATGTGTCAACCACTCCTATACATTGTTATACACTTGTTTTAGCCTTCATCCATCCTTGGTTGATCAGCAACATATGCTAAGTGCTAGATACGAACAATAATTCAATTATATGCAATTTCTGAAATTAACTGATTGTTCTCCTTGCTACCTAATATTAAGCTTGTCCAAGCTCCATTTTCTACTAACCGAATAGATCACATTGAACCGACCCTTGCAATCACTCTACTCATCACTTGGGTCAAGTTTATCACGAACCAGCCACCGGTTGCACCACCTGTTTGCATTGGTAAGAACTTGTAATAGCTTGAGCGTGTGTGACTTGATAAACTCCACATCCTAGTAGTTGATAGGAACATATATTTATGATTTGTTTCCTTGTTTTCTACTAACTATGGCAGGTTCACGAGATGATTTCCAGCTAGATCCACGTATTCTTCGAGTCATTGAACGGGAGCGCAAGAAAGTCCGCAAGGAAAATGCACGCTTGAGACAATATCGTCCACCACGGGAGGTATATGATCATGACAGTACTTCTGGTAAAACTAAACTCACTGTGCCATCCTTTGCTGGTAAATTTGATCCTGATGCCTATGTTGACTGGGAGATAGCTTTAGACAAATAATTTGAATATTATGAATGGTCTGATAAGCAAAAGATTAGAGCTGCCACTAGTGTTTTTTGTTGAGGATGCCATACTTTGGTGGAAGTATTTACGTAGACATGGAAGAGTGCCTCAAACTTGGCATGCATTAAATAAACTTTTGAGAGATGAATTTGTTCCTAAATATCATGCGGATTATTTGCTAGCTAAATTGCAACGTTTAAAACAAGGTAGTAGAACTGTAAGGGAATACTATCATGAATTGAAAACTCGTTTGTTGCGTTGTGGCTTAGAGGGACATACTGAAGCTACAGAGAATAGATTCTTAAGTGGGCTTAATCAAGAAATTCAGGACCTTCTTGTTCACAAAGAATATAATTCTCTCTCTCTTATTTGTTTATACTTGCCTGTAAGGTTGAAAGTCAGATTAAGGAGAAATTGAGAATACTTGATGTTAGGAAACATGAGAACAAACCTATGTTTGTGTCTTTTTCTGTAACTAACAACTTGCAGGAAGTTGAGAACCATGCCGAAGAGGAGAATGAGTTGATTGAACCACCGACTCCATTGGTTGAGAAGAAAGATGAGGAGATGGATGCACCTACATCATCTGAGGGGATCCAAAAAGGTAAAGATCATGGTGCTATCATCACTCAAGATGAGTATGCTTGTGAAGAACTACAATTATCCACTGTTCATGCTATTTTAGAGCAAAAATTAGTAGAAAACAATACTGATATACACATGTTTCAAGTAGAGAGTTCAGACTGCATTGATTTGAGTGTTGAGAATGAGTTGTGTGCTAATCTCTTGCATAAATCTTTGACACAACTAGAAATTAAACTTGACTCTCCTGTTTTAATTCCAAGCCCATGTGCTGAAATAAATGCTTTTGAATATGTTAATGTGAAATTGATCCATGCTAGCGATAAGCTGAATGAGATTTCTTTTTCGAATACTTTTGCATCACATGAGGTGAAGGAACCTAGTGCTGACAAGGTAGATATTAGTTTCCTAGCTATAGAATCTGATATTATTAAAAATTTGCGTGAATCCTGTGATAATTTAATTGATTTGCCTACTGAGTTGAGTGCACCATGTGACAAACTTGTTGTTGATTTACCTGTTGACTTGAGTGCACCATGTGATGACATAATTGAATTGCCTGCTGTTTTGAGTGATTCATATGATGAATTAATCGCATACAATGATCATGTGGAATTGGCTAGACATAAAGATGTTTTGACTAGAATTTCTCCTGCTGACTCTTTATGTTACATTATGTTGGATCCACCTATAAACTTGTCACATGTTATGGCGAAAGTTTCTGTACTTGCATGTTCAAAACCCTTGTGTAGTGCCTACACCCCTGGATATAAGTTTAATTTGATTGGAGATTATGGTGTAGACAATCATTTTTTTGTCTATCGAAATGCATAATTTGTGATAACATGGATGAATTGAAGCTTGTTGTTTCAAACAACAAGTCTTGTGTGATAAATCTTGTTCATTATGGGAAGAACATAAAATTTACTGATCATTCAATGCCTTTGTGTTCATCTCTAATTGCACCATCTAGTATTGACAATTTGCATAATGCTATTGCAGTATGGAAGAACTTACACATCTTTTCACCCTTGCTAGATGAATTTGCTATTGCTCGATTGAAATCTGATTATATGGATGAACTTTGTTTGATTCCAAAAGTTGTAGATTTGCCCATATGTGCTACCACTACAAGTATACAACTTCAAATATTTGAATTGCACAAATGCTTCGCTTACATTTGCAAAGCTAGTTGCAATAATTGCGGTGTGAGAAATTTTGTTTTGCTCACTAACATATATGATTATTCTTGGGGTGATAATACCATGAGCTTTTATGATCGCTGTTGTTTTATAACATTAATTGTGCAACAATGAAGAACCGTTAAAACAGATGACATATACATATACCATGCATACACCTTGGCTTCTTTGTTACCTTATTTTCAGCTTATCAAAAGCCGAGGACAGCTTTGTTTTCAAGAAGGGGAGGATGATGAGGACATGACCCCTATGGATACGACCATTATTACCACAACAAGTCCAGATCGACTGAAATCCAATTCCAGATCAATTCGGAGTCAGCTTGATAGCACCGACTTCAAACTGCATAACTTTTGCAAACGGAGTCCGTTTCAGGTGTTCTTGGTCTTGTTGGAAAGATTATTCCGAGACCTTTCCAATAGATCTAGTTTCACCTCCAAATTTCTTCTATGCACATCGGCCCCTATGTTAGAATCGCCAAAAAGAAGATGTCCCATATGTTGCCTTGTAATAATGTTCAACTTGTACCATATGTCGGCGCAAACGACAGAAGCGCCAAGACTGCTCACGTAAAATGAGTACCACATTTTTAAGGATATGCGGCTTCCCTTCCTCCTATTTAAGGAGGCTGTACCCCATCTAGTTTCTTTGGATTTCGTTTATGTTTTAGTTTTCCTTCGTTGCAACTTGTATCTTCTGCGTGTGTCGACTAGACCGCCCAGTCAAGATCCTTATTCGGAATCCCAACTCAATTCAAACATTTCAATCCTATTTACAATTTCAGATTGCTTATTATCTTGTTCTTGCGTGTTCTTCGATTGAATGCAGGAATAGACCTTCGTGGTCAGGTCAACCGCGTTCTTGGCACGGTTGATAACGACTCGGAGTGTGGTTTAGCGATTGCTTGGTGTTCTGGTCATGACTGGTTAGAAGCCTGCGTCGTCAAAGTCATTCTCCTCCAAATCGAAGTTATCATCCTATTGGAAGATCGGGAACCGTTGTCTCATTAGGGAGTCAGCATCGGGACACCCCACACCACCCCTTTTCTAGCCTTGACTCCCCTACGCAACCTTTTCAGACCGATGACAACACATTGCGACACTTACTTTTCATACTAACAAGACCACACTCTATCACGCGTCCTTTTTAGACTGAAAAGACCGGCCCCTGTTAAGCCACAAGCGGCCACTTTTGCACATCAATATGACAACACATTGCGACGCTGCAACACTTACTTTTCAGACTGACAAGACCACACTCCGCCACATGACCTTTTCAAACCGAAAAAACCGCACCCTATCATGCCACATGTTGCCACTTTTGCATATCGATATGACAACATACTACGACGCTAACTTTTCAGAACAACAAGACCACACTCCGAGATGACAACACACTTCCACCTCCCTTTTTCAGGAAAATCACAGTATAAAAGGAGGGAGAAGAGAAGTGGAGGAGAAGAGAGCTGTAGGATAACACTACACCACCACACCTAACACTATACCAAAGCTTGCTTCACACAACTGAGAGAAAGGAGATGGAGGGTTCGACAAGCTTCTACAAGAGGATACTGCAGAAGCGCAAGTGACTTGCCGAGAGGGCTAAACCCTACCCGGATAAGTCTATGAAGGATGCGCCGGTACCACCACAGTTCCCAGTCCCGCAATGTATGTGCGAGGAACCGGCAAAGATCATCCAATCCACACAGCCGGCAACATCCGCTTGGGCATACTACACATGCGGCCACCATCTCGTAAGTGTATCTTGCACACACAAAGATTTTTCACATCATACGTTCCATTCTCGATCTCTTTTGGAATTCAATTATTGTTGTTGCAAGGCAGGGAACAACATAAAAATAAAGGCCCAAAAGACGTGTTGCGGAAGTGGGCACTAAAAATAATGGTCCACATATCTTATGCAACAAATTACATCTCTTTTCTCCTAATATCAGGACAACATCACGCATGGCAACTCTAAACACAATTATTTTGTCCATTCTCTACTTCACAGTATATTGTTTTCTCCGATTTTGCATTCTGAATTACGCAGACACTTCAACGTATTACCAAAATTTACAAAAATTAATAAATTCTGGTACACATATTTTTTTTAAAAAAAGAACCCTCCTATCACCACTTGAACTGCCGACATGAACCTCCCCCACTGTTCCCTTTGTCGACAGGTCCTGTCGCCACTTGGAATGACGATATGGACCTATTTTTAATGGTTTGGGAAAAATGGGATTTTTTAAAAATAATATTATAATTTTTTTAAAAAATAATAATATATATTTTTTAAAAATCCCGTTTTGCTTTTTTTAAAAATAATAATATATATGTTTTTTAAAAGAATCCCGTTTTGCTCCCCCAATACAATACATCCAGTACCATGCCATGCATGTCAGCCGGATGCGTGAGCCGCTCCCACAAGCCTGATCTGTTTCGGCACCGTTTGAAGCACAAAGAAGTTTTCTTAAACTGCTCCTGTAAAATTCCTACAAAATTTGTGTAAAATTCCTGCTAGTCTTAACGATGGATGGACGGCACGGCACTGGCAGCCGCTCCCACCATCACTGTACTTTGCGGAGGAAGCTGCAGCCTGCACATGTTCGTTTGTACGTTGTAGTAGACGGGACGCTCAGCTTCGGGCTTCGTTGGGAGAGAAAATGACCGGCGGCCCAACGATATATTTGGGCCCCTAAGATACGCGGCACCTCGCAGCCCACGCGGTGCACTCGGTCAAGAAGTGGCGTCCGTGTGTTGAGCAACCCAAGTGTCCAATCCCAGTCCTTTTCCGTTGAACGGCCGCGGCCGGGAAGCCCGCCCATTCCCCTATTTTCCCACGAGTCCACCCCGCGCCGCGCTCGGCTCGTGCCGGTCGCCGTCTTCATCGCTCGTTCATGTCTCGCCGCGGCCTCTATTTGGGCCACTCGCACGCGGCAAACCAAACGTTAGGCCTGGGAGGTGGGAGCTCAACTACCCGTCCCACTTCTCCCGTTTACCTAGTAAACGTGGGCTTACTGCGCTGGCCGCTGGGCACTTGCCCTAGTCGACGGATCAGATGCTGGATCGTTGCAGGTGCTCTGTTTGAACAAATTCCTTCTTGGAGTAGCAAAGAGCGTGCTTAGACAGATAACGAAGAGCCTTAGGCGTCAGAATCTGCGGTGAGAGATTGAATTAGGGATGGAAACCGATCTCACCATTTCGGCTTCTGAGCTTACAATAACATTCTTCCACACCGTAAGTTTTTTTGTGTACTGACGACTTCGATCACGCCAGATACTGTACCATCTCAGGAGAACGGCATGCAAATTATGAGACTTCAGTGCCACTCTGGCGGTTGGCGTTTAGCAGCGCTCTGAACTCACCCGCAAGCTAGCATAGATGCTCTTGCTGTTGGCAGTTGGCACGAACGTACGTACTACCACATGGCAGCGGACAGGTTTAGCAGCTCATGCAGCGATTGGGGCAATCAACAGTTAACATGTCTCTGCTTGGCTCTAAGCGCAAACATAGAGCAATTAACATGTCGATGTTCGCAACGTATTTGACTAATTCCTTGGGCTGGAGTTGGCCCTTTCCTCCCACCTAATGCTGTTTTATTCACACACCGATGCATGCATCATGTAAGCATCCATATGCCGGATCCGGATGCGGATCCTCACTATCCAAATAGTGATCTGCGAGTGCGCAAACATCACGCGGCAGATGTACCGTAGTAAATACTGTAGAAACAGCGAGATATTCACTGCAAAGCTTTTGCTGTAGCAAAAATACTGTATCAAAAATACTGTAGCAAATGATTTAGACCTTTGACTTTTGATCGTATGGTAGAGATCGACTTCTAATGTATAGCAATGTAGATTTTCTGCATTGAACCCTTCAATGCAGATGATACATTTCCCCATATGCCTCGTCCAAGGCTTCTCATGTTACCTTATGAATCGCATGGAGGGAGTTGACGTGACCACTTGTATATATAATTATAGCATTGCTAATTCTCAGTTGCCTGAAAAATCTAGAAATCTTAGTCGAATTTCCTCACCGTTGTATCTCCTTGCGATTCATGCTAATCATCCTCTGCGGCAACAGCATCAGCATCCTCTCCAATGGTGGCAGTGATCAGCAGATTAGGGTGCGGGTTCACCTGGTTAGGGTTTGAGTTCACCGATCGATCTAACGATGTAAAAAAAGACTGGGATTTCTAAAAATATCAGGCAATTGGTCGTTAGACGACCACAAATAATTATACCATAGCATGTCCATCATAATAACATAGTGATGTTGGACTTAAGAATGCATACTATATACTCTACTATAGTCTATCTAGCGCATAGACCAAGAAAGTATTAAATTTAAGAAATACTTAATGTTAAATGATCATACATATCTCTATTACATGACATACCATAACCACTTAACCTTTTCGAAAGCATTTAAATAGGGACAAAGAGAGTAAAAATTGCAATGACTACACTTTAGATTTCCTCAATAAACAAATATATTGAAACGGATACCCGATGCCATAAACAAATATAGCAAAATGGAGGGAGTATTTAATAGTGGCAACTTGGCATATGAATGATCCAAAACACATCCAGATTAACCCCAGGCCATCAGAGGAGTTGACTCTCGAGGATATGAACCTGGCAGGTTATGACTTTTACGGTAAACTCAATTCAATACGGATCGTTCATTTTTTGATTTAATGGTTCAGATTAGTTAGAATTTAGTTATACTACACCTGACAGTATGAGTAGTAGAATTACGATATTTTCAACACAAATTGAAAAAGTCTATAACACCCTCATGAAAAAAAATACATAGAAAAATCTATTATACCTTTGACGTAGATTTGATTTATACTACCACTATATACTACTGTTAGGATATACCGTAAAATTTCTCTGTGACTATATCTTCTTGCTTTACGCATTAGCATCGGCATAGAACGGAGTCACGCGATGTATAATTTGTGGATGGTTCAGAGTACTCTGCTCAAGTGGAGTTACTGCAGCAATGTAGAAACACTCGCTTAATATTCATGTTCATCACACGGCCAACTGCAAGTCTGCAACAATACATGAGCACATCGATACCTTAGGTATTACATCTATGACCTATCGTGCACCGTGTCAAGGAATCGTGCTATTGGAACAGAGCAAACTCGTCGAAGTTGACGAATTCGACAATGTCGTCGAACGAGCTCTCACCGAAGTAATCGTTGTCGAACGAGCTCTCACCGAAGTAATCCCAATCCAAGCAGCCGGGCTCCAGTACCGGAGAGGCACAAGAAGCGTCGGCCGACGAACTCGGCTCCGCCGCCGGTGGCGGTGACTCCACCTTGCACATCTTTGCTCGCGGCTGATCCGCCTCCTCCGGCAAGCACACGGCCTGCGACAAGTGCGAGGTCTCGCTCCGGACATCATCGTCGTCGTCGTCGGAGAGCCAAGGAGAGCCGCTGCTCGCGGTGGCCGACCCGAAGTTGATGACGAACGGCTGCGTCTTTCCGTCGTCTTCTACGGCGGCGGCGTCTCCGCAGCAGGTGTGCTCGCCGAAGTAGGTGATGACGTAGAGGGAGGGGTCGTCCTCCGACTGCTGGACTTGCCTCGTCGCCCTGCAGCCGCTGTCGTACTTGTAGGTGCACCTGAAATACAGCCTGCGCGCACGAGACATCAAATTGTAAGTCACTTGCTCGTCTCTCGAATCTGCAAACTCACTTGAACAAGGCCCGAGAATCAGAAAAAAAAAACTTGCACAGAATTTTGCAAACGAACACGCGTGCGTACCTCGGGTACTTGCTGTTCTGGATGTCCTTCTGCCCGTACTTCCTCCAGATGAAGCCGTCCTCCGCCGTCCGCTTCTTCTCGACTCGTGTCGGCGTCTCTCCGCCGCTCGCGCGCGCCCTGCGGTTTGCAAAAAAAAGAAAGAACGATCTTGTTTAGATGCCGTTCGCCTGTAAATGTAACGCCAACGCAACGAAACATTCATGTACATACATACAGTTAGTTACCTTCTTTTAGGCCTCGCCTGAGTGGTTACGCCGCCGGGCGCCGACTTGCGCTTCCTGTCGGCACAGCCACTGGCTGATAATTCCCCGCCGCCGCCGCCGTGCAGCGCGGCGAGCGCGCGGTCGCAGCAGCGGAGGATCTGCGCGGCGAGCTCCTGGAGGCCGCCGTGCGCCGGCGGGGACGCGCCCTGGAGCAAGGCCTCGAGGGCGGCCGCGGACTCCCGGCCCTGCGCCATCAGCTCGGACACCATGAAAGCTGGACCGGTACTAGTGGCAAGCGCCATGAGTACAACCGATTGCCTTTTGTTTTGTCTCTATATACTCGGCTCTTCACTCGCGTGGTAGCTAGCTAAGCTTGCCCGGGGAGGTCTCGAAAAGTGGTGTACTTATACAGGCGGAATTGAATAGTGGCCAGAGGAAGCCGCGACGAAGAGCACATGGCACGGCGAGTGAGGCTAAACCGCGGCAAATCAACGCAATTCACCCACGTGCTGCTGCTAGCTTCACTCAGCTCAAATGATTACGAGAACGTACGGGCGGGCGCGTCGGACTAACCATTCGGGCGCGTCGCTTCCATCATGCGCCGCCGTGTTGGCGCGTCGCTCAGCCAACGAGTGAGAGTTTTTAGAGTGAGCTAGCTAGGGGACCAACCGGTGGAGCAAATGAGCAATAACCCATCGAGTCTTGGAGGTGTCGCACAATTGCAAGGGATTTGAGCTAGTATTTAGTATTAGCCTTTCCCCCCTAAGAGAGAGCTAGTATAGGATTTCCTCCTAAGAGAGAGCCGAGAGCTTTACAGGGTGTCAGGTTTCAGATTGGAGATGATTGTAACATTTCTTTTTAGGCAGATGTGTAGATTGGGGATTATCTTTTGAGGATCCAATGTGACAAGCTATTCAAGATCTGCCAGTCTCCTGAGCCTAGTGTAGCTGAGTGTTTTTTTTTATAATGGGTGGATGATTAATTTTCTTAGGACTTTTGGGGAGGAGGAGTTGAGTCAGTGGAATCTTTTGAAAAGCTATATCATGGATATTAAGCTCATCATGGAAGGGGACAAAGCCATCTGGTGTTTTGAGAAAAAAAATGAGATGTTCTCGGTTAAGTCGTTGTATAAGCAGCTGGCTTTTGGGGGTTACTTGCAATAAGTTTTAAAAATTGTGGAAAAGTAGAATTCCTATAAAAGTAAAGATTTTTTTGTGTGGCAAAGTTATATTAATAAGGTCCAAACAGCTGACCAGCTGAAGAAAAAAGGGTGGAAAGGAGATGAGAAGTGTATTCTTTGCGGGAAAATGAAAATATTGACTATATTATGTTTTCTTGTGTGTTAGCAAAGTTTGTTTGGACTTGTGTGAAGGAGGTGAGTTGGGAAAGAATCCCCATTTTTTTAGATGATTTTCAGTATAACTGGCTAGATGGGAAGAGGGCTAATTCATGTCACTCTGTTTAGTTTTGCAGCTTTCGCTTGGAATATCTGGAAATTTAGGAACAATATGGCGATTGAGAGGAATTTTCCTAAGAAATCTATGGATGTGATTTTCAAATTTATATCTTCTTTGCAGCACTGAAGTGTTCTCATCAAAGGGGTTGATAGATATAATCTGACTGCTTTTTTGGAGAAGTTTGAAGACTGGAGTGAGCTTGCTTGTTCGACTGTAGGTGGTTGATCTTTTGGTTGTAATAGTTAGCTTGGATGCTGTAATAGATATCTGATTCTCTTTGGTTGTTTCTTCTGTTAGCTTTTAGTGAAAGTTGGTAATCCCAGCATGTGGCTTAGTACCTTGGATTGCAAGAACCTTGTTATTTGTTTTCTATAAAAGCAAGGATTGTCCTATTGTCAAAAAAAAAAAGAGATTTAATTAGGTTGCAAAGTAACAGAGTCCTCACGTAAGGAGGTTACAAGGAAAGGTGGACAAGTTGCCATCCACACCGACGGCGACATCGAGTTACAAGCAAACATTTGTGCAACAATACGTGTTGAATAATCATGTGCGCTGGTTTTGTGTTGATTGATTTCTTGTAACGTTTCTTCTTTCCGTTTTGCTTTTGCATGGCTGAGCACTTATGGCGCTAGTTATGCCGCATCAATCCGGGTCATGGGATCATGGGGCGTATGAAGCGTTTCAGCCTTCGGTTAGTGCTTAGTCTTTAGTTACTTCAGTTTATGCTTCAGTAACTCTTCACTAATGAGAATAAAGTGACGAAAAAACAGGAAAAGTTGTGGAATTGTGCAGCACCAAAAAAACATGTCTCGTGTGTTCATCTTCTTCTTGGTATTCCTAGCCATCATGTGCGTTCTAGTGTTCAGGCGTTTGCGTGATCAGTAGCCGACGCGGAGGACGGGCTGGCTGTGAGAACTCGAAAACATTAAACTAAATTAATCAACGCTAATTAGTAATTAGCAGTAAATTAAAATTTTCTAAACAAGAACAAATCATAATTGCAGTTGACTTTGAACGTATCGCCAAGCGAATTCCTATAAGATAATACATTCATAATTCAACAACATAATTCACACTATAAAATTTTGCCACAATAATAATTCATCAACATTATAACTCAAAGTCAATTCCTAGTTGTCATTATCCATAAAAGTAACACAAGAATCTATCCCTAGAAATTGCAAACGAACTTAAAGAGCAATAATGCAACATTGTTACATTGTCGAATAAGTCACAAATTCTTTTCAAGCAAAACTAAAATAGTGCAAACTCGGGTTTAATTACAAGAATTCACTACAAGCAGAAATAAATTAATAATATAATCTCCGAATTAATTACAACATTTAATTACACTACATCAGAATATATAAATTACAATTCTGAGGAAAGTACAAAAGCATAAAATGGAAATTTTGCATGCATTTCACCGAAGCCTTCCTTGTCCATCTATTGCCAGCCATCGAACCCATCCTTCGGCCAATCCAAAACCCAAACCACCGTTCCATCGCTCACTATCGACCAACACACAAGTAGAAAACCAAATGCATTAGAATATAACTAGAATAAAGAGGGTGACCGTCAGAATTCCCCGAAGCTCCGTAGGGTTCCCAGACCAACTCAAGCTAGTTGGCTCCTTAATCATCAAGACACCCAGACCAACTAGAGTTAATCGGCGCCCTCGCACTTGGTTTTCATCATCCGACATTATCAGAATCCAACACTCACTATTTACAATAGCCTCAACTTCAATATAATCCCGCAGTGCACATTCCCTTAAACCCTATCCTTAGTCCAAACATCACAGGGTATCTCAAAAACCAGCACCATCAGCACCTTTGCTGCACAGTCAATATAACCCTACAAATATAGAAATCCACACTTCACTATGCACAGGAGAGCACATGGAGAAGATAAGGCTGAGCCTCCTGCACAGAGGCAAGGAAGCAGCATAGCCGAGCCAACACCCCCCTACACAATTCTACATCCCCCTCCCTATTCCTTAGTGCCACATCGTGACTAGCACAATCGGCCATATCCAGAGACTTCCCACATCCATTTCCTTCAGCACATCCATTCCATCACACAACAAAGCCATTCCCCCTCCCACTTCTCAGCCGAAAGGCCAAGACCACAACAGAAAGAGAGGAAGAGGAGGAAGGGAGCCAGGAGAAGGAAGAAGCCGAAGGGCAAGGGCGGCAGCGGCGACGGCGTTGAACCATCGATGACCACCAGGACCGCACCGACCAACAGAGACAAGAACCAGGAGAACCAAAAGCACCGAGGAGTACCACTACCACCAGCCATCATCGACGACCCACCACTGCCACTAGCCAAACCCAAACCAACTGGTAAACCACCATTTCTCCCACATTGCCGTTTTGCCATTCATATTCTAGGATGAACTACACATGCTCATGGAGCATCCAACAATAGCTCTCGAGCTTCTTCATCATAGAGTAGGGGGAAGGGAGTAGAGACAGGGATAGAGGGGTAGCAGGGAGTGTACCTCAGTAGCAAACCGAATCCAACATCCACTTCCACCTCCAATCCCTCATGCATGAGCATAACAAAAAGAAAGAAACAACAAACCGTAAGATCCTCAATGCATTTGTGAAACCGAAGCTAACAAAATGAAAAAGAAGAACCTGAAGGGGGGAATCTAGCCGGGGTGTCGAGAGAAGGGGGCCGGGCAAAGGCACCAGTGGCCGGAGGCCATGCCGGCCAGAGGCGCCAAGCTAGGCCGAGAGGAACCGAGCGGCGAGCTGGGCCGAGGAGCCACAGGGGCAAGGCCAAGCGCTAGGAGGCAACGACAGCAGCATAGGACCGGGCCAGGCTTCGGGCGCACGGGGAGCCGAGGGCGCGGCGGAGCGGTTGGTGGCGCAGCAGGGAGCCGGAGGTGGCGGCGCCGGCAGCTAAGGCAGGGTAGGAGGAGCCGGAGGCGGCGGCAGGCGGAAGGAAGGCGGCGCCATGGGGAGAGGTGGAGAGGAAGAGTGATTTGGGGGGGGGGAGAGAAAGAGATGAGGGGGCTATGTGTGAGTGTGTCAACCGAATTAGAGGGGAGGGAGAGAGAGGAATTAAGGAATTAGGGGTTAGGTGAGAGGGATTTGGTGGGAGTATGATTAGGGTTAGGAAAATTATAGATATAGGAAAATTAGGAGAAGTGTGTAAATTCTAGTGTTTTTAATAAGTGTTGTATGTAACCTTAAAAGTGAGCAATAAAATTAATAGGTATTAGTGTTGTGTAGTTATTGGACCTAAGAGTGGTACAAGCCACGTAATTGTTGAGCCGGATGATCATTTAAGCCGTGTACGAATAATTAACCATAAACTAGACCGATGGAAATTTAATGCAAGAAAAGGCTATAATATTTATCTGAGATTAATTGAAGCAATCAATTGCCTTTAGAAACCACTCGATTAAATAAATAGTCGGTTGCTTTAGAAAATAAATTATTCGTGATAGATTAATTAAGTTAAACCACACCGGCATAAAAACATTTAGGCAGTTAATTGCACGCATAAAATTGAACAGACTTACTAGCATGCAGGTGCGTGTAGTAATTTTTAACTGTCGTGCGGTAAAATCCGAAGTTAGGCGCTAGCAATCCTAAAGCCGTAGACCATAGAACCATCGTAGTTAAGGGAGTGCTAACCTAGCAGAGGACTCGAAAAATAATATTAAATTAAAACATGCTAATGAAATAGAATGTACTAACTTATGTACGCGTAATATTACTCAAAATCAACTAAGTATTTATTTATATATTATTTGTGTTGTCGCATTGCTATAGAGGATGAACCCACGCAGACCAAAGTAGCTGATCAGGGATTTGTCGACGCCGACCTTTTCTACAATTACGAGGCAAGCTACCCTTTTGAACATAAATATAGTTATCTTAAATGTAAACTATATATTGTTGTATTATATGTATTGCATCAAAAATTGTTTCTCAAAATTCAAATCAAATGATTGAGATGAATATGAAAGAAATGAGAAAGATGAAAGAGATAAGAAAGAGGAAAGATATAAGAATTATATGGTTGATAAAGGGGGCCTGTGGCAGGATAGAGATAAGGGAACAGGTGGGACCCCTTTACATATGGTTAATATATAAGGACCAACAAAACTCTTATTCGGTCAGAGGCCGTAATTAAGTGCCAACCATTTTTCCGTTTCGACAGGCAAAAAATACTACCTTATTATGTGATTATGCTCTCCACATCGGGTAAGTAATATGTGTGAAGGTGATAGAGGAACCCAGAACCGAGAGGAGAGACCAGAAGTGGGGGATCCAAGGGCTATAGCGTTAAGGTGGAGTGTTGGGTGCAGGATAGAAGCTGCCCCAACCAACATTGCTGAAACTCGGTAGATGACAAGGTCAGCACCGTGACAATGTTAACACCAATAGAAAGTAATGGGTGGAGAAATTAATCACGTAATCTAGAAAATGTTATGTATTCTAAACTCGAAGTCACATCAAAGGAAATGCAGTGGACCCGGTTCAAAGAGAGTTTAGAGTACCTATGGGTAAAGTGGTACAAGCCTACGCAGTGCTAAACAAAATCATGAATTCATGCCAGTCTCCTAGATTGGAGTCTACGGGAACCACTAGGGGTCTATCTTTTCTCTGAGTGTCAAGTAGTGTTTTCAGTATTAAAATCTGTCATCTAATGTTTTAACGAGTTGTTATTTTTAGAAAAGAGATGATATAGAAAATGTGATAATGAACAGAGATAGTCATACAATGCATCTTTTGCTATTAATGTTTGCTGAGTACTTTTGTACTCAACCTTGTTAGTATTCTCCTTTGTAAATCCTAGTCCGGCCGAAAATTATCCCAAGTGGGACGAAAGCCATGCAGGTACCGAAGAGGCCGTAGGAGGCGAGGGCGTTGACTTCGAGGACCAGGGTGAGATGGGCAACTTTTCAGCAAATGGGACGAGTGGACGATTGATGGAGCAAGGAAAGGCAAGCGAAGGGACTTGGTCCCATTTTTGTAATTTTCAATTACTATTTGTAAGAACCATAGCCTTGTGTGGCTAACTGGAATAACAAGTACAGTTTCTATCCTATTGTTTTGTTGCGTTGACTCTAGTAAGTCTTACTATTCATCAGAGTGGTGTCCTACCGGGCAGACGAATAGTAATCTGTATGCTTAAGTGTAATTACCCTCCAGAGTAATGACATGGGGCGTCACACTGGCCCGCCGCACGGAGGACTACTTCTCCCAAGAGGTGGCCACGGACTATGGGCAAGTCGTAGCATCGATGCTGCGGTCGTGCACAACGTTCCTCGGCGGCAAGGTGGTTGGGGCCATGATGCCGCTTATTCGGTGCTCGGAGACGCCATGATATCCAAAGGGCACCGATAGCAGTGTGGCTCGAGGCTATGCGCTACAAGACTTCACAAGACGACCACAACCTCATCTACACCATCGTCGAGAACCATAGAGGAAGCTATCGAGAGGGAGAGATGAGTCCCATTTGGTACCTCAACACAGGCGCATCCAATCACAAGACCGTGCCATGAGATGTTGTCCAACCTGAACATGTCGGTTCGGGGGTCAATGAGATTTAGCGATGGATCTCACATGGAAATCAGAGGTCGTGGCGTGGTGTCGTTTAAGTGCCAAACTAGTGAGCACAAAGTCTTAGCTGATGTTTATTACATACCTAAGTTAAGGAGTAATATAATCAGTTTGGGGCATCTCGATGAGCTTGGCTACAAAATGGTGTTGGAAGAAGGCATTCTGAGCATTTATGATCAAAAGAGAAAGTTGCTGGCTAGGGCAAATAAGTCATAGAATCAATTGTACTTGCTTCGGTTGGGCTGCACCCGGTCGAGTTCTGTCCTAGCAAAATACGGTGTGAAGGAAGACGAGCAGTGGAGCAAGGTGAAGAGCATACAGAGTCAGCAGGAGGTTGATGCAGCTGCACTGCATTCCAGAATGCAGAAGGGTGTGGCGTTGTCCTCTTACGAGGCCAAGTACATCGCGGCGACGACGGCTGTCTGCCAAGGTATCTGGCTCACTCGTTTACTCATTGACTTGAAGAAAGAGGAGGCAGGCAGTGTCATGCTCAAAGTCGATAACAAGTCGGCAATCTCCTTCTGCAAAAATCCGGTGTTCCACAACCGGAGCAAGCGCATAGACACCCGATATCATTTTATTCGGGAATGCATTGAAGACATCAAAGTTGAGGTAGAGTACATGAAGATCGAAGAGCAGCTAGCTGACATTCTGATAAAGGCGCTGGGCCGCATCAAGTTTCAGGAGCTGCACACAAGGATCGGCATCATCAAGATTAAGAAAGCATCAAGAATTATAGGGTGTTTGTACGTTAGTTTTGTGTTGATTGATTTCTAGTAACGTTTCTTCTTTCCGTTTTGCTTTTGCATGGCTGAGCACCTGTCATGCTAGTTATGCCGCATCAATCTGGGTCATGGGATCATGGGGCGTTTGAAGCGTCTCAGCCTTCAGTTAGTACTTAGTCTTCAGTTACTTCAATTAGTGCTTCAGATACTCTTCACTGATGAGAATAAAGTGACGAAAAAACAGGAAAAGCTATGGAATTAGGCAGCACCAGAAAAACACATCTCGTGTCTTCATCTTCTTCTTGGTATTCCTGGCCATCGTGTGCGTTCTGGTGTCCGGGCGTTCGCGTGATCAGCAGCTGGCGCGGCTATCAATACGCAGAAAAAATCGCTTCCCTGTTTGAACGAAACACCGAGGACCAGGAAATCTGTAGCTAACTCTCGAGCTTCCTTCAGGATGCAGGCGATTGACGATCTTCCATCCCGCCTGTTCCAAGCATTCACTAGCTCCTGGCAATCGTATTCAATGACAACTCTGTTGAAGTGCAGTTTTCCTTGCCAGTAGCAGCCCATCTCGAAGAGCAACGGCCTCAACTATTAGAGCATCAACAAGGCCACTATACCTCCTGCAATCAACAGGAACAAAACCGCCATGAACAAAAGCTATTAGACTTACAAGCGTATATACAAAGTACAAATCCTAAATTCCTAATCAGTCAAGACTGTACTAGTTCAATTAGAATTTTAGAAGAGATCAGAGGCATATCTAACACCTACCTAGCTATCAGGTGACATGTTTCCATCAGAATGCCTCGTACTGGCCATTTCATGCATGCAGACGAAGGAACTACTAATTAAATTAAGCTTATCCGTCGTCCGGAACAGAAGTTCACTTAATTAATCTATGGCTGGCATTAGCAAAACTGGATGCTAGTTCACATTTTCTCCCAAGTACTTCTATAAATTTTCCTTTTCAGAGTTCTAATATATATTTGGCTCGATCGATGCATGTAATGGTTTTTCCCCCAAACTTTTTGGTTAGAGTTACTAGATTCAAATTCGTGAATTCCAAATTAGGGTCAAAACAAGTATGCACATAAACAATTTTCGGTAATAAAACCCAAGTTCATGACTAACCAACCATGTGAAGATTCACACGTATAACGTTTGTAAGTAGTGTGAGTTGTTACAAGAAAAACAGTTCCGGCGTGTCTTCAGGCAGAAGTACATAACGGTGCCACGATTGATCGATCTTATTACTGAAGACGCGCGGACGTGGAGTTTAACCGGGGCGAAGGCAATTCAGAGCATCTTGTAATCACAACTGTTCTTTTGTTTTGTTTTTCTTCTGCTTAATATAACGCCAGCAAAGGCTGGAACTTTAAAAACCAACAAGAAGAAAAACAGTTGATATAGAATTCGTTCTACTAGAAGATCATTCGCGCTCTCGGTGCGGGCACGGACGACGCGTCTCACACGGCCGAAGGCGTGCATGCCCGTGACCGTGAGGCCCACCTGGAGCGCTGGCGTCTGGAGCGGGACGACGACCAAGGACAGGCCCACCAGACGCGTGTCCCAGCGGCAACGCACGCAGCGCACCAAGAGCAGGCGCGGCTCCATGCGATCCTGGTCTTCCGGAAACGATCAGATGGTCGCTTTTTCCGGCGACGTGGCCAGACCTCGCCGGAGGGGGCCATTTCCACGGAGAATTAATATAGGTAATTGCATGACGCTATTAGGAAAGTTGGTCAATTGGATTGTTTCACTGACAATTTCGGCGACCGATTAATAAGCAGCAATGAAGGAAAAGGTAGGGTAGTAACGCCACAAAGAAGTAAAATTAGAGAGATGACAGCAAAAGCCGAAATGAGCTCAATTATGTCTAGTGTGGCACCTTAATTAATCAATGTTTATTGTGCCAGATAAAGTCGCAGCGGTAAGACGCTAGAAAATTCATAACGTGCGCGATATATTAAAAATTCATATGTATCTATTTCAAAAGAACATCATCATAAGTATTAACATCATCTAAGCTCAGAGTCAAAACAAAGCATCTGGAGAGAAAAAAACACGTTGAAAAATCTTGCAACATCGCCGTGAACAGTATACAATATTTTTTTTACATATGCAACATTTTTTTTTACAGATGCAACATTTTTTTCTACAGACTGTAACATCTCAGAGAACAGTATACAACATTCTTTTCAACGGGTCATAACATTTTTTTTCAACGGACTGCAACATCAGAACAAATTCTTTACAACATCAGAACATCAATAAAGAAGAGGAAGAAACTAATTCAAGAAGCAGCAGGGGAACCTCCTTCGTTGACCTGTACATGAAGATGTCGCCAGAGAGGAACTTGTGGCAGAGGGAGGACTCGTCCAGGAAGTGGTGCACTTCCTCCACCTCCGCGTCCAGGACGCAAAACACGGAGGGGGTGGCGTGTCTCGCCGCGCTAATCTTCTCTGCCTTCACGCCGATGACATCTACCGTGGAGGGAGGGTACGGCCGGAGCGCCTGCACGCTGCCACCCCCGAAGACTAGTGTGTTTTACTCAGGAGAAATGAGAGAGAGAGAGAGAGAGAGAGAGAGAGAGAAGTGGAAGGAAGAGGCAGTCATGAGGAGTCGAGGAAATGGATGGATGAGGACCGAGTGGATGAGAAGCTAAAGATAAGGTTTGTGGCCAGGCCACGTGGGGGGTAGATACGTCTGATGCTATAGTTTGTATCGTATGTCCACTCTATATCGTTTCCCACTTCGAAATTGTACCAACGTACCGTATGCATACCATGCATGATGGTTAGTAGGGGCGGATCTGGACCTCGTGCTAGGTAGGCTATAGACCGAAGCTTAAGAACTTGAACCCGGGATAGTCGCCCCAGCCTGGGGTATGGCCATCGCTGGCTCAGCCCCTGATGGTTAGGCTTGGAAAAATCGGTTTCGTATAATACATCGCATGGTTATTTGATTGAACTATCACATGATCAACTTTATTTTTCCTCGGTGAAAATTGAAAACAGGACAAGCTAAGCAGTTGAATCAATCTCATGGTGCAATTAAACGTGTTCTATAGCAGTGACTTTAAAAGCAATTTCCTCTCAACGCAACCTTAAATATTCAACCTTCAGTGGACTTTCCCTTACCAACTTGCAGATGTGAATTCTCATGCTCATGGCATCGCTGTCTAGCGTGTGCACATGACTAGATATTGCTACGACTCCAAGGAAAGCACCATTATATATATATATATATATATATCGCGACACAGTGCTCACGACAGCTAGGCTTATGACATCAATAATATTTATTAAGGACAGGTATTTTCTCTAATTAATCTCTGTTAATTTAATATGTCAAGCAAGCTAGCTTATCCGGGAAAAAATGCTGATTCTCCGGATATGCATATTCGTTGCAAGATGCTCTTACTACTGATTGCTAGGAGTCTCTCTCTCTCTCTCTCTCTCTTGGCTTTGTGGCATTTTAGTTCTTTTTTTTTTGGAAAAATTGGCTACAGGACATTCCAAATTGACAGCCTTTGCCAATGGACACCCAAAATACTTGATTTCACCAAAACACACTGACAAAAGCTGTAATTTTGCCGTAAGACACCGAACCCCATATTTTATCATTTCCAGGTCAAAGGGAGAGAGAAAATTTCAGAAAAGACTTGGGTGCCCCTGGCCACCCCGGGATCGAACCCTAAAGGGCTGTGAACCTAACACGCATATTGGTAGGGTTCTTCTCCCCAAAACTCTACCCCCATCACAGTACTTCTCCCCCGAATCTCTCCCCGTCTGCACCTTTCGGAATCGGCTGGAGCATGTACTGCTGAGGGCTGAGGGCCATCGGAGATGAAGGCACCGGGGTCGAAAATGCGGTGCCTCAGGAGCACAGTCTCCCTGTCGAAGCCTGTGCAACTTCTATGGGTCCCCGACCGGTAAGGTTCTTCTTTATGCTTTTACTTCACTTGTTGTGCCGATTTGGTGTTGGTTTGGTATGTGCCGTTTAGATCTGTGTTGATGTGTGTCGATTTAGGGTTGAGATGTGATGTTGCTATCTTCATTCCATTCTAATGTGAGTAGGATGGATTCGGGATTGGCATGCAGAGTAGTTGTTCGTGTTGGTTCTTATGTTGAGGCCACTGACGACGGTAGGCAAGAGTACCATGTTAGCTGTGACATTAACTGGGTTTTAGACAGAGATACTAGTTGTTTCCTTGACTTACTAAAAGATCTTTGCGATGAGGTGCCACATGGAAGCAACCAAACACTTGTTGTCACCATTTGGAACAAAAAACTACAGTAGATATACCGAGGTTGCTTCTGACTCAGCATTGCTTGACGCGTTCACTACTACAGAAAATGTCTTCATAGACGGTTCAAAAACGTCATTACAGACGGTTTCCGGAGCCGTCTGAGTTTATGGGTCAGTGATGACATGAGGTCATCACAGATGATTATTAACTTAGAACCGTCTGTAATATATGACTATCACAAACGGTTTGTGTCTAGAACCGTCTGTGATAACTGTCTATCACAGAAGGTTCTTGTTTAGAACCGCCTGTGATAACCGCCTATCATAGATAGTTCTAAACATGAACTGCTCATATATATATATATATATATATATATATATATATATATATATATATATATATATATATATATATATATATATATATATATATATATCATTATAATAGTCCCCAAACACTTTAGAGGGGTCGTGAGGGAGGATGACACGATTGCCACGAGCAACCTCTCATCGAGCACATAAGTTCAAGAAGTAAGGTCAAGGAAATCACGTGGACATACAATTACCTGAAAGTCGTTCGATAGGTAATTGGACTTGACATCAAGGAATGATTGGTTGCTAATACATGATGCCACTTCCCGCGGATAGAAGTGTATTCATATCGACGATATCCGTGTAATTGTATGTCCACGCGCTTTTCTTGCAACCATACTCTTGAACTTGCAGTGCTCGATGAGAGGTTGCCCGTGGTAGCCGCCTCATCCTCCTCACAACCCAATCAAAGGGTCAGGGACTACAAACGATATATATATATATATATATATATATATATATATATATATATATATATATATATATATATATATATATATATATATATATATAGCGGTTTTAAAGGCACAAGTAGCCACCGCTGGAGGTTTTATAGAGAATAGATCAGAATAGAATGGTAGGATGTATACGTGCTTGGGACGCAAGGAGGAGAACTTGACCAGCATGAACACGGTTACAAATTAGCCTAACCTTTACAAATCTGAAAAGTTAATTGCAGCCAAGCCCCATCCGAACCACATCAATCCCATGTAAGCCAACCAAGTACAAAGAACCGGCATCAATAACCTTAGTACCCATCAGAGAGCATTAACCAAACCCATCATTTTGCCCCATTCATTTTTGTCAATCTGAATCCACAGCATGAACTAAGCAAGATGCACAGAATGCACATGCACCAATAGCCCTTAGTTTACATCACAGAGCAAGGGGACTATTAATATGAACTAATTATCAATTCAATTTCAGCATAAGACTATTGGGGACTATTAATATGAACTAATCATCAGTCCAATTTCAGCATAAGACTATTAACATCGTTGAGCAGTTCAACAGCAAGACAGCAAGACCAAGGGTGTCCAAACCCACCACACCAGTACGTAATAGCTCTCGGCATCCATCGCAGAGCACTAGCCATTTTCATCACAGAGCAAGGAGGGTAGACACAGAGAGGGAGTAAGGCAGAGTGATATCTCAGTACAGCGCAACCACGGCGACGACCCCACCACCAGCACAACCCTCATCCATCTCCTTCACCTTGCATAAATCACACAAACACCAGGACACAACTTAAGACTCAAGCATAAAAATCAAACTCAACAAAAGACATTAAGCTAACAGAGAGGAGAATAGAGGGAGGATGGGGAAAGCAAAGCCAGGGGGGCCAGGGCCCGAGCGCAGGAGGTCGAGCAGGAGAACCAAGCCATGGACGCGCGGCAGCGGTGAGGTGCGTGTGGCAACGTAGTGGATTAGGTGGCGGCGTCATCAGTGGTTAGGCACAACTCGACACTACACAAGACACTCCTATTGTACGCAGTGTCTTGTGCGGCGGAGTGGTTTCCTAACCGGCGGCAGCGGCACGGGTCGGCGGCGGCGTCGAGGTGGGGAGGAGAACAGACGAGTAAGTGCGCTGGGGAGTGACGAGTTAGGGCGGGCGCAAACCCTAGCGGCCGCTAATAAAGAGACTTACACTACTACAGAAAAGGCATTCACAGATGGTTCAAAAACGCCATCACGCAGGCGGTTTCATGAGCCGCTCCGAGCCTATGGGTCGATAATGACATGAGGTCATCACAGCACGGTTTTCGAACGATGCAGTGATGCATACTTTCACAAACGGTTATTAACTCGTAAATGCTCAGTGATATACGACTATCACGAATGGTTAGAAAACCGCTCGTGATGCATACTTTCACGAAGGTTATTAACTTCGTAACTGCAAATGCGTGATATCACGACTATCACGAGCGGTTCTAACACCAAATCGCCTGCATGATAACTATCTATCATAGAGCGGTTCTAAACACGAAACCATCTGTGATAACTAGCTATCATGCACGGTTAAGCTTTAAACAACCGTCTGTGATATATAAATAAACCTTCAGCTAATGGCTACTTGTGCCTTTAAAACCACTATATATATATATATATATATATATATATATATATATATATATATATATGTATATATGTATATATATATATATATATATATATATATGTATATATATATATATATATATATATATATATATATATATATATATATATATATATATATATATATATATATATATATATATATATATATATATATATATATATATATATATATATATATATATATATATATATATATATATATATATATATATATATATATATATATATATATATATATATATATATATATATATATATATATATATATAGATCTGTAGTCCCGGCCACTTTGGAGGTCGTGATGGAGGATGACACAATGCCACGACAACCTTATCGAGCCAAGAAATTCAAGAAGTAAAATTTGCAAGAGAAAGCTGTGGACATACAATTACCTAGATGGCTTCATGTATCGAGAACCAACCATTCCTTGATGTCATGTCCAATTACCTATCGACGACATCCAGGTAATTGTATGTCCATGAGCTTTCCCTTGCAAATGCATTTCTTGAACTTGCAGGCTCGATGAGATTGCCCGTGGTATCTCGCCTCATCCTCCTCACGACCCAATCGAAACTACAAACTATATATATATAAAATAAATAAATAAATAAATAAATAAATAAATAAATAAATAAATAAATATATATATATATATATATATATATATATATATATATATATATATATATATATATATATATATATGATATATATATATATTTAAAGGCACAAGGCTGGCACTTTGCTTGGAGGTTTTATAGAGAAGAGATGAGGAATAGAATGGTAGGACGTGTTAGGTACTGGGACACAAATCTGAAAAGTTAATTGCGGCCAAGCCCCATCAAGACCACATCGATCCCATGTAAGCTAACCAAGCACAAAGAACCCAGTATCAATTACCCTCGGTACCCATCGAGAGCATTAACCAAACTCACCATTTTGCCCCATTCATTTTTGTCAATCTGAACCCACAAAGATGAACTAAGCAAGATGCACAGAATTAATGCACATACACCAATAGCCCTCAGTTTACATCACAGAGCAAGGGGACTATTAATATGAACTAATTATCAATTCAATTTCAGCATAAGACTATTAACATCATTAAGCAGTTCAACAGCTAGCAAGGTGCCACTAGCCAACAAGCATCTGCATGATCATTGCATTCATTTATATTTATGATTTCTCTACTTCTCTCTACATGGATGTATTACACATTTACACTTCTCTGCAATGATGCACTTCTCATCATGTATGTATGTATTACACATTTAGCATCTGGGCTCTAGCCAATGGCCATCATCATCAGCATCAACCAACAACCAGACAACATCAAGAAGACAAGAAGGGGACTTACGCGTTAGTGGGAGAGCCGGAGAGGTTGGAGGTGCGATGGAGGTCTGGGTAGCGCAGCGAGCCCGGCGAGAGGAGGAGGAGCTGGAGCTACTGGCAGTGGGAGGAGGAGCTAGGGCCGGCCAGCAGCCGAGGGGGGCCCAGGAGTTTGATCGGCCAAGCAGGAGGAGGAGAACTTGATCCGGAGGTGCGGAGTGGCGACAAGGGAGGAGGAGCTCGGTTCACATGAATACCAACAAAGACAAATCAATAGGTGATAGATCTGTCTTACCTCGACATCGCCGGTGGAGAGGTGGCAAATGACATCGGGGGGAGGAAGAGGGAAAAGCCTTGTGGCATCAGAAGTTGTGGCACAACGGTGGTGACCGCAAAAGACACTCTTATCGTCTGAGTGTCTTGTGCGATGGAACCGTGGTGTCACAAACCATCGGTGACGGGAAGAATGCATGGCGGCGTCGGCGACGGGTCACTTTCGGGTGGGGAGGAGCAGAGACGAGAGTAAAGGCGCCGTTGCGGGAGTGACGAAGTTATAGCACAAACCCTAGCGGGCTCCTACTAATAAAGAGACTTATCACGGTCGATTCTATTATGGAACCGTCGGTGATACTTATCGCGACGGTTCCTGATGGAACCGTCCGTGATATGGTCTCATATCACGAGCACGTTCATTATTAAAACCGCTCGTGAAGTATCACAGACGGTTGTTTGTTGAAACCGTCATGATATTTTATAATATCCTGAGCGGTTCTTGTTCGTAACCGCGTGATAGTTTACGATGGTTTTCAACATGAATCGCCTGTGATATTACCTCTTCACGCAGCGGTTTTAGCGCAGACCAATAACACGTATTCGGTCTCTAAACCAAAACCGTCTATGATTGCATGTAATACAGATGGTTTTGGTCAACCGTCTGTGATGAGACGTCCAGTATTAGCCTTTTTGTGGTAGTGTTATCACAGACGGTTCTATTATGGAACCGTCAGTGATAGTTATCACAGATGGTTCCATAATAGAACCGTCCATGATATGTCTCATATCACAGACGGTTCCATTATAAAACCGTCTGTGAAATGGTTTTTCTCGAGTATATTATCTTGTATATACACTTACATGACATGAAGAAATTACATTTTTATATGTCAATTTTTTCATTTAAATACTGCTGAAAATTTGCTCTAACTATACATACATACATATATATATATATATATATATATATATATATATATATATATATATATATATATATAGTAATAATTCAACATATAATTAATATAGTAACTTTACCTCAAAACTAGATTTTTTTTTTCATTTTGGCATTTTCATATGGCCAAGCAGTGGCTTACCGTCGCTTCTTCAGAGATTAAAAAAGTAGAAACCTATAAATAAGCAAAGTTTTTCTAGTGGCGGAGGTAGACTGCTATCTCCGTCTTCAATACTTCGTAGGCGGCGGCGTCGGCGTTGGACGGTTCGTGATCGAACAAAGCCTAAAATACGTCCATCTGCTGATGCGCTCGTTCGAGTGTCTCCCGAAGACCCTCGGACTGTTGAACCAAGAAGAATTGAGCCCATAGGCTCTCTTCCCTTGCTTGAGGGGTCTTGGCCTGGTCGACTCGGTCGCCCGCCGCCTCGATTAAGCAGTCCAAGTCACGGCAAGCCTCTTGGAGACGTGCAATGTCGTTGTGGAGGACCACGTTGATGGCGCAGTAAACTCGCCGAAAGTGGGAGATTACCCAGAAGACGTGGCGGAGGAGGATGTCAAGACGGCGGAAGGTGGCCATCACCTGCTCCGGCAAATTCTCGGAGAGAGGAGTGAAGACACTGTTGAAACAGTGTTCTTCCGTAGCATCCGCCAACGTACGGCCAACGAGTTGCTTGTACAGTGCGGCCAGGCAGCCATTTCTGTTTTTTATAAGTACTAGAGTTATATGCATGTGGGGATGATAATCATCTTTGATGGCGAATGATCCTTTTTATAAAACAAGGAATAAATTCGGAGCGTGAGACGAAGAGACGCATCGGGAAGCCGAAGCGGCATTGATGCGACGAAGAGACGCATCAGCGACGAAGAAACTGATCATCGGGCTTCAACTAGGAGCTGTAGCGATATTATCACAGACGGTTATAACAAAAAACCGTCTGTGAGGTTTCACAAACGGTTGTTTGTTGAAATCCGTCTGTGATATGTAGAATTATCATAGACGGTTTTAGTTATGAACTATCTGTGATATTACCTCTTCACGAGCGGTTTTAGCACGACGAAATAATACGAGCGGTCTCTAAACCAAAACCGTTTGTGATTGCATGTAATACAGACGGTTTTGGTCAACCATTTGTGATGAGACGTCCAGTATTAGCCTTTTTTTAGTAGTGGTTTGATATGTACTGGGACATGAAGAGGCTCCCACTACTTGTTAGTGTATCTACTTCCAATGCATGTAGGCAGGCAAGCACTACCAATCTGTCTTGTGTTTAGTAGGCCACCTCGTCACAGAAGACATTGCCATCTGCCCCTGATTTGCCAACACAAAAAAGCACAACTTGCCCAGACAATGAGCCAGGACCTTGCAAACCTGCTGCTGCTGATGTGGACAAATGGGCTGAGGATGACCCAGAAGAGTATGTGGATGTGGATGATGAGAGGCTTCAGTACAAAGACTTGATGTCTGGTGAAGATACCTCAAACCAGGATTATGTGGTAGGGTATGATGATGATGATCAAAGTGAGTCTTTAGTCGATGATGAGGCTGGTTGTCAGTCTAATGTTCATGTAACTGATATAGAAAATCCTAACATAGGCGTTGGAGTTAATTTTGAGGATGGTCAATGCTTTAAGAGGTGTATAAGACAATATGCAATGCTTAATGAGGTCGAACTTGCAGCTCCTTACAGTGAGGCATCGAGGTACAGAGCACACTGCAAGGACAAGAAGTGCAAGTGGAGGATACATGCGTCAAGACCTTAGGATGACAGGACTTGGATGGTAAGCTTTCTGATTTTCAGAAGCTACCATGTTTTCATAGTATTCATCTTTTATCATGTACTCAAGTCTAATGCTTTCCTTTGCAGATTAGGAAGATGCCATACAAGCATACATGTCCAAACTCTAGCCAAGTAGAGAGGAACTGTATGGCTACCAATGCATGGCTTAGGGATAGGGTTATTGCAAAGTTGAGACAGGATCCTACAATTGGTGCTACAGCTCTGAAGAAGTTTTTAGAGGAGAAATTCAAAATCAACATATCTTATTATGTTGTTTGGGATGGGAGGCAAATGGCACTGGATGAGATGATGAGATACTAGGCAGATGGGAGGATAGTTTTGAACATGTTTTCAGCTTCAAGGCAGAATTAGAGAGGAGGTGTCCTGGCAGCATAGTAGAGATAGAGCATGATCAGAGCATGATTAGGTTGGCAACAAGATGAGGTTCAGCAAAATATTTGTTGCCCTCAAGGCTTGTGTTGATGGATTACTCAAGGGTTGCAGACCTTACTTAGGCGTTGACTCAACTGTGCTCACTGGTAGGTGAAGGGGTCAGTTGGCATCTGCCACAGGGATTGATGGACACAGTTGGATGTTTCCAATGGCTTATGGAGTCTTTGAATCAGAAAGTGCAAAGCACTAGTAGTGGTTCATGCAGAATTTGCACAGAGCCATTGGTTTACCCTTGGCTTATTGATATTTATAGATGCAGGTAAAGGCATTGACTCTGCTGTTACTAGGATCTTCACCAATGGGGTTGAACATAGGAGTGCATGAGGCACCTAGTAAAAATTTTTCAAAAGAGGTTTCATGGGGAGGTTTTCTAAAGGCATCTGTGGCCTACCTCCAAGGCCTAGAAAAGGGCCAACTTTGATATGCACTACAAGAAAATGGAGGAGGCCTCACCTAGAGCCCTGGAGTGGATTAAGGAGAACCACAAGCATCTATGGGCCAGGAGCATGTTCTCTATTGCAAGTAAATGTGACTATGTCACAAAAATATTGCAGAGACATTCAACAGCTGAGTGAGGCATGAGAAATCACTCCCTGTTATGGAGTTAATGAATAGAATCAGGAAAATGACCATGCAGAAGATGTGCACCAGGAAAAACCTTGCTGACAAGCTGCAGGGATTGATAATACCCCATGTGGTCAAAGTCCTCAATGCAAAGAGCAGAAACCTGCCCTACAAAATTTTCCAGAGTCATAATTTCACAGGTGAGGTTGGTGGCACCTGTAAAGACTTGACTACTTGGAGGCATACAGTTGATCTAAATGATAAGGAATGCAGCTGCATGGAGTGGCAGCTCACTGGACTATCATGCACGCATGCTATTTGCCTCATCTTGTTCAAGAGAAATGAAGAACTTGAGAGATATATGTATGAATACTATAGTGTGGACAAATTCAAGAAAGCATATGCATGTTTAGTGATGCCAATGACAGACAAACATCAGTGGCCTAGGGTTGACCTAGGATTCAGACTGTTGCCACCAATACTCAAGAGGGCAGTAGGAAGGCCAAGGAAAAAAAGGTACAAAGGATGTGAGGAAGGAGATTCTAGCAAAAGGAGAACTAGGTGCAAGAGGTGTGGACAGTTTGGGCACATGATAAAGACATGCAATGAGCCTGTTGATGACCTAGATGCTCCTCAACCTGCACCCCCAAAGCTGAAGAGAAAGAGTCACAAAATAGCCAAGCAAACAGTCGCTATCAAGGAATCAGATGCTCCTCCAATCCTCTGTCTGGAGTTCAACAGAGTTCTTGGTCCACTAACAAGGAAGTAAATCTTGTAAGGTTCTTACTAGTTTGCACATGTCTATACTACATTGTAACCTTTTGTTCATCAACAGCCAGAGCAGCCCTGGGAGGCTAGGCAAGTGAATCCGAAGAGGCAAGGAGGCTAGGCAATCCTCGGAGAAGAATGAAGGCTTTTGTTTAGTACAATGTTATGACATGTAATCCACTGAGTTCTAATGGCTTTTGTAATGACAAGAAGTGCATGTACTTTTGGAGTTTGAACCTATAATCCAGTACTTCCGGAGTTGAACATAAATTCCTGAAGTTGAAGTAATTATGTAGTTCTTCTGGACATCTCAGTATCTCAGTGTTTAGTTTTGGTATGGTTCTAGAATTGTTCTGGCATGTCGTTGTTTTGGCAACGTTTTCGTATGGTTTTGGTATTGTTTTGGCATGGTTTTGGAGTGAATTTTTCAATTTTCTGGATCTTGTATTCTCAATGTTCTAACAGTCATATACATATTGTTAGGAGGCATACATATGTATAGACTACTTGTTGTCAACATTGACATGCCAACATGTTGTGAGGACTTAGCCATTATAAGCCAAAATATTGTCAACAAAATACATAATGATTCCTGATAACATAGCCATTTCGGCACACCATATTATCAACAAAATACAGAGTATCATACCTAACATTGACATCTACATCTACTTCTTAGGAGACACTACCAGGATAGCCACAAGGAGGAAGACAATCGACCAGGCAACCATCATCAGCCTCTCACCCAAGCAACGGTTCTTGTTCACTATAGCCACATTGCCAGCCATCCCAAACCTCAGTCCCTTCATCTCACCATACATCACATTCATGGTATTCCTCATCGCAGCCAAAATGAGAGGAATTGCAACAATGGCACCCTACATGTCAGTCATGAAATTCTTCATTTTTTCCACGGTCTCCTCGACCTCACTAACGGCCAACTTGAACTCATACAGCAGGGCTTCCATGGAGGACGCTGGTGGCGACACTCGGGTCATAGCATCATCAGGACTCCCAATGTCAAAAGGGAGCAATCTATTATAAACCAAATAGGCTTCGCACTTATCTTCCCACATGAAAAACTTGCAATGGTTTAGGAGCTGAAAATCAACCAGAGTACAAAACTGTAACAACCCAAAATTTCAAATTTGGTTAAAGTTTAAAACTTATTTGAATTGGTGAATTTTCTGAAATTTTAAAAGCTTTTCTTTAAACTATGTAAAGCCAAAACAAATTTAAATTCAAAATCTATTATCAACTTTAGGTTGGAATTATTTTATTTAGGTTCAGAATAATGCTAGAGACTTATGTGATTTTTCCTATAATTTTTGGAATTTAATTACTATTTTATAAAGCTTAAACGAATTAATCTGATTATTTAAAATCACAAACCAAATTAAAATCCCTTAATTCTTTGGGTCTGAATCGCCTTTGGTACCAAATTTATCTTCCTTCTCGGCCCAAATCACCGCACCATCCTCTCTCTCTCTTCCACCGTCCGATTGAATCGGACGCACCTCACCTCCACGCCACCTCGCTTCCCGCACTGTTGGATGCAGATCCAACGCCGTGACTGCGTCTTCCTCCCGTTGTCTTCTCTGCGCGTCAAATGAATCGCTTATTGACGCCATGTGAGCCGCTTCGCGGCCGCCATGACCGCCCACGTTCACGCGGCGAAGCGCGAGACTCGCGCCTTCCTCCGCACGACCCCCACGCCCTCTCCCCTCTTCTCGCGCACGCGGGCACCCAAGCCGTAATCGCCGCCACGATCCCCCACGTCGCCACGCCGCTCTGGAGCCCCCGCCCTATAAAAGGAGCACCGGAGCCCCTATTCACACCGATCCCGGCCGCCACCCACTCATCCTCTCACCGTGTGCTCGCCAGATTGAAGCTTTCTGCCGGCCACCGGCTTGAGTCTCGATTGCGCCACCGCCAGAGCCGCGACCTCGACGCCGCCACCATCTTCATCGCCGTCTTCGCGCGAACCCGGTTGAAAGCATCTAGGCCCCTAAAAATTGTTTTGGTAATTAATGACAATATGTGAATATGGGATTAACGTATTTATTGAGTATGTACAAGGTTAAGTCCCATTGGCGCTCTTGATGATCAGAAATTGCACGCGAAAGGTTTACATGAAGATCTTACGACTCAAAGGCAAGGTACAATAGTCTAGGATCTTTTGATTTTACCGGTCTTAGGTGAATTGGTTGGAAGATCGGATTATAGGCTAGACAGCCGTACTATAAAGAGGGTGCAAGAATTGAGTACCTTGAAAGTAAACGATGCCACAACTGCTCAAATCTTACTTGGTTTTATCTTGGATTTGTTTTTGCTTTGCCTCAATTTAAATTTGCTGAATTTCTGTTGAGGCCGGATGACCGACGTTACTCGGCCGGATGGCCGTATTCTTTTACCAAAGCGGCGGTCAATATTTTCCAAAGGAGGTGTCAGCTCGGTTTTGCTAAAATTCTCTGGCCCGGACTGACCGACGGCATTTTTTGGATCGACCGCACCAGGGTCAGGGACGCGTCAACATTTTCCAGAGAAGGTTTTCGCTTGAAAATGCCAGTCGGATCGACCGCAGGATTATTGTCGGACCGACCGCACTTCGGGTTTTGGTTGCGGTCAGCTTTTTCCAGAGAGTTTCCAAAAAGTATTCCGTTTTTCTGTAGGGGATGACCGATCGTGCTTGCTCGGGATCGACCGACCTCTCAGAACGGCTATATTTAAGTGCATTAAATGCGTAATAGTCGACCGTTACAACTGAGGCCGGACTGACCGCACTGATGCCTGCGGACTGACCGGGCTCACTGAAAAATTAGGAATTTCGTGTCCAACGGCTAGTGGAGTGGGTGGAGGCTATAAATACCTCCCCCACTGCCACTAGAAAGGTTGTTGAGCCTCATTTAACATCTCTTGAGCCCTTTGCATTGTTTCCTACTAATTGAGAGCATTGATTTCTATTTGCAAAGGTAGTTGAGGTCCCTCTAAAGAGCATTCATTGTGTTTGATAAATTGTGGCATTTAGAGCGCTTTCAAGTGAAGAATTCTTGCTCTATTACTCTTGGAGATTGCCGCCTCCTAGACGGTTTAGAGTTGGGTTCGGTGATCTTCTCAAAGGAGATTGTGAGAAGGCAGGGCATATGTGAAGGTTGGAGCTCGCCTATCCTGAGAGGAGAAGAGCTACCTCTAGTGATCGAGAAAGGCTTAATTGTGGAGCCGGCTTGAATTGATCAAGCTCCTCAACGTGGATTAGTGAAGACCGGCAAGTCTTCGATACCACGGAAAAACTTCCTTGTGTCATTGTGGTTATTTCTAGTCTTTACATTTCATAATTATAATTCTAGCTTGTCTATTGTGATAAATTGCTTAGCTAGAATCATATCTTGTTTAGTCTAAGTTAATAATTGGATAATCTTGTTAATTTGTTAAAAGTTTAAAACCTCCTATTCACCCCCTCTAGTCGGTTATCTTTGATCCTACAAGTGGTATCGAGCTTGGTCTCTCATTGATTTAGACTTAACCGCCTAAGAGAGAAAAGGATGGCTAGTGAGGAATTGCTATAGGAAAGGCTTCTCTCTTTGATGGCTCAAATTATGCTTATTGGAAAATTAGAATGTCAATTTATTTAAAGGCCATGAGTCCAAGCATTTGGAAAAATCGTAAATGATGGTTATGCTATGTCTCTTAATCCACTAGAACCTACGGATCAAGATACGCGTAACTCTCATTTAGATGTCCAAGCCATGAATGCTCTTTTTGGCGCTTTGAACGCGGATGAGTTCAATAGAGTGAGCAACTTGGAAAATGCTCATGCTATTTGGCCAACTCTCTCAGAAATCCATGAGGGTACATCCACGGTCAAAGAAGCCAAATTGCATAGGCTTGATTAAATATGAGACATTCATAATGTTGCCTCATGAAAACATCAATGAGATGTATTCAAGACTCAACAACATTGTGAATGAGCTCAAAGGCTTTGGAACTAACCTTCTTGATGTTGATGTTGTTCGCAAGATACTTAGGGCTCTTCCGGATAAATATGAGACGTTGGTGACGTTATTTCTCAACTCGCCTGAGTTGCCAAGGATGACACCAACAGGGCTTTTGGGCAACCTCATCGAAATGAGTTGTTCAAAAAGGACAAAGAAGAGCTTTTGGAGACATCATCCTCAAAGAAGAAAATTACCGCATTCAAAGCCAAGGCGGAATCTAGTGATGATGAGGATGGTGAAGAAGACTCCGACGAGGAGTATGCACTCCTTGTGAGAAGAATGAAGAGGGTCATGAAGAGGCGCCCAATAGAAGCTATAACTTTGACAAGTTCAAGAAGGGCAATCCTCAAATGACAAGAAGAGATATAGCAATATTCGATGCTATAATTGTGAAGAAAAGGGACACATTGCTTCGTCGTTGCCCGAAAAGAAGGATGACAAGAGCAAGCCATTCAAGAAGAAGGAATACAACGGTAAAAAGAAGCTTTTCAAGAAGCTTTACAAGGATGGCAAAAATGAAGCTCACATCGGAGAGTGGGATTCAAATGATGAGTCAAGCGACTCCGACTCCGATTCCGATGAGGAAGAGTCCCCCAAGAAAAAGGGGCTAGTCGGTATAGCCATCAAGGAAGCTTCATCGCTATTCTCCACTCCTACTTGCCTCATGGCAAAAGGAGAAAAGGTAAAATCCATTATTGGTAACGAACCAACTTATGATGAATTAATGGATATGCTTGATGATTTAAATGAATATCTTGGAAAAGAAAAATCAAAATATAAGGTCTTAAATAAAGAATACTTTATTCTAAAAGATTCTTATATGGAGCTTAAGGAAACTCACAACTTGCTTATCCAAGAAAATTCACATAAGTCTTGTTCTAGTGTAGGGATTACATGCGATATTATTGATAAAATGCCTAGTATAGAAATTGCTAAGACTAGTGCATCTACTTCATGTGATGACCAACTTGCTATGCCATGTTGCTCAAGTGATGATTCAATTGTTAATTTAGCCAATGCATGTGATCCTTTGCTCATTGTTGAAAATCATGAACTAAAAGAACAAGTGACCAAGCTAAGCAAGAGTTTGGAAAGATGTTTCAAGGGTAAGATCACTCTTGACAAGCTTTTGAGCGAGCAAAGGTGTTCATTCAACAAGGAAGGTCTTGGGTATGTGCCTAAGAAAGGCAAAAAGCCGGTAAATAAGCCCACAAGTTTTGTGAGGCAAAATGGTATGTATTGCAATAAGTGCCGGGAAATAGGACATATGCAACAAAATTGTCCTAAGGGTAAGGTTCCATCTCTTGGTATATATGATTCATGCTATATGCTTAGAAAATCTAAGGATGGTAAAGTAATTGCTCATTTTGTTGGCACTTCAATTATGGGCGCTAAAAAGAATGCTATTTGGGTGCCTAAATCCTTGGTTACTAACCTCCAAGGACCCAAACAAATTTGGGTACCTAAAAGAACTTGACTCTTGTTTTGTAGGTGAACTACAAGACCGTGGAAAACATTGGGTGCTTGATAGTGGATGCACTCAACACATGACCGGTGATAGAAAAATGTTCACCACATTCGAGAATGGAAAAGGAATAGACAAGATCACTTTTGGCGATAATAGCAAAGGAAAGGTATTAGGATTGGGTAAAATTGCTATCTCAAATGACCTTTCCATTTCCAATGTTTCTCTAGTAGAATCATTAAACTTTAACTTGCTATCCGTTGCTCAAATATGTGATCTTGGACTAATTTGCTCATTCTCTAGTGAAGGTGTAACCATTTCTAACGCAAATGATAGCTCCTTAGCTTTCAAAGGCTTTAGATTGGGAAATCTTTACTTAGTTGATCTTAGTTCAAGTGAATCTTGTTTAAAAACTTGCTTAATCGCTAAAACCTCATTGGGTTGGCTTTGGCATAGAAGGCTAGCTCATGTTGGAATGATTCAACTTAAAAAGCTTTTCAAACATGATTTAGTTGTTGGCTTGAAAGATGTGAAATTTGAGAAAAATAGACTTTGTAGTGCTTGTCAAGCCGGTAAACAAGTCGCTAATTCTCATCCTTCCAAAAGTATCATGTCAACTTCTAAACCATTGGAACTCTTACATATGGATTTGTTTGGGCCGACAACCTATAAGAGTATCGGGGGTAATAGCTATTGTTTAGTCATTGTGGATGATTACTCTAGATATACATGGGTATTCTTCCTAGATGATAAATGTGAAACCTCCGAATTTTCAAAAGATTTGCAAAAGGGCTCAAAATGAATTTGATTTCAAAATAAAGAAAATCCGTAGTGATAATGGCTCCGAGTTCAAAAATACTAAAGTTGAGGACTTTTGTGATGAACTTGGAATAAAGCATGAACTTTCCACAACCTACACTCCGGAGCAAAATGGAGTAGTAGAAAGGAAAAATCGAACATTAATTGAAATGGCTAGGACAATGCTTGATGAATATAATACTTCCGATAGTTTTTGGGCGGAAGCTATTAACACCGCTTGTCATGCCATAAATCGTCTTTATTTGCACCGTCTTTTGAAAAAGACTTCCTATGAGCTTATTGTGGGAAGAAAACCGAACATCTCTTACTTTCGTGTTTTTGGTTGCAAGTGTTACATTTTGAAGAAGGGTGTTCGTCTTTCAAAATTTGATAGTCGTTGTGATGTTGGTTTCTTGCTTGGTTATTCTTCAAATAGCAAGGCTTATCGTGTTTTCAACAAAAACTCCGGTTTAGTTGAAGAAAGGCACGATGTGCAATTTGATGAGACTAACGGCTCTCAAGAAGAGCATGAGAACTTGGATGATGTAGGTAATGAAGCCTTAAGGAAAGCAATGGAACATATGCAAATAGGCGACATCAAGCCCGAAGATGGTCCATCATCCTCCACTCAAGTTGAACCACCCACATCTTCCACCAAGAATCCACAATGCAATTGCAAAGGATCATCCAATAGATCAAATATTGGGTGACGTAAGTAAGGGTGTTCAAACTCGCTCTCGTGTTGCTTCTTTTTGTGAACATTACTCTTTTGTCTCGTCTATTGAGCCAAAGCATGTAGAAGAAGCACTTAACGATCCAGATTGGGTGAATGCGATGCATGAAGAACTCAATAACTTTACCCGAAATGAAGTTTGGACATTGGTGGATCGACCCAAAGAACACAATATTATTGGTACGAAATGGGTCTTTAGGAACAAGCAAGATAAGAATGGTTTGGTCATTCGAAACAAAGCAAGATTGGTCGCTCAAGGATTTTCACAAGTTGAAGGTTTGGATTTTGGTGAAACCTTCGCTCCCGTAGCTAGACTTGAATCAATTCGGATATTACTTGCTTTTGCATCATGCTTTGATATTAAATTATTTCAAATGGATGTTAAAAGTGCTTTCTTAAATGGTGAAATATCCGAACTTGTCTTTGTTGAACAACCTCCCGGTTTCGAAGATCCTAAAAATCCAAATCATGTCTATAAACTCTCCAAGGCGCTCTATGGTCTTAAACAAGCTCCTAGAGCATGGTATGAACGCCTTAGAGATTTTCTAGTCTCAAAAGGATTCAAAATCGGGAAAATTGATTCAACTCTATTTACTAAAGTTTTAGATAACGATTTCTTTGTATGTCAAATCTACGTTGATGATATCATTTTTGGGTCTACTAATCAAGACTTTTGCAAAGAGTTTGGTGATATGATGTCTAGGGAATTTGAAATGTCCATGATTGGAGAATTGAGCTATTTCCTTGGACTTCAAATCAAGCAACTCAAGGATGGGACCTTTATAAGTCAAGCCAAGTACGCGAAGGATTTACTTAAAAGATTTGGCATGGAGGATGCAAAGCCCATCAAGACTCCTATGGCCACAAATGATCATCTTGATCTAAATGAGGGAGGTAAATCGATAGATTTAAAGCTTTATAGATCCATGATTGGTAGCTTGCTTTATCTTACCGCATCTAGGCCCGATATCATGTTTAGTGTTTGTATGTGTGCTCGTTTTCAAGCTAATCCAAAAGAATGTCATCTTATGGCAGTTAAAAGAATTCTTAGATATTTAAAGCATTCCTCTAGCATTGGCCTATGGTTCCCCAAAGGTGCTAAATTTGATTTAATTGGATATTCGATTCGATTATGCGGGTTGCAAAGTGGATAGAAAAAGCACCTCGTGCAGTTGTCAATTTAGGAAGATCCTTAGTATCATGGTCATCCAAGAAACAAAACTCCGTAGCCTTATCTACCGCCGAAGCGAATATGTTTCATGGAAGTTGTTGTGCTCAATTGCTATGGATGAGGCAAACCTTGATGGATTATGGAATTAAATTTGATAAAATGCCTCTTTGTGTGACAATGATAGTGCGGTGAAAATTGCTAATAACCCTGCTCAACACTCAAGAACCAAACATATAGATATTCGCCACCACTTCTTGAGAGATCATGTGAGCAAGGGAGATATTGAAATTACCCACATAAGAACCGAAGACCAATTAGCGGATATTTTCACAAAACCTTTAGATAAAGGCCGCTTTTGCAAATTGAGGAATGAATTAAATGTCATAGATTGTTCTAATGTCATTTGATTACCTTATGTTCTTGAATCTTGATTAAATTCGCTTTTCTATCGTGATTCTCTTATTTCAAGAACTAAGATGGGAAACACAGTTAGGGGGAGTGCTATACAATCTCCATGTATACCACAACTCAAATTGTGCACATATCAACAAACATGCTAGAATGTGTCATTTGAAAAACCAATCCTTTTGGTCAAAAGTCAAAATTTGGTGTTAATCAATCAAACCTCTTGAAAAACTAACTACATCTATTCTCTAGTATATTTCAAAGGTTTTTGGTTGAAAAGATCTCAGAATTATCCATCTTAGAAGAAAAATCAAGTGTTGGCCAAAATCTATTTCTTACCTATCTTGTTTTTGACTAAAAATGGCTTTTCTCCCAAAAGGTTTTCTAAAAGGAATTTGATCTTGCTCCCAAAAAGAAAAAGGTAAAAATGGTTATTCATGACCTTTTTCGTATTCACAAGTTTTTCAAACTCTCAACCAAATCAAAGTTATTTAAGTTCGAATCTCGCTAAAAATAACTTAAAACCAGAAAATTTCGCTTAAGTCAATTCTAGCATAAATTGAGTATTGCTATTTAGGCAATGATCTCCTTCATATATTGCTTCCAAATAGTATTTCATACTCATATATATCCTCACAAAGTGACAAATCTCGTTGTTTGCATGGTTTATTTCTTTAAAATGATTTCCTTCAAAATTTGCTCTATTTTCTTAAAATCTATATTCAAAACTAATTGTTGATCTAAACTCGTTGAAATTGCTCCAAGATAGTTTTTAAGTTGTGTGCTAAGTCTCTGGAGCAAAGGCAACACTAAATTTCTGCAAAAATCCTCAAAAGTCTCCAGGTGCGGTCTAACCGCAAGCTTAACTGCATGTCAACCCGTTGAGCTTGGGTCGGATCGACGGGCTTTGCCTCATGGGTCGACCGCGCCGCAGCGCTTAATGCGGGCGTTTCTTCCTTCATTTTCTCACCAAACCGTCTGCTTTCTCATTTCCTCCCCGACGGTTCCCAGTTCCACCGCGTCGCCATACTTGGAGGATCTCCCAACCTCACTCTCCTCCTTGTCCCTGGACGCTCCTCACCGCCGGACGCCGCCTCCTCGCCTCCTGATCATCCTCCTCGGAAGGTTCATCTTCTTTCCTCTCTTTTTTCCTCCGATTAATCGATCAATCTTCACTTTTTCTCTTGTTAATCGGCTCATAGTTTGTGAATAGATCCTAGAGGATACTCCCATTATCTTCTTCATAACCTTGATTGTCGGATTAACCCACATTTTTGGGATTTCCTGTGCTTTGGTAAAAACCCTAGCTTTTGTTGTCTCGCCGACTAACTTGGCGTGTTGCGTCTTGATCACCCGACTACCATGGATCGACCGCCAATCGCCTCACTGGCCATCCGCCCGACATAAAAGCTTCTATTTTTATCGAGTTGATCATCCTTACTTCCAATCATTTCACTCTTTGGTTGTCTTGTCCACTCTCCAGTGTTCATGGCAAGGACCAAGACTGTTGCCGATCCCGGTGCTTCTTCGTCTCGTCCTCCTCGCCAGGCTACTCATCGTCCTCCAGTTGAGCATTCCGATAGCGACGAAGCGGACTCTTCGCCGTCCTTATCCTCCGTACCTAGCGCCAGTGAGCATTTGAACGAAGAAGATGATGCTAATTTAGAGTTTGTGCCTGAGCCTCGTGTGAATCTTCACGCAATCCGAAATGATGATTTCAAGCAACTCAGAATGCAGTCTCCTTATGAGCAACCAAGGTCAGCCAAAGATGAGAGATTTCACACTCAATTCCAGGAAGATTGCTACAATCAAGTAGTGCTTCACAAGCAGTTTGCAATCCAGAAGTACATAAATTGGACCTATCTCAACGAACAAGCCCGGTATGCAACTTTGTACACTCGCTTTAATGTCTTTGGCTTGGATGGGTTTGTTAGCATCAAGTGCAACTTCAATGAGGAGGTAATCCGTCAGTTCTATGCTACTATTTACATTCCATCCTCCTTGGCCACTGTGACTTGGATGACAGGCTCGACGCGCTACACGGCCACCAAGCGTCACTTTGAGGAGGTCCTTAATCTGCCAGCACGTGAGTATGTTAAGATCCATCTTGAGCCCAGCCGCAGACTCGGAGCGATTCTGCCTATGAGCCTAATGTTAGAATTGTCCCTGGTAAGGTTACCGGTTTGAGACCTCTCCCTAGTGTTATTAACATAATTATCAGGGCCACCATCTTGCCTAGGAGTGGAAATAATGATGCTATTAGAGGACATGCATGGAACGTCATAGATTATGTGATGCAAGGAAAGAAGTTTGATATTATGCACTTAATCTTGACCGAAAGGTAATCTGTCACACTGATTTAGGAAAGAGGATGTATTATGCTCCTTACATCATGATGCTCATTTTGAGGACCACTGACTTTGATGGTACCACTCCTTTTCCTCACAAACAGTACAAGCCAGAGGGTGACCACCAGAGAGATTTGAGGAACAGGCCTCTTCACCCAGCTTGTCGACGCCTCGCCTCTCCTCGGCCGCTCCTCAGCAGCAGGGTGGACTTGATCCAGTCTTATTAGAGGTTCTGCATACTGGCATCAACACGATTGTATCTCGCTTTGATGCAGTGGATCGTCGCCTAGAGGTTTTGGATCATCGCATGGATTCTTTGGAGAGCACTACTCAGTCTTTGGACTCTCGCCAGACAACAGTGGAACAGTCCAACTCTCTTGTGCTTCAGCGTTTAGATCAGATGGTTGGCTTGGTTTCAGGTATTCAGTCCGACATGGCTGAGATGACCACTCGCGTCTCGTCGATCGAAAGCAGATCGTTACTTATTCTCGGCGTCGACGCATTGATCCTCCTACAGCCCCTACGACATCGACTGCAGCTCCTCCTCCTCCTCCTCCTCCTCCCCCTATTGCGTAGCTTTTGGTAGTTGATGCCAAAGGGGGAGAAGTGCTAGTTGGTCCTATATATTTATATATCTATTAGTTATGGTTAATGAATGCTTGTTGGACTTCTGTCTGTGGTCTTTTGTGTGTAATAATTAGAGGATAAGCTTATTACTCTATTTTGCTATCTTTGTAAGCTTATTGAACCTCTTAATATATATGGACGCTTAATGCTTTACCGTCTATGAGCTTGATTGAATGATATGTACTTATATGCTTGTAATCGATTCAATGTTATCTTGATGAACTTGTTGGTTAATCTTGTGCTAATTTTACCCTCTTGAAATGATGTTTATAATGTTATATATTGTTACAGTTCCTCAAGTTCTATCATGTAAAAGAAACTCCGCCAAAATTCTCTAAAAATCTCTACTTGTGCTTGCAAAATTCTCTACCTTTTATGCACATGTTTAGGGGGAGCTTTCTTTAAACAGGATTTAGCAAGGAAATAATTCTCAAAACTCATTTAAAGCTTATTGCAAGAATTATTTAGTTGTTAAGTCATAAATAGAATATACACTCACTGTATATTCAAAACAATAATTCTTTCACATATTAAGTGTGTTGTCATCAATTACCAAAAAGGGGGAGATTGAAAGCATCTAGGCCCCTAAAAATTGTTTTGGTAATTAATGACAATATGTGAATATGGGATTAACGTATTTATTGAGTATGTACAAGGTTAAGTCCCATTGGCGCTCTTGATGATCAGAAATTGCACGCGAAAGGTTTACATGAAGATCTTACGACTCAAAGGCAAGGTACAATAGTCTAGGATCTTTTGATTTTACCGGTCTTAGGTGAATTGGTTGAAGACGGATTATAGGCTAGACAAATTGCACTATAAAGAGGGTGCAAGAATTGAGTACCTTGAAAGTAAACGATGCCACAACCGCTCAAATCTTACTTGGTTTTATCTTGGATTTGTTTTTGCTTTGCCTCAATTTAAATTTGTGAATTTCGTTGAGGCCGGATCGACCGACGTTATTGGCCGGATGATCAGATTGCGGACCAAAACGGCGGTCAACATTTTCCAGTGAGGTGCTGTTTTCTGGTTTTGCTAAAATTCTCTAGCCCGGACTGACCGACGGCATTTCTTGGGATCGACCGCACCAGTGCAGGACGCGTCAACATTTTCCAGAGAAGGTTTTCGGTTGAAAATGCCAGCCGGATCGACCATGAGTAATTGTCCGGACTGACCGCACCCCCGGGTTTTGGTTGCGGTCAGCTTTTTCCAGAGAGTTTCCAAAAAAGTATTCCGTTTTTACAGAGGCGGATGACGCGTGCTTGCTCATGGACCGACCGACCCTCCCAGAACGGCTATATTTAAGTGCATTAAATGCGTAATACGACCGTTACAATAACCGAGGCGGACCGATCAAGACCGATGCTCTGTGGATGGACGGGCTCATCAAAAATTAGGAATTTCGTGTCCAACGGCTAGTGGAGTGGGTGGAGGCTATAAATACCTCCCCCACTGCCACTAGAAAGGTTGTTGAGCCTCATTTAACATCTCTTGAGCCCTTTGTATTGTTTCCTACTAATTGAGAGCATTGATTTCTATTTGCAAAGGTAGTTGAGGTCCCTCTAAAGAGCATTCATTGTGTTTGATAAATTGTGGCATTTAGAGCGCTTTCAAGTGAAGAATTCTTGCTCTATTACTCTTGGAGATTGCCGTCTCCTAGACGGTTTAGAGTTGGGTTCGGTGATCTTCTCAAAGGAGATTGTGAGAAGGCCCGGGCATATGTGAAGGTTGGAGCTCGCCTATCCGGAGAGGAGAAGAGCTACCTCTAGTGATCGAGAAAGGCTTAATTGTGGAGCCGGCTTGAATTGATCAAGCTCCTCAACGTGGATTAGTGAAGACCAAGCAAGTCTTCGATACCACGGAAAAACTTCCTTGTGTCATTGTGGTTATTTCTAGTCTTTACATTTCCGCAATTATAATTCTAGCTTGTCTATTGTGATAAATTGCTTAGCTAGAATCATATCTTGTTTAGTCTAAGTTAATAATTGGATAATCTTGTTAATTTGTTAAAAAGTTTAAAAACCTCCTATTCACCCCCCTCTAGTCGGTTATCCTTGATCCTACAAGCCGGTGCGCCCCTCGCCTTCGCCAGAGGACCCCCGGAGCTCGTCGCCGTCGTCAACCCGGCTCGCGACGCTTCTTCCGCCATGCCGCCTCCATCCTCTCTTCGTCGCGTGGGTGGCGATTAGAACCGCCACGCTTCTCCTCTTCCTTATGCACACTCGCCACCGCACAACAGATGTAGCGACCATGGTTCTCGTCGTGCTGCGCCGCCGGCCACGCGCCGGCGCCATCAAGACGCCACGCGGGCGCCACGTCGCCGGTTTTGCTGACGTGGCGCACGGGTGGCACAAGCCTCACCACGTCACCACCACCCCACTGAGCCCAAAATTCCGTGGGCCTGGTCCATGTGGACCGTGTGTATGACACATGGGCCCACTTGTCAGAATTAGTTTAAATTCCGAATAAACTCAGGGCTGATGTCAGCATTGCGCAATAAACTAGATTTCCTTTAGAAAAATAATTCAGAAAATGGATTAAATTGCAGATTTAGGCTTTAAATTTATAAAATTCATATCTTTTGATTCTTAACTCCAAATTAGGTGATTCCAATTTCTAAAATCTTATAAAATTAATATCTAGCTAAATAAAATATAAATATTTGATTTGGAGTAGGTTTAAACTGTCTGTTTGAATTTAAAATAAATTAAACTACAAATTTAGGATTAAAATTGTAAAATTCATATCTTTTCAACCCTAATTCCAAATTGAATGATTCAAATTGCTGGAATCCTAGAAAATTATTATCTAGCTATATAAAATAAAATTATTTCATTTGGATTCAGTTTAATTTGTCTTGTTGAATTTATTTGAATTTCGATTGATTTGTCGTATTTTCACGTTTAGACTACGACGATTCCGGGGAATTTGATTCTTCCGAAGATTTAGAATTTCAAGACTTCAGTGAAGACAAGTTACACTTTGACCATGTTGCACCTACTATTTTAAAGTTATTTAAATTCAGTTTTCAAATTATTAAATGCATGCATATTTCTATTCAAGTATTTCAAATTCCTGTTTAAACAATTAGCTATTCCAACTGTCTTTGTATGGCCAATTTGGATATTGACATGTCATTCCTTTGTCACCACTAGATAAACTAGTATGGTAAAAACCCAAATGCTTAGCAAATGCTTAGACCATGATTACCAGTTTTGGGGAGTTTAGCCAAATCATTTTAAATGGATTTAAAAATCTGAATCTATGGTATTGTTTTACCATGGAAGCTTATTAAAGGTGGTTTTACTAAATAAAATTAAAAATGGTTTGAACTTGGGCGAAACGGATGAATGGTGGGTGCAGGTTTATGCACGGGTTTAATCTGGTTAGGATTAAAGCCCAGGGTTTGCTTTGAAAGACGCCCAAGTCAATTAAGGACTGGCCTTTGAGCGTTCCTTTGCTATGCCTTACCGTACCACCACACATCCTGTATGGGCAGGACCTGGCTTATTAATTTGGGATACCTCGTAGACATTCGTGCCATATTGTATGAGTGGGTGTCGGTTAGACTATAGTCCCACCTGGCGCAAGAGGGGGCCCTGAACCTGCGGATGGTTAGTCCAAAGGGGGCGAAACCTTACCGAGCATGAGTACTTTGAGGTAGATCATTGTAACGGCCTTGTGATAATTGCTTTGTCACACGCCTTAGGAAGCGTGGATTGGCCGACTCAAAGAGCAAATTATCTCGTGTGGGTAAAGCTGTACAAACTCTGCAGAGTAGAAAACTATTCGAATAGCCGCGTCCGCGGTCATGGACATGCTAGCAAAGCCACTTTGAGTTAGACTTGTTTTTGGTTTTAAAATGATTTCAACAGATGTTTTCAGGATGGTTAGTCCTGTGGGGAAAATTGGGCGGTTAGCCATTGTGATTGGAGGATATCCATCACCTTTGTTGGAGGTTATCCACATTATACATTTGTCATTAAATTTATGATTTTAAATACTGTATGAAAATGGCCTTGCAATCTATTATGACTATTTAAATTAAAACTGTTGCTTTACGCAAAATAACCCTGCCAATGTCCTTTGTTTACCTTATGCATGCATTACAATTCAATATTGGGTGTAACTTGCGAGCACGGTAGTTGTGCTCATGCTTGCTTTATGCAACAAAATTTCAGGAGAAGACTACTATCAGGACGGTGAGGACACCGACGCCTAGGCTACGCCTCCAGACGATTGCCTGTGGCGGATCGTTCTGGCCTACTACTACTACTGTTTTTACTTCCGCTGTGTTATTTACTCTTCTATTTGGCTTCATGCCCAATTGTATCGAACTCTGATTTACTATTAATGCAATGCGAGATTTGGTTATGTTATCATTTTTGTAACTGTGTACACCGGAAATCCTGGACTGGTGTATGAACACAGAGGGTTCGGGATCTTTCGTTCCCGGGTCCGACAAAAACCAAGAGAATGAACCCGTCAAATTCCAAGAAAAATGCTTAACTAAGTATAAACAAAACACCAAATACTACTCACATTTTCATTCCTCGGGCACTTGAAGAACTTCTTGCCCGGATTGGAGCTCGTCCGGGAGGTGCGCTCCACCACTGACGTCTAGCAAAGGGGGCACTACACCAAAGGGAGTCTACCACTCCGCGAGTGCACGTCGGGCCTCACGCACGCCGATGAAGACGACCCGGAGATTGAACCACCCGCCATGCCCGCCATCGACCAAAACCCAGACGCCATCGTGGCCGATAGAGTTTCACAGCCAGCATGATTGGGGAGAAGGAGAGAGCGAGTCCGAGTCGGGTAAGGAGCAACCTAAATGGTCCGTCTTAGCCAATTTTGACCGAAGGGCAAAAGTGACAATTCGCGTGTTTTCTCTCTCCCCTCCGGCCGGGAAATGATAAAATATGGGGCTCGGTGTCTTACGGCAAAATTACAGCTTTTGTCAGTGCGTTCCGGCGAAACCAAGTATTTTGGGTGTTCGTTAGCAAAAGCTGTCAATCTGGAATATCCTGTAGCCAATTTTTCATTTTCTTTTCTTCTAATGAAGTTCATCGTAACCACTATTAGTGAATGAATGGGATGCTCTAAATTCATAGTTTAGATTTTTCTTATCAAATAAGCCGATCTGACAGAACACCTATCATTCATGTTTGTTGCATTATGTTTTACATCAGAAGCTAGGCCATTAGGCACCTAAGGTTATAGTTATCTCATAAATATTTCTAGTACTAGCTGTAGTGTTTTACAGCTACAGTATGATCGAGAGAATGTCGCACGGCCACCAATGCGATTGGGATGGCGTCACTACCAACCACAGGCAGGTGGGAGGGAGAGGGAAAGGTAAGTTGGGGTGCTGGGACAGGAACAAGGGCGATTGCCTGATGCGGGCGGTTGGTGTTGGTTCACTAGGGTGATGGATCGGCACCTGGAGCTCACGTGACCCTGGTTACACGAAGTAAAGTGAGACTACAGGAGTATTTTGTACTGGTACTAGTAGCTCTTGGTCTAAGCCTCGCCTTAATTAATTAGATTGTGGTTAGTTTGGTTGGATCAGTTAATTGGCAGCCTATGACCTCAGCAATAGTTACAGCATGCATACACGGCTTGTGTTATCCTGGCCCATTAATTAAGTTCTAAAAGATTAATAAGTCCGAAACATCATATAATACTCTAGCAGCTTCTAGTGCCGGACAAATTAAGTACGTACATAAAATTGTTAGAATTTATAAACAAGAAAAATACCTGCTAATATAGCTGCAAATGACAACAATCAACAACGCTAAAACGTCTTCAAAAATTAAATCGACAGAGAACCAGAGAGCGATAGAGAAAGAGAGAGAGAGAGAAACTAAATCACACTCGACATTTCACCTCCATCAGTCGCTGTCGCCTTTAGTTTTATTCCCCGTCCGCCATACGGTCGAGCTGGAAACGTATGGCCACGGTGCGAACGAAGTTAGAGCATGCTTAATCTAGTAAGGGCATCTCCAATAGTTAGAGATAACCTTGTCTCTAACATATGCTATATCATTTTTAGAGACAACATTTCCAATAGAGTTTCTAGCACACTCTCCAACATTTATATTTTATAATTTTCCTTTGAAACGGGGCTACATGTCAACTAGAGTAGATTAATATATCATGTCTTGTTTCGCGTGTACGACAGTCTCTTCAGGAAGAAACGAACTGTGCTCTCTCCTCCCCCTCTCCTCTTCACGTAGGATTTTGTTGACGTGATATAACTAAGAGACGACAATAAATACACTATTGGAGATGCCTAAGACTTATTTTGGGTGACCCGGGATGGGACAATATCCCAGGGCTCATCCACAGTGAAGCACACGCCTAATCAGCTGGGGCCCGGCCACCAATCGAAAGGAAGTAAAGGCTAGAGAAGATACACTGTTATTACAACACCGGAGAGTAATATCTCGCAAACCATGTATGCACAGCTGATGAAGCTGACTCCATATGACTCGCTAGATTATTAAGGTTTAGGTAGCTGTTTGGATGCACCAAATTAAATAGATCTAGCGCACTACTCAATTTGACATAGTACTACCTGAGTCCTGAGGAAAAAGTGACCTGATCATCTCCATTTCCATCTCCCACTGCTTCGGCGACAGTAATGGCAGGGAAGGAGACAACTGATCATATGTATAGCTAGGCACAGTCACAGACATGACTTCTTCTTTCTTCAACCTCGGGGCACCAGCAGTAGGAGCCGTTGGGGAAGAAAGCGAAGCTTTCGTGAAATCGAGCACTTGTGAAGCAGTTCTACTTGAGCTGGGTTGATCTGGGAACGACGTATCGCATGTATGCTCGTCGATGAGGGTGACCATGAACAGGGGAGGGTTGCTGTTGTTTTGTTGCTGCATGTATTTCTTTGCTGGGCACTTATGGTCATCACTGTAACCACATCTGTAGTATAGCCTGCAAATAGCCGCAAGCCTATGAACATGTAAACATGTGGCATTTTTATGTGTGCTTAGTTTTTTTCTAGAACAAACAATAACTTTTACTGAGAAAATACACATTAAATATTTATTAGGGAGGGAAATTACGAGATTTCATGTAAACATGAAAACTATAAAAACTTCCTGAAATGCAAATGATGCACGTTTTCTGATAGAATTTAGGAGAGGTGCAAGTTTTTTACCTTGTTGACACAATATCTACTTCTTAGATGAGTAACAAGTTATATTGAATTTTGGTCAAAGTTTCATATTTCCTTGCACTCAAATTACCACATTGACTAGACTTTCGATGAGATATCAATATAAATTCACGATCTAAACGAGTCAATCCATATTAGCAATCTTTTTGTTCTCCGCCGTTGAATCTTGTATGTAAATAATGACTTGGTAACTATAGTACGTACGTAAATGTTTGCCTTGTTTTTAAGAATTAACATAATACGGATCGTTGTGTTAATTACTTTTTCTAGTCTTCCAATCAGACGAAGATAATCTCCTGAAATGAACTTAATAAGCATGCATGATCAATTTTTGTGCAGCTACAACTATTACAAAGGGACAATATATATGGTTTTATGATCCACAGCAGGGATGCAAATACCGGTACCGGCCGGTATAATACCGACAAAACCTTCGAATTACCGGATTTTTCTCGAAAATTCTGAATTTCTTTATGGGGTCAAATTTTCAAATGTGTTATTTGGAACATGTAGATCGAAGAGTCTAAAACAAGCCTATTTCAATGGTAAATATTGCATTTGAGGGGGGATTAGGGGTGAAACCAGGCTGGCAAATACCGACAAAATTGTTTTCGCCGCTCCACACACATACACAAAAAGAAATATGTCTAGCTAGTATAACATTTACTTTGGTGAAATTAAGAATAACATCTTATATATGTGGTGTAGGTTCAGCTTCGGTTGATAGCGTTTGGAAGCATAATCTAGCTACTCACTGCAGGATGTGGCTTCTCCGTCTTTCTTAGGGAAGTTAAGGCCTAATTAATTTGTACTAAGCCCAAAAGGGGCCTATATCAACCAGTGTTCCAAATTTCGGCCGAAAATCTGCAATTTCGAATTTACTAGTGGGGCCGGTAGGAATGCAAACCGGTTCCAAAAAAATCGGTTTGGATTAATTTTGTCCAAATAAATCGAACTTGCTTGAATTTTGCTCGGATTTGATTTTTTTTAATTTAAAATCTGAAAAATTCAAATCCGAAAATTTTGATTTTCGGCCTTACCGCCCCTCCCCCCTCTAAACAATTGTTTCCAGTTTGAAAAACCCTGATATCAACCATAAATTTTAAAGCAAATAAGGCGAGGTGATGATCCATGACAAGCAATTTTAGTTATCACAAATGCTTTAGAATTGAAGTACATTAAAGTTTTCACTCTTTAAATTATTCTCTCACTAGAGAAAGGTGTACTAGTGACGATAAAGGGATTTTTCTTACTTTTCGTTGTTAATCCACAGGAGGAAATCCTTGCGCTATATCCATAAGCTAATGCCAAATCAAGTACAGAAAGTGAATTAGAGAGCTCGGGAGGGATGAAACTCCCATCAAAAGATATACCTTGGAAAATCAGCATTGAGGATCTTCTTCTCGCCATATTTCCTCCAGTGGAATCGATCATTTTCTGGTGTTTCAGTCAGTATCTCCTTGCTGAATAACAAGTGGAAGAACTAAAATGTAACTTCACTGCATCACCTTGTGCAAAACTTTCCTAGCTAACCTTGAGATATGAATCCCGGTACGAGTAGAAACAAACATATATTACATCATGCCTCACCAGGTGAACTGATAAAACAAGATCTACCTAGAAACACCTTAATTTCTTTCCTTCCTTTTTTCTTTTGAAAGGCAGATCTAGAAATCTTACGGCATAAATATATTAATCGTTCCATTTTCATTATTGCCCTCAAAAGCAAGCTAACTAAGGGAGCAAATGGAGTAGTAACAGTGACACGAGTAATTAGCTGCTCACTGAAACACAGATCTGCTAATACTAATTCTTCTCTCCTGCGCAGACCCCCACAGATATGCATGCTATAGTGCCATACTACCTACTGTAGTGTAGCAAAACACGAGCTTTTTGGCACTCACATTGGAAGCTCCTCTCCCTGCCTGTCCCGCCGGTGCTTCGCCTTTCTGGTATGGGCGACGGCACCATTTCTTGCCCCGACGCCGCCATCGGAGGCGCAGGCAGCAGGCGCAGCATGGGCCACCCCCGCGGCATCGGAGGAGGAGCAGTGCTTTCTCTCGGACTGGAGGACGGAGAGCGACGACGCGAGGGCCATGGAGATGTCGCTTATGTTGGCCAGAGCGGCGTCTCGGCGGTCAAGCTCCGGGATGAACTCCACCTGCTGTCTGAGCAGCGCCGCCAGCTGAGTGCCCCTCCATAATTCCTGGATCACCGCGTCCCTCTGGTCGGAGGGCGGCGGCGGCGATGGCATCTCGGACTTAGGCGGCATATATTGCCATGGGGAAAATTACTCTTCAGGAGGAGGTGCAGATGATATGTGAACTGGGGGTTTGTACCGGGGGTTGTTCGATACTTGGAGAATGGGTGTAGAGCAAGGGTTGGCCGTTGACCTGGGCAATGTTACGATTAAGAGTCCGTACGGGTTTTATTTTGACGCTAGAAAACTCTATCGACGAAATTTCATTCATAATCGGCGGTTATCAGCGTTATCGATGTGGCCCGATAAAATTTCACGCCGGACAAAAAAAATCAGATTTTCTAATTTTCATCCAAATTCCAATTTCAATTCAAAATTTAGATAAATTTCGTCATTATATCTGAAAAAATGGATTTCAATTAAAAAAATTTGTCCGAAATTTTGACGAAATATCCGATAACCGGCGGTTACAGGTTCTGTCGGTGGGCTCTGATAAAATTTTCGAAGCGATATAGTTTTCCATGAATAGACGTTAATAACTAAATTGTCTATCGACTAAAGAGTATGTATGCATGTTTATTAGGTGAAAAAAAAGATATGCTCATATATCAATCCAATCTTGAAAGTGTTTGCATCCGTGCATGTGTTCCCCTAAGTGCCTTGTTGTACAATGGACCATAAAATATATGGGGGGATTGATCAGTGCTATATCATGTGCATGCACGCCTACATGGACGACAACGACGTCTATAGTAAAAGAGAAGAGTAGCACTTAATAAACCATAGACAAGAAAGGTTAATCTATCAGGGCATGAAAATTTTGTATCAGGACACGAAATAATTAGCCTGTAAGCAAATTTGGTACTATAATTCACCAGTTTCTTAAACAAGGGGTGGCTTGTGGGATAGAAAATAAATTTTGAGGTCGTGTTCTCATAGATATATAAAATGAAGTCTCCACGTTATTAAAAATCTTCGATGTGCAGAGAAACTGGTTTTTCTATTAAAAAAAAGTCAATGTAGTAGATACAACTCTAGATTCAGCGGTGGCTGTAGAAATTTATAAAATCAATACATCAACATCCATCTCACCTAAAAAAAACACAAAACATACTTGCTTTCGGCCGCCTAGTACCAGAAGTCAAGATTGATCTTGGCATAAAAATTTGTCTCTCTAGTTTAATTGGTCCATCATTACCGTAGAAAAGGTCATCACAGACGGTACAAAAATATCATCACAGACGGTTTCGTGAGCCGTCTGAGTTTATGGGTCAGTAATAATATGATGTCATCACAGACAGTTTTCGAATCGTCTGTGATAACTTATGTATCACAGACGGTTTGTAGATGAAACCGTCTATAATAGCCGATGTATCACAGAAGTTTTGTCCTAAGGAACCGTCTGTAATATTCTTTTGTATTGCTAAATCTATTTCTGTTTATTGGCTAGCCTCAGGAAATGCTAGTCATGCCCTCTGAAACAAGCAGAAACACAACAAGTACATGACATAGTTGCAAAGTTATATAATTACTTATTATACTTGAAATAGAATATCTTAAATATAAGTATGCGATGTTCAGCAATTCAACATCTTAGGAAACTATTTCAAATGAATGACATAGTTGTAGTAAATATGCATGCTTGGTAGAAATGACTGTTAGAGTAATAAAAGTTGCTTTAAAATGTAAAACCATTGGTACAAATGATACTAAGGGTAATTAGTGGCATGTAGTCTTTCGGACCATCATTTCCTAAGCATGCTTGGTAGTAATGTACACTACTACAGTAAAGTTGATTGATGGTACAATCAGTAATGAAATGTGGATTGCATGTCCTGTGCAAATACAATAGTTCTTCATCTTTCATTGAATTTACATATATTTCTGCATGTGGATTGAGAAATTCACTACAACATAAACACCCCTTTAGCAACGCATATATGCGTTGGTCGAAGTCCAAATAAATGTTGTTAGGGTTTATACCAACGCATTTAGTATGTGTTGCCATTGAGGCCGTTGCCAAAGTCTGTGACAACACATATACAAGCGTTGGTAACATGTAAATAAAAGCATTGTAAGGTTGCAATGCATATTTTGATATAGTGGCAACATATATATATGCGTTGGCATTGAACACTAGCAAATCGCTTTCAGGATTGTTTATAACGCATTTAATCATTGCAAAAGGTGTCTTTTTCATGTTCAGGTCGGACTTATCAATTAGGGCCCACGGGGTTAAACAAAACACACATATCAAAGTGTATAACAAAAATTTTTCATTGACATCAATAAAAAAATTGTTTCATTACAAAGAATTTTCAACTGGCTTCACATGTCTGGACTCGAGACATGCATAGTTGGTACCATCATTATCTAATAACATAATACGCCCTAAAACATAAATGTAAGTACATGTCTATACTTTTAGTAGAAAGTCTTCATTCTCTATGCCCCTGTGGTTCTATAAAAAAATTCTTCATTCCTCAGCATTCTCCATTCTACACACAAGTTTGTCGAACAGTCCAAACCATCAACATATCTTCTCAATCTGAAAAGAGAAATAAACACTACTACAGAAAAGGCTTTCACAGACGGTTCAAAAACGTCATCACGGATGGTTTTGTGAGCCGTCTGAGTTTATGGGTCAGTGATGACATGAGGTCATCACGAGCGGTTTTGAACCGCTCGTGATGCATACTTTCCGAGCGGTTTGTGGTTCAAACCGTCTGCGATAATAATATCACGACGGTTTCATCCACAAACCGTCGTGATAAGTACATATCACGAGCGGTTTGTGGTGAAACCGTGCTCGATGACTTCTCTATAAAGCCCCAGCGGTGGCGCTTGTACCATTAAATCGGCATCATATATATATTATATATATATTGTTCATAGTCTCTCGGCCACTTTGGGGATCGTCCACATGACATGAGAAGGATGAGGCGGTAGCCACGGGCAACCTCATTGAGCCCTGCAAGTTTAAAAAGTATGGATGCAAGGAGACCGTCGGGACATCCAATTACTGGATTGGGCGTCGTTATGTTGAAAGTGTCGTTGATCTTGCAGTACTCCGATTGGGAAGTGGCACCATGTATTAGCAAACTAACCATTCTTGAGCATGTAATCGTCTTTAAACCCAACAAGAACACCAAGCAACCATTCTCATATTTCAAAAGAATTCTCAACTTGTTGCTTGGTGTTCTTGTTAACTTTAAAGACAATTACATGCTCAAAAATTGTTGGTTATCGATAGATGATGCCACTTCCCACCGAGTAGTTACGATCAACGCCACTTTCAACATAGCGACGCCCAATCCGTAATTGATGTCCCGACGCCTCCTTGCATCCATACTTTTTAAACTTACAGGCTCAATGAGGTTGCCCGTGGATACTATCTCATCCTTCTCATGTCATGTGGATGACCCCCTAAAGTGGTCAGGACTACTTAATAATATATATATGATGCCGGTTTTAATGGCACAAGTAGCCACTGCTTGGAGACTTTATAGAGAAGAGATTATGAATGGAATGGTAGGACGTACCTGGTACGCAAGAGGTAGGAGAACTTGATGACCGGCATGAACAAGGGGACTATTAATATGAACTAATTATCAATTCAATTTCAGCATAAGACTATTGACATCATTACATCACAGAGCAAGGGGACTATTAATATGAACTAATTATCAATTCAATTTCAGCATAAGACTATTGACATCATTACATCACAGAGCAAATGGACTATTAATATGAACTAATTATCATTGAGCAGTTCATCAGCAAGAGAACAAGACCAAGGGTGTCCAAACCCACCACACCAGTAGTAGCCCTCGGCATCCATCGCAGAGCACTAGCTAGCCATTTTTATCACAGAGCAAGAGGGGTAGAGATAGAGAGGGAGTAAGGTAGGGTGATACCTTAGTACAGCGCAGCCATGGTGGTGACCCCACCACCAGCACAACCCTCATCCATTTCCTTTACCTTGCATAAATCACACAAACATCAGGACACAACTTAAGGCTCAAGCATAAAAATCAAACTCAACAAAAGACATTAAGCTAACAACTGATCTAGAGGAGAATAGAGGGAGGATGGGGAAAGCGAAGACCGGCCAGGGCCCTAGCGGGGCGCAACGGGGTCGGGTGGCGGCAGCGGTTTGTCGGCGGCGGCGTCGAGGTGGGGAGGAGCGAGTTAGGGCGGGCGCAAACCCTAGCGGAGCTAGGGAGTGACGAGTTTGGGCGTCACCAGTGGTTGTAACTGTGACGCCGCAAAAGACACTCTTATCGTCATTTAGTGTCTTGGCGGTGTCACCAGTATGCCTGGCAACCGTCGGCGACGGGAAGAATGGCGGCGTTAGCAGCGACGGGGAGGGGAACGAACGAGAGTAAGGCCGCTGAGGAGTGACGAGTTAGAGCGCAAACCCTAGCGGCCGGCCGGGCTAGCTCCTACTTATAAAGAGACTTATCACAGACAGTTCTATTATGGAACCGTCAGTGATAATTATCACAGACTGTTCCATAATAGAATCGTCTGTGATATGAGACATATCACAGACGGTTCCATTATAGAACCGTCCATGATATGTCCCATATCATAGACGGTTCCATAATGGAACTGTCTGTGAAATGGTTTTTTCTCAAGTATATTTATCTTGTATATACACTTACATGACATGAAGAAATTACATGTTTATATTAAAAAAAAGCAGAAACCTATAATTAAACAAGGTTTTTCTAGTGGCGGAGGTAGGCTGCTATCTCCATCTGCAATACTTCATAGGCGACGATGTCGGCATCGGACGGTTCCTGATCATCAGCGAACAAAGCCTGAAATGCGTCCACCCGCTGACGCGCTCGTTCGAGTGTCTTCCGAAGACCCTCAGACTGTTGAACCAAGAAGAATTGAGCCCATAGGCTCTCTTCCCTTGCTTGAGGGGTCTCGGCCTGGTGGACTCGGTCGCCTGCCACCTCGATTACACAGTCCAAGTGACGGTAAGCCTTCGAGGCGTGCAACGTCGTTTTGGAGGACTACGTCGATGACGCGATAAACTTCGCCAAAAGTGGGAGATCACCGGAAGACACGGCGGAGGAGGATGTCAAGGCGGCGGAAGGTGGCGTCACCGCTCACGCAAATTCTCCGCCGGCAGAGAGTGAAGACACCGTTGATCAAGCAGGTGTTCTTCCGCAAAGACGTTCAACTTACACCGAGAGAGGTGCTCGACAAAGTCGCGCCAGAAGGCCATCAATGCCGCGACAAGGAAGAGGCACCATTTACGTTTTTTATAAGTATGTGGGGATGATCATCTTGGATGGCGGATGATCCTTTTTATAAAACAAGGAATAAATTCGGAGCGTGAGACGAAGAGACGCATCGGGGAGCCAAAGCAGATCGATGCGATGAAAAGACGATCGGGGAGCCGGGCGGATGGCGGCGAAACGAGCGCGCCGGCGATGAAGAAACTCACTTTGTGGAGTCAGAGCGATATTATCACGAGCGATTATTGTTAAGAACCGCTCGTGATACTAATTAATATCACGAGCGGTTCTTGTTTAGAACCGCTCGTGCTACTTCACTGACGGTTGTGTTTTAAAACCGTCGTGATTCTAATTAATATCACGAGCGGTTCTTGTTGAGTAATAGTGCGTGATACTTCCTGACGGTTTTCAACATGAACCGTCGTGATATTACTCTTCACGAGCGGTTTTAAGCGCTGACCCGATGCCTGAGCGGTTTCTAAACCAAAACCGTCTGTGATTGAATGTAGTACCGACGGTTTTGGTCAACCGTCTGTGATGAGGCGTCCAGTATTAGCCTTTTTGTAGTAGTGAAAGTTCTTTTAGTGTATTATTAAAGTAAAATATAACATTCCAACTCTTCCAAACAGATGCAGGTGTTTATGTGCATCCAAGGAAAGGAAAGTACCTGATTTTGATTTTTCTTGTTTTTCACATGAGCTCCAACGCACTTACAAGTTACTAGAGAAAGCTCAAAAGAATTGCCATCTTGATCATAGGAGTGGATTCTTTAAATACGTATTTGTAAATGAAAAAGTTAGCTACTCGGAAAGATCCCCATCATCAGGCCACCATGAAAACCAGACAGCAAACAACAGCACCCACTTCTTTTTAGTTCTTGGAGAGCAAACACATGGTGCTCACACCAAGCAGCTTACTGATGCAGCCACCATGGCACACGCACCATGACGTCATCCCGGGTCGCCAGACAGCAAGCTTAGCTCTGTTCCTGTGCACATAGAAAAAGGCAACCACAATGCACTCGAAGCCGCGTTAGGTGAAGAGGATAAGACCACCTTGCGAATCGACATCAATAACCTTATCACAATGCCAATTCAAATTTGCGGTCAAACAAACTCATCCTCCTCATTTGAAGCTTTTTGTGGAAGCGCAGTATTTGGTTGCTCTGTTGGTGGGGCATGCAATTGGATGCACAATGGAGCGATGTGAGCTCGAAGTTGAGATTCCAACTCTGTTCCCTCTAGTTCTTCGGTTCCGCTTCTAGTTCATCCCGCAAGTTTTTCGGTCAATGGGTATTAAGTACAACAGAAAAAGAAGTCATAAACTCAAGATTATACAACTTAAATGGCTACAGTGAGTTACTGGTCAAAATCGTGAAGCTCCAAGAGGAGCCGATAAAGCATCTTGTATTTGTTTCAAGTTTTCACTGTTTGTTAATTTCATCCATAGTCTTGTCGACATCATCAATATTTCTCTGAGGATATGATTAATAGTCATTTTGAAACATCGGTTCCTTGAAACAATTAGGGGTAAACCCTACAATTAAAATTGACTCAAAACAAATACTCACGTTGCCTTTTGCATTGCTTTCATAGCTCTGACCCGTCCTCAATGCATCAACAGTCTCTGTCGTAGCTTTAGCAGCTTCTAACATGATCATCTATATAACAGGATTGCTATATGATATACATGCATCACATGTAGTGAACAGAAAAACTCAAAATGGTAAGTAGGAACTCGGAGGTAACATGGTCATGGATTCTCAACTGAAAATTTCCAAGCTATTCAATTTGCTGCTCATTATATAGAGCAGTACAAACAAGCCTGGATTCAATCACCAAATGAGCAAATCAACAGTAAAGATGCTATCACGAAAGCAACCGATATGTAAGTAAAATCGAAAGGAAAAGGAGCATACATATGTGCTCCCAGTTCTTTGACATCATGCTGCATGATGAAATCATATCTACCCCCTGATCTAATCGATTCAACAGGGGACTTTGATGTATCCAGAAGAAGTATCCTCTGCCTCTTGGTTTGCATTTCCGTCTGATGTAAGTAAAGCTCTAGCCAAAATTTGTGACAGGAAGAATCAAAGACTTCATAAAAAGAAAGCTAAGGTAAGGCCTAAAAAGATTGCGGCGTCGGGGAAGGGGAGTGGTGGCGGCGGAGGGAGAGGAGCGGCAAGGCAAGGCGGCGTGGGGGGAGGGATCGGGCGGCGGGGAGGGGAGGAGGCGGCGGCTTTGGGGAGGGTGGCGGCGACTTTGGGGAGGGGAGTGGCGGCGGGGAGGGAGGCGGCATGATCCTCCTCCGCGGCGATCTGGCCGCCACCACCGGATCCGCCGCCATGGCCCCTCCACGAGGATCTGGTGAGAGGCAGCTTCGCAGCGCTGCATGGTGTTCTCCGGAGTCGACTTCACGACGCGGGGGAGGAGGCCAAGGGGCGTCTCCGCGTGGGGGAGTGGCAGGGGAGGAGGCGGCGCCGGTTCCACGCGTGGACGTAGCCGTGGAGAGGAGGCGACAACGGCAGATCCACACGGGGGTGAGGCCAGGGGAGGAGGAGGCGCCGGATTCGTATGGTGACGAGGCCAGTGGCGGCGGGGAGGTCAAGTTTGTTGGGAGGGGAGGCGACCGGATAGAGGATCTCAAACGTCCTATTGGAGATGGGAGCAGCGTAGTTTTATTTGGACGTGGGAGGTGGTGGGTTAAGCAGGCTTCATATGTGGTAAATAAATTGGCCCTGTAACACATACGTTTTCTGTTGCGAGTTATGCGTTGTTGTATGTATGTTCTTCTTGTAGTGATTACAACTGAAAACGTCGTCATGCCTAGGTAGCATACCATTGGGAGGAGGCGGCGCTTAGGGGAGGAGGAGCACTGGGCTCGAGGAGGAGGCGACGCGTGCTCAGGGGAGGGGAGGAGGCGGGCTCGGGAGGCGGCGACTGCTCGAGGAGGAAGCGCACTGAGCCGGGGAGGAGGCGTCGGGTTCGGGGAGGCAGCAACTCGTGCTTGGGGAGGAGGAGGAGGCGTCGAGGATGACAGCGATGGGGGAGGGGGAGGAGGGAGAGTTAGAGAAACTTAATCGTTTGAGTGGGGGGCGCGGACAAACCCCAGAGTTCGAATATAAATAGGGTTGAACATCACAGACGACGGTTCCAATAAATAACCTTCTGTAATAGCTTATGCTGATGTATCACAGACTGTTGTATTTTATAATAGTCTGTGATACATATCTGTCGGTGTTTTAGAACCGAACTTACGTAAAGATTGTTTGATTTGGGGGGTCTCCTAGAATAGAATCATGCAAAGAGATTGACACGGGAATTTTTATACAGGTTCGGGCCTTCTCCGGAGAGAATAACAACCCTACTCCTGTGTGTGTATGGTATTGAGTGTATACTGAACAATCAGGGAAAAACTAAGACTATTACAGATAGTGCTTGTATTCCTGATGGCCCCTCCTTTCCCCTTTCTCTAGTTGCCGCCTTTTATAGTACGTGAAGGAGCGGCGATTACTCCAGTAAGCGGCGCCTCATCACCTCCTGTAGCGCATGTTGGTAGTAATTACGGTGTATTAATTCCTCCACGTCGCTCATGACTATATACGAGAGATAATGGGGTATTACGTGCCATTATTACGTAGAATAACGGCATATGATGATTGCTTTGAATCCCTTAATCAATAAGACCCACTTATGCGCAGGTTCATTTGATTATAAGGTGGTCGTGGTGACCTAGTCGTAGAGGAATCTCGACTATGAGGTAGTCGTAGCAAGACTTACGACTATGGGATAGTCGTAGCATAACTTACGACTATGGGGGTGGTCGTAGAAGAACTTACGACCATCCATTTGGTTCTTCCTTCATAACATTAAGGGGTACACTCAGGGTTCACATGACGTCATATTTACCTATAATAAAAATTATAGATAAAAGGTAAAATGAGGATTATTATATCCTCGTCATCTAGCCCCCCAGCTTCAAGTGAAAGCAACTTACTTGGTAAAGGGGTTCTAGATGGTCTTACGATCATGAGAGGATCGTAGAAAATGATCGAAGGAAAAACTCTTCGATTGTATACTACTTTGACCAGAAATGTGCTTGGTCAAGAAAATTGCTTACGACTATCAAGTGGTCGTAAAAGCATTTCTACGATCACAAGGTGGTCGTAGTATAGTGATCGAAAGAAGGAACTTTCCGATTATCATTTCCTTTGGTTGAAAAAATCTAACCAAGGAAGTAATTTAAGCTTGAGATGTAAACATAAACTGAATCTCTCGAGCGGACACACTGGGGAATCTCAAACGACGTCAGATTAGCTTTGTCTGTTGAAGCGGTTCAAGGCGACAAGGCGACCCTTGGAATATCACGCCTCGGCTCAAGGTACTGTGATTATATATACTCACGGAGGTAAAACCTAAGATCTTACTTTTCCCCAAATTGCTCCTCTTTGTTCCTCAAGCTCTTGCCTTCTCCGCTTGTAAGTCGTTCTTGCCTTCTCATTGCCACTCCAATTGTGCCCTCTTTTTCGACCCAAAATTTCTGTTTCCGAGAGAGATGGCGAGAAAGTTTCGATTGGGAAGAGTCGGAGATGGATCTGACGAAGATTCAAGCCCTAGTTGTCGCGGGAAGATTCGAGAGAAGACTCTTGTGAAATGGCTTAGGCATTTGGGCAACATTGGCCGTCGAGGAGAATGGGCAAATTCCGTCTTCGGGCTTATTGTGAGTGTGGCCTTCAACGCTGCTCACCCCTTTCTCACCGTTGTGCTCGAGCATTTTGGGGTGGAGTTAGTGAACCTTGGTCCTAACTCTATCACCATCTTGGCGTTTTAAATATTTGTGCGGGCGTGCACAGGAATTCCGGCGGACCTTGAGCTTTTCCAATATTTCTATGGAATGTCTCGGCAAGCGGGATTCTTTGAAGTTGTGGTCTAAAACTCCTGACGGAAGTCAAGGGAGTATGTTGAGTTTCACCCGTCTTCGTGGCGGGATGGAGGAAGAGGTGGTTTCTTGGAAAGTCACCTCGGAAGACTGACCTCTCTTTAATGGGAAAGGTCACAAAAGCAATCTTCATGGGATTCGACTCTGAAGATATCACCGGATTGCCCTTATGTTCAAGCTATCAAGGACTTGAAGAAGGAAGGGCTGACGGATGGCATGTGGTGAAAGATTTCATCACACGCCGAATTAGTCCTTTGAAGAAACGAGCATCCCCTATGTGGAGATACTCGGGGCTAACAGACCCAACCAGGGACTACAACGAGGGTAAGTGAATTTTCGACTTAGCTCTCAGTTTGGTCTTTCTGCAAAGTTGTTTAAAAGATGCCTTTATCTGTTTGAACAGATCTTTCACCAACGGAGATTGACGTTAGAGTCAAACTCGTTTGTGAGAAGTCTCCGCCACTTAATGTGGCGGTTCCTAAATCCTTCTTGGTCGTATCCGCAGAGGAAAGGATGGTTCGCCTAAAGGTAATCAGTAGTTGATTTTGTCTTTAAGACTTTATAGTCGTAGAAAGAACTTACGACTAGAGAAATGTTGTAGAAAAAACTTACAACTTAGTCGTGACCGTAGGAAATCTTACGGTCGAGGAAAGGTCGTAGAAAAACTTACGACTTGATACTGGTCGTAGAAAATCTTACGACCAGTTAGTAATTCTTCTCTTTCTGTTTTGCTTTACAGAAAGTAGGCATGGAAAATCGTCGGGATGATGAAGAAGCTGTACTGATAACCATCGGTGCAGGATTGACAAAGGACAAAGGCTCAGCTCCTTCGTCCAAGAGACGTCGACTTTTAAGGGGTGACGACAAAGTAGGGACGAGCTCGAGTTCTAGTCCTTCGACCAGATCCTCTGCAAAGCTTGTGGCAAACATAGCCGCAACTGAAGCCGAGGCTAAAATAGCTGAAGTGGAGGAGGTCGAAGTAGCTGAACCTCTAAAGCGCAAAGCTCGCAAGGCCAAGGTACCCTTCTATTATGACAAAAAATCTTTCGCAGATTTACGCCACTCTGGTTTTGTTAAGCACTTGGAAAAGGAGAACTGAATGATTTTATGTCTTTTAATGAAGGATAATACCGCTCGATGAGAGCATATGGTGATGACAATCTTTGCTCTTGGAGTGGTCGAGACCGATCTCGGCCATCGAGAAAGTCAAGAGACCGAGAGATGGTCCTGTTCAAAATCCACGACCCGACGTGGTCGTGGCCAAGCCCATTCTTCAACTCGAACTTGACGACGAAGTGGTCGTGAGAGAAGAAGAAATCTTCCGTTGGAAAGTGACTCCCAAATTCTGTTTAGATCCAAGGTGCGAGGTATTGAAATATACTAAAGTGTAAAACAGAATTTACCTTTTCCTTTTCACAACCTGAATTGCTTTCCTTTTCTTTGTTTTAGCCCGACTCCTTGACCCAGAGAATGCTTCCGTTGAGAAGCCTATTGCTACCTCTCCATTCTTTGGAGAGACAACAAGGAAGTGGTCGAGGATCATCCTCGGCCTGTGGTAGAGGAAGTCGTGGCGCTGAAGTGGTTACGACAACCAATGAGGTACTGTTGTACCCGATGAGTAGCGGCTACAACCTCTGAAGTAGCAAAGGTGACCACAGAGATGGTCGTGGAGACTCCAAGCGGCAGAAATGCGACCAGAGATGGTCGTGAAAGCTCCAAACAATTGCGACTCTTGAGGCGGTCGCTTCGACCATTGAGATGGTCGTGGATAGAACAGAGGCACCTGCAAGCCTCTGGTCAAGATGATGGCGATTACATCCACCGTCTTGGGAAAGGAGATCGTTGCGAGCGTTCCTCCGGTACCCAAAGAGAAACCGAGTTCTGAGAATCGGAAGAAGAAGAGTATTTCAACCTGCGCCGACTTCTTTGGGCTGCTTCCATCGTAGGGTCTTCGCTTTCGGATCTCGCGATCGAGTCCCCATCCCAACGATATTCCCAATGGAGGGATACCTTTAATAATGAATGTCTTGAGAAGGTTTGGTGGGACCAAGTCACAAGGGTAGACAAAATCAAGATCCGGAGCGGTTTACTCGATGTTTGCTCGATCAACCATGAATGTAAGTACTTAATCGTACTTATATATACAGGTATAATCTTCTCTTGTTTCTCACTGTCTTTTCATCTTGCAGAAAGCCATAGAGCAAATCGCTGTTGTCGGTGAATATCATCGACAACTTCTAGAGCCTACGCCAGAAAAGAGGAACTCGCAAGCACGCAGAGAGGTGGTAAGTCACTGCTATTCATAGTCACCTTGGATTTGACTACTTATATAGTGCTTACGGGATTTGTCATGGAAAAACTCACGACTAGGTAATGGTCGTAAAAGACTTATGACCAGTGGCTTTGTCGTAGAAGAACTTACGACTAGGTCAATGGTTGTAAAAGAACTTACAATCGATTGACCCATGCTCATGTCCTTGTTATCCTTTGCGGGTTAAGCGGTGGCGCTAAGACCTTAGCCGACTCGCTCGATTATGAAAAAGAGGAGTCAAAAGTTTAGGGAAGAGGTATTAGACCTCCTAAAAAGCTTAAAGAAGCTAACTCTGCAACCATGAAGTCGCAGGAAAAATTAAGCGATGAAGTCTTGAACTTAAGACCGCTTATATCTTTGATCTTTACCTAACTCTTGCTTCTTTTGAGAAAAAAGAAGACGAGGCGAAAAAGCTCGAGAATGAAGTTAGAGAAAACTTGATTATTCACGAGCTTACTCGTATGTCCAAAAATAAAGATCAAAACCTTGAGGCGTTGGGAACTTCGAATATCAAGTAAGTAATTCTTTACCGCAATCCTTTACGAGTTATTTCCTTTTCTCACTTTCACTTCCTTTCTAGCAATGGACGTTAAATTGAGAGAACTTGAGATGAAATCGTAGATAAAGCCGTGATTTATAACCAGACCGTCCTTATTGCAAAGAAGAATGTAGAGGATATTGTATCATGGGAGAAAAAGTATCTTTGAGACCGTTGCTTCCCATAATGAAGAGGTCAAGAAGTTGGATTCTCAACTAGTGGGTAAGAAATTCTTTTACCCGTGATTATTTTTGTTTTCTTTTTCCTCTAGGAGTTTATTTTTGTTTGACCAATCTTATTTCTTGAGCAAGTGGTGAAAACAAAAAGCTCATGAGCTTCGACTTGTACCCAACAGAGATGGAAGCAATGAAGATTAAACTTCAAGGAAACATCACGCTCTGAACAATGTGCTTGGTGAGCTACATAATGAGGAAAAGACTCCTCAAGATGATACAATAGCTTGCTCACACAAGTACCATTGGGGATCAAGTCGGGATTTTGCAAGATCTGGTGACCACTCAAGGCCAACCAAGTTGAATCGATAAAGGAGGCGGTCGAAAATGCGATAAGTTATGCATTAGCAAAACTTAAAGCTCATGACCCCAACCTTAATGTGCAACCACTCGGCCAGACTTCAACCGCTCTGAAGCGAAAGGAAGATGTCGATGGAGGAGATGCAATCGGTTAGTAGGAAAGTTTCAGAGGAGATCTGCATTGGGCTCTCCTCTTGAGTAGTCTGTAATGAACTTGTGAAAAAGTCTTTTGTTGATGTAATCCATCTTGTTCTGCAAATCATCTTGTCGAGTAGTTAGTAACTCAAAAGATAATTAACGAATTTAAAGACTAAGAAATGAAGTCAAATGTAATGACTTTATCCTAGCCCCGACTATTTGCTTAGTTTATGAAAACTAAGTAAATAGTTTTGTCTCTAAAAATCATCTTGTCGAGTAGTTAGTAACTCAAAAGATAATTAACTAATTTAAAGACTAAGAAATGAAGTCAAATGTAATGACTTTATCCTAGCCCCGACTATTTGCTTAGTTTATGAAAACTAAGTAAATAGTTTTATCTCTACAAATCATCTTGTCGAGTAGTTAGTAACTCAAAAGATAATTAACGAAATAAAGACTAAGAATTGAAATCAAATTATCCTAACCCCGACTATTTCTTTGAGTTTGTTTAGACAAACTAAGTAAATAGTCTGTAAAGGTTTACGAAAATAGAGAGGTTTGTTTAACTTGTAGTTTTGGGTCTCAATTGTCATGCCTTTGGTCGAAAGGGTGGTAACGAGTTGACACTAGGAAGTTCCTTCTAGTGGGCGGGACCACGTCTTGAGAGAGGAGAGGCTTCGACTAGGTAATGTTAACATCTCAGACTAGTTTAATCAAATCGAGAACGGCAACTTGAGTTAAGCAAGCGTCTAGAGGACTTTAAAATATTTACTCGTCCTTCTCCGGTGGACTCGATAAATCATCTGGTAGCAAGAGTAGGAAGCGAACAAAGCTAGGAAGCTCCTTCGATGGCGAGGACCACATGCAGAGAGGAGAGGCTTGACTAGATGTGTCTCTTCCTCCCACCGGTTGAGATGAAGCGAGTACACCCAAGACGGTTAAGCAAATCTGAGAAAGTGCGCTCTTCTTAGAGTATTTTTCAAATTAACTGAAGAAATAAACTAAGGTGAAAAGAGTTGGCCTTCAAAAATATTTCGACTAAATAAAACCCGAGTTCTTTGTGTTGGCCATAAAAGCGAGTAACGAGTCGACACTAGGAAACTCCTTCTAGTGGGCAGGACCACATGCAGAGAGGAGAGGCTTCGACTAGGTGATGTTATCTGCCTTCTGACCAGTGTAAAGAAAACTGGGTGTTTAAAACATAGTCGAAAAATAATGAAAGCACTACTCAAAAGTAAGACAATAGAGATAGAAAAAACCTGATTCTTTATTGTCCGAATGGCTGGTTACACATAGAATTTGCGTAACTGGTCAATGTTCCAAGAATTCGAGAGAACCTGGCCGTCTTCCATTGCCAATCGTACCGACCCTGGACGAGTAACTTCGACCACTGTGTAAGGACCTTCCCACTTGGGAGAAAGTTTGTTCCGATTAGACTTGGATTGGCAAAGCCTCAATACCAAGTCACCTACAGCGAGGCTGCGAGGTTGAACCTTACGATCGTAGTATCTTCGCAGGGCTTGTTGGTAGATTGCCGAACGAATTAGGGCCTGGTTTCTCCTTTCTTCAAGTAGATTAATATCATCTGCTCGAATTTGTTCCTGGTTGGAGTCCGTGAATGTTTAGACTCGTGTTGATCGTATCTTTAGTTAGGAGGAAGCATAGCTTCGACCAAGACTAAAAAGAAAGGTGTTTCTCTGTGCTTGATTGGTAGTTGTCTGAACGCCCATATCTGAGGGTAATTCTTGTACCCAAGCCCCGGCGTTTGATGAAATGAGTCGAAGACTCGAGTTTTAATTCCTCTCATTATTTGGCCGTTTGCGTTCATTGCCCCATTACTCGGGGATGGGCCACGAAGCATAACATAACTTGGTACCCAACTCGTCATAAAATTCTTGAAATTTTGCGCCGAAAATTGCTTACCATTATCGTAATTATTCGACTTGGTACTCCAAATCGAGTAATTCGCATCTCATCATAAACCGTTTTGTTTGCTTCGTTGTTATCGATCCTGAGTTGGCTTCAATCCATTTTGTGAGCGTATCAATAGCCACAAAAGGAACTCGAAACCTCCTGGAGCTTTAGGAAGCGGTCCCGAGGATATCAAGACCCCGAGGTTGCAAAAGGCCAAGATAGAGGTATTGTTTGTAATGCCCGAAATTTGGTTGGTGTATTTGCTCGCTATGAAACCGCATTTGGACACACTTTTAACCAACTCTTTAGCATCGTATAGAAATTGTTGGCGATAAAAACCTTGTCGAAAAGCCTTGCCGACCAGCGTTACGTAGGAAGCATGATTTCCACAAATGCCACCATGTATGTCGTGAAGGAGTGTTAATCCTTAGCTCTGCGGAATACATCGCATGAGCACCCCTTGAAATACCTCGTTTATAGAGAACTCCTTCGACCAAAGTATACATTTTGGCTTTTCGGGATAAGCGATCGCCTCAAGATCGTCTTGGTCTGAAACCCTTACGAAGATAATCATAGATGGGCGCCATCCATGTATCCTCGTATTCTAGAGAGTTCATCTCAATAGGAGGTGTCTCTGGCTCTTCGACGGAGAAGGCTTCGAGTTGTTCAAAGAAGACTCCTTTTGGTACTTGAGATCTGGAAGAAGCTATTCGAGCAAGGCGGATGCGAGAAATTATCCTTCGAGGATGAATTGTGCCTCGAAACCTAAAAAATGTTTTTCTAGCTTACGTACTTCCGATAAGTACTCGAGACATTGTCGGGTTAGAAACCTTGGTACTCTTTACCGACTTGATTCACGACTAGTTGAGAGTCTCCTCTCACGAGTTGTCGGCGAATCGAGGCGCTTTCATTGCTTTCGTATACCGACTAGCAAACCTTAAGATACGCCACATTATTAGTGGCACGAAAGTTTAATTGTATGGCATACTTTAAGGTCTCTCCGTTAGGAATACGGGACCACCCGACCCAAGAGCCACTTAAAGTGGCGACCGTCAAAGTACATAGATCTCTTGGTGCGTGGGAATCGTCTTGGGGATCTGAATAGGTTCGAGATTTGTCCATTCGGCGACAAAATCGCCAAGATCTGGATTTAACGGCCGTTCGGGACACGAAATGGATGTCGAACTCCCCAAGTTCGTGACCATTTTGCCATCGTCCCGCCGTTTCCCTAATACGGAGGATCGCTCCCAAGGGAAACTCGGGCAACCTGACTAGTTTGTCGCTGAAAATAATGCCGCATTTCCTCGAAGACATGAGGAGGGCATCTGAAGCTTTTGGACTGAGGTAACGCTCCTTAGGTCCGTGTAAAACTTCACTTACGTAGTAAACTGGTCGTTGTACATTTTCACGTTCTACAACGATCTTCTTGTTGCGCTATGGCGTGGCGACTAGGTAAACCAAGAGCGTTTCTTACGGCCTCGGAGAGACGAATAGAGCACTCGTAAGGTACCTCTTGACATCCTCAAAAGCGGCGTTGCCTCTTTCGACCACTCAAAACTTTCGTGTCTCCTTAGAAGTTTAAAGAAAGGTAGTCCCTTTTCTCCCGATCGTGCGATGAAACGACTTAAAGCCGCCATGCACCAGTGAGTTTACGGACTTCTTTCCGTGTAGTTGGGGCGCATTTGTAAAATGGCTTTTATCTTTTGGGATTAACTTCAATTCCTCGTATAGATACTAGGAATCCAAGCAATTTCCTGAAGAGATTCCAAACACACACTTCTCGAGATTAAGTTTTAAGCGATGTTTTACGAGATTGTCGAATGTTTCTTGTAGGTCGGTAATATGATTAAGTTTCTTGATGCTTTTGACAACTAAGTCATCAACATAGGCTTCTAAATTTCGGCCTAATTGAGATGAAAAAGTTGCTGCATCAAGCGTTGAAAAGAAGCGGCATTTTTTAGACCAAATGGCATTTTGACATAGCAAAATATACCAAATGGTGTAATAAATCACGGTCTTTTCTTCATCGTCTAGACACATATTAATCTGGTGATATCGAATATGCATCTAAAAACTTAACATTTCACAACTGCGCAGAGAGTCAACCAAGCGATCGTCTGAGGTAAAGGAAAATCGTCTTTTGGACAAGCTTTATTAAGATCGATAAAGTCTCTTTATCGCCATTTGCCGTTTGACTTTCTAACCATTACTGAGGTTAGCCAACCATTACGGATGGTTGACCTCTCTTATAAAGCTGCTTTAAGTAGCTTATCAATTCGATTTAATAGCATCTCGTCGATCGGGGCAAATCTCCGCAATTTTTGTTTCTGGTACTTTGTCGGTAGTAAAGCTAGCACGTGCTCGATCACCTCCACAGGGACTCGGGCATGTCGGATGCTTGCCACGCGAATACATCTGCGTTAGCTCGGAGGAAGGTGATGAGGCGTCTTCCTATTTGGGGTCGGAAGTATCCCGTCTGAGCGATCTTGAGGGCTCCCTGCGTCGGAGGAACCTCTTTGACTTTGTCGTTCGGCTTTGGTGCGGCTTTGAAGCCGACTTGCTAGTCGAAGGTGACTTTCTTCTCGAGTTGGTATTTGTCCTACCATCTCAAGGGATCGACGATCGCGGTATCGCCATCTTCTTGTCCACAATGGATTGTAATTACTCCTTTGGGACTGGCATCTTAATACATTGATATCCATAATGAGTAGCCATTAGGAATTTTGCCAAAGTTGGTCGTCCGAGTATGGCGTTATATCTTGATGTCGAAATCGACCACATCAAAGGAGATTTTCTCGTCTGAAATTACTTGGTGAACCAAATGTTAAAGGAAGAAAACTTGACCAATTGGTTTGGCGAAGATCGGTACAATCCATGGAAAGAGTATCGTCTGGGTCTTACTTTGGTCTGGTACTTGCATGTCATCGGGGCACTCGTAAATAAAATATTTAACGAGCTTCCACCATCAACCAAAACTCGATCGACCCGACAATTGTTGATGGTGGGTTCGACCACGATTAGTATCGACTGGTGGTCGAAGGATCGGCGATCACTCTTCTCGAAAGAAATGGTGACTTGACCACTTGATAATTTATTGACGAGAGGAGGATCTATGGAGTTTACCTCGCGTTCGCCAGACCTTTGAGCGCTTTGATTCATATGCCGATGATCCCCCGTAGATGTGTTCAATGGTGTGTTGCGGATCCTGGAACGGCATCTCCTCTTCGTCATCTGAAGATTTATGACCACTTGTTTGACCAACCTGCTCGAGGGTGGGAAGTGGTCCTTTGCCGTTGTAGTAGTCTTCAAGCTTTCGTTGGAAGACCCGGCAGTTGCGAAGGTCATGCCCTTCCTTTTTATGGAATGGACACCACCTAGGCTTATCATTTTTCCGATCAGGGCGCTTACCTTTGCCTCTGTCAGAGTGTGGCTTGGATGTGCGTGGCTCTTTATCATTCACAACCAGTACCTCCTTGGAACCGTCGGGTTTTTGACCCTTCATCTTATTCTTGGACTTTTTTGCTTTCTTATCCTTCTTCTTACCAACTTCGCTTGGCTCTCGAGATGGATTGTCTTCACGATCGATTGTGTTGTTCCACTCGACCGCCTCAGAGGCAGTAGCATATCGATCGGCCATTTCGAAGAGTTCGGCGGCAGTAGGAGGATTTAAAGCAATATCTTCTGTTATCCTTCTACTACGGACTCCTGGCAGAAAGCCCCGATGATGATGAATCGAAACTTCCTAATTGAGTTCTGAACTGATCAAGCGCTTGATGAATGGCGCAATGTCTCGTTGTCGTTCTGTCTCATCCGGTGCAAGTCGTCCTCCTTTCGAGGCGATTGTATGTGCCTTGGAAATTTGCGATGAAGATCGCGAAATGTTGCCAGAATAGATCGACTCGAGTGGTTGGTTTAGTAACCACGATCGGCGATCCTTCGAGCACGCTTGGAAGGTAATTTGTCATCACATGCTCTCCTCCTCCTGCTTGCTCGAGCAATGTTGTGTAAATTTGAAGGAATTCGATGGGATTTTGGGAACCATCAAACTTCTCCATGTTCCTTTGGTCGAAACGAGGTGGCAATGAGCGGCTCGGAGATCAGGCGAGAATGCCCGACATCCGGTAATGACTTCTTGATGCCTCCTTTGCAAAAAAGAAGGGTTGATATCATCAGGTGGTCGTACTCGACGATACCTAGTAACAGGTTGACCCGACCTGTAATAGGTCTCGGTCCTATGAGGGGAATACTCCTCGTAGTTTATCTGCTGTTGCAGATTTCCATGTCGGAGTGGTGAACGATCACCTTTCCGAGGAGCTTTTTGATCATCAGTCATTTGGAAGACATTTCTTCGAGTAGGAGATCGACACGACTAGTGTTGCGCCGATTTCTCTGTGGTGATATGTTGGATTGATTAGTAGCGAAGAAGTCGTATGGATGCGACTACTTGAATGATGTCGACGAGGAGCTTCGGCTTTTCATTGTACTCGAAGCCTTTGTGCGATCTCTTCAAGAAGAGTCGTAACTGGCGTTCGGGCTAGCTCTTTAGTTGGATTCTCGAGCAAATCATTGATGTCTTGGAGCTCTCGAGCTTCTTCGATTGATATTGAATCGCCCGAGCAAATTCTTACGAGCTTCAATCTTCTTCCTTGAATTGCCTCAAGATTTTCCATGTTAGACTCTTGAGATTGCCTCAATGAAGCGCGAGAATGTCGAGGATTTCCTGGCGTTCATGAAGGCGTTAGTCGTGTCCGCCAGATGGTGGTGTCTGGCCATTGCCACGAGGCGCGCAGTGTGACCTTCGAAGGGTCTCCATCTCGGTCTCTAGAAGAGTGATCTTGATCGAGGAAGGGCGAAGACCTCCGTTGATGATTCTCACTTGCGCTCGAGGCCTCTCCGCTTGAGGAGTCGTCGAGAGACACCATCTGGCGACTTGGAGTAATCCCTCCAAGTAGGGAAGTCTGGTTATAACTTAGTCTCCGTCGGCAGTGTGACTGCGGAGAGATGGTCGAATTTGGGAAAAGCATGCTTGATCCCGCTCTCTCTGGCGTTATCCAGAGAGAGAATCACCAGATCTTGGTGAAGTCCTGCATGTGGCTTCTAGAGCTTGCCTCACCAAGTCGGACCGCCTTAGGGAACTTGGACGCCGAGGAAAAAGTCTCGTCGTGTCGTGAGTCCACACAGGTGTGGTCTGGTCGATTGACCCTTGTCCCTTGAGAGGTAGATTCCTCTCTTGGGCGTCTTGTTGTGGGGATAAGGATCCTCCTCAACTCCACCGGCGACATTGTCTCTGGATGCGTGGGAAGATCCCGGAGGCGAATGCCATAGGATGAGTCATCACTTGGTTCGTGACGAATCCGGCATCCATGTCGACGTCTGCGTGTCTGCCAAGTCGAACCGGTTCTCCTCGTTCCATTCTCCCGCCATGAGTGCATGAGATTTGGAAAACAGAGAAAATGTTCGACAAGAAATTACCTAAGATCCCCACGGTCGGCGCCAACCGGTGTTTTAGAACCGAACTTACGTAAAGATTGTTTGATTCGGGGTCTCCTAGAATAGAATCATCTTGAGAGATTGACACGGAATTTTTATACTGAGTTCGGCCTTCTCCGGAGAGAATAACAACCCTACTCCTGTGTGTGTATGGTATTGAGTGTATCTTGAACAATCGAGGAAAAACTAAGACTATTACAGATAGTGCTTGTATTCCCGATAGCCCTCCTTTCCCTTTCTCTAGTTGCCACCTTTTATAGTACGTGAAGGAAGGCGGTTACTCGAGTAAAGCGGCGCCTCATCACCTCTATGAACGGCGCATGTTGGTAGTAATTACGGTGTATTAATTCCTCCACGTCGCTCAATGACTATATACCGAGATAATGGGGTATTACGTGCCATTATTACGTAGAATAACGGCAGATGATGATTGTTTGAATCCCTTAATCAATAAGACCCACTTGTCTGCGGTGTTCATTTGATTATAAGGTGGTCGTGGTGACCTAGTCGTAGAGGAATCTCGACTATGAGGTAGTCGTAGCAAGACTTACGACTATGGGATAGTCGTAGCATAACTTACGACTATGGGGGTGGTCGTAAAAGAACTTACGACCATCCATTTGGTTCTTCCTTCATAACATTAAGGGGTACACTCAGGGTTCACATGACGTCATATTTACCTATAATAAAAATTATAGATAAAAGGTAAAATGAGGATTATTATATCCTCGTCAATATCACAGATGGTTTGTTCCACTAAACCGCCTGTGATAGTTCCTTCTACAGCTAAAAAATATTCTGCTTTCGGCTAGCGTCAGGAGTTAATTAATATGTATGACTTGTTTTTCATATAGAAGACAGTAAGATAAACACGTTATTCAGTAAACATGTTCAACATAGACAATAACTTGAACTCCAAACTGATTTTTTTTTAATCATTTTTTATATTTACATATGGTCAAAAAGCATGATCAGTCACTTCTTACAAAAGATTTTCTTAAAAAAAAAGTAGAAAAAAAATATCAACTTATTTCTAATGATTCAGGTACTATGGTAGAACACTATTCATCATTTCGCGAAATACTTGTGGGCTTCACGTGATTTTGCACTGATCGTGATTCGTGATCGAAGCAAGAGTTCTCGGCCTGACGCCAGCATGAGTGACGTCTGGGTCTGAGGTAATCTGGCTGCCACATTTTTTAGTGGTACACGTAAGAAGTTGCTCGCAGAACGTGCGATTAAGATTAGCTGAATGTTTACACCACTCCAAAGTACATTTGGACAGTTATTACTGGAATGACCACGACGTCAAGATTGTTGACTAGTTAACAACATGTTTGTCGAAATTTTGCGCAATAACAGTATACATACCCTATACAAATTACAAATTTTGGTAGTATCAATTTGAAAGAAGTAGAAAGTAGGAACTTAGCCAGTGAAAGGTGTGGGTGTATATCCCACCACCCAGATTCGAGTCACCATTGGCTCAGATCTGAATGCTGCCTACTCTTTCTTAATTAAATCAATACCTAATTACTCCTAGATATCTCACATTTGAACTTTCAAAATAGAAGAAGAAGAAAGAAGTCTGAATTTTAGCTCCCTGCCCTTTGCCAAGCTTCGCGGGGAAAGTGCCCCTATCCCCGTCCCCGGCGGGGATCCCATGTGGACTAAAAATGTAGTTTAAATTCATTTTTTTACTTGTTAATATGAATTTAGCTATTAATTTATAAGTATTTGAGTATTTTTTTAACATATAGATTTAAAGCTTAAATTATAATACGTAGACACATGTTTTAGTCAAACATACCAGAAAGAATGCCTATGTTATTAAAAATATAATACTTACGAGGAACAAAACTATATATATAAGTGTTTCATGCACCTTGGTGCCTAGGCATCCAAATCAACACCCGTTGACGTGCTTTGAGATTCGCAAAATTTAATGTGGGTATTTACACATACCTATAAAAAAATTGTATTTGAGATGTCAAACTCCGAAAAAAAATAAATTATTCTTTAATTTAACTAGTTTGAGCTAGTTTCATGGTATATAATCACTCTAGTTGTACTAAATTCAAAAGTAGTTCAAACTAATTTGAATTGGGTTCAAAACTCACTTGCCATAAATATATCAGGGGCATAAAATATTTCATACCCAAACTCTCAAATTTGCATCAATCATATACGTGTATTGGACAGTTCATAATGTAGATGCCTAGACACTCAGGTGTCTTATATAATTTCCCTATATTTGTATGTCCCCGCGGATAATCCGTTACTCATATCTATCTAAAACAACATCTACTATTTGTTTAGTGTTTTGGATTCCACGATTCCAACTTGGAAGCAAACTCATTACCTCTGGCTCGCCCTTGGTCACTCCAAACTCGCACTAATCAATTCGCGATGCCATCAAGCTTAGAGAGCAGCTAATTAATCCCGTTCACCGAATCTGCATTTGACAATGGGGTAAGCACCAATTAAGGCCAGGCTTGCTATCCACGTTCTGAGTTATTGACTCATTTAGTCTATTTTTGAAATAAAAATAGCAAATCATCTGTCGTGCTTTTAGTCTGCGCGTAGTAGGAATGTGTCTATTCATGATGTTTACGTGCGTATACCATCCTATTATGAACTACGATCGTGACATGTAGACTGAGAGCACAAAAGATCATAGAAGGTGTCTATCGCGTACGAGGAGGACGGTAAAAAACAAATGTAGCTTTATTATTTCTTTTCAAAGCGAGATTAAATGAAGAAGAAAAAACTCGCACGTTCTCTCCCACTAATTGCATCAGCTTCCTCACATGCTCAGGTGCGTCGTCGGTGCTGTCCACTTGCGCGGCGTCAGGCCCTGTACGTCAGCATGGGCAGCGTCAGCGGCGTGACGCTCCAATCTTTGCGTCGGCATCTGCACCGCGCCATGCCGGATTGCCAACTGTCTTTTTTTTTTCTTAAGAAACAGGATTGCCAATTGTCATGCCTTAAAAATTTTGCTATAATTTTTTGACAATTTCGTTTTTATCGTTCTTCCGTTGGTGCATATTTTATTTTTGTCACTCTGCCTATTTGTTCGTAAGTCAATGAGTTTGACCGTCAAGAAATATGTGAAAAAATAAAATGTTTGGAGCAAAACGTAGAAAACAAAAAAACACACAAGAATAATAGAGAAAAAATATAGTAAAATTGAAGGATAACTTTTGAACAAATTTGTTTTTTAATACACCATTAAAATTTCTCAAAAAATTACACTAAGCAAAATGTTTTAATCTTCCTTAACTTTTATGGAACCTTGGTAAATTTTCCTGATGTAAAACTTTTGTGCATTTTTAAATTTTAATTCAGAAGTGGTCCCTTAATTGTTTTGTATTTTTTGGTATTTTTTCAAATTTTCTCCTTTTCGTGATAATTTAGCATATTTCTTAACGGCCAAACCCTGTTGACTTACGAAAAATTGAACGGAGTGGCAAAAATGAAATGTGCATTGATGGAAGGATGACAAAAAACGAAATGATCAAATTTCCGATAACAGATCTAAATTCGCACGTATTTTAAGTACCAGGAACAAAATTCCCCCTTTATCATGTGGTCGAGTGCTTCGCGGCAGTTTGCAAGGACTGACGCGGTCGCGATTGGACCGTGGACGTGCGTGCTCAACCACCATCTCACATGGTTTCACACAACCTGGGACGAGAATCCGGTGGCCTTTGGTGTTCTGGTGGTGCAGGGAGATCGCAGCCGTACGACGGAGAATGGAGAGGCGGGGCCCCCACCTCTGGTACATTTGCAGACGGAACCCCGATAGATAAATGTGCCAAATTTGCTGTTGGTTCTACATGTTGGATTTTGGAATCATGTAACAGGGTAATTTTGAACAAATATCCTGAATCTAGCAGCAGCTACAGTCACTTGTTCATGTAGGATGTTACTACGTATTAACCAGAACTCAGGATTTTTTGGATGAGTGTTCAGAATTAGCAAAATATATTAAATGGTAAAAGTAAAGGTCCACAATAGCAAAAACCAAAGTACAAATTGTTCGTATTAGAGACAATGTCTCAATAATTTAGATAAATTACAAAATAATTAAGAAAAATTACAATATGAAGTATTTGGTCTAATCATCACTATATATATGGTATTAATTTAGAGTGTCATTGCAGTAGAAATTTGATGTGCCGAAAGGTTCTCATGCATTGGATAGCTTCTGTTGGCAATATATATATGGTATTAATTTAGAGTGTCATTGCAGTAGAAAATGGATGTGCCGAAAGGTTCTCGTGCATTGGATAGCTTCTATTGGCAATATTCTGTACTAGAAACATGTACTAGCAGCTACATATGAAATTTAGTAGCAAATGTGCTATTGCACGAGATGTATCTAGGGCCGTTCCTAAGGGAGGGCCGGCCAGGGCGACCGCCCAGGGCCCACCAGAGCCAAGGGCCCCCGATCCTGATACATCAAACCACATATGCGTATATGTATAATTGTATATCTTATATATGCTCTATTGCTCTGCAGGGTTGTATAACTACTAACTAGATTGAGGTTAAGAGTGTAGGGATGGGTATCCTGATACATCTCTTTTCTATGAATTAAGAGTGTTGCAAATAACTTTGCCATGTGACAATGTCTGCTATTGAGATTTTTTAGTTTGTTAGAGATGTAAATTGTTATCCAAATATTTTAATTGCTTATCGAATCTTATTTACTGTACCTGTGACTGTAGCATCAACTGAAAGAAGCTTTTCAAAGTTAAAGTTATTGAAAAACTATTTGAGGTCATCAATATCACAAGAAAGGTTGAATGGTCTAGCCACTTTATGCATTAAAAATGATATGTTAGATCACATTGACGTGGATACTATTATTAATGACTTTGCATCTAGAAATGTTAGAAGAAATTACTTTCTATGAGTAGTTTGTATCTTTTTGATGCATTGAATAGTTTTGTAGTTGATATAAAAGTAGCACTATTTGTTTATGTTATAATAAAGGGCCTCCCATTTTGTCTCACCCTAGGGCCTCCGAAATGCTAGGAACGGCCATGTATCGTGTACCTTGTTGTGTATGTAGTGTTCTGACATGCGACATGTGCTTGTATGCAGGGCTTGGAAATGTTTTATTTGAAGTTCCAGATGTGTGACATGCGCTTCTATAAAGGTCTGACCAGATGGCATCTATTTGTGTAGGTATTATGTACTCCTGTGTCAACTGTCGAGGGACTATGGGAGCAATTCTTCTCTCCCTGTGAATGACAAAAAAGGAGAAAGTTTTAAAATCAAGTGCTTTACCTGGCTTGCTAGGTGAAGGAGCAGCAAAAGGTTGAAGGATAAATGCAAGGCTGGATTTTGTGTAATACTTGTTCTGAATGTTGCATGTCATTTGTAATGGATGACGCTAAGGATGAAAGTGGGACTTATTGCAGGCTAACCGTACTTTGCCCACTTGGCCGCAAGTTCTTATGGAGGTCAATGCGGTAGTCTACAAAGCTCTTATGTAGGCAACGTGGCGCCTATGAAGCCTGCAATTTCATATTCAACTGCTTTGCTCACTGAGACCATAAATCAATTGTCTGTTGGCCATTGTTGCATCAGTATTTCTCAGCTTCATGTATGTGAAAGTGAAAGCTGCAGCTGTCGTTGCTCATTGCCGCCAAGCGTCAGGAAAGGTGCGACTCTTTCTCGCTGCCTGCGGAGAGTCCTACCAACTTCTCAGCAAGGTCGGCTGAACCCAGCGATAAGCCCTCGCCATCTGTCATGTCGCATTAGATAATAAGGTTTTGAGAGATGCCCCCAATGCGTGGCTTCACCAACCTTGCTTCGCCACGCCACTTCTCTTTAGCTTGCCGCAACGCCATTACCGAATCTACTGCCACTGCACACCCCCTGTTGTTGAAGAGACGAAGACATAGAGTCGAAGGGGATGAGGATTGGGTAATCACCGAATTGTGCTTGTGAAACTCATGTGACCTCTTAGTGGGCCAAGTGAAGTAGTGAGATATGCGGCCATATAGTGGGATATATGGACGTCCAGCAAGTAGCCACTTAATTTTTGAGTTGGCCCACCAACATCCACATATTGTTTTATGTGGGGTGGGTTTAGTGGGTTCGCGGACGGCCCGCGTCCACTTACACCCCTAGACGACACATGTAGGTGTGATATATATGTGCCTTTTGCAGATCTAAAACTAGCACCTTTTGAGTCCAAATGTACTTGGTACTCTTTTATGTTTGCTGGGTTGTTGCAATAATTCTAAAAATTATCTCCAAATCTGGACGGTGACTTCTAGTAATTAAATCTTCTTGCTAAATTGAATGGCAAACTTGTTCTATTGTCCACTAGCAGCAGCAAACTTGTGCAAATTGTCACTGCAAATTTTGTTGGAAGCCAGTTATATTGTTTTATATCAGAACTTGTTCTCAAGGCTCATTCCAGTTATGTTGATGTATCTTCCATCTTGGAATGTATCTCTGATTTTTTTTCAATCGAAATTTTAATTGTGTGCTTCAAGCTTTCGGGTTATGCATTTGAGTTAGACAGTTGCGTGCATGTCTGATTATGATAGATTAGTGGGAAAATGTTCTATTATGACAGCATGCTGCTTAGTGGATAGATGTCCAGACTATTGACAAGTACTACCTGAAGCAAAATGTAGGACATGATGCTGTAGTAGCAAAGGGAAAAAATTATGCCTTCATAATATTCTGGTTCTTCTAAAATGCCTTCTCGCATAAACAATGCATTTTTTTTGCACATCAACATTCACCAACTTGTAACTTTATGGGACATTTCTGGTCCATTTATATTTTTAGACCTTAGTAGTACATAGCATATTTTTTGCACCTCACTGTTGTATGAGGCACTTCTGGTCCATATATATTTTTTGCACCTCAGTGTTGAATTATACACCTCACTTTTGGTTCTATAATTATGAACCTTGCTTCTACAATTATGCACATCAGTGTACATGAAAATTCATATAATTTTTTTGCACGACCGTGCACAAAACATTTCACAATAACTGTACATTCATCACCTGAATTTCCTGCCTGTAATTAACTGTACATTCATCAACCTAACAGATGCACCCATGGAAACCTAGTACATTCAGTTGATCACAATGAAAAGAGGACTTGGTCCACTACAACCTGATATACATTTACAACATTTCACTTTCTATGATACATCACACCAATTAAGTTTCCCTAAATGTTGTATTGACTTGGGCTGGCTCTTCAAAGTTCTACAGGGACCAACTGCTAGAGCATCTCTGCACAAATCAAACCAAAAATAACTCAGATGTGCAAAAATGGTTCTTATTGAATCTATCAAGAAGGTACATTTGGTTCAGGATTATTGCGCCGAAAAACAAAACTGTATAGCAAACTTCTTCTACATTGAAGTTTAATTCCTATAGCTATTTCTAATCATTGATTCTTAAAACTTTACTCACATTTGCATAATGAATAACAATCTTCGTTCAGTTTGGCTAAGCAACAAAACTGGTCTTAATTGTGCCAACGTTCCCTTTGATTTGCATTTCTCTAAATCAATGAATTCAATCACCATCAAGCTTCGGTCGAGTACATCTGCAGTAGCAATTTTTTCCAGATTAAAATTTCGGTAGTACTATAAAAATAATTTCTAATTCATGATCAAATTCATCTGAATTGATAGGCACCCAGTCACTAGAACTACATAAACATCTCTCAGTTCAGTCTTCAGTGTAACTCGAGCTATGAGATTGCACGTAGGACCAAGCCAAATCTTCTAGTATGATATAACTCAAATTAACTCTTTTCTGCAGAGAGGAATTATTTGGGACATTTACTCGTTTGAATTCATTGCTATTTGCTCTTGGAAGTGCAAAATTTAAGCATATAGCCTGCAAGAAGTATAAGTATTAGCACCCGATTACCAAACTGGTGAATTGATACGGACTGAGAAAAGACAAATTGTGGAAGAAACCAGACAAAGGAAAGAGGAAACATGGAAGCACTACAAAATGAGATATTTTTGCAGATTGGAATGCAAAGTGGGACAGATTTGTGCAAGAGAAAGTTGCTGCAACCACGAAAACTGCAACGGCCCAAGAACTTATCATGCATAGTTCATATTACTGACAAAACTAAATGATAATTGAACGACATTTGCAAGGTAAGAAAACTCCATCTAAAACTGAACCCAATTTGCACAATACAGACCACTTACAAAATAACTCATATGGCTGTCGCAACTCATCAGATGCGGCGTTGATTTCGCCACCGATCCTCACGCCTTTGGTACACGACGTCCACCTCTTGTACTAGAGCATCATTGTGAGGTGGTGGGAAGCCCTAGACACACACGCAAACACCCTAGAGTGCCTCGAACACCCTAGGGAGAGGGGAGAAGGAAGCATCTTTGGAGAGAGAGAGAGACATGCATCAATGGTACCGGATTCACCGGATCTCGCGGAGGGGGCGACGCGCGTGGCATAGCACAGCTCCCAGCAGGTAAAGATGGATGAGTCAGAGTGTGTACTCCAAGCCGATAACAACAATATTTTAATAATCTGTGTCAAGCCTCTTCGGCGCGGCCCAGCACGTTCAAGAGCGAACTCTCCTCTCCTTTGTAGGCCGCCAGAACGTCTGCTTTTGTTGGATCGGGCTAACCGGCAACTTAGTATGGACTTGCCAATCCAAGCTAGCGGCGCCGTGGAAAAGTTAACAATTTACCATGCATCAAAGTGCGAATGCCGAGTCCTCGCACGTATCCGCTTCCAGCCCCCTTCCGCACGGCCCGCACCGGGCTATGGCACCGGCGCACCGCACGGCCGGTAAGTAAGGGTGTACTTGGTTGGAGACGTGAGCTTGAATGGGATGATCCTGCATATAATGTTTTAAGCACTGCGTTTGGTTGGTCGTATGGAATGATACAAAAATGGTTTAAGTTGGTGTTTGGTTGGAGAGATGAGATTGATTCTAATAGCCCATCTTTGTTGTGGTGTGATTACCATAAAAAAATTAAACATTTTCTTCCGATTCTTTTCTTTCTTTACTTTTCTTTCGTTCTTTCCTTTTTCTTTTTCTCCCTTATCTTCTCTTTCTGCCCGCACATCACATTCTTTCTACTTTCCCTTTTCTTGCGTTCTTCTTTTCATTTGGTCATCACCGCTCCTTGCCATCGGCTTCCCCCGGCCACCGCTGCGCCTCGCCCCACCTTCTTTCCTTCGTCCCTACCGCCGATCCCACCAGCCATCGCCGCACTGCCCCGGCTCCACCTCATCTGGCCTCGAAGGTCACGAGAACGCCTCACTCGATCGCGTGTGTCCAGACACGAGGCGGCGACGAGAAGGGAGAATGAGAGGATAGCGCTGCATGTTTCACAGGAGGGAGGTGAGCGCACGTGACACCAGTGGCGCGTGGTTCGGCCGATTTTGCCGAATGAGTTGGTTTAGAGTTTCTGTGGAATATTCCCTCAACTCAAATCAGCTCGTCTCGGACGAGTTCGTTCCATTCCTTCGACAAACTTTGGACAAGGACATATGTGGAACCATCTCGAATCCATGTACCACCTCGTTCACCCGTCCAAACACGCACTAACACAACCCCCAACGAGGAGAATCCCAACCGGCGGCCACCAAACTCCCAAAAAGCCTCAGTTTCACCTATCCTGCGAGTAAATAATTACGACTAATTAATTATGACTAACTTAATTGCAACTAACTAATTTGTACTAATTAATTACGACTAACTAACTACAACTAAATTAATTACGACTAACTAATTTGGACTAATTAATTACGACTAAATTAATTACAACTATTTTAATTATGACTAAATAATTACGACTATCTAACCACGACTAATTCATTACGACTAAATAATTTAACACTAATTACATAGCTAATGAACATAATGCATATGAGAAAAATTACCTCCACTAGAAGGTCTTCACTAGATGTCGAACTAACTCTACTAAAACGACCGCTAAACACTGCTCTAAACACCCTCAAATCGGCAGTGAAATCAGAACTAATTTCGGCCGATCGCGCTGCCTCTCGCTTGCTCGATCCTCTCTGTCTCTCTACGTAGAGCGGAATAGTTTTGGTGTGGAGGAACGAGAGCACAACGTCGGATTTTATAGCTGCACGAAGGTCGACTGCGAAGCAACAAGAGGGAATCCGATTCCCTCCAGCGGGCGACGCGTCGGGTTTTTCGTGCATGCAAGGGACAACAAGAATCTAGGGCGTGCTCGAAATCACGGACTTTAATTTGAAACATAAAAAAACTCACATGAAATAATGGGTGTTCGTGCCCCGGGGGGCTGACTCGCTATGTTTGTGCCCTGGGTGCACGGACTAGAGGAGGTCCGGCCCCCAGGGGCACGAACATGGCATCTCCGACCCCCTGAGGCATGGACAAGCCCAAGTGGTGCGCCCGTGCGACTTCGCGGTGCTATTTTTACACTTGACATGGAGAGGAGGCTACATTTGCTAATTCACACATCAATAATGCCAAATGTACCAAAAACTTGTAGATGGGTTGCTTCGGCGACCAAGCGATGCAACACCAGGGCCAATCGATACTTCAAAAGAGAATGAGGGGCCAAGTCGGGTAGCTTACTTCCTTGCGTAAGTAGAGGGTGCATCAGCAACGTGCCACTGCGATATATGCAGTCGGCACCTAGCATGCGATAGCATGCAACAGTACGTATTATGCTCATACAATGCAGCGTTGCCTTGACGTAACAAAAGAAAAGAAGAGGAGAAGAGAAGAGAAGAGAAGAGAAGAGAAGAGAAAGAGCTAATCTTCCGGATTATGCAAATCATACACCTGGATGACCATCCTCAATCACGTGGTTTCACACTGGCTGAGACCGTCAAGCCCACACTTAAATCAGTGGAGACATTTTAATTTTTCGCTTTTGCTAGCACACAAGTGCCAAGTTTCTGGTAAAATCATAGGCGATTTTCTAGCCATTCGATTTGTGCTAAGATTATTGCGACTAGTTGGGTTGTTTGACTTGCACTTTCCTCAACCCGTTAAGAGCAACCGCAACCCGCGAGTCCACAAGTCACTCTCTCCAGTGTCTTCCCCACCCACTCCCAAATCCTCATTCACCCCCATCACTCCTCGGTCTTCACCTGTCCAGATCCCATCTCCCCCTTCTCTAGAAGCTAGTGCCGCCACTCCATCTCCCCCCTTCTCCAAAAGCTAGCGTCGTCGCTCCATCTCCCCCCTTCTCTAGAAGCTAGCATTGCCGCTCCACCCCCCTTCTCCTGTCCACAGATCCCATTTCTATCCAACATTCCGAGAGAGGTAGGGGAGAGGAGAAACCAAGGGGGGAAGAACGTTGGCACGCGGTAGGCACGATGCGAGCGGCGGGCGCATGGTGGGCACGTGGCCAGTGGTGGGCGCTCGGCGGGTGCGCGGCCAGCGGTTATGTGTTCCTTCTGTGTTGGACCTCCCCAGCGTCGCGCCCAGAAACTTCCAAAAGGTTTCCTTCCCTCCCTCCTAATGGTTACGTGTTCCTTCTGTGTTGGATCTCGACAACTGGGTCCCGGGGGTCCAGATCTAGCTCTAGGTAAACTTGTGTAGTCTCGGGGTATAATACCCTGAATGTTTCTAAGGAAGGAGAGTAAACAAAAAAAAAGGGGTTTTTCTGTAATACTCCAACTTAGTCTAATGAAGGAAGCAGTGAAAAGAGAAATTAGACCTTAGAGGAGGGAAAATCTGCAATTCTTTGGCAACCTGGGCTTCAGGCTTTGGCCTAGGAGGCCCATGAGGGGCCGGCCACTATTAAAAGGAGGGAGAAACCCTAGCCACCACTGTAGCACGCATTGCTACAGTGCTCCCGCCACTGCTACAGTGTTGCTACAGTGCACACCCTCCTCCTTGCGCTCCGTTGCCCCCTCTTGGTGGTGCTCTCCCATTGCTGTCGGCCAAGGAGAAAGGTAGAGGGAGAGAGGAGAAGAAGAGGAGAGGAGCATCTAGCGGGGGAAATCAGCGGGCACGCGTGTCTCCAAAGGTAACGAATGTCGTCTTCGTTGTTTGATTAGTCGTAGATGTGAATTCGATTAGAATTGATTGGATCGAACTCTGTCTGTTAAAGATTCAATTCTGTCCAGTAGGTTGCGTGGGCAGTTTCGAGTTCTTAGAGGGCGAATTGGAGGTTTTCATCTCCTAGAGATATTTAGATAATATTCTTAGCTTTTCGTGGCCGCCAAGAACACCTGATTCCGACATACGGATCAAAAGTTATGATAGTTTTAGTTTCTACTGTCCAGAATTCTGACGCGATTGATCTGTCAAGTTGTCTCATAAAATATGATTATGATAATGGGATATTCAGGGTTTTCACCCAACTATGTTATTGTAGAAATTTTTATAACCTTTCCAGAATGTTAAAGAACGCCCTAATCGGAGTTGTAGATCAAAAGTTATGATCTGTTCTTTACCGCTGTCCAGAATCTTAGCTATGTTTCAGCAGTCATTTTAATTAGTAGATTGATTATTTGTAAGGTCCGAATCAGGACTTCTCCATATTATGAAATTTGTAGGCCTTGGTCTTATCTTTCCAGATCATTAAAGAACATCCAATTTAGATCAGTATAACGAAAGATATGAATTTTTGAAGTTCTTATTGTAATCTGTCTCTCTGTTGTGGACAGTAGAGAAAGATTAACTTGTTAGCGACTTTTCTTGCACATTGGGAATTATTGAAATAATTTTATTCAGGAAGCTAGTTCCTTGTAGTTTCCAGAAAGGTTTAGGTCATTGATTTTGGTTGTACCAAATGGAAGTTATGAATTTCACAAGTTGAAAGTACCGAAGATGACAGAACGGTCTTCGGTGTTAAAATCAAGGGCTTAGATGGGGTAATTTGTTCTGTCGATCACCTGGGAAGTTGTGGCTAAGCTCGTGTAAAGTCCGGAAACTTGGATTCATAACTTTTGGGGCTGGGACTCAAAAGTTATGGATTTTTCTTTGAGAACCCATGATTGGACATATTAGAGTCGGGGTGAAATTGCTAGTTTTTGTGTTGCGTCCAGAGCGATCACTCTCGTTATGTTCTATCGCTTTGTTGAGCACTCTTGTTTAGTATACTTAGTATACTTTACGGTTGCCAGTGTTGGTGAGCACGAGTTGAAAGCTGTTACATCGTCATCTTTTCGTCTCACGGTTAAGGCAAGTACTTTGATGTTCCTATGTTTGGTGAATGATGCATGCTTGATGTTTGTATTGTGTTTTCCTAAGATCCATGAGAATATTCAAGTTTATGTCCCTTTCTTATGTTTTATACCATGGGTATACATATGATGTCTTTCATAATTCATACTTGAGTTCATGCATCATGTTTCATGTGCCTTCCACGGAGTGGATTATAAGACCCATCAATTCGGTATGGGCACGTAAGACCCACCATTCCAATGTGGACAGATTTGGACACCAGTGAAACGTTCTTCATACGGGACTTGGGTCCCGTATTTTGTTAAATGCGGGCTTAGGTGAACACCGACGGGTGTGTCACTAGCTATACCGTATAAGCATGTGTGCGATCCATTCTTTTCATTAATTCCATTCATTCCATGCATTCATGTATTCATTCCGTATACGTTCAAATTCTTTAATGAAGTTGTCTTTTTCATATTTGTGGTATGTCCAGCTATCCATGTACTTGCTGAGTCTCAGACTCATTCTTGTTTTGTTTATTTATTTTTAGGTGATCGTTGGTGATGATTCTCTCGGGAGGGAGTAGACACGCACTACTCATTCATTTCACCTTACACCAGTTTCAATAATAGAACTTGATTCTGTCTTTCATTCATTAAGTGATGGACTGTAATATAATGGAGTTTGATGTTGGTTGACATCTTTTTCTACGTTAAGGTTGTTTAATTAACTGCTTATGTTTCATGATCATTCGTTTGGTATGATTATCTTAGTGGATTCAGTAGACTTAAATAATTGGAATTTGTGAACTGTTGTTGGATTCAGTTTTAATTCCTGCTTAGGTTTTAAAAGATGTTGATCCTTATATGTTAGTTGATGAGTTATTGTTAAAGTTCTTCCGTAGTATTGTTGTATGTTAGTCCTTTAGGTAGCATTTTGGCTTCCGAATAGCCAGGTTGTTACACGGGGGTCCAGATCCTAACATTCTGGGTCTCAGTCCTCATTACTACGAATAGATGTTGTTGTTTACCCACCTAATGAATTCGTGTTGTTTCTGTGCATGCCAATTGGCTAGTTAGTGTGATTTGATGAAATGTGAGCAGGTTATCGATTTTCTGCATGTTGGAAATACCACGTAGTAGAAAATCAGTGCTAATGGATCACCAACATTTAACATCCTAGCATTTGATTAGGGGATGCCCTACACGGTTCTAGGCCCATCTGTCTGGAATTCTGGAATCTGGATAGAACATTAACATTTGAATTAAATTTGCAATACATGTTTCAATGCAATTCCAGTTCAAATTGACTGCAACTTTTGATGTGTTCGTATTTGTGCATACCATTTGAATTAAATTTGCAGTACCAGTTTTTAATTATCCAGAGATTCTGAATGAATCTACTTGGTAGCTATGAACATGCATGCCTTTTTAATTATCCAGAGGTTCACAGATCTTTTTGTCTAGATTTTGTTTATCTCATATTTCTCTGTCTCTTGTAAGGGGTTTACCAAATTTAGGATTTTATTTGTCTGGGATTCACCAAGTTTATGTTTTTTAAGGATTCACCAAGTTTAATTTATTTTTTTGTCTGTTGGACCCAGGATTAACACCTGAAATCCTCTGTGTATTTCTGAACTAGTCCATGATCAGTAGCTAGTCCACATAGTAAACAGATATGGTAACATCCATAAATCGCACAATTATATTAATAATCAACAGAGTTTATTACAAGAAAGGCTTACAAGCCAACAATAAACAAACGCAGCGGAAGGCGAAGAAGTAGTAGAGTCCAGTTAATCTGCCACAGGTAATCGGCTGGGTAGCGGCCTAGTCGTCGAGATCCACACCGGTACCAAAGTTCTTCTCCTCTGAAATTTATTTGCATAAAGCAAGGGTGAGCACAACTACTGTACTCGCAAGTTACACCTAATTAATAGATTATAATGCATGCAAGGATATAACAAAGGAAGGCTTATTGGTTAAATTTGCATAAAGCAATGTTTTCTTTAAATACTTGTACTAATTTCCAAAGCAGTTATTCTATAACTAAAATTCATTTTATAAATTCTCAATTTTATAGTCAGCTAACATTCACACAAGAATGGTAAAGGATACCCTCCTATCACATGGCTTCCTGCCCAATTTTCCATTTGGATAAACTAGTTGATGAAGTCTTTCAAAACAAAATCAAAGTATAACTTTGAGTGGCTTTGCTAGCATGTCCATGACCATGGACATGGCTATTCGAATAGTTTTATACTCTGCAGAGGTTGTACAGTTTTACCCACATGACACGACTTCTCTAGTTTGTTTGGCATCCGTCGATACCACCGCTCACTACCTTAGGTAAGCAGTCTAGAGCACGTGACAAGGCCTTTACAATGCGCCATTCCACTGCAGTCCCCCCTCGCTAAGGTTTCGCCCCCTTTGGATGACTAACGCCAGGTGGGACTAACGTAAGTCATAACATGACTACCCACCGCATCTGAAGGGAACGACCACGGTGGAACATTACAAATTAGTCAGCCAGGTCCTGCCCACACAGGACATGTGGTAGTACGATGTGGCTTAGCAAAGGAACGCTAAGAGGCCGGCCCTTAACTGACTTGGGCGACTTTTCACAAAACCCATGGGCCTTAATCATAGAAATAACTCGATCCCACGCATCAACATGCACCATCCAAACAACCATTTCACCCAAGTACAAAACCATCATTTTATTTCATTTTTCCAAAGTCATTTATAAACTTCCATAACACACCAATGCCATGGATACAATTTGAACAACATTTGATTTTTGGCTGAAATTCCCCAAATCAAACATTTTTGGTCTAAGCATGTCTTTGCATCATATTTTCAAATCATCCTAGTTCGTACTATCGTATCAACTAGGTTTTAGCTGAAATTCCCCAAATCAAACATTTTTTGTCTAAGCATGTCTTTGCATCATATTTTCAAATGATCCTAGTTCATACTATCGTATCAACTAGGTTTTATCTAGGGTGACAATATATTCGATTCAAATATCAACATTGGCCATACAAAGGATTTAGGCATATCTATAAATTTTAAAACAAGAATTTAAATTACTGAATATAAATAGCATGCAGTAATAATTTAAAACAAAATTTAAATAATTTGAAATAATGGGTGCAAATATGGTCAAAGATGTAACTTGCCTTGCTCAATCGGTTGTTCTCAAGCGGCGTCGAAATCTGACTCTCCGAAGTCGTCGAACTCTATACGCGAAAATAAGCCAAATTCAAACAAAATTTAAATAAAGATTCAAATGAACTCCAAATTAAATAATTTTAGTTTATTTAGCTATATTTTGAATTTATATGAATTTAGAAATTTGAATCGATGAAATTGGAGTTCGTATGAAGGAGAACGAACCCCGGGAAGTTTCAAAATCACATGAAATGATGAATTAGGAATTTCCTGATTTATTTTTCTAAAGGATATCTTGATTTATGACATCAACGGCTAATCTGACTTTTCCGGCCACATCATGAGACGTGGGCATACCATGCGGGCGCCACACAGGTGAAACTGATGATGTGGCGCATACGTGGCTGTGAGGTGGCATCCAAGTGGCATGCCACGTCGGACCGGCGAGGGGAGGCGCTCGACGACGGACTCGCCGACGTTTCACGTCGGAGTGAGCCGTGCGGGTGTGCGCAACGGAGAGGGGGGGTGCTACGAGGAGTTCAACGCGCTACCTTGTGGCGGCAAAGGGTGACTAGGTGGCCGGCGGCGACGTGAAGGGCGGCGGCGCGCGCGGGCTCGATGGTGAAGTAGCGGCTCCGGTGGTCCTCGGGGCGAGTGGGTGTGCGCACCGGCTTCGAGACGGCATGGCAAAGATAATGGTGGCGGCAGCGAGGTCGCGGCGTCGACGGTGGTGACGCTAGAGGCGGCCGGGCAATTGCGACCGGCGGCGACAAGAACTTGAATTCCGGCGAGACGGGCGTGAGGGAGGAGAGAAGTGAATGAGGGGGAAAGGTTGAGTGCGAAGAGAGCTACCCCGTGCTCCCTTTTATAGGGGCTGAGGGGCTCCGGGGCGGCGTGGAGGCGTGGAGGTCGTAGCGGTGGCGGTTGCGGAATCGTGCACACGCTCGCGGAGAAGGGGAAAGAGAACGTGGGGTTCGGGCGGAGATGGGTGCGGGTCTCGCGTGCACGCGCGTGAGAGACACGGGCGGTTAGGGCACGTCCGTTGGCGAGCTCGCTCGGCGCAGTAATGGCGACTGCGCGAGTTGGCCGCGCGGAGAAGAAGGCGGCGGGGATGAAGGGGTGTGGGCCCACGCGGCAGCGAGAGGAGACGAGGCTGGCAAGTGGGACCGAGCGGGTGAGAGAGAGGGGATGTGGGTGGGATGGCTTGGGCCAGAAAAAGAAAAGGGGATTGGGCCGCACAGTGAGTTTCGGCCCAAAGGCAAGTTAGGGTTTTAAATTGATTTATTCATTTAAATAATCAGATTAATTCAAAAAAAAGCTTTAGAAAATAGCAAATAAACTCCAAAAATTCTAGGAAAATTCACAAAAAATCCCTAGAGTTAATTTGGACTTAAATAAAATAATTTCCAACTTAAAGTTGGCTTTTAATTTTGCAAATAAATTATTTTGGCTTTAAAATATTTAGGAAAAAGCTTTTAAAATTTCCAGAAAATTCTAGAAATTAATTAAAAAATTCAATTTAAATCAAATAAAACTTCAAAGACTTCAAATAAATTTTATTTTTCACTTTTTAAAAACTTCAAAAATTCAAATAAAGCCATAAAACTCTTTCAAATTTCAGGAAATCCAACAAAAAAATAACTTTAATTAATTTTAAAATTGGTAACAGCACTTGGGATGTTACATTGTCTAGGTTAAAATAGTTTTTTTTGTTTCCTATCTATATTTTGTTCATCACTTTGGGGATCTTTTTGATGTTTTTTGTTTCCTAAGGTCCTAGGGTTTTGTATATATGGATTTGGGGATTTCCGTTGTTGTGGTTGTTTAGGTCATTTGGGGGGATTTTTATTTGCAATTGATTGCATCTAGATATGCGTATTGAATTAGTTTATGTTCTTTGTTCATATTTTTTTGTGGTACGAGGAGCAGGGTGTGATATTACATATGAGCAGGAGTGGCCCATGAATTAATCACTTGATTAAGATGTTTTTTATTTCTCTAATTTATGTTCTCTTATTAGAAGTTTTTGCTCATGCTTTAACTGATTTGTTGTTTAAGATTAGTTCCTTTGCCTCTTTACATGTTGTTATATCGTGAGATAGTAACAATTCTATGTTCTTTTCTTTGATCCATTTCTTTTTCAATAGTTTCATGGTTGGACCCGTTTGTTTGGTGGTTTCATGTTTCGAGAGGGGAAGTGGTGGTGTTGTTGCTACCGAAGCAAAGAGAAAGCAATGGCTTCAAGGCAAGGTGAGTACTAATAATTATCTTAGTGCTTAAAAGATAATTTTGCTATTGAGGTTTTTGGTTAGATTATTTGTTGTTCTAGTTGTTAGATTCTCATTTCTTGAAGCATGAGGTTTCTTTGTAGTCGTAGTGGTAGTTGGTTAGCTTAGCCTTCTGTCCTTGTGCATTACTAAGGTGCAAATTCGGTAGTTCTAATCGGCACACTTAAATATATACTATATTGTGTAGTGTTATGCAGTGGCATGGGGCAGTCATGCATATAAGCATTTATGATAAAATATTGAAGATAAATGACAGAGTTGCTCATCTGCTATGGAGATAATTACCACATGAAAAATTGCTAGTACTTAAGATAAACTTGCAGTCATAAGTAATATGCAATTTCAAAAAAGCTTCGCTGTAATTTTCTATTTGGTCTTTAGTTTTCTTGATTTTCAATTTCTCTTTCAATTTCAATATTGAAGAGTGGCAATTTCTTCCTATTTCCGGCTTAGTACCAATTACATGCCTCTCCTTTTATTTCTAGAATTGTTTATTCTGTGTGTCTTTTATGCGGTTTCACCAAGGTTAGGATAACTTTGTCTAGGTTTGAATAATTTATTTTATCTCTATAATTATTTGAAATATGGCTAGCAAAATATTAGATTAGAGGGGCCTACTTGTTCTGTAGTTGATTATTTTGGATTTCGAGGTTAGTTTTTAGGTGGATCTATGCATGTATGTAGTATTTCGACTTTTTCTAGTCGTCGGGTCCTCTGAAAATTTTAGAATCTCTGTCTAGTGTCAAAACCATTTGGTTGTTTTTTTGGTTCAACTTTGATGTATGTATGCTGACTGTTATTACTGATGTAATATGGAAAACATGGGAAACTCAGAAAGCTCAATTTATCCTTGCCAGAAGATCCAAAGGACTATATTGTAATTTTTCATTTTATAAGGGTCCTTTCTCTAAGAATGTGGGACATATGTACTTCTCTTTTGATAAATAAAATCCACAGTTTAGTAGGGTTTATTTTGAGTTTTAGAAGTCATGTACATTTTCCTATGAAATTAGCTTAATCTTGAGGATATTATTATTTATTTTATCATAATTGTAGGGTAATTATTAACCTAATGTATTTATAGAAAATGGTATTTTTCTTGATGCGTAGAAATTACTTATTAAGAAATTTAAGACTTATATGTGACTTATTACCAACTATGGCTAGTGAGAATGATGTAGTTTGTTGTTTTATCCACTAGTTAAAAGGTTGCACTCAATTTGTATATGTATTACACATTTGAGCTTTATGTAATTTATATTGTTTTCAATTTATTTTTTCAAAATAAAACTTATCTTATTAGGTTCTATTTGGGTGCCCAAGTCGTAAACTTATCTTAATTTATATTATATTATTATGCAAGATATTATTATATAATGGACTAGCTAACTAGTAAATAATAAGAACAATCTAAGAGACCATGGAAAATACATGCAGCTCAAAAGCTGCAAAGATTTTGTATAAATATTACGTTGTTGAGTTGTCTCTCATTTCTATTTATTTAGTCTTTTGTTTAAATTTTCACTATTAATCTTATTTTATTAGGTTATGTATGGGTTTATTAGGTGTTTACCAAGGTTTGGAATTTTTTTTGTGTAGCCTAGAATTTTTTTTCTATTTCTGTTGGGATACAACAAGGTTATTGAAAGGAAAATACCTATGGAGCTGACCTATATATGAAAATACCTATCGAATTACATCTTGCACACTATTTTAATTAAAATTTCAGTGTTAGGTATGTTGGAAATATGCCCTAGAGGCAATTATAGAGATGATTATATTTCACTATGTTCATAATATTGGATAATATGTTATCTTGTTCCTAGAATAATATTGTTAATATTGATTATCAAGTATGTGACTTGATTGTGAAACTCTATATTTCTGCGATAATTATTCTTATACGATCCCTGGTCGGAAACATATGAGGACACATATGAATAGACTAGCATATGTATTGGTTGATGACTATGTTTCACGGGTCATGGATATGGAGATATCAAACCAATAATGCGGACACATGTTAGAGAACATGATATTGGATTAGACCCACCTTGAGACACTATTAAGATTGTTATGATTCTATGTGTCGTTAGTTGGTCTCAAGCAATGATGATGTATAATCCTTAGACCTGAGATCAGCATGGTTTCCTACATGTGTAATAGCACTCTTAGGGGTTGCCAAACGCTACATCGTAACTGGGTAGTTATAAAGGTAGCTTTCGGGTATGCTGTGAAACATGGAGAGGAATGTGACTGGTCGAATATAGGATTTGCCCCTCCTAACATAACAGGAGAGATGTCTCTGGGCCCCTTGTTGTCATCAGATAAAGAAAGTGCATGGCCATGCCACTAGTAGTCGAAGTGTTTGACCACGTAAAGTAATCCGACACTCGATCGAGAAAGCATTGAACAGTCCATGGATGACACAACATCTCACCTGGAGTTCAACCAAACATCGTGAGACAAAGGGAGTATACACGAGTAGGTCGCTTAGTTCGAACAGTTACGGACTGGTTGTATGGAGATACGAGCTGGTCGTAGACTGGTCGAACGTAATCACAGAGTGGTCGTAACCTGGTTGTAAGGAGTTACGAACTGGTCGTGACCAAATAAGAACTGGTCGTATAGAGATAGGACCTGGTCGTAGATCATATTGCATTAAGGTTCGTCCGATATAATTTGTGTGTATTCGGGAATCGCTATGTTTTGTTAGGAGCTGCTACGACTTGTGATCGGAAAGGGTTTCCGAGTCACAACCGATTACGCATGAACCTACAAGGTCACACACTTAACGGGTTAGAACAAACCAGTACAAATACAATTCGTCAAACGTGTTCAGATAGGATCCGTCACGAGCACTATATAAGGAGATGCATGAGGCTATTTGGAATATAAGTTTTTACACCACCGAAACCCTAGCCGCAATCTTCCTGAGAGCTCTACCGTGCGACTTGGTGCTAGCACACCTGCGCATGGTTGTTCCTTCCCTGGACGTGTGGATACCGTAGAGGCGCTATTGTGACTGTTGCGCTTGAGGACGATCCACGATTTTCACAAGGAACTACAGAGGTTGCTGGAGGAGACGATCGACTCGCGAGGACGCTGGACGATCGACTACGACCACTACATTGACGTGCGCTACGTTGGACCAGGTTGCTCCAACCCTTCTTCCGCTGCTCTATGCGTCTGGTGGTAACGATCTGTGATCATCTACTTGCTTGGCTTCCTGGTTTGCGTGGTAGAAAATTTTGATTTGTAGCTATCGTAGCCTACCCGTACCCCAACAAGGTAATGTGCAATTTTAGTACAACTTTTGTGCAAATTACATTGTTGATTCCATTGTTGACATTCACACAAATTCCATTGTTAATCTTTTGTAGGTTTTGAGAAGAATCAAGGGCGGTAGTGTAAAGATTGTATGGTATGGAGTTGACTGTTTTTTATCCTGTATGGCAGTTTGTATGTGAATTACAATGTTATAGTGTTACTTTTGTTTATATTATAAGTATAAAATTTTTAGATGCTCGATGTTGTGCAGTTCTGATTATATCTATATGGTAGTTACGTATGCTCAGTGTTTCTAAGAATTTTTAGCTTAGATTTCACATACCATGAAACATACTAAGTCTTAAAGACATATTTATGTCAGGTTCACCTAGGTCTTGAAATACATGGTAGATATTATGTGTATGTGTGTGTATGGTAACCAATCTACATTCCAACCACAACAAAATGCATCTCTCTCTCTCTCTCTCTCTCTCTCTCTCTCTCTCTCTCTTCATGTCTTTCAAGAAATATTCCTACTTCATTAGTAATTATATTCCCGTCAGAATTTCCCATCCAAAAGAGACTATAAAGAAGAGTAGCAGCATCATAGGTTTGCTTCAACCGTGTACATCTCTGCTAGAGCCTGGCTTTAATTTGTGATGAGTTGCACCAACTCTGTCTTTGCACATAACATACGTAAGGTGACACTTGAAGCAACAAGATGTTTTTGTTTTGTTTTGTTGTTGGCTGCTCTGGATTTGATTTTTTTTTTGGTGTTTTTACTGTTTTATTCTTGGAATAATCAATTATTTGCCACTACGAAGATATGAATTTTAGGATTTGCCACTCCATGTGTGAATAACATCTGGGTCCCGGGGCCACCTGTCATAGACACATTAGTGGCAAATCCTGAATTGCATATCTTTGGCAGTGGCAAATAATCAAATCTCCCTTTATTCTTCTATTGTGGAGGAATTTTCTTGCCTTTGTTTACTGTTTTTGCTGAGCAATTCAGAGGCTCTTTTTCCATAAGAGCTTTCATGGGGGGAAATTCTACGAGGGCAATTAGTGCTTTCTTATGCAATGTTCATGACATTCTTGCAATTAACCAATGAAAAAGTATGTTCTATTGGTCGTTTCCCTAGTTGTGATGTCAGGTATAGGAAAGAAATGTGTGCTCTTGTAGCTTGCAATGTTGATGTGCATATGTTCCTTCCCTCGTGTTATTGTTGTCATTGCATAAGTGCATCCATTGTTAGTCTCTCTTGTTATTATCATTGCCATTTGGTCAATGTGAGATGATGTGTATGTAAGATTGTGGCAGTGTTATTGTGGTTATGTGTCAATTCGAGTGGAAACTATAGCACTACAAACATGACAAGAGGCACTTAGTTTCTCCTTTTCTTTTAAGGAGTGTTCGATTTCTATATGTAGTTCTAAGGCCTTACTAGTAGAATTCAAGAAAATATCCTTTTTGCTGCTTGCATATGAAAATAATGGTTTGAGATTTTCATTTTGTTTACTGCATATGTAGTATTTACTTAAATTCATCCTATTGTGTGCCCAATGACTATAGTGTTTAATTGTTGGTGATATGCCCTAGAGGCGATCATAGAGATAATTGTATCACGTATATGTTTATGAGTTATAGAATTATTATTATTATGTTCCTTGAATGAATCATTAGTTATAAAGATTAACAAGTATGTGACTTGTTGGTGAAGCTCTTTAACTTGTATGATGTCATTCTAAAAGTATCTCTGGTCGGATGTCACTGGTTGGAATACTACTGACTTATCGACCAGCACATGTATTGATTGATGACCATGTTTAACCAGTTATGGATATAGGGATATCGAATCAATAATGTGAACACATGTTAGAGAACATGGTGTTGGATTGACCCACCTTGAGACACTATTGAGATTGTTATGATTTTATGTATCATCAGTTGGTCTCAAGGAATAATTATGTATAATCCTTAGACCTGAGATCAGTATGGTTTCCTACATGTGTAATAGTACACTTAGGGGTTGCTAAACGCTACTCTGTAATTGGATAGTTATAAAGGTAGCTTTCGGGTATACTATGAAACATGCGGATGGATGTGACTGGTCGGATATAGGATTTGCCACTCCTAACATAACACGAGAGATATCTCTAGGCCCCTCGATCTGGTCGGATAAAGAAAGTGCATGGCCATGCCACTAGTAGTCGAAGAGTCAACCACATGATGCTATCCAACACTTGATCGAGAAAGTATTGAACAATCCATGAATGACAATTTATCTCACTTGGAGTTCAACCAGATATCGTGAGGCAAAGGGAGAATACACGAGCAAGTCATTCAGTTCGATCAGATACGGACTAGTCGTATGGAGATATGATCTGGTTGTAGACTGGTCGAACATGATCACTAACTGGTCGTAAACTAGTCGTAAGGAGTTACGAACTGTTCATGACTAAATATGAACTGGTCGTATAGAGATACGAGCTGATCATAAGTGATAAGGACCTACTTGTAGATCATATTGTATTAAGGTTCATCCGATATAATTTATGTGTATTCAGGAAACATTATGTCCTGCTAGGAACCGCTAACGACTCATGGTTGAAAAATGGTTTCCGAGTCACAACCGATTACGCATGAACCTACAGGGTCGCACACTTAACAGGTTGGAACAAATGTGTTCGGATAGGATCCATCATGAGCTCTATATAAGAGGATGCATGAGGCTATTGGGAGAGATAACAGGACGTGAGTTACTCCACCGAAACCCTAGCCGCCATCTTCTCGAGAGAGCCCTACCGTGCAAGTTGGTGCTAGCACACCGGCGTACGATGTTCCATCCCTGGACATGTGGATACCGTAGAGGCACTGCTGCGGTTGTTGTTGTGCGCAAGGAACACGATTGGTTCTGGAGGAGACGATCGACACTAAGGACACTGGACGATCGACTACGACCACTTCATCGACGCGCTCTACGTTGGATCAGGCTGCTCCAATTCTTCTTCCACTGCACTGCGCGTCTAGTGGTAACTGACGAGGATCTAATAATCCTCATTTAATTATTTATCTGTAATTCTTATTATAGATAATAATACCATCATATGATTCTTGAGTATACCCTTTAATGTCCATAAGGGAGAAGCTGGAGTCGTAAGACCTTCTACGACTATCTCACGGTCGTAAGTTCTTCTACGACCACTCCATAGTCGTTAGTCCTTCTACGACTACCTCATGGTCGTAAGTTCTTCTACGGCCAGGTCAACTACGACCACCCTATAATTGATTGAGCTTGCAGAAAAGTAGGCACAATTGATTAGGGTATCTAAGCAGTTACTATACGCTGTTATTCCTTAGAATAATTGCATGATTAAACTCTCTACCCTGATGATAACCGCCTGGCGACATGGGGACGTTACTACTCCATCAATAATCTCCAATAACTGCTTTATCATCTAAAACGTTGAGGCGTCCTTTGGACTGAAGAAACCGCCACCCACTTCGAGCACTGTATAAGGGCAAAATCAGCAGACAATGAGGGGAGAGGACAATCAGGAGCACAAGACATTAGACTTGAGCCTTTCTCTTGATCTGTAACCAGCATACTCAATATAGCCACATAGGAGTATGGTTGTTATTCTCTCCGAAGAAGGCCTGAACCTGTATAAAAATCCATATGTCATTCTCTCTGCGTGATTTGAGTCTTAGAGACCCCCCAAATCAAACAATTATTACGGAAGATCGGTTCTAAAACACCCACAGTAACGATCTAGGATCTCCTACTTGCATGGCTTCCTGATTTACATGGTAGAATTTTTGAATTGCCAGCTAGTGTAGCCTACCCGTATCCCTTCATTAATTGGGTTCTAACTGAGAGAAACTACTGTGGTGGTTTCCATTGTTCAGTACAATTGTAATTGTAAATGCAGGACCTTTCTATTCAAAAGGATCATTCTGGCAAATTTATTTGTGAGTAATCTACAGATGCTCTTCATGTCTGAACTCACAAGTTTGTGACACACAAATTCCCAAAACAAACTTTGTGCCTCATATCGACTACATAAATTTGTTCTTTATTAGTTTTTCATTTAGAAATCATTCTATTTGTTTCTTAAAATAGTATGGTTTAATACAAATTTATGAATAAAAGTACTTTATAGCTACGAACTTCCATGACATTTTAATTGAACTTCCATGCTATTTTAATGTTTCTTGAAATAATATGGTTTAATACAAATTTTATGAATAAAACTACTTTATAACTATGAACTTGCATGTTATTTTAATTAAAATTTTAGTGTTCGTTATTTTACAATTTTAGTTCATTGGGTGTGCAACTTCTATACGTTTCTTCAAATAATATGGTTCAATACGATTTTTTTTGTTTAAAACTACTTGATAGTTATGAACTTGCATGCTATTTTAATTAAATTTTCAGTGTTTGGTATTATGCAATTTAGTTCATTGGGTGTGCAAATTTCTAGTATGCCTCTTGATGTCAACTTCCAAAACATTTAAATTAAAATTTAAATGCTAGTTAATCTGCAATTTTATTTCAGTGGTCATGGAACTTCTTTTTGTTCCTTCATTTTATTAGTTTATTATTGGTGAACTTGCAAACTATTTAAATTACATTTTCAGTGCTTATTCTTCACTTAGAAGTGCATTTCTAATGCTGCCATTTTGTAACATGCTCCCATTTTCATGTTGAAAGTGAACTCCTTTATTATCTCTCGGATGCAAATCATTTTATATTAGTTGCGGCTTGCAATAGTCAGAATTTTATGTATGTGTGTTTGACCCTACTTTGTTTATCTAAAATCATTGTTATTGTTTGTCCAAATTTTATATTGCAATTTTATCAAACAGTAACTGTGTTTTTCAGTTCTGCTATAAAGTGTTCTCGAGTTTTCTTTTGATCTTCCTTCTGCAACCTTAATGGTTTCAATTTGAGCTCTTTTAGCCAACAATTCGATGTCTTCTGTCCAATTCTCAAATTTTATGCATGAGTTAATGCTTCTTGCTTTGCTCTGTTAATCCTTTGCATGCGTTTGAATGGTGCTTGCCTTGCCTCGTGTATGCTGTGCAGACAATTTGTGAATGAATGGGAATCAACATGTTATAGTGTTGTGCAGTTCTGATTGGGAATCAAAACTACTCGGTGTTGTGCAATTCTGATTTATATTAGTTGTACTTATTGTTTGCTATGTCTGAATTTAGCTTATTCATGTGGTATTCTCCTAAAGGTTCTGCATGGGAATCAACAGGTTCTGCATGAGAATCAACTTGTTATAGTGTTACTTTTGTTTATATTATAAGTATCAAATTTTTAGATGTAATCTAGAAAACATGGGGGACTCAAAAAGCTCAATTCTTTTAGGTTTCACCTAGGTGAGCAGCATTATGACTTGCTTATAATTATTTTTTTCTATGCATATGGTTTGCATTGCTTTTTAATTAGACCAATCTGACCTATGCCTACTTTAATTAACATATGAACATTATCATGTAGTTAATGTATACAGATAACATGTACGAATAAAAGTTGCATTCTCATTCATTTTTCAATTTTATTTCATTGTATCTACAACTTTTTTTAATTCTTTTGTAATTTGACTCTTTAGTTTGCAAGGGTTCACCAAGAGTACATATTTTGTCTAGCTTAGAAAAAATAGTAGTCTTTTTATTTTCTGTTTCTGTAGGGGTTCAGTGATCCCAATATTTTTGTCCAGCTTAGAATATTTTTTTTTGTTTAAACATATATAAGGTTTCATGCAAACAGTTGGAAAGTTTCATATGCAACTATTTTGTAATCATTTTTTTGTTTCTATAAGTCTAAAAGTTACCAAGGAGAAATTATTCATTGCGTGTGTAACTTAATTTTTTTCAATATTTAATGTTACCAAGGAGAAATTCTTCATGGAAATACAAACAAGATGTCAACTTGTAGGCCAGTTCATTTAAAATTTTATTGTTCAGAATCCTACAATTTAGTTCTTTGGTTGTGTAACTTCTATTTGGTTCTATATTTAATACGTTTCCAAGGGAAATTCCCCATGAACATACAAATTAAGTATCAACTTGTACACCATATCAATAAAGTTTTCACAGTTTGGATTGCTGCAATTTTTATTCACTGGATGTGCAACTGCTATTTGATTCTACATTTTTGTAATGATTATTACAACATAAATAGTACTTCTCAACGTGCATAGCAAATCCATTGAATTTGGTGTTTCGAAAAATAAAAAATTCATTGCCAGTCTCGCCCAACTAATTGCAACAGGGTCAGTGTGCAATGAACTTGCATTTTTTAACTGGGTAGTCTTTGTTGCAGTGCTTGTTTGTAATTGATTAACAAAACAATAAGGAAATCAACAGTGGTCCGAAAAGGGAGGCAAAAGTTGAAACCTCCCTTCAGTTTAGGTACATTCATCATCAAAATCCAAAAGTTCTACTTGATTATTTCCAAGCACTATCCTTTCTCTTTCTTTTTAAACTAATTTCCAATTAGTTTTTTTTAGAATAGTTCCTATTAGTTTAACAATAGACAACTTATTGTTATCAAGCTTCTTACATGGTGTGCAATACTGAGTACTTTACAAGAGTACATATTTTGGAATAGGGTTAGTGTGAAGGAATTTTTGTTGGTTACATAATCACTACACATATTGAGTACTTTCTATCTATGGTGATTGCTTTATTAGGTACATATAAAGTTAGACAATTTGAACTACTTTCTATCTGCGACGGGGTGCATGCTAATTAAGCATACAATTTATTAAGTGCATGCTAATTAGTACTGTCTACATCTTTCCAAATGAGTTGCCCCTGCCAAGCTTGTCTTCCAACAACAAGAGGAGATTTCTTCAGTGAGATTCACATGTTCTGTTCTACTTTGATCCAGATTTGGCTACTAACAGTATGAGGCTGTTGACTGGTGTGAGAGTTCATGGCACGCTCTTCATGGATGATTGAAATTTTGTTCTTGTGTTTTGTTTCAAATGAAAATTGTTGTTTGGTAGCCTTCTTACTTTAACCCTATTGGTTTGTTTGAGATACAAGGGCACATCAAAACCAAATGCTAGCAAAAGTGTAAGTTATTTTTTTGGTCGTAGGATATTTCTCAAAAGTTTGTGTGTTAGCTATCTTGGATCAATTAGCCATCTCTGTTGTTAGCTTGTTCTATTCAAATCCATACGTCCCTAAAAATTGCTTAGCACATTTGAAAAATAACCCAACACAACACAGATAAAACTCAATCTACATGGGCCAACCTATGGCGGAGCAAACCATTAACGGGTTGAAATTTCATATTGACCGGCCCGATAAGCAACAAAAATAGTCCAACAGAAAACCCAATAACCGAAATAAAATAGAAGAAAACATGACAAAACTAGAAGCCATTAGACAGAAAAAGTGACTGTGATTTAAGAAAATTTCAAACGACTGTGGCATAGTCGCCCCTTATTTTTTTTGTTCTCGTTTTCAACTTTTTTTTCCCTACCATCTTTTTTCTTCGGTTTGAGTTGCAAGCAACCAGAGCATCTCCACAGAAACACACAGGCATTGGATGTTGCCGGATCCCACTCGGTGGCAAGGTCCAGCACTAGAGCTGGCCAGATGGGCCAGGCCTACCAGCCTGAGGCACGAAACTGTAGGCCTAGCCCAAGTACAGCATGGCCCACACTATTCATGGGTCGTGTCGGCCCATGTCGTGCTTGGGCCGCTACCATAGCACGGTGGGCTGGCCCAGCACGTCACGAATAGTGTTGAGCCGTGCCAAGCACGACACGGCCCAGCTGGCCCGAGTTTCGTTCATCAGTTCACCACTCCAATCCCTAATCCCTAATCAACAGTCATCCTCCATGCCCCCCCAAAAAAAAAAAAGAGATTGATTTGTGAGATCTGGCAATCTGGGAGCTCAGACAGTTTCGGGATTTTGGTATTCAAGACTTTAACTACCAAAAAAGTAGCAGTATTAGTCATCACCACTCCAATCCCTAATCAACGGTCATCACCGCAATCTCTAATCAACAATGAACAATCGCAAGTTCACAACAAACAAGAGGAAAATCAACAATCACAACAAACAAACGCTAAAAATTGCTCATCACTTCATCAGTCATCAGTCATCACTACTCCAAAGTCCAACCTCTAATCAGCAATCGCAACAAAATAAATCAACCACTGCTCAGGAAGGGAGGAGGAGACGCGTCGAGAGGGAGGCGGGCCGTGGCAAGGCTGCTCGGGAAGGGAGGAGGAGGCAACCCTTCCGGGAAGAAGGAGGAGGCGAGGAGGGAAGAGGTCGGAGAAGGAGAAGAGAAGGCGGCGGGGGGCGGAGCCGGTAGAGCCGCCTGTGTGGAGGGCGAAGTTGGTAGAGGAGCCGCTTGTGTGGCAGTGCGTGCTGTTGCACGCGACAGCGGTAGGGATAGTGGGAGTGGGAGAGGGAGAGTGAGGGAGACGAAGGGGCGGGGAAAAGAGGAGTCGGGCAGGCCGGGCAACAACAGGCACAGGCCGAGCAGTGGCCTTGTGGTCCTAACAGGCTAAATGGGCCAACCTTGGCCGGCTGGGCCAAACGGGCTTGTGTCGGCCCGTCACGGCACGAATGGACGACAGGCCGTGCCTGGACCGTCTCCCGACACGTGGACTGACACAGCTCGACCCATCTAATAGTCGGACTAGAACGGATCATGCCCCATCGTGCCTGAACCGAGCCACCCATTTGGCCAGCTCTAGCCAGCACAGATAAGTCAGTAGGTAGTAGGTACACCATACACAGAGTTGAAGTTTTTGTAAGGAGAATGGTTCTTCTACCTATCTATTGTACTATCGCTACGGTCAAATGTTCCTCGAGATGGGTCGAATCAAACCAACTATTTTTCTTACTATGCGCAAATTTCGAAGCACTTTGGAGAGCTACAGTAGTGCGTCCATGTCGTTTTGCATTTTCCTTCTGAAAAGAAAGAAACCGAAACTGTTTAGGCCGTGCCATTGGATTGGATTGGATTGGATTGGGTTGGGCATGGCAAGTGACAAGGACCCATAGCCTAGTTTGATTTGCGCACTCACTCGGCCTGCCAGAAGATGGTTGAATCGGGTTGGCCTACGGTTGATTGGCATCGTTGGCAAATATTTCTCCTCACCCGGGCCTACTCGCCAAGCCCGAGACATTCCACACCTGTCCGTCTTTCTAACCACCACGATGAAATGGGCCTTTGGAGCGTAAGCTTTTATTAGGCCGGAGTGGGCCGCCTCTTATCAAGGCTTGGAAACAGCAAGTCTCGTAAGGACGGCCTACTTGCACACGGGCTCACGTCCCCGCAACTGAGGCGGCACGGCTACCTACGGCCACCAACCAAGAATTCTCCGAGCATGACTGCACGACGGCAGGGGCTGCTCGGGCCGCCGGCATGCGCCGCCGGTCGTTCGCAGTCGGCATCACCGTCGGCAGCTGCTCAGGCGTACAACAGTCAGTCTAGAACGTTTGGGGAACACTTCAGCGTTCGTTTCGCTCACCAAACAAAGGTTTGCGATGATGATTTCAGGGTTTTGAAACACGCAAAGCAAGCAGCAAGGAGCAAGCCGCCGTGCAACCGAGTGCGAGACTCCTCGATGTAGGAAAAAAAAGAGTACTTCAAACAGAACGACTTTGTCCTCTAAATAAAGGAAGGAAAAAAAGCGGCTATGTAATTGACGACAAAAAGATTTGATCTGGAAACAACAAGAATGTCACAGAAAAGCCAAACTGGAGAGCCATTCGGATCGGCCGGCCAGCATTAAATCCTGCGTTTTTTTTCTTGTAGGAAAGAGCTCCAAAGCTGTGTAGCGTTTCACCCTGTGATCAATCAATCTACTATCACAAGGAACACTCTCTTTCCGGTTCCAGAACCACAAATAAACCAATTTGCAAGAAGAAAGAAAAGGGGGAAAGGGGGGAAACGGGATGGGCAACGGCAACCAAGATAGATGCGGCAGCAAGGTCGTAGGAGGAACCCTTCCGATGGGGCGGCGGCGGCGGCAGAAGCGAGTTTGATGAGGGGGGCAGCACAAGAGCACATCGCGGTTCTTATAGAGAGAGGGGGGTGGGGAGTTAGGGCATCTCGTCACAGTTAGCGGTCCAAGATGGAAAGCAAAACTCGCGCAGGCCGCTACGGAAAAATAGCCTCCCGGCCCGTCGACCCTAACGACCAAACGAAAGCTAGAGAAAATCCCCCGAGGGCCAAGATCGAAGGCATGACTGGTGTCTTCCCGAAAGACACTAACCATGTATTCGGAAAGGCCACAAAGAACACACGAAGGCCATCCAAAAACCCATGAGGATCAAGGTCGAATGGGCCACCTCCTGAGCACCGAAGGGTGTCTAGGGCCCATCGGCCCGAGGTACCCGCACGGTGCGAAGGGGATGAGATGCCGGTAGACCGCGTGTATCGACTAGATGGATCAAGACTAGGAGGGTTCACCATAAACCGAATGCTACACAAGGAAGAAGGAAAATCCCTTGCAACCCCTACAGAGGTAGTCTTTTTAGGGATAGAACTGTAATCTCCCATGCCTTGGTCAAAACCTATGAATAACCGCATCTCCCATTGTAATGAAAGAGGACTTTTTCACAAAACAATTAATGCACATTTATTTCTCATAACACCGGTTCCCTTTTCCGAGGATCCCCTTACGATAACCGGAGTCCCTTTTTTATATCATCTGGTCTATTTACTACTTTACTACGACACCATGTAAGTCCACACGAAAATGTTGTTGTACTGTATTATAATTGTACTAACGAAATGATCTCACCAACTCTTTAGAAACAACAAACCCGTTTGGAATGCGGAGATTTCACGGCAAAAAAAAGTTACTAAAAAATTTGGGAAAAATTTCCGGCGTTAGAAACAGGCCTAAATCTAAAAAAACAAAGAGGGAGAATCACCGTACGTTTGTACATGTAAATATGTAATCATCGAACAACAATGCAAAAGGAGCACAAAAGGCACGAGAATCCAAAAAAAACGAAATTTCCACTTCAACTTGCCACAATATTTGTCGCAGCACTCGATTTGTCAGCAACATTAGTGAAGAAAAGAAGAGGAGGTAAAAAACGCTCAAAACTCCATCAGTGGCGCTGGCTCTGCAGAAGTGGGCTCGGCGAACTGTACCCCAACGCGCGGTGTAGCGGCGGTGGCACCTGCACCACCGCTCCTGCCCACCGCTCGTTCCAGGCTTCCAGCTCACCCGAGCCGGACGCCCTCGGCGCAGAGCACGTCCTGCTCCGCCATCGTCCCGGACGAGCTCCTGATGAGCGTGGACCCGCCCAGCTCGGTTGCCGGCAACGCGACGACGAACGGCGGCGCGGCCGTCATCCCGGATGAGCTCCGGAGTGCGCTTCACCTGGACGCGTCCAACCCGGTGGTGCGCGCGGCTGTGAGATGGCGATGGACAGCGTGCTGGGCCGGTGGAGCCTCAAGATGAGCAACTTCGTCGTCGGCGAGCGCATCGGGGAGGGCTCCTTCGGGGTGCCTTACTCCGGCGCCGTCGTGCCGAGGAACGGCGTCGTGGAGGAGAGGGTCGGCAAGGCCAAGACGAGGCTCGATCTCGACGACGGGTACAAGGAGAAGGTCATACTCAAGCAGGTAAGGTCCGAGCCTCGAGGTGTATGTAGTTCAGGTCCAAACTAGTCTTGATAACTGGTGAAAATGGCAAATCTGACGTGTGTTTTCTGTTTCAGATAAAAGTGGGGACGTTTGGAGCGAAAGAGTGCGGCGATTACGAGCCACGAGGAGGGGTTGAACTACCGCGCGGCGAGGGCGGCGCCGGAGTCGTGCGCGGAGTTCATCGGGAGTTTCGTCGCCGACAAGACCAAGTCGGAGTTCGTCGAGGGCAGCAAATGGCTCGTCTGGAAATTTGAGGTATGTACGGCAACTGCGATGAACTCTACTGAGAAGTAGTATTTAGCAGTACGCCAGTACCCAACATACGAGATGCTCTGTTCTTATGTACGGTTAATGCACTTCCACGGCACTAGAATGGTTAACGCCTTTAGCATGACGTTGAAACGCAAGCCTAATGATATTTGGAGACTTACCATGCTCACAGTTGGTCATGAAAAAAAGGATGCAAATCATCGGACATTAAGAAGTAATGTCATGGTGAACAGTGCCATAACATTGTTCTATAGCCGTCAGGTCGAAAAACAATGGATGGGATCGAGATCTGGTACTATAGCAAAAATACTGATCACTCGAGACATTTTTATTGTAATGTCAGGGGATACAAATCCTGAAAAAAAGGGCAGTGTTCCTCAATTCGTCTAGCTCAATCGACCAAACCAACCAAGCCTAGGAGTAGGATGTTGACGTTCAATCTCCGACACATGAATCACTGCCATCATACCAGATGAACCTTAAATACCATAATAATCTCAAAGTGTAGTTTTTGGAAAATTTTATGGTACATTCTACCAGTAATATATGGTGATAGTATAAATCAAATATGATCATTGATTTGTTAAGGGTATAATAGACTTTTATTTTTATTTATAATTTTTTCGTAAGTACATCATGAACTTTTTCAACTATGGTTAAAAATACTACTCTTAACCTCTTGTGCCATGTGATCCACACACTCGTATTAAATTGAGAGTAGCATAAAAAAAAACTCAAGTTTTTAAATAGGAGCCGTCCTTTCTCCCAAATGAACATGATTTGAAGGCTATTTTACACGGAAATAATTCTTACAAACAGGACTTCACAAACTCCCTGGTTATAACTATGCAAAACGAAAAAGGGGGGATAAATACCAAACTCCAGAAATAAAAAGTACAAAAAAGAACTGGTAAACACCAAACTCCAGAAATAAAAAAGCACAAAAAGAACTGGCCCACCCATGCAGGCCTCGAATCTGCGACCTTCGTGTCGTTAGCGCGACGCTCTAACCTACTGAAATAATAGGCCGCTGTAGATAAGTATTATGGACAAAACTACAAATATATTTGTAATGAAAGAATGCAAGATTTGCCGGGCCAAGACGTCTGGCAGACTGGCACCGTCCGACCGTCGTCATGAGCTCTTTCTTCGGCGCGGGTGCGTGCGCCGCGTCGAACACACACCTTGCCGCAATGCCGCACGTACGCTAACATTTGGACCTTTTTTTTCTTCCGCAGGGCGACCGGACACTGGCCAACTACCTGAACGACCGCAACTTCCAGTTCAACCTGGAGCCCCTCACGTTCGGCCCCGCGCTGCGCTCGTCGTCAAGCAGGTGACGCGGCAGCTCGTCACGTCGCTGAAGCGCATCCACGACACGGCATCGTCCACCCCGACATCAAGCCCTCCAACCTCTTCTTTCTTATTTCTTTGTCACTCTCATCAACCATCATTGATTGCTGCATTTCTTGTGCTACAACAGCTCAACAGCCCCGACCTGTTCGACATGTACTCGGCGGGGATAGTGCTGATGCAGATGGCCACGCCGGTGCTGAGGTCGCCGTCGGGCCTCAAGAACTTCAACACGGAGCTCAAGACCGCCGGCTACGACCTCAACAGGTGGCGGAGACGCGACCTGCAGGCTGCAGATAATGGACCTCGACTCCGGGAGAGGGTGGGACCTGGCCACGAAGCTCATCTCGCAGCGGGGCCGGGGCCGGGGCCGGCTGTCCGCCGCGGCCGCGCTGCGGCACCCGTATTTTCTGCTGGGTGGCGACCAGGCCACGGCCGTCTTATCGAGGCTGTCACTGAGCAAATAGGATGGAATTGTTGGGCACAGGTTGCATACATGCACATCGAATGATTGGATCCTGCATGTATAGATGTGCATTGCCGAGTCCCTGACATGCGATGATCACCAATGGCATTGGCATTTTTTTTGTATAACCATCATTCATTGGAGGGATCAAGAGGGAGGGAAAAGAAGGCATCGATCTGGTGTTACATACTTACATTGTTTTGTACGAGTTTACGTGAACAATGTGGTGCAGAGTTACAGACAGTCAGACACTAGCTAACTTAATATACTGCCCAAATGCGGGCTGAACATTTTATGACAGATGATCTCGACACTACTAAGAAATCCTACTTCTGTTGGTCACTCTCCAACCTACGTAGATTCCTCAGAGAGCTCAACTGGTGAAATTTCTGGGCTGATGTTTCAGCCAATCATCTGAAGTTCTACAGTCCACTGACACATCAAATGATTAACCGGCGAAAGACTGCTTACATATCATGTCTGCCGGCAAAACTGTTCGAATTTCTTCTCAAGATCTGCCTGGTTGCCTCCGACCAGCTTATCAATCTCCTTCTTATCTCTCATGAAAATGAATGTTGGGGTTGCACGTATGTCGAATTTTGAGACCAGTTCCTGAGGAATCATTTTAATGTGACGTTTAATTTTAACTTTTACTTCAAAATTTTCTATGTTCAAAGTAAAATTCAATGAGCAAAATTCTGAACATTTGTTTACCGGTAGTTCGTCTACATCCACGGACACGAAAACAAGATCAGAATGCTTCACGGAAAGTTCGGCGTATACAGGAGCAGCATTCCTACACGGGCCGCACCAAGTTGCGCTGAATTTTATCACAACCTGTGCAGATGGACATGTCAACATGGTTAACCTAAACAGTTGAAAGAATTATAAACTGGAAAGTCACATACACCTATCCTTGTGTCACAAGGAGTACTATGTTAAGTTATAACATTGACTGTAAGTAGTCATGTTGAGTAGTTACTGTTTTGCCAAGTTCACTTGCTTCTTCCAATTTCTGTTCCCAACTCCTTTGATCAAGTATAACAGACACATTTCCGGCGCTGTAGTCTAGCTGTTCCTCAGCATCTACAGAACTCTGCAAATAGAAGCATAATACAACTTCCCAAGTTACAAATGTACAAGCTAACAAATGGCTTGCCTTTGAGCCTTTCTATCAGTTGAGCAAAACTTTTCAGCAAAACCTTTTGTGTGTGTGGATTGGATACTAATTACTAAATGTGATGCAGTATGTAGCATGGCAAGCACAGCAAATGAAATGAAGTGGCAATGCATGATTCAATGAGCGAAGTTGTAAATGCATTGTACGGGAGTAAGAGATTATTACGCTGCCACAGTAATTCCCCATCGATTTGAGGTAATTCGTCAGGACGTCTGGACTCCTAATCTGCTGATGGGAAAAAATGTAGGTAATTCATAAAAATCAATATGGATTTATTAAAACCAGAACAATTCAAGACTGTTTTGCATGGGCTTATGAATATATCCATCAATGTTGGCAATCAAAAAAGGAAATTACTATTGTAAAGTTGGACTTTGATAAAGCATTTTATATGGTGGAGCACAACACGATCATCCAAATTCTGCAAAAGAAAGGATTTGATAATAGATGGATTAGCTGGATTAAAAATCTACTCATCTCTGGAACATCATATGTTCTATTAAATGGGGTACTAGGTAAAAGCTTTGAATGTAAAAGAGGAGTGAGACAAGGTGACCCTCTATCACCACTTCTTTTTGTTCTTGCAACATACCTTCTATAGACAATTTTAAATGAAGCACATAGAAGACATCTCCTCAATTTACCGCTTCCTTTGACAACAGATGGGATTTCCCAACACTACAATACGCGGACGATACATTAATCATTATGCAAGCTGATGCAAGACAATTATTTTGCTTGAAGAGTCTCTTGAAGACATTTTCTTCCTCCACAGGGCTGAAAGTCAACTACAACCAGTCTTTGATAGTGCCAATTAACGTTTAAAGGGATAAAATGTCTATCCTGGCAAATACCTTTGGATGCAAAATTAATACTCTTCCTTTCACTCATTTGGGTTTACCACTGGGAACAACAAGACCAAGGGTTCATGATTTATCACCACTGGTTGATCGAGTTAAGAGATGGCTCTTGAGTTGTGCGACTTATCTCTCATATGGTGGTCGTTTGACAATGATCAACTTGGTATTATCCCACCTTCCAACCTTTTACATGTGCTCACTCAAGATTCCAGTGACAGTCATTAATAATATTGATCGGACTAAAAGGCATTGTCTTTGGAAGGGCTCGGATTTAAATGCAAAAGGTGGACATCTTGCCGCATGGAATCTGATATGCAAACCAAAAAACAAAGGGTGTCTTGGAGTTTTGAATTTACAAACACAGAATGATGCTCTCTTAATGAAGAATCTCCATAAGTTCTACAATTGCGATGATCTTCTATGGGTGAACCTGATCTGGGAAAGGTATTACAGAAATAATATTCCTCACAGTACAAGGAATCAAGGCTCTTTTTGGCGGAGAGATATTATGAAAGGAATTATGATTTATCGAGGAATTGCTATGGCAATAATTGGTGCTGGTACATTAGTGCTATTCTGGCTGGATCTTTAGAATTCTAACCTTTACTGTTGAAAATACCCAGTGTTATTCATCTTTGCTAAAACCCAATAAATCTCGGTGGCTAATCTACTTCAAAATCCAGGTATATGAGAACAGTTCAACCTGCCATTATCTATTGAAGCTTTTGAGGAATATAATATGTTTATGGAAGACATTAGGCGTTTTCTGCCTATTAATAATTGTCAAGATAGTTGGACATGCGTATGGAGCTTAGAGCAATATTCATCTCAAATGTACTACAAGTTCTCTTTTAATACTCTCATGCCATCACGGTCACTCAAATGGATTTGGAAAAGCAAATGTGTTATGAAACTTAAGGTATTTGCATGGCTACTCGTAATGGACAGATTGAACACAAAAGACATGCTACGCAGGCAACATTATAATATCAAGGATGATCAATATTGTGTCTTATGTTGGATAGAGAGGAAGAAACTTTACACCACTTATTCTTTGGCTGCCAATTCAGTCAAACATGTTGGGGTATCATTGGCATTAATTGGGATGATACGACCGATGTTCAACTTAAAGTGAAAAGAACAAGATTAATCTTCAATTATATGTTCTATATGGAAATCTTTATTATTGCAGCATGAAATATTTGGAAACAAGGGAATGGCAAGGTGTTTGAGAACATGACGCCGAATATTTCTAGTTGGAAAAACCTATTTAAGAGTGAACTCACGCTTCATGTGCACCGAGTCAATGAAGACCATAGACAATGTATCTTTGATTGGTTAGAAACAATTGTTTAATGTTCTTTACCCCTTGAGGGTTGTAATAGCATCATTTTTCGGTGCTGATGTCAATGATAGTAACCTAAGAAAAAGAAGACGATGTTATTATATAACATAAGACCAAATAGTTCAAAAAAAATCTGATTAACATAGATAGATGCTCGAGATCAATTGTCAAGCTCAAAACAATTAGGTATATAGAAATGGTGAATTCCACTTCAGCATTCCGAAACGATGGCCAAAGGCCGTAGTTATATGAACAAGACCATACAATCTGAAAACGCTCTGCTTTTTAGAATGATCGAAAGCTGAATTGATGACCACAAGTCACAACCAGGACGAAATCAACAGAACAAACAAGTTGTTGACACGACAACGAAGTGCGAACCTTGCCCAACATATTCACCCATACGTTCAGGATGCAAGAGTTTCAATACCAATCCCAGGAGTTTTTTTATTAAAGAAAAGTAGATACATAAAACAGAACCATTAAAAAGCAGGAAGGGAAACCTCCCATAACGATTTGACCATTTGAACGCCAATAAATGAACTTCTGTCCGCATAATCCCACAGAAGAAAAAAGAACAACACTGCCATATCTCATACAATGTATATAATCACGACAATGTAGAATCTGAAGCTATGTCGCGGGTGAAAAGCTTTCCCCAGATCATAGCAACAGCATGCAGCATGAATACATTGCTGAGAGATTGATACGAGGATGCATGTACAGTATACCTCTGCAAGCCCACCCCCGGCGGGGGCTCGGAGAGAAGCAGGTGGCGCCGGGGCTAGGGAAGGGGAGGAGGTAGCAACAACAGTGTGACGGAAATGCCCTTGTCGTTAATAGCAGTTAGAGCCGACAAAATAGGGGTGCAATCATCAGAGAATCTGCAAATAGCCCGAGAAGGGGGTGGCTGGCAGCGGGGTTCATGGAAAGAGGCGGGCAATGCAAGAAGGGAGAAGAAACCCAGCATGTCCAAAATTAGTGTTGCGGGAAGGAGCCTACCACTACCAGCAGGAGCGGAGCTTCATGCAGCCCAACCTGGGCCACGGCCCCTCCTTCCGTTTTGAAATCCCTATATACATCGTTAAGAAGTTAGTACCTTATACTACGTATTGGACTAAAAATCATTAGTTTTGACTCCTCTAGTCAATCAATTTGTAAGTTTAAAGCTTACTTTTTAATGTTGATGTTCTCTCTTTATAGGTGACCCCTCTTGATCTTTAGTCGAGCTCTGCCATTGCCTACCAGTGGCAAGTATTCATTGACATTTTAGGCCTGCAAAATCTATCTATTTGTACAGCCTCCCCTAGTGGCAAAGCTCAAAGGAAAATGTGAGGGGGTCAGTGTGATGAAATTTTCTTGCTAAGCTTTGAAAGAAGAGGCTGCTATAACATTTACTTAGCACTAAAGTGGTTCTAAATACTTGCTTAAGAAAGTTTCTAGGGAAGGAGGCCATGACCCCTTCGGCCCTCAACAAGGCCGTACCTAAGGTCTTGGGGGCCTGTTCTAATACTTAGATGAGGCCCTTGCATCATTATAGTGTAATGACTTCGAAGTATGTGATATAAGTAGGATGGAACCCAATGAATGAAAGTAGAAATATAAAATTCGGCTAAAATGGCGCTTAATCCCACAGTTCTCGATCCATGAGAAATGTTAAAAGGGTAGGAGAGAATATATCTCAATTAACAGTAGCTTGGATAGATGGAGTGAAGAATTGAATATATATAAAGCTTAATTTGGAGGGACCAGTTTAGATAGATACATAGAAAGCAGTAATGGTCATATGATAACTTGCAAATTTTGTAGAAATTAGTTCTCTTGACCTATCTCAAACCTCAACAACAATGTTTTTCAAAAAGATCTTCTGCTAAACTTAACGACATATATGAGTACTTTGTTCGATGCAGAGGCCGGGAGAGATTTTTACTCTTCCATTATCTAAAAATATGAGTACTTTGTTCCAATTTACTGGCTAATTCACATATTTATCGGAAAAAATAGGCCCCTAATTTGGTGGGGCCCTATGCGGACACCTACTTCACACACCTATCAGGTACAGGCACTACTACAAAAAAAGACTAATACCAGACGGCTCATCACAGATGGTTGACCAAAACCGTTAGTATTAAATACAATCACAAACGGTTTTTATTTAGTGACCATCTGTGTTACTGGCTGTGCTAAAAACCATCTGTGAAGAGCTAATATCACAGACGGTTTTCAACATGAACCGTTTGTGACTTCCCGTCCTCATCACAGACGGTTTATATTAAAAATCGTCTGTGATAAGTATCTCCCAATTTTACCTGACTCTGTGACTTTCAAGTCATGGTAAAATTAGCGAGTTAAATATTTCAAGTCATGGTAAAATTAGGGAGTAAGGCATTTCATGTCATGGTAAAATCAAGGAGTTATGCATTTCATGTCATGGTAAAATTAGGGAGTAAGATATTCTATATAATGGTAAAATCACATAGTTAGGCATTTATGTGTGCGTCAAAGTTTTGGTAAAACCATAGAGTCACAGACGGTTCATATTAAAAACCATCTGTGACATTAGCTCATCACAGACGGTTTTTGTTTGAAACCGTCTGTGATTCACAGAAATTTTTGAACGCTTGCGCTGGAGACGAAATGTTTTGGCACTGTCCTTATATATTATACACACCCCAGCCTTGTTTTCCATCAATCTCTCTCTCTCCCCTCCCCACGCCGGGTTCTGGCGACCACCCTCGATTCCCTGGCACGGTTTGGCGATGAGACGTAGCCGACGACAAGGAGGAGGAGGAGGAGGAGGGCCGCGTAGGAGCTCCATGTCTGCTGCAGGAGGCCACCAGATCTGTCCGCCCCCCATCTTGGCCTCAGGTGAGCACGAAGTTTTGCCCCCAAATCCCCTTCCAGGTTTCCTTCTCACTCTGATTCCGTCCCCTCCATACTATCAGATTTTATTCACAGTGAGGACCCCCATCTGTGGTCGACAAGGGAGGCCGATTCGATTCGAGATGAACGCCTCTACTTGACATCGTCAGAGAGTGAGCCATTGATTGAGAGAGAGAGAGTATCTTTTAATTACCTTCTTGCAAACTATCGAAACAACATATGGAAACTATTGTCCAGCAATTAATTGGTTTGACTCAAAATTCAAAAAAAATGCAATAGGAAAAACTATCACAGACTATTTTTACTAAAAAACCCGTCTGTGATAATTGACTATCACAGACGGTTATTGCTCAGAACCGTCTGTGATAGCTTTTTTCACATACGGTTAAAAAACATCTGTGATGACCTCATGTCATTACTGACACATAAACTCAGATGGCTCACGAAACCTTCTATAATAGTATTTTTGAATCATCTGTGAAGACTTTTTCTGTAGTGGTGGGGTCTGGCCCTTAAGAAGCTCTTCCTAAACTCCCCTCGTGCCTCATTGATATTCGAAGGAAACGATAATGTAGATGGTCGGAGAGGTCGCACTCAATGTTGGAATTGGGGCGGATGGTGTTCGCCGGTAGTCAACAGCGGATCAAGACCGAAATCGACCGAGATCACCATAGGTACCGTCATATGTGTAGAGCCTTAGACTACAGGGTGCACACCTATGTATAGGTGTGATTAGGGACGAGCCGGCCACGGTCTAAACCCCGGGCTAGGCCACCTGTTTTTTGGGCCGAATTCGTATGTTTGGTAAATTTTCAAGAGATTTTTCATAGACTTTTGATCCTAGACCTCGGGCTGTAACTTCACCCTGAGTATGTTTTGATAACGTAAAACAATATTAAATCCGATATCCTATGCACCCCTGAGCTCCACATGAATCTGCCCCTGCCAGGAGTGGTGGTGCTATCACAGTGGCAGGGTGGAGGCATGTGTCCACAAATTCTATCAATATGTATACATACCTATATATAAGTAAGTTTTGATATAGTAAGACGACATTAAATCCCTACGCACATCTCAAGCTCTCCGCTCTTGCCAGGAGTGACGGTGCTGTCGCAGAGGCAAAAGGCAGAGGCACGTGTCCACGAACCGGTCGTACGCGTGCACGGCCTCCACCGCCGTCTGGTACTGCCGAGCAAGAATGTGGTGTTGCTGCGGCGGGGGCCTTGCATGAACACCGGCCATTTGTCCGGTGCCCATCGGTGCACTCCAATATTCGCTGCCACGGCAGACGCCGACTAGTACTAGGATCACTGTGGCAAATATCAGCGCTGCCAGGAGGGATAGGATGTCCCAGCGCACATTGGAGCTTTGCACGATGAAGTTGGGAACATTTGTGTAGTGCGCAGAGCAAATAGGTGTTTTTTTTTGTTTAAAAAAATCGAATGATATATTTTGGGAGAAAATCTAGTTTACCCATGAACTATTGGGGCCGGTGTACTTAACTCCCATGGACTTCAAGATCGTCTAAACAAGCTCTAAACTTGCTAAACCGTTTACTTACCCCTAACCTGGTTTTGCTAGGTGATTTGCATCCATGGCATGCCATGCTGGCCGGTTTTAGACGAAGGGAGTTGCACTGTCAAATTGTGCCACCGTGGCTGACCTGTAGGTCGAATAACAGATGGCGGTATGACTGGGGTGGAAAAAAAGTTTGTTAGTAAGACTCGTTGACTTAATTTGAAATTGCTTTAATTACACTCATTAGAGCCTTGTTTGGCAACAGAAGGTAATAATCCATATGGGCAACAATCTAAAGAGGGATTGGGTTGATCCCCTCCCACCACCCAATCTACCTTGGATTCAAACCAAGGAGAGAAAAACTATTTGTATTTTTGGATAGTCTTGGATTAGCATGGACGATTCAAAATTTGAAATTATGAATTAAAACTGAAATCAGGAAATTCGAAAAATAATAGAGAAAACGAAAGCATCATAAAATATTCCCAAAAAATCGAAACATAGAAAATTGCGAAACAGTACAGGAAAAAAAACAAAAAATAGTACAAAAAAATTATAAAATAACAAAAAATTCCCGAAAAAATTCCACAAAACTCAAAAAACCAGAAAAATCCGTTAGCAAAAAAAAATGTGGAAAAATTATGATAATCCATAAAGAATAATATTAAATAGTCTAATGTAATCACATAGTACTAACAAGTAACAACCATAACTTAACACTACGGTCAATGTTGGTACTTCAGTAACATCCGCCTTAAGCGTGTCTTTCTACAAAAATCAAGCAACATGAGATTGCTTAGCATGCCATTACAACCAAGATCTAGCCAGTATCGTCACAAGATCAAAGTACTTCGCATTGCAAGTTCTCTTGTACAAAAAAAAGCTCATGTAATCTCTCAAGCTATAATTTTAATTCAGGAACTCCCCTCCAATCGGCAAATCATCAAGTTTTGCATCCAGTGTTTCCTGAAGAAGAAAATTGAAACATAACAGAATTAGTTATACCATACATTTTCAGGTCAGTGCATCAGAGTTAAAAGATGCATGGCACTAAATAATAAGAACAAATTGGGAGGCAATAGCACAATAATCAACTCAGTCACTAAGAAGTGGAACTCATTTTACATATGAACACAACATAACAAAAAATATGCGAGAAATGCACACGGACCTATACCTTCACTTGTGCTCAGTCTTGGCTAGGTGTCTCTCACGTGTCTGCTTGGTGTATGTCTTGATGTGCTTGCGGCTTCCCGCTATACTCTTCTTCTTACTACTCGGCGAAGATCTGTGAGAAACAAAGGAATGATATGGAACCTACATGATAGAAGAAATAAACATGACCTTGACCATGACTTAGTTCACATGACAATTGCTAGACTAAAATAGACATCAGTACATCATCTAAATAATCCTACTTATCGGTCTACAGTACAAGATACATTGGTACATGTTGAATAAAAATTACAACTGAGACCAAGACATTATGGAAACGCTAGTAAGATGTCCGTGCATTGTAACGGAAACCGAGATTTTACATAAAATGTTATTCATATTCTGTCTATTGCAGCTTGTCTCATCTCGCTACTAGCAAAACATATACGAATTAGTACCTTAAATTTGTCTTCTGTAAAAAAAAGTAACTATAATTTATCTCCTTCACCCTACGGGAAGCACCTACTTAGTATTTCACTTTCACAAAATCGTAGTCACTTTTCTGTACTAAACATTTAAACCCACGATTAAATACACAGATAGAAATTGAATGACACTGTAGTACCCGAGAACATATATAGTGCTCCCAACATATTTCGTGCTACCCGTTCTTTCATTCATTGAAAAAGTATCACTAAGATTTTACCCAAACTTTGCCCATGAAAAAGGACAAATAGAAGTAAGAGAAGTTCAAGTAAGAATGACACTATAGTGTCCTTCCATAAATCACGGTATCATTGAGATTTTAAATAGTACAAATAGAAGTGTTGCTAACTTACAACTAATTATGTTGTTCCAAGAATAATATCCTTGAGATGGTAAGTGGGGAATTAAGGAAAGACATGACTCTTGGATTCAACCTGGAGCTTCAGTGCTTCTGTTGTTATTTTGTATCTTTAGAGGCCTTAGCTTTGCAATACTATAGGAAAAACCTAGCAATTTCAGTGAAAATCAGTGATACTTGTCATCCAACGTTTATGGCTTAGTTATCACGTCGCTTTATCTATTTTGGGTGTGCAGCAGTAGCAAAGTTAGTTTAAAGAGTACAAAAAAGAATTCTATGCTTGAAAGAACATATAAATAGCTCTAGTGAAGCAATAGGCACCACAAAAATTGTTAGTTGGAAGGTTTTAACAACATTTGCATCAAAACTAATAAAATGTAATTCTGGATGGTTTACTCATATTAGTAACTTATGCATACAGCAGAAAAGTGTAATGTAATAATTGGTCCTCCCATTTTAGTACACCAATCATCCTTCGTCTGAACGTGAAAAAAAATCCAAACCGCCGCTCGTCGCTCGGCTTTGGTGACTATCCTCCCCATGCAGTCTTCCCGCTATCTGACGTTCAAATATGCAACGTGCGACAAGGAGCCTAGGTCGAGTGGGGAGGTGAGGGGGAGAAGAGTGATGATAGTTGGGATTGGGAGGAAATCACGATGGGTTAATTGAGGGAGCGGTGTGCAATGGTTGGTGCGGCCATGAGATATAGGAGAGTGCGAGGCAGTTTTTGATCAAAGCATAGACTCGCAAGTCGACCCAAGTATTTTTTTTTTTCGAGCAACTTTCGACATGCGAGAATATAACATGGTGCTCCACAGTAGAACTAAGCCCAAGGTACACAATAGAGATACATATCGTAACACAATATAACATGGCGAACACGAGCACACGTGCAAATCTGAAAAAATTCAGAGATCGATGATGTTGGTGATAATAAGCTCAAATCGAGCAGAACAAGTGAATTTAATCGATCAGATACTAGTACTTAGGCATGTAATCTAAACATGAAAAGCGTTAAGATGCAAGCAGATCGAACAGATACATGTTTTTACATATAAACTGCATCAGAACACAATCTAGGACAACCGAGAGAGGGTTGGCAAAGCTTGATTACCTTGGGCCAGAGCTCCCACTACTACAGGAAGTCTCATCACAGACGGTTCGGAACCGTCATCACAGACGGTTTTCGAACCGTCTATATTTGTTGGTCTGTGATAATAGGCAGTTATCACAGACGGTTCAAAACCATCTGTGATACGCACTATCACAGATGGTTTTTTGTTGAAACCGTCTGTGAAGGCTATTATCACAGACGGTTCTTGTTCAGAACCGTCTGTAATGAAGTTTTCACAGACGGTTCTGAACAAGAACTGTCTGTGATGAGTTTTCACAGACTGTTCTTGGTTAGAACCGTCTATGATAGCCTTTTCTATTACAAAAAAAAAAACCGAAAACGGTTGCTAAAACTTCGGAGGCTGTTTTGAGGCCCTAAACGACCTTTTTTGGGGGTTTTCACTTTGTCTGGAGTCTCCTGAGCCTCGTGAATGAATTTGATACGGACTTATGGATTTTCGGATTGAACTTTTTGTTAGCTTTCCAATGAGCCAAAGAACGTCGCAATCTGAGTTCGTATGCAAAAGTTATAACGGTTTTACCAGACAGTGCGCGATCTACCATCTATATTTTTGCCCAAACCAAATAACTCAACATGAACTACACATGCACAGAGAGCCTCCAACAATAAACCAGAGCATCACCCACATCACAGTAGCATCAACTCAATCCATTTACAGAGCACTAACACTAGCTCTTAGTAATCCACATCACAAAGCAAAGGGGAGTAGAGAGAGTGAGGTCGTGGGAGGCCGGGGCGACGAAGTGGAGGAGGCCGAGGGCGAAGAGGTCGTGGGAGGGCAGTGATGACGAGGCCGGGGCGAGGTGGACGAGGCCGGGGGCGACGGTTCGGAGGAGGCCGGTGACGATGAGGCCGGGGCGAGTTGGAGGAGGCCGCGGGTGACAAGCTCGGGGGAGGCCGCGGCGCAAGGTGTGAGGAGGAGAAACGGCAGAGGAGGAGATGGAGGTATGAGGTGTGAGGAGAAGAGACGACAGAGGCGCAAGGTTATATAAAGCGAGTTTTGGCAGCCCGCCCATTATGTCCAAATTTTCGTTTTCCGCCCAACAATCAGAGACGGTTCTTGTTAAGAACCGTCTGTGATACGTAACTATCATAGACGGTTTTTTAATAGAATCGTCTGTGATCATTCACAAATGGTTCTAGTTACAAACCGTCTGTGATAACGTTGATTATCACAGATGGTTTTTTAATAGAACCGTCTGTGATCATTCACAGACGGTTCTATTAAAAAACCGTCTGTGATAGGTGCGTATCACAGACGGTTCATAATAAGAACCGTCTGTGATAGGCTATGCCCGGTCCCGATAGACCCAACACAGATGGTTCCATAGGAACCGTCTGTGATGGGGCGTCTACTATAACCTGTTTTGTAGTAGTGTCCTCCAAGGAGAGGATGAGGAATCAAGGATCCCTAGCTGGCAGGTGGCCTTGACACAAGATGCCTGGCCTTCTTCTCCTCTCCCTCTATCCCTAGACGACACTGATCTGTGAGGAAAAGTTAAGAGGTTGTCAAACCCTAGAAATAAGAGGTGGGGTAGGAGAAGGAAGAGGAGACTAGCTTGAGTGTGTCGCTGCCATTGTCGTCGCACTGGCAGAAGGTAGAAGCAAGCATTTCCAGAGTCAAGGGAGAGGAGGGAGATGCGGCGCCGTCGCTCATGAACGAGAAGACGTGATGTGAGCATGGAAAAGACACGTCTCTACGGCTTTGTTTGGATGCTTGGGGAATATTTCAAGGGCACTGTAACCCCATGTTGTCTTTTCCTCTGCCAAATGAGAGCCCTGTTGAAAGCATCTAGGCCCCTAAAAGTTGTTTTGGTAAAAAATGATAATACGTGAATATGATATTAACGTGTTTATTGAGTATTTACAAGGTTAAATCCCATTGGTGAACTTATTGACGCAAAGTTGCATGCAAATGGACTACACGAAGATCTTTTGGCTCAAAGACAAGGTACAAGTAGTCTAGGTTCCCTTTTTCTATTTTACCGGTCTTAGGAGTTTTGGTTGGAAGACCGAATTATAGGATAAATGCCGTACTATTAAAAGGGATCATGGCCAGTAGCTTGATAGCATGTTCTTGTGCCATATGGATCAATTTAGGATCATGCATGCATTTGAATTCGAACTTAAAATTGAATTTGAAAGCTTTAAGTGCTTCTGTCCAAAATCGGTAGTACCGCAGTTAAAATTGCGGTCGTACCGCTTGGTGCGGTATGACTGGACATTACTTGGCGATAGTACCGTATTTTGAAGGGAACAGCCAACTGAGCGCACATGTGAAACGACCGGCTCTTTGAGCGGTACTACCGCATTGCGGTCATTCCGTTTTTTAGTTGGCGGTTCAAGAAAACCAGTACCAAATTTTATGAGGCGGTCAATAAAAACAGAACAAGTGTAAATCTGCTCAAAAACTCTTTCTAGAAATCGGACGTTCTGCGCTTAGGAACGGTTGTACCGCTCTGCGGTCATTCCGATTTTTACATGGCGGTATGAAAATTCCAGAACGCTTGTAATCTTCAGCGATTTGTGAAACCCTATGATCGGTTGTACCGCTCGTAAATGCGGTACGACCGGGGCGTTGCGGACGTAGCGCACCTTGACCTGCGGTCATTCCGACTGGGATTTCCAACGGCTATATTGTTTATTTCTAATAACTGTTCTAGCCGTTGATCGTGTTTCAGATCGAAGTCGGTCGTCTCGCAGCTCGTTACTCTTCTGATCGTTCGATTTTATTTGAAACTTGGGGTTTGGTCCCCAACGGTCATAATTGTTGGTGGGGGTTATAAATACCCCCCTCCCTCCAACTGCTCTAGTAAAGGCTGCTAGACCTCATTTAACATCTATAGAGCCTTGAAAGTTTTGTGCATTCACTCAACACTAAAAAACACTCTTGTGCATTCATTGTGAGCTTGTTGAGATTCATTCAAGTGCATTCATACTCCTAGTTGATCCATTTGCACTTGAGTGCCGTCAAGTGAAGACCGTTGATTTATTACTCTTGGAGTGTTGCCGCACTCCTAGACGGTCTGGTGGTGGAGCATGGTGATCTCTTCAAAGAATATTGTGAAAAGGTTTGGTGCAAGCTTATGAGTGGTTCGATGTTCACCATCTCCGGAGCAGAGGAAGAACAACCATAGTGAATCGAGGGAAGGCTTAATTCGTGGAGTCGGCTTGAGGTGTCAAGCTTCCTCAATGTGGACTAGTGAAGACCGGCAAGTCTTCGATACCACGGAAAAAACATCGTTGTGTCATTGTGGTTATCTCTAGTCTTTACTTTCCACATTTATATTTCTAGCTTGTTTATTGTGATTGAGTTGCTTAGTTAGAAGTGTAACTTGTTTAGACTAAGTTTTAAATTGGCTAAAATTGTTAAATTGTTAAAAATTTAAAAACCTCCTATTCACCCCCCCTCTAGTCGGTTATCCTTGATCCTACAAGTGGTATCAGAGCTTGGTCTCTCATTGATTTAGACTTAACCGTCTAAGAGAGAAAAGGATGGCTAGTGAGGGAATTGCTATAGGAAAGGCTCCTTTATTTGATGGCTCTAATTATGCTTATTGGAAAAATTAGAATGTCAATTTATTTAAAGGCCATGAGTCCAAGCATTTAGAAAATCGTAAATGAGGGTTACGTCACACCTCTTAATCCACTAGCTCCCACGGATCAAGAGACGCGTAATGCTCATTTAGATGCCCAAGCTATGAACGCTCTTTTTGGCACTTTGAACGCGGATGAGTTCAATAGAGTGAGCAATTTGGAAACTGCTCATGATATTTGGACCACCCTCTCGGAAATCCATGAGGGCACATCCACGGTCAAAGAAGCCAAATTGCATAGGCTTCAGATTAAGTATGAGACATTCGTAATGTTGCCTCATGAAAACATCAATGAGATGTATTCAAGACTCAACAACATTGTGAATGAGCTCAAAGGCCTTGGAACTAACCTTCTTGATGTTGATATTGTGCGCAAGATGCTTAGGGCTCTCCCGGACAAGTATGAGACGTTGGTGACGTTATTTCTCAACTCACCCGAGTTGCCAAGGATGACACCAACGGAGCTCTTGGGCAACCTCATCACAAATGAATTGTTCAAGAAGGATAAGGAAGAGCTCTTGGATACATCTTCCTCGAAGAAGAAGATTACCGCTTTCAAAGCCAAAGCGGAATCAAGTGATGATGAAGATGAAGAAGAAGATTCCGATGAGGAGTATGCACTCCTTGTGAGAAGAATGAAGAGGGTCATGAAAAGACGCTCCAATAGAAGCTATAACTTCGACAAGTACAAGAAGGGGCAATCCTCAAGTGACAAGAAGCGTTATAGCAACATTCGGTGTTATAATTGTGAAGAGAAGAGGCACATTGCTTCTCATTGCCCCGAAAAGAAGGATGACAAGGGCAAGTCATTCAAGAAGAAGGAGTACAATGGCAAAAAGAAGCTCTTCAAGAAGCTTCACAAAGATGGCAAGAATGAAGCCCACATTGGAGAGCGGGATTCAAATGATGAGTCAAGCGACTCCGATTCCGATGAGGAAGAGTCCCCCAAGAAGAAGGGACTAGTCGGCATCGCCATCAAGGAAGCTCCGTCGCTATTCTCCACTCCTACTTGCCTCATGGCAAAAGGAGATAAGGTAAAATCCATTAATAGTGATGAACCAACTTATGATGAATTAATGGATATGCTTGATGATTTAAATGAATATCTTGGAAAAGAAAAATCAAAATATAAGATCTTAAATAGGGAGTATATTACTCTAAAAGATTCTTATGAGGAGCTAAAGGAAGCTCATGCCTTGCTTATCCAAGAATATTCAAATAAGTCTTGTTCTAGTGTAGGAATTACATGCAATATTATAGATGATATGCCTAGTATAGAAATTGCTAAGACTGGTGTATCTACTTCATGTTATGACCTACTTGCTATGTCATGTTGCTCTAATGTTAATGCTAATCATGATTTTGTTGAGCAAAATGATACAAAGCTTGTTCATGAGAACAATGAGCTAAAAGAGCAAGTGACCAAGCTAAGCAAGAGCTTGGAAAGATGTTTCAAGGGTAAGACCACTCTTGACAAGCTTTTGAGTGAGCAAAGATGCTTATTCAACAAGGAAGGTCTTGGGTATGTGCCTAAGAAAGGTATGAAGCCGGCAAACATGCCCACAAGATTTGTGAGGCAAAATGGTAAGTATTGCCATAAGTGCAGGGAAATAGGACATATGCAACAAAATTGTCCTAAGGGTAAGACTCCATCCATTAGTATATATGATTCTTGCTATATGCTTAGAAAGACTAACGATGGTAAAGTAATTGCTCGTTTTGTTGGCACTTTAATTCTTAGGCGCTAAAAAGAATGCAATTTGGGTGCCTAAATCCTTGATTACTAACCTCCAAGGACCCAAACAAATTTGGGTACCTAAAAGAACTTGAATTTTGTTTTGTAGGTGAACTATAAGACCGGTGGAAAACATTGGGTGCTTGATAGTGGATGCACTCAACACATGACCGGTGATAGAAAGATGTTCACCACATTCGAGAATGGTCAAGGAATTGAGAAGATCACTTTTGGCGATAATAGCAAAGGAAAGGTATTAGGATTGGGTAAAATTGCTATCTCAAATGACATTTTCATTTCTAATGTTTCTTTAGTAGAATCATTAAACTTTAACTTGCTATCCGTTGCTCAAATATGTGATCTTGGACTAATTTGCTCATTCTCTATTGAAGGTGTAACCATCTCTAATACAAAAGATAGCTCTTTAGCTTTCAAAAACTTTAGATTTGAAAATATTTACTTAGTTGATTTTAGTTCAAGTGAATCATGTTTAAAAACTTGTTTAATGGCAAAAACCTCATTGGGTTGGCTTTGGCATAGAAGGCTAGCTCATTTTGGAATGATTCAACTCAAAAAGCTTTTCAACATGATTTAGTTGTTGGCTTGAAAGATGTGAAGTTTGAGAAAAATAAACTTTATAGTGCTTGTCAAGCCAGTAAACAAGTCGCTAATTCTCATCCTTCCAAGAGTATCATGTCAACTTCTAGACCATTGGAACTCTTACATATGAATTTGTTTGGGCCAACAACCTATAAGAGTATCGGAGGTAATAGCTATTGTTTAGTCATTGTGGATGATTACTCTAGATATACATGGGTATTCTTCCTAAATGACAAAGGTGAAACCTCCGGGATTTTCAAAAGATTTGCAAAAAAAGCTCAAAATGAATTTGATTTCAAAATAAAGAAAATCCGTAGTGATAATGGTTCCGAGTTCAAGAATACTAAAGTTGAAGACTTTTGTGATGAACTTGGAATAAAGCACGAACTTTTCACAACCTACACTCCAGAGCAACATGGAGTAGTAGAAAGGAAAAATCGAACATTAATTGAAATGGCTAGGGCAATGCTTGATGAATATAATACTTCCGATATTTTTTGGACGGAAGCTATTAATACCGTTTGTCATGCCATAAATCGTCTTTATTTGCATCGGCTATTGAAAAAGACTTTCTATGAGATTCTTGTAGGAAGAAAACCGAATATCTCTTAGTTTCGAGTTTTTGGTTGCAAGTGTTATATTTTAAAGAAGGGTGTTCGTCTTTCAAAATTCGATAGTCGTTGTGATGATAGTTTCTTGCTTGGTTATTCTTCAAATAGCTAGGCTTATCGTGTCTTTAACAAAAACTCCGGTTTAGTTGAAGAAAGACACGATGTGCAATTTGATGAAACTAACGGCTCTCAAAAAGAGCATGAGAATTTGGATGATGTAGGTGATGAAGCCTTAAGAAAAGCAATGAAACATATGCAAATAGGCGACATCAAGCCCGAAGACGATCCATCTTCTTCCACTCAAGTTGAACCACCCACCTCTTCCACAAATCAAGTACAGCTTAGTGAAGAGGACAACAAAGAAGATGATCAACCATCCAACCTACCACCAAGAATCCACAATGCAATTGCAAAGGATCATCCAATAGATCAAATATTGGGTGATGTAAGTAAGGGTGTTCAAACTCGCTCTCGTGTTGCTTCTTTTTGTGAACATTACTCGTTTGTCTCTTCTATTGAGCCAAAACATGTAGAAGAAGTACTTGAAGATCCGGATTGGGTGAATGCTATGCATGAAGAACTCAACAACTTCATCCGGAATGAAGTTTGGACATTGGTGGATCGACCCAAAGAATACAATGTTATTGGTACAAAATGGGTCTTTAGGAACAAACAAGATGAAAATGGTTTGGTTGTTCGGAACAAAGCAAGGTTGGTCGCTCAAGGGTATTCACAAGTTGAAGGTTTGGATTTTGGTGAAACCTTTGCTCCCATAGCTAGGCTTGAGTCAATTCGAATATTACTTGCTTTTGCATCATGTTTTGATATTAAATTATTTCAAATGGATGTTAAAAGTGCATTCTTAAATGGTAAAATATCCGAACTTGTCTTTGTTGAACAACCTCCCGGTTTTGAAGATCCAAATAATCCTAATCATATCTATAAACTCTCCAAGGCGCTCTATGGTCTTAAACAAGCTCCTAGAGCATGGTATGAACGTCTTAGAGATTTTCTAATCTCAAAAGGATTTAAAATCAGGAAGATTGATTCAACTCTGTTTACTAAAGTTTCAAATGATGATTTCTTTATTTGTCAAATTTATGTTGATGATATCATTTTTGGGTCTACTAATCAAGATTTTTGCGAAGAATTTGGTGATATGATGTCTAGGGAATTTGAAATATCAATGATTGGAGAATTAAGCTATTTCCTTGGACTTCAAATCAAGCAACTCAAAGATGGGACGTTCATAAGTCAAGCCAAGTACGTGAAGGATTTACTTAAAAGATTTGGCATGGAAGATGCAAAGCCCATCAAGACTCCCATGGCTACAAATGGTCATCTTGATCTAAATGAGGGAGGTAAACCGGTAGATTTAAAGCTTTATAGATCTATGATTGGTAGTTTACTTTATCTTACCGCATCTAGGCCCGATATCATGTTTAGTATTTGCATGTGTGCACGATTTCAAGCAACTCCAAAAGAGTGCCATTTAATGGCCGTTAAAAGAATACTAAGATATTTAAAGCATTCCTCTAGCATTGGCCTATGGTATCCGAAGGGTGCTAAATTTGATTTAATTAGATATTCCGATTCTGATTATGCGGGTTGCAAAATGGATAGAAAAAGCACCTCGGGTAGTTGTCAATTCTTAAGATGATCCTTAGTATCATGGTCATCCAAGAAACAAAACTCCGTAGCATTATCCACCGCCGAAGCCGAATATGTTTCCACGGGAAGTTGTTGTGCTCAATTGCTATGGATGAGGCAAACATTGATGAATTATGGAATTAAAATTGATAAAATGCCTCTTTGTGTGACAATGATAGTGCGGTGAAAATTGCTAATAACCATGTTCAACACTCAAGAACTAAGCATATAGATATTCGCCACCATTTCTTGAGAGATCATGTGAGCAAGGGAGATATTGAGATTAGCCACATAAGAACCGAAAACCAATTAGCGGATATTTTCACCAAGCCATTATATGAAGGCCGTTTTTGCTAATTGAGGAATGAGTTAAATTTTATAGACTATTCAAATGTTGTTTGAACTCTTCCATCATGTTTTGTGCTTCATTTGATGTTATTTGAGTATTTTATGAAAATATTTTTCAAATCTTTTATTAAAGATAACTATGATCATAAAAATTATGTTCCTATATAGACAATAGTCTATTCTATGCATAATGATTCTTAATGTTATTTATTTGAGTGCAAAACTAGGGATCATTTGCAAATAATCTAAGTTCCAAAGAAAAATCCAGAAAGCTCCAGGACAATCGGTTCAACCGGCATTATACGTGATACGGCCGGTGTTATAACAATGCAGTATGATCAAAAGCGGTTCTCTGGCAGACATTTGGTCGATGACGACCGCGACGGTTTGTGAGAGGGCAATAACTTCCTGCCATTACTGTTCGCTACCCCTTAACCTCCAAACGGTTCATCCGCCCGTTTCTTTTCTCTTCGTGTTCCTCTCTCCAGTCCGAGCGCAACCCTATCTTCTCTCCAAACTCCACTCCATAACTCAGCATTTCTTTGATTTCTCCATGTTTCCTGCCTCTCCAGGGTTCATCTCCTCCAGATCTCAAGGTAAAAGTCCGTTTAATTTGCGTTTTACCATCTTTTGGAACCCTAGGAATCCCCTTTTAGGGTTTAATGAAAATGCGATTGATTTTCGTAGTTCTAATTGGGCAAAAGTAGTTAATTGATGTCTAATGATGTTTGCGCATCAGATCCATGGATTCACTCCATGAAAAATCATCAAATATTCAACATTTTGATAGCCCTAGAACTCGGTCAGGAAAATCGGAACGACCGGTTCTTGAGCGCGATCGACCGCTGATCTTGATCGTCAGAATATAGAACGGCATACGTCCGATTGTCCTGATAGAAAACAGAAACTTCAATTCTTTTTCACTAAATTCTATTCCAATTAACTCTTTGAACTTTTTGTAACCTATCCTATCTTTCTAAAGATGCCTAGGATGAGGGTTGCGACGAGGAAATCCCATGGACCACCAAGAGGGCAATCATCTCCTCAATCTTCTGTAGCTCCTACACAGCAACATCAACGACGACGACCTGCAGCATCTATGCATCAGTCTCGCTCCGTTCGCTAGAAGATTGTGCATGGTAAAGGAAAAAGGCCAACACCTGCATTTGAAACAGAAGAGAGTGAAGAAGAGGATTCTGAGGATGAGACTCAATCAGAACCAGATTATCCAGAAGGTACATTTGACAATTTGGGAGAACCTCCAACGTCTCCAATTGATTTACTTCTTCTTTCAGCAAATGAGTATGCCATTAAGAGACATGTGAATCAGTATCTCTTCAAATCTGACTGCATTAATCCAAGGTTTCATACTGTTTTCCAAGAACAAGTCTATAAGCAGCTTTATGGACGTAATAAAAAATTTGCTGATCACAAATGGATTAAATGGTCTCATATAAACACTTTGGACAAATATAGTGGTGTTTATCAGCTGTTTCATCAAGTAGGTCTTCACGACCTTGTGGCATTGAAGCAAAATTATGATGATGAGCTCATTAGGCAATTCTATGCCACAGTACATGTCTCTGTAGATTTGCAATCCTTCAGATGGATATCAATTACTAGAGACTTGCGGAGCACAAAAGAAGAATTTGAGCAAGTTCTAAGAGTTCGGTCCAGCACTTGGGAGAAGATTTTTGATAGTCCTGCTTTACTAGCTCCTGCTTGGAATGACTATTATGACTCCACTGTCAAGTGTAAGCTAGGGATCATCACTAGACTTAGGCCCTTACCAAGCATTATTAACAGGATCATTAATCATACATTTTACCCCCAAGAGTGGTAATTTTGATGCAGTCAGGGGACATGCTTGGAACATTATAGATCACATTATGAGGGGCATAAAGTTTGATGCTGTGGATGTAATTCTTCAGGGCATAGTTTCCTCCAAGAATGATAGAGTTAAGAGGATTTACTATGCACCATATATCATGGCATTAATTTCGTAGAAGATCGAGTATCATGGTGGATTGGGATCAGTTCACAAGTCCTATAAGCCTCGAGATGGTGCTCCTCCTAGTCGTGCCAGTGTTGAGATTGATACTGACGAGGCACCTGCTGTTGCTGATGCTCCTACTGAGGGCTTGCACAGGTTCTACAAAATCAGTAGCTCATTCTTAATACCTTGCAAGAAATGAAGGTCGAGCAAACTGAATTTGAAACTGAGACTCGCAACAGGCTAGTTGAGATGGCATCAATTCAAAATGATTTCTTTGATGAGACTCATAACAGGATGTCTGCCTTGATGGAGAGCATTAATGACTTAGAAGGGAGTTTGAGGACCCCTCAGCGATACACTCGTCGTCGTCGTCCTCCTTCCAGGACATCTTCTGCGACACCTGTACCTCCTCTAGCTCTTGCTGTAGTGCCAGCATCTCAGGCTACAGCTCCTGCTTCAGCTCATGTTGCTTACGTTTCAGCTCCAACTCCGGTCTCCACTCCTCCAGCACCAGCTACCGAGACAGTGGCTCAGGATCTGGCACCTATTGATTCAGTTTCTCAGGATCCGCCATCAGCTCCTCCTCCAGATCAAGCCACCACTTCTCAGGATTCAGCTCCTCCAGCCCCAGAGCCTAAGGATCCTGTTCCAGCTCCTGCTCCAGCCCAGGACCCGGCTTCTCAGGACCTCGTCCCTCCTCCTCAGGACCCCGCCGTCTGAGTTGTTTTTGGTACCTTGATGCTAAAGGGGGAGAGAAGTGAGAAGACATAGTTTTAGGGGGAGCAGAGCAAGCTTTTGCTTCTATTATATGGACTTATATGTGTTATGTACTTGTGTTGAACTTATGTGCTTGTAATAGTTTAAATATATGTCTTTTAACTTGTTGAACTTGTTGGATGCTGTTTATGTTTATGTTATTATCTTAAATGCAATTTCAATTATTGTCTTATCTTAATATTGCATTTCCTCAAGTTCAAATATGCTAAAGAAACTCCGCCAAAATTTCACAAAATTTCTACATGTGCTTGCAAAATTTTCTATTCTTTTTATGCACATGTTTAGGGGGAGCTTTCTTTAAATTAAACTTAACAAGAAAATAATTCTCATACATTCATTTGTGCTTATTGCAAGAATTATTTTATTGTTAAGCCATCAAAAGAATATACATTCATAGTATATTCAAACCAATCTTTCTCACATATTAATAGTGTTGTCAGCAATTACCAAAAATGGGGAGATTGAAAGCATCTAGGCCCCTAAAAGTTGTTTTGGTAATTAATGATAATATGTGAATATGGGATTAACGTGTTTATTGAGTATTTACAAGGTTAAATCCCATTGGTGAACTTATTGACGCAAAGTTGCATGCAAATGGACTACACGAAGATCTTTTGGCTCAAAGACAAGGTACAAGTAGTCTAGGTTCCCTTTTTCTATTTTATCGGTCTTAGGAGTTTTGGTTGGAAGACCGGATTATAGGATAAATGCCGTACTATTAAGAGGGATCATGGCCAGTAGCTTGATAGCATGTTCTTGTGCCATATGGATCAATTTAGGATCATGCATGCATTTGAATTTGAACTTAAAATTGAATTTGAAAGCTTTAAGTGCTTCATCCAAAATCGGTAGTCTGCTTGATTAAAATTGCGGTCGTCTGCGCTTAGTCTTGATATGACCGGACATTATTTGGCGGTAGTTCCGTATTTTGAAGGGAATAGCCAATTGAGCGCACATGCGGAACGACTGGCTCTTTGAGCGATACTACCGCATTGCGGTCATTCCGTTTTTTAGTTGGCGGTTCAAAAAAACCAGAAGCGATGCATTTTGCCTCAGAGCTGATCATGGAAATCGGTCGTACCGCTCGTGAGAATCGGTCGTACCGATGTGCGGTCGTACCGAATTTTATAAGGCGGTTCAATAAAAACAGAACAAGTGTAAATCTGCTCAAAAACTCTTTACGAAATCGGACGTTCGCGCTTAGGAGCGGTTGTACCGCTCTGCGGTCATTCCGATTTTACATGGCGTATGAAAATTCGAGCGCTTGTAATCTTCACGATTTGTGAAACCCTCGATCGGTTGTACCGCTCGTAAATCTTGTCTGACCGGGCGTTATGGACGTATCGCACCTTGACTCTTGATCGTTCGATTGGGATTTCCAACGGCTATATTGTTTATTTTAGTAACTGTTCTAGCCGTTGATCGTGCTTTCAGATCGGTGCGGTCGTGCCGCTTTCGTTACTCGCGATCGTTCGATTGGGATTTCCAACAGCTATATTGTTTATTTTTAATAACTGTTCTAGCTGTTAATTAGCGTACTTTCGATCGAAGTGCGGTCGTCTCGCTCGTTGCACTACTTGGATCGTTCGATTTTATTTGAAAGTTGGGGTTTGGTCCCCAACGGTCATAATTGTTGGTGGGGGTTATAAATACCCCCCCAACTGCTCTAGTAAAGGCTGCTAGACCTCATTTAACATCTATAGAGCCTTGAAAGCTTTGTGCATTCACTCAACACTTAAAAACACTCTTGTGCATTCATTGTGAGCTTGTTGAGATTCATTCAAGTGCATTCGTACTCCTAGTTGACCCATTTGCACTTGAGTACCGTCAAGTGAAAACCGTTGATTTATTACTCTTGGAGTGTTGCCGCACTCCTAGACGGTCTGGTGGTGGAGCACGGTGATCTCTTCAAAGAAGATTGTGAAGAGGCCCGGTGCAAGCTTGTGAGTGGTTCGGTGTTCACCATCTCCGGAGCGGAGGAAGAACCACCATAGTGAATCGAGGGAAGACTTAATTCGTGGAGCTGACTTGAGGTGTCAAGCTTCCTCAACATGGACTAATGAAGACTGGCAAGTCTTCGATACCACGGGAAAAACATCATTGTGTCATTATGGTTATCTCTAGTATTTACTTTCCGCATTTATATTTCTAGCTTGTTTATTGTGATTGAATTGCTTAGCTAGAAGTGTAACTTGTTTAGACTAAGTTTTAAATTGGCTAAAATTGTTAAATTGTTAAAAATTTAAAAACCTCCTATTCACCCCCCCCTAGTCGGTTATCCTTGATCCTACACCTGTGGAAAATCCCCATCGCCATTTGGGCAGAGGTGGGGAAAATCTCCATTGCCATTCTTCTCTGTCGAAATCCTCTCCTGGTCTCCTTCTCTGTCGTCGTTCTTCTCCATCGCTGGCTAGCCTGAGGTGGGATGCAGCGATCTATAAGGCCAGGTGGGTGTTTCTCCATCTGGGTTTTCTGGATATGGTGTTCCCCACATCTTCTCTCCACTAATCCTCCCCCAAATCGGAAGGGAGAGGTCTTCATCTGACACGGTCGGCCTCGGATGCGGTGATTTTCTCCGTCGACAAAGATCATCTCCGGCCATGGCATTAAGACAAATGGCTGCCAAACCGTCTTTACGCTATGCGTGGCTCAATCGAGGCGGTGCACGCGATGGGCGTAGGCGGCGGCGCCGTGCGGCGAAGGAGGATTGGCTCGCACCGCCTCCACCAACGACAGTCACCTCCACCAACGGCAACGCGAGCTCGGCGATCTCCAACAGCGCCCAGTGCGCCTCGTCGAGGTTGTCCGCATTCACCGACTCCACGCACTACAAAGATCGGCCACGGCAATCGGCCCATCCTCATCACGCTTTGCCGCCGCTCTTCTTTCCGCCCTTGGTTGTAATGCACACCGCCACGGCGACATCATGCCGCAATTGTTGCGTTCAGCGGAGGGCCTTAGGGGCTGCGGTGGGTTCAGCTCCTCCATGGCGCCACTTGTCGGGGGTGGGGAGGAGGAGAGCGACCGGTGGGGCGGCAATGTGGTGTCGGGGAGAGGGCTGGCGAATGGGGAGGAGGCGGCGGGACGGGGTCGGATGTGAGGAGAGAGCGGAGGCGGAGCTTAAGGAGGGAGGTGAGGCGAGGCCGGGGTGGGGGGACAACTGCGAAGGAGGTTACGTCGCTCGCGATGAAGACGAGGAAAATTTCCACGCTTAGTGACGCGATTATTCCTCCCCTATCAATCCCCGTGGATTGGCTCAGTAATTTCCCCCTTCCACGTGTGTCCAAACGCTGCCTCACATTATCCCGGAAAATTTTTCACGGGCCATGTCTTCCCAGGGAATATGCCGGGATCTCGACCGGGAATTGGGCTCCCAAACAAGCCCTACGAGTAGTTTTTTCTCCCTTCCACCCCATTAGGATGCTCCACATGAATCATGCCAAAATCCCTGGCGTTCCCAAACAATGTCTAATTGGCTTAACATTGAAACAAGTCAATTTCTAATGAAATTAAATTTCACCCTTGCTCTGTTCGATTTGTTAGCTCAATTCTAAAAATACTTTCAAAATATAAATAAAATAATATTAAATCAAACTGTGTCAATTTCGCGAAAAACTCAATAAGACGAGGACTTCGATATCCACCTCTAGTCATGACCAAAAGGCTCAAATTTGAACAAAAAGTTGGCGAGGAATCATTAATAAAAAAAATTAAAAAGGGGTAAAATAATAAAAATTGCTCATGAGGAATCACATGCTCTGCTGCAGAGACCAACTAAAGCCTAAAAACTAAAAATGCTGGACAAGTAAGACTTATAGCTGCCAGAGGTCACGAAACAAACATCTTCGATGAACATTTACCAAATAACACCGACCCTAAAGAAGGTCTCCCAACAAGCATAGGTGCATAGGCATGCATGTCTGCCCATCTCCCTAAGGATGGCGATGATGATAGGTCGCGACATTGACTACAGTTACGATCCTAGATGGATCAGATACACAACCGGCAACAAATCGAAGAAAACAATGGCCCAGAAATAATTCCTTGAGACGACACAACAATCGTCAGCACTCGAGCAGCACAGGTTCTCAACCCATGGCGTACTTCTGTGTCCAGCTGCGAGCTGTCCCCTCGTACTTCGGCCGGTCAGTCTTGTACATGTGGGCAATCTCAGGGACAAGAGGATCGTCCGGGTTGGGATCAGTCAGCAGGGAGCAGATTGAGAGCAAGACCTGGAACAATCCGAACAAGCAACACATCAGTAATTAACACCAGAGTTTTATAGCATATATCCAATGGTTTCAAGGTGTTAAGTGCGTAACACAACGCATAACTTGTGGAAAAACCTGATGCATATGCGGAATCAAATGAAAACCGCATTCTTTATGCATATGGTCAACTTCAGTCAACACATTGCTAATGTGTACCAGGAAGACAAATGGAACAGTATAGCTGAAAAGGTACAAAATGATGTCCATTTAAACAATTCATATTTTATGAAGCAGATCTACGTACCCTAGCAAGTTAGTGAAATATAGCGCTAATACACATACTAAAGCTATCCAGGGAAAATAATTCAGTGTAAGCATGCAAATGAAGAAAGCCACAATTTTTCACTGGGATGTGATCAAAGTACATGTGAAACAAGAAACAGCAAAAAAAACAGCCACCATAAATCAAGTTACAATAAAGTAAAAACATACAAGCACATCGAATGCTCAACTCCAATAGCCTCTAAATATGTAGATTATCACAAGCACAGGGCAGGAATAGCTATTAGCAAACAAGTAATGTTCTGATTTTTAAGAGGTATACGAAAATTTTGGATTGATTAAAAAGCCAAAGTGCAGATAACTGAAGCAATGGAAATGAATGCTACCCATCAGAAGAACATACTTGTATAATTGGGCATTTACATTTACTCGTTTTATTAAGCATAGATCAAATTTGGGAAGAGCAGAGCATGTGTCTAAATATAAAAGGAGCAGGGTGATAAGGAGAACCTTAGAGATCGTCAAAGCAGGGCTCCACTGTTCCTTAAGAATATCGAGGCATATGCTTCCATTGCTATTGATATTAGGATGGAAGACCTTTGTTTTGAAAGATACCTAAAAGGGAGGATCATAATGATTAAAAAAGGCACGAACATGGGACAAAATGCACATAGGCTCCACATATATGGTCCAAGTACGTACTTTCAGTGTGGACTAGTACTTCACAGTTAATGACTCAAAAGTATACAAGCGTATAGTCCTCAAAGAAGCATACTAAAGCAGATTGCTAATAGGTGAGCTTGAGGTGAAACAACATCTAGACAGTGCTGTAGACGGATCGTGTGTTATTTAAGTTTTTTTAAAGGCACCTCTGTTATCTATGTTAGCAACCAGATCTTATTATACTGGTATCATACACACCATCATCCATGAACATTATAACATACCATTCTTTTGGCATGTCAGCGTCTAGCCCATCTCATGATAAGTAGTCAAGTATAACTTATGATAAGGTGGATGCAAACTAAATCCCCAGGTCTACCAATTCACTAACAACTTACTACTCTGAAAGGATACATCAACAGGCACACTGCATCCAGTAGAAAAATGGTGGAGACAACAATGCAGACACCAGGTATAACTGAAGATGCTTTTATAGCAGCAAATAAAAGGACTACAATGATACCATTAGTAGAACATGGAGAAAAGTATCAACATTACATGATCTATCTCCCAAAAAAGATGATCATGAGCAGGCTAAAAAGAAACAACAGATAAATTGCCGGATTCAAGTTGTCCAGGATTATGAAGTTAGCCAGAGCACAGATAATACACAATAAACAGAGAATAAAAGTGAGGGTTTTCCAATAAGATGCTGCTCCTAACCTTTGGGGGTTTGAACGGGTAATCTGGGGGGAAATGAATGTTCACTAAGAAAACACCACCAGCATAGGGACTGTCAGGCGGTCCCATAATTGTTGCTTGCCAATGAAACATGTCCTCACCAGCAGGACCTGAACAATGTACAAATGAAAATTGCAGTCCATCAGATGCCATGCCAGGGTAAAAGATGGGAAAAAGGTGAGCAAGCAAAGATAGTGTGATATGGCATAGACAGCTGAAACTTAGAGTGTCCAATGTCGTATATTTTATACATGTCTAGAGACATCATATCTACTCATCCATAGTTCCACTAATAGCTCGAACTCGAACCTGCACTGCATGATGTGGGAGGATCTTTCTGCAGGTCCTTCAGTTCCTTGAGGATACGCTTTGAAGCCATGATAAGCTCCTGTTTTCACACATTAAGAATTAAGTAAAATGAATAGTCAATGTATATATATGCTTATGTAGTACAAAAATAGTAATCGAACCTACCTGTTTGCATATTGAAAAGCAGAGTTGGAAATGCTGAATAAGAGTCAAGTTATCTTAGTCAGGGGGTTGCAGAGAATTCACTAAATTGCCAGCACAGGAAACAAACACCAAATTTGCAGGCATAGTTCAACACTTGAATTGGTTATTTGGTTTATCGTGCGTGCTTCAATACTAAGCCCTAAAATTGACCCCATTTTGCTGCTTTGGTCATTTTGAACCTGCACCCATGTTATGACCCCAAAATTAACTGTGGTGCACCTATTTTTAGAGAAATATATGGATCAGAGAAATTCACAGTCCTGCTCATGTCTCAATTAAATTGCTACAATTCTAGACTCCAGTACCTATGCTACAATTGTTGAGACCCTTCATTTGAATAATTGATTATTTGCCACTGCAAAAGGGTGAATTTTATCAGCGAATACTATTAGCCATCAGATTGAGCGATTGCCAATAGCACTTCTAACCCCCACCAGGCACAACAAAGTAATCTCCTGGATAGGAACCATTCAAAACTCAGTACCTAAATACTCATCACTGATGAAACAATCGTTACAATAACCAAATTCTAGTTCCCAAAGAAGAAGAAATCCAAAAGCTGACAGTTTAGTACTAAGGAATCAGACAAAACCCGATACTCCATTCGTGAGGACACAACCTCGTAATTCTAATTCTAAAATTATATCAACTCCAAACATTCTAATCATGAAGCCAAGCTATCTATCAGAATTAGCAGTTCAGCCCGGCATACCAACATATCAGTAATGTTTCAGAATCACACGACCTAAATGCTCACGTCTTGTAGTAAGGAATCAAAGTTAGATACAGGTAACAACAAAGCGAGCCCTGCTCATGAGAAATCACTGCACAATTCAGACATCCCAGAGACCAGCCTCAATCATCTCAGGATTTCATGAAAGGCTGCACGAGCAATCCCTGAAATTATTAGATACAGCCCATACACAACCACCAAGCGAATAACTTGTACCTATCCATCACCACGAATCTCGCACGAACGACCAAATCATTCCAACACGACGCACGTACGATCGAACCCATCGAGTCCCAACACCAAACACCCAACGGGTCAAGCAACCACGCCCCAAATCGAACCGAATCGCAGATCTACTGGATGCAACCGCGCCTTACCAACCAAAACGAAAAGAGCCGAGAAAAAAAAACACGCATCGACCGGGACGGATCCGGATCGGGAGGGGCCAGAGATTACCCGCGCCGATCTGGTCGTAGCGGGGGGCCAAAAAAAAATCACGCGAAAAAGCGAAGGAGGACGAGGGGTGGGTTGAGGAGGCGAAGGTTTCCCACCTTTTGCAGCGAGAGGTTGGGGACGGCGAGGAGAGGAGGGGGAGAGAGAGCCTTTGTTTTTTTCACACTCTCCTTTTTCCGCTCCGGGTCCCTCGCTTGTTGTGTGAGACGGGTTTGAAACGAGGCGTCGGGCTCGTGTCGGTATTTATAACCGGGTGGCTCGACAACTTAAGATAATGCGTTCGAGAACTCAATTGTTCGAATATATCGTTTAATAAATTTTGGAGGAATTTTTTTTTAAATAATATTTTTTTAAAACAAAATTACAAAAATATATAATCACCCCAAAAAATTACAGAAATGGGTTCATATCGCCATTGAAATGGCGACGAGAACCTATCGCCATTTCAATGGCGATAGGAACCTGACCGCTCATCGTCATTTGGTCCAACTACCTGTCGCTAGTTGAAATGACGATAGGAATGTGAACAGTGTTCCTATCGCCATTTCAGCTGGCGATAGGTTCCTGTCGCCAGTTCAACTAGCGATAGGTTCCTGTCGCCAGTTGAAACGGCGACAGTATGCCATGTATAAAATACCGTAAAAATCCTTCCAAACCTCATTTTAATTCAAAAAAAAAAACAAACCTCATTTTAATTCAAAAAAAAACAGAATCGAGAAGGAGAGGAAGAGAAAGAAAGGTAGCGAAGCGCTGCTCGTTCGTCGCGGAGGAGATAGATCCAGAGAGCAGTGGATCTAGTAGACCGATCATCTCGCAGGTACATTTTTCGATTAGAATTAAGTAGTTTAGCAAGTAGAATGAAGTAGAATATGGACATAGAATCAAGTAGAATAGCGACATAGGATTAAGTAGAGTAGATAATTGTAGCGAAATTATGTATAGAATTGTAGTGAAAGAGCGACTAGAATCAAGTATAATAGCGATAGAATGAAGTGGAATATCGACATAGAATCAAGTAGAATAGCGACTAGAATGAAGTAGAATTGCGACATAGAATCAAGTAGAATAGCAACATAGAATTAAGTATAATGTCCAGTAGAATTAAGTATAATAACGAATAGAATCAAGTAGAATAACGACTAGAATGAAGTAGACTAGCGACATAGAATCAAGTAGAATAACGACTAGAATTAAGTAGACTAGCGGCGAGTGTAGTTCATCGTATATTATGTGAGATGTGTATAGTGTAGTTTATCGTACATGTTTAGCACTTTTACAAAGTATGCACTTAATTTGTAGATATGGCGACGAGGTCAAGATGAGTTGCTTGACCCGGTGATTGATGCACATCACCGTAGCGCCTCTCGATGCGTGCTCCCCGGAGGACGAGGCACCGATTGAGCTTGGCGCGTTTCGGTTGCGCACGCCTACCAGGGCATGGAGGCTGCACGCAGTCTGGATTCCGAGGTACGTATAGTTTTAATACACTCAATCGCGGTATGACTACTTTGCGTGCATTCACGTTTATTCTTAATCGTTTTGACGCAGGTTGAGAGCGGCAAGCCTCCTTCCACTAGCGAGGATGGTGGAGGCGACTTTCGAGGATAATCAGGACCGTGCTGGTGGTCGTACGTCTAGGCGTTTTCCGTATGACCGGGCACTGCTGACGGCGTTGGTTGCCCGCTGGAGGCCAGAGACGCACACGTTCCACCTTCCGTGCGGGGAGATGACGCCGACGCTGCAGGACGTGAGCTTCCTGCTCGGGTTGCCATGCGCAGGCCGCCCCCTGCCGGCGTACGACATCTCGGCCACGTGGCGCACTGACCTCCTAGCGAGGTTCCACGATGTCTTGCCGGCAAAGAATTACACCGAGTTCAAGAACCCGCGCGACGCGTTGAAGTGGATCTGCCGGTTCTCGTAAGTATTTGTAATTATTGTCATCTCGCTTAAATTCGTATGTGAAACTTGTCTTTGAATTCTACATTTCTTCTTGCGGCCGAGCGCATGGCGCCTAGCGCGAGGGGCGTGGTTGTTAGGAGGCACTTTGAGGCCTACCGCTATGGTTGTTCGGGTGGGTCATGTTTCGGGTCCTCTGGCGACGTCGACAAGCACTACGTCCGATGCGCACACGAGGTGGCCAACATGGAGATTGCCGAGATCCTCCTATGCAGGGTCCGGCCGTGCTTTGCGTGACGTCATCACGCCTTTGTGCGGCGCGTGCCACCGTATCGAGACAACTCCATCCTCTCCGGATGTCCACTACTTCTCTGACTATGGTCCTTCGGCGTTTTGGATCGGACGACCACACCGGACTTGACAAAGATATACGATCTCCTTATGCGTTATGCCGACGAGGTGGACCGCCCCACCATGGGCACGGTTTGGTGCCGCCGACGGTTAGTTTTATGATCATTTTTATGTATTATAATCACAATTTGGTGTGCTAAGTTTGCGGTGTTCTATTGCACAGTCACCTTCACACCGATCACTTCGCAGGGTCTTACCCGAGTACATCGCGATGTTCGATCGGTGACCGATGACCGCGTCATCCGGACACCGTACACTACGGAGAGGCTTATCCAATGAAGCGCCCGACGGATCGCCCTGCGGCACGCGAGACTACGAAGTCTTGGTACACGGGAGCTCCTTGGTACATGATATCTTCGTGGAGGAGTACCAGTGCGCGGGTCATGCGCCGATTCGGTCTCTGACGGAGATCCCAGCCTTTGGGGATACGGTGCGGCAAGACGTCCATGCGTAAGTTCACATGTTTACTTCTTTCACACAATGTAATTATGTCTGAATAAATAATTGTGTTGGTGTCCACAGTACACTAGGAAGGAGTACGCGCTCGATGTCCCGGTTGGATAGGATGCGCCTTGGGTCGAGGTTTGGACTCACGCGCCGAGGATATCATCCGGTGTGGGCGGGATCCCTATGACATCGAGACGTACGCGGATTACATGGATTGGTACTCTAGTCGGACGAGGCTTCGCTGCGTCCGGGTCGTGGTCGACCCACCACGACATGAGGCTGCGACGTCCGACACGTATCCTACCCAAAGGACTCGCTTTCCACCTCTCGATGCGTATTGAACTGCCTTAATTCATATTTATCTTGCGGTTATGTTTCCAACTTGTGCAGACGGATCTACACCGGGAGATTCTCGAGATAGCGACCACCATGCAGAGGACGCATGGGGACACAAGAGGGCTTGTGCAGCGGATCATCGACGCGGCGAGACGAGGCATCCAGATTGCGACTTGTCGCACGTCGAGGGACACGGTGGACCGACTAGTGCGGGGACGAGGGGTCACCTCGGGACGAGGGGTCATCTCGGGACGAGGTGGTTCACGTCCACGGGCTCCTGCCCCGGACGTGGCCGGCGTGTCATCGTGGCACCGTGGTGGAGCAAAGATCGACGGGGCTCATCGGCACGCCGCCGTGCCACCGGTATGACCACCTTGCTTGCTTGCGAACGTAATGCTTGTTTCTTCGAACCCGATAGTTACTAACGGCAATATTCTCTATCGGTCCCGAGCTCCACTATCACATGGGCGAGTGCGCGAGTCGTCGGCGCATATCTCCGGGACAGCAGGTATGACCACCTTGGGATGATTATGTTTTTTTTTCGTATTTTCGGCATGATTACGTTTGTAACATAATACTTCACAGGAACGCCTTGGAAGGACGGTTCATTTCCGGACGACGACCCAAACCTATCGGTACCCGTCGATTTCTTCTTTGATGACCTGCGTGACGCCCCGTTCAACTTGGAGGCTTCTCGGTGCAGAGTGCTCCGCCAAACTGGCAAACCGACACAGAGGAGGAGGCCCTCGCGACACCACCTCGGACTACTCATCTCGATCGGCCACCATCCCTTTGAACCTCTCACATACTCGGACCGTCGCAGCAGAGACCGAGGCGACACAGGGAGTGTGCCCCAAGAGGGCCGCCAAGATATATTTGGTCCTTCAAATATCACCATACCATGTAAATATTAATATATGAACAACTCTTATTATGTTAGTCTCATGTTTGAAATCTCTTTTAGTACCATGTTTCGCATTCCATTCTTTCGCATCATCGTAATATCACTTAGCCTCGTACTTATGAATAATTAATATCTCAAACGTCCTCGTAAAATTCTCTGTAAATTCACCGCAGAGGACAACATACGATCATTATAAATTGTTATTACGAGATTAATAGATTTTGTACTTGTTAAAATTTTATAAAAATCATAAGGACGTAAAGTGGACTTGCAAATTAGGGTTGGAGAGGAACCTGTCGCCGTTTCAACTGGCGACAGAAACCTATCGCCAGTTGAAATGGCGACAGGAACCTATCGCCATTTCCTGTCGCCATTTCAACTGGCGATAGGTAGTTGGACCGGCGACAGGAGCGGTCAGGGTTCCTATCGCCAGTTGAAATGGCGATAGGTTCATGTCGCCATTTCAACTGGCGACAGGAACTCATTTCTGTAATTTTTTGAGGCGATTATATATTTTTGTAATTTTATTTTAAAAAAATATTATTTAAAAAAAATCAATTTTGGAGTACATCATTGGTATATATGCACATACGATGCTTGCACAAATATCGTGACGGAGTACCTTCTTCACGAGTAGATAGGTTGCCACCGTCCTAAATGCAATCATGCGTTATCATACAAAGTCATCCACTTGCCTTAGTTCCCTACGTGTGTCGACAACAAAAGGAAAACTCTCTGAATTCTGTTTTTACGATAAAGCCCCTCAAGCAGTACAAGCTTGTATGCAGGATGAAGAAACTTTGCCAATTTCGTTTTTCAGGTTTTTTTTTCTTTCACCTTAGTCACTGGCGCCAGGACTAAATCTACCTCCAGATCTGACGTCACACTCTTTCTTTGGATGACTGCTGGTGCTGGAGAGGATATCCGCAGTTCGAGCGGTGGTAGAATGGGCTCTAGCACCCGTTGAACTAGAGTTGGGCATTGGGCTGTACTGTGTCGGTCCGATCTAGGCTTATCGTGCTTCGGACCACGTCATGCCGTCTTGGTTGGCTCGGTCACCCCGCTGCCGTCTTGCGTCTTGCCCCGCCTAAATCTCCACCTGTGCCCAACCATGGCCCAAAGCCCATCATGCCAGGATCGTGCCATGCCAGCCTAAGCCCAGCCCAAAATAACTATAGACAGCGGAGGCGGCGATGGTGACGACAACCGCCATCTTCATTCCTCTCGTGGGGAGGCGACTGGAGGAGTTGAGGGAGGGGCGGTGGGCTAGAGGGAGCATGGGGAGGGAGAGCCGGAGAGAGAGGGAAGCGGCGCATGGGGAGAGAGAGAGCCAGAGATGGAGGGAGATGGCCGGAGGAAAGCCGGAGAGGGAGGAAGGCGGCGCGTGGGGAGGAGAGAGCCGGAGAGGAGGAGGAAAGCGGCAGCAGGGAGGGAGGAACCGAGGTGGAGGGCTGGAGGCGGTGTGTAGGATTGGGGATATGGATTAGCCGTGATGGGGGTTAGGGTTGGGCCGGTAGCGGAGGGAGAACGGGATTGGGCCAAAGCTACAGTAGAGAGGGATAGGATTGGGCCAAGCTGGAGGAGGGATTGGAGGATTGGACTTCTTTAGTGCGTCGCGTGCCTAACGGTCTCGTTCTCGAGCCAAATGGCCGGCCGGCGTTCGTCTTGCGTCTTGGCCCGACCGGATCGTGCCATGCTTAGACCGTGCCGTGCTGATTAGGCTTCGGACTAGCCTAGAAAAGCTCGACTCAAGTCCCAGCTCTACGTTGAACCACCGTTGGTCTGCCCCTCTTAGTTGAAGAGTATTGTGATGTGCTACAACCTTGTTTTATTGACCCACAGGTTTCAACTTGGCTATTGATAATATGTTGTAAAAAGTTGGCATCGTTGCATCAGATCAAAGGAACAGGACCATCGTCTGCAGTCATGCAAGCCGAATACGCATGCTGCTCTGAGTTTTGGCCTAGCAACAAGTCCTTGCAGCTAGCGCTATTGTTTGCAACCGCCCGGTTTAACGTCAAGGGAGACAATAGCAAAAATAACAAAGTGCCCAATTTCCTTTGTATAATTGCCTTCTTTCTGATTGTGCTCCTACCTTTGATGAATGAGAATTAAGCTCCTGATTCACACACAAAAAGTTGTAGTCTTTTTTTTATCCAACAAAAATCTTACAAATATCTATAAAAAAAATGTTTCAAATATTCCCTTGCCAAAAAATGTTACAAGGAAAACGCGAAACATCACTATCCATGAACATGCCATCCTGATTCCACACAGTACCGATGACTCTGTAATAGTAAGCATATAACATGGGATAAAAAGAGTATGCATGCAACCTTAAAAAAAAAAGAGTATGCATCCATTGTTTCACGTGATGAATCAGTAGAAAAGAGTGAAGCTTGAACTGGAACAATGCTGAGTTGATATTTACCGAAAATATATGCCAATGGGAAGTTGAAAGTTGAAACGTCGACATTTTGGACCGTATTGGATCCGTTCGGACTTCAGAGGGTCAGTGGATGTAAACGTTTTGGTCAAGAAAGGCAGCAGCAAGCGGTTTGATTTGAATTGCTAGTAGTAATTGTCACAAAGCATTCTTGCTTTCTTTGTAAATAACAACATAGATAAATCCCAGGGGTACTTGAGCCAAGAATAGGAGAAAATTTCACTGGCAAGTGAAAATGCAGAATTAATGCTTATTCAGGCCCTGTTTGATAGAGCTCTAGATTCTCATTTTCCAGATTCCACTCCAGATTCTATCATAATCTACTTCTCTGAGAATCTGAAGCTATCTGTTGAAAGCATTTAGCAGGTAGGTTGGCTTTAAAAACCATATGAAAAGGATTATAGGCAAATAGATCAAGCTACCTCTTATATAAATAATTCAATTGTGCCTTGTAACGCTTGCTATGCAGATCACTAGACAGGGAAATCATCCTAGACAATGCTAACTCGTTTCCCTCCGGAAGCGTACTTGGACTTTATTCAATTTTTATGGAATAACAACGTACTTTCATCAGAAAAGTTCGCAGCATCGGTCTTTCACCAGGTAATAAGTACTTTGGATTAAACCTGCGCGTTCTGGCCAATTACTGGAGCACAAGGGTGAGGCCGCAACAGGATGTCAGGGTGCTTTCCAGCAAAGTGGGAGTTTCTTGCCACCGCTGTCTCATCATCCCAGGTGATGAAGGCATCAGCGAATGTCATGCGATAAGCACATCCAGAAAATTAATATTATGATCACAGACTATGAATTACCAAAGTTTTACTCAATCCACTTAGAACATCACTCCAATCTAGTCGCACTTTAACAGGATGTGACGTTACAATTATTTCAGTACTTAACAGGCATTGCCAATATAGCAGTGTTTCATAGATAGCTCCTTCCAGAATTACATTGTGCAACACTAGGCGCTAAGAACTTCAACCTCGAATATCAGCACTGAGTTTGGCCGAATTCCCTAGGCCGGAAACCCACCTGCTCCATACGCATAATCTGGGGTGCACTGCAACGAGAACACTCGAAATATTAGATGCCAAGATACCGGTACGATAAATAATTCTAAACAATACCATCTCTATGCAAATGGTCTCTCGGAGCAAGGGAAATTATTTGAATTGCAAAGGCCCATTATCCATATGTAAGCTGTTTTAGACGCATTTCTTCCATGGACAGATAGAAGTACCATGTATGCATTCAAGTACTGTAAATATTCCAATACGCCTTAGTGATCCATGTCGTTACCAGCATAAATCAAAGGCTTAGGTGTTCCTTCATCAAGAGAAAGCACAACTGGCAAGTTATGAACAAAGTTAAATGATAACATAAATAGCAAAGGCAAACAATGCATATTTGCAACCATAGGCGGATCCAAGTAAGATTTAGAGGGTGCATAGGACACCGGGTCCAATTTTATTTTACCTTATTAAAGTCTATGTATACATAGGTATGTACTCCGCAACATAAGTTCAGTGACTCTATACACATGTGATGATATATATAGACGACACACGGTTGTTTTTCTTCTAGATCCGCCACTATTTGCAGCTGTATCACGGATTTGATAGATACTCTCAAGTGCACAATAGAAAAAAGGAATAAGTCCACTTTACACTCTTGAACTTTGCAGAGAGTCCAAAATACCCCTTGAACTTTAAAACCGTTTGGTTTACACCCTCCAACTGCCAATACCATCTCATCCGACCCCCTCCGGCCGAAACCACCCGGTTTCTCCCTGACATGGCATCCACTGTCAGCTGGTTTTTCGAGTGGGTCCTACTGTTAGCCACAGAGAGTGGGATGCACAGGGACTTCAGAGAAGGGCAGAAGCAGAGGAGGTTTAGGGCAACTCGGAGTAGCGCTCGGAGCTGGCGAGTGGGTGGACGGCGGCGGCCGGGAGTGGCGAAAATGGGACCCTGGAGGGGAGGCAAACCGGAGGGCGGTGGTGGCTCGACCGGAGGTGGATGGTGGTGGGCTGGAGGCAGCACGCGGCGGTCAGCCATGGAGGGGAAAGAGCGCGGTGGCGCTCGGATGGGGTAGGGGCTAGGATAGCGAGAGCAGGGCACCGGCGGGTTGCGGAGAGCTTACCAAGCTGATCGGTGGAGGCGGAGAGAGGCCAGAGCGAGCTAGCGATGGCGACCCGGGGCGGCGCGGGGTACATCGACGGTGGCGGCGACCTGCGGGGAAGAAGAGAGGGAGTGAGCAGTAGGGGGAGGTAAATGGAGTCTAGGGGATGCTCACGTAGAGAGGAATCGAGTGGGGGCTCGCTGGAGGAGGCGCGGCAATGGTGGCGGCGGAATTGGTCGAACCTGGAGAAGAAGGAAGGTGTGCGGTGCTCTGGTGGTGGTAGCTTCAAATTGGTTGAGGGGTTCGGCTCCTGGAGTGGTGGGACGCAGCGTGACGCGATCGGGGGTGGCTGGAGTTCGCCGATGTGGCAGGAACGGCAAATTAGGCTCGGCGGCCGGCGCTTGGCATTCGGGATTTTGCTCAAATAGAGCTTGGAGAAGGGGAAAAAGTGGAGAAGGAGATAGGGAAATGGCTCAGTGGAGAAGGCAAGAGGAACAAGAGGAGGTCGGGCACGGCTTAAGTAGAGGGGGAGGCAATGCGCTCAGCACGGCAGCACGACATGGGCACGCAAGTTGGCAGTGTGCCAGCACTCGAGGCGACCGCCCACGGGCCACGGCTCACACGCGCCATCGCCAGCTGGGCGAAGGATGAGCCACGCGCCCGGGTTGGAGCGGCTCACATGAGATGGTGGCCTTGCTAAGCAGCCGGCTGGAGCTAACGCCGCAGGTGGTCCCATTATGGCCTGCGTAGACTGCCACCTTCAAGCTCACCACCCCGCGGGAGGGAGAGAAAAGTGACGGCTTCCGAGCGAACCACTCCTGGTCGGCTTTGGACAGGTGGAACGCGGCAGCCAGGGCCCCGATCGACACCAGCGTCGGAGAGCACTAGCGGCGCGGCGGCGGTCTGGCACGACATATGAGAGAGAGAACGGTTGTAGAGTTCATTTCCACTATGTACATGTGGACACCACATTAGCAGAAATATGTACATGCAGATGTCATGCCATCCAAAACCGGGGTGGTTTAGGGTGAGAGAGTGATTTGCTTCGGATGAGTCAGGTCAAATTACATCATACCACCGTGACACCCTATGATGATCAGCAGAGCTATTGAAATGAAACAATCACCATGACCAACCACCACGAAATCAAGAATGAAAAATAAATTTACTAAAGAATGACCAGAAATCAACAGAAAAGCTTCGCTAAAGACAGAACTATCAGCTTTGCAGGCAGAAACCATCAAACAAACCTGTTTTGTCTCAATGGCTTGTTATTGTTGTGCTGTGCCATCAAGTGATTTCAATGGGTTCCTCCTGTGGCCTGTCCTCAGGAGACGTCCTCGTCTCCGAATAGGAGTTCGGGATCTCCTCAATCCTCCTAACCACCTCCTCCATCCGAGGCCGCTGGTCAGGAAGAATGGCAACGCATGCCATTGCAAGCTGGAGCATCTGAACCATCTCATCCTCGATGTTCGGATGCCTTAACAAGTCGACATCGAAAACTTCGGAGGTCCATTCTTCTCGAACCAGAGACTGCACCCATCTGGGGAGGTGTTCGATGTAATCCTCACGCCCCGGGGATCTAAGAGGGGCTTTTCCAGTTAGCATCTCAAGGAGAAGTACACCGAAGCTATAGACGTCGGATTTCTGTGTTGGCCTTTTAGTCTCAAGGACCTCTGGTGCACGGTATCCAATGAGCCGCGGAGGAGGATGAGGAGCGGCCATGAGCTGCGCAAGGCCAAACTCGGAGACACAAGCACTGAGTTCCTGCGAAAGAAGGATGTTACTTGACTTGATGTTGCCGTGGGTGAACTTTCCGCCTCCCTCAGCATGAAGATGAGCAATTCCGCGTGCAGCACCCAGAGATATCTTTACTCTCGTCTCCCAGTCCAACGGAGTTCTTCCAGCAGCTTTATTCCCTAAGAATTTATAATCAACCGTAAGTCTGCGATCATGTAATTTCGTTTCATACATGAAACACATAATGAGCAAATACTTCCAGATAATAAGTTGGCAATACAGGTGAAAGGAAAAGAAGTACAGAACCATGGAAATGCTACAAAAGCAAGGCTTGAAAATACAACCGTAAGATCCTGACTGACCAACAAAATTTGTCGTTTCCAGGCGATTCAGAATACATCCGAAATACTCGCAACAAATTGGAGGAAATATAAATAAAAAACAAACTGTATTAGTTATGAAATTACGTTATAAGCATGTCGAAGTTCTACACCCTCCTGTTCTGTTTACACACTTTGCAGGTCAGCACTATGTTCAAATCACAAGCAGTAATGTCTAAACTTGAATCATAGGTATGTAAAACACCATGACCAACCACACTACACCTACTTGCACCCACAATTTGTGCAATAAAAATTACTCATGTAAGTGCTGGCAGATTGCAAGTCAATATTGGTGTGACACCTCACAATAGGTAACGGAAAAGCAAGACACTATACTCCACCACTTATTCTTCTGCACACATTGCTGCATCCAGAGAATGCCAGTAGCTCAAAAGCCTAAATATTCTAGCTACAAAAGTAATTCTCTTATACTGTTCATGGCAACTCCAGGATAGAAGTAGAAATCTAAAAATAATAACCAGCAAATCAGTAAGGATGGTATACTTTGAAATCACCCTGCACTACTTTAATTTATTTTTCTTCAGCAGGATATCGACCAAGGGCCAAAAGGCAGTACATAGGGAATTTATACATCTAATAATCATCTATTTTAGAAGAAAAAATTTTGCAATAGCTTGCCGAAGGCAAAGTAACACATGGTTTCATATATATGAAGAGTTTTCTTGATTGTTCACTTCGAGATTTCAAAAGAATCAACATAAGCCAACCTCGCTATGCCAGAAGTCAACTGCCAAATTGAGTACATAGTATTGGTTTCCAACTCATGATTTTAACTAAGCTTCTAAAGACAATGGGATAATAAAAGGTTAGTCTCTGGCATCATTGGCACTTGAAGTCTGACTAGCTATGGAACTGTCAAAGTACCAGAAAAAAGCTTGAATATTCAATACTTGCTCACCCAGCGGTCTTTAACTATTTGGCAAACATCTAATTCTGTTAGATCATGTGGCTAGGTCTAGTATATTGTAGTTGATGAATAATTGACAATATTATTTACTCATATTATTTGAGATGTGTGTCGTGGTGTGTGTATTTATGTCAGTCAAGTTGGGAAAAACTTGTACCAAGAAAATATGTTGTTTTGGTCTTTGCATGTGCAGGGTAACTCGGAGGCGATCGTGGTCTACAGCGGTGACTAAGAGATGGCTTAGTGCGAAGTCATAGTCCAAAGGGTCGAGGATGCTGGAGGAGACGATCAGGTTCGAGGGTGTGGAGATCAAAGATGGATAATGCATATTGGAGCTATGAATGTGTGGTTCGGAGGCTACGACACATGATAATTTTAGAGTGTCCAAAATTTGGAAAGCTGAGAGGAGGTATTTTTGGTAGTTGGTGATTTTGGCATGTGGTGAGGATTTTAGAGATGATGTGAGCAGTTTTTGGTGTGGGGGCTGTACATGGTTTGTGTTGATGTACGTGGATGATTAGGTGCTAATAGTGACATGCATTGTGGACTGTTGATGCATGCATCATGGGCCGGGCTGGAAGGCGGTAGGGCTTGTGCTATAGATGTGTACAAGTAGGTACTGTGGACTCATATAAAGGTGCTAGCAGCGGCTGTTTTTGCTTTGTCGAAGGTTTTGGTGCCGGCGGTGGCTGCACGTGAGCAGTTTTGGCTTTAGGGTTTGAGGGATGCTTTGAGAGCACTTTGTTGCCATAAACATTATGATCTAGCAATACAAACATTGATCCAATCTAGTGATTGTTCCGGTCATTGTTTTCTCCAAAATCCCCTGCTGTTTCACGTGAGAAAGGAATCAAATCTTTTGGATGTGCTGAAGAGCGTGATCAGGTGAGAAGCTTGCAGCAGCTTGTTGTTTTTCCTTGACGTGGTTGTGCTAGCTGCGTGAGATGAGGTGAAGTTTGGCTGTTGGTCCTTGGACTGCCGTGTGTTTTTGGCCGAGCGTGAACAACGTCGTGGAGTTGGCAGCGAGTTCCGGTTCCCTGAGCAGACGGCCGCTGGCGCTGGCGTACAGTAGTCTCGTGGATTTTGCATGCGGCTTGATTCATGCTGATTTTGTACTAAGGTTTGCATTGTGTTTCTTCTATACGTGAGATTGAGTTAGGGTGAGAAAAATATTCCACAATCATTCATCCTTCTCTGATTGTCATTAAAGATCCTACAAATTCAGTCATCTACGTTTCTAGTTGGACTCGGTTAATAGCTTCAATTGCCGCAAACAAACTCAAAGTTAAAAACAGAATTGTAGCAGGCAATGAAAGGCTTAATAATCCAAATAGATGAGTCGAAATAGAAAAACATACCATGCAAAGCAGCAGAAAGGCAACCGGGCGGGACATAGTCATACACCAATAGCTTCTCATCCTTGGAGAAATAGTAAGCACGCAATGGAACAACATTCTGGTGCTGGCCTACACTGCCAATTATCTCCATCTGCTGTTCAAAGTCCCTCTTTCCTGCCACCACTTCCTTCAGTCTCTTGACCACCACTGTTGTGCCATCTTCAAGCACAGCTTTGTAGGTGGTCCCATAACTTCCTTTTCCGATGACTTCAGCTGAGGCCCTCAAGAGATCCTCCAAGTCGAAATTATACGAACAACCCTCAAAGAAAACTAATTTATTCCTCTCTGCTTCTTGAACACCGCTGCTGTACTCTTGCTTGGATTTTTCAGCTCTTCCACCTGCAATAGCCTTTCCTTTGGATGAAGACGAAGCTGTGCCAGACTCTGCGTCTTTCTTTCTTTTGAAGATGCATATCAAGAGTATGATAATCAAAATCAACAATAATACCCCTCCTCCAGCAGCAATTGCAATTATGACACCAATGCTTAGCCTTTTCCAAAAGCTTTTCTTGGCCTTTTGGGGCGATGGTGATATCGGAGAAGGAGGCGGCGTGGTTCCTGGACATGGTTCCAATGGAAATCCGCATAGAAAAGCATTCCCCAAGAAAGAACTGGCTGGGAACTTCTGCAGGGAAGGCGGTATGGGCCCACTCAGGTTATTGTTGCCCAAATTCAAATGTCTCAATTTGGGGAGGTGAAGGTCAGGGATGGCTCCAGAAAGAGAATTGTTCTGGAGATGCAATGCAGTAAGTTGAGTGATATTTTGCAGTTTCAATGGGATTTCTCCATCGAATGAGTTGTACGACAGGTCTAGGAATGTTAAATTGGAAGATAGTGAGGTTGGTATCATTCCAGACAAGTTGTTGTGCTGAAGGTAAAGAGAATGCAGTGAAGGAATGGATGCTACATCAGGGGGGAGACCAATAGTATGACGATTGGATCTAAGGCTCAACACCTCTAGGGCGTCAAGCTTGCTAAGTGTGTCCAAGGGGATAGGACCAAAGAGTCCTACTGCAGGTAGCCGCAGTGTACGCACACGCTTCCCATCGGGTGTGCATGTAACCCCAACCCAAGATGTGCAGACTTTGGTTGTGAGAGTCCAGTTGAGCTTTCTGCCATGGGGCAGAGATGCAGCAAATGCTAGAAGGGCCTGCTTGTCAGAGTTCAGGTCAGCACCTCTGGCCCAAGGAAGGTGCGGAAAGAAAAGAGCAGCAGAAAGAAAAGCTATGAGCATAAGATGTTGCATTGTTAGGGTCGGATGGAAGAACAATGATAACCAGAATTGTAATCAAAGAGTCCCCATCAGTGCTTCACACCTGCCACATAAAACGGAAATAGAAGTCAAGAATAAGTGAGTGGTTCATAACATTGAGAGTCAAGACCATAGTATAAATGTTCTGTTTTTTAAGTGGAAAAAAAATAAAAGAAACGCAAGGGATTTTCGATAAGAAACATAGAGCATAAAAGAAAAGGCAAAAGATAAGTAACTAATCACCTAACTTAAAAATATATGTTGGAGAAATCTTGAAAAAGGCAACAGATAATTAACTCTATCCTTCTGTCATTACAATGTTCTATAAAGGACCCAAGCGCACACAACCACCAACAGGATTGTGAAATTGAATGGAAGAAAATTGCTTTGGTCCATTAACAGCTTACAACTTAAAAGAAGCAACAGCAACTTTGGGATCCATATATGTACCTATTGTTTCACGGCTTTATCCCTTCCTTATGCACGCGAGCTTCAGCAACAATGGCAGGAAATGAAGGTAGGCTATTAGTAGAACAGTTGTAGTATGGAGAGATGGATAAATTGTGGAAGGCAAACTAATGACACCTGTTGTGATGGAGATGGGTGTGACCTTTATATAGAGGCCAGGGTGGGTGGCTGTGACGTTACGTACTTAAGGAACCTGTGTTTGACAACTGACAATTGATGATGTAATTAACGGCTAATTAGTTGATTTAATGGGTAAGAGTGAGGAGGGTGATCATGTGGAGCAGGAGACATGGCTGTTGTAATTAACGGCATATTAGCTCTATTGTAGCTTAAACATTTGTTCAGTTAAGTTGAGGAGGTCAAGTTTGGAATGACTTGGAACAGGATTGCTTGCTGGCTAGCTTAATTCTTGGACATCCTGATAGCTAAGCTATGTTTCACTTGAGGTACGCCTGCAGGTAAGGTAAGGTTGTGTTAGACCATGTGGCTAAGTCTAGAATATTTTAGTTGATGAATAATTGACAATGTTATTTACTGATGTTATTTGAGATATGTGACGTGTGTGTGGACTTATGTCGGTCAAGTTGGGAAGAACTTGTGCCGGGAAAATATGTTGTTTTGGTCTTTGCATGTGCATGGTAACTCGGAGGCGATCGTGGTCTACGGTGGTGACCGGGAGATGGCTTGGTGCGAAGTCATAGTCCAGAGGGTCGAGAATGCCGGAGAAGACGGTCGAGCTCGAGTTGGGGCGCGTGGAGATTAAAAATGGATGATATATGTTGAAGCTATGGAGGTGCGGTTCGGAGGCTACGACATATGACAATTTTAGGGTGTCCAAAATTAAAAAGCTAAGAGAAATTAAAAAATCCCTATTTGTTGGGGTTGGATTGTTTTTTGTAACCATGTTGTGGAGTCCGGTGTCTAGCGATTTTTGGAGGAGACATGCACGCGATGGTTGGACTGGGGTGCAGCATTCACATTGGAAGGCAAGAAGGGCTAGCGCATGATAGGCATGCATGCATGATGGGTCAATGCATGCATGATGGGTCAAATGAAACTTCATGCGTGAATACATGCAAGAAGCAAGCGGCCGTATGGAGAATTTTTTTGTAGATGACCCTGTGGCGTCACGTAATTGCGTAAATTAACCCATTGTTGCGTGATTTGCAAGCGTAGACCCGGACGACCGCGAAATGCCGAACGGGTGACGGTGTCCCGCCAAGCCACCGAGCAGCGGAAGGAACTCATCATCTTGTAAACATCAAGCGAAGCGCGAATTGAAGACCGGCGCAGGAGGCGGGGCGCATCCTTCCGCTGATGCGCAAGCGTGGAAGGACGGCAAGCTTCGCGGTGGGCGGTAGCGCGAATGAGGCTAAGCCACCCACCTAGCACCCTTACGCACGCCAAGCCAAGTATAAGGCCGCGCCTGTAGCCCCGTCTTGTGCGCGGCCTCGCTTTCGTCATGATGAGCGGAAATAAAAGGATGGCAAGCAGCACTTCTTCCATCCATCTTTGCTCTGCCCATTCAATTTCTTCCAAAGAAGAAGGACGAGCACAACCGAGTGACCAAGAGGAGAGGAGAAAAAGAAGATTTGGAGTGGCATTTTGGGAGATTTTAAATTTGAATTTGGAGGTTTCGCAATTGTAAAAGTTGTAGATCGGTGCGCGAGCTTCAAGAAAAGGTATTTTTCATGCACATGTGTTATATTTTTAGCCTGTTGATTAGCATATAATTAGCTTAGTGGTCATGTCATTATTACATAAATACACATGCAAGTAGCGCGGTTATTTTTTATTACCGTAATAGCTTCTTGATTGTGTAGAATGTGTTAAGTAACTGTGCTTAGTTGACGTAAATGTTTAGTTTATGTGGATATCATTGTTAGTTAATTAGCATGTAAATATAGTAGATAGTAGAAAAAACAGTATGTAACTATGGCATAGATAGTACATGTTGTGTGGAATAGAAGAGGTAAAGCTTGTCGGCACATGCATTGTATTGTGTAAGCGGAAGCTAATCTAAATAGGTAAACCAAGAGTAAGACACATGTATAGAAAGGTTTAAAGTGGTAGCATAATTTTTGTAGGGCCGAAAAATCTCTATTTTGAAACCATGTAAATGTACGATTTATTTGAATTGTTTTGTGAAAAAATAAAATAATATTGTGTAGTTATGCAAACCATTCGACCTAGTAGGATATTATTTACTATTGAAATAGAAGTATGAAATACATTTAGAAAAGTTAATGAAGAGCAGAAGAAGTCACATAGCCAAAGTGCAGAATATATTAAAAAAAATTGTTACTTAATTACCCATTTAAGTCCTGTGTTTTAATTTAGAACTCCATATATATAATTGAATGTTGTAATACACAGCTAAATGCGAATTAGTAGGAGCAAAATTAATCCAATATGTTATTTGATACGAACATCACATGGTTTGTTGATACTAACATCACGTAGTCAAGTGTATCTATTTATTTATGTTTGTCGTTTTGCGCGTAGAACCGAACGCCGTCTTCCCTGAACATGTCGATTCAAGACTTGTTTGTGTTCTATGGCGATGGTCTCAGTCTGCGACGGACGTCTGGAGCGGATCCGTCAAATTGTGACCGAACCCAGATCCGGGCACCAGGCCTGAAGGACATGAGTTTATGCGAGCTAAGGAGGTGTGTGTATTCCGCGTTCGATCGGGACACCGGAAGGAAGAAAGATGCATCGAGGCATTGTATGCCTCGGTGGGTGGTGAAGGTCAGACCTTTTGGCAACTTATCAAGGTGAGCAGTGACACTTCATGGACCAACTACATGGAGGTTGTGTGCAACCCCGCCGCTGCAATATACGCCAGGCCGATGGTGTATGTCCGGTTTAGGAGAGGATGAATCATCCGTCGTGGGTGGTTCGGTGGAGTTGATGCCGAAGCTCTGCTTTGGAGATGTGGGTGAGGTAGTGGGTGATGGAGACTTGAGGAGGCGTCACGGAGGCTTTCGAGCCGAACGAAGCGTGGAAGGTGGTGGGCGACCCGTATTGATCGCCACGAATACCTTGCCGAGCAGGTTGAAAGCGAGGAGGAGGCTGTGGATACAGCTAGTTCTGGAGAGGAGCATGATGAAGAAGTTGCTACGGGAGGTGTATTTGGTGGTGTTGTGACCACCGACGCGTTGCCTATGTCTCGTCTAGATTGGGCGACATCGCAGCGACATCCTCGGTTCTACCGCATCCGGAGAAGGTGGAGTGGGGTTCAATGAAGATACTCGCTCTTAGGGCGGCGCTTCAACAAGAGCCGCCTAGCAAAGTTATTGCGACACGCCGTCAACATTAGCCGGACGTGTCGGGTGCACAAGTCCAACCCCGACACCTCGCCGTGAAGTGTGTGGATGGATCTTGCGCCGCAAGGTTCGTGCGCAGCGGTTTAGAGTACCGCCACGGACTTCCGCATAACGGTGTCTTGAAGGATCACACATGCGAGCTTGCAGAGCCGCTTCAGAGGCACCGCAACTGGCGTCCTCATATATTGCGGAGTTGATAAGCCACCTCGTCGTGGTGATGTATCTGTCTCGCCGGGCTACTTCGCGAGATGTTGTCAATACGGTGGGCTTCGATCGGCTATAGCAAGGTATGGCGAAAAACAGAAGGTCCTAGAGCGTATGTTCGCACATACTGAAGAGGCCTATGACTTTGTCCTAAGAATGCTCCATCAGATTACGAGTCCAATCCGGGACATATATTGACAAAATTTGGACCGGTGCATCCTAGGAAGGGGTCGAATTGTTTCATCCTTGACAGGTATTCGGGCCTTCCCAGTAGCGCAGGTTCAAGCATTGTCGCCTGTCTGTCGATGGACGGCACCTTCCTCACTAGCAAGTACAAGGGCACCATACTCACCGCAGATACCGACGCCGAAACGACCAGATTACTCCCGTGGCCTTCGCGATTGTTGAGAGCGAGAACACGGATAGTTGGTCGTGGTTCCTTGCAAACGTGAAGCGGGCGGTGGTTCAAGACCGCGGTGTGTGCGCCATCTCCGACCGCAATCTTTGGGTTGTTGTCTGCGTTTACCACAATGCAAAGCAGGACACAACCTCCTTCCAAAGGGAACGACTGACGAATCGATGGTGCATGAGGTATCTCGCGCGAACTTCCACACAAGGTTCAAACAAAGACCGATGAAGACCTTCAAGAAGCTATGCATGCGTAACCAAAGGCGGAAGTTCGATGCATTGTGGAGACAGTTGGACGAGGATACTAGCAAGCATGTAAGGAATTCCCAAGACGCGGAGGGAGGGGCGGCGGAGGCTCCCTCGAGTTGGGGAGTTCACACAAGGAGTAAACTTCGCACGCACTGACTTAGAGAAATGGTCTCTTCTGCATGACACAGGTGGTGCACGGTACGAAATCATGACGACTAACATGTCGGAGGTGTACAACGGTGTGTTGAAGGGTGTCCGATCCCTCCCGATCACCGCAATTGTTGAGGAGAGCTGGAACCGCACCGTGGGATACTTCGTCAACAGAGCCATGATGGCGAAGAAGCATATGGACGAAAGCAAGCAGTATTCGGAGGTGGCGCAGGCCTACATGGACAAGAAGATCGAAAAGGCTCGTTCGCACACTGCTAGAACCATGGATGGCATCAGGAAGAAGTTTGAGATCCGTTTGAGGTAGAAGTATCTCATGGGTCATGCTAGGGGTGATCGCAAACAAGTCTGCTCGATTGATGGGGAAGCGTCCTGCACCTGCAATAAGCCGCAGCTTCTTCACAAGCCCTGCTCCCATGTATACGCGGCGTGTGCGGCGTGGCGCCAGTCCTCGACGCAATATGTATCTGAGTTCTACGACATTCACCACCTGTACGGCACTTGGAGTGCTGAGTTCCATTCGTACGGGCTGGACATGCATTACAGGGACCTCTGGCCTGGGCACGTGAAGTGGGTGCCGAACGACGCACTCAAGAAGGTCGGTCGTGGAAGACGACAGTCCCGCCGCATCCGTAACGACATGGATGATAGCCAGCGTGGGCAATGGGCTAGGCCCCCGAGATGCAGACTCTGCAAGACGATTGGCCACTTGTTCGCCACCTGCCCGAACAGGCCCGGGTCAAGCAACACACCGTAGTTTCATCGCCTATACATGTATGCTATATGTTTGTTGTAATGCGCTAGGTGTTATCGTGTTGTACGTGTTGGAATGTGTCGGACAATGGCTGTTGTCATATGTTTGTTGCCTATGTATGCTGTATGTTTGTTGTAATGCGTTCTTACGCACTCTCGTCAAGTGTAATCGTGTTCTATATGTTGTAATGTGTTGGTGAATGGTTCTTGTCATTTGTCTGTTCTGTATGTATGCTATATGTTTCGCTTTCGTTTTGCTTATTTGTACGTACTCTTTTATTTACAAACTAACTTGTTCTTGCACGTATCTCAGGAGATGGCGCAGCCTGCAGACGACATCACGTTCGAGCTGCTCGACCCACAGTGGGATCGGAGACACCGATGCCACGCGTGGTCGTCGATGGGGCCCTCCGAGCTTTGTCCTCGAGTCCCGAGAGAGCAGCCTTTGGACCAGTGATGCGTCCCATCGCACGGGACACCGGCTTTGCCCATTGCCCGCCTGTTGGACCTTGACCACGCGTTTCAGTTCGACGCGCCACTGTTGTCCGCGCTCGTGGACCGTTGGAGACCGGAGACGCACACCTTCCACTTCCGCTGGGGGGAGATGACCATTACTCTGCAGGACGTCGCTATGCTTACAGGACTACCACTGCGGGGTCATGCAGTAGTGCCACCTCCCAGGCGACCAGACTGGAAGGTGCGCATGGCTGACAGGTTCGGTCACCCGATCCCGCAGAACATATCAGGTGTGCCACATTCGTGGCTACGACGGTACAGGGTGTGCCCCGTAGACGCGACCCAGCAGGTCGTACGGACACACTTCCTTGCGTACCTGCTCTTCCTCTTTGGGTGGGTCCTGTTTCCTTCGACTCAAGGAGATTGGGTGCACCCTAGCTACATCCATCTTGCTTGGGCGTTGGCGGACGCCTGGCCCGACGAGGTGCCGCAGTACAGTTGGGGCTCCGCCGTACTTTGCGCCACGTACCGAGGCTTGTGTGATGCCTCACAGCGCAGTACGGCCGGGGAGCCAGTTCTCGCAGTATGCTACATCCTCTTGCAGCTGTGGTCATGGGAGCACTTCCCGGTTGGCCGCCCCTACTTCCGCACGGCCGTGCACCCGTACGGAAACACCCCCGAGTTTTACGGTGCGGTAGATGCCGCTGACCCTGTTGAGGGGCCCACAATGGGCACTCGCTGGACACGTGCTCGGCTAGGGTGGGCTAGGGAGAGGCCGAGGCGTGTCAACCCTGAGTTCCACAACCAGTTCGAGACTCTGCATGAGGTGGAGGTCATATGGTTCCCATGGTCTACGGAGATCATTGTGAAGACGGCCCCGTACGGCTTGTCCTCTCAGTGCAGTCAAGACTACGCGTACTGGATGACGACCTGCCATCTAGTATTCTCCCATATGGTCGAATTTGTACTCACCACAATGGTCATGAGACGATTCGGGCTTTACCAGCAGTGCCACCGCTGCATGGATGACCTCTTGCGTGAAGGCTCACAGGTATGTTGTTACTTGGTTTTCCTATTAGCTGCATCTCTTTTTTTCTATTCCCTAATGTCCAAATTCACCTGCAGGCAAACGAGGCAAGGGCGGAAGAGCGGCGATCGAGGGAGACACACTCTAGTGGACAACGCCAGGCCAAGAGGGCGGCGACGGCGTCGTCACGCAGGAGGCACGACCGTCTGACATCGAGACACACATTACGTACTTGACATGGTGCGTTCTGCGCACCAGAGCGACCTTCTTGGTCGCGCGCCACGGCGTCCTCTGAGAGGTCACGCGCGGCGCCACCAGACGAAAGCGTGTCCCGACACTCATCGGGCGGACGCCAAGACGAGACGGTAAAATATTCTTCATAGTTTGTTTTGCACAGGAAACACGTCTAACTTATTCTCGGTTTCCTTGCAGTTAGACCGCCTTCAGAGTATCAACAGCGAGGCTGCGCAGGGTCTACGGCGTGGGAGGACTAGCAGCTCCTCTCAGTTCCTAGGTATGCTGAGACGCGTCTATGATGACTCGGCAGTGGCAATCAGGAACATGACTTGTGGTCGGCACAGCGACGTAGCTGGGCGACGACGACACGGACACCGAGAACGGCCTCCTTCCCCACCGCCCTCAGCACCTCCCTCCGCACCACCGTCTGCACGTCCGTCGCACTCTGGGAGTCGACCGAGCTACCATCGCTCTTCCTCCACGCGCCTCGGCCTCGGCCTCGGGCAAGCGGTATGTCAATTATGATTTGTTGTCATAACTGTTTGCACATGCCCTTATTTGTAACGTATATCTCACTTAGTTTGTTCTTCGGCACTTGCGACGTGTGACACTCTGGTACCGCCCGTCGTCACGGGGGCCGACACAAGATCGGACTTCAGACAATGACCGACTTCGCCTGCCCAGCCCAGAGAGAAGCATTTCCCACGTTCGCATCGGAGCATGAGGGCAACCCGTGGTCCGGGCAGTCGTTCGGAGCAAGCACTATGCACTATTTTGGCGCCGATTGCACCGGAGCATCATCGTCCGCACAGCCACATACACAGGTACGCTGTTACGTACTTAATTCAATCTTCGTATTGCACGCTACGGTAAGCTCACATAGCCCACCGACTTTGCAGGTCTGGAGTGACCAATGGGGGCATGAAGGCCAAGGATCGCAGTCCGCACTTCCGACTCCGGAGGTACATCCTTTCCAACATGACTACGATTGCAAAGGTCATAACATATCCCCTAACGCAGTGGTCTTTGTTTCTCTGGACGCAGTGGGTGGGCGATATGCTCCATCTTACCCGGCTCCTACAATGAATTCTATGTGACACCGCCTCCCACGCAGCCTCCCACGCAGCAGCCCCACTCGACTTTCGAGGCGAACGCCACTCCCCTAACAGTTCACATTCCCTTGAGCAAACTCTGGCGTCGTGGCGGCGGCGGAGGCGAGGACCATGATTTTAGTGTGTTGAACTATTATTTCTTATTCGTACCAATTAGCGATTCGATTGTAATGAGATTGTAATATCCACTATTTACCTATGCATCACATCCCTTCAAGAATGGATCGACTACGCGTATCATTACATTACACTAATGAGTTTGTTCAATGCATATCGACGCCTACAACTGAAAGCACGCGATACATCGATGCAACATGTCAACTCGATAAAAGGCAACCGCAATAACGCGTCCACCATTTAGTTACATGCTTTAGGACATTCAACATAAGTGCGTACAGAGTGCCTAATTGTAGAAGTTGCCTCTCTCTACCCACATAGAGTGTTCTCCGTTGGGCGCCTCGGGCGTGGTGGTCAGTTGTTGTAGTGACACGCACATATGCAGCTAGGGTTGGCACAGCAACATCCGGGATCATAGGAACTTCCTATGTTCACGACCTCCTCGTTGCCCCTCTCGCGCTGCATCTGTTGGCGGAGGTCATCATTTTGCTCCTTGAGATCGTCAATTTGCGCCTCCAAATCAAAGATTCGGTGCCACAATATAGACACGTGCCTCGTAACATAGTAAGCGTGGGGAGGATCGATCCAGCGGGTAAAGTTGCATTTCGCCATCTGCTGCAAGGGACGGTTAGTATGGAAGATGTATTAGCAGTAACATGAACAAAACTATTTACCCCAGAGTATGGGCATCGGAAGAAACGCCGTCCGCCATCGAGAAGGCAGTCTACGACTTGCACGATAGCGTCCTCCCCGTGTCTGCATTTCGGCCATACCGGTTGAGCACGCTTGTTCGGCATCAACCGGTAGTTAGGGCCGAAGTCCTCCCTCCTTTCCAGGAGAAGGTCTGGCTTCGGCGACCCCGGTTGGATTGGTCCCTGCGCGTCTGCCATCGTATGTTACTGTAAGACGGACAAGGTTCTTCTTCCTACGGTTTCAAGGGTCGAGTGGTCCTACTTTCGGAGTGTGGGGTGTGCATTTTATAGCCAGGAGAGCTAACAAAGTGGGTAATGTATTAGCTTGCGAGATGACAAGACCACACGGGCGACTTTGCACAATGATAAGACCAAAGGAGATAGACTTTACTGCGGTGACAAGACCACACGGACAGCTTTCTGCAAAGGACAAGACCACACGGGCGACTTTAAGCAAAGACAAGACCATACGGGCCAACTTTACGCGATGATAAGACCACACGGGCCACTTTGCACGAAGATAAGACCAAAGGAGAGACTTTCTGCGGTGACAAGACCACACGGACTGACTTTGCGTAGTGATAAGATCAAAGGATCTGACTTTGCCGATGATAAGATCAAAGGATCTGACTTTGCGATATAGGGTTTAGGTTTAGGGGTTTAGGGTTAGGCTTCACCAGCTTTTCAGACTCTAATGTAGTTCTGGTTCCGTGCCTCCGCTAAGCCAGCAAAACAAGCCTATATTGCAAGTGTGCCTCTTCTAGTAGAATTCCAGAAGAACCTCGGTGCCCATATTTCTTATTTAATGTTTTTTTAAAAAATATCAGTGCCCGTTCAAACCCTAACTGAAAAAATTTCATTCTACAAGGGGGGTGAATTTCATGTTTTACACTTCCTCGTTCTCGAGACATGAATTTTATATTTTCTTCGTGCTCAAATTAACACACAAACAATATATTTTCATCTATGTATAACCTGACAAAAATTAATAGAACCTATAACCATGAGCCGGTGAGAACCAAAGAAAGTAATGCTAGTAGTCTAGTTGTAGTCACACTCATGCATGAGAAGAGCAGAACGTCGTTAAATGAACTCCTTTGCACTCTTTCACACCTATTGGCATATGGAGAAACCAACCGTCCCCTCACTTCACTTCTTCCGAATGACACGGATATAGACTAATCATCAAAAACATAAAATCTTGAAACCCTAATTCACCAGTAGCAATCATAAAACACATAAAATATCAATAATTCATTCAAACCTTAACTCGCTGCGCCCCGCTCGAAACCCTAATTCTCAAACCCTAACTCTCACTGCGCCCCGAAACCCTAATTCTCAAACCCTAAGCGGTGTGCAGGCAGGCTGCTCATGATCGGCTATCATGAATGCGGGCGACCTTCGCCTCAACCCGCCATGAAATGCGACCAATGGTCCGCGCTCGGCCACATGTGGCAGGTGGCCCGCCTCCAAACTTGCCGCCCGGCACAAGGCTTCGCGCATGAGAGATCCTTCACGCGGCAGCGCAGGAGGAGACACGCGTCGACCTCGCATCCTTTCCGCTCGGATGGGGTCTATAATTGCAAATACGCAGCAACGGGTTTATTTCTGCAATTACGTGACGCCACAGGGTCAATACAGTAAAAAAATTCCCGTATGGAAGGATATGGTATGTGCTGATGGCGGCTTGATATATACGTATTTTTTTCTTAGGGTTTGTGTGTGCTTGTAGGGCACTTTTGTAGCTACAAACAGTATGATCAAGATATGGAAAGAAAATTCTCTGGAAAATCACTGATCATTGGCGGCCACATGTTCTTGGTGTTCTCGTGAATCTCGATCTGAAAATTCATTCTTGTGGCGTGGAGTTGATTCTTGACGAGATCAATCTGATCCTCGTGGATTCCTTCTCCTATTCATGTGTTGTGTGCTCACAGGTTAGAGAACTTTGTTTTAGGGTTTTTGATCTACATCTATCGTACACCAGAAAACCAGTTATCTAGTTTTGATTTTTGCTACTACTGAGTTGAACCGACACCAGATTGGTTCTATGTAATCTTTGTTGATGTGTTGATGCTGGGTGTGTGCGTGACTAAGAAGAAGAGGAGATTGTTGTTCTTTGCTGGATGAAGAACTAGGGCTATTGACTAGCTTATTTGTTGTGCAGCGACGAGTGGAATATGAGAGTTGCGATGACGATGACGACCACGACAATGATGATGCTAAAGGTAAGAAGAAGAACGACGATGACTTTACGGGCATGTGTTTCATGGCAAGAAATGATAACGACGACGATGACAGTGATCCCGATGAGGTAAGACCATCATATTGTTGTAATTATAAGCCATTGTAAAATCAGAGTGTTAGTGATTCCATGCTATGGTAAAATCAGAGAGCTAGTGATTTGAAGCCATGGTAAAATCAGAGTGTTAGTGATTTGAAGTCGTGGTAAAATCAGAGAGTTAGTGATTTCAAGTTATGGTAAAATCAGAGTGTTAGTGATTCCAAGCCATGGTAAAATCAAAATACTTATCACGCATGCTTTTTAATACGAACCGCCTGTGATGAGGACAGAAATCCTGAGCGGTTCATGTTGAAAACCGCTCAGGAAGTTTCCGCGACGATTCGAACAAGAACCGCTCAGAATATTTAGTAGTATCACGAGCGGTTCTTGTTCGTAACCATCGTGATACTTCACAGACGGTTCTCAACACGAACCGTCTGTGATGAGGATGGGAAGTCACAGACGGTTCGTGTTGAAAACCGTCTGTGAAGTAACACAGATGCATATAAGCATGAGCATGATGGTGCATTCGCATGTATGGGCAATGCATTGATCTATTAAGCATGTAGAATAATGATGTGTTGCACTAATGGAAAGCTATCGGTGGGAATAATGACTTGGTTATGATTTTGTTGATTTGGCAATGATTATCGTCTCTATTATGTGCTTGCTGAGTCTTCGGACCCACCCTTGCTTATCAATGTTTTTAGGTGATCGTTGCAAATGACATGCTTCGGGAAGGGAGATATATCATCCACGTCACACGTAGTTCTCTTACAAACCTTCTCCCAATATGTTTCACTTTTGTGGTTGTAATATGGTTAATTGTTAAGTTGGTTGCGCCAAGTTTGTAATGATTCAAGTCTTTCTCCTTAGAAACTCTACTTTTGTTGTAAGATGTTTAATCGTTAAATTAGCTGTGCAGTATTTGTATTAAATAATATGTGGTGGTAGCATTCTGGACCCAGGGGTAGGTCGGGGTGTTACAGTTGGTATCAGAGCGGGCGTTAGGTCCATGGTGAAAAGAAATTTGTAGACCTAGGTTGGTTAATTACTAAAATTTGATCTAGGCCAAATAATTAAATTAAATTTGACACACTCTGGTGCAGAGTAGGATGGGTTTTCGGGTCAAGCGTTGCATCTATGTTTTAGTTAGTATGTTGTTGATGTGCAATGTTTCGAGGTAATTGTTGTGAATTGATTGTGTGAATGCTTGGTTAACAGAAATGTCGAGGGGTAGAGGTAGAGATCGCGGCCATGGTCGTGGTCGTGCTCAAGCGGAGCCACCGCTTGAGGCTCAGCAAGAAGCACCTAATGCAGAGGTTGTTTCCGCTGAGCAGTCCGTAGCTAGGAATCAGGCTTCCGAAAGCAAATTAGCTAGGAATCGAGCAAGGTCTTGACCTTCTTGCGAGAGTTATGGAAGAGGTCCGAGCGCCAAACAAGCGCGGCCGCTATTGCGGCTATACCCGCTATGTACCTATTGTCTTTGTTCCAACCACGCCAGAGGCAAGGATGAGTCTTCGTGAGTGGTTGGCGTTACGTCTAGAAACACTTTCGATGGGGCGGGTACACCAGTCCAAACTGCGGATTGGTTGCGTTATATGGGAAGGCAGTTTGAGGCCCTAGAGATGAGCTCCCAGCTGAGAGCTCGCTATGTGGCATTCCAGTTAAAGGTTCAGGTGGACATCTGGTAGGAGGGAGTCCTTTTAGCTAGGACCCCTGTCCAGGGTCCCGCTACTTGGGAGATCTTCGTCGAGCAGTTCAAGGCGAAGTACTACCCGGAATCATTTGTGGAAAATATGGAGGTCGCCTTGTCGACCTTCGTGCAGGGGAAGAAGACCATAGCTAAGTACGAAGCAGGGTTCAATGATTTGATCCGTTTCGTACCATCGATCGCGAGCAATGATCTAGAGAAGGCTGAAAGGTTTCGCCGAGGGCTCAACTCTGAGTTTTGACATGTTATGGGAGCCACTGCGCCACATGATTTTAGGTCAGTGGTAGAACAAGCCAGAGGGATGGAGATGGAAATGCAACTCACTAAAGGACTGCAACCCTCTGGTGGTCCAAGTGCTTCTGGTAGTGACCAGAAGAGGAATTTTAGTGAGGAGGGTGGGTCATCTCAGCGATCTACTCCCAAGAAATCTAAGTGGGGCCAGCGTCCCCCGTAGTCATCCAGGTCCAAATCTTCGAGGCCATCCTCTGCAGTGCCTCGTACGTCATCAGCGACCCCAACCTATCGTCTTGTCCCAGGGCAGGGCATAATGTGTTTCAAGTGCAGTGGTGGGCGCCATGCCGTTGAATGTTCCTGGACAGGAGAGTGTCGGCATTGTGGTCGGTCGGGCCACATAGAGAAGGTTTGTCGTCAAAACCCCTCTAGTATCATCAAGTGGGAGCCGGAACCTACGTCATCGACACATGCTACGCCTCGGGGGTCTGTCCAAACATTGGTGGCTGCCCCTACACCGCAGCCTCCTCTTTCCTAGGCACCACCCGTCGGGTATTACTGGCACCCTACACCAGTTTCTCCAGTTCAGCACACCGCACCGCCACCATTTTAGTTACCGTCTCAGCAGAGTGTCGGGGCTCTCGTTGCCCCGGCGCCACATGGAGTCTGCGCATTGCCTGTCGCGGAGCTGAGTCCGCAAGACGACCAGATGTGATGACAGGTACCCTGTTAGTAGATTCATGTGACGCCTTTGTTCTTTTTGACACTGGTGCTACTTATTCCTTTGTGTCCCGCGAGTTCGCTAGAAAAAGCAAAGTTGAGTATGCAACAGATCTCGCAGTCCGTTATAGTTAGTTCTCCAAGGGGAATTATTGCTAGCTCCACGGTATGCCCTGGATGCGTGGTCACGTTAGATGGAGAGGATTTTGTTGCCAACTTAATGGTTATGCAGATAGAACCTTTTGATATTATTCTTGGCATGGACTGGTTGCATTGCTACCGAGCTGTGATTTCCTGCTTCTGGAGGACAATCACCTTGCAAGCTCCTTCCGAGGAGGAGATAACTTTTTAGGGGAATGCACCTCCGTGTTCTCTTTTTGTGTTGGCCAGCCTGTTTCCTGGCCGACGAATGATGAAGTCTGGTACGCTTCTAGCACTTGCGGAGAAGCCGAGCACATCTTTGCGCATTGGGGATATTCCAGTGATATATGAGTATCCCGATGTATTTCCCGAAGAGCTTCCAGGTATGCCACCCGAAAGGGATGTGGAGTTTAGGATTGATCTTGTTCCTGGCACAAGACCCATTTATTTATCCCCGTACCGGTTAGCACTGCCTTTCCAGGAAGAGTTGAAGAAACAATTGGATGATTTGTTGTCTAAGGGGTTGATTCGTCGTAGTGTGTCACTTTGGGGAGCCCCTATCCTATTCACTGAGAAGAAGGATGGGAGTTGGCGCATGTGCGTCGACTATCGTGCTCTTAATCAGGCGACCATCAAGAATAAATACCCTTTGCCTCGTATCGAGGATTTATTTAATCAATTAAAGGGAGCTAAGGTGTTCTCCAAGATTGATCTGCAATCTGGGTATAAGATATAGAAAAGACCACTTTCTCTACAAGGTATCGGCACTATGAGTATAAAGTTATATCCTTTGGACTAACGAATGCTCTTGCTGTCTTCATGGAGACAATGAACAGCATGCTGCATAAGTGCCTTGATGACTTTGTGGTTGTGTTCATCGACGATATCCTAATTTATTCCAAGACTGAGGGAGAGCATGAGCGGCATTTGAGGCTCGTGCTTGAGACTCTGAGGGAGAATTAGTTCTTTGCCAAGTTAAAGAAGTGCGAATTTTGGATTTCTGAAGTAGGCTTCCTGGGTCATGTAATTAACCAGGAGGGTATTTCAGTAGATCCATCCAAGATTTCGACTGTAGTGAACTGGAAGAGGCCAACGAATATCAAAGAAGTGAGAAGTTTTCTGGGTTTAGCTGGTTACTACCGGCGTTTCGTAAAAGACTTCTCAATTATTGCCAAGCCAATGTCTTAGCTCACGCGGAAGGGCTGGATAAAGTCCAACAATGTAAGGACCCCATCCTAATGAAGATGGGGGAAGAGTGTGTCATCGACGGGTGACCACTCCGCGATACCGGTATCAACTGATGAGATGCATATGAGCATGAGCATGATGGTGCATTTGCATGTATGGGCAATGCATTGATCTATTGAGCATGTAGAATAATGATGTGTTGCACTAATGGAAAGCTATCGGTGAGAATAATGACCTGGTTATGATTTTGTTGATTTGGCAATATTTATCGTCTCTATTATGTGCTTGCTGAGACTTTGGACTCACCCTTACTTATCAATGTTTTTAGGTGATCGTTGCAAATAACATGCTTCAGGAAGGGAGATAGATCATCCACGTCACACGTAGTTCTCTTGCAAACCTTCTTCCAATATGTTTCACTTTTGTGGTTGTAATATGGTTAATTGTTAAGTTGGTTGCGCCAAGTTTGTAATGATTCAAGTCTTTCTCCTTAGAAACTCTACATTTGTTGTAAGATGTTTAATCGTTAAATTAGCTGTGCAGTATTTGTATTAAATAATGTGTGGTGGTAACATTCTGAACCCAGGGGCGGGTCGGAGTGTTACATTTGGTATCAGAGTGGGCGTTAGGTCTATGGTGAAAAGAAATTTGTAGACTTGGGTTGGTTAATTACTAAAATTTAATCTAGGCCAAATAATTAAATTAAACTTGACACACTCTGGTGCACAGTAGGATGGGTTCTTGGGTCAAGCATTGCATCTATGTTTTAGTTAGTATGTTGTTGATGTGCAATGTTTCGAGGTAATTGCTGTGGATTGATTGTGTGAATGATTGGTTAACAGAAATGCCGAGAGGTAGAGGTAGAGGTCACGGCCATGGTCGTGGCCGTGCTCAAGCGGAGCCACCGCTTGAGGCTCAGCAAGAAGCACCTGATGCAGCAATATGATTCTCAAAGAGCTGGAAGTCCTGAATTTTCACACTGGAAGAAGTTTCAAGTTTTTAATGCAGCTATGCTACTTTATGTTGCCAATGGGCAATGCAGCCCTAATCGACGTGTAGTTGGCCCGTAAAGGGGGAAATAGCGTACGAGAAGTTGTTATTATTTGTGATCCGATCTCAAAAGGTTTAGTTGATTCTTCTTTTCCCAACAAGTTGCAACTTGCTCGATCATAATCATATGTTGTAGTCACCGGTAATCGGACAAAATGACATCCGCACAAAACCAACAATGTATACCATATCGCATGCATACATCGAACGCAATTGCAAGCCACACGTTAGCGTATCAACTTACAAACACGACGCATCTTGTAACAAGGAAACCTCGCACAAGTCACAATAAGCTCTCACACAACGCAAGTCATGATCGGATCAGTACGAACGGATAAAATTGCGGTGTACGTTCAGAGTAACGCATTCAAAGACATTGGTCTATTGTAGATGTATGAGGTAATTTCAGTTTTAATTACACAAACATAGGTAGCACATTAATACAGCTTCACTCTACATCTCCATGTTAACTTTCTCGGTGCACTCTTGACAATCAATCGCATTCAAGAATTCAAAGTTCCTGTGTAAATAAGCACGGCAAATCGTGTTTGGACTACCACGGAGTTCCATTCCGCTTGTCATCGAAATAAACCTTGTTTTCGCCCGAGTGGTCACCATGTCGAGTCAATCTTGAGCTTCATCGCTTCCTTCCTCAAGGGCTTCTTTCTCCTTTGTTGCTCCTTTGCTCGGGGTGGTTCAAGATGAGTAAGTGCCCAACCAAGTAGATAAAACAAATTGACAAAATGAGCTGAAAAGGAATTGAACGAATCATCTAGTACCCATTACTCTTAACACTCACATGCAATGCCGCCATTGCTTTACGTATGCGCTTCTCGAGTTTGTCGATCCTCTTCAAGACGCGTCTGCTTCGATCCCAATTTGGATTCTTTGGAGCTATATTTCCAAAAGGGTTCTCAGACGTAATAATGTTGATGTGTCGGTCAATGGACGCTTTAGTTTACAAAAAATATACAAAAACAGTTTGCCTTGCGAAAAAAACAGTGGGGAAATGCCAATCAAGACTCGAGTTGCTTTGGTTCCGCAGCAGCCAGCGATAATTGGGTCTTCAAACTTTGGAAGAGACAATGGAGCAAGCTTACCACCTCGGTTGCTCATCATGTGGAAGGTAGTTTAGAACTTAATGGTCGGCATGTCATCTGCAAGTATAGATGGAGAAGGGAGTGCAAATGTGAATGGTTGGTTGTATTGCAATAGCCCAAGGGACAATATATATAGTACAAGAACATACACAAGAGTAACCCCAGACTAGGAGTAATACCACAAATAACATTAACATCCCCTCCCTCAAATGCAACGCATATGCAATAGCATTGCATTTGAAAGGGTTGACACTAAAATGAGGAAAATCCAAAGTTCGAATCTTGATAATGTCGTCGAAGCGTGCGGCTATTGAAAAATATGTCGAGTATCAAAAGATCCCCCATAAAATACAAGGTGCAGGGGGTGAGAAAGCAAAGGCAAGCGAGAGCAAAGTCGTCATGCAAGAACACGATTTAAGAAGATGATGAAACCGACAGATTGGAGAGAGCTGTCAAATCAAGCCGAAGAGGAATAAATAGAACCATGGCGACCTTGAAGGCGAAGAAGCTAATGGAGACACAAATGAAGAAGCACTAGCGGCCTTTAGAAGCTCAGATGGTGACTCAATGAGAAGCGGCAGATAACGACTTCTACGATTTGCAACGGGTTGGAGAGAAGAGCGGCGGTTACTGCCATGCGAAAGGGAAGGAGTAGGCCAGGAAGCAATCGGCAGACTGACAATGACTTTATGGACTCACACGTCTTAGACGAGCTCAAAGATAGAGTATTACGGACTTGGATAGACGCAACGACGCTGAGAAAGAAAAGACTCAAGCAGCAACAACATAGCACCAGTGGGCTCTAGTTCCCAACAGCAATCTCACCTCTCCGATCCCATTCCCTTCCTTTCCATTCCATTCCCCAGCTACTTCCAAAACCACCAACAAGCGATAGAGTCCAACACTCCCACTCCCAATCTCCCACCCCACCATCGCCAGATGGGAACAGAGGCGAGGTCACGGCAAAGGCTGGGTAGCACCTTGAGGCATGGCCGACAGGGGCAGCTGCCGGATCTGGGCGAGTAGCGCGGAATCCAACCAGGAGCAGAGCCGTGGTCTGGCCAACCGGATCCTGGCGAGGCGACGTCGACGACGGCCGGATCCGGGCGAGATGAAGGATGGGAGGAGCAGCTAGACGCGCGGGGACACTTGATAGTCTACACAGCAGTAGGTGCCATCAGCATAGGGGTGCAAGATCCACTGTGACCGGTGGAGTCTCCCGAGGGTTGTGTGGAGTTAAAATCTACCGGGTAGAGGCTAAAATGGTTAAGCAGTGAAAAGGCTTTGTTATCTCACCTCAATCACACGGTATCTGGTTGCGTGTATATAGCTTGACAGTATGAGTTTGAGATATCTTGTGGGTAAAGTTTGGCAACTCTATAGAGTGTATAATCAAACACTACTACAGAAAAGGTCTTCACAGACAGTTCAAAAATGTCATCACGCAGCGGTTTCAGAGCCGCTCGAAGTTTATAGGTCAGTGATGACATGAAGTCATCACGATGGTTTTGGAACCGTTTGTGATGCATGCTATCACGCACGGTTATTAACTCGTAACCGCTGCGTGATATATGACTATCACAGCACGGTTTGTGTCTAGAACCGCTCAGTGATAATCGTCTATCACAAACGGTTCTTGTTTAGAACCGCTGCGGATATCGTATATATATTCTAAACGCCAACCGTATATATATATATATATATATATATATGGTTCTTGTTTAGAACCGTCGTGATATATATATATATATCATTAAGTAGTCCTAGACACTTTTGACATTCATGAGGTTGGATGACCACACGATGTCACTTCCCTATCATAGAACTGGAAGTGACATCCGTGCAATTGTATTAGCAACCAACCATTCCTTGATGTCAAGTCCATAGGTAATCGACTTGACATCCGTAATTGCATGTCCATGTGTCTTTCTTCGGATAGAAGTGGGAAGTGACTTGAACTTGCATTGCTCGATGAGAGGTTGTCCGTGGCACCTGTGTCATCCTCCTTACGACTCCACTAAAAGGGCCGAGACTACAAACTATATATATATATATATATATATATATATATATATATATATATATATATATATATATATATATATATATATATATATGAGGCAGTTTTAAAGGCACAGCACCCTTTGCTTGGAGGTTTTGTAGAGAAGAGATCAGAATAGAATGGTAGGATGTATACATACAGGACGCAAGGGAGGAGAACTTGACCAACATGAACACGGTTACAAATTAGCCTAACCTTTACAAATCTGAAAAGTTAATTGCAACCAAGCCACATCCGAACCACATCGATCCCATGTAAGCCAACCAAGCACAAAGAACCGGCATCAATAACTCTCAGTACCCATCAGAGAGCATTAACCAAACCCATCATTTTGCCCCCATTCATTTTTGTCAATCTGAACCCACAGCATGAACTAAGCAAGATGCACAGAATATACATACACCAATAGCCCTCAGTTTACATCACAAAGCAAGGGGACTACTAATATGAACTAATTATCAATTCAATTTGAGCATAAGACTATTAACATCATTACATCACAGAGCAAGGGGACTATTAATATGAACTAATCATCAATTCAATTTCAGCAAAGACTATTAACATCATTGAGCAGTTCAATAGCAAGAAAGCAAGACCAATAGTGTCCAAACCCACCACACCAATACGTAGTAGCCATCGGCATCCATCGCAGAGCACTAGCCATTTTCATCACAGAGCAAGGGGGTAGAGACAGAGAGGGAGTAAGGTAGGGTGATACCTCAAGACAAATAAGAACCATAGCAAATGACCCCACCACCAAAGACAACCTCATCCATCTCCTTCACCTTGCATAAATCACACAAACATCAGACACAACTTAAGGCTCAAGCATAAAAATCAAACTCAACAAAAGACATTAAGCTAATAGAGAGGAGTATAGAGGGAGGATAGAGAAAGCAAAGCCAGGGGGGCCAGGGCCCGAGCGCAGGAGATCGAGCAGAAAAACCAAGCCATGTATGCGGCAAGAGAGGCAGTGTGGCGCGAGGATTAATTAGGTGGCGGTCACCAGTGGTTGTGGTATGATCCTAACATCGCATAAGACACTCCTATCGTACGAGTGTCTTGTGCAGTGCAGAGTAGTGTCACAACCGACGGCGACGGTGACAGGGTCGGGCGGTGGCGTCGAGGTGGGGAGGGGAATGGATGAAAGTAAGTGCGCTGGGGAGTGACGAGTTAGGGCAGGCGCAAACCCTAGCGACGCTGGGGAGTGACAAGTTAGGGCGGGCGCAAACCCTAGCGGCCGCTAATAAAGAGACTTATCACAGATGGTTCTATTATGGAACCGTCAGTGATATGTCGCATATCACAGACGGTTCCATTATAGAACCGTCTGTGAAATGGTTTTTCTCAAGTATATTATCTTGTATATATATACACTTACATGACATGAAGAAATGACATGTTTATATGTCAATTTTGTCATTTAAATACTGCTGAAAATTTGCTTTAACTACACACACACACACACATATATATATATATATATATATATAGAGAGAGAGAGAGAGTAATAATTCAACATATAATTAATATAGTAACTTCACCTCCAAACTAGATTTTTTTTTTCCATTTTGGCATTTTCATATGGTCAAATAGCGTGGCCAGTCGCTTCTTACAAAGATTAAAAAAATTAAAGTAGAAACCTATAAATAAGCAAAGTTTTTCTAGTGGCGAAGGTAGGCTGCTATCTCTGTCTTCAATACTTCATAGGCGGCGGCGGACGGTTCATGATCGAACAAAGCCTGAAATGTGTCCACCCGCTGACGCGCTCGTTCGAGTGCCTCCTGAAGACCCTCGGACTGTTGAACCAAGAAGAATTGAGCCCATAGGCTCTCTTCCATTGCTTGAGGGGTCTCAGCCTGGTCGACTCGGTCACCCGCCATCTCGATTAAACAGTCCAAGTCATAGCAAGCCACCTGGAGACGTGCAATGTCATTGTGGAGGACCATGTCGATAACGCAGTAAACTCACCGAAAGTGGGAGATCACCCGGAAGGCGCGGCGGAGGTGGATGTCAAGACGGCGGAAGGTGGCCGTCACCTGCTCCGGCAAATTCTCGGAGAGAGGAGTGAAGACACTGTTGAAATAGTGTTCTTCATGAAATCCGCCAACATACTACGGAGAGTTGCTTGTATCAGACGCCGTAGGCCATCAATGCCAGCGACAAGGAAATGTAAGAGGCGACCATTTGCTTTTTTTTATAAGTACTAGAGTTATATGCATGTGGGGATGATAATCATCTTCGATGGCGGATGATCATTTTTATAAAACAAGGAATACATTCGGAGCATGAGACGAAGAGACACATCGGGGAGCCGAAGCGGCGTTGATGCGACGAAGAGACGCATCGGCGACGAAGAAACTGATCATCGGGCTTCAATTGGGAGCTGTAGCGATATTATCATAGACGGTTATAACAAAAACCGCTCAGAAGTTTCACAGACGCGGTTGTTTGTTCAAAACCGCTCGTGATATGTAGAATTATCACACACGGTTATTAGCATAACCGCCTGTGATACTTCACGACGGTTTTAGTTATGAACCGTCGTGATATTACTCTTCACGACGGTTTTTAGCGCGAGCTTAAGAATACGCATTTGGTCTCTAAACCAAAACCGTCTCAGATTAGATGTAATATGACGGTTTTGATCAATCGTCTGTGATGAGGCGTCCAGTATTAGCCTTTTTGTAGTAGTGAAAGGTATTCGAATACGTCGTGCTTCCGGTTAATGAAGCTATGTTCATGGGTGATTCCAGTACATGAGGCATAAGTAGAGATTTCGAGATGTTAAGTTGGTAATTGCAGTTGTTGAGAAACCCCTGATGTTATTATTTATTATTGTTTTACTATTTGAAAGATAAACTGCTTTAAATTAAAAATGCATCCACATATACCTGTTAAGGTAAACCCTAACCATCCATTGAACTCATTGCATGTAATTATTTAGCTTTTCCATGTGGCTCGTTGAGTACAGAAGTTGTACTCATTCGTGCATAATCTGCAAAATCATCTACAAAGGAAATCTGGGAAAATCTCGAGGATCTTGATGAAGAAGGCTTTGGCAGGATCACCAGACGGCGGTGATTACAATTTTTAGGTCTCGACCGCGCTCAAGCGTGGCAGTGGTTTGAAGTTCTTTTGTCCTGTATTATATTAACTTTGGGCTTGGATGCCCGTGTTAGTGTTAAAATTGGTTGTTAAGCATTAATCTTGTGTAATAAAATATTGGTTTTTGATGCAATAGGAAGCTTGTTTAAGACGCTGCTTACTTCGCAACTGCACATCCTGGGCTTGGATGCCCGTGTCAGTGTTAAAACTGGCTGTTAAGCCTTAATCTTGTGTAATAAAATATTGGTTTTTGATGTAATCGGAAGCTTGCTTGAGACGCTACTTACTTCAAGAATCGCACATCCCGAAAGGCCAGAAGAGTTTAACACTCAAAAATCGGGTCATACATTGATCTAGCAAGCACCGATAAGCATTAAATACACAAGCATAGTTGTAGTATCATGCTAAAGCACTAGGGAATCTGAGTGTTGCCACACAAACTCGATGACGCAAACACACCAAAGCGATCTAGCATCACGCAATGATCCTCGGCCTTGACGGCGATGGCACACGATGAGGTATAGCAGTAAGCACGCTGAGAGATCAAAGCCATCGAGTGGTACGCAATGGCATCTAGGGAAAACAAAACAAATAATAATAATAATGCTCACCGGACATGAGGGTGGCGGTGTAGTCGTTCTCGGCGCGGAGGTGGGCAACAACGTCGGGGTCGGAGCGGGAGTTGTCGCAGAGCCAGTAGTAGTTGTCGACGCGAATGTCGCCGTCCTCCACGAGCTCGCGTAGTACCTTCCTGGCCACCGGCGGAGAGGCCATCGCGGAGGCTCACGAGTGCGAGGAGGGGTGAGGATAAGGGCTCCAGGAGGGAGGAGGAGAGGATGAGGGCATGGCAGTGCGAGAGAGCCGATGGGGTTGGGATCTGGCGGTGCGCCCGAGGAGGGAGAGGGAGAGGGAGGCGGGGGAGCCAACCGACACGGAGGAGCATTCCTTCCCTTATTTTATGCGTGCCTCTGCGGTCTCCTCTCCTCGATTGACATGTGCACGGCGCGAGATGTCCCTCTCCTCGATTGACATGTGACGGCGCGAGATGCTCCCGCCCAAACCCACCTCCCCCCCCCCAACACACCACCAAATCGGCCCAGTGGTCTGCCCTCCGTTCCTCCCAACCCGTGCACGCTATGGATTTCCCAACGCCGCACCCGTCCCCTGCGCTGAGTCCCCTCCCAAGCGCCGCCGCCTCAAGATCCATATTGTCGGGATCTCTGAAGATCCAACTGAAATCTTCTAGCGGTTTTTTTTTACTGAGAATGGAAAGGAACGGTAAAACAAACACTAGACTACTTTACTCTTAAGGAAGAACTAGTGATATGCTTCATCGATGTCCATCTTTACTCCAAACCGGGCTAAATACCCAAAAGTATTACGATGAAGTAAAAGTAAATGAGTTTAACTTTCCGACAAAGCAAACGGTAAATGAATACGTAGTGACAACGCTCGTCGCAACAAGATCTTGGTGGCATTGCTCCATCCTCTTGCACCGTCCGATCTCTTCAAGTGAAATCCCACGGGCCGATGTAAATCGGTGACACCATCGAAATCAACAAAGCGCTATGTGAGAGTGCCGATTGTGTTAGTATCTTGAACTTGAGTCTTCAGTCCATCTCTGAACTTCTGAACGTATTTCTTCTTCCTTCTGAAACTTGATGTTTGCCAAAACCTGACAATACCCCCTCCTAAACTGAATCCTTGTCCTCAAGGGTTAAAATCCGGAAAAGTCTTTTGAATGAATGTCGCCTCCTCCCAAGAAGCATCCCCAGGATTGAGATTTTCCCAATGAGTCAACCACTGCACCACGGGTTTATTTCCTCTAGGAACCACCCTCCTCTTGAAGCACTGCCACCGGAGCAGTTTTTACTTTTCCATCAGGTCCAACCAAAGGTAACCCTGGCAGTAGGATAGCTTCGTCACCTATATGCCTTTTTAGTTGACTTACATGGAAAACTGGATGTATGTGTGCATCATCTGGAAGTTGTATCTTGTAAGCCATCCTTCCAATCTTCTCTAACACTTTGAAAGGTCCATAATATTTGGCTCTTAATTTCAGAGATCCCCGCAACCCAAAAGCATTCTGACGGTAAGGTTGCATCTTAAGGTATACCATGTCTTCCACCTCAAAGCTTCTCTCTGATCTTTTCTTATCGGCAAAGTATTTGATTCTGGCCTGAGAATGATGCAAGTTAGCCTTAATCTGCTGCGGCATTTGTTCTTTTTGCTCTATTGTCACCTTTGCTTCTTTAGGTATATTGCATGGAATCGTAAGCTCACCAATTTGCGGAGGAGGGTATCCATATAAAGCTTGAAATGGAGTAAGTTTCAAGGATGTGTGATAGGTTGTATTATACCACCACTCTGCCACTGTCAGCGTCAGCAAATCTCAGGGCTATTGGAAAGTCATACTTCTTAGATATCCCTCTAAACATTGATTCACTCGCTCAGTCTGCCCATCTGATTGTGGAATGTACGCTGAACTAAGCTGAAGTGACACATTCATAGCCTTAAAAATCTCCTGAAATAGATTGCTTGTAAAGATTCTATCTCGGTCAGTGATGATAGCTGTTGGCATGCCATGAAGTTTGAATATATTGTCCATGAACAAATGTACCACTTGTTGAACTGAATATGGATGGGACAATGCCAAGAAATGGGCATACTTAGTTAATCTGTCAACTACCACCAAAATTACATCCCTTCCTCTTGATTTTGGCAACCCTTCTATAAATTCCATGGTAATATGAGCACATGCCATTTCTGGGATTTCCAGATGATCCAACAGTCCGGGAATATGGAGATTTTCAGATTTGGTGATTTGACACACCGGGCATTTAGCAATTAACTCATCCACATCTCTTTGTAACCTGGGCCAATAGAATAGCTTCTTGATTCTTTTGTATGTTGCTCTTTTTCCTGAATGTCCCCCAAGGGATGAAGAGTGGAAGTTGTTGAGTATTTGTTGTCGGATTTCAGTGCTAATTCCCACATAAATCCTTCCTTTGTATTGGATAAGTCCATCTGCTAAGGAGTATTCTCCTCCTTGCATTCCACCTGTTTGTATCTCTTTTAAGAGTTTTTGACTTATAGCATCTCCAACATAACTGTTCTTCACATCTTGAGTCCACTCTGGAAGTACTGTGACAATGGCTGAGCACGTTGGAATCTCTTTTTTTTTGGAACTACATCCCTTCATGATAATGCATCGGCCACCACATTCTCCTTTCCCTTATTATATTCCACCTTGTAGTCAAACTCTAATAACTTGATTAAGAGCTTGTGTTGTATACCTTCTATCAGCCTTTGATCTGTGATATACTTCAAACTTTGTTGATCTGTCTTGATGATTAATTTTCCACCCAAAAAGTAGTGTCTCCATCTCTTTAGAGATTCTAAGATGGTCATGGCTTCTTTGTCATATATGGACTGAGCTGAGGCTTTGACTCCAAGTGCTTTACTAAAGAATGCTATCAGTTTGTTTTGCTGCATAATTACCCCTCCAATATCAGTGCCGCATGCATTAGTCTCCACAATGAAAGCTTGTGTGAAATCCGGTAAAGCCAGTACTGGACACTTAGTCATGATCTTCTTTAAGTTTTCAAAAGCCATAGTGTGATGATCTTTCCAATCCCAAGCACCCTTCTTTAGCAATTCAAACAGAGGTTTGCAGATCTGTCCATATCCCTTTACAAACCTTCTATAGTATCATGTTAAACATAAAAATCCTCTGAGTTGTGTAATGGTTCTCAGTTTAGGCCAGTGAAGAATGTCTGTCACTTTCTTTGGATCTGTAGCAACCCCAGCTCCACTAATGGCATGTCCCAGATATTCCACTTGGGTCACAGCAAACACACATTTGCTCCTCTTGGCTGACAATTGATTAGTCCTCAAAATTCCCATGACTATGTCCAAGTGTCTCTCATGGTCTTCCATAGAACGGCTATAGATTAGAATATCATCAAAGAAGACTAGAGGAAATTTCCTCAATTGTTCACTAAAAAATGGTATTCATTAATGCTTGAAATGTTGCAGGTGCATTTGTCAAACCAAATGGCATTACCAAATATTCATAATGCCCTAAATGAGTTTTGAATAAGGTTTTGGGAATGTCTACCTCATTCATTCGAATCTGATGATAACCCGATCTCAGGTCCAATTTGGAGAAAATGCAAGCGCCATTCAACTCATCCAATAAATCTTCAATAACCGGTATTGGGAATTTTTTTTAATGGTCATAGAATTCAATTGCCTATAATCGATACACATGCGCCAAGAACTATCCTTCTTTCTCACCATAATGGTTGGTGAGGAATAAGGACTCATACTGTTTCTAATTTCATTGTTCTCCATCAATTGCCTGATAATCTTCTCCATCACTTCCTTCTGGTGGTGATGTATTCAATATGGCCGAATATTTGGTGGTTCAGCATCAGCCTTCAGGTGTATTGAGTGATCACAGAGTCTTTTTGGTGGTAAACCTTGGGGTTCAGCAAAAACATCAAAGTATTGGTTCAAGATTCTCTCTATACTTGCTGGAACATTACCTTCTATGGGTATGTCCTCCTCCTGCATCAATTTTGCTTAAACAACACAGCCAATGCCTCCCTTCTTAATCATATGATTCAGTTTGGCTGCATCAAACATACACTAGTCTCTAGGATCAGTGTAATCTTTGAAAGTGATTGTTCTTTCCTTTTTGGAAATTGTGAGCTGTCTTTTCTTGAGATCCAGTACAATGGGGTTGTGTTCATATATCCAATCAACCCCTAGAATCATATCATAGTTACCCAGTTGTAACAATTGAAATGTAGTCTGAAATTGTATTCCTTGCACCTTATACTTAAGGTTTTCCACTAGAGCATCAGTCTTCAATTCTCCTCCTCCTGCCACACAAACCCTCCTAGCTTGGACATAGTTTATCTGACCTCCTTCCTTGAGTCCCAGCTCATAATTCATAAATGAATTGGTGCTACCACTGTCTACCAATGCCACCACCCTACTTCCTCCAATGATAGCTACCAAGGAAAAAGTAGCTAGTCCTAAGGTTCCTTTCACCGCATGTTGTGAGATTTGCGTCAATTCTTATTTTGGTTCCAGGTCCTTTTCTTGTTCTGGACTATCGTTCGCAGTGGTATATCCTTCCTCCTGAGTGTTGTCTTCCACTTCATTTATTATTTCCTCACCATCTTCTCTTAGCAATAATGCATGAAGTGCTCTCTTGACTTTACATTTATGGCCTACAAACCAGGGTTCCTGACAATACCAGCATGCCTTCTTCTCCTTCTCTCCATTAGTGGTTCCAGCTTTGTTAACAAAGCTTTTATCAGTTACTGGTTGTATTGCCCTCTAAGCATTCCTGATCTGAACATTGCCACCAGTTGGATATTTCCCCTTGTTATAACCACCTGAGTAATTTCCTTTTTTCGCTGCAACAGATTTTTCATATACCCTTGCATACCAATAAGATTCCAGTAATCCCTGAGGTTTCTGTCCACTGACATCATGTTTAATTTCTCCTCTTAACCCCCCCCCCCCCTCCCCAAATGAAGTAACTCATTAAAAATGCTGCTTGTAGGTATGGATGATCTCTTTTTACCAATGTCATGCACTCTTCAAATCTATCCACATAATGAGATACATTTGAACCTCCTTGTCGGATGTTCTGAAGTTGTTCGACAGCATCATGTGCATTTTCTTCAGAATATCGATCCACCACCATTGAACACAGCTGGCTCTAGTTGAGGATCTGCCATGGTACTCCAATCCCCTTGAACCACCTTGCCACCCTGCCTTGAAAATGAGTTGTAGCCAAATTTATCCACTGCTCCTGAGGTGTACCAAATAAGGCAAAAAATTGCTCACACTGCTTCAACCATTCTATGGGATCTTCGCCATTGAAATAGGGGATTTCCAGCCTTGGTCCCTTAATCACCGCTTCTGCATAAGGATATTGAGTTCCACCATTTCCCTGTGGACAACTCCCTTGAGCCCCCAGTACCTGTACCCCTGAACGATGTGGCATGTAATCCTTGTTCAAGAATTGTCCTGAGATAGGATTGTATTGATGATTACTCATAAGGGATGGTTCCAGTTGATACCTTAGTGGTTGTCACTATTGTTCAGATTTCTAACATCCCGTTAGTGACTCATGTAAGTTGTTGTCCTGACAGCAGTAGTGAAAATGGGTGTAGTAGTAGGGGCAACAACGTTTGGCTCAATATAAAACTGCACAGGCATGGTGTCATTCCCATCTTGAATATTCTCAGAATACCCCAAATTTCCCTTAGCAATATGACCCTTGGATATATCATTTTCAGCACTCAAAAGTGTAACATTACTCACCTTCTCAGTAGTTTTCCGTACCTTGACTTCCTCTGAATTGGTTGGTCAGATCCTCTTCAGAAGGGATTTGATCTCTGCCATCTCAGCTCTCAACCCCTTCAACTCTGCGAGTTCTTCCTTGATCGCCGCTACTTTAGACCATGCATCAAAAACTCCCTCTTCTCCAGCCATCTTACTTTGTGACCGAGTCTTCGCTACCATGCATCAAGATTCTTCAGGATCGGTTTGAGGGATTTTACCAGCCAAGGCCAGCCTCTCCCCTCGTCCTCCTGTAAATCTTTACCACCACCTTGCTCTTCCAGATTCTGATCGAGGGTCTCACAGCGATTCTCTACCAGCCCGATCAAATCTGAAAAAAAACACTCGCCCCCAAGTGCTAGATCTTGTCTGCTCCAGGAGTTAGACAGCAGCAACTCGACCCCCGACTGCAAATCTTCCAGATCCAGATCCACACTTCAAAAGGTCGTGCTGGCTCTGATACCTTTGTCAGGATCTATGAAGATCCGACTAAAATCTTCTAGCGAATTTTTTTTTGCTGAGAATGGAAAGGAACAATAAAACAAACCCTAGACTACTTTACTCTTAAGGAAGAACTAGTGATATGCTTTATCGATGTCCATCTTTACTCCAAACCAGGCTTAAATACTCAAAAGTATTACAGATGAAGTAAAAGTAAATGAGTTTAACTTTCTGACAAAGCAAACGGTAAATGAATGCGTAGTGACAACGCCTGGTCGTCAACAGTACTGAGCTGGCATTGCTCCATCCCTCTTGCACCATCCGATCTCTTCAAGTGAAATCCCACGGCCAGATGTAAATCGGTGACAATTACTGAAATCGACGAAGCGTTGCGTAGAGTGCCGATTTCTATGTTAGCACTGAACTTGAGTCTTCAGTCCATGTTTGAACTTCTGAACTAAACTTCTGAATGTATTTCTTCTTCCTTCTGAAACTTGATGTTTGCCAAAACCTAACACGCGCCCCCTTTGTCGTGCACCAGCCCTCGCATCCCCTGCGCCCCGCTGAGCCCTTGAGCTCCTCCCCTGCGCCCTACTCGATTCCATTGAGGAACGTGTATTTGAATTTAATGCCTTACACTTCGATTTTTCTGTCTAATTCTACAGTCTTATGAATTGCGTATTGACAGTTGACATACAGTTCATGAAGAAGAAGAAAACATCCGTCTAAGTCGTCAGCGTCAGGGCCTAGTAGAGAGCTCCCGCTTGTGCCATGACCAGAATACGATACGAAGATGATTTGAGCAGTACTTGAGAGCTCGAAGAATCGAGAAAAAAGAGTACTACAAATGCTACAAATGCCCTAAAAACAATAGTGTAAGGAAATTTCTGAAAATTGTTGGTTACATTTCTTTGCCTGTTGGTTGAAATTAAGAATTCCGAAAAATGGTGAATATGCCACCTAAGATTGTTTGAATTCAGAATTAGCTGCAGATCATGTGTTGTAACAGAATGGTTAGCCAATTATTTTTGTTCTTTCAGGAAGAAGCAGTGCATTACTTAATTAGTGTGTTTTGCAGTTCTTTCAGGACGCAGTGCTTTTACTAGCACGTTTGCCAGCTTGCTTCTTTTTTCTGTGTGGGAAACATTACAGTACATTCCAGCAGCAAGCAGTATAAAATTCACGTGTTCAGCGATGTCATGTTCCCTTGTAGCCCGCCCGTCTTCTTCTTGGCTCACGATACGCACCAAGCTTACAAATCGCGATACTACACATGTACGCTGCTTCCTACCAAACAAATTCTTAAAACACTACGACCATCACAACTAAGTCCAAATGGCCAGTTTTTCTTTTGGGCAAATCAAAGTGTCTACCTGATTAAGAGATCGTCTAGGATAAATGGAAATGGAATCAGTACAATCAAGTGCCAATAGCCCAAAACAATGTGTGCTATCCATCCAGCTTTCAAACTAGCTGGAGTGGGCATTACAATGAAGCCTTAGGAGCCATTCCCAGCGCCTTGAGGATAAACGCATAAGTAAATGCATCTTCTCGTAACTTCTCGAATCTGCAAGTAACCAATAGTTAGGGGGGAAATGGCATGTTATTTATTCCTTTTTTATGCATCATAGCAGCAAAACCCAAAAAAAGAGGCACTAAAAACCAACACAAGGGAAAAAAGGAACCTCCTCTATTTACCTTCCCGACTTGGAGAAGTGCCCAGCACCAAGTTCACACTTGAATAACAGAAGATTGTCATCCGTTTTCAATTCCCTCAGCTTTGCCACATATTTAGCAGGTTCAGAGTACATCACGCGAGGATCTGATTATTACAAACGAGTGAGCTGCCTGTGATACAACAACTAACCATAGTCAACAAAAACTCAGAATCGAAGGACCACCTACCATTTAAGCCAGCAGTAACGAGAATGTGGGGATACTCTTGTGCTTTTACCTGCAACATGGAATACATTTTTACGGTCAATTTAGACATCATGCAGGAGAGGAAAAAAAGAACAAATAGCACCATGTCAGACAAAAGTCACAAAATTCCTATTCATGTATTCACAATCTTGTCCACGATTCCACTGTAAGAATCGCAGTTCCTATTCATGTGTATATTAATGGAGTCTAGACCAATAAAGGGAACGATCGGCAGTGTCACTGACATTTAGTATAATCCTAATTTGGCAAATCTGAGTAGGAAAACATAAGGACAGCACTTACGTTGTCAACAGGAGAATATGATTTCATATAATAATAGTATTCTTCTTTTCGTGGATCACCCCACTCCTGCACCAAGCATAAAAAAAGATGAGTTGATGAGAACAGAAACAATAGATAACTAGAACAAAACAAATAAGTAGATAACTAGAATAAACATGTGCATTGCAATTGGTATAAAATAAAAGTTTTGGAACATCCATATGGGCAATTATTCCAAGGTTCTAAAACCAGGGCCGAGTACTCGGCCGAATACTTGTAACAGGTCACCAACCCTGTTACAAGTATGGAAATCCGGGTAACTAACAGGGTTAACAGGTATAACCAGCTGAGTAATCGGTATAATCGGCTAACAGGCCATTTACAAGGTTAGTTCAGCTAAGCCTTCTTTGTTCAATTCAGCCCAAGGCCCAAAGCCACACGCACAGCCCTGCCCAAGGCTTCTTTTTGTGATTTGGTGCACAGGGAATTAGTGATAATGTTATATGTATAAAGGCATGGAGTTTTAGAGCTATAGTTCTCGTATCCTTAAACCTTTTGTCAGTTAGAACTGTTAAGAGTGTTGTACATTCTCATTCTCTCTCTCCCTCTCTAGCCCATGAGACCCATATAATAATGTCTATACATACCTCTCAATAAATGAATAAGAGGCATACTTGTGAATAGCAAAACCCTAGTTATCTTTCGAACATGGTATCAAAGTGTCTCCAACCCTAATCCTCTCCCCTTCACAACTCACCTAGATGCCGCCGTTGCAGGCCGACAGGCTCCTCGCCGCCACCAGAGCTCCTCTGCAGCGTCGCGCCTCTGCCTCATCTTCATCCCGCCCGAGCGTCACCTGGAGGTCGCCGCATATCTCCAGATCCGCGCCGCCCGAGCCACCTCGTCTTCTTTGGATCCGCGCCTGGAGCTTCGCCTGGAGGTCGCCTCTCCTCCAAATTCTCACCGCCCGAGCCGCCTCGTCTTCTCCGGGTCCGCGCCTGGAGCGTCACCTGGAGGTCATCTCTCCTCCGGATCTGGTGAGCTCCGGATCCGCGCCGCCCAAGCCGATATCGCCTCTGTCGCCTCTCCTCCGGAGCTGGCGAGCTCTGGATCCGTGCCGCCCGAGCCGACGTAACCTCTCCTCTGGATCTTGGAGGTCTCTGCCTGGAGCTCTCCTCTGGATCCTCTCCTCCCGAGTGTCGCCTGGAGGTCTCCTTTGAGCCAACATCGCCTGCTCAACCGAGACGCCGCTGGAGACTAGTATTATATCTTGCTAGTGGTCTTTGTCGATGAAGACGTTTTGATTGCTATCTACTGTTGATGTTTGGTCCTCTTCTACTAGTGGTACTGGCTCAGTAAGATCTTTTGAATGGTGTTTACTGTTGATGCTTTCCTCCTGATCTCCTGGATCTCAGTACTCTGACTGTTGCTGGTATTGGTACTGTTGTGCTACTACTCTAGTCCTGCTCTGCTATTGATACTACTATTGATCTGCTATTGTGTTAGCTTCTTGTGCTGTGGATCATGATCTTCTGCTATTGCTTGTGGCGTTGGTACTACTGAGGTTGTTGCTTGGTGCTTGTGTATTTGATCCTATCATGGCTCTTAATGGCATTCTTTGTCCTGAACATATTCGAGGTGATGCTGCTATTGCTTCTTCTATCCCTGCTAGTGATGTTGAGTCATGGGTAACTCAGTTTGGTCAGATTAAGGCTCAGATGAGCAATCTTCAGGGCCAGTTGTGTCGGCTACAGGCATCCACCGGTTTTAGTGCACCTTCATGTCCTATGTCGAGTGCTTCACTCCCGTGGGTGTTGGATTCAGGGACTTCTTTCTATGTGACATCTGATGCATCACAGCTCACATCATGTTGTCCTGCTATACAGTGTATCAAGATTCAGACAGCTGATAGAACGACATGCACGGTCACTCGTCAAGGGACTCTTTCCACCTCACTTCGCAGTTTCAAATGTCTCATTTGTCCCTATGCTCTCCATGAATCTCATCTCTGTCGGGCAACTCGCAGATATGAATTGTTTTGTTGGGTTCGATGATAGCTCCTGCTTTGTGCAAGATCGTCAAACAAGAGTTGTCATTGATATAGGTCATCGTCAGAGAGGTTCTGCAGGGCTCTATGTTCTTGATCGTCTGAGTCTCCCTGTATTCTCCATTTCTGGTACTGCTTCTGACCCTATTCCTTCATCCTCTATTGTTGGTTCATCTACGCCTTGTCCTTCTACATCTACTGTTTGCCAGTCCTTTCCTCAATGGCATCATCGCTTGGGGCACTTGTGTAGCTCACGCCTCTATCTTGATTCATCAAGGTGTTCTTAGTCATGTTTCTGTTGACACAAATTTTCAGTGTAAGGGTTGTAGATTTGGCAAGCAAGTACAACTCCCATATCTCTAGCATTTCTCGCTCTGATCGTCCTTTTGATTTGGTCCATTTGGATGTTTAGGGTCCTCTTTTTACTTCGAATGGTGGTCACAGCTACTATGTCATCTTCATTGATGACCATACTCGATACACTTGGATCTACTTCATGAAACACCGTTCGCAGTTGATTTCTATCTATCAATCTTTTGATCAGATGGTTCGTACTCAATTCTCTTCTACCATCCGTGTTTTTCGTTCTGACTCTAGAGGTGAATATCTTTCATCAGTTTCTTTCTTCTGAGGGTACTCTTCCTCAGCTCTCGTGTCCCAGTGCTCATGCTCAGAATGGTGTTACTAAGCGCAAGCACCGTCACATCATTGAGACTCCTCGTACCCTTCTCATTTCCTCTTTTGTTCCCTCTCACTTCTGGAGGGAAGCAGTCGCTACAGCAGTCTATCTCATCAACCGTCAGCCCTCTTCCAAACTTCAGGGCAAGTGTCTTGGTGAGGTACTGTATAGAGCACCTGCTCGTTATGCTCATCTTTATGTTTTTTGTTGTGTCTGTTATGTCCTTCTAGCACCTCATGAGCTCACAAAGCTGAGCCCTCAGTCAGTTGAGTGTGTTTTTCTGGGTTATAGTCCTGAGCATAAGGACTATCGTTGCTATAATCCCTCAGCATGTCGCGTTCGTATCTCTCGTGATGTGACATTTGATGAGAGTCGACCTTTCTTTTATCAGCCTTCTACACATCCCACTTCTTCCACCACAGATTCCACTTTCTTTTTGTCCACCTCCCATTCCTTCAGCAGACTTGCCTTCTCCAGATACACCTTCTCTATCAGTTTCACCTTCTAGTGTGCCTCCTCCACCAGCTCCACCAGTTTCTCCACCAACTCTACCAGTTTTTGACACTTCTACTTTTCTCTTTCACTATAGTCGTCGACAGAGAGTTCCTTCTGATCCTCAGTCCTCCTCTCCTCCACTTGACCCTCCGGCCAGTACCACCGACCCCGACGATCTTTCTACTACATCACGTTATACCCTACGTGATCGTTCTTCTATTTAGGCACCAGAGAGATGAGGTTTTTCTCGTGCATGTGCAGTAGTTGAGCCGGATACTTATCAGGAGGCTGCCAGTGTACCTGAGTGGCAGTTGGCTATGACAGAGGAGCTCACGGCATTAGAGTGTACAGGCACTTGGGATCTTGTTCCACTATCATCTGGAGTTGTTCCTATCACTCGCAAGTGGGTGTACAAAGTAAAAAACAAGTCAGATGGATCAGTAGAGCGATACAAGGATCGTCTTGTTGCAAGAGGTTTTCAGCGGGCTTATGATCGAGATTATGATGAGACTTTTGCTCCAATTGCTCATATGACCACAGTCCGTATTCTTATTGCAGTTGCAGCGGTACGCACATAGGCTATATCTCATATAGATGTCAAGAATGCTTTTCTTCATAGTGATCTACATAAGGTCTATATGCAGCCACCCCCCGGTGTTAAGGCTCCTACAGACTATGTTTGTCGCTTTAAGCGTGCTCTATATGGTCTCAAGCAAGCTCCTCGTGCTTGGTTCAAGCGTTTCAGTTCTGTGATTCGAGCTACTGGTTTCACTCCAAATGAGCATGACCCTGCCTTGTTTATTCATACTTCTCAACGGGATCGTACTTTACTTCTGTTGTATGTAGATATGCTGATCACAGGAGATGACATAAACTGTGGCTTTTGTCAAAAAGAAATTTAGTGAACAATTTATGATGTCCGATTTGGGACCATTGAGCTATTTTCTAGGGATTGAGGTTCATTCTAATCGTAATGGCTACTATCTCTCAGCATCGCTACGTTCAGGATCTGCTCGCTCGCTCTGGAATGACTGATAGTCGTACTGCTACCACACCCATAGAGCTTTCGACCTACAGATGGTGTACTCCTCACAGATCCTTCCCGCTATCGTCAACTCGTTGGGAGCTTTGTGTATCTCACTGTCACCGGGTCAGACATTGCTCATGATGTTCGTGTGCTCAGCCAGTTTGTTAGTACTCCCACATCAGTCCACAATGGTTATGTTCTTCGTATGCTGAGATACTTGAGGGGAAGTGCATCTAGACGTCTGTTCTATGCCAGTTCTAGTCAGCTCCAGCTCCACGCTTACTCTGACTCCACTTGGGCGAGTGATCTTGCTGATCGCCGATCTATCACTGGCTACTGTATCTCTCTTGGTACTTCACCATTGCCTGGAAGTCCAAAAAGCAGACTATGATGTCACGCTCTAGTGCAAAGGCTGAACTTCGAGCTCTTATCGCTACCACCTCAGAGATCATTTGGCTTCGATGGCTCTTGATTGATCTCGGTGTCCATTGTGACAATCCTACACCTCTCTTTTGTGACAATACAAGTGTTATTCACATTGCCAGTGATCCAATCAAGCATGAACTGACAAAGCACATTGGTGTTGATGCATCCTTCACACGATCTCATTATCAGCAATCGATCATCGCCCTCAAATATGTTCCCTCAGAGCTTCAAGTTGTAGATTTTTTTACTAAAGCTCAGACTCGAGAACATCGACTTCATCTACTCAAACTCAGTACATCAGATCTTCCTGATCCACCTTGAGTTTGAAAGGGGGTGTTATGAGTGTCATACATTCTCATTCTCTCTCTCCCTCTCTAGCCCATGAGGCCCATGTAACAATGTCTATATATACCTCTCAATAAATGAATAAGAGGCATAGTTGTGAATAGCAAAACCCTAATTATCTTTCTAACATCACATCATGTGATGCTACTGCCATATGATGACATGGTTGGAAGCTGTCAAGTTGGAACAATATATAATATGAATTATGAACTCCATTTATTGCTAATTTACCTTCCACTTCCAAATTTACAATCTTGCTCAAGTCTGCATCCTTCTTAGTTCTCACTGATTTACATTACACTTGCTAATTTACAATCACATGATGAATTGATGACATATTTTTTTGTAGGTTTGACCCTTCTCTAGGTTTAAGCCTATATACATCAAAAGAGTAGCATCAAATGTTGGCTTTGATTTTATATGAATATACATATATAAATCCATTATTAAAATAGAAAAACCGGTTACAAGGCCGATTACCATATAATCGCTACAAGGTGAGGTGACCGAGCGAGTACCTGGTACCAAGTTTTAGAACCTTGAATTATTCATCTTCTTTTTTTTTTGGTCAAAACGAAAGGAATGGTTTAAAAACTATAGGTGTTCAAATTATATGGCGCAACGGTTGAGCTCAGCTTTAGGCGGGTGTGTGAATGTGAAACAGAGAGAGAGAGTTGGTGCGACTTAATTATGCCACAAATTATTTAAGGTAGTGTTTTAAATGACGGTATGAAGTGAAACATGGAAACAAAAAATAACTTAAAATGCATCAGATGAGATGAATACCTCCCATTCAGCTGTAGTCAATGGGATAGTTGGATCAAGCATAGTTGTGAGAACATCAACAAAAGGGACCCCAGCAACAGCAGCCTTGAACAGGTCAGGCCTCATATTTAGGACAGCACCAATCAATAGGCCACCTGCACTTCTGCCATTGATGCAAAGCTTTTCCTTCGAACAATATTTGTTTTCTATCAACTGCTCAGCACAAGCAATAAAATCAGTGAAAGTGTTTTTCTTCTTCAACAGCTTCCCGTCTTCATACCATTTTCGGCCCATTTCACCACCTCCGCGAATATGAGCTATCACATATATAAAACCCCTATCCACTAGAGAGAATCTTGATCCCCTGAAACTTGGATCTATACATATCTGTTGGCATAAGAATGTACAAAAAAAAATGATGCATGGTTAGCACAATAACACAGGACAAAGTCTGCCATACTTCTTGCTGAAACCTGGAAACTGTTTGTAGTCTCAATGCCAGGTTGCCAACTTTTATGAGTTGAAGGGAAATTGTTATGTTTTATCAGTTGCTAGACAGACTTTGTCAAACATACAATAGCGAAATCAGTATTATCAGAGAGGAGCCAATAAGTTTCTAAAAATCATGTTTCTTTTGCCCAAAATTCCTTCACAGTTTAGGCTTTCTTTTGTAGGATATGTCCCTTTAATTTACAGATTTAAATTTTACACTTCTACTTTTGCATTTGTGTTCCCTAATTTTCAAAAAATGGCACAATTCCTTCATCTAAACAGAAGCGAATTTGTATTTTGATTGTGTAGCCTCAGGCCCTGAATGTTGTTTTGATTTAATATGCTTGTGTTGTAAACTTTATCAAGCTAGGTATGAGTATCTAACTGGATGACCTCGTTCCAAACTTCCAATGAAACAGTAAGTGTGAAAATGTGATGCCACATTAGCGAAAACCATACAATTTTGTGTTTGTTGTATAAATAAACAAGAAATACATAAACTCTCCAATCGCACCTGCATCCGAGATGAACCAAAAATGTTGGCATGAACTACAAGCCACTCTACAAAATTGTTCAAGATATTCATGACGGCAGAAAATTTCTTTTGAAAAAAGATACTAATATTATACCTCATAGGAGCCATAGCCATATAGCAGCATGGGGTCTGAGCCATCAAGCTTCACAAGATCTTTTCTGTATAGAATGGAGATGGGGATCTGAGTGCCATCAGAAGCGGCAGCCCATTTTCTTTCTGTTATATAATTTGACGCATCAAATCCACCTAAAACCTGAGAATGTTTAAAAGCTCAAATCACCAGGGTTCATAAAAATAACTTTCTACAGAAAGTAGTGAATAAATTAACATATTGGTTAGAATGAAGCAGAGACCCAAAAGTAGATGGGACCCACATTAAAGCATTTACCGCACAAGAAAAATACTTGCACAAAACATAATAATTGTACACAAAATTAAAACTTCAAATAATTCAGTTCATGTTAATAAAGACCAAAACAACTGATGGAAGCCTCTTATGATTATTCCCTTCCTTCTAAAATATAAGTCATTGTTGTGCATCAGTGTATGTACAGTCAGACTCTTGCAACTTTAATCATTGATTTAAATAAAAGAAAATAGATTTTCCACATGAAAATTATATCAGTAAATTCCCTGTCAAAGTGCTTTCACAACATTGTATCTTTTATAAATTTTACTAGCATGTTGTTATAAAAATTAATGGTCGATGTTGCATCTTAGACACCATGCAAAGTCAAACACGACTTACATGTAGAAACAGATTGCGTATTAAGTTTGTAAAACAAAATCAGCATAGCGCTTTTTGTTTGGGTACTATAGACCATCAACGATATTGTCATAAGCAATCTAGCAAATTAAGGAAAGTAGAAGCTGTAGTGTAAGCATAAAATAAAAACAACCCAATCGGTTTCCTATTGTTGAAATTTCGAAATTCATTGTCCTTCAGTCATTGATACTGATGAAAATAACAGAAAAACTAAGTAAAGTAGTGCAAGTGATAGCTTACAGTATCAGTTTTCTTCAACACAGATACCCCCGAATCCATATCATAGTCGAAAACAGAGGGAGGGGTCCTCATTGAGCTATAATGAAACCGAATAACAGATGAATGGAACTCTGACTCCTCAGGTTCCACTGCATATGCTGGATCAACAAAATCAAACGCCCGTCCTCCCTCAAGTTGCCCAACTGACTCTCCAGTGGCTGGTAGGCGATATACAGTTACTTTTGGTAGACCATTCTCACGCTCATATACAGCAATATGATTCTCAAAGAGCTGGAAGTCCTGAATTTTCACACTGCAAGAAGTTTCAAGTTTTAATGCAGCTGTGCTACTTTATGTTGCCAATGGGCAATGCAGCCCTAACACATAATGCATCCAGTGACAAGAAGAGCAAAATACAATCAAATCTTCAAACTCATAAGGTGTAGACTGAATAACTTAACTGATAGTTGTGTGCGGTTGTCTATTAGACGCAGCTTGAATAAGCATTATACATGACTTTACTAGTAATCTAATTGCATACTTCTTCACAAATATTTTAAGTGTACTAGATAAAATCCTAGAATATAACTGCCAGGGCATCAAGCTTCTTACCTGCTTCCTAATTCTGAAAAACAAAACCGAGGGAGCAGATGTAACTAAATCTAGAACTTTGACGTTGGATCCCATGAATGATCCATAGGTCCAACATTCCTATAACAAGCAAACAGCAATTGGCTTGTGCCCACAAGTTAGAAAAAAAGCAGTGGGGTCCAGGTTCATTAGCTGGCTATGCATGATGTGAATTACATACAAGCAATTCTAGTACAAACAGTGTCTTTCTCTTCTTTTTTATCAGAAAACTTCCAAAGAAAAAAGGTCTATTGAGCAACTGTGAAATATCCTTGTGTTTCCAGTATGCATACGGTGAACAGTGAAGGCATTTTTCTTATGTGGATCGTCTGTAAAAACAGAACTCAAAAAATACCATAATGAAGCTTGAGGCCAGTGCTATAAAATGTTTACGTGAGGGTAGATATAAGCTTGAAGATTGAAGTTAACAATTTCTTCTCTTTCCAAGTTGGATGCATGATGTCCAAGTTCACAAATGTTATAAATTTATCATTATCATTTCTATATCACCTCCAAGTTAGCAAATGTCAAATCAATACAACAACTTAAATCAACTAACATTGAGAATGGTGTTTCAAAAAAAAAAAAGGTACTGTGTATATCCGTATATGATCCATCAACCAAAAGAATGATATTTCAAACTTAAATAGCAATGAAGTTAATTACCTTTCTCTATGTGGTAGCAAGACAGTGGTCTCAGCTACATTATCCAACGGGCAAGCAACCAATTCGGAGTTGTAGAATTCTTCACTTCGCCTCTTAATATAGAAATGGTTTCCACGATGACTAGCATTTGTATCAATGCCATATACACGAGGTGTCAAAACTACAAGCTCCTTGTTCTGTTTGGATATGTCTAGGTAGAATATAAAGCTTGTGTTTTTGCTTCCAGATCCAACAAATAAATATTGCTTGCTTTCAGAAGCTTGAAGACCAAGCGAAAATGTGTCATCTTTTTCATGATATAGGCAAATATTATCCGATTGATCAGATCCTAACTTGTGTAGCCATACCTGCCAAAGCCCATAAAAAAGGAAGAGTCAATAAAACTATCCCAAGCACTGTAAAACATACACACACTTGCCAAGCGTTGATGGTAATACCAAAACAGGGTACTGTAATATCCAATTGGAGAACATCTACGGACTCAAGAATAACATAATAATCTGAAGATGGCACCAGCATTTTCTTGAACTATGAGTGAAGAAGTACAACAACTTTTTCCTTTCTAAGGAAAAACAGTAAAAAAAAAATTGGCATGTAGGGAACAGCATCATGCGGCACTGCAACAAATAGCTTGAGGGCAATGATGTCATAGAGCAATTGCGCTACTTAAATCACAAAGCATCAACATATTTCATTTTTTATTATTTTTTTCTCGTGCGTGTATGCACCTTGTGAGAATGAACCAGGACGCATTTCATGTAGATGTAGGAGTAAGAAGAAGAGCCCACATACTTTATCTGGCCGAAGAATGCTGTCCATTGTTATGTAAACAAGATAGTCATCACCAGCCCACTCAATGTCAGAAGTAATTCCTTTAAGTGGTTGCCCAACATATTTTCCACTCTCCGCATCAATGACATAAACAGTGTAGATTTCATCACCTTTAGTGTCTTCTGCATAAGCAACTAGCTTACCATTGGGACTGACCTGAGAAATATTTGGAGAAACATTGAAGAGGCACATGCACGAGGAGCATACACTCATACAGACATATGGAGCAGGGGGGTCCAAATTATACCTTGAAAGCACCAATGTTGTAGTAGTCATGGCCCTCAGCCTTTACATTCTCATCCAAAATAATATGCTCATCAGGCGCATCAGGTCCTGTGGGCATCACATCATAGACTGTAATAGGACCATCAGTTGTTGCGAGACGCCTACAGTGTTGCACATACTCCTTGCCGGTCAATGTTCTTTCATAGTAGTAATATTGCCCTTTGCGAAGAGGCGCATCTATATCATCTTCCTTGATTCTTCCTCTGATTTCAGCAAATATTTCATCTTCGTGTTGTTTGACATCTAGAGGAAAAATGAAATAGATAACTAAGACTATAATATAAATAAGATATAAACGATGCTAAAAACAAAAACAAAAACTTCAGCAGCTGTGGTCTGGTCTGAAATACAACACTCATTATTCACGTGCATTTGGCAATGATCTCCACTAGCAAGCAAATTTGAGTATACATTTTAGCTTTGTAACATGACAACCAGCGCCACCGCATAAGCAGACGAATTCAACTAGCAATCACGCTGAACAGGCTGATAATCCAATAAGTTCCTCCGATAAAACAATGACAACGCAGCTTGATCTAACAAGCACCGATAAGCACTAAATAAAAAGCATAGTTCTAGTATTAAAGCACTAGGGAATCTGAGTGTTGCCACACAAACTCGATGACGCAAACACACCAAAGCGATCTAGCATCACGCAATGATCCTCGGCCTCGACGGCGATGGCACACGATGAGGTATAGCAGTAAGCACGCTGAGAGATCAAAGCCATCGAGTGGTACGCGATGGCATCTAGGGAAAACAAAACAAAAAATAATAATAATGCTCACCGGACATGAGGGTGGCGGTGTAGTCGTTCTCGGCGCGGAGGTGGGCAACGACGTCGGGGTCGGAGCGGGAGTCGTCGCGGAGCCAGTAGTAATTGTCGACGCGGACGTCGCCGTCCTCCACGAGCTCGCGCGGCACCTTCCTGGCCACCGGCGGAGCGGCCATCGCGGAGGCGCACGAGTGCGAGGAGGGGTGAGGGTAAGGGCTCCGGGAGGAGGAGAGGAGGGGCGGGAGGGAGGAGAAGAGGAGGAGGGCGCGGCGGCGCGAGAGAGCCGATGGGGTTGGGATCTGGCGATGCGCGCGAGGAGGGAGAAGGAGGCGATGGAGCCAGCCGACACGGAGGAGCATTCCTTCCTTATTTATGCCTGCCTTGTCTTCCCCGCAAGATTTGGATTTGGGTGTTTGTTTTGCGGACGCAACTAGGGCTAGGACATGCTACGCAATAAAAAGAAAAGACAAAATTTAATATATATCATTGAGAAAGTTATCATTTCAAGAAATATTACTTAGTATCACGAAATTAGAAATGCGTCACTCCAGAATTTGGTCCATTTAAAATTTGCCATTTTCTTTTCTTTTCTCCTATTTTCTTTTCTTTTATTCCATTTTCCATCAGTTTGCCATGTGATTTCCCCCTTTTGCCCATCTATCCAACCATCATCTATGCAACCATCTCGGCAGGACAGCTGAACCGATGCCATGAACTAGGGCCTACTGAACCGATGCCATGAACTAGGGCCTACCGAACCACGCCATGAACTAGGGCTCAGACTCCTCCCACACGGCCCTGCCCCACCACCGCGATCCCAAAGACGACTCGCTCACTAGCAGTCGTCAGATTCTGCCTAGCAGGCGCCAGCATGCTTCCCCAGCTTGACCGCCTCGACCTCCAACGCCAGATCTTCTCCAATCTGTGCCGCCTCACCTAGTCGGCCAAATTTCGAGCTCAAGACTGCAGCCCGCGTCCTCCAACCAATAGCCTCCCCACCGGCGGTCCCCTAAGCTCAAGCCCCATCGGTCCCCAAGGTCCAAACCCTCGGCAATGGCGCATGGAAGAATCGCATTGTAGCAGCGGGTAAACATATGCCTTCTTTATCTCATATCGTGGACTGTGAGGTGGCCTAAGACTCTTCGTTGTAGCTAACATGTTCTTCGCATTCATTTATTTGTTGCTGTTGGTGTAGGGTTGATTGTGGTACCGCATGTAGAGTAGTTGCTAACTTCACTGCGTACATAGCACGGTTTGATGATGGCAGCACCAACTCATATGCGGCTGCAGCTCATGATTTGGTGGTAGATGATAGAGATTTGTACTCAATGTTAGATTTGAACGCTGACTTGAAACGGAAGTCGAATTGGGGGTCGGCGCAGGATGCTTTGATATGGTACTTTGATAGTAAGAAAGGAACACAAGTAAGGATATGTAGCGATGCAGAACTTCTGGGGTTGTTTGATGCAAACATGGATAGAAAGTTGGTTTATTTGTTCATCACTATAGTGGATAGGCAAAAAAAAATTATCAACTATTTGCAGTGGAATTTCTAGTGCTTCACACTGTCAGTCTGTGAGTCCTCCGCACCTATCATTTCATGTTGATCGTATTAGTGAACAGGCAGAAACATCACAATGGCAAGAACCAGGCAGTCCTTGCGATAACTCCACGCGCACTCTCATATGGGCTAGTCAAGGGGCAGATTTTGCTATTCTCTAAGTTGATCCACCCGACCCTGCTAATGTGGATGGAAATGGTGTGTACATCACGGACGACTAGATGTTTAACATGCTTGGGCTAAGGGCTGAGGAGAATGACTATACACATGTGGAGCCGAATGATGATGCTAGCGGTCCGAACAATGGTGGTATTGATGCAGATGACGACTTACTAGTGAATGACTATGCACATATGGAGCCAGTGCATGTGCGTGATAAGGAAAATCCTAGGATTGAATTGGGCAGTACCTTTCCTAATATGAAGGAATTTAGATTAGTTTTGAGGCAATTTGCTATTAAGGGGGGTTTGAGATAGGCAAATGTAAGACTGACAAAAAAAAGGTACAGAGGAGAATGCAAGAAGGAGGACTGTCCTTGGAGAATAACTGCGCACACTGTGATTGATCAAAGCGTCACGGTACTACGTAACATAGTTTAAGTTGTACTAAGTAATGTTCATTTTATTGTGTTAAATACTAAGTAATGTTTATTTCATCTATCTGCAGGTTACAGTGTTGGTTGATTCCCACAAATGTGCTTCGATAAGCAGAATAAAGAGCTCTATGGCATCGCAGGGCTGGGTGGCAGATAGGGCTCTTCCTTTGATTAGGGCAAATCCAACTATGGGTGCAAGTCAGTTAAAAAAGGCACTCGAACAGAAATACAATGTCACAATTGGCTATAGAAAAGTATGGGCTGGGAGACAGTTAGCACTAGAGTAGCTATATGGGTCATAGGAGGAGAGTTTCCAATCTTTGTACAATTTCAAGGCAGAGCTTGAAAGAATAATGCCAGGTAGCATCGTTGAGATAGACACCAATATGTAAAGTGGGAAGACACACTTCCACAAGATGTTCGTTACGCTAAAGCCTTACATTGATGGATTTCTTAATGGCTGTAAACCGTACTTGGGCATCGACTCTACCTTTCTCACTGGTAGGTACAATGGGCAGTTGGCATCTGCTACGGCCATAGATGGCCACAATTGGATGTACCCGGTTGCATATGGTATTATCGACTCGGAGTCTGCAGAGAATTGGACTTGGTTTATGCAGCAGCTACGTAAGGCAATTGGCAAACCACATGGGCTGACTTTGCATACAGATGCTGGGAATGGGGTATGTGCAGGTGTAAAGAGGGTTTTCCCGGATGTTGAGCACAGAGAGTATTTCAGGCATCTTTGGGGAACATGCAGAAGAAGTTTCATGGTCCTATGGTCTCTAGTAATATGTGGACAGCGGCACGATATTACAAATACGAGATTTTGCAGGAGCACATTCAAGTAATTCAAGAAAATTGTCCAGCAGCCATTGAGTACCTCAACCAGTACCACCCTCACATCTGGAGTAGGGCCTTGTTCAATACAATTGCGAAGTGTGACTACATGCACAACAATATTGTAGAAACGTACAACTCTTGGATCATGAATGTTAAGGATCTTCCGGTGGTTGAACTCATGGACACCATCCGGAACTTGATTATGCAAATACAGTGATAAGAGGAGGAGGATCGAGATGTTGCAGTGGTAGAATACTCCCAGCTATTATTCATGAACTCAATGCGAGCAATAGAGGTCTTGGACACTTGAAGGCAACCCTAGGAGCAAATACAAGTGCTGAGGTAGTCAACATTCTTGACAATACAAGGCATGTGGTTCATCTTCTCAGTAGGGAATGCACATGTAGAGAATGGCAAGTATCTGGGAAACCATGCCAGCATGCCTTGCGATTCATCTGTAGCAATCGGCAAGCTAATATGGAGGACTATGTGATGATTTCTTCTCCTTGGCTAAATTTAAAGCTGCATATGTTGGGATTGTGCAACCGATGACAGACAAGTCCCAATGGCGAAAGGTTGATCTTGGTTTCAAGTTGCACCCACCTCAGCTCAAAAGGTCAGCGGGAAGACCAAAGACACAAAGGTTTAAGGCAACCAATAAGGTGCCAAAGAAAAAAAGGCAGCAAAGTAAACAGAAGTGCAAGACCTGTGGAGAACTAGGACATCAAAGTAGGGGAGCATGCCCTCTAAAAGCCCCTAAGAAAAGGTAAATATGTGTTAAAATGCATGCTGACATTTTATTGTAATGCACTAACCAATTTCATGTATGTGTTATAGGAAAAGAAACCCTCCAAGGAAGAAGAGTAAGAAGGATAGGGCAGAGCCATCTGAGGTTGCTTGTGAGAACCCGCATAATTAAAACTAAGCTAATCAACAATAATCGGTAATTAGCGTAAGTAAAAATTCCATTAAATCAATCTCAAGCATAATCTCAGTCAATATTCAATGGCATAATTATCGCAATGAACTTGGTAAACTAAGCAAACATCATTTATTCACATCACAGTTTTATAACAGTCCGTTTGCAAATCAAAATTTAAAATATTACAAACCAAATTCTAGTTACAAAATTTATTCTACAACTCAATAATGGATACAAGATTAATTTTACAAAACAATTACACGAATTAAATAAAATACAGTTTCATATGCTTGCATCCTTTTTCATCGGAGCTTTCCTTGCCTCCTCGTCCAACCATTCTACACCTTTCCTGATCATGCAACATAGAACTCGAGACGTAGTTAGCAAATACCGAAAACAGAAATCTTAGTTAGATCGAAGAGAGGTTGCCGTCAGAATTTTCCGAAGTACAATAGGATTTCCATATCAACCTAGGTCAACTGGTCCCTCGATCACCAAGGCACCCTGACCAACCTGAGTTAGTCGGCTCCTTTAGTAATCAAGGTATCCAAATCAACCAGAGTCAATAGGTACCTTTTACTTCCACGGATCTCATCATCCGACGCGTCAAAAAGCCCAACACCCACCTTCCAATTTGCCTCAACCGCACTAGAATCCAACAATGAATTCCCATTCATTTCCGCCTCTGCTTAATACATCATCAGCACACCGAATCCAACCTCCACAACATATAATTCCGATCAACGAGAAGCCCACGATGGTAGCCACATGACCATGTATACCAAATATTTAGCTCATATGCATCACAAAGGAGAGCGACCTAGAATAGGAGGTAATAGGAATTAGGGTAAATAGGGTTATGGTAAATAGGAATAGGAAGGCCAGTAAAATGAAATTACCACAAATGGGGATTAGATCAAGCCTCAAGGGATAAGAGCAAGCCTCTCTCTACACAGACCAAGCACTATCCCCATTCACAAGATCCTCACGTACCAGAAGGGAGAGGGGGCGAGCACCAGAGCCTCACCTCAAGGCCACCATCCCACTGCCAAGAAGGAGGAAGAAGTGGAGGCACAAAGGGAAGAGGAGCACCAGCACGAGGTCGGCGCTACTACCCTTCTCCCCCATTCCCAAATCCCAGCAAAGGTAACCCAACCATCTCCCCCAATCCATCAATAGTTTCTATCATCAGAAAATACATCATGTGGAGTTCTCCAAATCATGCATCAATCAATCTTGCACATTCTTAAGCCCACAGTTCATCGCATCACAGAGCAGTAGAGGGGAGAGAGTAGAAGAAAGGAGGTAGGGAGGTAGTACCTCGGTGCAACTTGACCAAAGTTACCACCATAACTTCATTTGGAGCTTAGTCATATAGCCACCTCCATCAAGATTCATGCATTAGCACAATGAACTATAAGCAAATCAACAAAAATAAATTAAATCAAAGCAAGATTTAAGAGGGGGTTTGGAGGTGTGTAGCGGTGGAGGTGCAGGTGGTGGCATGAAGTTGCCGACCAAGGGGCGAGGCAAGCAGCGCGCAGCGTGAGGAGGCCAGAACAGGACCAGGCGCAATGGCCTTGGCCAGCGAGGAGGAGACCGGTGGAGTAACCCAACATGGCTCAAGCGAGCCACGCGAGGCAGGCAATGCATATAAGGCGGCGCAATGAGCCAGCGAGGCGACCAGGGCCGGGCCTAGGGTGTGGCGTGGGTGGCGGCGTGGACCGACCGTGCCAAAGTGAGACAATGGACCCGAGGCGTTTAGGTGGCGGCAGCGACCGGCCGGTAGAGAGCTCACAAGATGGACCCGGTGGAGAGCGAAGAAGAAGGCGAGCAGCAACACGGGAGACCCAGAGGAGGAGCCATGGGAAATAGAGGTGGCGCCATGGGAGGATGAAGGAGGAGGAGAGCTTAAGGAGAGGAGAGGATTGGATTTGGGGAGAAAGAGAGGAGTTGGGAGATGGGGAGTAGTGGCGGCCGGGTTGGAGGGCCGAGCAAGGTGGCACGCTGTGGCGGGCACAGGCTGGCCGTCTTGGAGAGAGGCCGAGTAGGTGCTGGGGAGGCGGCTTCATGGAGGAGGAGGAGGAGTAGATGAGGGAGAGAGGAGGCGTGTGGGGCGCGCCATAGAGGAGCCATGGGGAGGCGGCATCAAGAAGAAATGGGGAGGAGGAAGAGTTTGGTTTGGGGAAGAATGGGCATAGGAGCTGGCCTTGGTTGGGTCGGCAGAATGGGAGGAATGGGTGAGGGTAGGTGGCGGCTGGTAGAGAGAGAGGGGTAGGTAATTAGGGGGATTAGGGTTTAAATGGGATTAGAGATAGGAATTTGGGTTTAGGGAGTTTAGTGTAGGAGAGTTGTAGGAAAATTGTATAAATTCTAATGCATTGTGATAATTAATGTTTTTAGCAGTAGCAATGATCAAATAGAAAGAATAAAGGTTAGCTCTGCGTATTTGTGCGATCGAACGATTCTTCTTAGGTTGCATCCGACTAACCATTCGTATAAGTTCATCGGTTGAGTAATTGTTATAATAGAGTAAACTACCATTGATTCTGTGAGTAGAAAGTAAAAATGTGTGTGTAGTAAATCTATTCATCTTTGGCAATTAGTCAGGTTAGTGAAATGTTTTAATCATGCTAAATTTATTAACATAAAGCGGTCCTGAGTATTTGTAGAAAATTAAATAATCGCATGCTGATTTAAGTAAAATAATTATTTAGAAGTTTTGCACGAGTAGAATTTAATAGACTTAATGAAGTGTGCGTGCGAGTAGTATTCCTGTTCTCGTTAGTTTAATCGCGAATTTAGACGTTTTCAACCCTAGGGTAAGTAATTAGTAGAACGACTTTAGCAGGGAGTGCTAACTTAACGGGGGTTCGAAAATTGTTATTAAAATAAAATCCACTAACAAAAAGAATCATCTAAATAGCATGCACATAGTCGCACGTATTATTGAAAAGTATTTAATTATGTATTTATTATTTCGCACCATCGTATAAATTGCAGCGGGGGAACCAACAGGAATAGCTAGTATCGATTTAAATAAATGACGATCTTTCCTACAACCAGCAGCAAGCTACTCCTTGTTCATTAACATAGCTATATTAAACGTAAACCGTATATTGCTCTATCTTATATGTATTGCATCAAAACTATTTTTTCAAAACAATCAATTCGAATGAATGAGATGGAAATGAAAAGATAAGAAAGATAAATGAGATGAAGGAATTAAGAAATGAGAAAGAAAGAGATGAAAGCATAGTAATATTACTGGCTTGGTAAAAGGGGGCCCGGGTGAGGAAACACGATGATGATGATGATGAGGCAAGAGGTGGGCCCCTTTTTACGGGTGGTTATAATATAAGGACAAACAAAACTCTTACTCGGTCAGAGGCCGTATTTTAAGTGCCAACCATTTTCCCGTTTCGGCGGGCAGAAAATGTTACCCTGTTACGTAATTACGTTCTCCACAATGGGTAGCAAGGTGGAGTGTTGGGTATTGGGCCGATCCGACCCAACCAACATTACCGGAAACTCGGTGGATGACGGAGGTCACATCTCTGGACACCGACGGAAAGTAATGGGTGGAGACTTAATCACGTAAATGGAAAACGTTCTGTATTCTGAACTCGAACCCACATCTAAGGAAATGCTGGGGACCTGGCTCATTTAGAGTTCAGAATTACTATGGGTAAAGTGGTACAAGCCTGCGCAGTGCTATATCAAATCATGAATTCATGCCAGTCTCTTGGATTGGAGTCTACGGGAATCGCCAGGGGTCTTTCTTCTCTCCGAGTAAACAAGTAGTCTCTTCAGAAATAAAATTGCAACCTAAGTTTTGAAAGCTATTTTCAGAATAAGAGAAGAGGTAGGAATTTTGATAAGGACGAAGTTTAGAGTCATCAATTGCATTTTAGCTATTAATGCTTCTTTGAGTACACTATAGTACTCACTCTTGCTATCTCTCCTTGCTTAGATCTTTGTCCCACGGATCTATGCCGAGTGGGATGAGGGGTTTGCAGGTACCGAGAATGTCACTAGCAACCAGGGTGTTGGCGGAGGGGCATAGCGTGGAGGACGCGAGGGCAAATAGGTGGCGATGACTTGAGGCGCGAGAGAGAAGTGAAGGAGCTCCTTTTGTAGTTGTGTAATATTTGTATTAAGAACCATAGCCTTGCGTGGCTATTCTTGCAATAAAGATGTACAGCTTTATATTTTATTGTTACGCTCGTTATCTCGATAAATGGCTTACTATTCATTGGAGCGGAATTCTCTTGGGCAAACGAATAGTAATCCGTATGCCTAAGTGTGATTACCCTTGGGGTAATGACACGGGGTGTCGCATTGCTGCAGCACCTACTCCTTCCATAGGGGATGGTCTTGCAATTGCTCCACAACTGACTATGATGAGGCAGCAATTGGATCTCACATCTGCTTATGATCTTGGAGGTGAAGCATCTGCTTCTACCCCACAAAAGATGAGATCGTCAGTTAAGAAGCTAGTCACAAAGAAGTTAACCCCTAAGAAGAAGAAATAGGTCGTTCCTATGTAATGTGATGCTTTTGTAATGACAGACCTATTGCATCTTCCTTTATTATGCTTTATGGTTAAGACTTGATGTTAGACTTGTGTATGGTTCAGACTTGATCGCACTGATACTCTTATGTATGGTTGGAAGATTACTATTACATGCATTGGATGAATTGTTATTTTGGCTTTACACTTCTTTGTTTTTGTAAATGGGCATATCTTGATGACATTTCTGCATTAACCTTCCTCCTACTGTGAGCTTGGATTTTACATGTATATGATGTCCTTTCTGCATTAACCTTCCTCCTAGAGCATCAGTGAGATGGCAAGCTTTTCCCTACTGGAGCATCATTTGTTGATGTTGTAGTGGCCTGGAATTTGCCAAGATACCTTTATAATCAAATGATATTGCCTGGATTAGTTATTCTATAGGAACTGGTCCTGTTTTTATGCAAGTATATAGCCTACTTTTGGTTATGCTTCTCACATAATGATGCATTCTTGATTTATTGGTGGCTACTTTTGCAAATTGTGGATAGTTGGTCATGTAAAATATGTATTTCATATGACCATTAAATGAAACTTGTACCAGACTACAAGTACTAAAGCCACATTACAGCATGTGTATGTCCATGACCATAGCTTGAGCGCAGTATGCGTTCTGCGTGATAACCTGACTACTTGAGGAAGTAGTATATATTGTAAACTATGAACCAGCATTCTGAAAGTTAAACCAGAGTGTTGTGAACAATCAAGTTACTTCCCACAAACTAAACACACTCGTTAAAAGTTACTACATTGTTAGACCAAACGCAGAAGTTTCAACTGGACCATTATTTTACAATTCACCATGCTTTTAACCTTCCTCCTGAAGCATCACACAATGGACATCACAATTCACCATGCTTTTCAACGGGAGCATCGCACTATTGGACATCACAATATTGTCAACACTCAGTATATTATCAACATTCAGATATCAGATATCACACTCCAGATTCTTGTACAATGGACATCACAATTCACAATATTGTCTGATCACACGCTTCAGCAATGTACAAATGAGAATTCACAATATTGTCAACAAACACACAAGAAATTGAATATGCTACTGCTTCTGCGGGTGAACTGCTGGCAGGATACCACTGGATACGCCCGATGCGGTGGCGGCTGGCGACGGAGTTGAGGAGGTTGCTGAGGAAGTTCAGCTCATTGGGAAGATGGATATGAGGAGGAGAGAGGAAGAGCAGGAGGCGGAAGTCCCAGCGAGGAGGAAATTGGTGGTTGTGGCCTGTGGTAATATGGTCGCAAGGCATCCGATTTTGTTTCACCCATCGTATGTACGTGCACTATCAAATTCCTTGTTTTGCATATTTTGTTCTTTCAAAACCCCAGTATACTGAGTGGCGTTTTGGACATCGACACAGCCCCTAAAATGTAACTTAAATAATTAATTTCTACTCGGAAGATGTCCATATGGGTTCCTCTGAAGTATGGTGATGCAGGAACTTAACCCTCTAACCTAAAAAAACCAGCTATTTAACCCTATAGCATTACAAAACCAGATTACTTAACCCCTGAGGTAGTTTCAGAGGTGGTTTTACCACTATGGCAGATGACGTGGCCGCGATGTGACGATGACTCAACAAATCAAAGTTATTTTTTTTATTACACTACGTGTAGGACCGGAAAGGCGACTAGAGGGGGGGTGAATAGGCGCTTTCTTGATTTTCACCTTAAATAGATTCAACACGGACTTTTCTCCAATAGCTATGAAAGCTAAGAAGATCAGTAAGTGCACAGTGGAAGCTTATGCTGAATCTAATTAACCCCCAAAGCAAAAGACCCAAAGATAGAAACCAAGTTCTCTGGAGCGGTCAGACCAGCGTTCATAGGGCGGTCAGATCGAAAGCGGATCGACTGTGTAAAGATCGGTCCGACCAACTCGACTGTAAGCAATGTTAATGACCAAACCAAAACGAAAATCGGTCCAACTTTTGATCTACACAGCCAAACTTGACCAAATTTGGAACACACCTTCTTAAGGATATTAGGAACCTATTCCAAGAAGAGATTGAGTAGATCCACGTAAAATTTTTGACCTTTTTCTGATTTACCGAAGGAGGGTTCAAAACCAGGCAAAAACGAAAAACTTGATCCAAACCTTGCTCGTGGGAGATTGATAATCTAGATGATCCTACATGTATTCCCACACATCACAGCAAGGTAAAAGAGGGCACGAAATAAACCAAAAACCACAGGATCAAAGAAGCACCCAAAATCATCAAAAGAGAAGGGAAAACATAAGAAGACTCATCTTTGAACAATCATCCATAGATTGATTCACGATTAGTTGCTGGTTACAGCCACTCCATCCATGGAGGACAAAGCTCAATCCATACAACTTAACACATCTCCCTAGAACCCTAAGCCTCTCCTCTTTCTCCCTAAGCCCTAAGACAAACTAGGGTTTACCAAATGTAGTGCTTGGTTGGCTGCTGTGAACAGCCTCCTCTCTATTTATACTAGAGGCTTAGCTTCTAGAAGACTTAACCCTAATGGGCTCCCGTTAAGGCCTAATACAAACGGGTCACACACGCATGTATTTTAAAGCGCCGTCTTCACTTCTCTTGACCTAATCCACTTCTTGACGCTCCGCCTTGCGCCGCGGGTTGGCATTAGGTCACCAAAGCGGTATTTGGTAAAATTACCAAAATACCCTTTCTCGATCTTTTCCGAAGACCGAGTCCGAACTGCGCGAAACACATCCATACTTCGCCACGTGTAGGTTGATCCAACGGCTCTCCTCGTGTCGGCAAGTCTCTCCCGTCCGGATCCCACCGGAACCTCCATGGCACTTGCACCGACCTCCGTACTGCTTGATCAACCAGTCGCACCGAACTGCCCGTTCGGTCATCCTTGTCCATTCTGCGCCACGCTTGAGTCACATGACCTCACCCAGCATCCATGATTGTTCTGGACCTCAGCTCTCCAAGCTTAGTCCCGATCCTCCTCGCCGTTGACCATCGTTGACCTCCAAGCCACCTGCACAGCAATAGACAAGGAAACACGAATCCGGGAACAAGTTCTTCACAACTTGACCCACGTTAGCCAAAACATGCAACATGCGACACATATGCATTAACAAATATGGATATGACCTATCCCAAAATCAGTTCACAACTATCAACAATCAGCACAAAAACCGGTCAGACTGCCGTTCTGGCCGGTCTGACCGCCTCTGGGACTGAACCAGAAAATCAATTGAGACAAGGCCGGTCTGACCACCGGATTGGCCGGTCTGACCGCCAATGACTTGACAGTTCAGAAACTTTGTCGAAAACGCTTGAAACTTCACACCAAAAGCAACATTGCCAATTGTTTCATCATCCTAAGACATGGGCATATCCCCATGATATCCACACTACGAGGTCTGCGTGTCAGCATCTACTCCTTCTTCCTCAATCTCTCTCTCTCATCTACTCCTTCTTCCTCAATCTCTCTCTCTCTCCTCTACTTCCCACGTCGGCGTCGCTCTCCTCGCTGACTCTATCTGGCCGTTGCTGTTGCTCCAGGCCCTACCGAACTCACATGTGCTCTGCCCATGTCCATCTTGTCCTCGCGCCATCGACTCCGCTTGAGCCTCCGCACCAAATCCGCCGCTGCCTCAGCTACTCTAGTGCCACCGACACCGCTTGGCTCCTCCATCTCAGTCACTCTCCTCTCGGCCGCCCTGAGCCCCATGGCTAGGGATGGAAAATGGTAAAGGATAATCTGTTTTATCCGATATTTGTTTATGAGAAAACGCAAATGTGGTAAGTAAAATCCGCATTCGAATGAAAAACGAATACGAATACAGATGTGGTATGCGAAATAACACCGAATACAAATACGAATACTATCCGTATTGGCAATAATGCCATCCCAAGTCGAGAGTGAGCCAAAGACCCAAAGAAATTTCAATCGCCGGCCAAGACGCTCCCAAGTGGCCAAGCCCAAGTCCCAACTAAGTGACTAAGACCCCATGGGCCATGGGCCATGCGGCCATGCCATTCCTCCAGCCGTCCGTGAACCAACCCTCTGCCATAACTTGTCCAGTATGATGAGGAACTTAGTGTCTACAAATATCATCTTGCGATTGTCATGCATGAATATCCATTCAACTTCTCTGAGCATGAATACACAAATGACTTCATCAAATCATTGTGCCCTGCATTTCCTATAAAATGTCGTAAGACTACTAAGACAAGGATAATAGATATATTTTTAAAAGAGAAGCAAAAACTGTTTGATCAATTTTCCTCTCTTGCCTGTCGGTTTAGCTGCACAATGGATATGTGGACTTCAAATCAAACTAAGGGGTAAATGTGTGTCACTTGTCATTGGATTGATGATGGTTGGAAAAATCCAGAAACAAATTATAAACTTCATGCATCTTGAAGGAAAACATTCGGGGCCAAATTTGAGTACTGCATTTATGGCAAAAATGGTCGGATGGAACATTGAGCATAAGTTATTTGCTTTGACCTTGGATAATGCGTCTTCAGATGATGTTTGTGTGAAGACTATCATTTCTACCCTTGAAAATAATGATTCCCTACTTTGCCATGGCAAGTTCTTTCATGTGCGTTGTGCTGCTCATATTATTAATCTCACTGTGAGGGATGATGTGAACACAATTTTGAGTGTTATAGATAATATTCGCTCATCAGTTCTAGTTGCCAAGAGCTCTACTATGCAATAGGAGATATTTCTGAAGCAAGCAGATGATATGGGATTATACTAAAAAAAGGGTCTTGCTCTAGATGTTTCTACTAGGTGGAATTCAACCTACTTAATGCTAGCAGATGCCCTTCACTATAAAAATGTTCTCCAAAGGCTTGTATTGTTGTATCCAGAGAAGTATAGTCGTCATGCTCCTTCTAGAGAAGATTGGGAAAAGGCAAGTGTATTGTGCTTGTGCTTGAAGATCTTTCTTAATGTTACTAAGCTTCTCTCAGGTTCTTACTACCCAACTGTAAACTTGTTCTTTGTTGAATTTAGTGAAATTAACATCCAGCTTATTGAGTGGACTAAAGACAATGATGGCTTTATTGTTCCCATGGCAAAAGCTATGCAGGATAAATTTAATAAGTACTGGAAGATGAGCGATGTTGCTCTAGCATTTGCATGCCTCTTAGATCCTCGCTACAAGATGAAGGTGATTGAATTTTACTATAAATCGATGTCTGACAACTCTGGAATTAAGGAGATTGATGAATTTAGGAAGGTTGTTAAGGAGCTGTTTGATTCTTATGCATCCCTTTACACTAATCCTGCAATTAGCACTATGCATCCTCTAGGTAGAACTCACCACCATGTGGATCTTGAGGATGAATCGAAAATGAGAAAACTAGATGCTTTTCTAAATGATATCTGCGAAGTAGGCCAAGAGCAGTCTGACTTGGATAAATATTGTAATGAACCATTGTTGAGATGGCTTGAAGATGAATACTTTGATATTTTTTCATGGTGGAAGACCCAGGGTGTGAAGTATCCTGTCCTTGCTCAACTTGCAAGAGATGTTTTGGCTATTCCTGCATCAACAGTTGCATCAAAATCTGCCTTTAGTGCTGGAGGAAGAGTTATTGACAAATATTGTAGTCGTTTGAACTCTGAAGTTGTTGAGGACCTTATTTGCACCAAGGATTGGATAAGAGCGTCTAGGAAAGGTAAATAAATAAAAATATGCAAAGGATTTACTTCTACATTATGTATTATGTGTTTGGCTGAACCAGTACTAATTTACTTTTGTCCATTTATTTTAGATCAAAGCGTTGTAGCTTCAATTCTGGAAGATTTAGCTGTTTTAGAAATAAATGACAAAGTTGAACAAGATGAAGGTATATAGCAATATATGTACAAATAAAAGTGTTTGTGTTATTAGATGCTCATATTTAATTACGTATCTCAACTATTGGTTATTATGTTGTAGGTGCCTGTAGCGCTATAGGGGATTGCAATGTCATGGATGTGGAAGGAAATTAGAGCTCATTCTGACTGCCATGCTTCTTCGAAATGTGTTTGTTTTTGTGAGCTGAAGTGCAAGTGCTTGTCACTTAATCATATCTTATTCTTATATGTAATCGACTAATCGTATCATATTTCGTTTGGGACTGGGACTGGGACTGGGACTGGGACTCTGGGAGGATATAATGATGTATGTTGTGTGTCAGTTTGTGGAGTGTTTTCATGGCATTGTGGAATGGTGTTGAAACTCGGAACATAGTATTGGTGTTTTGCTTTATGTTGCTTCAGCCTTCAGTTGTTCATTTTGCTGAAGTGCAAGTGCGCGCCTGTGAAATGAGATAGATTAGCAATTCAGCATGCATATTGCATTGAAGAAACTTAGGAGGCAATCATGAACCTTTGTTAATTGTTAGTGTGCTTCATCAGTCATCACTACAGCATATAGTAATGATATATTGATAGATGCTATAGCTTGTATTGCTATGAATTGTGATGTTGTCTGTCGGTCTGTGGCTGTTGGGCCTTGGGCGTTAGCTGTTGTCTGTGGCGGCTGTTGCCTGTTAGGCATTGACTGTTGGCCATGCTTTAGCTCGTATTGTATTGCTATGAATTGTGATGTTGTTTGCTGGTCACGTGTAGAAATGTAGTAAATACTCAATAGTCATGTTAGTGTTACATAAATTTGTTCTACCGAGATTTGTCGCAAAAGTTGTAGGATATTCGCATTTGACCGAATTGAGTAGATATTCGATTCGAATTCATATTCGTTACGACATTTGATTCGTATTCGAGAATGTTTGAATTCATATTCATTTTAAAAATATGGATTCATATTCATATTCGAGACTATTCGATTCGTATTTGATCCATTTCCATCCCTACTAATGGCTCACACCCGCCACCGTCGCTCGACTGTAAGATCGAGGAGGCCGACTAGAGGGGGGTGAATAGTCATTTCTAAAAACTCTAAGGCTAAAACTGATTTCTAATGCGGAAGCTAATGACAAGGTGGTTTAGCCTAAGTCAACTAGTGTTCAACTAAAGTGCACCAACAACAAGTCTAATGATAAGAATAACAATTAAGCATAGACTTGTAAGCTAATCAATTCTAGCAAGGTGAATAGCACAAAGCAAGGCAAGCATTCATACACAATGAATAAGCAATGTAATACACCGAATATAAATTGCAATAGTAAAGCACAAGAATGCAAACCAAGATTGACACGGCGATGTTTTACCGTAGTTTTTGGAGACTCGCCAATCTCCCCTAATCCACATTGAGGCAAGCCCAAACCAATTGGACCGGCTTCACAAATTGAGCACCCGCCTCCGAGGTAAGTCCAAACCAATTGGACTGGTTCCAAATCGAACCAACACCTCGCACCACTAGGGTTGCCCCTTCCTCCACTCCGGAGATGGCGAGCACCACACCACTCACAAACCGCCCGGGTCTTCTAACAATTTTCTTTGAGAAGCCCACCGATGCAATGACGCCACCACGCCGTCTAGGTGTCGGCAAATATCAAGACTAACAAGTCTCCAACTTTTACTTGAACCAATCAAGTGTCTAAGCTCACATGGATACTAAATCCACCACCTAAGGTAACACATGCACTTAGGGTTTTCTCTCCAACCTCACTGAGTGCAACACATGCACAAATGAGTGTGAGAAGGCTTGCACTAGCTCAATAGAATGTATGGGAACTCCAGCCACCCTCCCACACACGGCCAAGGTGGGTATTTATAGCCCACACACAAAAACTAGCCGTTGGGGAGAAGAACTAGCCGTTGGAAGCGAAGTCTGCTGAAAAGTCAGGGAAATCGAAACTATCACCGTTATATGGCCGGTACTACCGCCCTCAGTCCAACGATCGGATTCAGTCACAACATATGCACTGAACTAGCCATTATAATCGAGGCGCAGTACTACCGCCACGTAACACGCGGTCGTTCCGCAAAACCGGTAGCACCACCCAAGGCACTACGGTACTACCGCACTTCAAAGAGAGCAACACATGCTCAAAATCGCGGCTAAGGACCAAAAGTGACACGTTCTGAAAATTTCGTATCGCCAACATATGATCGGTACATCCGAGTCGCGGTCGTACCGCTCATACAGAGCCGGTACTACCGCACCACCAAACCATCCAGAATAGCTTATAAACACACGTTCTGGAAATAACGTGCCACTCAAAAACAGTCCTACCGAAGTGCGGTACTACCGCGCACACAGCGCCAGCCACTCAACACGGACTGGACACGTGAAAGGCTCAGATGAAATGGGCTGTTTGGACCGCATGTCTAAGCCATTAGATCCGAGCGCTGTTCGGAGGTCCGAACGTTCACGCTACTCTGGGCCGTCCGATTTCAATCGGACGTCACACGCTTGGTGGTCCGAAAGTGAACCGGTAGTACCGCCATACAAGGCCCGGTACTACTGCACCAGCTCACACAGAGCAGCATGTTTGGACCGTCCGATTCAAATCGGACAACTCACATTCGGAGGTCCGAACGTCACCCGGTAGTTTCGCTATACAAGGCCGGTACTACCTCTCCACGGTAATTCCGCTCAACACTTGCCGGTACTATTGTTTCTCAACAGAAAGCACTGTTTGCATTCGCTTTAACTCAATTTGAAAAACACATTTGCCAAATTAATGTGTGATGCAAACACAGATCAAAAGCAAGATTCTCAACAAGTTGCAAAACACACTTGCCAACTTTTAGAATCAATGCCACAAGGAATAAGGTACATGCACTTACACCATTTGCAAAACACATTTGCAAACTTAAGTCACATGCTACAAGGGTTATCCATGAGCCACAACTATTTGCAAAACACATTCGCAAATATTGGCAACATGTTAAGGTGAGCTAGAGCAAACACAATGAGCTATCAATACATGACTAACTCAAGCTATTAGTCAAGACCCCTCTTAATAGTACGGCGACCTATACTAGCAATCCGGTCTCCCAACCAAACACCGAGACTGGTAAAAGACTAGGAACACATCCTTAGCCCTAGCTAGCCATACCTTTGCCTTGAACAACCACTTGAAGCTTGATGACGTACATCCTTACTTCAAGTACGGGTTCTTAACTTGAATGTACATCAACACATGATGCACTCTTCACTTGACCTCCATCAACACATGATGGGTCTTCTTTTTGACTTGATGATCAACGCATGATCATCTCATCTTCTTGAACTCAATACACATCAACCCATGATGCATCCTTTACTTCAAGCTCTTGACTTGACGACGATCAACTCATGATGTCATCCAAAGTCTTCAACCTCATGGAACCTAACCTATTCATCCAACTCATGGAAAATGTTAGTTCCACAATATGATTATCATTAATTACCACAATACACCATTAACTCATAATAGTTGGGACAAGATACCATAATCTTTCCCTCTCTGGTAATTGATGATAATCACTTCAATTTGCACATAAACGAATATTAAGATATACGAGCATATATGGACTACACAAGTCTTATATGCTCACATATGAGTATATATGAACTACACAAGTTATATATACCAAATATGAGTTTATACAAACTACACAAGTTGTATATAAGAAATGATGTCGAATGCATACCTCTTTGATTCTTACCTTTTGATCCAATTAAGACTAAACCATAGATACAACATTAGAAGTGTTAGTCTCACAATTAGATTTGTCATTAATTACTTGCATGCCTTCGGGATTTTCACCTTTATATCCAAATAAGACTACACAATATGTATATCAATAAAGATGTTAGTCTCACAATTAGATTTATCATTAATCACCAAAACTCCATTAACACATAATGGCAGGTCTAGATCCTTCATCGACCCAACAACACCTTCCTCACTGGAGTGCGCGGAAGCATTGATGGGCGGGTGCACCATCTCTATGTGGCACTTGGGGCGGGCCCTGTACAGGGTTGGGCTCGAAGAGGAGGCATCGCCAGAGCCGGAGAGGATGGGGCTGAACATGCCTGCGGAGGAGTGGTCGGGCGAGAAGGAGGCCAGATGGGTGGATGGCAGTGGCGACAAGTCCCTAGAGGCGGTTGAGCTCGTCCATCAGGTTGTTGACATCATCGTCGTCCAAGCTCCCATTGACGCCTCCACCACAATGTCTAGCTGGGCCGCAGGTTGCCGCTCATTAGCTTCAACCATGGCGGATAACACCGGCGTAGGGGTCGCCGAGTTGACGGCGCAAGACAAGAAGCAGTGTGTCGCCCTCGGGAACCTCATCGATGTCGTTAGCGGGAGGGCTGGTGCGGCGAACTGCATGGCCGACGTAGTATCTGCTATTTAGTGACCATCGTCTGTGCTGCCTCATTTCGCGCGAGATGCTTGTAACATCCCAAGGTTCTGTCACCAATTTTAAAATTAATAAAATAATATTTTATTGGACTTCTTGAGTTTTAAAATAGTTTTATTGCTTTTCTTGGATTTCCTGAGTTTTAAAAAGTCAAAAATAAAATTTATTGAGTTTACTGAGTTTTTATTGGGTTTAAAGATAAAAAGAAACACTAAATTAATTTCTTGATTTTCTAGTTTTTTTAAAAGGTTTTTCCCACTTTCCATAAACTTAAAATAAACTATGTGCAAAAATAAAAGCCAACTTTAAGTTGGAAATAATTTTATTAAATTCTAAAAATAACACTCATATTTTAAGGCCTTTTAGAAGCTTTTTAAAAAATATATAATAAACCATTTGAATTTTTTGGGTCTCTTGGACTCTCTCTAAGTGCTTTGTTATTCTCGTAACCCGATTTGTTCTATTTCTTTTCTGTTTTCCCAAAAGTTGTTTTATTTGTTGAAAATTTTAACTTCAATTATTTAATTTAAAGTGGGGATTCCTTTGGAAGCTTTAAAAATGAAAATAATCATATGGATTTTATCTATTTAATTCGAAGCTTAAATTGAATTTTTGAACGAAAAACATTTTAAATGGCTAAAATAAACTTCAAAAAAAAATCTAAAACTATTTTAGTTGATCTATTCAGGTTCTAAAGTATTTTATAAGTTTTTTTTTGAAATTTTTAGATTTATTTATTTTTCTGGATTTTCTTCTTTTTCCCCTTTTTCTTTCTCTCTCCTCCATTTTTCTCCTGTGTTTCTTCCCGATGGAACCTGCCACCATGGGCATGCATGCCACCAGCTCCCCTACCACCTCCACTCCTCCCCCATGCCCTGCCGGCCACACCCTAGCCCTCCTGTCCCCACACCGCCCCAATTCCCCGACCACCCCCATGCCCTGCCGCCCCATCCCTCGGCCATGCCTGTGCCATGCCGGCCCTCTACGCCATTCAATGCCAGCCGAACTGCTCCCGAGTTGCCCCCTCTCTTCCCCCCTTTAAAGGCGCAGCAGCTCCCCCCCTTTCCTCCTCCCCCCTTCCTCTCCTTCTTTCTCCATGCGCAGAAGCAACTCGAGCTGCCCATTTCCTCTTTCTTCCTCACCGCCCCATCGCCAAACTCCACCTCCGGTCATCCTCTCACCCCACTATCCACGTCATCTCGCGTTCTAGGGCACCCTCTTCTTTTTCCCCCCATTTGCCCCGGTCGATTGCTCGTCGTAGAGCCGCATCGCCGCAAACTCCTTCCCACCGGCCATTTCCTCTCTGTGCTCACTCTTGCTTAATAAAATGTTGTTCAGAAGAGAAGAGCTATGCAACTGCTGAAGATCTCAACGACTAGGCCGCTACCCCAGTCGATTGTCTGTGGCAGATTAGCTAGGCTCTACTGCCTTTTGTTTCGACTTCCGTTGTGCTTTGTTCTGTTGGCTCGAAAGCCTATCTTGTAATCAACTCTGTTGTTTATTAATAAAGTTTGGCGATTATGATTGTGGTACCATGTTTGTTTACTATGCGAGCTAGCCACTGATCATGAGACTAGTTTAGAAATACACAGAGGATTTGCGGGTGTTAATCCCAGGTCCTTACAAAGTGGTATCAGAGCTGTGTCGATTGTAGGTCGTGACCTAGTTAGAATGGTCGTTAATTGAAAAACTTCAAAAATATTTTACAACAAGAAAAATAAATTGTTCTCTCCTCATCTTCGGTCATCTTTCTATTCTTACCTTCTTCATGGTATTCTTTCTTACCTTGTTCTTCCATCACCATTTTATAATGTTAAATGGATCATCTTTCCCTTAAAATTTTCTATAGATGGTCAACCCGTTTTACCATTACGTTGAAGACCACAAGACATGAAGCTATCAAGAGGACATCGTAAAGTCATCTCTACCATTCAAGAGCAACATGCAAGATTCATCGAAGACCGTGAATCGAAGATTGCGGTGTTAGCCCAACCATATGGCTTAAGTTTGCCAAGACTCATTCTGTGCATTAAGTCGTTTCACCAGATTAAGAGTATCGTTCAAGTAGAACGTTGTATTGTTTCTTAACTTATGTTTTCTTTCGGTACGTATTACGTAGATCTTTGATCTTGTGTAAAACATTTGCTTGAGGGGGTAGACTTCTCTCCTCATAGCTTCTCTTCTCATCCTTTGCTTTTCCCTCTTCTCTATCAATCGATTGGACAACTCAAACCTGTCAATGCACAAAGGACTTGAAGAACAAATCGACACTTCAAAACTTTGGACAACTCAAGACCGTTTGATATGAAGCCGACATGAAGATAGACCCTCCCTATCTCTTTCTAGCCTCCCAATACAGCCATCCTATACCCGTATTTCTTTCTAGCCTCTCCGAATCTCGGGGACGAGATTCCTTCTAAGGGGGTTAGTTTGTAACATCCCAAAGTTCTGTTATCAATTTAAAAATTAATAAAATCATTATTTTATTAATTTTCCGAGTTTTAAAAGAGTATTATTGCTTTTCCGAAATTCCTTTAAAATAAAAGGTCAAAAATAAAATTTATTGAGTTTACCGAGTTTTTATTGGGTTAAAGTTAAAAAGAAAAACTAAATTAATTTCTTGATTTTCTAGATTTTAAAAAGGTTTTTCCCATTTTCCGTAAACTTAAAATAAACTATGTGCAAAATTAAAAGCCAACTTTAAGTTGGAAATAATTTTATTAAAAATAACACCCATATTTTAAGGCCTTTTAGAAGCTTTAAAAATAAAATAAATCATTTGGATTTTATCAATTTAATTTAAAGCTTAAATTGAGTTTCAAGAAAAACATTTTAAATGGTTAAAATAAACTTCAAAAAATCCAAAACTATTTTATTTGATCTATTCAAGTTCCAAATTATTTTATAAATTTTTCTTAAAATTTTCTAATTTATTTATTTTACGGATTTTTCTTTATTCCTTCTTTTCTTTCTCTCTCCTCCTTCTTCTTTGTTTTCCTCCAGATTCGTTTGTTCTTCTTCTGGCGCCCATTTTCTTCCCTTGGCCGTAATGCGCCCCTATGTTTTTCGCTTTGTGCCTTTGTCGGGACCCTGTATGCAACCCTAGGACCCTCTGTATTCTCAACTAGTCCCATGATCAAGAGCTAGCTCACACAGCTTGCAACATTAGTGTAATCATAACCACACAACCAAACTAAAGATGAAGCACAAATTAATATTATTAACCAAAAGAGACCTTATGGTCAAGTCTTACGTTGCCACACAGGGCTAAGCAACAAAAGAGAGCTTGCAATGAAACACAACATTCAAGTGAGGTCACCCAATATGCCCACCGTGAATCGAGCGAAGGACGCGACCTAATTCGCATAGTCTTCAAAGAAGTCTTCTTAGAGAACTTCGTTGCTTCGGGTTCTTCTTCACCATCGATTAACTGTATATAAGTCGTGAGTACTTTGAATGTACTCACAAGTCATAGGAAATGAATGCAAGTAATATTTATGCAGGCTTTGACAAGGATAGCTTTATGGCTATTTTGCAGAAAGCAATATTTGACAGTAATTACAGTAAGTAGATTGCAAAGCACAATTTAGAAGATTAATACATAAGTAAGCAATTTTCTTTGAAACAGCTAGTGAACACCCTGTTCACTTCCCAACCATCAACCATCTACAAGATTCGACCAAACCATTCCATCATTTTCGACAAAAGTTCTATCCCTTGTGTGAAATCACCAGACATGTCCATAACCGGGGACACGGCTATTCGAATAGTTTTACACTCTGCAGAGGTTGTGCAACTTGACCCACAAGACACGAATTCTCTAGTTTGTCCCAAGATATATCTATGCCACCGCCACTACCTTGGGTAAGCAGATCTGAGAGCACGTGACAAGGCTTTTACAAAGTTCTGCTTTTGACTCGATTGCTTAGCTAAGGTTTCGCCTCTATCCGCCCCTCTTGCGCCGCTCCCAACCAAAAGCAGAACCAACCAAAACATTGCTAATTAGTCACCAGTCTATCCCAATCTAGACATGTGGTTGTACTGTTGAGGTCCAGATCAATGGTTCAAGGTTAAGTCCTTAGTTGGTTGCTCAGACGAGACGGTTCCACATTCCAAGTGTGCGTTACGGCACCCACCCTTTCCACCACCCACTCGTCCGAGCATAAATCATTTTCGCTCAACTTTGGCCAAATGACCACCCTAGTCATGGCACAACATCTTTAACAAAAGTGGCTCATGCACTTCCATAATTTCCTTTAGTCAAATTCATCATGTTGGGTTCAACCCAGCCCGAGGACCACCCTAGTCCTGGCACCACAAATTTTAGTAAAGTGACAACAAATGTCGTGGTCTCACACAGGACCACACTTCGTATTATTAGCAACACAGGTCGTTACTACACAAGCCACAAACCATGTGTGCTAGGGCAAATCAACATTTATTGAATCATGATGTCGAGACCAACGTCTACTAGAGCATGACTAAGCAAATAAGCGTGCCCATGTTGGTATTACAATAATGTCCAACTAGTAATTAACCATCCTAAGGTGTCCAAGGCGTTATGTCATTCAAGGAAACGTGTCAATTACAAATTATCATGGAGGTATAATGGCAATTAGGTAATTAACTAAACCCGAAACCATTTGCTATAAAATTAGCAATGCATGTTTACATTAAACAATATACTTTTATAAACATGGGATCAACATGATCAATGGTCTATGACTTGCCTTCGTTGAAGAGTAGCGGTTGCTGTTTTTGTCCGCTGAAAGCTTAAACGCCGAACCTATACGCCAACAAAGCTAAATAAATAAAAAAACTCCAAATAAAACTCAAATAAATACTAAATAATTACTAATAGGAAGGCAAGGATTTTAGATGAATTTAGAAATTTGAATCACTCGAATCGGAGTTCGAATGAAGAAGTTATGGCCAAAAGAAGATAGGAAAACACATAAAATCAAGAAAAAGATTTCGATTTACGAATTATTTTCCTAAAGGAAAATCGATTTAATCATAGTCGACGCCGTGAGAAGAAAACCGCGAATTAAAAGAAAAGAAATTCGACAAGTGGGGTCCACTTGTCATAGAGGGTGCATGGTGGACTAGGTCCACACCGCTTCCCAAACGGGTGCCACATAGGCGCCACGCTGCATGCTGTCGGGCGTGGCGCCGACCGGCGCCGACGGCAGACCACGGTGGCGCCACGTCACCCCGAAGCGGTGGCGCTTGGCGAGGGTCATGCGTGAACGGCGACGAGCCGGCCGATGGCGAGGGTACGAAGGAGAGAGAAAGTCGCGGCGAACACAATGCGCTTAGTCCCGAGGACGCGACGGCACGGAAAGACGGCGGCGACGGCGAGGAAGTGGCGAGGCGGCGGCTCAAGCGGCAGCGAGCCCGCGGATTCAGCGACGGAGGGCGCCGATCGTGCAAGATCATGCTGGCGATCTGCGAACAGGTGGTCGGCGGCGAGGAAGGCTCAACGGCGGCGCGGTGCGGGCGGAACTGTGGCGGCGACGGCGAGGAAGCTTCAAATGCGCCGAGAGAGCGGAGAGGGAGGAGGAGAGGGAAAGAAAGAGGAGCTCGGGGCGGTCCTTATGCGCGTTTAAATAGGCGACGGGGGTGCCCGGAGGAGGAGGACGGCATGGAGCTCCACTCGGCCATTAATGGCGGTGTCCGGCGCGGGATGGGAGGAGGCATGGGCGGCGGGGCATGGCGAGGGCAGCAGTGCGGTGGGCGGGAGGCGGCGGGCGGCAGCTGGATTCGAGGAGGGGCGACGGCATTCTATGGCGGCATGGGGCGACAAGGACGTGGATGACGATGGAGGAGGAGGAAGACGGGCCGACATGATGGGCCAAGTCCGAGAGAGAGGGAGAGAGAGAGAGGTGAGGTGGTATGGCCGTCCGATGGAAATCTGACGGTGGCGAGGAGGCGGCAGTCTTGCTTGGGCCAAGACGCGAGAAGACAAGAATGGGCCGGTGAGATTCGGCCCAAACGGTTGGAGGGGAGAATTTCTACTCTTTTTCTTTTTAGAAAATACCAGAAAAGCAAAAGCAATTTTTAGAAAATAGTTTAATCCGTCCAAAAATTCTAGGAAAATTCACAGAAGTCCCTTGAATTATTTAGGACTTAGTAAAAATATTTTCAGCCTCATTATTGCTTTTAATTTTTGCAATTAATTACTTTTAACATAAGGCCAAAGGAAAAACCAAATTAAAATCCAACTAAGCTCACTAAACCAACTTTAATTAGTTCAAGTTTAATTAAATCAAATTAAAGCACTTTTGAAATTCTAAAATACAATTTAAGCTTTGGCAAAATAATAAAACCAAATGGTTCCTTTTTAAGGTTTTCAAAATTTTCAAAAAGCCCAGAAAAATAGGGATGTTACATGCACCCATGCCCTAAGCCCATACCCTGGCCGCCCATCTCGCGCCCCATGCTCTGCCGCCCATCCCCCGTCCCTTCCCCAGCCACCCCCATCTCCTCGCCCTCATGGCAAGACGCGACGAACCATGCCATGTGTGCTCAACCGCTTCAAACCGCCATGCTTCTCTTGCCTTTTTTCTCCTCTCTCAAAAAGGGCGCAGCAGCTCCCCCTCCTTCCTCCTTCCCATCTCCTTCTTTCTCCCTGCGCAAAAGCAACTCGAGCCACCCATTTCCTCTTTCTTCCCCGCTGCCGGCCACGCTACCCCATCACCGAGCTCCACCTCCGGTCAACCTCTTGCCCCCTATCTGCGTCATCTCGCGTTCTAGGGTACCCTCATCTTTTCCCCCCATTTGCTCTGGCCGATTGCTCACCGTAGGGCCGCGCTGCCGCGAGCTCCTCCCCGTCGGCCATCGCTGCTATGGAGCTGCCTCCCAGATCCTCCTCAAACCTCCCCGATCCTGGCTTCACCTCCCCCAGGCTGGTGAGCACGCCACCAAAACGCCACCGTCCCGTGCGCCCGTCGCTGCCCGTGCGCCTCCTCCCTTGCGCGCGCCGCCTCCAGCCACCTACGTCGCCGCCGCCACTTCCCCTCCCTTCCTCGGCTTCGGGGCAACCCATTTTGCCTACCACCTGGATCTTCCCCGCCGCCCCTCGCCAGCGCCGCCCCATGAACCAAGCCGCCTGAAGCTCTGCTCCCTGCTGCCTTTCTTCTCCCTTCCATTCTTTGCTTTGGGACTCTTTCATGTGGACCCCACCATGTCATACTCCCATCCATTGTCTTCCTTCTCTCTTGCTCTCACTAGCAAAAGGGAACCACAAATCAGCCACTTTATTTTAATCCATTCCAAACAAATCATATTCCAGAGAATATTCCTTTTTCTCATTTCTATCATTTCATGTGATTTTCGAAGTTCCAGACGTTCGTTCTCCTTCATACGAACTCCGATTCTGTCGATTCTTGTTCCTAAATTCATCTAAAGGAGATACCTTTCTTTTGGTGCTAATTTTATTATTTTTGGATTTTATTTGGATTTGTTATATTTATTTGGCTCGTTTCACGTATAAATTACGACGACTGCGAAGAACCGGATTTCGACGCTTCTCCGCAGTTCAACGCCGTTTAAGAACAACAACTAAATAAGTAAGACAAGTTACACCTTTGATCATATTTTAATCTTAGTATTTGAAATTATTTAAATTCTATTTTAAATTATTATTGCATGCGTATTTATATTCAAGTAATTTAAATTCATGTCTTAAGCTTTATAGTTATTCCCAATTCCAATGTATAGCCATTTATTGTCAAGATAGACAATATAGAGAATCTTTCTGAATGTGGCGTATTTAGGGGTTAGAAATTGAAAGGATTGGATTATAAGAACACATTATTGTTGGATGTTTTATTATAAGAAAAACCTTATTGTTGGATTATAGCAATATACGATGGATGGAAGTTGAATTGTAGGAATACATGTTTATTAGATATTGATTATAGAATTATACAATTGTCGATTGTTGGATTATAGGTTTGAATAATTGTTGGAGATTGAATCGTAGAAATGTAATATTGACGGATGTGGATTATAGAAATAAATGATTAATGGATGTTGGATTTTATGAATAAATCTTGGTGGGATTATAGGAATATATCTTGATTAGATTATACAGGTATATTTTGCGGGATTATTAGAATATATCATTGTGGATATCAGATTGTTGACATCGGGTTATAGAAATGGATTATGGTTGGAAGTTGGATTGTTAAAGATAAACGATCGTCGGATATTGGATTGTAGAAATACATTAATGCTAGATTATATAGATAGATTATTGATGAATATCGGATTGATAGATATTGGATTGTTGAATATTGGATTATAGGAATACATTGTGGATATTGGATTATAGCAATGTAGTAAGGTTGGATTTGGTGGATTGGGAGAATCGAGAAGTATGTGTAACCTGGTAGAAATTAATTGGATAATTTGGTTTTATTAGATTTATAGGGTATGATTGAAAATTGGATTTAGAAGGAATCTTAGAGGAAATAAATGGATTATTAGTTATCGTCGAAAGTTTAGTATCAATAAGATGATCGGGTTTAGGTGATGAATAAAGAATGAAGTTGGATTACTATAGTAAGTTATGAATGGAATTCGGGTGCATTGGTTGAATTGTAGAGAATTAATGAGATTGGTGGAGTTAATTGAATAGTAGTGTTTGGTTGATCTGCAGTTATTGGCAGAATAATGTAAGCAATAGCATGGTGGATCAATAGACTTAATAGAGTGATTTTGATATTATGATTCTAATGTTGGAGGTTGACTTACTGATCTGTAGTTGACAATTTTTGGACATCAATCTCTCACACCTTATCACCCTAGATAAAACTCTAGTTAATACAATAGAATTGACTAGATGTTCTTGCGAAAAAATGTGCCTAGTCATGCTTAGACCAAAAATGTTGAATTTGGGGAGTTTAGCCAAATGATCAACTATGATTTAAAATGACTTAAAATGATACTATGGTATTGTCTTTACCATAGAAGTTTATAAAATGATTTAACTTGGTAAATAAAATAAAATTTTGTTTGGACTTGGACGAAATGGATGTATGGATGGTGCATGTTAATGCACGGGATCGAGTCATCTCTATGATAGAGGCCCAGAGGTTATTCTCGAAAGTCGCCCAAGTCAATTAAGGACAGGTCTTCGAGCCACATCTTGCTAAGCACTATCGTACTACCACATGTCCTGTGTGGGTGGTGTAACACCCCGATTATCATTAGTGAGTGCAATAAGATTAGAAAATGAATTAAGGGAATGAAAAGAGGGAAAAAAATTCAGAATTTAGAGGGGAATGGGCTGCCAACCCAAAGTCAAGCGAGGGGGAAAATCAGCCCTTTTGGCCCAAGGCCCATGGGGGAACCAGCCACCAACAAAAGGAGGGCAAACCCTAACATGTACTATAGCATGCTGCTACAGTACTGCCGCCGCTTGCTACAGTGCCCTCCGCCCTTAACCCATGGTGCCATCTTATTCTTGTGTGCTTTCGGTCAAAAAAAGGAAGAAGAAGGAAGGGGGAGAAAAGAGAAGGGAATGGAATGGAGAGGGATCACGTGGTGGTTCATACGTTCTTTAGCGGTTTCTCCAAGGGTAACCCCCCAATCCCATTCGATTAGTCGTGTAGTCATGCATTTTGGCAATATCGGTGTTAGATCGGTTTTTGGCAGTCTATAGTGCCCGACTGTTTTGGGGTTGATAACTGTGAATTCTAATCTGACCGTATCCTAGAGAATTGTGGGTAGCGTCATTAGCTTTCCGTAGGATCTTGGATCAGGTCATTTGGATGAGCGGATTGTAAGTTATGATTTTTGCAACGTCGCTGTTCAGAGGCTCTGTCAGAATTCTGACATTGAATATTAACTGATTATTAGAAATTAGCTAACAAATTATTTAGAGAATCTCACCAACATGAAAGTTGTCGGTTATTTAATAAGGTTTACAGAAAGCTATAGAACATAATTTTTGGATATCTGTACTAGAAGTTACGTCAGTTTTAGTCTTACTGTTCAGAACCTCTAACGGGATTTAGTAGTTTTAATAATCTGTTTGGTAGGGATAGGGGATGACAAAATCTAGGAATCTCACCAACTAGTTTTATGTGGGTAATTTAATAAGATTTCCAGAGAATCAAAGAACACCCTTTTTAGGTAAGTAGACGAAAAGTTATGAATTTTAGAAGAAGGTTGTTCTATTTTGGGACAGATCAATGTTTATAGGAGTTGGTGTTTTGGGTTGCGCTAGGGAGCGTAGTTCATCGTATATTTGTTTCTAGAAATGTCTTGTCCAGAAATGTTCTCTTAGTATGGTTGTTAAAAATACTCAGGTGGTGGTTTGATTCCGGGGGCAACGCCCTCTTCTTATCATCAAGCTTCACGCGGTTGGGGTAAGTACAATTAGTGGTAGAACAAATAAAGTGATTGTTCATGAATGCTTGTTTTATGATTATGCTCTTTACTCATGAATGTCACTGTTGATCATTACATGCTTATGTTGGAAAAATGAATGAATTCATTTGCATCATGTCATTATCCTTGAGACTTGGCCACTTTTGAGGTCTCCGTCATGTATTAGATAGGCTTGAGGTCCCCACACTTGTGGAGTGTGGGCTTATGGTCTCTGTGCTAGAAGGCACAGGCATGGGTATGCATCGACGGATGTATACTCCTCATTACCGGTAAATGCAAAGAGAAAAGAAAATGTGCATCTATGGCATTTGTATTGCATGAGCATATGAGCCGGAGTGTTCTCGAAGATCGATCTGCGATCAGGTTACCACCAGTTGAAGATTTGCCCTAAGGATATACCTAAGACCGCTTTCTCAACGCGGTATGGACATTATGAGTTCCTAGTCATGTCCTTTGGTCTGACTAATGCCCCTGCCTATTTCATGAACATGATGAATAAGGTATTCATGGAATATTTGGACAAGTTTGTAGTTGTATTCATCGATGATATTTTGGTTTACTCCAAGTCAGAAGAAGAGCATGCTGAGCATTTGAGATTAATCCTAGAGAAGCTCAGAGAGCATCAGTTGTATGCTAAGTTTAGCAAGTGTGAGTTCTGGAAAAAGGAAGTGGATTTTCTTGGTCATGTGATGACAGCTGCAGGAGTAGCAGTTGACCCCAGTAAAGTTAAAGCAGTATTACATTGGGAACAGCCCAAGACCTCACTTTCGAGTTCGTAGTTTCTTGGGATTAGCGGGATATTATCGCCGTTTCATTGAAGGATTCTCATCAATTGCTAAACCTCTTACGCAATTGTTGAAGAAAGAGAAAAAGTTTACTTGGACCTCAGCTTGTGAAGAAAGTTTCCAAGAATTGAAGAAGCGTTTGACTTCAGCCCCAGTGCTGATTTTGCCGGATATTCGCAAGGATTTTGATATCTATTGTGACGCTTCGCGTCAAGGATTAGGATGTGTCCTGATGCAAGAAGGAAGAGCTGTCGCCTATGCGTCAAGGCAGTTATGGCCTCACGAAGAGAATTATCCTACCCATGATCTGGAATTAGCTGCAGTAGTGCATGCTTTGAAGATTTGGCGTCATTACCTCATCGAATCGCCGCGAGATATATACTGGATCATAAGAGCTTGAAATACATTTTCACCCAATGATCTGAATATGAGGCGAGAAAGAGGCTAGAATTGATAAAGGATTATAATCTCGAATCCATTACCATCCCGGTAAAGCCAATGTCGCTCTTATGCTTTGAGCCGAAGAGCCATCGCAATGCTTTGGAAGTAAAAGAACTTTGTTCAGAACTTCAAGAGGAATTCCAGAAGCTGAAGCTAGAAGTAGTATCCGATGGATTTGTGGCCAGTCTGGAAGTGCAGTCTATTTTGGAGAAACAGATTCGCGAGGCCCAGCCAAAGGATTCAGAGTTTGCGGACATCAAGAAGAAGATGGCAGAAGGGAAGTTCAAAGAATTCACGGTGGATGAACAAGATATACTGTGGATCAGTGGACGTATCTGCGTACTAGATGTTGATGGGTTGAGACAGCTAATTTTAAAGGAGGCCCATGACTCAAAGTATTCGATTCACCCTGGTAGTACGAAGATGTATCAGGATGTTAAGAATAAGTTTTGGTGGCCAAACCTGAAGCGAGACGTCGCAGAGTTCGTTGCCTTGTGTGACGTATGTCAGAAGGTTAAGGCAGAGCATCAGAGACCAGCAGGTCTGTTGCATCCGCTGAAGATTCCAGAGTGGAAGTGGGAAGAAATCGGAATAGATTTCATTACCAGATTACCCAAGACTCAATCGGGTTATGATTCGATTTGGGTAATAGTGGATCGTTTGACTAAAGTTGCCCATTTCCTGCCAGTCAAAACTACGTACTCAGGAGATCGTCTAGCAGAGCTATATATGTCAAGGATTGTCAGTTTGCATGGTGTGCCCAAAAAGATAGTGTCAGATCGAGGATCTCGGTTCACCTCCGCTTTTGGCGAAATTTGCGAGAAGCCTTAGGGACTCATCTGAATTTCAGTACTGCATATCATCCCCAGACAGATGGACAGACTGAAAGAGTCAATCAGATATTGGAGGATATGTTGAGAGCCTGTGCTCTAGCAAATGCTACCCGTTGGGATAAGAGTTTACCATATGCAGAATTCTCATACAACAACAGTTATCAAGCTAGTTTGCAAATGTCGCCGTTTGAAGCTTTGTATGGTCGTGCCTCTGAAACACCGTTGAATTGGTCAAACCGCCGAACGTCATCTTTGGTCCGGATATTATTCAAGAAGCGGAAGAGCAAGTGTCTATGATCCGAGAGAGACTAAAGATAGCTCAGTCGAGGCAGAAGAGTTATGCCGATAATCGTCGTCGTGATCTCAGTTTCGAGCCAGAGGATTTTGTCTATCTTCGAGTTACGCCCCTCAGAGGTGTGAAAAGGTTCCATGAGAAAGGAAAGCTTGCCCCTCGGTATGTTGGTTCGTTCAAGATTTTGAATCGCCGTGGAGAAGTAGCCTACCAGTTGGAGCTGCCGCAGTCGCTAGCGGGAGTACATGATGTCTTTCATGTCTCTCAGTTGAAGAAGTGTCTTCGCGTGCCAGAAGAACAAGCCCCGCTAGAGCCAATTGAACTAAAGGAAGACCTCACCTACAAAGAGCAAAACGGTCAAGATTACGGATGTCGCAGAACGCCGGACGAAAGCAAATTGCTTTTGCAAAGTGCAATGAGCCACCACTCAGAGGGTGAAGCAACGTGGGAGCGTGAAGAAGAGTTGAAAGCCGAGTTCCCCAGCCTTTTCTCTAGCTAGCCTGAATCTCGGGGTCGAGATTCCTTTAAGGGGGGGAGGTTTGTAACATCCCAATTTTCAGAGCTTTAAAAATCTTTTAAATAGTTGTAGTGAGAAAATTCACCATTTGGATTTATTTGAATTTAATTCAAAAGCTTAATATTGGACTTTGAGTAACAAAACAATTTAATATGATTAAAGTCAACATGAACAATGGTCAAAACTATTTTATTTGGATTCTATGAGCTTGGATATATTTTCTAGAATTTTCTGGAATTTTTCCAAGTTCATTTACTATTTTCCATTGCTTATTTGGATTTACGCTATTTTCTAAAAAGGAAAAGCTAATTAAAAATCTCCTAACAAAGATTGGGCCTAAACCCTCTCTCTCCTGTTAGGCCCGATCATTTGTGCACCAATCCTTCCTCGCCGTTGGATCGTGACGACGACGCTGGATCTCTGTAGCACATCTCTCTCTCTCGCTCGTTACTCCACACCGTTGGATCGCAAACGAGCGCCCAGATCTTGAGGGCGATTGGGCGGTCCGAACATCACAATGCATTTGGGCGTGCGATCAAGTTTGGACGGCCCGATGGAGTTGTCTCATGTCGGGTGGTTCAACGTTCCCCGATTGTGGTAATCGATCTAAAGCGACGACGGATCTTAGCCCTCGCGCGCCGCCGCCCTCTCTCGACGCGTGGGCCCGCTACGGGGTCGTCGTCTTCGACACGGTCTCTTCCTCACGCGACTCAGCGACCGTGTCCGCCATTGCCGCTTTCTAGAAGCTCACCACGATGCGTTTACGCTAACAAAACCCCAGATTTCGCACCAAACTTCATCGTTATCTCTTCAAGACCGACTCGCTTGAATTTGAAATTCAAACTCGTCTCTATCCCGTTTATCTCGTGCGATCGTTTCGGGCAGTTTAACCCGCCGTCGGCACGCCATCTCAAGCTCGCTCTGTGCCTATAAAAGGACCCCCCTGCTTCGCCTTCGCCCCCTTTCCAAAACCCCTCGCTCAATTCCACCCGTGAGCCTCCTGATCGCCGCCGATTTAAGCTTTAAGGTCTTCTCGCCGCCGGTGGGATTTCTTTGATTTTGCCGCCGCCGTAGCCGCCGCGTCGTCGTGGAGCACACCATCGGGATCGCCATCACCTCCTCTACCTCCCGGACCCTTCCCCGATGACAATCCCTCGCTGGAGCACCCGTCCGACAAAACCCGAAGCTCTCCGCCGCTTGAACCTCGCCGCCGGCCACCACCGTCACCCCCGACCAACCGGAGCTACCTCATCAGGTTCACAATAACCTCAGCTACACGCCCGTACCACCCATTCTCGGCGACGAGTCATTGTCACGGCGACCATTGGGTCGAGCTTGCCGCCACCTCGCCGCCGTCCACGTCACCTACCACCTCAGCGCCGTGCGTAGGTGTCATCCTGATGGCGCCGTCGTCGGCACGCGTCTTGTGAGTCGCCACCTCATTTCATCTTCGATCCAAAGGCTCGGTAGACTTAGTCCACCGTGAGCCGTGTCGCTGACGTATGGGTCCCACATGTCAGAATTTCTTTTTATTTATGCTTTTCCAGAAATTCCTTCGCTGACGCCAGCATTGTGCAATAATCCGGGTTTTTCTTTTAAGAAATAATTCGGAAAATCAGTAAATCCATTTTTTTTTTGGGTTTTCTTTAGATTCAAACTTTGAAACCCCATAACTTTTGCATCCTAACTCCAAATCAGCCCATTCAAATTTCTAAATTCGTCTAAAATCAAGATCTACCTAATGGAGATTTTTATTTATTTTTTTGGAGTTGTTTTGCCTCTGTTATTTATTTATTTTATTTTTGTGCTTGGTTTGCGAGTAGACTTTGACGCTGTTGGAGGAGTTGAAGAAGAATGAGCTTTCCAAGACCAGGACCAGCACATAAACTTATTCCAAGGCAAGCTATACCCTTGACCATTTTGCTTCCCAGTTTGATAAAAGTATTTTAATTCAAATTACTGCATCTTAATTCAAGTATTTATTTAAATGTTTTGGGTGCAGTAGTTAATTCCAAATTGTTATGCCTTCCTTGTGTAATTGTTATGCCCTGATCCTTTGTCACCCTAGTTGATATTTAGTTGGTAAATATTGTAGCACCAACGTGGGTTGGTTAGTATGAGTAGATTGCTTAGCCATGCCATGAATCACTTATTCATGTGAGACTGCAATTATTAACCTGACTAAGTGAATATGCAATCTTATAATAATCTGTGTGTACTATGTGTCTTTGTGGCATGTGTTGCACTTAAATCAACCGGGTGGTAAAAAGGATTTGGACTGAGGCAAGGGGGTGGATACTGTGTGATATGGTGGGCTGTGTGCATGGGCTTATTAAGCTATGTGCTATTTTTGGTGGAGCTGTGTGCATGGGCTTTATAAGCTGTGTGCATAGGGATTTGTAGTTAACATGTGGTAGTCTTGCCTTGGTCAATTAAGGACCTCACCATGTGCGCCATTGAACTGAGCCCCATCTGTACGACCACATGCCTGTTATGGGACGAGCCTAGCATAGTAAGATGAATTTCTGAAATGCTTTGTTATGATTAGTGCTAGCTACACTAGTTATATCTTGTGGGTAAAGTGTACAAACTCTGCAGAGTGTAATTTAAACTATTCGAATAGCCGCGTCCGTGGTCATGGACAATGCTCGGGGATTTCACACTAGGGGTAGATTTTATTAAAACTGTGTGGGAAGGGAGCTATGTGATTAAATCATCTAGCTATGTGAATAACCTGTTAGGCTGTGTGTGTCTTTGTGAAATCAATTGTTAAAATTATTATTATCTATTTGTTTTACCTGTTTTCAATCTATTATTGGCATTCAACTGCAAACATTGCCTTTCTGCAAAAGAACCACAGAATGCCTTTCTCTTGTAAAATGCCAGCATGTTATATTGCATTTCTGTTGTGTGGCTTCCGAGTACGGTGTGTACTCACGCTTGTTTTGACGAATCATGCAGAAGAGGAGGAGTCTTCACCAGCTTTCAAGGACGAGTTTATCGAAGGTGCCTGATTGCGAGGTCTTGATCCCAGTCGGTTGCCTGTGGTGAATCGATGGGGTGCCACTACCGTTTTTGTTTCCGCTGCTTTATTTCTCTGTTAGCCCTGCGTGGCTTGAATAAATGTAAACTTGACCGTAAGTTCAAACCATTATTTATTAATCAAACTATCGTTTATGCTATTATTCGCTTGTGTGGATCGATATCCACCTTTGCTAACACTGTGTGCACTAGCGTGATCCTGGACTAGTGCATTACACACAGAGGGTCCCGAAGTGTAATTTTGGGTCCCGACAGAGGTGGTATCAGAGCCATACTGACTGTAGGTCTACACCTTAGTTAGATCGGCCGCTTAAGTGTCCAAATTATTTTCTAAAAGAAAATTAACCTGCAAGACTAAATGAATTGCTTAACTCCCCTCATATCTCTCTTGCCTCATGTATTGCTATAATCTCTCCTCTTCCCACTGTTTTAACTTAGTTCTTACCTCTTGTCTGCCTTGCCAGATGCCTTACCTTCAGACTTTCGGAGATCGCAACGGAGGACTTGCCGCAGAGCTGTGGAAGCTACTTCAGACACTTGGAGGCTTTGACTGCCCAATGTACCGTGGCAGTGAGTACATGGTCAACGGACGAGATCGTGGTTTGGTGCTGTCTTTGACGGTCTCACGCCGAGGAACACTAGAGGCAGCCGGCCCTTGGACATCTCAGTCCGGAGGATCACCTTCACGCAGGGAATCCAGGAGTCGTCACGCCTGGCCATACTCCGAGTCTGCCACATCTACGCGGGAGAACTGCAGAACACTGTCTTCCGCTACCATCCCAGAGCTGCTTCGGGGGAGCTATCTGTGCGCTTTCCGTCTACGAATGGGGAAGGCAATGCCACAGTGGTGCATCTTGCACAGTTCGCAGCTGCTCAGGAGGAGTCGCTGAAGATGGCCGCCACTAAGCTGAGGTGCGCCTACCAGGCCTGGGAAGAAGCCGAGGAGAGGATCGCTGTCTTAGAACAAGCGCTCTACAGTCAACATGAGATCGAGGATGATCAAGAGGAAGATCCGGAAGCACCAGAAGAGGATCCCGAGGAGATTCCAGAAGACCCAGAGGAGATTCTGGAGAATCCAGCAGAGGTTGCACAGCTTGGAGGACCAGCGGAGCCTGCACAAACGAAGGAGCCACCAGACTGCACTCAAAGACACTGCTCCAACAGCACGACCACCCGGGACATCAGAACTAGTTCGCGAGGATGCCCGCTCACTTCAGAGTCTACACCAGGCAGGAGCGCCGCCGTGGCTTTGGAGGCTTTCTCGAGGAGTTAAGTTGTTAATCCCAGGTCCTTACAACCGCCCCATTAACCGAGTTGCCTCCAGCTCTGCTCCATGCTGCCTTCTTCTTCTTTCCTTCTTTCTTTGCCTTGAGCCACTTCCATGTGGACCCCACCATGTCATACTCTCATTCATCTCCTTTCCTCTCTTTCTTTCACTTGCATGTGGGGCCTAGCTGTAAGTCCTTCTTTCAATTCTTTATTTCTGAAAATAAAGATTCCAGAGAATATTTCTTTTTCTTATTTCTATCATTTCATGTGATTTTCGAACTTCCGGATGTTCGTTCCCATTCATATGAAGTCTGATTACGTCGATTCTCGTTCCTAAATTCATCTAAAGGCAATATCTTTCTTTTGGTACTAATTTTATTATTTTTGGATTTTATTTGGATTTGTTATCTTTATTCGACTCGTTTTTCGCTATAGATTATGACGACTTCGGAGAACCGGATTTCGACGCTTCTCCGCATTTCAACGCCGATTAAGAACAACAACTAAATAAGTAAGGCAAGTTACATCTTTGATCATATTTCAATCCCAGTATTTTAAATTCTGTTTTAAATTATTGTTGCATGCATATTTATATTCAAGTAATTTAAATCCCTGTCTTAAGCGTTATAGTTATTCCCAATTTCAATGTATAGCCATTTATTATCAAGATAGACAGTATAGAGAATCTTTCCGCATGTGATGTAGTTAGGGGTTAGAAATTGAAAGGATTGGATTATGAGAATACATTACTGTTGGAGGCTTGATTACGAGAATACCTTATTGTTGGATTATAGCAATATACGATACATGGAAGTTGGATTGTATGAATACATGATTCTTGCATATTGATTATATAATTATACAATTGTTCATTGTTGGATTATAGGATTGAATGATTATTGGAGATTGAACCATAGAAATGCAATACTGACGGATGTGGAATGTAGAAATAAATGATTGATGGATGTTGGATTTTATGAATAAAACTTGGAGGGACTATAGGAATAAATCTTGATTGGATGGTAGAAATGTATCCTGGATGGATTATAAAAACATATATTGGTTGGATTACGGAAGTCTATCTTTAATGAATTATAGATATAGATTATTGATGAATATTGGATTGATGGATGGTGGATTATAGAAATAGATTATTGTTGGATATCAGATTCTAGAAGTAGATAATTGTTGATATTGGATTACCGAAGATTGGATTATAGAAATAGATCATTATTGGATATCGGATTATCGGAAATTGAATTATAGGATTACATAATCATTAGATTGATGGATGTTGAATTATTAGAAATAATTTATTAAGGAATAATGGATTAATTGATATCGGATTATAGAATTAGAGTATTGTTGAATGTTGGATCAATGGAAGTCGGATCATAGAAATAGACTGATATTATGGATATTGGACTAATTGATATTAGAGTATATGATTATATAATTGCTAGACATTGGATTATGATTACAATAATGATGGTTTACTTATTGGTCTTGGAATTAACAATTCTTGGACATTAATCCCTCACACCTTGTCGCCCTGGATAAAACTCTTGTTAATACAATAGTACTGACTAGATGTTCTTGTGGAAAAACACACCTAATCATGCTTAGACAAAAAATATTCAATTTGGGGAATTTAGCCAAATGATCAACTGTGATTTAACGTGATGCTATGGTATTGCTTTTACCATGGAAATTTTGAAAAATAATTTAACTTGGAAAAATAAAATAAAAGTTGGTTTGGACTTGGGCGAAATGGATGTTTGGATGGTGTACGTTAATGCACAGGATCGAGTCATTTCTATGATCGATGCCTAGGGGTTATTTTGGAAAGTCGCCTAAGTCAATTTATGACCGGTCTTTGAGCCGCATCTTGCTGTGCTCCATCGTACTACCACATGTCTTGAATGGGTAGGACTAGGCTAACTAATTTGCATCATTTCACCGTGGTTGTGCCATACGGTTTCGTGGGTGTCTTTATGACCTACTTTTATGTATTCCCACATGGCGCAAGAGAGGGCTTAAATCCGGTGGATGGTTCAATCCAAAGGAAACAAAACCTTAGAGAGGTGGGACTACAGTGGGATGACGTATTGTAAAGGCCTTGTGATAATCTCTTAGCCGCACACCTTCGAAAGTGTGTGAGCGGACAGTATAAGTTGATTATCTCTTGTGGGTAAAGTTATACAACCTCTACAGAGTGTTAAAACTATTCAAATAGCCATGTCCACGGTCATGGACATGCTAAGTAAAGCCACTCAAAGTTAGAATTTTGGTTTTGTTTTCAAAAGACTTTATCAAATGATTTTGGATAGTTTATCCAGATGGAAAATTGGGCAGGTAGCTATGTGATAGGAGGGTATCCTTCACCACTCTTGTGTGAATGTTATCTGACTATAAAACCTGAGAATTTAGAAAATGAATTTTAGTTATAGAATAACTGCTTTGGAACTTAGTACAAGTATTTGGAAAGAAACATCACTTTATGCAGATTTAACCACTTTAAGCATTCCTTTGATACATCCCTGCATGCATTATAATTCTGTTATTGGGTGTAACTTGCGGGGTACAGTTGTTTGTGCTCACTCTTACTTAATAAAATTTTGTTCTGATGAGAAGGACTTTTGTAACTGTTGAAGATCTCGACGATTAGGCCACTACCCTAGTCGATTGCCTGTGGCAGATTAGCTGGGCTCTACTTCTTCTTGTTTCATCTTCCGCTGTGTTCTGTATTGTTGGCTTGTAAGCCTTTTTGGTAATTAACTCTGATATTTATTAATAAAGTTTGCGATTATGGATGTTACTATATTTGTTTACTGTATGAATTAGCCACTAATCATGGGACTAGTTCAGTAATACACAGGGGATTTGGGAGTGTTAATCCCGGGTCCTGACAATGCTAGTGCAGGCGCCGCTGTTGAGAGCTCCGGAATCGAGCAGGTCATCAACCACCACCAGGGGCTCCCGGAGGCGTCGGAGGAGGGCGCTCAGGCTGAGGAAGAATCAGCGTCAGCGAGAGGGGTCAGGGAGGCGAAAGCCTGGACCATGTCGGCCGGATTGCTGAGTTAGACACCTCAGCGGTCACGTCATCTATCACGGTGGTAAAACCTCCTCCAAAACCACCTAGGAGAGTTAAGTAACTTGGTTTTGCAACGTCATGAGATTAAATAGTAGTTTTTTAGTCAGGGGATTAAGTGGCCGCACCACCATACTTTTGGGGTCATATGATCATATGGACTTATTCATTTCTATTCTAATATATTTATAAAACCCAATACAATTATAATATTATGATATCATTTCTCGAGACGAATATACACATATCATTTTCATAGTTCCGATCTAAAAATTCATATAGATATCGATTGATAAATGTTTAGGAAGTTTGACTGCACGAATCCCAAAATGTCACTCTTTTGTGACTAGAGGGAGTACCTCCGTTCTTTTTTACTTGCCGTTTTGGACATCGACACGATCTTTAATACACACCTTTGACCATTACCTTTTCGATTTATATGTTAGTATTACTGTCGGTGTTTTAGAACCGATCTTACGTAAAGATTGTTTGATTTAGGGGGTCTCCTAGAATGGAATCACACAGAAAGATTGACACGGGTATTTTTATACAGGTTCGGGCCTTCTCCGGGGAGAATAACAACCCTACTCCTATGTGTGTATGATATTGAGTGTATCTTGTACAATCGGGAGAAAAGACTAAGAATATTACAGAAGACAGTGCCTGTCTTCCCGGTTGCCTACTGTGTTCTCCGATTGCCCTCCTCTTTCATCTCTGATCGCCGTCTTTATATAATCGTGAAGGAGTAGCCGTTTCTCCAGGTGAAGAGGCGCCTCATCATGTCCTGTAATGGGCGCATGCTTGTAGTAATCTCTGGAGTGTTAACTCCTTCATGCCGCCTAGCAGTTATTTGTCAGAGATAATGGGGTATTACGTGCTATTACTCCGTAGAATAATAGCGTATGTTGACTGCTTGGATTCCTTAATCAATTGGACCCACTCGTCTGTAGGTTTTATTAATCATAAGGTGGTCGTAGCTGACCTGGTCGTAGAAGAGCTTACAACCATGGGGTAGTCGTAGAATAACTTACGACTAGATAATGATCGTAGAAGAACTTACGACCATAAGGTAGTCGTAGCAAGACTTACGACTATAGGGTGGTCGTAGAAGAACTTACTACCACCTGGTAGGCTTCTCCCTTGTAAGTATAAGGGGTATACATAGGGACCACATGACATCATATTTACCCATAATAAGAATTATAGATAAAAGATAAAATGAGGATTATTAGATCCTCGTCATCTAGCCCTCCAGCTTCAAGTGAAAATAACTTACTTGGTAAAGGAGTCGTAGATGGTCTTATGACCACGAGAGGGTCGTGGATAGATGGTCGAAGGAAAAACTCTTCGACATTTGTATTTCACTTTGACCAGGAATATACTTGGTCAAGAAGGTTACTTACGACTATCAAATAGTCGTAGTATGGTAATCGGAAGTAAAACCTTTTTGATTGATATTTCATTTGGCCATAAAGGCTTAGCCAAGAAAGTAATTTTACTTGAGGTGTAAAAACGAACCTGATTTTCTTGGGCAGACAAACTTACAGAATCGCAAACGACTCTTATATGTCTATCTGTTGGAGCGGTTCCCGAAACGGTGGCAGCCCTTGGGTTTCCACCCTTTCAACCCAGGCATATGGTTATAAATACTTACCGGGGGTGAGACTTGGGTTTTTACTTTTCCCCAAATTGCTCCCGCTGTTCATCGAGTTCTTGCCTTCTCCGCCATCAACCTAATTGTGCCTTCTCCTAAGACCTTCCTTAATTCAAAACCTCCCCTCTTTGAGAGAGATGGCCGGAACAGTTTCTGAGTGGGCCGAGTCGGAGATGGATGCGGTGAAGATTCAAGCCTTGGTCGATGCTGGGAAGATTCCAGAGAAGGTTCTTGTGAAGTGGATTGCGGCGGTTGGACAGCATTGGCCGTCGGGGGAGATTGGGCAAATCCCCATCTTCCAGGTATATTGTGAGTGTGGCCTTCGATTACCTGCTCACCCCTTTCTCACACTCATACTCGAGCACTTTGGGGTGGAATTAGAGAACATCGGTCCTAATTCCATCACTATGCTAAGTGTATTCGTGTATCTGTGTGAGGCATACACAGAATTCAGCAGACCTCGAGCTCTTTCAATATTTTTATGGAATGGCTCGACAATCTGGGACTGCTGGGAGTTGTGGTCTAAAGCTCCATGACGGGAAGTCGAAGGAGTATATTCAGATGTTTACCCGGTCTTCGTGGCCGGGATGGAGGAAGAGGTGGTTTCTTGGAAAATCACCCAAGATGACCTTACTTTACTTTCGGGAAGGTCATGAAAAATTCTTCCCAGGATTCGACTCCGAGTATCTTGGTCGGATTGCTCCTACATTCAAGCCATCAAGGACTTGAAAGAGGAGGGATCGACCGGATGGCATGTGGTGAAGGATTTCATCACACGTCCTAATTAGCCCTTTGAAGAAACAAGTACCTCCTATGTGTAGGTACATCGGGCCAAAAGACCCACTCAGGACTACGAGGGGTAAGTGAATCTTCGACTTAGCCCTCGGTTTGGTCTTTCTCAAAGTGGTCTAATGAATGCCTTATCTGTTTGCATAGATCTTTCACAAACGGAGATCGACGTTCGGGTCAAACTTGTTTGTGAGAAATCTCCGCCACCTGCAGTGGTGGTTCCTCAAATCCTTGCGGTTTTATCCGCAGAAGAGAAGATGGAGCGCCTAAAGGTAATCAATGGTTGATTTTATCCTTAGGACTTTAGAGTCGTAGAAATACTTACGACTGGTTGTTTGTCGTAGAAAAACTTACGACTTGGTAGTGATTGTAGAAGACCTTACGATCAAGGAAATATCGTAGAAAAACTTACGACTAGATACTGGTCGTAGAAAATCTTATGATTGGTCAGTAATCCTTTTCTGTTTTTCTTACAGAAAGTAGGCATGGAAAATCGTCAGGACGACCAAGAGGTCGAACCGATAACCATCAGCCTTGAGGATGACAAATGAAAAAGTCCAACAGTGTCTAAGAAGCGTCGACTTGTGAAAGTCGCCGACAAGGAAGGGGCAAGCTCAAATTCTTTTATTTCGACCAGATCTTCGCAAAAATCTGCTGCGGATCTACCGCAAATTGAAACCAGGAGGTTGAAGCAATGAAAGTCAAGAGATCGGCAAATTAACCTCTTGAGCGCAAATACCGCAAGGCCAAGGTACCCTTCTATTATGACAAGAAAACTTTCACAGTTTCTGCCTCTCCTAGTTTTGTCAAGCGACTAGAAAAAGAGAACTAGAAGGACTTTATGTCTTTTGTAAAGGACAATGCTGCTCCAGCAGAGCCTGTGGTCGAGGGAAGCGTCGATCTCGGAGTGGTCGAGACTGATCTCGACCATCCGGAAAATCAGGAGATCAGAGAGGTGGCTCCTGTTCAAAATCCACGATCAGACGTGGTCGTGGCCGAGCCTATCCTTCAACTTCAACTCCGACCAGACGTGGTCGTAGAAAAGAAGTCGAAGAAATCTTCCGTTGGGAAGATGACTCATAAGTTCCTAGTTAAGTCCAGAGTGCAAAGGTATGTGAGAAAGACTAAAGTGTAAGAACAGCATTTACCTTTTGCTTTTCACAACTAACGTGCTTTCTTTTTGTTGCTCTTAGCCCGACTCCTTCAGCCCCCGAGGATGCTTCTATTGAGAAGCCTATTATCACTTCTCCAGTGGATAGAGAGATGACAGCAGGAGTGGTCGAAGGATCACCCACTGCTCGAGTGGCGGAGGAAGTCGTGGCTTCTGAAGTGATTGCTACAACCACTGAGCTAGTTGCTACGACCGCTGAGGTGGTCGTGGGGGCAGCAGAGGTAGCGGTAGAAGCCTCTGGCCAGGGTGGTGATGTACTTGACCACCGTGCCGGGAAGGAAGTCGTTGCAGACGTACCTCTCGGTCTCCAAAGAGAAGTGCGATTCTGAGTAATCGAAGACGAGGAGTACTTCAACTTCTGTGCTGATTTCTTTGGGCCTGCTTCCATCGTGGGTTCTTTTGCTTTTAGATCTCGCAATCGAGTCCATCATCCCAAAGATATTCCCAACAGAGTGGAAATTTTTGACAACGAGCGTCTCGAGAAGGTTTGGTGGGATCAAGTCGCGAAGATAGATAAGCTGAAGTGCCCAACGATGGTTTTCTCGTTGTTTGCTCGAACGACCATGAATGTAAGTATTTAAGGATACTTATATGTGTGGCCTTCCCTTGCTTCTTACTGTCTTTCTTTTTGCAGAAAGCTCTAGAACAAATTGCCACTATTGATGAATATCACCGACAACTTGTAGAGCTACGACAAGAAAAAGCGGAACTGTGTGAACATGCAGAGAGGTGGTAAGTCATTGTTATTTGTAGTTGTTTTTTATTTGACCACTTATATAGTGCTTATGGGGTTTGTCGTGGAAAAACTCACGACTAGGTACTAGTCGTAGAAAAACTTACGACCAGTTAGATAGTGCTCATGTCTACTTTTAACCTTTATAGGTTAAATAGTGATTTAAAAAGACCTTAGTGACTCGCTCGATTATGAAAAAGGCGAGGCGAGAAAGCTAAGGGAAGAGAAAGAAGACCTCTTGAAGAAGCTTCAGAGGTAACTCTGCAACTCGAAAATTGCGGGAGAGATAAGCGATGAAATCTTGAACTTAAGACGCTTATGTCGTTGATCTTTACCTTTTAACTCTTACTTCTTTTCGTAAAAAGAGGATGAAATGAGAAGGCTCCAAATCGAAGTTAAAGATAAAACTTTGGTCGTTCACGAGATTTCTCGTATCGCCAAAGATAAAGATCAAGAGATTGTAAGGCTGAGATCTCGGCAAGCAGATAAGCAGTTCTTTACCTGTAGTCCTTCACGAGTTCTTGTCTTATTCTAACTCTCATTTCTTTTTAGAAATTGGGCTTGAGCTGGGAAGGCTTGAAAGTATGGATCAAGAAAAAACCATGATCCTTAACGAGACCCTCCACATCGTCACAGAAAACGCAAAGGATATCAAATTATGGGAGGAGCGACATGCTGAGACCATTGCTTATCATAATAAGGAAATCGAGAATTTAGATTCTCGACTAGCAGGAATGGAATTCTTTACCGTGAACTAGTTCTTTCCTCTTCTAGGAATTATTTTTGCTTGACTAGTCTTACCCTTTCGAGCAAGTAGTCGAGAAGGAACAACTCATGAGGCTTCGACTCGTAACCAACAGAGATGAAGTCGACGAAGATTAATCTTCAAGGCAACATCATCTTCACGAACAATATACTTAGTGAAATTGCGTGGTGAGGGAAAAACTCCTCCAGAAGACATGCTAGTTGCTCACATAAGTACTATTGGGGAACAAGTCGGGACTTTGCAAGAACTAGTGACCACCCTGAAGGCCAACCAAGCTGACTCGATAAAGGAGGCAGTCGAAGGTGCAATAAGTTATGTATTGGCAAAACTTAAAGCTCATGACCCCAGCCTTAATGTGCAACCAATCGATGCCGACTACAACTGCCCTGAGGCAGAGGCAAGTCGTTTGATTGAAGAAATGCAGCTAGTCGACAGGAAGGTCTCGGAGGAGATGCAACTGGGATCTCCCTCTTCAGAGTAGTTTGTAATAAAAACCTGTGAAAACAAGCTTTTGCTGATGTAATATATAATCCATCTTGTTTCCTGCAAATTATCTTGTCGAGTAGTTAGTAATTCAAAAGATAATTGACGAACAAAACACTAAGAATTGAAGTCAAATTAATGACTTTATCCTAGCCCCTGACTATTTACTTAGTTTATTTAGATAAACTAAGTGAATAGTGTTAAAAGGGTTTATCAAAACAGAGAGGTTTGATTAACTTGTAGTTTTTGATCACGATTGTCATGCACTGGTCAAAAGAGTAGTAATAAATTGATCCTAGGAAGTTCCTTCTAGTGGGCAGGACCACGTGCAGAGAGGAAAGGCTTCGACTAGGTGATATTACCATCTCCGTCGATTAATTAAATTGAGAACGACAACTTGAGTTAGGCAAGCGTCTAGAGGACTTTAAAAATTCGTTCGTCCTTCTTTGGTGAACTCGATAGATCTGCCTGGAAGCAAAAGTAAGAAATCGAATAATACTAGGAAGTCCTTCTAGTGGGCGGGACCACGTCAGAGAGAGAAAGACTTCGACTAGATGTGTTTCTTCCTCCGACCGGTTGGGACGGAACGAGTACACCAAAAGCGGTTGAATAAATCTAAGAAAGTGCACTCTGCTTAGAGTATTTTTCAAAATAACTGAAGAAATAAACTAAGGTGAAAAAGAACTAGCTTTAAGAATATTTCGACCAAATAGAACCCGAGCTCTTTGTATTGGCAGCAAAAGTGAGTAACGAGTCGACACTAGGAAGCTCCTTCTAGTGGGCAGGACCACGTGCAGAGAGGAGAGGCTTCGACTAGGTGATATTACCTGCCTTTCGACTAGTGTAAAGAAAACTGGAATGTAGTCGAAATATTATGAAAGCACTACTAAAAAATAAGACAATAGAGGTAGAGAGAACCTGGTGCTTTATTGTCTGAATGGTTTGTTACACATAAAACTTGCGTAACTAGTCGATGTTCCAAGAATTCGAGAGAACCTGACCGTCTTCCATTGCCAATCATACTGACCCTGGCCATGTAACTTTGACCACTGTGTAAGGACCTTCCAACTTGGGAGAAAGTTTATTTCGATTAGACTTGGATTGGCGAGCCTCAATACCAAGTCACCTCTGACAAAAGGTCATGCGAGGTTGGACCTTACGATCGTAGTATCTCTGCAGGCTTGTTGGTAGGCTATTTGAGCGGATTAAGGCCCGGTTTCTCCTTTCTTGAGTAGGTTAATGTCATCCGCTTGAAGTTGTTCTGGTTGGAGTCATTGAAAGTTTCACTTCGTGTTGACCGTATCTTTAGTTCCGGAGGAAGCATGGCTTCGACTCAAGACTAGAAAAAGGGTGTTTCACCAGTGTCTGACTAGTAGTCGTCTGAATCGCCCATAATCTGAGGGTAATTCTTGTACCCAAGCCCCTGAGCACTTGACGAGCTGGTCGGGTATTTATTTATCTCTTCAGATTCGCCCGTTTGCACCGCGGGGGATAGAGTGGCAGATTAGTGTCTTGCGGCCGGGCTGCCCGAGGCATGGCCAACGCACCAAGACGGGCGTCTTGTTCATGGGTCAGGCTTGGCTCGACGATGACCTATGCCGTTCTTGGGCCGCTACTCAGGCATGGTGGGTCGGACTGGCACGCCATGAATAGTGCCAGGCCGTGCAAGGCACGACCCACGTGGCCCGAGGGAGGTGCAGCCCGTGCAGGCCGCAGGCGTAGGGAGAGGGAGCGCTTGGACTAGCATGGAGGGAGGAGGAGCGGCGAGCCGGCAAGGGAGGGAGGCAGGAGGAGGCGGCACCGGCGTGGAGGAAGGAAGGAGGAGGCCAGCTCGAGAAGGAGCGAGGAGAAGCAGCGCGACGAGCCGACGAGGGAGGGAAGGAGCCAAGAGGAGGCGGTGCCGGCGTGGAGGAAGGAGGGAGGTGGTGGCGCCGGTGTGGAGGGGGGAGAAGGCGGCAGGCCCGGCTCGGGAAGGAGGGAGCCGTGAGGAGGAGGAGGAGGAGAGGAGGTAGAGGAGGAGGAGGAGGGGGCGGCACAGCATGGAGGAGGAGGGTGGGGGGGTGTCTTGAGGGTCAACAGCGCGTGCGATAGTGTCGCTTTCAGGCGAGGCACGACAGGGGACGATAGGGGGGCGGGCGCGGCAGCTTGGTTAGGGGTGGGCGGCGGGAGGCGGTCCAAGGCTGACGGGCAGCAGTGCTCGCATGGCACGACCCAGGAGAATACGATCGTTGGCGTATTTTTACCCTTTTTAACCATTTGGTCATTTGAAAATAGCAAAAAAAAAATTCAAAAAGTCCAAAAAATTGCTTTTGTGGATTTACCGTTAGGATTTGGGGAGTCTACTACTTTCCAAAATTACATTAGGACTACGCATAGTCCTAGATTTTCTGTTGTTTATAGACAGACAACAACTAGGGGTCTAGTAAAATACTACAATGAACGCCATAATAAAATAAATGAACTATTTAGTACGTGCACATTTTTGGTGGCACTGACTTTGGACATATGGAGTGGTTGGGCTAGGGAGGATTATCTTAGTGTAGTTGCTCATTATGTTAATGACGACTGGGTAATGAAGAAAATAATTATATGTTTAAAATTAATTGATGTAGCACACACAAGTGAGAATATTGTGGATTGTATTATCAAAATCGTTGAAGACTTTGATCTTACGGACAAAATATTTTTAATTACTGTAGACAATGACGCTTCGAACTCTAAGGCCATGGATATTCTTACTCTAGTGTTGAGTACATACGCCGATTCCTTGTTGCTACATCAGCGATGCGCTTGTCATATTATTAACCTTATATTTAAATATGGTTTGAAAAGGTTGAGTCCGTATATTAAAGCTTTTCGCGATGCTATTTCTTTCTTGAATAATTCTAACGTAAGAATAGCAGCATATAAGAACTTTTGTAGGGCGATGGGTGGACATCCAAGAAAGTTCGGTTTGAACATGCTGGTAAGATGAAACTCTACTTACTAATGCTTAAGAGTCTTTTACCATATCAGAACACTTTTTCTGTTTTTATTCAAACTCACTATCAGAGCACTGATGGTAGTATACTATTAACTGAGCAACATTGGTTCATTGTTGAGAAGGTACTACAGTTTTTAGAAAAAAATTTTATGAGGCCACTATTGCTTTGTCCGCTGTCTACTATCCAACATCTCCTATCATTGTGCATAGTATTTTACAGATTGCTACTCAATTGAAAATGTATGAAAATGACTTAGTTTTAAGCGAGGCTATTGTTGCTATGAAAAGTAAATACCTTAAATATTGGAGAGAAATCCCTTTTCTACATGCATTTGCATTTGATCCTAGAGGTAAAATTGAAGCAGTTGGTAGTATAATTGATCTTCTTAGTGATGCTATAGGGCTAGACTATATTAACTATTTGGCAGAAGTTCGTTCTCAGTTACACGAGGTTTACCAAAGGTATGAAAATAAGTTCCGGGGAGTCCGCTTGCAATAACCTCCAGTAGTCCCCTCCTCAAGTAGCAAGACAAATATGTGGGGCAAGATCTTCGGTGGCTCTTCCTCTAGGCCTAGGTCTTCTTCTTCTGCAACGCCGCCTGCTTTAAGATTGAGGAGGCCGACTAGAGGGGGGTGAATAAATGGTTTTTAAAATCTTTTGGCTAAAACGGAGTTTTATGCGGAATTGTAAATCAATTCGGTTTTGCTCAATTAAAACCTAAATCAACTAGTCTTGACTAAGTGCACCAACAATATAAGGCTATTAATAATGATAGCAAACATACAAAGACATGTAAGCAATTTAATTCTAGGAATGTAAATTGCACAAAGTAAAGCACAAGAGAGCAAACCACAATGACACAAGGACGTTTTACCGTGGTATTTGGAGACTTGCCAGTCTCCCATAACACACGTTGAGGTAAGCCCAAATGAATTGGACCGGCTTCACGAATTAAGCCAAACACCTCAATTCTACTAGTGGTAGCTCTTTCCCGCTCTGGGTTGGTGAGCTCCAACCTTCACAACACGCAGGGTCTTCTCACAAGCTTCTTGAGAAGATCACCGGATCACGACGCCTCTACGCTGTCTAGGTGTCGGCAAACACCAAGAGTAATAAGCCAAGCATCTTGATTGACTCTCACCACGTGCGACGAATGCACAACCTCAAGTGGATACGTAATCCACCTCTACATGCAACACATGCAACTAGAGACCTCTCTCCTTGCTCATAAGGTGCAACATATGCACAATTGAGAGAAGAAGCTCATACTAGCCCAAGAGAGTGAAATGAGATACCAAAGATTGTCTCCCAACCGGCCAATGGGGTATTTATAGCCCACACCACAAAAACTAGTCGTTCGAGACGAAACTAAGCAAAAACCAGGATTTACGGTAATACCGTTATACAAACCCGGTATTACCGTTTTTATTGTTCATCGGTCGGAAAGGGTGCATTAACGACTCAAAAACTAGCCATTAAAGATTTTAGAGCGGTAATACCGCAATAAAAAAATCCGGTATTATTGCAGTTAATTTTCAGCACAGACGACACTCGGTAAAAAGGTCATAACTTTTGACTCCGATGTCGAAATTGAGTGATCTTGGACTCTATGGAAAGATTATCCAGAGGGCTACATAACCCATATGTTTGATTGGTCTCAAATACATCTGATCAAATCAGGAAGCACAACTCCAAATAGTCAACACATGGCCTAAGTCCAAGAAAAGAGCAACGAGCAATCTTAGACCATGCCAAGGAACGATGCATGACTCTCAACAATTTGCAAAACACATTTGCAAACTTAGATCATGCCACAAGGAGTAGGTACATGGACTTCAGCCATTTACGAAATACATTTGCAAAGTATAGTCACGTGCTACAAAGAATAGATGCATGAGCCTCAGCTATTTGTAAAAACACATTCACAAATAATAGCATCATGCCGTGGAGAGCTAGAGCAAGTGGGATTGTTGGATTGATCTATCAACACATGATGAGACTCAAGCTACTAGACAAGACCTCCCTTAATAGTACGACAACCTATACTAGCAATTCGATCTTCCAACCAAACACCCAGACCGGTAAAAGACTAGGAACACATCCTTAGCCTTGGCTAGTTATACCTTTGCCTTGAGCATCTTCTTGAAGCTTGATGACACACATCTTCACTTCAAGTCCAGGTCATCGTCTTGATATGCATCAACCCATGATGCATCCTTTACTTAACCTCCATCAATACATGATGTGTCTTCTCTTGACTTGATGATAAATTCATGATCATCTTCTCTTCGAGATCTTGATATGCATCAACACATGATGCATCCTCTTCTTGAACCTTGACATGATGACGATCAACTCATGATGTCATCTAAAGTCTTTATTACCATGGAACATAACCTATTCATCAAACTCATAAAAAATGTTAGTCCCACAATGTGATTATCATTAATTACCAAAATATAGCCGTTACTGCTAGGTGCGGTACTACCGCTAACTAGAAAGTGGTACTACCACACAGCGGTAATACCGCTCGGCTAGATCAGTATTACCGATTTCCAAATGATCAAAATCACAAGAAAAACACCCTTTCTGGAAATAATGTACCGCCATGTAAAACTCGGTATTACCGCACAAGAAATGCGATCATACCGATTTCAGGTTTCGAGAAAAACTCCCAAAAACATCCTTTCTGTTAAAGACATACCGCCAACTAGATTTTAGTACTACCGACTTGCGATAATACCGCTCATCAAATGCGGACATACTGATTTTGGGATTTCAAGAAAACTTCCAAAAACTTCCTCTTTGAAAAATTCATGCCGCCATGTAAACTTCGGTATTACTGACTTGCGGTAATACCGCTCAATAATTGCAGTCATACCGAAATTGCTAAATAGATCTCCAGAGGGAAAACAAATGCAATGCATAACAAAAATGGCACAAAAGAATCTTCAAGCCAATAGCCATGATTCCTCTATTATCTTTGCATTGCCATTACCATGTCGCCATCTATAAACCGGGACTAAGCCTTTAAAACAACTTAGCATACACATTAATCCCATAACACAATTACAAATAATTTAATATAAAGCAATATGAGTATATATGAACTACATAAGTTTTATATACTCAAAAGGATATGTTTCAAAGTAGAGATCCCCAATATATGTGGATAAAGAAATATGGATCAATACCAATGAAACCACAAAACATAGAGTGAACTCCCCCTAAATGTGTGCACACACGAATGTGTGATAAAAACATATGCACATATTCGAGTTAAACTTTTAGTGGAGTTCAACCTATATTTTGGATTCGAGGAATGCAACAAGGTATGAGAATATGATGTCGAGTGCATACATCCATGATTTTCACATTTTCATCCAAATAAGACTACACAATAGGTATATCAATAGAAGTGTTAGTCTCACATATAGATTTATCATTAATCACCAAAATACTCAATTAACTCATAATGATGGGTCTAGATTCTTCACCTGCTTAGCCAATAACTCCAAGGAATGGAGAATTATCCACCTATTTCGACACAATACAATGAATTTCAACTCAGAAGGCTTCGAAATTTTGCAATGGTGATAAGTCCTTAAGTTAATATATCACATGCTATCTATACTTGCACGTGATGTGTTAACTGTTCCTGTCTCGATGGTTCTCTCCGAATCTGTTTTCAGTATTTCTAGAATAATATTGGAGAAAAGAAGAATAAGTCTCACAAGTGAGATGGTGGAGATACTTCTAACCGTGAAGGACTAAAAACAAGCTGATTCATGAACACAATACTCTGTGAAAAATACGGAGTTGTCGGAGGTATTCGAAAATATGTACCTACACAACGACACGTAGAACAATGATGTATGTTTTCTTTCCTTTGCCAAGGTTTTCTCATGTTGAGTTTTTACTTGACAAAGGTTTTAACGAGACAACCATTTGAACATTAATAAAGTTATTTATTAGATTTTCAATATGCTTGTCTCTTTTATTTTTTTAACAAATTTCGTATATATTTATGAATTCTACATATTTTTTCTGATCTTTATTATTTTTTCATATTTTTTCTGTTTTTTATTTTATTTTTTATGTCTAACGAATTAAGTAGACCACAAAGACCTGTCGACTAAATGGCTCAGGCCAATCTAGGATGGCACGACTGAACATCTATCTATTTCTTTAACACATAGACCGGACACGACACGATCTATCTAAAAGTCACTATGATAGACCGTGCCTAATAATGCGCCCCTGTCGTGCCAAGCCGCCCGGGCCAGCTCTACCGGGCCTTTGTACGCACACACGTCTCGTCTTCCTCCGGCACGGTCTTCCAGGTGGAGAGAGAAATCTCCGAAACCCTAGCCCAGGCCTAGCCAGTAGCCACTGTCTCGCGCAGATCAGGACGACGACGAGGACGAGGAGATGGGCGCCGAGGAGGACGCCGCCGCCCGCCGCGAGCGCCTCCGTGCCCTCCGCGCAGCCAAGGAGCTCCTCTCCGCCCCCGCTCCCGCCGGAGAACAACAGTACGATCCCCCCACCCCACCCCACCCCCTAACCCTGCTCGTGTTATAGGCACGGCCACGATTCTATTTCGCTAGTATATTTCGCTCGAGTCGAACTACGTTACTTGTTGTAGGCTGGTATTGTACACACTGAGTAGATGCTCGTAGCTTAATTGGGATGCTTACAGCGTGGTAACAGAATTGCACTTGTATGGTTTGTATATGCACATTACTGCTCGTAGTTGTTCTGGAATGGCTTCTGATGTTGCAACCCTATGTTTCAATGCTTCTTATTTGGTGCGTGGTTCCGCTGGTCAATAGGGTCCCGACTCCATCAGCACGAATTGGCTGTGCATTGAGGATACCTTGTACACTAATTTAGCACTTTTTTCTGAGATTGCTCTGGAGGTTTTAGCTCCAATTCTAGTAGCATTTTTTATTGGTGAGAAATGTAAACAGTTATTTGGATGTTACAGAAGCGGCTATAGTGCTAGCTGGTTACTTGAACAAATTTAGCACTGTAATTTACTGCACAGGCCTTGGAATTGGAATCCATAGGACCATCCTCTAAGATGCCAGATATATTCTTTTGTAGCGGGCTAGCGGCTTTCTCATAAGCAGAGAAGCCAAAAGCTGAACAAAGGTGTATTGAGTTGAGTTCCTGTACATCAGGAGCCTCTCCCATAAGCTTTATGGAGAACACCATGTCCTTTTAACATTTGCTCCAGCGACCCCTTCAGCATTTTGGATGTGTTTGTTTGATTATTTACTCTTTGCCTCTCAATCAAGTCAACTATCATCCTCACAATATAGGCGTAGCACTTCAGACCCAAAGCAAAGTTCCTGCTAATTAGCATTTGGTCTTGGGTTTCAGAATGCCCTTTATGCCTTTATTGCCACATTAGGTGTAGATATGGCTAGGATTTAGACGTTTGCAGTATTCTAAAGAGGCTAAGTGATGCAATTATTTTGTTTGTTCAACTTTGATCTCATCTACAATTTTGCCGCTTCAAAATGCTTCACAGTGTTAAACGTTTGCTGTTCACAAGTCCCTGCCTGACATTCCTTCTCCATCCCAATTAAAAGTAACCGAATTTTCCTGATTATAGCACTAAACCAATATATCCTATGCTGTTAACTGTTAAGGCATTGCTATTGTGGTTCCTGAATTTTGTTTTGAATATCCTTGATATGAAAATAATTCCAGTTCTATGCTAGTGCTTAGCAAGTTATTTCATCATGAGTTCTTGACTGTGTCTGTGGTGTCAATTGGGTTTGAATTGGACTAGTGTGGTCTTGTGGGTGTTGGACCTTTTTTTTTCTTTGTATTTACATGTGAACAAATGGAAAGGTGGTAACAAGCAGTTGCATTGTTGCATTTTGGTGATGTGCTTTTATGGGTATTACAACTATGAACTACTTAGATGCAGTTTATATCTCACTAGTTTAGTGTACTAACCAATTAGAATAAAGATACTTAAAAAACACAAATGTTGTCTATCGTTTGTGTCAGTTCATGTATCTGATTGTGATGTTCATTGACTGTATTAGAAATGGTAATCGTGAGACCACAGAAGAACAAGCAATACTACCAGCAGTACCAGGTCCTCTGGATGCACCCGAGGAGGCTGTGAAGGATAATGTTAGCCCCACTAAGGAGTCTGAGGAGGTCGAAGATGATGGGTAAGTTAATTGAACAGACAAGCTTTACTTAGTATGTTTGGAGCACCCTCTGTGTCATTTATATTTTGCATTTTCCATATATAATCATTCACGGAATCCCTGTATATGTTTTCAATAAAATCTGCATTTATCCAGGTGTTTAACATGTGCATACTACTACTGAGAACTAAACAAAAAACTGAAATGGTTCAAGTTGTGAAATTTCATCAGGTTTAGCATTCTGGTGATAGCTGAATTGATTATATTCTCGTAACAAAGCCATGGCATGGGTAATCTCATGATATAGACTTGGTAAAATGGATTTACATGGTAGATTGTGAAGAAAGCAGTTAGTGTTAAGCACTCACTGGATCATAGATTGTATATACTTGAATCTTGTAAATGCTGGGTGGCCTCATTGTTGACAAGTATGCAGCCTTTCTTCTGCAGTACATGGTAGTTTGTTGAAAAAGCAGATTGTGTTAGATGTTCACCGGATTAATGGTTTTAGTAGACTTGATTCCATTTTAATGCTGGGTGGTATCATCGTTTACAAGTGTGCAATCTTTGTGATGCAGTTGTTAAGGGTATTTGTGGTATTACTCTTAGACTAGGGTTTACTCTTGTGTATGCCCTTGTACTATATAATATATATATTGCCCTTTGGGCTATTGCAATACAACCAACCATTCACATTTTCACTCTCCCTCTCCCTCTAACATGGTATCAGAGCCTAGATCCATAGCCTAGCTCCATCCTTCTTCCGTGCCCGCCTTCCTAGTGAGCAATCTCCACTCATGGGCCGCCATTTTTACTCGTACTTTCTTCAAACAACAACAGCCTCCTCCTCATTCCTCCTCCACGCCGACCAGGACCAGGGCCGCGCCACGGGCCGACCAGCAGAAGAGGGAAGCCCGTCGAAGCATAGGTCCAAGAATCGCGGCCGCCTCTTGACCAAATCCGGTCGGATCTGGCCAGATCCGTGCATGGCCCGCCTTCGGATCGGCGCTCTCACACCAAGCCCCCGAGTTTCTCGCGAGCGCCTCTGCTCCCGAAGCACAGGTTGCCCTCTCGAGCCGTCGACGCCACGTATCCGCACCACCCCGGTCGGGCTCAGCCGCAGTTGCGCCGCATGCGTCACCGCTAGTGCTAGGCTGTCGCCACTGACTACGTTGCCGCATCGCCGCCTGTGCTTCGTCAACTCTGGTGGCACCCCCCTGCTCCGCGGCTCGGGACGTCGCCCCTGAGACCTCCCCCTCGAGCTCGTCGTGCCCCCGCGCGTCTAGCTGCTCCTCCCATCCTTCATCTCGCCTGGATTTGGCCGTCGCCTCGCCCGAATCCGTCTGGCCAGACCGCGGCTCTGCTCCCGGTTGGATTCCGCGCTACTCACCCAGATCCGGTAGCTGCCCCGTCGGCCCTGCCTCAAGGTGCTGCCCAGCCTCTGCCGTGACCTCGCCTCTGTTCCCATCTGGCGGCTGTGGGGTGGGAGATTTGGGAGTGGGAGTGTTGGACTCTGCCGCTTGCTGGTGGTTTTGGAAGTAGCTGGGGAATGGAATGGAAAGGAAGGGAATGGGATCGGAGAGGTGAGATTGCTGCTGGGAACTAGAGCCCACTGGTGCTATGTTGTTGCTGCTTGAGTCTTTTCTTTCTTAGCGTCGTTGCGTCTATCCAAGTCCGTAATACTCTATCTTTGAGCTCGTCTAAGACGTGCGAGTCCATAAAGTCATTGTCAATCTGCCGATTGCTTCCTGGCCTACTCCTTCCCTTTCGCATGGCAGTAACCACCGCTCTTCTCTCCGACCCGTTGCAAATCGTAGAAGTCGTTATGCCGCCGCTTCTCGCTGAGTCGCTGTCCTGAGCTTCTAAGGCCGCCACGCTTCTTCTGGCTGTGTCTTCGCTGCGCTTCTTGTGCACTGCGCTGCCATGGTTCTATCTATTGCTCTTCGGCTTGATTTGACAGCTCTCTCCAATCCTGTCGGTTTCATCATCTTCTTCGTCGTGTTGCCGCGGTCGACTTTGCTCTCGCTTGCCTTTGCTTTCTCATCCCCTGCACCTTGTGTTTTGTAGGAGATTTTTTGATACTTGACATATTTTTCAATAGCTGCACGCTTCGACGACGTTATCAAGACTCGAACTTTGAATTTTCCCCATTTTAGTGTCAGCCCTTTCAAATGCAATGCTATTGCATATGCGTTGCATTTGAGGAAGGGGATGTTAAGGTTATTTGTGGTATTACTCATAGTCTAGGGTTACTCTTGTGTATGTTCTTGTACTATATATATTGTCCCTTGGGCTATTGCATTACAACGAACCATTCACATTTGCACTCCCCTTCTCCATCTATAACAGCAGTGACATGCCAGCCATGAAGTTCAGAAACTACCTTCCACATGATGAGCAACTTCGAGGTGGTAAGCTGGCTCCTGTGTCTCTTCCAAAGTTTGAAGACCCAATTACTGCTGAAACTGCGGAACCAAAGCAACTCGAGGTACCGTATTGGCATTTCCCCACCTGTTTTTTTTTTCAAAGGCAAACTGTTTTTGTATATTTTTTCGTAAACCAAACTGTCCATTGACCGACCTGTCAACATTATTACGTGCAGAACCCTTTTGGAAATATAGCTCCAAAGAATCCAAATTGGGATCTGAAACGAGACGTGCAGAAGAGGATCGACAAACTCGAGAAGCGCACACAGAAAGCACTGGCTGAGATTGCATGTGAGTGTTAGAGTAATGAGTACTAGATGATTCGTTCAGTTCCTTTTCAGCTCATTTTGTCAGCTGTTTGATCTGCTTGGTTTGGCACTTACTCATCTTGAACCACCCCCGAGCAGTGGAGCAACAAAGGGAGAAAGAAGCCCTTGAGGAAGGAAGCGATGAAGCTCAAGATTGACCTGACATGACTGACCGCTCAGAGCGAAAACAAGGTTTATTTCTGATGTCAACTGGAACGGAACTCCGTGGTAGTCCAAATACGTACTTGCCGTGCTTATTTACCTGGGAAGGTGAAGCCAACCTTTGAATTGCTGAATGCGATTGATTGTCAAGAGTGCACTGAGAAAGTTAACATGGAGACGTAGAGTGAGAACTGTATTAATGTGCTACCTATGTTTGTGTAATTAAAACCTGAAATTACCTCGCCCTGTCTACAATAGACCAATGTGCTGAATGCGTTGCTACGAACGTACACCTGCAATTTTATCCGTTCGTACCTGATCTGATCATGACTTGCGTTGTGTGAGAGCTTATTGTGACTTGTGCAGGTTTCCTTGTTACAAGGTACGTCGTGTTTGTAAGTTGATACGCTAACGTGTGGCTTGCAATTGCGTTCGATGTATGCATGCAGTATGGTATACATTGTTGGTTTTGTCTGGATGTCTGTTTGTCTGATTACCAGTGACTACAACATATGATTATGATCGAGCAAGTTGCAACTTGTTGGGAAAAGAAGAATCAACTGAACCTTTTGAGATCAGATCACAAATAATAACAACTTCTCGTACGCTATTTCCCCCTTTACGGGCCAACTACACGTCGACAAGCTACTTTCCCCTTTACTGACCAACTAGACATATCGAAATGGAAATGGAATCAGTACAATCAAGTTGGGTTTTTTTTTTCTAACTTGGACCCCACTGCTTTTTTTCTAACTTGTGGGCACAAGCCAATTGCTGTTTGCTTGTTATAGGAATGTTGGACCTGGATCATTCATAGGATCCAATGTCAAGTTCTAGATTTAGTTACATCTGCTCCCTCGGTTTTGTTTTTCAGAATTAGGAAGCAGGGAAGAAGCTTGATGCCCTGGCAGTTATATTCTAGGATTTTATCGAATACGCTTAAAATATTTGTGAAGAAGTATGCAATTATGTTCCTAGTAAAGTCATGTATAATGCTTATTCAAGCTGCGTCTAATAGACAACCGCACACAACTATCAGTTAAGTTATTCAGCTTGCACCTTATGAGTTCACAGATTTAATTGATTGTAATTTGCTCTTCTTGTCAATGGATGCATTGTTTGTTAGGGCTGCATTGCCCATTGGCAACATAAAGTAGCACAGCTGCATTAAAAACTTGAAACTTCTTCCAGTGTGAAAATTCAGGACTTCCAGCTCTTTGAGAATCATATTGCTGTATATGAGCGTGAGCATGGTCTACCAAAAGTACTGTATATCACCTACCAACCACTGCCTATCGACGTCTACTCGTAAACAAAGCAAATAAACAAAATAAATAAATAACAGAGATAAAAAAGAACTCTAAAAATTAAATAAAAATCTCAGATAAATAGATATCTAATTTAGATAAATTTAGAAATTTGAATGGGCTCAAACGGAGTTTGGATGCAAAAGATATGTCCTTTGGAAGTTTAAATCTAAAGAAAATACCTAATTAGGATTTATCGGAATTTACAAATTATTTTCCAAAGGAAAAAAAAATCAGATTATGATGCCAGCATGACGTCAATCCTGGGATTTTTGGAATTAAAAGAAATAAAAGGAAATATGATATGTGGGACCCATATGTCAAAGACACATGAACTGAATCCACACTAGATTGGATATGGAGTTTGGTTGAGCCGACATGTGGGCGCACACGCGGCACTGACGTGGACGCCACATAGAACGACACGTAGGCACGAGGGTGATGCTAGCGGCTGACGCAGCACGCCACGTCGACTAAACGACGGCGGAGCTCCGGTGACCATCGGTTTTGGTGAACGGCGGCGAGTAGGCGATGGCAGAGATACACATCTGGACCAGCGCGACACGACGAAAGCGGTGGTGTGGTCAGATCTCGCCGGCGACGACTGCAGCGACGGCGGCGACGCGCTAAGCGGCGGAGCGGCACGGCTTGAAGAGGCGACGACGAACTAGGGTTCCTCCGGCGAAGATAACGTGCGCATCATGTAGGCCGTGATGTAGCGAACTCGAGGCTGGGCTTGATGGCGACTAGGGCTCACCGACTGCGGCGCAATCCGACGAAGAGATCACCGGCGGCGCTAGGCTTCAAGCTCCAGTCTCGACGAAAAGGCGGTGCTCTAGGGTTGGTGGCTTTGGGGAAAAGGCAGACCGAGCCCAGAAACCGGGGGCGTGAGCGAGCAGCGAGGGGCGCGACAGGCCAAGCCACCGTGAGTTGGGCAGCCAGACGCAAGCGCAAGTGGTGGGCCGAGTAGCACCAGTGCGGATCTGCCCCAGCATCGAGCGGCGGCGCTAGCCACCAGGCCGCGTCGGGGCCCATAGGGAGGCGACGCAGGTTTAGGGCGGGCGCCTAGGACCAAGCCCGGAGGAGGTGGCGCCATGGGCAAACATCCCATCAAAGAAAAGCTCCAGAGAGCATGAATGGAGGAATTGGGGAAAGCAAAGAAGAAGAAAGAAAAAGAAGCCTGGGAGTTGTGTCGGCCATGAGTGGAATGAGAGGAGAGAGAAATAGATGAAGTAAAGAAAGGGAAGAAAATTAGAAAAGGGGTAAAAATGTAAATTTTAGGGAAAATTAGTAGTAGATTTCTCAGTAGATATTAAGTCTCAGAATTATTGCGTGTCGATGCTGTGAATTTGCGAGACCCAATAAATTTTGCTAGCCCCGTACGAATAAATAGCGGTAGATCTATCTGTAAAATTGAGCACCACAGTGTAAATATTAAATCAAACAAAGGTTTAATCCACATGCGAATAAATTTTAGTAAGATTGGCCGGAAAGAAAAGAAAAGAAATAACAGGGAAATAAGAATAAAAATAGAAATAAATAAAGGGAGCACGTACGTGTCATGACTATGCAGAAGATGACCAGGCGCGGGAGAACAACGGGAGACAGGAGCGAAGAAAGACAACGCGAAACGGAAGATGGGCCGTAATGGGCCGAAAGGCTAAATGAAGATTGGGAGTCCCTTTCTATTTGCTGTAGAGTATAAGATACTCCTTGCCTTACGAGACACAGTATGGAAAGAAAGAATATCTTCTGTGTATCCCCTTTTCCTCCTTTGTCTTTGTCTTTCTCTCATTTGTTCTTCTTTATTCGCCCTTTCTGTTCTCGTAACTTGTAAATGACTTGTCTTCTTTGTTGAATCGAGGCATATAGAGTCTTTGTGGGAATATATATCTTGTGTGTATGACATATGGTATCGAGCGAACCATGAGAGAATCCTTGCAATCTCTTGGCCTTGACTGGTAAATATTCCACGGATAAGGGTGGTGATTGCTCTCGCCGATCATTGAAGTCCTAATCTGGGTTCTGGCGCTCGAAGAAGGATTCATCACGGCCCCTGCTAAGAAAAACGCCCAGGTGAGAGAAGTAGTAACAGCGATGGAAGGCTTTGAGGAAAGGGTGATGAAGCAATTAGAAGTTTTGAATATATTGAGAGAGAAGGTTGAGGTAATCGATTCGGTGAAAGAGCGATTAGAAGATTTGGGGGCGCGGTTTGAACTGCAGGTGGAAAGACTAGATCAAGTCCAAACCAAAGTTAATTTGTTGATGGCATCGATAGGCGAGGTACACCAAGAGCAAGTATCTCGGAACTGGAGGGAGGCAGCACCGTCGCAATCTCTGATGGTGCCAGGAAACGGAGTGCTGGGAGCTCCACCAGATTGGGGGGGGGCGCTTGCTTCAGAGACCACCGCCACCGACGCTGTCGCTGCCGCAGGCGGCTATGCTGGCACAGGGGAAGGGTAAAGAAGAAGATACCCATTCACAAGAGGAAACAAATGCCCGGCGAAATTGGATGCCCAAGATGGATTTCCCGACGTTTGATGGCAAGGATGTACGTATTTGGTTGGATAAATGCCTGGCGTTCTTTGATGTATACGAGATACCAGATAACTTCAAGGCTACAGCTGCTACCCTGCATATGGTGGGCAGTGCTGCACATTGGTATCACGCACACAAACTGACAGCAGGCTCTCTCGGATGGGAACAATTCAGTCAGGCAGTTATGAAAGAATTTGAAGTGAATACTCATCGAAACAAGACAAGGGAGTTGCTCCTGCTTCGGCAAAAAGGGACAGTAGAAGACTATAAAAGGAAGTTCGAGCAACTGGTATATCATATCAGATTATTTGATAATACCATGAGTGAGACGATGTTAGTTACTCAATTCATACTGGGGCTGAAAGAGGAGATTAAGGCAGTGGTAGAGATTCATATGCCTGAGAATGTCAGCCAGGCAGCAGCTTATGCTCTTGTACAGGAAGGGATACTGGAAAGAGCATCAAGTGTCAGAAGGGGGTATCAAAAGGGGGGCCAATGGAAGGACCATCTGAATGTTGGAAACAAAGTGGAAGGAAAAACGCCATATGTGTCAGGTGACCTATGGAGGGCAAAACAACTAAGGGAATACAGGAGAATTAATGGACTGTGTTACAGCTGTGGAGAGAAGTATACTCCCTAACATGACTGTCAAAAAAAAGGACAAGCTCAACTTCAAGCCAGAGAAATAGAGCACCACAATGAGGTACTGGAAGATGAAGTGTTGGATCTCCTAGAGACCACTGAAGGTCAGGAAGAGGATGATATCCATATTTCTCTGAATGCATTAACCGGAGAGTTTCACCCAAAGACCTTGAGATTGAGAGCCTTGGTAGGTAACCAAACAATGCTCATGCTTTTAGATTCAGGAAGCTCCCATAGCTTTGTCAGTACTGCTTTAGTACAGAAACTGAGGAGTACACAAAAGCATTTTGATGTTCCCTTACAAGTTAAGGTAGCCAATGGAGACACACTTCAGTGTACAAGTGAAGTACCCAGTTTTGCCTGGTGGATACAAGGGTATACCTTTCAACAAAATATGAAAGTGCTAGCACTTGGAGGTTATGATGCAGTCTTAGGAATGGATTGGTTAGAAGGATGGGGAGAAATGACATGTCATTGGGCTCACAAGTGGGTGAAATTTCAATACCAAGGAAAGATTATTCAGTTGCAAGGAGTCACAGAGATCAACCAATCCGAATTACAAGAAGTATCACCAACACAAGGGCAAAAGCAGACAAAGGTAAATGAAATTTGGGCGGCGAAGAATTGTGGAACCAATCACGACAAAGAATTATGAAGAAGTACTGCGGTTTGTGCAAGAAGTGATACAACAATACAGTGACATCTTCCAAGAGCCAAAGCACTTACCTCCTCATCGGGTGTTCGACCACACTATTCCACTGCAGCCGAACACTACTCCAGTCAATAGCAGACCATACCGATACTCTCCAGCACAGAAAAGTGAGATTGAGAAACAGGTTACCGAGATGATAGAATATGGTCTAGTGAAGCCAAGCATGAGTCCTTTCGCATCACCGGTTTTGTTGGTTCGCAAAAAGGACGGCAGTTGGCGTTTTTGTGTCGATTATAGAAAATTGAATGCATTTACAATCAAGAATAAATTTCCAATTCCGGTAGTGGATGAACTTTTGGATGAAGTAGCAGGCACCACTGTTTTTTCCAAATTGGATTTAAAGGCCGGCTATCACCAAATACGGATGGTTGAACAGGATGAATACAAGACGGCGTTTAAAACACACCATGGGCAATTTCAATTCAGAGTTATGCCATTTGGATTAACAAATGCCCCAGCCACATTTCAATGTTTGATGAATTCCATATTTACGGGATACATAAGGCAATTTGTGTTAGTTTTCATGGACGATATATTGGTTTACAGTCGATCCTTGGACCAACATGTCAAACATCTTGCTACAGTTTTTCAGACATTGCGGCAACATCAGCTCTATGTCAAGAGGAGTAAATGCTCTTTTGCTCAAAGACAATTGGTATATCTTGGGCACATTATTTCAGAAAAAGGAGTAGCTACGGACCCGGAGAAGACGCAAGCCATGTTGCATTGGCCCACTCCTACTTCAGTCACCGAATTGAGAGGTTTTTTAGGATTAACTGGCTATTACAGAAAATTCGTGCAAGGATATGGCATTTTGGCCAAGCCTTTGACAACCTTATTGCAAAAAAATTATTTCACTGGACTCCGGAAGCTCAGACAGCCTTTGAAGCTTTAAAGCAAGCAATGAGCACTACTCCAGTGCTCACATTACCAAATTTTGACCAACCATTTTGCATTGAGACGGATGCGTGCGATACAGGTATTGGTGCGGTCTTACTTGAAAAAGGGCATCCGGTATGTACATATGAGTAAAGCTCTCGGCGTTAACACTCGTAAATTATCTATATATGAGAAGGAATTCCTAGCTATTATGTTGGCTGTTGACAAGTGGAGATCATATTTGTTGAGGGGACCTTTTGTGATTAAGACAGATCACAAAGCCTTGTGTCACTTGGAAGATCAAGTACTTACATCAGAATTACAAAAGAAAGCAATGACAAAACTGGTGGGATTGCAATTCAAGTTTCAATACAAGAAAGGGTTAGACAATAAGGTAGCTGATGCATTGTCCCGAGTTGGACATTTCTTTTCTCTACAAGCAATTTCAATGGGTCAACCGATCTGGCTCCAGGAAGTTCTCAATTCTTATGTGGTGGACACAAGGGCTCAACAGCTCCTTGCTCAATTAGCTATCTCTCAGCCGAATGAAGAAGGATACAGTCTTCAAGATGGACTGATCAGATACCAGGGCAAAATATGGATTGGAGCTAATACAGGCTTGCAGACCAAGATCATCCAGGCGTTTCATGCCACTCCTATCGGTGACCACTCTGGCGTTCAAGCAACATTCCAACGCCTTAAAAGGCTATTTCACTGGAAGGGTCTCAAGCAGGATGTTCAAACCTTTGTACAACAATGTGCTATATGTCAACAGGCCAAGCACGAACAATGCAAATTACCCGGATTACTACACCCATTGCCCATTCCAGAAAATGCATGGCAGGACATTTCAATGGATTTCATTGAGGGGTTGCCAAAGTCCAATGGTTATAATGTGATTCTGGTAGTGGTTGATTGGCTAACAAAATATGCACATTTTATCCCTCTGCGACACCCTTTTACTGCCAACATAGTAGCCAAAGCATTCTTACAAAACATTGTGAAGTTGCATGGAGTTCCAATGTCCATTGTGTCGGACAGAGACAAAATATTTACAAGCCTCTTCTGGAAAGAGTTGTTTAACCTATGGGATACAAAGCTTCAGATGTCCACAGCCTACCATCCCCAAACGGACGGGCAAACGGAACGGGTCAACCAGTGTTTGGAGATGTATCTTCGTTGTTCGATACAAGCAACACCAACTCAATGGTTCCACTGGCTGGCTCTTGCAGAATTCTGGTATAATACAAATTACCACACTGCGTTAGGCTGCTCTCCCTACAAAGCATTGTATGCCACAGAACCAAACTATGGACAATTTCCTTCTCTGTCAACAGACGTACCAACTCAGGCTGAGCAATTGTTGTTGGACAGACAATATCTTACAGACCATCTGAAACAGAATTTGGCAAAAGCCCAGTTGAGAATGAAGAACATGGCGAACAAAGGTCGAACTCCTCGCGAGTTCGCAGTGGGTGAAAAAGTATATCTTAAGTTACAACCATATATTCAATCATCGCCAGAATGCAGACCATATCCCAAACTGTCATTCAAGTATTTTGGACCATATTCAATCATACAAAAGATGGGGCCGGCAGCTTATAAACTGCAACTTCCGGAGGGTAGCTTGATTCACCCCGTGTTCCATGTATCTCAGCTGAAGCAACACATTCCAGATCATTCACCAGTTTTTACTTCCTTACCGGTTCCGGTTGAATTGACAGCTGATGAAGTAGTACCAGAAGAAATTCTAGATCGCAGATTGGTCAAGAAGGGAAATGCCGCACACCTTCAAGTATTGATCAAATGGACTTGATTCCGCTTCACAAGAACATGGGAAGATTATGAGGTGTCATGGAGAGATTTCCTGACGGCTTGACTTGGGGACAAGCTGAAACTCGAGGGCCCGGAAGTGTCATGACTATGCAGAAGATGACCAGGCGCGGGAGAACAACGGGAGACAGGAGCGAAGAAAGACAGCGCGAAACGAAAGATGGGCCGTAATGGGCCGAAAGGCTAAATGATGATTGGGAGTCCCTTTCTATTTGCTGTAGAGTATAAGATACTCCTTGCCTTACGAGACACAGTATGGAAAGAAAGAATATCTTCTGTGTATCCCCTTTTCCTCCTTTGTCTTTGCTGCTCTCGCTGTTCTTGCTGTTCTGCCCCCTTTCTGCTGTTCTCCAGAACTTGTAAACAGACTTGTCTTGCTGTTGAATCGAGGCATATAGTCTTTGTGGGAATATATATCTTGTGTGTATGACAGTACGTAGTATACCTACAAGTTTCAGACGAATCGCCATAACAATATATGCCAATGGGAAGTTGAAAGTTGAAACGTCAACATTTTGGACCGTATTGGATCCGTTCGGACTTCAGAGCGTCAGTGGATGTAAACGTTTTGGTCAAGAAAGGCAGCAGCAAGCGGTTTGATTTGAATTGCTAGTAGTAATTGTCACAAAGCATTCTTGCTTTCTTTGCAAATAACAACATAGATAAATCCCAGGGGTACTTGAGCCAAGAATAGGAGAAAATTTCACTGGCAAGTGACAAAGCAGAATTAATGCTTATTCAATGAATCATACTCCAAAGAGTCAGGTCAAATTACATCATACCACCATGACACCCTATGATGATCAGCAGAGCTATTGAAATGAAACAATCACGAGGACTAACCACCATGAAATCAAGAATGAAAAACAAATTTACTAAAGAATGACCAGAAATCAACAGAAAAGCTTCGCTAAAGACAGAACTATCAGCTTTGCAGGCAGAAACCATCAAACAAACCTGTTTTGTCTCAATGGCTTGTTATTGTTGTGCTGTGCCATCAACTGATTTCAATGGGTTCCTCCTGTGGCTTGTCCTCAGGAGACGTCCTCGTCTCCGAATAGGAGTTCCGGATCTCCTCAATCCTCCTAACCACCTCCTCCATCCGAGGCCGCTGGTCAGGAAGAATGGCAACGCATGCCATTGCAAGCTGGAGCATCTGAACCATCTCATCCTCGATGTTCGGATGCCTTAACAAGTCGACATCGAAAACTTCGGAGGTCCATTCTTCTCGAACCACAGACTGCACCCAACTGGGGAGGTGTTCGATGGAATCCTCACGCCCCGGGGATCTAAGAGGGGCTTTTCCAGTTAGCATCTCAAGGAGAAGTACACCGAAGCTATAGACGTCGGATTTCTGTGTTGGCCTTTTAGTCTCAAGGACCTCTGGTGCACGGTATCCAATGAGCCGCGGAGGAGGATGAGGAGCGGCCATGAGCTGCGCAAGGCCAAACTCGGAGACACAAGCACTGAGTTCCTGCGAAAGAAGGATGTTACTTGACTTGATGTTGCCGTGGGTGAACTTTCCGCCTCCCTCAGCATGAAGATGAGCAATTCCGCGTGCAGCACCCAGAGATATCTTTACTCTCGTCTCCCAGTCCAACGGAGTTCTTCCAGCAGCTTTATTCCCTAAGAATTTATAATCAACCGTAAGTCTGCGATCATGTAATTTCGTTTCATACATGAAACACATAATGAGCAAATACTTCCAGATAATAAGTTGGCAATACAGGTGAAAGGAAAAGAAGTACAGAACCATGGAAATGCTACAAAAGCAAGGCTTGAAAATACAACCCTAAGATCCTGACTGACCAACAAAATTTGTCGTTTCCAGGCGATTCAGAATACATCCGAAACACTTGCAACAAATTGGAGGAAATATAAATAAAAAACAAACTGTATTAGTTATGAAATTACGTTATAAGCATGTCGAAGTTCTACACCCTCCTGTTCTGTTTACACACTTTGCAGGTCAGCAGTCAGCACTATGTTCAAATCACAATCAGTAATGTCTAAACTTGAATCATAGGTTTGTAACACCATGACCAACCACACTACACCTACTTGCACCCACAATTTGTGCAATAAAAATTACTCATGTAAGTGCTGGCAGACTGCAAGTCAATATTGGTGTGACATCTCGCAATAGGTAACGGAAAAGCAAGACTCTATACTCCACTTATTCTTCTGCACACATTGCTGCATCCAGAGAACGCCAGTAGCTCAAAAGCCTAAATATTCTAGCTACAAAAGTAATTCTCTTAGACTGTTCATGGCAACTCCAGGATAGAAGTAGAAATCTAAAAATAATAACCAGCAAATCGGTGAACTTTTTTTATTAAATAATCTTTTTTTAACTTTTATTTTAAAATTAACCTCTGGCGCACTTTATTTTTAAAAATAACGCCTTTGGTCACGCCACCACCCATGGCGTGACCAAACAACACTGTCACGTTAGGGCAAACTCTTATCACGCCATAAGATAAGTCCGCAAAAAAACCTCTTAGGTCACGCCACCACTCATGGCGTGACCAAACAACATTGTCACGCCACCACCCATGGCGTGACAAGAGTTTGCCCAGAAACGGGCTGGTGTGACAATGTTGTTTGGTCACGCCATTGGTGGTGGCGTGACCAAAGAGGTTATTTTTAAAAATAAAGTGCGCCGGAGGTTAACTTTAAAATAAAAGTTAAAAAAAGATGATTTAATAAAAAAAAATTCAAGGATGGTATACTTTGAAATCACCCTGCACTACTTTAATTTATTTTTCTTCAGCAGGATATCAACCAAGGGCCAAAAGGCAGTACATAGGGAATTTAAACATCTAATAATCATCTATTTCAAAAGAAAAAAATGCAATAGCTTGCCGGAAGCAAAGTAACACATGGTTTCATATATATGAAGAGTTTTCTTGATTGTTCACTTCGAGATTTCAAAAGAATCAACATAAGCCAACCTCGCTATGCCAGAAGGCAACTGCCAAATTGAGTATATAGTATTGGTTTCCAACTCATGATTTTAACTAAGCTTCTAAAGACAATGGGATAATAAAAGGTTAGTCTGTGGCATCATTGGTGTTATGAATACTGTGTGTATATTGAAGAGGCCTAATGGACAATATATATAGGGTACAAAGGGACACAAGACTAAACTCTAGAACAATAGGAAATACCACAAATACCCTTATATCCTTAACACCCCCCCACCCCCTCAAATGCAAGGCATATGCAAGCATTTGGAAAGCATTGACACTAAAATAGGGAAAATCCGAAGTCCAAGTCTTAATAATGTCGTCATAGCATGATGAAAAATATGTCGACAAAAGATCTTCTCCCATCCGATGTCGTGCAACAACCCATAAAGCACAAGGTGCGGGAGCAAAGTCGATTGCGGCAACATGACGAAGAAAATGGTGAAACCGACAAAAATAGAGAAAACAAATTGTCAAATCAAGCCGAATAGGAATAAATAGAAGCATGACAGCACAGATCGAAGCCCAAGATGGTGGTGGCGCAATACACAAAAAGCTCAATAAAGATGCAGTGCATAAGAAGCGCAATAGAGATGTAGTGCACAAGAAGCGCAATAGAGATGCAGTGCACAAGAAGCGCGGCGGCCTTAAAAGCTTAGGGCGACGGATCTGCAGCGGCTCAAAGAAAAGAGCAGCGGCTGCTGCCATGCAAAGAAATTCCTATGCTTTTATGACTGACAGTAAATTTGTGGACTCGTATGGCTTAGACGAACTCAAAGATAAAGTTTTACGAACTTGGATGAATCCAGCGGTAGAAACGACAAAAAGAAAGAAAAGCGTAATTAGCAGTAGCAACTAGCAGCAGCAAAGCAATCGCGCTATCCTCTAATAGTAGCAAACTAGACCAGACTAGCAGCCATATCGCTCATCGCATGGCCTAGATAGCAAGCACAGCCGAGCCATCCCAATTAGAAGTCGCACATCTTCCCCGTGCTGCCGCCAGGCCACCCGGTGCATTCTACCTCCAGCGTTGCTTCATCTTCCGGCCGTCGTCCCCTCCCACGATGCGCAAGGGCGCAGGCCACAACTCCGGCTCCGATGGCTCGGATCTTGTCATTGAGGAGGGCGGGGTTCTCCTGCAGCTTCCTATGGGCGTAGGTAAGAAACCCTAACCCTAATCTTAGCTCTGATACCATGTTATGAATGTTGTATGTATATTGAAGAGGCCCAATGGGCAATATATATATGGGTATAAAGGGGCACAAGTCTAAACCCTAGAACAATAGGAAATACCACAAATACCCTTATATCCTTAACAATTGGCACTTGAAGTTTGACTAGCTATGGAACTATCAAAGTACCAGAAAAAAGCTTGAATATGTTAAGGATATAAGGGTATTAGTGGTATTTTCTATTGTATTAGGGTTTAGACTTGTGTCCTTTTGTACCCTGTATATATTGCCCATTGGGCCTCTTTAATATACACACAATATTCATAACATGGTATCAGAGCCGAGTTAGGTTTAGGGCTTAGTGTAGCCGCTGCCGCCTCTAGGCTCTCGTCGTTCTCCGCTGCCGCTGCCCCCGAGAGGAGTTTCTTCGCTCCCGGGGGTGGCCTGCTCGACGACGCCTCATTGCGGGTCTCGCTCGGCCAGCGCTACGGCCTACCTTGATCCGCTCTGCCCCGACAATCGCGACGCCTCCGTTCTCCTGGATCGGGCCGCCGCCTCCAGCTCTGCTTCAACGCGAGGAGGAAGCCAGCAATCTTGGCGTCAATGGCAGGACTCCCAGGACCTCCTCCAGATGGGCAACACGCCACCATCGGCCTGCTCGTCTTCATCACCACCGGATCCGGTGAAGCTCGGCACCACCGTCGCCTCTCTTGCTCTTCCTCGCTGGATCCGACCGTCCTCACATCGCTGATGCCGGATCCGGCGCATCTTGTTGCCTTGTTCCGGAGTCGCCCCCGTTGCCCTCGTGCTCTGCTCGGTGCGACTCTTTCGGCGCGTCTCTCTCGACGGATCCGCCGTCGCTCGTGTCGGGGAGGAGCAGCGATTTTGCCTTTGGCTTGGCCTCCCAGATTTCGCCGCATCTCCTTCAGCTCGGCCTCCCTTGCTCTGCCTCCGCTCCAATCCGGTTGGATTGGTTGTGTTGCAGCGGTGTGCGGTTTTGGTTTGATCGCTTTTCTGCTTGGGAAGGAGCGCAGAGGAGATTGTTGGAGTTTTGATGCTTGATTTGATTGGGTCTTGGGTCTTGAGCCCTCAGGCTGTTGGTGCTTGGTGTCGGTGAACAAGAGTTGCTTTATGGAGTGCTTGCTGATGGTCTTGCTTAAAGCTAAGGAGCTGTGTTGGTGCGATTGTGTTGTTGCTGCTCATTTGTAATGCTAGTTGCTGCTAGTTATGCTAGTATCTACTACTAGTATTCTGCGGGTCCACAAATTTATTGTCAGACATTTTTTCTCTCTCTTCTGTTGCGTCCATCCAAGTAGGGCTGGAAAAAAAGCTCGAGGCTCGCAAGCCTGCTCGGGCTCGTCACGGCTCGGGCTCGTGAATTTTCGAGCCGAGCCGCCTGTCCAACTCGCCAAGCAAACGAGCCGAGCCCGAGCCGGCTCGCTCACCATTTGGCTCGGCCCAGGTAGCCAGGCCCAGGCCCATCGGCGACGCTGCCTGTTGCCTCAAAACCCCAGCCCCGATCCCTTTTCTCCCCCGATTCCCCATCCTGATCCCCTTTCTCCCCCGACTCATCCCCCTCCGTCCACCTCCTCTAGTTCCACCCGCCTCCCTCCCCATCTCCACCTTTGCATGGCCTCCCCCATCTCCATCCGCGCCTCCGCCTCCCCAGCCCACCACGCCTCCATCCACCTCCTCCACCCGCCCCCTCCTCCCTCATCTCCACCTTGCGACGCCTCCATCTCCACCCACCGCCCACCTCCCAGCCCACTCGCCTCCGCCTCCCCATCTCCACCTCATCGCCTCCATCCACCTCCACTGCCTCCTCCCCCATCTCCACCCGCCGCCCACCACGCTGCCGCCAGGCTACTAATCCCAAAATCTCGTTGGTGCAGGCCGGGCTGGTGGCTCAGCCTCAGGCTTCAAGCACCTCCCATGAAGTCCTGCTCCTCATGATCATGACACAGATCTTGGCCAGCGCCGCAATGAGATCTTGGGTTGATCTGCTTGCGCTATGACAAACTCGAGCTTCGGCGATGGATGCTTCTACTGGCGACGGGTGATGGCGGCGAGAGGCGAGCATGCTGAGGAAGTGGAGCACCCTCCCCAACTCCGGCCACTTCCTCTCCTACCGCTCCTACAAGCCCAGCAGTCCCGACCCCGAGGAGGAGGCCGCCCTCGTTGGTCACTGCCTCTGCCGCCATGGCTCGCACGGATTTGGTCCACTAGTCAAGGATGGATTTGGTTGGTGATTGGTGAATGCTCTTTGATTGCGAGGATTGGAATGTCTTGTGATTGAATGAATGCAGATTGTAAAATGTTCATACATGCCAATGTTCATAGCTTGGTGTTGTGCACTTGTGCTTGCTCATCTCGTTTTGAGCTGCCGCCTATTGTGGCTCGCGAGCGCTCACGAGCCGGCTCGAGCCGCCATTTGAGCCGAGCCACTCTCCTGGCTCGTGCTCAAAACGAGCCTAGCCGAGCCTGTTGTTGGAACGAGCTCGAGCGAGCCTGGCTTGGCTCGGCTCGTTTCCAGCCCTACATCCTTGTCTGTGAAATTCTATCTCTGAGTTCGTGTAAGCCATGTGAGTCCATAAATTTATTGTCAGTCATAAAAGCATAGGAATTGTCTTTTGCATGGCGGCGTGGTGCTGTTTTTTCTTGAGCCGCTCTGATCCGTCGCCTAAGCTTTTAAAGGTCAGCCGTGCTTCTTGTGCACTGCGTCTCTATTGTGCTTCCTGTGCACTGCGTCTCTATTGCGCTTCTTGTGCACTGCGCCACCATCGTCTTGGGTTTCGATCTGCACCGCCATGCTTCTATCTATTCCTATTCGGATTGATTTGACAAGTTTTTATCTATTTTTGTCGGTTTCATCATCTTCTTCGTCATGTTGCCGCGATCGACTTTGCTCCCGCACCTTGTGCTTTATGGGTTGTCGCACAACATCGGATGAGAGGAGATCTTTTGTCGACATATTTTCAAAAGCTGCACGCTATGACGACATTGTTAAGACTCAGGCTTCGGATTTTCCCTATTTTAGTGTCAACCATTTCCAAATACAATGCTATTGCATACGTCTTGCATTTGAAGGAGGGGGGGGGGTGTTAAGGATATATGGGTATTAGTGGTATTTTCTATTGTATTAGGGTTGAGACTTGTGTCCCTTTGTACCCTATATATATTGTCCATTGTGCCTCTTCAATATACACACAATATTAAAAAGCTTGAATATTCAATACTTGCTCACCCAGCGGTCTTTAACTATTTGGCAAACATCTAATTCAGTCATCTACGTTTCCAGTTGGACTCGGTTAATAGCTTCAATTGCCGCAAACAAACTAAAAGTTAAAAACAGAATTGTAGCAGGCAATGAAAGGCTTAACAATTCAAATAGATGAGTCGAAATAAAAAAAACATACCATGCAAGGCAGCAGAAAGGCTACCGGGCGGGACATAGTCATACACCAATAGCTTCTCATCCTTGGAGAAATAGTAAGCACGCAATGGAACAACATTCTGGTGCTGGCCTACACTGCCAATTATCTCCATCTGCTGTTCAAAGTCCCTCTTTCCTGCCACCACTTCCTTCAGTCTCTTGACCACCACTGTTATGCCATCTTCAAGCACAGCTTTGTAGGTGGTCCCATAACTTCCTTTTCCGAGGACTTCAGCTGAGGCCCTCAAGAGATCCTCCAAGTCGAAATTATACGAACAACCCTCAAAGAAAACTAATTTATTCCTCTCTGCTTCTTGAACACCGCTGCTGTGCTCTTGCTTGGATTTTTCAGCTCTTCCACCTGCAATAGCCTTTCCTTTGGATGAAGACGAAGCTGTGCCAGACTCTGCGTCTTTCTTTCTTTTGAAGATGCATATCAAGAGTATGATAATCAAAATCAACAATAATACCCCTCCTCCAGCAGCTATTGCAATTATGACACCAATGCTTAGCCTTTTCCAAAAGCTTTTCTTGGCCTTTTGGGGTGATGGTGATATCGGAGAAGGAGGCGGCGTGGTTCCTGGACATGGTTCCAATGGAAATCCGCATAGAAAAGCATTCCCCAAGAAAGAACTGGCTGGGAACTTCTGCAGGGAAGGCGGTATGGGCCCACTCAGGTTATTGTTGCCCAAATTCAAATGTCTCAATTTGGGGAGGTGAAGGTCAGGGATGGCTCCAGAAAGAGAATTGTTCTGGAGAAGCAATGCAGTAAGTTGAGTGATATTTTGTAGTTTCAATGGGATTTCTCCATCGAATGAGTTGTACGACAGGTCTAGGAATGTTAAATTGGAAGATAGTGAGGTTGGTATTATTCCAGACAAGTTGTTGTGCTGAAGGTAAAGAGAATGCAGTGAAGGAATGGATGCTACATCCGGGGGGAGGCCAATAGTAAGACGATTGGATCTAAGGCTCAACACCTCTAGGGCATCAAGCTTGCCAAGTGTGTCCAAGGGGATAGGACCAAAGAGTCCTACTGCAGGTAGCCGCAGTGTACGCACACGCTTCCCATCAGGTGTGCATGTAACCCCAACCCAAGATGTGCAGACTTGGGTTGTGAGAGTCCAGTTGAGCTTTCTGCCATGGGGCAGAGATGCAGCAAATGCAAGAAGGGCCTGCTTGTCAGAGTTCAGGTCAGCACCTCTGGCCCAAGGAAGGTGCGGAAAGAAAAGAGCAGCAGAAAGAAAAGCTATGAGCATAAGATGTTGCATTGTTAGGGTTGGATGGAAGAACAATGATAACCAGAATTGTAATCAAAGAGTCCCCATCAGTGCTTCACACCTGCCACATAAAACGGAAATAGAAGTCAAGAGTAAGTGAGAGTTGTTCATAACATTGAGAGTCAAGACCATAGTATAAATGTTCTGTTTTTTTAAGTGGAAAAAAATAAAAGACATGCAAGGGATTTTGGATAAGAAACATAGAACATAAAAGAAAAGGCAAAAGAGAAGTAACTAATCACCTAACTTAAAAATATATGTTGGAGAAATCTTGAAAAAGGCAACAGATAATTAACTCTATCCTTCTGTCATTACAATGTTCTATAAAGGACCCAAGCACGCATAACCACCAAGAGGATTGTGAAATTGAATGGAAGAAAATTGCTTTGGTCCATTAACAGCTTACAGCTTACAACTTACAAGAAGCATTTCCACCTTTCATGTTTTTCAAACCAGGGTCTGGTTTTAGATAGTTGAATATCAGACTCCTGGTCCTGCTAAAGAAAATATGTTTACCAGAATGGCATCTATTGTGAGACTAATAGGATTTGACACAACTTATGTAGAGGCAATGTATCAGCTCCAATGACAACAGGGAGAGTAGCTTGCACAAAGAGTAAAATGCAGATTTCTTTGGAAATTCCAACTGTATTTGAAGAATGAAGAGTCCCTGCACCCTAAGCTATCTCTCAGCATAATGAGCAACCAACTTTGCACCATAATTGATTCTCATTATTGACATATAAAGCTGGTGTAAGCTCATTCTTGGAATAAAGCACAGATTCAAGACAAAGTGCTGCGCCCTATTGATATGTGCAGTGAACCATTACATTTCTCAACTGCTACATAGCAAACCCCCCTCCCAAAGGAAACACTAAAAAGAATGACCCCTCTTGTCTTTTCTTTAGTCTCAACCAAAAGACCCACACCCAAACTAATCTGTGCCGGTTTATCTTGAGCTTTTCTGAAATGGGGCAGTTGGGATCATGTGCCATATACATATCTTCTACAAAGCAGCCATCACTCTTTAGCCTTTTCTGTAAAGGATAACTCCATTGTCTTAACAAAATAGCCACCGCGCCTAAACAATGCGCTTAGTCATAACCAGAAATGACACAAGGATAGTGACAAGACACTGTTCCAATAGGACTTTTATAATTTCTGAAGGGAAGGCATAGCACACTGGTGAACTCCATTGCACAGATGTAACTTGCACAAAAGCTACACTACAGAGCAGCTACCTAGACTCAATTACTACATCTAATGCAGTTGTTTTCCGAAGGACCAAGTGCTTTGGAAAAAAAGGTAACAGCATGAAACCAGAAGTCCAGCACATAAAGCAGGTGGTCTCAGATGCAAGAAACCAAAGGGGAGAAGAAAAGATGAGGGTTTTGGAGGCAGGGTGGGGCTCTGCTCATTAATGGGTGCGATCATGGGCCGCAGCACGGCGCACCCTGGCACAATGCGAGACCAAGACATCTCACGTTTCACACCATAGGGCAAATGTGCAAAGCAAAAGCTATCACTGTTTCAAACTCCATACAACAGTTGCAACAGTGGAAGTGTAGTACCTTTCTTGCAACAGTGGAAGTGTAGTATAAGAGTTCATGCTTTCATGTTCACCAAGTGCATCAAATTTGGGAATCGCACAAGTAAAATCTATTGCTTGCACATATCTGACCTACTGTTTATTTTACAGTTCCAAGTTTTTATAAGTGCAGCAACGGTCAGTGGAAGGACTAAATAACTATCACATCTAGAGGTGGAAGCTAATAAAGCCAATAATTAATCACAATATCACACTAGAGAATAAAGAGCTAAAAATGGCAATAATTAATCACAGTATAACACTAGAGAGCGTTGAACTCCTCAAACACTAAGAAAAGGACGATACCCATGCATTCTCTTTTTCTTTTTCTTCTAAAGAAAAAAGAGCGCATCAAACAACCAACCAGCCATATTTTACGAAAAAGTGATTTGCTGCACCAGAAATGACAGGAACAAACTACATTATACTCAAGCATCATATTTTGCGCCCCCCCAAAACAAATCGTTTTTACAGTAAGCACTAAGCAGTAAAACAGTGAATTACGCCATACCTCGCAAAAATCCATCCCAAGTTCCAATCTTGCAACCAGAGCTGAACTCCACTCGCGCCATGCTCCTCCCCATGGAAATCTAACACTCAAAAGAACCAACACAAACGCCCCCCGGGAAGAGAATTCCGACCTTTGAGGCCGCACAAATCAAGAATCTGCCCCCTCCAAGGCGCCGCCGCTCGCTTCTGGGTCGAGCCTCTCCGTCGCCAACCAGGGCCAGAGCGCCGAATCACGCGGGTCCGTGCCAAGAATCGCTCCAAGAAACAGCCCGATCCGTCCTGGAAACGGCCCGCATTCCGCCGCGCGCCACCACCGGAGACTGCGCCGGCCGACGGCCACCACCTCCTGCCCCTCCTGGCCAACGAGCACCCCCCGACCCTGATCAGCTGAGCTCTCTCCCTCCCCGCCTCCCTCTCTGTGGAAGTGCGAGTGTGATGCCCCGGGAGAAGTGTGCGGGCCGCGGGCGGGTGCTCGTCTGTGTGCAAGCTCGCTGTGCATTTAAGAGAAGTGTGCGCGTGCCGCGTGGCGTGTGAATGAATTGTTATGGGTTTTAGCTCGTAAATGACGGATTTGCCCCTGAACGTGGCCGCCGTGGGCGAGCCGGCGAGGTTTTTTTTTATAGAGAATGTTGGCAATTTATTGACTATAAAACATCGTTATAAAGAGTCTCTCGGATATATTTTGGTACATCCTTATAAATAAAAGAGTTAACAGAATGCTCACAAGATCTAGCCAGAATGTGCTGTCACATTCACCACACGACTAACATGTCGAAAAACAACTGAGGAAAAGTCATCTGTCATTGACTTGATATCAGAGATAACCGTCCTAACAGAGGACCGATCCCGTCTCGACAAATTCAACTGTTGCACCACAGACAAACAATCAGAAGTAAGGATGACATTTTGATATCCTTCATCATGGGCGAGGGTTGTTGCACGATGAAACGCCAATGCTTCTGTTAACTCCGGCGTAGTAATCCTATCAAGGCGTTCGCTGCAGGCAGCTAAGCATTCACCAATATGGTTTCGGACTACCACGCCAACCCTCATCTGACGAGAAGAAGCAAATAGTCCTGCATTGATATTAATAAGGATCGTACCTGCCGGCGACGGAGTCCATTTAGGGACTGAAAGCAAAGACTCACACCTATGACTTGGATCCAAATTGAAAATATGCAACACTATCAACTCAACATAAGCTTTTATTTTCGCAACCACCCTTCGAGGATGCAACAAGCCTTCATTGTTTCATGCATCATTACGGACCTCTCAAATATACCACAGAGTAACAGCAAGAACCGTTGCCTTCCGACCCGAGTAATGTCCCAGAAAATCGAACAGACACTGTTTTGCACAATTCAACGTCTTGCGGTAGAGATGAAATCCATACTCCAATTTCACTTCATGTCAAACTTCACGAGCAAACTAGCAAAATAGGAATGAATGTTCGATACGCTCCTCCCTCCCACAGAAGACACATGTATCATTCACTGGGATATGCCTCCGTTTCAGCTGGAAACCACACGGTAGGCAGTCATGTGCGAAGCACCACAATAGAATTTTCATCTTGTTCGGTGCCTTTATAGCCCATAATGACTTCCAATGTTTTTCATCCGTGCCGTGCGCTAAGAAGAGACCACTCCCAGAGTTGCTTCAAGAGGAATAAAAGGCATTTATCCGAGCTAAAAAAATATACAGAACGGGCCGTGTAAGATCCATATCTTGTATGTGGCCATGAAGCAAAATCCTCACTGCCTTGCCTACTAATGGGCACCTAGATAATCTGATCAGCAACCACTTTAGGGAAGATAGAACAAACTAGGTCAACATCCCAAGAACCATGCTCCTTTTGTATAAGAAAATCAACTATTTGATCCGTAGGTAGGGGCATCAGTGGTTGAACCAGATTAGGTGTGCTGTCAGGAATCCAGTTATCAGATAAGATTTTAATACTTTTACCATTGCCGACTTCCCATCGTACACCCTTCCGCAACAATTCCTTCCCAAAGCAGATACTCCTCCAAGTATAAGAAGAAGATCTTGGACGAGGGGCATCCCAAAAATCACAACTAGGAAAGTAACGACCCTTCAACACCTTAGCACAAAGCGACTCTAGCTCCGTCATTAGCCGCCAGCCCTGACGACCTAACATGACTTGATTGAAGAGCACAAGATCACGAAAGCCCATGCCGCCCAAAGCTTTATATGTAGACAGCCAGTCCCATGATCGTCAATGCATTTCCTTTTTGCCGTTTTCAACACCCCACCAGTGATTAGCGATGGAGGTTTTCATTTTCTCACATGTCGAGACTGGCAGCTGGAAACAACTCATAACATAAGTTGGAATAGCCTGGATCACGGATTGTAACATGACTACTTTCCCTCGCCCGTGACAACAGTCAATCAGTCCATCCATTGATTCGCTTCCACACTCTATCAGGCAAGAAATGAAAATAACTCGTTGGTGATCGACTCACTTCAGTCGACATCCCAAGGTAGGAATCTGGAGGGCTTCATTATGAACATCCAGTCGAGCCATGACTCCTTGTTTGATACCATCGTTGTAATGCAAGCCAAGGAAAATAGAGAATTTCTCTAAATTAACTTTCTGACCATAACCTTCACAGTACAAATGAAGTGTGTGATGAACCCTAAGGTTCTATTTGTTGGCCCGACCTTCGATGAGAAACGATAAGTCCGAGGCGTCGCTCAACCCTCACGATCCTGACTACGAACACGCAAGGCTCGAAACCACGAATCGCTGAATCGATCGACTAGTCGTTATCAACCGTGCACGAATACCGTTGACTGACCACGAAGGTCGATTCCTGCATACACCGAAGAAGCACGCAAGAACAAGATAATAAGCAATCTGAAATTGCAAATAGGATTGAAAGATTTAATTGAATTGGGATTCTGAATAAGGATCTTGATTGGGTGGTCTCGTCGACACACGCAAAAGATACAAGTTGCAGCGTAGGCAAACTAAACTTAAACAAAATCCCAGGAAAACTAAAGGGGTACGGCCTCCTTAAATAGGAAACGAGGAGTCACAAAACTAATGAACTAGCGAGGTGGTACTAACGGTCGCGGGTTACTGTTCACGTGAACAGTAACCGCGCCCTGGGGTGGGCCGTCGGCAGATGGGCCAAGTTTCAGTATGATTACAAAGCCTGGTTGGCCCAAACAAGTGATATGACGCCTTCTTTTGATGATTACGATCAGTTCAGAAGGAGTTTGGAGGTGAGGCCAGATCCGTTAGAAAGAGGACGAAATCATCTTTCCATCAAGTACTCGTGGACCTCCAACGGACGTCGTATGTGAAAGTTATGGGCGTTTGAAGTCAGTGCTGTCAGGCTGATTCCGAATCGATCCGCTCAAATCAGTATCCAATTTTGAACTCTGATTGGCACATGCAAGAGCACCATGGCATGTAAACATAGTACCATGGCATGTGGACGAGACGTAGCACCATGGCATGTAGACGAAGCGATCCAATTGGGTAATATGGTGTTGCAAGAGCGAAAGTCCTATTGGAGAGGATGTTGTTGAAGTAGAGGATGCAATGCGGTCGAAGCGAAGGTTGCATCCTTAGGGTCGATGTCCTCATCATCCTCCCTTTCTTGAATTTGAGTCGTCCTCGACTCATTTGTTTTCTCCAAGTCATCACTCTCCTACAAAAGGTTAGTAGCAACAGGAGGCAAAGAAACATGCACTTCTTCTAATGGACACGGAGTTTCTTTACAAAGCATAGTATGACATTCAGATTCATGTTTTTCCATATCAATGCAATCAATTTTTGTAGCTAACATAACAGGAGCTTTCAATTTAATTTCACTTGGAGCTATAATCTTTTGATCAACTTGTGTCTTCTCCTTACTTGTTCTCGTAGTTCTTTCTAATTCATCCTTTAATATAGCAGTAGGAGACATTGGAAGCAAAGTGATTTTCTTTTCTTTATATGTGAAAGTATAATGATTAGATCTACCATGATGTTCAGTATATCTATCATATTGCCAAGGTCGACCTAATAATAATGAGCATGCTTGCATGGGTACGACATCACAATCAACATAATCATGATATGATCCAATAGAAAATTGTACGCGCACAAGTTTAGTTACCTTCAACTTACCACAAGAATTTAGCCATTGGATGTAGTAAGGATGAGGGTGTTGTGTTGTGGTCAAGCCAAGCTTCTCGACCATGTCTATGCTAGCAAGGTTGTTGCAACTCCCGCCATCAATGATGACTCTACATGAATGTTCCTTGATGACGAACTTGGATTGAAACAAAATGTGGCGTTGATTTTGTTCAGCAAGTTCCATTTGAGCACTTAGCACACGCTGAACAACTAGGCTTTGGTACATGTCAGATGCCTCATGGTTTATATGTTCTTCCTCGGTTTCATCACTGCATTGTTAGTTGCAACCAACACATGTTCTTCCTCAATATCGCTAGTCAAGTGTACTCACCATTGTCCTTGATAAGCAAAGCTCACGACTTGGGCAATCGCGCATCAAGTGCCCAAATCCTTTGCAACATGACATTGCACATCTCTAGATCGCCTTGTAGAAGCAAATGAAGAAGCACTTTTGTAGGGCTTGTACTTTTATGGTTTGCTTGCATCGAGGATATGTATAGGAGTTGAAGCGGCGGCAGGGGTGCACAGTCGAAGTGGAGGAGGATGCCATGTGATGTTCTTTGCCTTGGCCGACACATAAACGTTCCTCCAATATTGCCCCTAGAGCGAGATTGTCGACCTGCAGACTTCTCTCTCAAATTTGCAAGCAAGATGGAATAAGCGGTTGATAGAATCATATTCTTTATAGTCTAAAATGTCACGAATTTCACGGTTTAACCCTCCCAAAAATCTAGCCATCTTAGCATCCTCGCTTTCTTCTAAACCACAACGCAACAAACCAGGTTTGCAATTCTTGATAATAGTCTTCACGAACTACTACCTGTCTTAAGCGTTGTAATTTATTAAGCAAATCACGTGAATAATATGAAGGTACAAACCTCGCCTTATTGCTCTTTTCAAAGCATTCCATGTTCTAGGTATGTTCTGATGAGTACGACCATATTCACTCCACCAAATAGATGCAAAATCTGTGAACTCACTAGTAGCAGCCCTAACCTTTTTATTGTCAGGAAATTCATGGCATGCAAATTTTTGGTCCACAACTAACTCCCATGTGAGATAAGCATCAGGATCATATTTACCAGCAAAAGGAGGTATAGTGAATTTAATTTTACCAAGTGAATCATTATGGTCACGTACCTCACGTGGTGGCTCTCTTCGCATACCTTGTCGATTAAAACGTCGTTGTCGGTGATCACGATCATTAATGGGATTGAAATCACCATCGGACCCCGTATCAGCAACATATAGGTTCGCTTCATCTTCTACCTCATCGCCCATGAGCGAGCAACGGATGGGTTACTGCGCCTTGATCGTGCAATGCCGATGCAATGGGCGGCAACAGAAGGTGGAGCTCTCTCTAGCTGCTCCACACGTGTAGCCAACGCAGCAAGTTCGTCAGTGGTGCGATCTAGAATCAACTCCATACGCCCTGAATGTTGATCTAGCATGCGAGAAAAGCGCCGCATGATTTCTTTTGTGCGAGGACTGAGCGGTGCATCTTCCTCATTGTTGTGCCTGCTATGCTCCCCTTGTGACGATAAACCTGCCATTGTTAGTTTCAAAGCAAAGAACAAATCGCAGTGTATATGTCTCTATCAACTACAAGGTTCTGGAGGCTCAAACAAGTCACTCACACTCAAGCTTATACCCAGTTCTTACAAGTTCTTACTAATGCAAAGAAGGAAGTGGTACAACCGGTGGTCGGTTCGTGATACTCTCACTTGCGATCATTAACGATTATGAGGAACGACACTCTTGAGTTAGTAGGTAGTGGAGCTCGGAAGGCTAGTATGTAGCAAAGGAATAGCAATTATTCAATTCAGTATGCAAAGTTGAAAAATAGTTCAAAGTACTAGTCACAAGTGCTGGTCCTAGTCTAAACCAAGCCTAGCTAGGGCAACTCGCAAGAACGACTAGTAGTAACAGCGGAAGACCAAACTGAACAAAGAGGTAGCACTGATTTTTTTTTTTCTTCTTGCTTCTGTTTTTTTTTCCACTTTTTTTTTCTCAGAAACCTACTGAGAACCGGAAGCAGTGCCTTTTTTAATCTCGGTTGCTACAGTAACCGAATATACTGTAGCATTTTTTTTTTCTATTTCTTTTCCTTCTTCTTCTTTTTTTTCCTCCTTTTTCCTTTTCCAAAGCTACCAAGCTGACAGCACTTTTTCTTTCTTCTTTTGTTTTAAGCCTCAAGTGCTCCTGACGTGAAACCGAAACCAAAAAAAAAAGGACTTGGCTCTCCCGTGACGTGAGGCTCTGTTGTGTGTCCTTAAAAAAACTGATTTAATAAAGAAGGAATCTTTAGCTCTTGACTTCTGTGACTTTCGGCCAGCACAGAATTGATGAGATTGCGGCTTTGCGTCCGAGGAATCGTCGCGTGCTGAGTGCTCCTCGCTGCCGCGTGCGCCAAGTCGTCACGTGCGCCGCCGGCTGGCGAGGAAAGGCTGCACGGTCACGCAGCCAGGCAGAGGGGCGCGCTCAACACGGTGGCGAGCCGGCTGCGACGATCTGGTCGACGACGACAAGCAGCGCGTACGACAGAGGCCGAAAACCGATTTGCTATTTTTTTTCTTCGAAAAACAGACTAGACGATTTGTAAGAGACCCCAAACTAGACCAATCTAGATAGGAAACTAGCACTACGACTCGACGATGCAACGATAATTCAACAACGCAAACTAAAAAGAAAAAATTGCGAAGGCACAAATTGGCTGGGACGATGAACTAAACCTAATTCTTGATTTTCGGCTATATGGACTATAGGAAAAAAAATTTCTCACCGATGAACTGAAGCTCTGATACCACCTGATGAACCCTAAGGTTCTATTTGTTGGCCCGATCTTTCGATGAGAAACGATAAGTCCGGTAGGCGTCGCTCAACCCTCACGATCCTGGCTACGAACACGCAAGGCTCGAAACCACGCAATCGCTGAACTGATCGACTAGTCGTTATCAACCGTGCACGAATACGGTTGACTCGACCACGAAGGTCGATTCACGCATACACCAAGAAGCACGCAAGAACAAGATAATAAGCAATCTGAAATTGCAAATAGGATTGAAAGATTTAATTGAATTGGGATTCGAATAAGGATCTTGATTGGGTGGTCTCGCCGACACACATAAAAGATACAAGTTGCGGCGTGAGGCAAACTAAACTTAAACAAAATCCCAGGAAAACTAAAGGGGTGCGGCCTCCTTAAATAGGAAACGAGGAGTCACAAAACTAATGAACTAGCACGGTGGTACTAACGGTCCCGGGTTACTGTTCACGTGAACAGTAACCGCGCCCTGGGTGGGCTTTGTCGGCGAGATGGGCCAAGTTTCAAGATATGATTACAAAGCATGGTTGGCCCAAACAAGTGATATGACGCCTTCTTTTGATGATTACGATCAGTTCAGAAGGAGTTTGGAGGTGAGGCCAGATCCGTTAAAAGAGGACGAAATCATCTTTCCATCAAGTACTCGTGGACCTCCAACGGACGTCGTATGTGAAAGTTATGGGCGTTTGAAGTCAGTCTGTCGAGCTGATTCGAATCGATCCGCTCAAATCAGTATCCAAATTGAACTCTGATTGGCACATGCAAGAGCACCATGGCATGTAAACATAGTACCATGGCATGTGGGCGAGACGTAGCACCATGGCATGTAGACGTAGCGCGATCCAATTGGGTAATATGGTGTTGCAGTAGCCGAAAGTCCTATTGGAGAGGATGTTGTTGAAGTAGAGGATGCAATGCAGCAGGTCGAAGCAGTGGTTGCATCCTTAGGGTCGATGTCCTCATCAGTGTGGCTTTCAATGCATCAACACTCTTTGCATCATTCCGAGCAAACAAAATACTGTTGTCTGCAAATAAAAGATGTGATATGGGGGGCCGAGCCGACCGTTTCGAATACCGTGTAGCTCACCACGACCCTCCTTGTGTTGCAATAGACAAGACAGACCTTCAGTGCACAACAGAAACAAATAGAGACTAATAGGGTGCCCCTGCCTAATACCCCTGGATGGGACCACATGCATAGTCAGCTCACCATTAACCCAGACAGCATATCGAATAGACGTAACACACCGCATGATAGAATTGATCCAAGCAGGAGCAAAACCCAGCCTATTTAGACAGCCATGTAGATAATTCCACTCTACATGATCATGACACTACAAGAAATCTGCTGAACGGTGACAATCAGAATTCGTCACGGATCTGTGTTTTTTTTTGTCACAGTATAGGATCTGTGACGCTCCCATGACGAAAAATCGATCGTCACCTATAGTGCGTCGCTAATTGGTTTCTATGACGAAATAGCGAAATCATCACAGACTTAGTGACGAAACCATTGTCGTCACAAATTTTATGACGCCGCCACGTTAGATTCTTATTGTCATTGGTAGCCTGGTCGGGCCACACGGGATATGACGTGGCTGTTGGTTTGTGACGATGTCTACCGTCATAATGTGAGTTAGGCCCATGTAAATTTTTGTCATAATTTCTACAAGGCCTATTTTGATTCCATCGTGCGCTGAGTCAATTTGTGGTCGTAGGCCATTTTGTAGGCCCAACTTATTTTAGGTTAGCCCAAATTGCAGGCCCAACTAAACGCAGGAATTGCATGGAACATACCACTTAAAACAGTACGAGATATCACCTTTTTAAAAGAAACTTTGCATAAACATCTACTACTACATCCAAAGAAGATGAAACGTAATATCCGAGTATCTCGAGACAAAGATACTTAAACACTGAACAAAACGTTTCATACTTCAAAATTCAGCTAAGACACCACTGGTTTCACTCTGCAAACAAATCACGTCATGTCAGATCTTCACTTATTTCCCTTCTTTGGTGCCCCGTGACATTGGAAAGTAGATTAACATCAGCCAAATCGAAAATGAACCTATGAGTGTAAAATTAATGTTTTGCAATGCTTACGCTGCAGTTTGAGAAGGAGCTGCTGGTTCCCTTGGGCCCTGTTTGCATAACGTGTAGAAGATTAAACCGCATGAACAATCTCGTGACAAAATCACAGACTAACCCACCATCCGTATAAAAGATGCTAAAGCATCTAACTTAACTAACTTGCATTAAACCGCTACAATTCAATAACACCCTAGCTAATGACCATAACATATATGAGCATCAACAAACAACTAAGTTAATATATCCACCCATTTTTACAATCTAACTATTAAATCCACATTTCATGTTTAATTGTGAGGCAAGTGCTAATTAGGACTCATGCATCAGTTGCAGCCCAAGAAGAAACTAATTTTGAAAACATAAAACATATCACCTGAGCTAACCTCTCCTCCCTCCTGGCAATCTTCCTTTCACGGCTTGCCTTGCTCTTGGTACGCTTGGCCTCAAACTGATCAGAAAGTGTCTTCCCTCTTGCCTTCTCCCAAAAAACATGAGATAACTCTCCTAGTGCTTATGCATCTCCCAAAAAAAGAACAATAGAGCAGCATCAATACAAAAATATACAAATATTCCAAGGTGAACATGTTATTATTCCCAACAAGAATCTCTACTCTTAACAGGTAATAACGTGTATTATAACAGCATTAAATGACATGACACACATCCTCAGCACAACAGGACGGATTGGCCGTCCTTAACGAAACTTTTCACGCACAGTAACAACCTCAAATCAAATGTGGCACACCAGGCCCTACCAACTAGGATCAATCTAATGTTACCGCAAACACAACCAAGGTCCAAAACAAAATGAGCCCATACAAGGTGTCAACAACTAACTCCTCAAGTGCAATTTCTTAATTTTTCTCCGAAATAACAAACGGCCCTAACAAGTAACACAATCTAATTACACTAGAAAATTGAATCAAATAAGTGTTTCAACCCTAGCCTGCGCACAACACAACAACGAAATCACCGTATACTACAGTATCATACGCAGCAGATATCAAAACTACTCACGCTAACTAACCAAAAAAATCTTCTTAGAATCGACATAGGAACAAGTTTAGAACAGCAATATCGCACATATCAGCACCAGAGCGACAGATCTGAAGGTAGCGCGCGCAGCATATGGAACTCTTGAGATACGACGCAAAGATAGGAGGGAGAGGGGGTTCTCACGGGAGTTGGCCATGGAGATCTCATTGACCTCATTGGAATCGAGCCAGACCTTGCCCTTGCTGCACTTGAGCACGCTCAAGGCGAGCCACTTCTGCAGCTTCAGGGAAACCATCTCCGCCGCCACCTCTCGGCTTCCTCCCCTCCCCTCCCTACCTGTGCTGCGAGTGTGTGGTGGTGGTGGAGGCGCGGGGGGTGCAAGGGTTTGCTGGGTGCGGCACGGGCAGATTTTATAGCTAGGGGCGCTAGGGTTTCGCGGTGGCCTTCTTGGGCCTTCCGTGTTTTGCGTGCTCACGGGCTCAGTTTCCTGGGCCTCCATGTTCCAAAATTTCTTTGGTTCCTTTTACTTTATGGCCCGATTGGTATGCGGCACCAGATGGCTCTAGCGAGGGGAAGTGTGTAACAGTGGACATATGACGTGGAAAATTGCTCAGTGCAAGTGCGAGATGGTGCGATGGTGCGATCTTTGTTGCGAACTTCGCGATGCAACAGTCCCGCTTCAAGCTTACAGGAGCGCTTTTTATTTGCGTGTGCCACATTACATTTTGCACCACTTCCTGACATGTGGGTCCCACTTCTATGCGTCCACGGTGGCAACAAACCAGCTTGTCACCTGTGTAACTTTATCAAAAAAAAAACCTCCAAGAGGATTATGACGATATGAGATTGTTACCTGTGTAACTATGACAAAGCAATGGCATCACAATGCCAAACGCCCTGTTTATGACAATTTGAGGTTTGGGAGTTAGTGACGATTTTGACATTTTTCGTCACTACAAGTAGGGTCTCAGCCCCGGAATGCTCTTTATGACGCTGCTGCTGAAAAACGTCATAGAATATGGGCAGATAATGACGATTTACCTAGTTGTCATAGAAATTTTGTTATAGTTTAGCAGATTTCTTGTAGTGTCATACGCCTTCATCATATCAATCTTCAAAGCAAAATACGACCTCTTCGATTACTGTCTTCGTATGGTGTGTAAACATTCGTAAGCGATAGGAGCATTATCAGCAATAAGCCTTCTAGGGACAAAAGCACTCTGATACTCGGACACAATCGCAGGCAGAAAAACTTTCAGTCTGTTAGCCAAAACCTTCGAAGCAATCTTATAGATCACATTGCACAAACAGATGGGATGGAAATTTTTTAGATGTTCAGGCTTCGAAACCTTCGGGATATGCACAATAACTGAATCGCAGAAACCCTTTGGTATAACCATGCCCTCTAGAAAGCTTCTGACAGCATGCCAAATTTCATCATGAAAAAAACCCCAATGGGTTTGATAGAAAAGTGCCAAGAAGCCGTCCAGACCCAGCGCTTTCGTAGGCCCCATCTGGAACATAGCAGCCTTGATCTCATCATCTGTATGAGGTTTACACAACTCGGTATTTACCTCATCATCCACTCTATGAGGGATAGCCTCAAGAACTGCATCCATCGCATCACACGGTTTAGAGGAAAAGAGGTCTTCATAAAAACTCTGAACCATACCTTTAATGCCATCTTGATTTTCACATCTAGAGCCATCTTCCCGAACAAGGGCCATGATTTTATTTGTGTACCTCCTCGCTAAGGCCCTCGCATGGAAAAAGGCAGTATTCCAGTCTCCCTCCCTGAGCCAGTCCACTCGAGATCGTTGCCTTGCCATAATTTCCTCCCTTTCAAAGAGCTCGTAGAGACGGCATTCAACCACACGTTCCTCTTGGATCACGGCATCAGTCACATGCGCCAAGCGCAAAGACTTGATACGTCGCTCAAGCTTTTGTATCTCCTTGCGCACCAAACTAAATGACACTTTGCTCCATCGGCCAAGAGACCCAGCTAGCTGGTGCAGATTCGGCCAAGTAGACTGTAGCGAACGGGTGCCATTGCTGCTTTCTACCCAAGGCTGCTCCATCACCTCCTTATAATCCGGTGCACACGGCCACATAGCCTCAAAACGGAAACCCTGCTGCACCATAGGGCGCTTAACCACCCCACTTGGAGGATAAGGAGATGGAGATAGCAAAATGATCAGACGTTGACGTTATGACGTTCTCCACATGGCAATCCTCAAACAAATGAGAAAACTCACCATTTGCTATTGCCCGATCAAGCTAAATCTTAATATTAGAATCATCATCTTGCTTATTCATCCACGTGAATTTTGGTCCTGAAAAACCCAGATCGATAAGCCCACAATCATCTAAGCAATCACGAAACATGGCCATCTGAGAATCAGACCTATCTCTAAAACCCAAGTATTCCTCATAGCAAAGGGACTCATTGAAATCGCCACAACAAATCCAAGGACCATTCCACTGTGAATGCATGAACCTGAAAAAATCCCGAAATTCGTGCCCATGTCCTCTTCGAGGTTCACCATAAACAAAGGTAGCACGTCATGTTGCACTAGACTCCATTGACACAAGTACATCGATACAATGAGAATTAAAATCTTTCAAGGAGATCGTATATGGCTGCATCCAAAATAGTGCAAGTCCGCCACTGAGGCCTACACAACTGACTGCAAAACAACTCGAGTAACCCAAAGACTACATGAAGTTCCGAACGTTATTATCCCTCGTATTAGTTTTAGACAAGAAGAGGAGGGCTGGACAGTAAGTCTTCACTAACCAGCGAAGTTCGCCAACTGTCGAGTCCGTCCTCAAACCTCGACAGTTCCAACACAAGAGACTTATTGCGTGTGGTGGGGCTGTACCACAGCCGCCATCGGATCTACCGATCAAGATGAAGTTCTGTCGAGTCCTTTTTGAGTTTCTTGATGGGGTCACAACTTTCCTCCTCACCGACAGAACCAGGCTGCTTCGTGACTCCCAAGGTCGAGATTGTACCTTTCTGCACCACTGTAAGAGCCAAAGATACTCCCCCCTCAACAGCAGGAGCGAGAGTAGAAGAGTCCTTATGCCCATACTCCTTGTGTTGTTTGTTCTTAAACCCCACAAGCAGGAGCGAGAGTAGAAGAGTCCTTATGCCCATACTCCTTGTATTGTTTGCGCTTAAACCCCACAATATTCTTCTTGTACAACTGAACATGGGAGAGATCCATCCCAACAACAGAACTTGTACGATTCATCACATTAACAGGTGTTGAAACCAGGCTATTAGAAGCACCCTGGCCATAAGTCTTGATCGGCGACGTGTCCTTGTCCAGGTCAACATGCACACTAGCTTTCTTGTAGTCAGCGACCCCAGCTTTTGTTGGCATTGATTTCTGCCTAAACCCATCTCGATTAAAGGACCCATTGCTTCAGGCTTCAAAGGTTGCCGCATCAATAAATCCCAGAATCTTCTTCCTCTTGTTTGCTTTAGGCGCCCTTATGTTGTTATCGTAAGGACGAAGGCCGTTTGCATCCCTAGCTGCAAGATTCTCACATTCCAATTTAGAATGACCCATAACACCACAAGAAAAATGGAAGAATGGAAGTTTCTCATACTGAATCTTGTACCACTCATCTGGTCCTCTACGAGCCGATTGGATCAGAACTCCTCTCCGTAAGGGTTTTTCCACTAGAATTGCAACCCTTACCCTCAAGAAAGGTCCCGAAGCATCATCAAATTCATTAACATCTACCTTGTACACTTCACTGATCAGACTTACGATCTTACACCCCCTCTTCTCGTTCATCCAAGCAAAAGAAAGATTGAGAATATGGATCCAGATCAACAAACTGTCAAAACGGACGTCAGTCCACCCCATATACTCATCCAGATTCTGCAACAGGACTTCATGCTTTCCGACAAGCCAAGGAGTGCCATCTAGATCATGATCTTTATCACTGGGATGGGCAAAATCAATGATAAATAAATTCTCCCCAATCGAACGAGTGTGGAGACCTTTAGGATTTCCCCAAGCCGGCCGCATTGCACCCATAATGGTTTGGATATGAAGGATTGACAGAGAAAACACCTTACCCACGATAGACCACTTCTCTGGCGGTGCATCATCATCTTCATCATCACTCATGATCACCTTATCCTGCTCCCCGCCGAAAGATTCAGGCGTCCCAACAGAGACATGACTCCCTCTTCTTTTTGACCCTCTTCCTCATCAATCTGGGACCGAGGTAACTTCCCAGATCCATGTTTATCTCGTGAGACACCAGCCATAGCGAGAAACAAGACCCGAATACCACGACGCTAGATTCCGCAAAAACGATAGTCTCAGTATGAGCAAATGTCGGTGGGAGAGATCAGACATGATACGTCTACAGAAAAACACACACGAAAAAAGATTCCAATCCTAGGAGGTTCGGACCCTAGAAGGAAAACGAAGCGTCACAGCGAGGAGATCGGATAACTGAGCGATAGAAGAAGCCAATGTTGTGTGCAATATATCTTCAAAAACTTCCCGATCACAGCACAGCAGCTAGTAGCACCTCCAAGAAGCAGAGCACAGCAGCCAGTAGCATCTCGGTAGAACCAAGCGGCAGTAGAAGTTAATGCTATCAAAGCAGCACCAGGTCCGATCGGTGACAGCGACGGCAATGTCGGGCGAAGGTGGGGGCTGCGACGGCAGCCCCGATAGTCTCTGCTCAGATCGCAGATCGGTCGGTGATGGAGAATGTCGACGCTTGGAGGTAGCACCGGGCAAGGAGCTGGATCAGTGGGGACGATGCCCGGATCGGAGATGGTTCCGACGACGTCGAGCGGATCAGCAGGGGCGGAACCCTAGATAGGTGGAGGCGGTGTCAAGGGGAGGGGGAGCAGAAGGGTCGGGGAGGAGGCGGCACCGATTCCACGCTTGGGTGTGGCCGTGGGGAGGAGACGACGGTGTCTGATCCACGTGGGGGTGTGGCCGGGGGAGGAGGAGGCGTCGGATCCGTACGGGTGCGAGGCCGGTAGCGGGGAGGTCACCGTGGAGTTTCTTGGGAGGGGAGGCTACGGGAACGAGGCATCTCAAAAAATAGTACTAAATATAGCGAGCAGCTTAGTTTGCGAGCCGAAGAGCTGGGAGAGGGGAGAGGAGGGAGCGATGCAGAGGCTGCGAGGAGGCAGAGGCTTGCTGTCTCTGATATGTGGGCCTAGATGTGTAAGGGTTAACAACATGCACTTGTATCCTACACATTATTATATGGATCCTGTGTAATGCTCCTGGCAGGTGTACTTCGTCTGGTTTTTATTAATGGATTTGCTAAATTTTGGTTGCCTGAAAAATTGCTATCCTTCAATCGATTTTACAGCCATTAGATTGCACTTTGAGATTTGTGCATTGTGTGCCTCGGCTTAACGGGCTCGTTCGACAGCTCACCTCTAGCTGTGACATAAGAGAGAGAGAGAGAGACCAAGATGGGAGGAGAGAGAGAGAGAGCAAGAAGATTGGACGATTCACGACAAGTGACGACGATTGCAACGGGAAGAGGCTCAGAGGTGAGTGCCATAGCTTGGTGAGCGCTCTCCCCGTCGCTATTGAATCCCTGATGGTTGCTTTAGTTTAATTGGTGTGTCAAGCTCCATCTATTGGGATCGAGCCCAAGAGAACACGTAGAGAACACAGTGGACTCACACTCTTTCACTTGTTTTTTTAGTTCACCGGAGTAGAAGATGAAGAACACAACACACAAAGAATTTGGTGCTGCACTACAGCATTTTCTGTTTTTCTCTCCTCTATTGCTTTTCATCCCAATGAAACAAACTAGTTACAATATTTTTATAGCTACAATATGACATGTAACATCTCCACTAACACATTCAAGTAGGCCACTACCTCCACTACATGCACTAGCTAATTACTCTATTAACTTATTAGCAGGCCACTAGCTCCACTAACTCTATCATGCAACTGATATGCAAATTCAATTAACATGCAAAACACTTATACAACAAGATTAATTTCTAACAATCATCCCCTTAATCTTGTTGCTTCTCCTATGCTCGCCGGCTCATCTGCAGACATGAGGCTTTCCGCATATGGTGTTGGAGTTCGCGGTGTTGGCGGTGGGGTCATGGGCCCTGGGTCAAGCCAATCTCCATATGCAACACCTGCAATAGGAGTAGTCTCATACAACAAAGTGAACACATCACCATTTATGTGTGCAACTGCATTCTGAAATAGCTACATTCTGGAGAGCAGTGCAGCTACATCAACCTCCTGCTGACTCTGCATGCTCTTCACCTCGTTCCACAGCTTGTCTTCCTTCACACCATATTTTGCGAGGACAAAACCCAGCTGGGTGCAGCCCAGCCAAAGCAAGTACAATCGATTCCATGACTTATTTGCCTTGGCCAGTAACTTTCTCTTTTGATCATAAATGCTCAGAATGCCTTCTTCCAATACCATTTTGTAGCCATGCTCATCAAGGTGCCCCAAATTGATTATATTACTCCTTAACTTAGGTATGTAATAAACATTAGCTAAGACTTTGTGCTCACTAGCTTGGCACTTGAACGACACCACGCCACGGCCGCTGATTTCCACGTGAGATCCATCGCCAAATCTCACTGACCCCGAACTGACATGTCCATGTCAGAGAACATCTCATGGCACCCGGTCATGTGATTGGATGCGTCTGTGTCTTGGTACCAAATGGGACTCATCTCCCCGGCTCCCAACATAAGCTTGGTGTTCCCCTGCTCCTTGTGATTCTCTGCTAGCGTCATCACGGCTGGCATCACTACCGATGTTGTCGTACCCACCATCGCTTCTACTTGCACTGGTTCATTGAGCACTATGAGCACCTCGCTTGAGCTGTACTCTTGCCGAAGGCTTGCAGCGTGCCGTCCTTCTCGGCGATGACGTCGTTAAGCCTGGCGTTAGCGATTCCCAGCGTCTCCTTGATGCCCTCGTCATAGATCACACACTGCGACTCCAACAGCTTGGTGTTCTCTTGACGCGCCCGGTTCACCTCCTCCTCTGATGCGCCTATGCACTCGAGAAGTAACATGCATTCTTTGTCCTTGTCGACACACGCGGGCACCGACTTCTCAACGTCCAGCCTGCACCAGTCATTCTCGTTGTACACGGCGCGCAACCTTGCCTTGGTAGTAGCCAATTCCCTACACAACCACTTGGCCTCGGCTTTGGTTGCCTCCAGCTCGACCTGTGCCTCGAAGGGCCAAAGATTGACCTGCTCTGCCTCCATGGGCACATCAAAGAGTGCAACGGACAGGTTGTCCTTCAGCATGACAATGTTCGTGGCATGCTCGCATGCCACAGCCATTAGGAGAGCCAGCTTGTCGTCCCCTTGGGCGTTGGTGAGATACGCCTGTTCTTTCTTCAGCTCATCACACTCGGACGCAAAATGGCTGAACTCCTGACAATTGAAGCACTGAATCTTCAACTTGTTGAACTTGCCGCGGTGCTTTTTCTTGTCACCGTCTTGGCCATGGCCACGACCACCGCCGTGCCCACCATTCTTCTTGGTGCCTCTGCCGGAGTCCTCACCGCTCCTCTCTTCGGCGGCTTTGGCCTCCCACTCAGCGCGCGTGAGCAGCAGGTGCTCTACTTCTTCCTTGTCACGCCGTTGCCCCTTCAAGCTCTCCTTGTATGCCCTCAAGCGTCTAATGGCCTCCAACACCGACATCGCCGATACATTGTCCCATTGCTCAATGGTGCCGACAATGTGTAGGAATCTGTCGGGGACAGAGCGTAGGAGCTTCTCCATGACGGCGCTCTCCTCCACCTTGGTACCGAGAACACATATCTCGTTGACTATGGTGGTGAGCTTCAAGGCGAACTCAATGATTGTCCCCGAGTCCCCCATGTAGATACGCTCAAACTCCCTCTTGAGAGTTTGAACGTGCGTCTTCTTGATACGGTCTTTACCGACGTGCATCCCCTTGAGAGCGTCCCAAGCCTACTTTGTTATGTCCTTCTCGGATATGGCCATCACAACGGCCTCCGGCACGACTTGGACTACGGCGGCGAGAGCCATTTGGTCGTTCTTCTCATCGACCAATTCTTCACCCTCTACTGCTGCCCACACTCCTTGCGCACGCATTATGATCTTCATCTTCACCGCCCACACCTTGTAATTGCTCTCCGTGAGAATGGGGTATTGGAGGGTCGCAACTCCCTCCCTCGTCGGCACCCTCGACGTTGCACCGTCGTGGGTGACGCCACTTCCTAGCGACTTCTCCGACGACTTGTCCCGCGTCATGATCTTGGGCAATCACAACCTAAGCTCTGATACTAATTGTTTGGATCGAGCCCAAGAGAACACGGTGGACACACACTCTTTTACTTGGTTTTTCAGTTCACTAGAATAGAAGATGAAGAACACAACACATAAAGAATTTGGTGCTGTGCTGCAGCGTTTTATGTTTTTTTTTCTCCTCTATTGCTTTTCATCCCAATAAAACAAGCTAGTTACAATGCTTTTTATAGCTACAGTATGACATGTAACCTCCCCACTAACACATTCAAGTAGGCCACTACCTCCACTACATGCACTAGCTAATTACTCTATTAACTAATTAGCAGACCACTAGCTCTACTAACTCTACCATGCAACTGACATGCAAATTCAATTAACATGAAAAACACTTAGACAACAAAATTTATTTCTAACACCATCAACGTAGTTCTAGCTGTTTGAGGTGTGGTTTTTGGGATCAATTTTTGTGTGCCTTTTTGTTTATAATGCTGTGAGATTGCTTCTATTTGGGGGCGAGATCTAGCTGATTTGTGAAATCACATTCTATTTTGGGTGTTTCAGTTTGGAGTTGAATGTTCTAGGGTTGTGGAAATCGTAGTTCATGTGGCGTTATCTTCATGTCCCATTGTTGATCGCTTTGGATTTTAGGTTCGTTTTAGGTGGATCTATGTGTGTAGTTTTTAGTCAATTTGTTAGCTGGTATGTAATCTTCGTCACTGGTAGGTAGCCTCTGCACCATTCTCTGTAATTCCGAACCCCCCCTCTCTCTCTCTCTCTCTCTCTCTCTCTATATATATATATATATATATATATATATATATACACTTGGTAAAAAAGAACAAACTCACCTGTGTTGGCAAAGACCATTTTTGGGATGTGCCTTTTCCAAAAAATATAGCTGAATTCTTCACCACCGGTACCGTCCTGGTCAAGCGTTTGATCAAATATACTTTGATATGCGCAAAATTAGTGGTATGGCATGCATGATTCTGATCAAGTGCCATCGCCATGCTGATTTTGTCAAGGTGAGGCTTTAGGCTAAGCCGCTAAGGGGAATCTTGCACTTGGTGTGTAATGTGCCACGCTGGTATCTGGTGGTAGGCAACAATACTGATTTACTTAGTCATTTACATGTGAGTATAACGTGAATCAGTCAATCAGAGCACTTCATGAAAAAAAAATTGTGTGTTCAGTTCGATACTTTGTTGTTATGTTTCAATTGCCCAGAAATATACCTGCCCATCATGTATGCTTTGAACTGATAAAGTACGCCAATCAAATGTCAATAACAATTTCCCCCCTTTATGTTATTATAGGTTCTATCTTGTTCTTTGATTCAGAATCATCTTTCCTATGCGATATTGTCGTTCCTACACGTCAGAATCAATGAGATAATGTACTAATTATAGTAATATAAGTATATAATAACAGATACTAGATGTTTGTGTTAACTGTCAAGTTACAAGATTAGAATAGAGAACTCCTAAGTGCTGCTGGCTGAATGACTAGATTGTCATATTGGGGTGATAGTAATACTCAAGACAGTAGCTGCTAGACACACGAGTTAAGAAGGCCATCGGGAGATGATGAAGATTTTTTTTTTCATTTGGCCCCATGTGCCATCTAAATTTCAAGACTAGCCTCATCTGTCTTAAAATTGCAAATTTGGCTCCCTCCTGAGCGCGGAATGCCCTAAAGATGATACGTGTCTATTTCCGCACTCGGGGACTGCGGAATCTCGGTGGCCAGCGCGGCATTTCTTTGTGCGCGGAACTAACGGCGATAGCGGAAGATGATGGACCCTAAATTCTTTCCGCGCTGGCGCAATGCGGAAGGATGCCTGGTGCCATTCCGCGGCACCAGACCGCGGAACCTGCCGTGCATAACCAATTTTTTAATGCATGAACTTCTTTAATGCACAAATGGTTCATGGATGCATTAAGCATGAAGCATTTTTTTAATGCATGCATTGAATTCATGCGTAGGCGCGTAGCAGCATTTCATAATTTATTCGGCATGCCTGGTTTCCGCGTTCGGGCGGCGCGGCAGCACGCCAGACCCACTGGTTTCGTGTGCGTGGACCGTAAACGCCGTTCTGCTTCCGCGCTCGGTGACCGCGGAAGGTCACCAATTTCCTGCGCTCGACGATCGCGGCAAGACGCCGGCCCATTGTGCCTCCCGCGCCCATTGCTTCGGTCCCGCGCTCGGCCAAATTCCCGTGGCCATCGCTCTCTTTCCGCGCTTACGGACCGCGGAACGTGGCACGTGTCGCCACCCCGTTCTTCCGCGATTAAGACAGGGCTACAATTGCAAATACGTTATAAAGAGGGCTAAACTTGCATTTGCGTAGCGCCACAGGACCAAATGGAAAAAAATTCGACGATGAATACAGAAGGAGGGCAATCTGCCCAGTTTTGATGGTCACCAGAAAAAGAACTATTAGTTCAACAACCTCTGATTTGAATTGATTGCAGAAAATGAAGTGAAACTGCAACTTAAAATATTCTTCAGACTGAGCTGATTCACTTAATCAAGTGTTTTGACTTTCCCAATGTATCGCAACAAGCATAATTTGTTTGCAGTTACTATGTATGATATGACTTGTGCTTTGGAATATGGATGTCCCATCATCTGTCGAAAAGTTCTTTTGTGATGAAATATTTGATTATTTATTTTCTAATGTTGGCCTTGCATTGTCTCTTTGCTATTTTTGTTACCAGAAGTTTATGTAGTATTTTTCTCAAACTGCTTGATAGCAATCGACCGATATATTTTCTTCTCTGTGTTTCTTAACACCCTTCTTTATTTTTTCCATGTTCGTTCTCAGAACATAATTAATTTTACCCACTTCATCTTTGACTTTTCAGATCGTAGATAAATCTTTATGTTTACATTCTATTATCCTTAAACAACATTAATCAATATTAGGCTTAAGTTAAACTTATATATGATACTGCTAAATGAAAACTCTATATATATATGAACTATGAAATTGTTAATAGACTTAATGCTTGCAGGCTGCTCAGGGAGTTCTTTTCTTCTTGGCATCAAACAATTGTTGTTGTCATTTATTTATCACAAGACATGGAATGATAACCTAATCAGGCTACGGTTAGCTATCTTATCTGTACATTTCTTTTATGTTTCTTTTAGTGCTAGCAAGACTATACTGCTGGCATCCATTTAATTTCCAAGTCCTTTAGTTTTCCAAGAGAGTCTTTACTTGCAAATTTTGACTAGTAAGCTGTCCTATGTTGGTCATTTTCTTAAATCAAACTTGTGTATGTGCTGCTTCCTTCATGTGACAATACTATATGTTAGATACTCATGTCAGATATTTCTCTTTCACTTAGCGTCAGCTTAGTACGCTAATGTATTTTTCTTTGGTTAGTTTGTAAGCAAACACCTCTGACTGCATGTTGTCCACTTTGTCATACTTAGTATCTTGCATGTTGTTCACATATCTCTGGCTTGGTAGGTATGTAGATGATCAGTCCTGCTGATTGTCATGAATATGTGGTTATTTTTTCGAAGGCAGGTGTTTTGTACTTCACTTGTCGGTATAGCCACAATCGATGTCTGCAATTCGAAACTTGCACCACTGTTTAGTATATGTTGCAGTGTCAGGTCATGTGCAATTTATTCCTTGCATGTGTGCAATTTTGTTAGAGTGTCATGTTAACATCTCTTATTTGCATGTTGTGGTCTCTGCATATTTGTTTCCTATTTTTACTTTTGAAGTTTGCATTCCCACCTCTCTTATTCCTCCTTGTAATTGAACTTTCGGTTCCATGTAATGCACAATTTTAGTATTCTAGAAGTGTAATTCCCATACTGGCCCCATTTAACATGTTCCTTTTCAATAGAAATGCAGTGCAGTCAAGTGTAAGTATATTAGAAGTTCTATTATTGTCTATAAGCTTATTTGTTGTAATGTTATTGCAATAAATGAGGGTAGTCTTGTTTACCTCGATCTTTTTTTAATGTGTTCTTCCAGTTGCCTCTATGTAGATTTCATTGATATAATGATATTTTTTGGGGACATCTATATGGCAGAACATCAGTAGTGCACATTAGTATTATACTGAGCATATGGGAGAAACCTCCTTGATAATCTGTATTTGTATTATTTTTTGTATCCTATAGGGGTTTACCTAGGATTTGTTTAGTTTTTTCCTCTATCTTTTGTTGGGGTTCACCAAGGTTCATTTTGTCTTTGTCTAGGTTAGACTAAATTCTGTCATTGCCAAATCATACTTGAGATCACAAAGGTTTCATGCAAATTATTACTGTGATGTTGACAGCTCCCAGATTTGATTGCATCCTTAGTTTTTTCCTTTTCTGTGGATGATAAATCACTTGGTTTTCTGTATGTATGAATTATGAAACCTGACTTTCTTTATATCAGAACTAGCACAGGAATATGTACACTGAAAGTTTAGAATTGTTTCATGCAGATTTATTACTGTCATAGCCCATAATTCATCTAGACTTTTGAGTTTATTTGTCTTTGTATATCAAAACTTCAGGCATATTTATTGGTGTTCTAGCCTAGAATGGAGATTTCTTGGTCAATATGAAAACTTGCATAGAAGTTTAACTAAACTTTCAACGACATGTATTGTGCAAGTTTACTTAAAATTGTGTACAAATTTTCATATATGTGTTCATATAAATTTACGTGTATTTTTTAGTTTATGTTTTATGTCTTAGTCATTTGTAAGGGTTTACAAATAATTGGTTATATTCTATCTAGGTTAGAAATTTAATTTATTCTATCTAGGGTTCACAAATAATTGGTTATATTCTATGTAGTTCACAAATAACAAGGTTGTTTCATGAAGATTTTTCTTGGTTCTGTCCTAGATTATTTTTTTGTTGTGAATTTTCTGAATTGTTTGTGGCCTGTTTTGTTTAGATGGGTCTTTCTTTTTCCTTCCTAAAAAGTATAGGCCTTATTATTTGCTCTTTTATTGGGCTTGATATTTGTTTTGACCTTGTATGAGTATTGTTATGCTTAACGGGTCACAGACTGGAAATTCTGGGCCCGGTAATCAGAAACAACCTAGCCCATTCAAAAACAGCTGAGCACAGTACATGCAACCAGTGAAACACAACCCACAGACAAACGGGCCAAAAACGGGTCCACATTCTGAATTTCGGACCCGTTAACACAAACAACAACAACACAGATCTGTTTTGGTCCGTGACATGTACCGAATTACCGTTAGATGCAAATCTAAAGATGGAAAAAAGTGACTGAAAAATAATAAATTTTCAGGCAACTTACACATAGACAATCCCTTTTATTAATCCATTATCAATTATCTTAGTACAGTACATACAACTAGTATTATTATAGACTTACACTAGTAATTAATTAGTGCATTGGCTACTCAGCTACTAATGCCTGGAAGGTAAACAATGGACAGCTAAAACTTAATGTTACTCTTGTTTAGTTGCATTTTGCGGTCTGGTGTTTTTGTTTCTAGTTTGTTTTCTATTGGTAGTCAGCTTACAAATTCTTTACTTTGCCATGATGGAATGTTTTTTTATGGATAAACACAAAATTTAGGCCGTTTGGAACGCGGGAGTTTCACAGTTTAGTAGGATCCGTAGAAAAATTCCATGTTCCAAACAAGCTCGTTGGCTCAAACTATTCCGTCCTAGAGAGCATGGTACATACTGTGCACTACCATTACAAGTCACTAGCTAGATTAATTAGCTACTGTCAGGTAATTGATTTTGTTGTTGTGCGTACATCGCACCATTAATTGACGGGGGTGGAGTAGGGAACCAAACGGTACTAGTACGATCCAGAGAAAAGAACCACGCATCAAGCATCCATTATGATGTCAGTAGCTACCTTGAGAGCTTGCAATTACACCCAAGTAGCCAACTTTGTGCAAACATCGTAATCATTTAGGCTGGTGGTCACTGCTCGACCTGCACATGGACACCATCGCACCATTTCTCTTTTCCTGACTAGTGCTAAGTTCAGTCTTGCTACTAATACTGAACTTGCTAGCTTTTGATCAGTGGGTACCCAGTACCCGGGCGGCAACTAATGCCTGCTCTACCGAAAAAAAGTTCAGAGACAAACTATTCTCTCAGTAATTCTTTGGTCTTTTGCTTTTGTGCTTTCCTAGTATAGCGATCCATGTGATCGATCCGAGTGGTCGCAGGACTCTGGATCACTGGACGTAGTCTGAACCCTGAACAAAGGCACTGTACCAATGGTTACTTGCCCATGTCAGTCACGACTCATGATAGTGCAATGGACAAGGTACTTAACTGACGTCTGCTTGTCGAGAAGGTCAGAGAGATCGAGGACTAGAAAACACGCACGAGTGATGTGATCAGAGCAGAGCCACACTTGCATTTGCCAAGAGAATAGGGTGCAGGGTCCTCACAGAAACTAAATTGACGGGGAAGATGCAGCATGCATGCACAGATCGTTTTATTTAGGTCACACGTAATGTATCATCAACCTAGTGCGATTGCGATGAGATAGTCCAGGGTCAAGGAAAATGTGCACAGGACATTTTGGTAAGGTTAGTGGTTCCTCTTGTTCATAAATGTTTGGAGGTCCGGTCAATACCCACAAAGAAGAAAGAAAAAAGCCACTGAAATATTGCATGCGAAGGTTCCGGGTAGCATATGCAGATGGGTGCATTTGCAGAGTGATTAGTTGCCTGCACGCTGATGCACGCTGTAATAAGTTACATGCACTTTTCATTTTAGATTACAACAGAGGACCACGTTCACACGCATACCACACACCACACGCACGCAGGGCGGAACTAGAACGGAAATGACCGGGGTTCGTCATTTCATCGTATGTATAACAGCATATATAATTTCGAAGCGATATGGTACTAAATAGTAATGTATCCCACAACTTTTAGCATCAATATTTCAACATAATCAATAGCAATGCACAATGATAAAGAAGTAGCGATCAAAATGCTTACCATCATAAAGAAACTCACTAATAATATTGTTAATTATAGCAAAATGGAGCAACAAAAGGCGAAATCATGGATAAAGATAGTCGATATTAGCAAAATACATCATCCTACCTCAATGACCTATAAGAAAAGAAAAAAAACGAATTAAAATTATCTAGTAAAAAAGTAGAATAGTCGAATGAAACTACGAAAGTAAATATAATACATTTTAGTATTTACGTTCTTTCAAGTTCATGAAACAATGAACCACAGCGTCATTAGTAACTTTCTTCATTTTTTCTTTCTCCACATAACAAATTAGGCCTAACATTTCTTCTTTCTTCACGTGCATTTTTTGCCTACGATCACAGGTCACGATCCAATTTGAAATCTTAAATTTCAAGTTAATAAGTTGTAACCCTAACATTTGATGAAGAAGATAGCAATCATCATTCATCGAGGTGAAAATCCCTATTTCTTGAAAGAAATTGGAAGAATCGAGAAAAATTAGAACAAAAATAAATACCTAATGGTAGCGACCAGAAGAAGCTCCGGTGGCCAGCGGATGAGGGCGTGACACCGGCGGCGTCCCGCGTCCGCCGTCCAGGCGACTGAGCCACTGAGGCGAGACGGGGAGACGGAGAGGCCGTGACTTTTCGTGTTGTCGGTTTCTTCTCGCCTCGCCTATCGGCTGGGCTCTACACGACTACACCACGCAACAGCAGGCAGCGCCGCATCACTGAGCGAATCAGCGAAGTCGCGTGGTTGCGTGGGGCCGTGGGCGTCGCATGGCCATCTGACCGCATGGGCCTGCAGCGGTGCAGCCTACAGGCTGCTAGTTAGTGCTAGCAGCTAACTAAATGAGTCGATTGTTAGTGCTAGCAGCTAGCGTGTGACTGTGGGCAGCTGGGCTGGGCATGTTGGTATTGTAGGTGAATAGGTGATGCGCTGGTGGCGCTGGGCATGTTGGTAGGTGAACCGGTGATGCGCTGGGCATGTTGGCTGCTCGCTGCGCGTGCAATCAGCGCCGCTGCGCCAGCGAAGGAGCGTGGGCCTCCGCGCGTGGAGCCGGGCTCGCGGAGCGCGTGGGGTGGAAGTAGCCGGGTGCACAGTATATTTGGTTCGGGTGTACACTAGGTAGTAAGGAGTTAATCGCTACTAATTTTTTTTTGATCCGGTGTTCTCTGACACTGGGTGGGCCTATTGGATTCCGCCTCTGCACGCATGGGCAGAGACAGAGCTAAATTTTTTTTAAGCAATAGGCTACATGAAACTAAATATTAGGAGCTACCAACTATAAATATTTTGATATTCTACATAAGCAAATTAATAACCATATAGAGAACTCCATCAACTATAGGGGACAAGAGCTCCCACTAGCCCATCGACGCACATGCATGTGTGCTCGTGTGCGCCTTATTGAAACACACACTAGATCTAGAGCGGAGGTCACTAGATGAATCCTAGATTATTCAGTACCTCATATATCACAGGTACACGCTTTACTACACGCATGTGTAATGTAAGATGCACCGAGTCGATCCTACCCGAGCGGGCGGGATGCTATACAGCAACCTTCACCACTGACCCAAAGTGCAATTCTCATCAGTTACACGCACTTGGTTGCGAAACGAAAAAAGAAGCTGCATTTTCTCCAGCTCGTGGGCCGTATGCACCAATCGGCCGCAGCGATCTAGGACCGAGACCGCCGGCCGCCGAGCCACCTATGGTGGCGCGAAGCGAGGCGAGAGCGGGCACGCTGCGTCTTGCGTCTTGGTCTCGCCTCTCGCTGACCCGCGACCTCCGTCCGGTGTTTCGTGCCCCCGCGCCCCCGGCTGATAGTCTGGGCATGTTTGATTTGGAGCGCTCGTGGGCCAAACCAAAATTGGTAGCACCAACAAAATTTGGGCTGGCACTTGGTTTAGAGTTTGGTTTACCACCCCAGCTAGTATTAAAATTTTAGTAATATCAAAATCGAGGTAATGCCAAAATCTAGACAAAAAAATAGTGTTTGGATCGCGGCAATACCAATTCACAGGCAAGACTAAAATTGATGTGTTTGGATTGCAGTAATGCCAAAATTTGCTAAAATTGTGAGTGACACGCGAATGACATCTATTTTTGGGCCCCAAATTATGTCAACATGGATATCTCCGAGCCATTGTCACAGAGTTCACCTGCCCGAGGCGACAATATGGTTTCTGGCAGCACATACGTACCCTTTGCTATCGTTCTGTTGCATCATCTCGATCTACATCGCTTGAGTCTCTGGCTTCTCTGTTCTTCATCGAGCCCAGCTGTAAGTTGGTCATACAGTATATTCTATTATAAACCTATTATTGAGTATGTTTAGAAGTGCAATGAGTTGCCTACTGTTAGTATCGTTTTATGCATTTGTAGTTTTAAGTGATCTTTGCCTCATAATAAAATGTGGAATTAAAATGTGATCCACATTTCCAACAATCGAGAAACCTTGTTGTGGATATTTTTGTGATTCAGTAATGGCTGGTGCTTCTGATGCAATGAAACCTGAGATGTTTTCTGGTCAGAACTTTCATAGATGGCATACACGGGTCAAGTTTTGGCTCATGTCTTTCAGGCTGTGGTGGGTGATCCATCCACAGTATCCATTTACGATTGAACAGACCATGTGGTTCAACACAGATAATAACATGTCCCTTGAATGCATACTGCCTATACTGGCCGACCAGCTCTATGATGTGTACATGGATTTTAAGTCACCACAGAGTTGTGGGATGCACTAGAGCACAAATATGCCGAAGCAGAGGCTGGTCATTGGCTCTACATGTGCGAGCAGTTCTTCGACTACAGCATGGACGATGCTAAGTCGATAGTTGCACAGGCTCATGAGCTTCAGCTACTGGTCGGAGAGATTGCACACTTAGGTTGTATTTTTGCCTCCTAAGTTTGTGGCAGCGGGTATTGTTGTCAAACTTCCTGCTTCATGGTGGGATTTTGCCACTGACTTAAAGCACAAGAGGAAAGAGATATTTATTGAGGATCTCATTGCTGTCCTTGATGTGGAAGAAAAGGCAAGAGCAAAAGATGCACCAAGCACGACCAGTCAGAACAATAAGATCAATGCAAATATCATAGAGAAAAAATATGGCATGAAAAACAAAGGCTTTAAACCAAACAAGATAACTAGCTTTAAAAAGAAAACTGAGAAGAAAGATGTGAGGAACATCACCTGCTTTGTGTGTGGGAAAAACGGTCATATGATGAAATAATGTCATTTCCACAAGAGCAAGGGTGATGAGCAGCCAAAGAAAAAGGTTATCAACATGATCATAGGCGAGGCCTCAACAGGAGGGTATGGTAATTCACCTGTTGTTTTTCAGCATGTCAATCCACTGATTGGTGGATTGATACTGGAGCTAATGTTCACGTATGTTCTAATATCTCCTTGTTTTCTTCTTATGAAGAAGCCGGGGCTTCCTCTGTCCTAATGGGTAACGGGTCGTATATTTCTATTCTTGGTGTTGGCACGGTGGATCTGAGGCTTACTTTAGGAAAGATTGTTCACTTGAAGAATGTGCAACATTGTAAGATAGAGGAGGCCGACTAGGAGGGGGGGTGAATAGTCGTTTCTAAAAATTCTAAAGCCAAAACTAATTTCTAATGCGGAAGCTAATAACAATACGGTTTTGCCAAAAACAATTAGGTTCAACTAAGTGCACCAACAAGTCTAATAATAAATATAGCAATCAAGCATAAGACTTGTATTCAATTCAATTCTAGCAAGGTGAATAGCACAAAGCAAGGCAAGCATTCATACACAATGAATAATCAATTTAATACAACGAATATAAATTGCACAATGTAAAGTATAAGAATGCAAACCACAAGATGACACGGTGATGTTTTACCGTGGTGTTCGGAGACTTGTCGGTCTCCCCTAATCCACGTTGAGGCAAGCCCAAACCAATTGGACCGACTCCACGAATTGAGCTCCCGCCTCCGAGGTAAGTCCAACCACTTGGACCGGTTCCAAACCGAACCAACGTCTCGCTCCACTATGGTTGCTCCTTCCTCCACTCCGGAGATGGCGAGCACCACACCACTCACAAACACCGGGCCTTCTCACAAGCTCCTTTGAGAAGATCGCCGGACCAACAACGCCTCCACGCCGTCTAAGTGACGGCAAACACCAAGAGTAATAAATCTCAACTCTCACTTGACCTAATCAAGTGTCTAAGCTCAAGTGGATACACAATCCACTACCTAATGCAACACATGCACTAGGGTTTGCTCTCTAACCTCACTAAGTGCAACACATGCACAAAAGAGAATGAGAGACTTGCTCTTTGCTCAATGAAATGTCTAGGGGCACCAGCAACCTCCCCTCACACGACCAAGGTGGGTATTTATAGCCCACACACAAAAACTAGCCGTTGGGAGAAGCTGTGCTGAAAAATCAGCAGGGCCGGTCTGACCGCAGGCATGTGGCCGGTCAGACCGCACCTCCTCCAACAGTCAAAAAACTAGTCGTTGGAGCATAGCCGGTCTGATCGCTAGCCAACGGCCGGTCAGACCGCACCAGTCCGGTCAGACCGCCCGCAACACGTCGGTTAGACCGCTCCACCAAAATCCAGTTTTGGTGCTTCTTTGGAAAAACTTGACCGGGTCGATTGACCCGCGAGTCCGATCAGACCGTGCGCACACCTCCGGTCAGACCGGGATCCGGTCAGACCGCCATCAACATTGCGGTCAGACCGCTCCACAGAGAAAATCAGATTTTTGCATTTCTTTTTTCAACTCAATTTTGCAAAAGATATGAAATGCAAACAAGACATGTAGGCAAGATTCTCAACAAGTTGCAAAACACATTTGCCAAATTGACGCGCGATGCAAACAAGGATTCAAGTGAGATTCTCAACAAGTTGCAAAACACATTTACCAACTTTTAGAATCACACCACAAGGAATAAGGTACATGGACTTAAACCATTTGCAAAACACATTCACAAACTTAAGTCACATGCTACAAGGATTATCCACGAGCTACAACTATTTGCAAAACACATTCGCAAATATTGGCAACATGTTAAGGTGAGCTAGAGCAAACACAATGAGCTATCAACACATAACAAGCTCAAGCTACTAGTCAAGGCCCCTCTTAATAGTACGATAAATCTATACTAGCAATCCGGTCTCCCAACCAAACACCGAGACCGGTAAAAGACTAGGAACACATCCTTAGCCCTAACTAGTCATACCTTTGCCTTGCACAACCACTTGAAGCTTGATGACGCACATCCTCACTTCAAGTCCGGGTTCTTGACTTGAATGCTCATCAACACATGATGAGCTCTTCACTTGACCTTCATCAACACATGATGGACCTTCACTTGACTTGATGATCAACTCATGATCATCTCCTCTTCTTGAACATCATTGACACACGATGATTTCCTTGACTTGACTTCCACCAACACATGATGGAACTCCTCTTGACTTGATGACCATCAACACATGATGTCATCCCAAATCTTCATTACCATGGAACCTAACCCGCTTATCCAACTCATGGAAAAAGTTAGTTCCATAATATGATTATTATTAATTACCATGACATACCATTAACTCATAATGGTGGGACAAGATATCACAATCTTTTCCTCTTTGGTAATTGATGATAATCACTTCAATTGTAAATAAATTGAATGTAAAGAGACAATGAGTATATATGAACTACACAAGTCTTATATACTCTTATGAATATATATACTCAAAGGATATATGAGCTACACAAGTCTCATATACACACATGAATATATTAACTACACAAGTTAAATATATTCAAGAATATATGAACCACACAAGTCTCATATACTCATATAAATATATTAACTACGTAAGTTAAATATATTCAAAGGATACGTTTCAAAGTAAAGATCCTTAATATATGTGAAAAGGAATTTGGATCAATACTAATGAAACCACAAAACATAGATTAAGCTCCCCCTAAATGTGTGCATACACAAATGTGTAATAGGAATATATGCACATATTCAAGTTAACCTTTTGGTGGAGTTCAACCTATATTTTGGATCCAAGGAATGCAACATATATAAGAGAATGATGTCGAATGCATACCTCTTTGATTTTCATCTTTATATCCAAACCGAGACTAAGCATGGTATAACAATAAGAGTGTTAGTCTTACAAATAGATTTATTATTATGAATGCATACCTATTTGAATTTTTCCTTTTGTTTATCCAATGAATTAGATTTGTCATTAATCACCTGCATGCCTTCATGGTTTTCACCTTTATATCCAAATAAGACTACACAATATGTATATCAATAAAAGTGTTAGTCTCACAATTAGATTTGTCATTAATCACCAAAACTCCATTAACACATAATGGCAGGTCTAGATCCTTCAAGCGTGCACCAACAATAAATAAGAATCTTGTTAGTGGTTCTCCTGTGCAGGGATGGTTATAAGCTAGTATTTGAATCAAATAAAGTTATATTGTCAAAGTTTGGTAACTTTGTTGGTAAATTCTACGAGAGTGGAGGATTGTTCCGCATGAGTACTTTAGAGTATTGTTATAATCTGAATATTGCAACTGGTTTGAATAAAAGCGAGGCCAATATATGGCATTCTCGTTTCTGTCATATTGGTTTGATAGTATTGCTCGAATATCTAGATTAGATGTAGTTCTAATATGTGAAATTGTCAAAGGATGAAAGTGTCAAACTTGTGTGCAAGCAAAACAACCTCGAAAACCCTTTAAGGGGTTACAGGAGGAAAAGAACTTGACACTTTTAGATCTTGTCTATTTTGACTTATGTGAGATGAATGGATTGTTGACCAAATAAGGCAAAAGATATTTTCTAACTCTTATTGATGATGCATCGTAATATTGTTATGTGTACTTATTGAAAACAAAAGATGAAGCTTTAAATTACTTTAAAATTTATAAGACCAGGGTTGAGAACCAATTAGATAAGAAAATTAAAAGACTAAGGTTTGATTGTGAAGGAGAGTATATCTCTAATGAATTCTCCCAATTTCTGTTCTGAACATGGAATAGTCCATGAAGTTACACCACCATACTCATCCCAATCAAATGGGGTGGCTGAGAGGAAAAACCAGACACTAACATACTTGGTGAATGCCATGTTGGAGAGTGCTGGTATGCCTAAGATATGGTGGGGGAAGCTATTTTGACAACAACTTTCGTTCTAAATGGAGTAATCACTAAAAGGTGTGAGATTACTCTGTATAAGGGATGGAAGGGGAGAAAACCCAATATCAATTTTCTGTGAACTTGAGGGGTGTTTGGCAAAAGTCAATATACCATTGCAGAAAAAGAGAAAGCTTGGACCTAAAACAGTTGATTGTGTCTTACTAGGATATGCTCATAACAGTACGGCCTATAGATTTTTAGTAGTAAAATAAGAAACTCCTGGGATTATTGTTAACATAATAATGGAGTCCAGAGATGCTTAATTTTTTGAGGATATTTATCCTATGAGAACTGCAGGCAGTACTTCTCGAATTGAGGATAATCAAACTATGAATAATAGTAACTTTGAACCTACCACCATCTCTGAACCAATGAGTGATATATCACCAGTTTTTGATATTTCTGAGGCAGATAACAATTTAGTCGAAGAGGCTCCTCACAGGAGCAAACAACAAAGGGTTGAGAAAACCTTTGATGAAGACGTTATTGTATACCTCACGGATGATGTGCCAAACACTCTTTCAGAGGCTTATGCATTACCAGATGCTGAGTATTGGAAAAAGGCAATCCATAGCGAGATGGATTCCATCATGGCTAACGGGACTTGGAAAATCACTGAACGTCCTATCGGGTGTAAACTTGTTGGATGCAAGTGGATCTTTAAAAAGAAAATGAGGCCTAACAGTACTATTGATAAGTACAAGGTGAGACTTGTGGCCAAGGGTTATACCTAGAAAGAAGGTGGTGATTATTTTGATACTTATTCTCCTGCTGCCAGATTGACCACCATTCGAGTGCTCATTGCATTAGCTGCTTCCGATAGTCTTCACATCCATCAAATTGATGTAAAGACATCTTTCCTTAATGGAGAGTTGGAGAAAGACATCTATATGGAACAACCAGATGGTTCTGTGATATCTGGATAGGAAAATAAGGTATGCAAATTAATCAAATCCTTGTATAGCCTAAAACAAGCACCTAAACAATGACACGAGAAGTTTGATAAAACTTTAACATCTGCTGGTTTTGCTGTGAACGAGACAGATAAGTGTGTATATTATCGTTATGGTGGGGGGTCAAGGAGTGATTTTGTGTTTGTATGTCGATGACATACTAATATTTGGGACAAATATTGTTGTCATTGACGAGGTCAAATCTTTCTTATCTAGATGATTTGATATGAAAGACCTAGGAGAGGCAGATGTTATTCTGAATATTAAATGATCAAAAATGAGGATGGGATCACTTTGAACCAATCCCATTATACTGAGAAAATATTGAGTCGGTTCGGTTTTGAGAAGAGCAAAATTTCCCCAACTCCTTATGATGCTAGTGTGAAGCTTCGAAAGGATAAGGGATTAGGCAAAGATCAATTGAGATATTCACAAATAATTGGGTCCCTTATATATCTTTCTAGTGCCACAAGACCTGACATATCATTTGCTGTGAGCAAATTAAGTCGGTTTACTTCTAACCCAGGAGATGATCACTAGGAGGCACTTGAGAGAGTGTTGCGCTACTTGAGAGGCACAACCTCATATGGAGTTCACTATACTGGGTATCCATCTGTATTAGAAGAATATAGTGATTCAAATTGGATCTCTGATGCAGATGAGATCAAAGCTATAAGTGGTTATGTCCTTATTCTAGCAGGTGCTGCAGTTTCATGGAGGTCATATAAACAGACCATATTGACAAGGTCGACCATGGAAGCGGAACTAGTAGCACTAGACACAGCTACTGTTGAGGCTGAATGGCTTAGAGAGATTCTGTTGGACTTGCCATTGGTTGAGAAACCAATATCGGCAATCCTAATGTACTGTGCTAATCAAACAATGTTGATTAAGGTTACAAGTACTAAGGATAACATGAAGTCCTCCAGATATGTAAAGCGCAGGATTAAATCTGTTAGAAAACCGAGGAACTCTGGAGTGATCACTGTGAATTATATACGCACTGAGAAAAAACTGGCAGACCCTTTCACAAAGGGGCTAGCACGAAAGACGATTTTCGTTGCGTCCATGGACATGAGAATGTGACCCATTAGAGTTACAACTCAATAGTAACCTATACATTTTTGATTGGAGATCCCGTGACTTAGGCAATGGGAAAAACAAGTTGACGTTTGAACAAAAGAGTACATTTTAATAATTTGTGAACTCATGTCCTAATAGACAAAGTACTCTCAACTGTATGGAAGGATGGCTTAAAGTCTTAATGTATTCTAGTGTCCAATGAGAGAAAAAGGTATTAGCCTACAGAATATCTAAAATGAATACACCTACTTGATTTTAACTGTGAGATCGCAGTTCACGAGAATATGACATTCTCTAGAAAGCTCATGAGAAAATAAGTGAGCATGACTAAATAAAGCTCCGTTTAGGTTTGGTTCTTTGACAGCCTAATATCAGTTGAGATCTCAAGTGAAATCTAATCACGAAAATCTATGAATTCAAGGCATAGTCCATTCATCAGATGTGAGAAGATGAATCTTTATTCTAGGTGCAAGTTCAACCCATACGGGACTTACACTGAAAGACTGGTATATTAACAACTCTTCAGCACAATAATCCTTATCATCCTTTATGCTGCTTGCTTTGGAATTGGTGGGGGATTGTTGGGCACATATGTGTAAAGGTCCATTCATTCCTAAAATTTTAAAGCATGCATGGTTTAGTCCCATACTGCCCAGCCAAGTAGTGGGCGAGCAATTTATAAGGTGCAGTCCTTGCCACCTCTTGATACATGTGTTACATGGCATGTAGTGACATGAGGAGGACTATAGCTAAGGTCACACACGCACGTACACACGCGCACGCACGTTTATTCGCGTGACAATCGCGTGACTTGTGACGCATGACCGTGAATGTGTCGTGAACCTAGTCCACCTTTCTTTTGCTAACTGTGCTTTTTCTCTCTCTGGTCATAATTCACTGGTCGAAGCTCTAGACCAATGTGGTCAAAGCCATATGACCAGTGAGAGTTATTCCTTAGATTACCCTTGGACCTCCCTTAGAGAGTTCTTCGGATCACTCCAAGAACTCGAAGCCATATAACCAGTAAGAGTTATTCCTTAGACCACCCTTGGACCTCTTAGGGAAATCCTCTTAGACCTCTTAGGGAGATCCTCTACCTTAGAGAGTTCTTCGGATCACTCCAAGAACTCGGAGCCACATACCAGTGTGATCGGAACACCGTGGTCAAAATAAAGTGATCAAAACACAGTGGTCAAAATAAAGTGGTCAAAACACAGCGGTCCAAATAATATGGCTGAAGCTGTAGACCATTGGTCGAAACTGTAGACTAGTGTGTAATCGGGATCAATGAACATTGCTTAAATGACTATTAATTGATTTTGAATTAGCAGTTACCAGTGTTTTATTGTGTACTTTATTAAGCAGTTACTAGAGAGTAATTGACTCGACCTTTCAAAATATCTGGAGACATCCAGACATGCGATTTGATCAATCACTTTGATTCTTCCTTCTCCTTTCTCTCTATTCTACTGGCCGGAGGGTTCTGCTATTTGAACCAAACCGTTCTTTCTTCTTGGCGTGCACCGGGAAGGAGGGTGTGCAGATATCTCTGAACCATTGTCACAGAGTTCACCTGCACAAAACATCAATAAGTTTTCTGGACAGCACATCTACACGACCGCTTACTGCACTACATCATATACGATCTGCACTGCTTCCTGTTCTTCATCGAGCCCGACTATAGGTTAGTTGTACAATATATTCTGTTATAAACATGTTATTAAGTATGTTTAGAAGTACAATGAGTTGTCTGCTATTAGTAACGTTTTATGCATATGTAGTTTTAAGTGATCTTTATCTTGTAATGAAATCTGGAATTAAAATGTTGCCCACATTTCCAACATCTTACACTACTACATTGCTCTAACATTCAACCTGGGTACAAGCAATCGACTGCGAGTTCAGCGTATGACATGATCACATGAGCGTCCAAGGCCATTACAATAACTTACAAATGTTCACTGTTTCTCAGTTTCTGTACCTTTCGAATTTTCAGTACAACAATATGTGGAAACCGAGCCTCCAGCGATAACAAATTAAGGGGGGCCAAATACCCATTCTCTCCGTCTCATCAATTTCAGAAGATAAAAAGGTGGGGGGAGGGGGACGTACGTGCATAACCAAAACGAACCAAACAGAAACATATCAAAGGCCATACACAACTTGCAATGAAGGAACAAAAAGAACAAGTGACGAGAACAACTTTACAGGCAGCAGCGGCCGTCAAAGCGGGCTGAACGGCTCCGGGAGCGGCTCAAACCGGTGGTCGAACAACGAGCTCTGGTCGGACTTGTCGTCGAAGCCGTGCAACCAGCTCGTGTTCTTCACGTCCTCCCTCAGCAGCATCGCCTCGTAGCGGGAACTGCCGTAAATATCCAGCTCGCTCAATGTCTCCTTGGTTCCGATGCTTCCCCGGTCTGGCGAATCGGTTGAGCTGCCACCGTTGTGCGAATGAGCTCGATTGGAATCCCCAGAGAAGTGCCCATTGATACTGCCATTGTAATGTCGATCGCCATTTGAGATGGGATGCCCTGGAGCAGACATTCGAGCTGGCCGGACCTTGCCGGTGGTCGAGCGGATGCTATGGGGAAAGAGGGATGCACCACGAATGCCACCCAAGTTTTGCCGAATGTCCTATCACAAGTAAGTATTGTTGTAATTTAGTTTCTTTCAAAAAGAATTTAACAATAAAGAGTTAGATAGATCAGGGCACTATTTAATTTATGAACATGAATTACAGATCTCTCTGCATCGGCTCAATCGTGCAATGTCCCAACCAAAAGTTATTATGTCTAGAAGAGCCGGCAAAGAAACTTACATCACTTGAGAGGACCTCTGGATGCAAAATTCAGTTTTCTAACTCGTGTTTATCTGGGACTTTTAGTTTTGTATCACTAGAGAAGATTTTGGTACTCACATATGCGAAATGCAGTTTTCCAATTCAGGTTATCTGTATTCCGAAACCATACGACAAATTCACTTGCACTGATGATTATTCCATTTTGAATAATTGAAATACGCTGGTTGGCAATCATGCAGTGTTCCCTAAAGCGGCAAGCATGGCTAATTTTGAATAAATGCGGAAAATGAAATCATAATAGATCCTAAAGAGATTGTCAATTTCAATAAACTAGCTGAGTGCCCGTGCGTTGCGACGGATCTCAAATAAACATATATAAGTTTTAAACTTAAAAAACCAATATATGTAAGGTAATTATCCTTACATATAAAAGTTGCATACACAATTCATATCCTATCAACAAGCCACAGTTAGTCTTATCACAAACCACATGAGTAGATGATCTAATTGTCCACAGAAGATCCTTATAGTAACATATGCATGTATCACATATCTATCCACAAAAAGATCACACCAACTTAAGAGGTGAGGAGGTATATGGCAGACTTATTACCACCACCACCACCAAGTGCTTTTATAATAATAAAGATATCAAGTGCTTCTTTTATAATAATAAAGATATCAAGTTAAGGAACTAAGTCGACAACAAAACAGCAATGCAACACTGAAACTAAAACAGCAGGATGTTTATTTATTATGATGTGAACATAAGAAGAAACATACCATGTGCCGGATTGCCATGTCAAGTGAATTCTTTGATATCGTCCTCCCAAATCCATTATCTGTGCCTGCGACAGGCCGCACAACTCTACTAGCTTGACTGTCAACAACAGACCTTTCAGCCTGTCTATTTTGGTGTCCATTTGAGAGAGTAGACGTCTTTGATGGTGCATCAGAAAATTTACTTCGACTCACAGCAGGCACGGAGATCTTTGCAGGAGCTGAGGCAACTAATGGTTCAGCATTTGAGGTTGATTTTATTCCTAAAGCCATTCCTGGTCGTGATCTACCAGCAGATAGTGGTCGTTCAGGCAGTTTTGTCCTTAGATTTGGTGGAGTTTCATTCAGGAAACCAGGGATATCAAGTGGCCGCACTGGAGCTCGGGATCGTGAACTTGGGGAACTTGGACGAGATGATGGAGCTGATGAAGGTGCTGAATTCCGGCCACTACTAGCTGCAGGTCGGCTGATAGATGTCAAGCTGCTGCCACTAGAAGTCCGCCCAACTGAAGGAGAGCGACCAATAGCTGGGGCTGATGAACGTATTGTAGGCTGGCGTGTAGGTGTAGATGATCGTGAACTGGAGCGGCTCATTGAAGGAACTGTACTCGAGGACAATGAGGTGGCACGGCTTATCCCATGAACATTACTTGAGGATGAGCCTGGGCGGCTTGTTGCAGGAGTCATACCTATGGATGCACTTGGGCGGCTCATTGCAGGAATTGAACCTGAAGATGAATTGCACATACTTCGAGACCGAGAGTTTGGAGTTGATGGCCTTGAATTTTGTGTGGGTGTGGTCTTGGCAGCAGCTGAGTCAGTTGTAGAGTTGGATGCTGTTTGACGGGTTTTCACAGGAGTAGATGGGCGAGTTTTGGCTGGTGTAGACGGGCGAGTTTTGGCTGGTGTAGATGGACGAGTTTTCATGGGAGTGGAGGACCTTGCTGGCACAGGACGTGAAACTGGAACTGATTGTTTTGGTGCAACAAGAGTGCTGCTTCGCCTACTTGGGGTTGTAGGTCTTGAACTGACAGAGGAAATGCTTGTATTGAGAACTGATGTCCTGTTGTTGCTAGACATGAGAGTGGATTGAATAGAAGGGCGAGTGACGGAGTTACTTCTGGCTGGTCTAGCGGGAACTGTGGAATGCCCATTCTCTGTTTGAGATATTGAAAGCTGCAGAAATAATGTTCATTAACATTAAAAATGCTAATTATAATCAGCAGAATTTAGCTAAGATAGACAAAGAAGAGGTTAACTATGCAGAATAAAATGCTCCAAGAAACAATCATGCAGCTCTCGCCTATATAGTTGGAGTAGATAAAGAAGCAAGATGTGTGCTATCTCCAAGTTTCCCTATTAACTAACTAGTCTTGAATTCCAACATGAAACTTGCTTTTTAAAAAATCCGTACTTCCTCAAAGTACACTCCTATTGTGACATGTTTGAAACATACTTCAACAGATTATACATGATTGATATCTAAGGTAAAAACCACCATTTACCAACTGAGACTTTTTTTTTCAAAGAAATAAACTGAAAAGTAAAACTGCAAAGCATTTCAGATCAGAGTGCTTCTAAATTTCAGCTACATTTCATTAATTCTTTTCACTGGGATGGACTATATCTCACTAATTCACATTTCAACCAGAAAAAACACCATAGGAGCTCAAAATGTTTCACACTGCTCTACCAGGAGATACTGCTCTCCAAACTAATTGACAGTACAATGCAACTTAGATAAATATGTTGCTTGTTTTATCTTAATAAAATTACGCAAAGCTGATCAGTGGTCACCATTATCAAATTCCAATGCTACAGAACATGATTCTCAGAAAAAGGTTTTTGCCAAATAAACTGCGAAACAACATGCGCGGAAAAGGTAACTCGAATCAGATTGCAAAATAAAATTTCCAAACATTAACAAATCTAATTTTTAAACACCAATGCCACATAGTACATACCCTTGACACTCTAGTGGTTGAGGATGATCTAGTGGCAGTGCGCTTAGGTAATATATTTGACGATGGCGTTTTCTCAGCAACCTCAAGTGCAGGAACACGGGGCGTCCCAGGTGGAGTTAGAAGCCTGAGGAGTACATCACAAATTACTTTGCGTTAGATTAGAAACACATGCTGACATGTATTAACAAGAGGAACAAACATTTAATTAAGCAGGAAACTAATTACTAGCTCTTTGCAATAAAAAAACAACCAAACAAATTGATGATCGTTCTTCACTGCGAAAAAATACTATGGGGAGAAACACAGAAATGTTACATTTGCCCAGCAACAACAGATCCGCTTTTTGCAGCATGCTCATGCTCATGCCTCCCGAACAATACGACTCTCATAATTCATAAAGGTATATATTCCTCTCTCCCCACCGTGTTTCTTCTGTGCGAGACAAAATTATGTATATATGTACCGAATGCCCTGTTATCAAGCTACAAGATGGCCTCCCAAGGGAAGAGCCCACACAGGGCAATCCATCCAATTGCATATTTGATGTTCCACCTTCGCTCAGTCAGCACAGCGATTCATTTCCTTCCCAACAGCAACCACCAAGGCCATCTCTAACGAGAAACGATCACATCCATCCCAACTACAACCGAAAGACTGACATGTTTTTGGCAATACGGCACCTTCTTTTACGGAATAAAACAAACATGGCACTCCAAGATCAAGCTTACCCAGACCAGTCAACGAAAGCAGCGATCAGTACAAAATACAAATCCATCCTAAAGCAGGACGATCCATTAAAAAAAGGGAGTAGCCTTCATATCCTACACGAATTACTGTTCAAACTAACTTAACACGGTACATGGATCATATCATAGACACAGAAATTAGCCAAAACTAGGAGGCACCAAAGGGAGAAACAAAAAACAAGAGTAGGCAAGTAAAAATTGATAATCACCAGTCATAGTCGTTCTTCCCGATCTCCGAATCCAACAGGTCCTCCATCTTAAAGCAGCCTGAAACCGCAACAAATTCCCCTCCTCCCCCACCCCCCAAAAAAATCACTAAAAAGCCCCCAAACTCGCTAAAGCATTAGCCAAACCGATGCCACTACGGCCACCTCCGGCGACCGGCAGCCGGGTATGGATCCTGGCCGGCTGGAGACGGCCCCGCCGGATCCGGATCCGGAAGGCTCCAGAAGCTTCTGTTCGAGCCCGCCCTTCCTGGAACTAGGCAATCCTGCTTCTCTCCTCCCGCGATTGCTGCTCGGGCGGGGCGGTGGACTCCCTTGTGCAGCGATACGATAGATGAGATGCGAGAGATCACGAGGAGGAGGAGGAGGAGGAGGAGGAGGAGGGAAGCGGAGATGGAGAGGGTGCGTGAGCGTGAGCGTGAGCTCTCCTCTGCTGCGGCTCTGCGCTGTGAACTGAAGCACAAAGCCTCGTTTTGTTTCGCCGTAAAGGTTCGCGATCCTCCCCCACTGCGGGACGATGGCACATGGGACCCACGGAAGCTTGTGGCCCACGTGTCAGCGACGGTTAGCTCGCGCACTGCACGGGCGCTGAGCAGAGATGGAGTAAAGTAAGCGGTAAGTCGGTCAGGAGAAGTCGGCGCGGGCGCCTTTTTATGGTTGCATAGGTCAGAGGTGGGGTGCGGACCCGGAGATCAGGCGATGACATGTGGGTCCGAAGTGGATGTGGGCACCCCATGTCAGCTGGCGATGGTTTTCAAGAGGTTTTCCTTTTGTTAATGACTGTCAGGCCGTGGTAAAAAAAAAGTAGGAGCAATGTTTGTTTTGGTAAGAATAATCAGGTGGCTGGTCAGTGGATGGTTTGTTGTTTGATGATGATTTTTAGGGGATGTAATGCAATGTGGTGTTACCGGCAGCCTGGCAAAGCTGGCACAGGCAAATCGCAGTCAAATGCGGGCAACGTGCACCAGCTTACCCGAGGAGCTCGATCCTAGAAGATGCACGTGCAATCTCCTTTTGAGGCGGATCCCGTGTGGCACGATCACACGAGGATTTTCAGCACGTAAGCAAGCTTCCGTGGGAAAGTGCGTCTACTCTATGTTTTGTAATTTTAGACGTGTGCTAAGTGGTGCATTTACTGTATGTTTGTGTGGCGGCGGCAGCGGCGGTGGTGTGTTCATGCATGCTAGTGTCCATCTTTGCTATGTAAAAGTAAATGATATTGCTTGGGCTCCTACATCTGATAAGACGATTCGCATCGGACGACTCATCAACTGCCTCCTCAATCCAAAGATAGTTATTCCCACCATCCCGTGTAAGGCCATGAGCCAGACGCGAAGGCTATTTTAGTATTTCTGCCACATACCATTCCCAAATGGATATGAGAGGAGGTCGCTGAGGCAGCGATGGCCTCTCCGCCGGCACCGAACTGGCATCTGTGAGCTTCGCGCAACGCCCAGACGTCGCCTCCGTGAGATCTGGCGACGCTCCAGTCGTGGCCTCCATGAGCTCCGCCGACACCGGCCATGGCCTCTGCGAGTTCCTGTGGCATCCCAACCTCCATCACCATGAGTGGCCCCCTGAGAGCCTCGCGACGAGCTCCACCGCCACCAGAGTGTGGCCTCCGCAAGCGCCAATCATGCTCTACCGTTGTGGACTCCTCGTCCGTGTCGCCGCAACCTACCCCAAGAAGCTCTACGCCTCGCCACCATCAGGCGCCTCCTACACTTATTAGGTAGGCGTGTTGTATATATTTTCTCGAATTATTGCAACTTCTTTTCTGTATTGTTGCAATAAGTGTTTTTGTTTGTTGCCGTGTATCTTTCCCAAATCTTGTAGAAAGCATTTTTGTTGCAATTGTTTTGTTGATTTGTTGCACCAACAATTTTTTTTGTTACAATTGGGAATGTGATTTGTTGCAACATTTTGCTGCTATGGTTTGTTGCCACTAAATGAGGTTTTGTTGCTCGCTTAGTAATCATTGTCGCGTTCGCTATCATTTTTTGCGGCTTTTTGTTGGCATATCGAATGTTTATTTCCTGTTTGTTACATCTGGGTCAAGATTTGTTGCAAACTTAGAAACTAATTATTATACTTCTAGATTTTTTTTGTTTCACTGATTCGAATGGCTAAGATCGATGTCTTAAGTGAGATCTAAAAGGTGAGATGAGTGTATGATGGAATACTGTATGTCTAGGTGCTAGTTGCTCCTCGGTAAAACACGGCGTTTTTGTTTTGGATTGAATCTCGGATGTACGTTTACTTTTTGCCATTTTATTGGTGGTTAATATATCTTTCAGGTACTGGTGTTGTTTCCGGTGTTTGATCTGATCCATCTTGTTGTACAATTGGACGGCTTTAAACATGTGCAAGTACTGCCTTTATTTACTCTTCCGGACAGCCAGGTTCTGTACGTATTTGCCTATGCATGGCTTGTAATAATCGGGAAAGGAAGCACTATTGCTGAAGATGAGGTCCAGATCTTCAGATCTTGGCCACTGATGGTGTAGTACTTGCGCGGAGCGTCTCTGTACAGTACAGCACTACAATAATACACGCCCAGTTGCGTGGTCGACAGTGGTGGTGTGTTCTGTACCGGACTGCCGTGACAAAACGAATTTCTTAAGTGTTTGCTGGCTGTTGTATAATCGAGGTTGTACAATTGATATCATGTTGTCGAAACTCTCAACTTATAAATAATAGACAACAGGCAAAACCACAAGAATATAGTCCAACATTCTCTCTTTATTAATCTATTTGTATATAGGTTTGTGTGTACAATGAGAACCTCGTCCCTTTTTATATAGGAGGATGTCTCTCTTTATACATGAATAAACAATATAAGACTAAACTACTTAATGGGTCTTGTGGGCCGACAGTCCCCTAATAGTCATTTGTTTAGGTAAAGTGTCCACACATAATCAGGTCTCAGAAATGGGCGATATACAACACCCCACTTGAACACTTTGACAACGTCATGCTCATGCCTTGTTAAAAATTTCTTCCAAAAACGAAGTGGAAAAAAAACGGTAATAAAAAAGAGTACATAGCTCGCGTTCTTGCTATTGCACATGCTGTCTCATTAAAAACCTTTTAATGAGAAAACTCATTGAGACAAAACTCAAACAAGGGAAAATGAGTATAACATCTTTTCATCCAATGATGAACATAGATGAAGATCATATATCTCCCCCGAAAGACATCACCTTTTTTTTTGTCTTCTCATACCAATATCAAGGACAAATTTCTCAAAATTTGGTCCTGGCAAGGCCTTAGTAAACAAATCCGCAAGATTCTCAATAGATTGGATTTTATGTGTTTCTATATTCCTATTTTTCTGCTACTCATATGGGTAGAAATGTTTAGAGGGTATATGTTTTGCCATATGCGTCTTGACATAGCTATTTTTCATTTGTCCAACGCAAGTTGCATTATCCTCATGGAGGAATGTAGGAGTTTTATCCACCTCTACGCCACAAGACTCTTGGATATGGTGAATTAGTCTTCTGAGCCATATACACTATCGAGTTATCTCATATAGTGCAATAATCTCAGCACGATTAGTTGACGTAACAACAATCGATTGTTTTATAGATCTCTAAGAGATAGCTATAGAATCACTTAGAAAGACGTATTCTGTGACTTGGTATTGTGGGGATAAGAAAGATAGCCAGTGTCTGAGTAACCCTTCAAACTTATATCTTGACCCTTAGGATAAAAGAGTCCAAGATCAGTTAGAGGATTCCCTTAATTTCGTTCTAATGCCTCTTTGTAGGTTCAAAACTATATTTTGCCAAACAGTTTATTGCAAATACAATATTGGACCTGGTATAATTAGCATGGTATAACAATACTCCAATAACACTTAAATAAGGGGTTTTGAGCCCTAATGTATCCCCCATTCTCTCGTCTAGGTTCATATGGATCTTTCTATACTTTTAGCGACCTCATGATCATGGGTGTACCCAGTGGATGAGATTTATCAATATAAAATCTCTCCTACACTTTCTTATTGTAGGTGGTTTGATGCAGAAATATGCTTCCAGACAAATTTTCAATCTGCAGCCCGAGACATTATTTGGTTTTACCCAAATGTTTCATCTTGAATTCTGTCTTTAAGTATGAGCTCACTTCAAGAATGTATTTTGTGTTTCCGATTATGTTAAGTCATCAACACACATAAAGATGATGCAAAAATTCATTCTTGGATTTCTTTATGAACACAAACGGACAGACTTCACTATTCATGTACCACTTTTGTAAAATAAATTTACTTAGTCGGTTGTACCACATACGACTGACTTTAACTTGCATCACCCACATTTTAACCGTGGAGGCTAGGGCGATATATAGTGACTTTTACAACTTAACACTATACGTGATGTGTTGTTCATTCTCGCTCATACATGATACTTTTAGTCCCTCTGGAATCTTCACGAGGATTTCATCATCTAGTGATCCATAAATATGCAGTTATGACATCCATAAGTTTCATTTTTAAATTCATTCTGTTATAGCTATAAGGTATCGAAATGTTGTGACATCCATTATAGGAGAGTAAGTTTCATCGAAATCGATGACGGATCTTTGCATGAACCCTTGTACTACTAATCTCGCTTTGTATCTTACCACTTCATTATGTTCATCCCTTTTTCTTATGCACACCCACTTGTGTCCAACAGGAATGGCATCATGAGGTGTCTTGACCATATGTTCGAAGACTTTCCTCTTATTAAGCGAGTTTAGTTCATTCTTGGTTGCTTCTTTCCATTTATCTCAATCTTGATGATTCTTGCATTCCGCAATCATCTTTGGTTCCGGATCCGATTCAATATAAAAGACAATATTTGAGATGAAACAACTGCTATTAGCACTCATTTGTCTATAAGGACTTCTCTTGTTTCCACATATTTGTAGAAAACTCTTTGTCCAATTCAATTGGAACTTTATTTAAATCTACCCGCTCTCCACTATTTCCCAAAATGGCAAGAGTCTGATTGTTCTGTTGCCCTAGTATCAGTGGGTGCGCTTCCCCTTCACTAGTCACCTGTCCTTGTACTCCAGCATAGAGCGCCTCTCCCTCTGCTCCTGTATGGGGCACCACCTGTCGTGTCTTCCCTCGGGATGTAACGTCCGCCAGACGTTTCTCATTCATGTTCAGTTCATAGAGTTTCTCCCCTATTCAATACGTCTCTTTTGCGGATGTCTGTGCGGTTTGAGATCCTTTGACCTAGGAGGTCTCTCCCTCTTCTTACTAAGAGTGGTAGAGTCAGATGCAGAACCAAAACTCGGGATGGTTCTACTCTTTCAAGTGCATTTATTGCTGGTATATGCGACTTTGTAACTCCTTTATGATCTGTGAATGAATCTGGCAACTGATTTGCAAAATTTATCAAATCTATTATCCTTTGAACCTCTTGTTAAGAGTCCTCAGTGCATGGATCGTTATTAGACTACTATCATTCCATGAAAGTTCCCGCCGTTCCAACTTGGGGTCCTTTCCCCCCCTAATGCTGGGAATAGTTTTTCATTAAATGCAGTGTCAGGGTATCTTGCTTTTAACAAATGCCCTATCATAGGCTTCAAATACTTTATTATAGATGGAGATTCAAATCTCACGTAAATTCTCAATTTACGGTGGGAGGCCATTGACGTACGCTGAGGAGGTGAGATATGTATGTAAACGACACAACAAATTTATACAGATGGAAAATACTTGTCTCATTCCCACGGACTAGTTGGAAATGTGACAACTTATGGTTTGCGGATGGCCGGAGTCATATTATTGTTGATGCATGTAATACGGTATGTCCCAAACACGTAGTTGGTAGATGGGATCTCATTAACAAGGATCTAGCGATCATCTTGATCCTCTTGATTAATGATTCGACAAGTCCATTCTAGTATGCACATGCGGGATCGAATGTTCCACTATTATGTCTAAGGCTATGCAATAGTCATTAAATTCTTTTGAGGTAAACTCTCAAGTGTTATCCATTCTTATGGATTGGATCCTATGATCCTATTTTTCTTCCCTTAGTGCAATAATTTATGAAATCAACTTGGCAAAGTTGTGATTTCTAGTGAATAATAGACATGCATGCGTCCACAAAGTGGATGCGTCTATTAGTACCATAAAGTACTTGAATGGCCTAGACATGAGCTCTATAGATCCGCATATATCCCTTGGATCCTCTCAAGTAAATTAGACAATTCATCTTTGATCTTGTGATACGAGGGTCTCGTAATCAGTCTCCTAATCAACTTGCCTTTCGCATAGGATTCACACACAAAGTGTGATAGACCAGAGATGTCTTTGGACTTCATGTTGTGGTCAGCAGAATATTGTAGTATCTGGCGCATAATATTGTCTCCAAGATGACTTAGACGTTCATGCCATCTTCTAAATAGTTTGGGGCCTTTAACCTGGATGCCCATCTGTGGATATCATGGGAATATGCTCATGATCTTAGGATGATGTTACAATTAGCAATAGCGTTGAGGGTTTGTCGAGAAACCTGTTTTCAGCAAGTGTCAGGGAAATCGGTAATACCGGCATGTAAGGCGCGGTATTACCGCAGAGCGGTATGACCACGAGTATGGAGCGGTGCTACCGCAAGTCGAGTGGTCCGATCATGAACGGATCCTTTGGACATCCGATTGAAATCGGACGGTCCAAAACCATGTGAACGTTCGGACCGCCAAACAGTGCTCAAATCTAACGGCTAAAACATGTGGTCCGATCGACCATTTAAATCTGGTGCGTCCACATGTCAGGCCGTGTGTTACTAAGGGATTTGAACGTTTTCGTGAAACGGTAATACTGCAGATTATGAGTGGTACTACCGCAGGGCGGTAGTACCGATTGTCAAGTGCGGTATGGTTTTCCAGAGATGATCTTGCTAGTGCTGACAGGTTTGATATGTATTGAATAAGAGTAGAAATGCTAGCTTGCTCTTTTTGGGTAATCTCTAAAGCTTCTTGTACTCAAAAATTGAAAAATTCAAAATGATAAAGCCACTCCATTGCATTTCATGCATGCTCCTTCTTATGCTTCTTTCTCAATTCTGCATTTTCATCTCTGGATGAGAGGAAGGCATGATTCCTTGATGACTCCATTGTCAAAGGGGGAGAAGAAATAGTAAAAATGTGAAAAGGGGAGCTCTTTGGAGAAAAAGGAGAATATGAAATTTTCTGGAAAAATGATGATCGCAGTGAGGGGGAGTATCATATTTGCATTCTTATGATCTTATTGCCATTTCTGAACTTGAATTGCAATTCTTGTAACCTCACAATGATAAAAGGTCAATTGAACAATTGTTCTTTCATATGGACCTTAAGTGAGATTTTTTATTCTTGTCTAGAAATTGAAACTTTCTTGCCTTCTACTACCTTATCTCACTTGCTGATTCTTTTTTGAAGCCAGCTTGGTCATTTTCATTACTTTCTCTTGCTTATGGACCAAGTTGTGCCTTTGCGCGAAAATGAGAGTGCTTTTACTTTCAAACCTCAAAACTTACATTTTTCAAAAATTGCCAATGTGTGCATCAAGGGGGAGATTGTGGATATCATGGGGATATGCTCATGATCTTAGGATGATGTTACAATTGGCAATAGCGTTGAGGTTTGTCGAGAAACCTGTTTTCAGCAAGTGTCAGGGAAATCGGAAATACCAGCATGTAAGGCGCGGTATTACCGCAGAGCGGTATGACCGCGAGTATGGAGCGGTGCTACTACAAGTCGAGTGGTCCGATCATGAATGGATCCTTTGGACGTCCGATTGAAATCGGACGGTCCAAAACCATGTGAACTTCGGACCGCCAAACAGTGCTCAAATCTAACGGCTAAAACACATGGGCCGATCGGCCATTTGAATCTGGTGCGTCCACGTGTCAGGCCGAGCGTTACTAAGGGATTTGAATGTTTTCGTGAAACGGTAATACCGCGGATTATGAGCGGTACTACCGCAGGGCGGTAGTACCGATTGTCAAGTGCGGTATGGTTTTTCCAGAGAAGATGTTTTGGGGAGTTTTGGGCTTCCTTGTGAAACGGTAATACCGGCATGTATGGAGGGGTATTATCGAAGTGCAGTAATACCGGTCATATCATGGCGGTAGTACAGATTGCTTTTTGAGTTTCGGCTAATTGGTTGAATTGGCAATGGGTTAGGTCAAGTTCATGAGTTTCAGTGCATATGTGTTGCATGATGCATGTTTGGACTAACGTGGGTCAAGTTGTAAAGAACTTATTCCCGAAAATGATTTCTTGGTCTATTGATGTGCAGGTTGCTTGGAGGTCAACGACGGTCAACGGCGAGGTGATCAGGACTAGGCTTGGAGAACTGAGGTTCAGAACGATCAAGGATGCCGGTGGAGTCAATGAACACAAGCGTGGCGCAAGATGGACAAGAATGACCGAACGGGCAGTTCGGTTGCGACTGGTTGGATCAAACGGCACGGAAGTCGGTGCAAGTGCCATGGTGGTTTCGGTGGGAGCCGGATGGGAGAGACTTGCTGACATGGAGAGAGCTGTTGATCAACCTACACGTGTCGAAGCAGGCGATTGCTTCGCGCAGTTGGACTCGGTTTTCGGAAAAGGACCGAGAAGGGGTATTTTGGTAATTTCACCTAATACTGTCTTGGTGACCTTTTTGGCTAAACCGCGGTGCGGGATGGCTCATGTTGAAGTGGTTTAGGTCAAGAGAAGATGAAGACGACGCTTTAAAATGCGTGCGTAAGTGTGACCCGTTTGTGTGTGGGCTTAACGGGGGTCCAATAGAAACTCTTCTAGAAGGTCTAGTCTCCACTATGAATAGAGGAGGTGCTAGCTGCACTCCTAACCCTTTGGCTATTTGTAAACCCTAGTTTGTGTTTTGGGCTAGGGAGTGGAGGTTAGGGTTCTAGAGTTGGATTGATTGTGTGCTCATGTATTGAGTTTTGTCCTCCTTGTGGGAGTGGCTGTAAACCAGCAACAATCTCGAATCAATCCATGCAAGTTCTTTGAGATGAGTCTCTTTTCTTTCTTGCTCTCTATTTGGTGATTTTGAGGCCTTCTTTGAATCTTCAGTTTGCCTTTGGTTTTTGGCCTCAATCTAATTTGCTATGACATGTGGGAATACATCTAGGATCATCTTGATCATCAATCACCCACGAGCAAGGTTTAGATCATATTTTCGTTTTTGACTCGGTTTTTGAACTACCTTCACTCAAACGGAGAAAGGTCAGAACTTTGGCAAGGATCTTCACGATCATTGCTTGGAATAGGTTCCTGACATCCTTGAAAAGGTGTGTGTCAAGTTTCATGAAGTCTGACCGAGTGAATCAAAAGTTGTGCCAATTTTGATTTGGTTAAGGCTGAGCTCCACTAGAATCGGTAGTACCGCCCATGAACAGAGGTATTACCGATATCTGGTAATACCGCCCATAGACAGAGGTATTACCGATTTCCCTGTCTTCAGCACTTCTTTGTGTTTTTGATTGCTGTGCTTGGGGTTTTTTTTATTAGGATTCAATACAAGGCTTCCGCTATACTTGTATATTGATCTTCATAGCTCTTGTAGCTATTGGAGTGAAAATAGCATTGAATCCAATCTAATCAAAAAAGAGATCGTGCTCCTATTCACCCCCCTCTAGTCGCCTTTTCGGTCCAACACCATCGCAACATATTCTTCATCACGTTTAATAATTGTGTAGTACAATCCGGAGGAGAACGTAAGGAGTTTCTCTACTACTTCTTTCTGATATCCCTCTTTCTTAGTGATGAGAATGTACTCAAAACCATTCTCTTCTTCTGTTTCCACGTGTAAACTATTATTTCGGATATCTTTCAAACTTAGTAGAGTTCTAGTTGAGTCTGGGAACAATAATGTATTTTCAATTATTATTTTTGTTCCCATCGATAAGACTACCGTGATTCTTCCAGTACCTGCAATATTACCACTGTTGTTAGCTGTGATCATAATATTGCCAGTCTTGAACTTAAGGTATGCAAATACATCATATCCCTTAGGATAGAATTTGCGGTACAACTATCCACAGGACAGAGTTCATGTTCTCCCACTATTGTACGTCAACTATAAGCAGGAGATAAATAAATTACATGAATTAAAAAACATTGCATACGCATAAAAGCACACATAAGACATGCAAATAAACTAGAAATACTTTATTTATTTCATGAACTAAAGATTACAAGAAGTAATTTTAATTCCTAATAGTAATATCGCTGACTAATTTAGGATTGACAAATTTTGGTGTTCAATTTAGTAACGTCATCCTAAACATACCATGGACTGATTTCTAAATTTAAGGAGAATGGCTCATTTGCCTTAGCTCCCAGCTTGAGTAGCCTCTGACAACTCTCTACGGATTCATGTTACTGTTTCCTTCACTTGCTGAGGTGTAATCTGGAGAACGTCTAACGGTCATCCTACTATTCTAGCTGTTACCTCTTCTTCCCCTCCTCTTGAACCTCTGTCTGCTAGTCCCACCAAATCCCCTAGAACTAGAATCAGATCTATAGACTTTGCTCACTCACAAGGGCCCTGTTTGTTTCTTTGATATTTTGTTTGGTAAGCTAATATTTGTCTTTTTATATTAATTTCTTTCATTACACAATGCCCAAAATTTATACATACATTCAAATTTGCAATTTATTTGGTTAGCCCTTGGCACACATGCATGCACGTACGAGTGATATCTCTTTTGTTTCATGTGTACACTTGCATGTATCGCCATATTTTAATTCCCATACAAAAATAAGTTTTTTTTTGAGGAAACGACAAGAGTGCCACTATTGCATTCAAGAGAGAAGAGCGTAACAAAAAGCTTTACAAAACAAGCAACCACTAGGATTAAACTTCTTCTATAGGCTGGATTACATTCCCATCCGGTAAGTAGGCTTGAAGCTTGGTCGCCTAATCGACCGTCCATGTCAAGACTTCCTCCTTGATAATAGCCAACAAACCGATTGGCGACTCTCGTGATCTTTGAAAAATCGTCTATTTCTTTCCTTCCAAATGTGCCACAGCGTGAGGAGAACTAGAGAGGCTTCGCCTTTCCTGCCATTACCGCCCGAGTGAAAGATGTCAATCCACCAATCCACTATCCGCATTCGCGCTGTCCACTGTGATGGTAAAAGATTTTGCCGCCCGACCCATGTAGCCACTAGCGTCCAAACTTGTCTAGTATACAAACAGTCTACAAAAAGGTGCATAGCTGTTTCCATGTTATTTGTGCATAGTGGACACCAATGGTCGTTTTGCATGTGATGAGCTGTTAGGACATCAGCTGTTGGTAAACGATGCTGAGCAAGGATCCATGCAAAAATCTTGCATTTTTGTGGCGCCTAAATGCTCCAAAAAAGTTTTTGAAAAAGGGCCTCTGTTGCTCCGAAGAATTGCATTTCATATGCTGATTTGGTTGAAAAGTTTCCTGACGCTGTCCACTTACAAGTTATGTCATATGGTATATCCTGAGTTAGCGGGACACGATTAACCGTGATATAGATGTTTACAAAATCTCGAATGAGGTTTATGGTGATTTTTTTACGCAAATCCATTATCCATTTTCCTTCACGGATTAAATCTGCCGTCACGATTTTTGCGTCTTGGCGATCTAAAAGAGGTCGGCGCCAATTCTTGCAGAGACCTCGGTCCCAGCCACCTGTCCTTCCAGAAGTTCGCCTTGTTGCCCTTTCCAATGCTGATCGATGTGGATGCACGGAAAAAATGGTGGTCTTTCTCAGTTGTCGGAAGCGGCATTTCATTCCATTGCTTTTCCGGCGTTTTCCATTGATGCCAGAGCCATCGAAGATGGAGAGCACGACTGAATCTCTCAAGGCACAGGACCCCTAGACCACCAAACTTTTTCGGGCGACACATCTTGCGCCACTCACTAACATTTCCCACGGGCGAGATGTCATCACCGTTCCAGAACCAAGCTCTACGCCTTTTATCTATTTGTTTTATTATCCAGACAGGTATCTTAGTGGCAGTTAGATGGTATGTTGGTATAGCTGTGATAACCGCATTTAGCACCACTAACCTTCCTACCCGGGAAAGCATGTTCCTCTTGTACCCTCTCAGTCTAGCGTGAATTTTGTCAGCGGTCGAATAAAGCACCTTCGACCTTACGGTGGGTGAGAGGCAGGCCAAGATAGGTACAAGGCAGTTGCAATCGGGTCACCGGGAAATTTTCTAGAATCTCATCCAATTGCAGTGATTGACATTGGATAGGTATGACATCACTTTTTGAAATGTTTATGACAAGACCTGTTACCTCTCCGAAGACCCGTAGGATCTCCTTGAGATTATCAACATCCTCCTTATTTGGTGATAGAAAAATCATTGCATCATCGGCGTAGACAAACAATCTTGCCTTCATGAATCTCCCACATAGAGGTGTTAGCCACCCATGTTGATCTGCCAGGTCAAGGATACAGTGCAGGGCATCAATTGCCAGGATGAAAAGGAAAGGTGAGAGGCAGTCCCCCTGTCGTACCCCACACTGGTGCCTTATGTTTGGTCCCTGTACACCATTTAGTATAATCCGAGAAGTAGATGTACTAAGCAGCATAGCAATCCATGCTCTCCATCGGCCTCCAAACCCCCTGTGACGTAGCATGTCTAAAATATATGGCCAAGCAATGGAGTCAAAAGCCTTGGCGATATCAAGTTTCAGTAGTAACATAGGGACTTTGGATCGGTGGTAACTTCTCACGATGTTTTGCACGTACAGGAAATTGTCTTGTATAGTCCGCTTTTTGATAAATGCACTCTGGCTTTCAAAAATCAAGGCATCCATGTATTTTGAAAGCCTAAGGGAGAGAAGCTTGGATAGAATCTTGACAATGCTATGAAGCAAACTGATTGGACATAATTCTGAGATTTTGGATGCCTGATCCTTTTTCGGCAATAATATTATGTTTACTGTATTGATTTTTTTGGAAGTGCCAGTTGTTCAAAGTATATACTTTCTGGAAGACTGCTAGGATAGTCTCTTTAATCGTCTCCCAACTTGCTTTGAAGAAACTTCCAGTGAATCCATCTGGCCCCGAAGCCTTGTCCGCTGAAAGCTCATCAATGGCCGACTTAATTTCTGTTCGATGAAAATTTGTTCAAGATCAATTTCTTGGCGCTAGTGACGAAGCTTAAGCCAAGTGACTCCCATGAAAGGTGCAGGCTGCCATTTTGCAGATCCTAAGAGTTCTATATAGTAGTTGGCTAGCGCTTCCTCTTTCTCAGCGTGCAGCGTAAAGATACTCCCCTGATGCGACAAAGTGTGTATGAGCTTTCTCCTTCTTCTAGGATTAGCTTTTGAGTGAAAGAATTTCGTATTCGCATCTCCTAATCGTAGCCAAATCAACCGAGAGCGTTGTTTCCATCTCATTCGTTGAATGGCCGCCAGTCCTAGAATTCTTAATTTTAACGCTACACGAAGGTCATGCTCGGCTTGGGAAAGAGTGCGATGTTCTTGCGCCTTATCAAGATGAAGAACCACTTCCAGTGCCAAATGCAATTGCAGTTTGAGATCCCCAATTTGTAATCTGCTCCACGCCTTTAACGCCCTTGCTGTTTTTTGCAGTTTGGCAATCAACCTGTTAATTGGGTCCACCTCGTGGACCAGCTGAGACCACGCCCCTTGGACTACCTCATTGTAACCAGTCATTGATGGCCATTAATTTTCAAAAGTGAAGCGTCTATGTGGTTGCACCTGGCCTTCCCCGGAGATTAACAGAGGACAGTGGTCAGAGATTAAGGAAGAGAGCTATCGTAAATGATGGTCCGAAAAGGCTAGGTCCCATTGTATATTACAAAAAACCTTATCGATCCCTTCCAGAGTTGGATTACGCTGGCCATTGGACCAAGTAAAGCGTCGATCCTGAAGACGGATCTCTTTTAATTCGCAATGGTTAATCGCAGCACGAAAGTGTCCCATCAGGTTTCGGTTCAAATTTAGGTTGTTTTTATCTGAAGCTCTATAGATGAGATTGAAGTCCCCCAATATGAGCCATGGCCCATCAATTCCTTCATGAATGTGCTTTAACTCTTCTAAGAAGGCTTGTTTATGATGATTTTCATGTGGGCCATACACGACTGTTAGCGACCAGGGGATAGCTCCATCAAGTGGTTTAACTTTCATTGTTATGGATTTGTTTAAAAGGAAAGAGTCATCCATTTGAAACAGCACTTGGTCCCAAACCGATATATCCCTCTAGTTTAAATCGGTAGGTTTATAAAGCATACCTTGAAGCTTTCCACCTGCAATTTCAGTTGCAAGACTCGATGAAATCGTGTCAAGCTTTGTTTCCTGTAGGCAAAGAATAGAGCACCTTGTGTCCACGACTAATTGACGAACTACCTGCCTTCTCACTGGAGCGTTTAAGCCTCTCACATTCCAATTTAAGATTTTATAAGAAGACATTATAAATATCTTTGGACCTGAGAACATCTGAGGCAAATAGCATATATAAGTTTCCATGCTTTTCCATACAAAGCACCTAGTGCCCCTGCAAAAGTGTGTCACTTCCCTGCCATACATACATTGCATACGCCTACATTGCCATCGCACACACACTAGTTGCACCCTACAAACAGAGAAAAGGTGCAAAGAAGCCGACAATAGGTATGCTTGTACCCCCAAGTGGAAAGGAGCTTCCAGATGCATACAACATGGAGAACTGAACACGAACAAAATGCCTCTACTAAACTTGAAGCTATAAGGTAGATCTTGGTCACCACAGCGTCTGGACAAGTCTTGAAAGGTCTTGGTGAGTGAGTCCCAAGGCGGGAAGGTCCACATGCCTTCTGCCACAACACCGCTAGTGCTCGATTGCTTGGATGGTCTGCGCATCTAGGAGGTCTTTGAAAAAAGCATCGAGCTTCTTCTTTCTTTGCTCCGGTTGTCAACGTTTCCACATGTCGTTGGCAAATTTTTCTCTGCAGAAGAATCGACGCCATTGCGCCCGCCCACCTCGGTTTGGTTGTCCTTCTTCTTTTCCGCAAGGCGATCGCTGCGACGGAACGGAGCCTGCGAGGCCTACACAGAAGTGACAGCAGTAGGGGTCGCAAGCTGGCCCAACATTGAAGGAGATCGCGGCCTAGAAAGGTCATGCAAAGGAAGCGGAGATTCCACCAAAATTACCTCCTCAATGACTGCAAAGTCCTCCTGGTGCGGCACTCCCTGTTGGAGACCCTGCTGGAGAGTTTGAGTCGGCTGCATCTCTCCCTGCTGAAGATCCTGCTGGAGAATGTCCTCCTGGTGCGGCACACCCTTCTGGAGAGTTTGAGTCGGCTGCGTTTCTCCCTGCTGAAGATCCTGTTGGAGAACCTGAAGCGGCTGGTGCGGCTCACCCAGCTGGGGACCCTGCTGGCGAACAAGAGAAGGCTGTGTGGTTGCAGGAGGTGATCTTGCCTTGCTGTTTTGCCTAGCCAGACAGAGCAGCATCAGGGCCTCGGACAGCATGGGGTCTTCGCGCTGACTGGGGATGCTTCGATCAAGAACCTGGGCTGCATCATCAAGCGTCCTCCCACGATCACCAGAGGCTGCCGTCGAACCATCTTGGTCCTCCGGGTCTTGCTACTGCAACCAGGTTGCCAGGGGGGCCTTGCAGGAAGAAGAAACAGGTTTGTTCAAAAGGCGAAGCTGAAGTCTACGTGGTGGCGACCTAGTGCGGCTCGTCGCGAGAGGCTGGGCGACCGTCTCGGCGTCTGGTGCGGCCGACCCGAATGCGGATGGGGACTGATGTAGTTCTTGGCCGTGACTGGTGTGGTTTCGGTCACGAGGGCCGGTGCCAACATCACCCTTGTCGAGGTTGCGGCCGCATCCGTAGCGGCCAAAGGGGGAACGGGACCTGGGGTATCCCCTGTGGCCCTGGCGAGAGGAAGCACCTCCCTAAGCCACCGACCTGCCGAGCACCCGGTTGCGTCCCGCAAAGTATAGGACCGAGCACGCTCCGCCCTGTCATCGTGGTCGTCGTCTCTGTCATCCCGCCTTGGCCCCAATCGCAAGTGAGCATCGACATGAGGTCTTCTTAGACGCCGCTCGACACCATCTGGAGCATCCGCTGTCTAGAAGAAGTGCTCCCGCCTGGGGTATTCCTCTTCAGGATCGTGGGCGATCGCTTGACCACCTTGGGAGTCACGATACACATCGCGGCGAATAGTCTTGAGGATGTTGAGATGAACAAGTACTTAATGCCTTTGCCTTCCTTGAGAGCACCTATTGGAAGAGGGTCCTTTGAGAGGGTATCCGTCTCCAGCGAGTGCACTTGAGATCCAAAGCGTGAGGTGAGAGGTCTTCGGTATTGCGTCTGGGTCGCGAACCCACACCCAGACAGGCCAGATGGATGCATTCCGCTCCCTCTCCCTAGAGAGCTCATCCACTTGGTCGAATTGACAGTTCCCTCCCGCTACGCGCTCTGCAATGGAAGATCGCCGCGCAAAAAGTGGAATGCCCTCCAAACAAAGTAATGCGCAATACCTCCAAATGTTGCGGTGTGAGTCGGCCGCGTAGTCCCAAGCCTGGAACTCAAACTGGTAGCCATCTATCGAGCATCCTCCTGCTTCCAGTGCAGCATCGTGCTGACGTCGGGAGTCGAACTCAATGAGAAAGTCTTCTGGAATGCAGCAAGAGACATGAATGTCTCTCAGCGGGATATGAAGTCGTACTTGGATGTCTCTCGCCACCAGGCTTGGTGGGGGATTACGCCAATGTCCCAACACCTTGGCAAGGACTGCCGTGTCACGGAGACGTAGCAGTTCCTCCTCCATCTCCCGGGTGATGGTGTGAGCACAAAAGCCCTCACCTGGCCTGTTGATGGCTTGACAAGCCGAGTAGTCTTCCATGATGCAGGGATGTGACCCACTAGAAAACTTGGGTGTTGATTGCTTTGAGGGAAAAGGACAGCAAGGTGGAGTCGGGGGGTGAAGACTTTTGGCTTTCAGCGGACAAATTCGGGCAACATGTCCACTTGCTCGACAATGGAAGCAGCGGACAGGGAACTTACAGTGAGCAATTTTGTGGCCAATGGCCAGACATCTGAAGCAGTGGTGAAGACCAGGTCGCTGCCCCCTACTATTAGCAACTTTAAGGCTGGCAGGTGAACGTCGGGACATGAACTGGGAGTTAGCTCTCCACCAATGACGTGGCTTCACCAAATTCCAGTCCCTGTCATTGAAAGCTTCCTTAAAGCTTGTGACTTGAATACCAGTAGATTTCTTCCAACTACCCGAATTAGGGTGGACATCTCGATTGGAAGCAGCAAGCCTTGCCTTTTGCACCCAAACAGAGGGTTGAAAAGCCTCCTTAGAAATTGGCATTGAAGAAAGTTGAGCCGTTGCCCGAGTTTGGCGCCTTCTTGCTCTCCTGAACTCAAGGCTAGCGCCTTGTCGGGACGAGACAACGAGGTTGAAATTCTTTGGATTTCCTAGCGAGCCTGAGAATTTGGGTTGCTTGAGGATTACCTGATCCTTCTTGGAAAAAAGTGAAATGCCTTGCACCCTTCATCATTGCCAGAGCCAAAATTTGGAAGCGAGTGTAACTATTTGGCCGAGCAATGAGAGTACTGTTGACACAGATTTGCCGGTGCCAAACGAAGAGGATTTGCTGGAACTAGCGATTTCCAGCTGCAAGCCCAGGCGGCCCTCGAAATCTGAACAATCCTCTCCAGAGGACCCATAGTCGGCTTCGGTGCCACAATTTGGGGAGTCAAGCAGAGTTTGGGGTCAAAGCCATGGGAAAAGCGGATGGTGTCTGAGACTAGGTCTTCTTGGGAGGAGGTTAGGTCTTGGGAGGAGGAAGGTTTGAAGCAATGCGGGGAGGCGCGTCTTGTGAGGGGTTGTCTTGGGCGGAGTCTGTGGAGGGGCACTGGGAAGCGAGGTTGGAGGAGGGGAAATGGAGGGGGGGGGCGGGAGGTGGGCGGGTGGGGAGGATGATGGAGGTGGCCATGGTCTTGGAGTGGCACCGGAGGAGGCTTGAGACGGAGTTCTTGTTGGTCGCCAGAGCACTCGCCTCACGCAGTTCTTGACAACAGGACCATTGATTTTTTTCAATAAAAATAATTTACAAAGGAAAACAAAGGTAAGTTTAAATACATACATAAACTAGTCCTCTAAACCCTTAAAAATAATTTAGACTTTTTATCCTTCACACACAGCTAAAAAAGTTAATAATCCATAAAAAAGCAGATTACCAAACACCTTAGTTTTGCTTAAAATCTAAGACACTTATAAATTGATTAAACCAAAAAAACTGGCTTTAAGTTATAAGCCAAAAGTCTAAACCTAAGCAAACAAACAAACATGCCCTTGTCTACGACGCACATGCACTTACGAGTTGAGACGTTTCCACAAGCTTACACGATGAAACCAAAAAAGGAACACACATGAGCGGACCACGATACATCATAGGTAGAGCCAAGAAGGGAGCCGAAAGCCTAAACCTAAACAAACAAACATACCCGTGTCTACGACACAGTGCACTTACGAGTTGTGACGTTTCCACAAGCTTACACGATGCAGCCGAGAAAGGAACACACGAGCACACCACGATAGGTAGAGCTGACAAGAGGGCCAAAAGCCTAAACCTACACAAACAAACAGGCCTTTGTCTACCACGCGCATGCACTTACGAGTTGTGACGTTTTCACAAGCTTACACGACACGATACATGGTAGGTAGAGCTGAGAAGGGAGAGCGAGAGAAATTATTGCGTGATGAAAGTAGGACAGGGGAGCGCCATCCACCCGTCCCGGCGGTCGCTTTCGCGGGGCGCATCTCGTCGGGGCCGGGAGGGCAGGGCACTCCGCTGATCAGGATCAACGATGGCTCCCGTCCCGCGCGTTGGCTGGGCGATGGCGACCGGCGGTAGTTACCGCGTCGGCCGATCCATCGCCAGGAACCGGGCACGGAGGCACTGTGCCGGGATCTGGCCAGTCTTGTGATACAGTTGCATTGCAGCCGTGCGCGTACTGCAACCTTCTTCGTCCTCTCACCGCGGACCGGGCAGGATACATGCTGGTCACGCTCCGGGATCTGCTCTCTACAGTCCCCTCATCTTGTTAGGTGAGGTGGGAGTCGGGCCGGGCCATTACGTGCCCACCCGAGGCCCGGCCGGCTCGGCACGGCTCAAGCACGGCTCGAACATCGTCCACGTGGCGGGCCGGCCTGGGCCTAGGAAGACGGCACAATGGGCGGCGCAGTGCGGCCGGTGTGGCGTGCCGTCTAGGGCGGCAGCACGCCGCCACCGCGGCGGCCGCTTCGCCTCCTGCCGCCTCGCCTCCCAGGGAGCTCCGAATGCATTCATCAGAAAACCAAAACACAATACCATCAATAGCAAAAACCTCCGAATGCATCAATCATACATCAACCATTTGACATCAAAAGATAAATCAAACAACATCTGTAAAACCAAAATACAACGAAGTAGGGGTGAAAGCGGATCGGATAGTTTCCGGCCGATCCGGACGAAGCAGTTCGGATTATCTCGGATCGGATTTTCTCGGATAATTTTGGATCGGAAGCGAATTCGGATTTTTTGTCGGAAGCGAAGCGAATCGGTAGCCATGCTATCCGGCGGATCTGGATCTGAATCACGGATTATCCGGATAAGATGATGTCAGGATATCCGGATTTCAGCCCATAAGAAAAGGTGATTTTAATTGATTTAGAATTTAGGAAAATATAACAAATCAAATAGCCTTTTGAAAATAACAAATAGAGTTACAAATTCTAGAAAAATCACAGAAATTCCTTATATTATTTTGAACTTAATCAAATTAATTCCAACTTGAATTTAGTTTTTATTTTTACATAAATTATTTTAATTTACGAAAAATAGGAAAAACCTTTTAAAATCGAGAAAATTCAAGAAATTAATTAGAATTTCCTTTTTCACTTTAAATTCAATAAAATCCTAGAAAACTCAATAAATTTTATTTTTGACATTAAAAACTAGGAAATTAAATAATTGACTTTATTTTATTTTATTTTATTTATTTTTAACCAAGAAAACTCTTTTAAATCTCATAAAATCCAATAAAATAATAATTTTAATAATTTTATTTTTGGTAACATACTTGGGATATTACAGTCATTTGTGTATAGATTAACCATCAACTTTGATCAATGTTAGTGTGAACTAAGTTTTATATATGTATGTGATGAACTAAGTGTGAATGCGTGATGACTTTTGACTTTGCGAGTTATGACTTTTGAGCTAAATATGGTAAAGACTTTTGAGCTAAATATGGTAAACTAAGTGTTATGTTTGTGATGAACTAGTTAATATAGCTTGCTAATGCCAATATTATGTGTGGTTACTGAAAATATGAACAATTCATGAATGTTTGAATCAAATAAACTAGTTATATGTTTACGTTAATTTACAGACATACAATTTAAGGGTTTTCATGTTCCAAAAATATCCGCGATCGTATTCGTTTGATTAGATTCGCCTCGATTCAGATTTGACATTATTAGTATCCGTATTAAATATCAAAATATTCAGATTCGCATCCGGATTCGGAAAAAAAAATGAAAACAAATATGGCGAGCCATTATCCGTCCGTATCCGATCCGTTTTCACACCTAACAGAAGTAAGAAGAGAAAGAAAGGGAAGGGAGAAGAGAGAGAGCCAGGGAGGAGGTGAGTAGCGTGCATGGCACCGCCATGTGCCATGCACGGAGGACCGAGGTGGCGGCCGGGAGGCCGAGCCGGTCTTGTGGTAGGCCGGCCGACCGTTAGGCGGAGAGTAACCGGAGGCCGAGTTACAGGGGAGGCGAGGAGCACACGGCGGTGGCGCCATGGGACCGAGCCGTGGGGAGTAGGCCCTCCGCCTCGGTGAGGCCGCTCCTCCTCGCCTCCTCCGCCTCCTCCTCGCCGCGCCTCCTCGCCTCCATTTCGCCTCCTCCGCTCTGCCTCCGCCTCGCTCGCCCGGCACGCCCGGTGGCCAGCAGTGGGGATGGGGGCTGGCCCTAGGGATTTTTTTTTTGGGGGGGTGGCCTTGGCCGGTAGGTAGGGATGATGGGGTGTGGCCGGGTGGGGGGATAAGGCTTGGGTAGTTAGGGCGGTCAAGACTTCTGCAATGGAGAGTTCGGTAGGTGGATAGGTAGAGTGCGCATGTTTTTATGGATTAATTCAATTTTAACTAGGTTTTTAATGAGGCGGACACGAGAGTAATGAAGATAACGGTCGTCGCCGCTATCGCCGTCTTCGCTGTCTATAGTTATTTTGGGTTGGCACAGCACGACCCTAACACGACGGGCTTTGGGCCATGCACAGGCTGGCGGGCCGAGGCGGGTGGGCAGCAAGGCGGAGCGGCACAGGCAGCGGAAGCCGCATGCGACATGGCCGAAGCATGGTGGGCCTAGGCAGACTTGACGGCATGGCCCAATGCCCAGCTATACTGCAGGTGGTCCTTCAAGGGAGCGAGAAAAAAGAAATGTTCAGAAGTGTTAACTAGCCCATATAAAATGCTCCTCCATCTGTTGCTCACAATCTGGTTCATCTACTGCAAGACTACTAACTTTAGGACGTGGTAAAAATAACTGATCAGGAGAGGGTGTGGTAGTGAGTCAATTTGATTATGCAGTAATCATCCTACAAAAAACTAAGATTAGATACCTGCTAGTGCAGATGACGGGAATCCTCATCAGTTATTGGTGGGACGAACTGCTGGCTCCTCATGTCAAGCTTCTGGGGAGGATACATGTAACATGCGATCAAGCCCGTCTGCACATGCCATGCATTCCCTGATCCCCATCCTATCCCATCCATAATGCTGCATGGTCCTGCTCTTGCGAAACTGTCTGTACTGGACGACAATGCAACAAAACGACCTGTACTTTTTCCAGTGATCAGTAGAACCTGGAAATTTCAGGTACAGTAAGAGGATAGGGTTCCTAGTCTGCCCTGGGGATTTGATATGTGTGCTCTCATCAGTCAGCAAAACCAATGAACTTGCAAATGTACTCTTCTATAATATATATATATATATATATATATATATATATATATATATATATATATATAGCATTCTTAATTAAAAGCATAGTTAGATTACTGCTGTACTTGTCTAGTGCTTGCTTGTATCTGTTTCCAGAAGTTAAATTGTTTGACAAATGATGCATCCTGGATTGTACTTGTGTAAGTCTTAGAAATTTGCAACTACTAGTAAACTACAACCTCAATCATTGGGCTTAAAGATTGTACTTTACCAAACTTAAAAATGTCAAAGGCAAGAAGATTTAGACCCTATTTTTTCACCGGAAAGGAAAAGCAAAAGCGACACCTTAGCTGTAGGTCGATGGAGGATTTGGTCTGAGGAATGATGGCACCTGCACGTACCAGTTGCCTTGAAACGAGACATTAATCATGTGTGCTTGGGTGCCATTTCACTTTTCCAACTATCAACCACTTCTTCTCCGATCTTCTTGCCTCCTGTAGCTGCAATAAACCATGCAATCGGCTCGCTCGTGAACAGTTTGCTGACTCCCTTGAGCTTTCTCTTGGTTATAAAGGGTTGATAGACTAGGTAGCATGAGATCCAATCCAACAAACAAAACGGGAGCAAGTTCACCCTTTTTACCTAATAAATAACAATTTAATGTAAACTCAAACAACCAACAAACATAAAGACTGGCAATAGGTTAGATCATCTAGAATATACTGAAAGCTGAAACAAAATGCAAAACTACGTATCACAATGCCAACTGTAATAAGTTGAAAAACATAGACCATAGAAACAGAAGCAGCATTTGACCAGTTACATGTACAAATAGCTCAGACATCCAAGCCACAAAAATAACATATATAGGCATATAGCCTAGATGAATTATGAAACATACTACTGGCTTTGATAAACAATTCATTAAACTTGATAAAAGCATCAAGATCATTGCAAACTTTACACTTTTCCAACAGCAGCAGCAACCAACTTACCTGTAACAGTCCGTTTTCGGACGATAAATAGTAATCCTAGTTTGTCATTTGGAGTTTCAACCTTATTTCAAATTAGCAAATATTTTCTAAAATTTGTAACCTCAGCGTTAAATTCAAAATTCGATCTTGAACCTTGTTTCAAAATTCCCGGGTTCAAATCTGAATTTGAATTCTCTTTTCAAATTTGAGCCACTTCTCAAATTTGCTCCTTCCTTCCCCTTGGGCTTGGCCCAATTCCCCCTTGGGCCCTCGGCCCATCTCCTCCCCTTTTGTGTCCTGCTCGGCCCAAGTCCCCCCGCTCCTTCTTCTCTCCAGTGCCACAGAGCGACCACAATGCGCTCTACTCTGCCTTCACAAGCCGAGTGTCAGCGCCACCCGCCTCGCCTTGTCACCTCCGCCACCTGCCCCGGCCTCTAGAGTCATCGCCATGACGCCAACCCTCCCGCACTATCCCGTCGCTGGCCTCGCTTCACCTGCCCCGGGCCTCCAAGGTCGCCGCCGTGACGGCAGCACCTCGCCCGCCCATGCCATCCCTCAGGACAGTGCGCCACCTCAAGCCCGTAACGGTTCATCCCTCCCTTCGGCTACTTAATCCTCCTCCCCTTCGTCTCATCCCCTTGCTCTTCCCTCTCAACTCCTCCTCTTTCCCGTGCGCAAAACCGAGGGAGCACCCGAGCTCCCCTTGTGTGCTGCCCTGCCGCCGTTTAGCCGCTCCGGTGAGCCCCTCACCGTGCCACCACCGTCACCGCGTGCCCCCGGCGCTGAGGAACTCGTCCCCCACCTCCACTCTCCTTCCCCAGTGGGGTCACCACCCTCGTGAGGTCCCGTTTCGCCCCATCGCCAGCCGCCACTCGCCTCTGCTTGCCAGCCCCGACGACGCTCCCGAACCGCTCGTGCGCCTTTCCCCGTGGCTCCCCTGTTCTCCCTGTGGTGCTCCCTCTTTGTCATCATCTTCTCTCAATGACAAATGGGGCCCTATGTCATACTCCTACCTCCTTCTCTATCTCTCTCCTTGTCTCTCTTCCAGGTGGGCCCACAATGTCATGCCCTCAATGGCATTGTGATGAAATACCAGAACAGTGAAATCTGAAATAGTGCAATTTCAGAATTGTTCAATCATTTCAAGTAAAAATCCAACTTTCGGATGATCGTTCTCCCTCATACGGACTCGGATTCCGTTGATTTTTGTTTCTAAAATTTTGTAAATTCAAGACCTTGCTAATGGCAGTGGTCTATTTTAATTTGGAGTTCATTTATTATTTCTTTAGTATTTATTTGCTCTATTTGCTTGTTTGTTCCTTTTTCATGTACGTTCGTCCGATTAGAATTTGAAGACACGGGAGATCTTCAACTTGATCAAGCACAAGACTATCAAGACTCTCTTACCTTTAATCCAGGCGAGTCGATACTTTGATCATTTTGAGCCTACACTTTATGCAAATTTTATTCCTTTAAATTACCAAAAATTGGATGCTCTAATTCTTTAAGCAAATGTATGTTAAACCTTAAGGTAGTTAAATACCCATTTAATGATTAATTAATTATTATGCCATCCTTTGACAATTGAATCCATTATTCCATGTCACCCTAGTAACTATGTGGTAATTACTAGATATAGGTTGTACTTAAGCGACATCTTAGTCTTGCTTAAGTACCGGGGCATTAAATGTCCTAATCATCACCTTTTAAACATGGAAGTGGCTTTGGGCAGTCATTGTGGGTAAATGACTGAGATTATTGAGTTAATGTATTTTGCTCCTCAAAAATCCTAATAACTTGCTATTACCGTCTGGGCTAATGGTATGATGATGGGTGCTAATGCAACCCAAGGAATGTTGGTTTGTAGATGGTATGTGGAATGAACCGCCCAGATAACCCTAAGGACTTAATCTTGTCATGACCTCCCATTGTAAAACATGTGCAACCACAAATCTGCAAAAGTGCAACTTGGCTTAGTAAATTTATTGGACCCTGGAAATCATCTCACTGGTAGCCGAGTAAGGCAGTGCAAGTAGTGGATACGATCTAGCTTGAATGGGACACCAAGGAAGGGTGAAGTTGCCAGCTACGCTAGTCGTGGTGGTGAACATCCCGCACAACTTATGGAACCCACCGCAAGTGGGCACAGCCCATATGGGTGAGATGACGGAAGAGGCGAGAAGATTTGAAAAGTTACTGTGATGGTCGCTCAACTACATGACTAAGGAATCATGTGGGGCAACGAGTATGATTGTCTCTTGTGGGTACAATATACAACCTCTAAGAGTCTAAACTGTTAAATAGCCATGCCTACGGTCAAAGGCGGACATGGAAACTTACTAGAGTTAGTTCTATTTATAAAACTTTGTGGGTGGTATGAAAATCAGGTCGGGCTCACCTAGCCCTGAGATTGGATTTTTCCTGGGTTTTCGAACTCAGTGGTGTTAATAAATGGAGGTAGCTCCAATCAAAATAAGCATAAGGTGGAGGTAACCTCTGCTGTTATAAATATTGCACAATTACTCTCTTTTAAAAAAATGCAATTTGGTTAAAATGCTAAGTGATAGGAATTTGTAATTATGATAATTAAAAACATTGCTTTAGCAAATAAAAGAACCCGAGTCATCCTTGTTAAGCCATGCATGTATATTATTGCATCTTGTGTGTTGGCTCGCGGGCACAAAAGTTGTGCTCATCCTCGATCTTTCCCCCAAAACCCTCAGAAGCAGGAAATCATGGACATTACCACTACTACGAGGAACGGATGAGATCATCAGAGATACAATGCCAATTCACAATTCGAGACACGCCAAATCGTGAAGTCGAGGTACAGGAGAATGTCGCACAAGAACCAATCAACGATTCACCGGCCGAATGCACCCAATGAACAAATAATCACCACTGATCCAAAGCCTTCTCTCCCAAATCAAGCAAGAGTTGGCCGGATCCAATCCTCAACAGTGCAACACCCAGTTTCCTTACCATGACCTCAACAGGGAGATGGCACAAGAAACGAATAGGGGTGCGCAAGGAGGAGGAGGAGCCGGACCTCTACTCGATGGCGTTGTGACCAACCACGGCGGCGCAGCAACTCCCACCACCCAAAATGGAAATCAAATCGGAAGAAAGGAAGAACCAAAAGGGGGAAAAGCTCACTGTGTACTGGGGTGAAGCAAGAAGAAGATGGAGGTGTCTTAAGAAGAGGAGGAAGAGGAGGAGCCCACGCTGCTGCTACCAACAGCCAGCGCACAAAGCGTCCGAGCCGCTTGCTCATGCCTGTGCCGCCGCTAGAGAAGGGGGAAAAATCCCCAAATCGCTACGCTGCCGATTAGGGTTGGAGACTTAGTCTCCAACCTTATCCTCCCTCCTAGCTCAATGACAGGTGGGCCCCACCTTCTCTTTTCTTTTCTTTTTTCCATTTCTTCTTTTTCTCTAATTGAGAAATTACCAAATGGCCTCACTTTACAATAGAAGGATCATAGAAATGTGGAAAAAATGGCTACATGACACTGCAATTTGTCACCCTTTGCCAACGGACATCCAAAAAACATAGTTACAGTAGAACACACTATAAAAAGGTGTAATTTTGCTGTAGGACACCAAGGCCACTATTTTATCATTTCTGGGCCAGAGGGGAGAGAGAAAGCACATGAATTGTCTATTTTTCCCTTCGGTCGGACTTGGCTAAGACGGATCACTTAGGTTGCTCCTTACCCGACCGCGCCTATCTCAAACTCACACTCTCTCTTCCTCGCAAATCGCGCACTCTCCCTCCCTCCCTCTCTCGTGCTGGCTATGAAACCCTACCAGTCATAGCGGTGACTAGGTGTTGCTCGGCGGTGGGCATCACGGGTGGTTCATTCTCTGGGCCATCTTCCTCGGTGCGTGTGAGGCCCGGTGTGCATGCGCGGAGTGGTAGACTCCCCCTAGTGCAGTGCCCCCATGGCTCTAGGTACGACCTCCTCTATTTCTTTGTAGTGCATACCAAAGTTGGCCCCTTTTGCATGCCCTGGAGGCAGGCCACAAATGACTTTGGATAACCTCCCCATGAAACCTCTTTTGAATTTTTTTGACTAGGTGTCCCATACACTCCCTATGTTAAACCCTATTAGTAAAGATCCTAGTAACAACAGAGTCAATGTCTTTCCCTGCATATGTAGATATCACCAAGCCAAGGGGTGAACCAATGGCTCTCTGCAAATTCTGCATGAACCACTGCCAGTTCTCTACACTTTCTGATTCAAAAACTCCATAAGCCACTGAAAACATCCAATTATGTCCATCAATCCTTGTGGCAGATGTCAACTGACCCCTCCACCTACCAGTGAGCACAGTTGAGTCAATGCCTAAGTAAGGTCCGCAACCATTGAGGAATCCATCAACACAAGCCTTGAGGGCAACAAACATCTTGTTGAACCTTATCTTGTTGCCAACCTGCTCATGCTTTATCTCTACTATGCTGCCAGTACATCTCTTCTCTAATTCTGCCTTGAAGCTGAAAACATGTTCAAAACTGTCCTCTCATCTGCCTAATATCTCATCCAGTGCCATTTACCTTCCATCCCAAACAACATAATAAGATATGTTGATTTTGAATTTCTCCTCTAAAAACTTCTTCAGAGCTATAGCACCAATTGTAGGATCATGTCTCAACTTTGCAATAACCCTATCCCCGATCCATGTATTGGTAGCCATACAGTTCCTCTCTACTTGGCTAGAGCTTGGACATGTATGCTTGTATGGCATCTTCCTAATTTGCAAAGGAAAGCATGAAGACATGGTATGATAACATGACAAAAGATGAATACTATGAAAACATGGTAGCTTATGAAAATCAGAAAGCTTACCATCCAAGTCCTGCCATCCTGAAGTCTTGACGCATGTATCCACCACTTGCACTTCTTGGCCTTGCAATGTGCTCTGTACCGGGATGTCTCACTGTAGGTAGCTGCAAGTTCAACCTCATTAAGCACTGCATATTGCCTTACACACCTCTTAAAGCATTGACCATCCTCAAAAGTAACTCCAACGTCTATGTTAGGATTCTCTATGTCAGTTACATGCACATTAGATTGACAACACTACTACAGAAATGCTAATACTGGATGCCTGATCATAGACGGTTCATCGAAACCGTCTGTATTAAACACAATCTCAGACGGTTTTTGTTTACCCACCGTTTGTGTTATTCTCCGCGCTAAAAATCGTCTGTGAAGATGTCATATCACAAACGGTTCATATTTGGAACCGTCTGTGATACTTCACAGACGGTTCCAAACATGAACCGTCTGTAATATTACCCAATATCACGAGCGGTTTTTGTTAGAACTATCGTGATACTTCACAAGCGGTTCCAAATATGAACCGCTCGTGATATTACCCAATATCACGAGGCGGTTTTGTTAAAACCGTCGTGATAATTAACTCATCACGAGCGTATATATAGCTCGCCTCCCGACCAACAGATATAGTCTTCTTGATCTCCATCTCTGGCGCTACGTCGCCGTTCGCGTGCCGGTTTGAGTACATCGCCTCACCTCACCGGCCGCTGGTCCATTTCGGCTATATATTGTCGTAGAGGAGCTTGCCGTCGCCTCTCTGTTCACCGATCGGCGACCCACCGCGCCTTGGACCTTCCCGACTTTCATTGATACCTTCCTCGTGATCGAGGTGAGATCTTCAAGCATAAGCATCCTTTAATTTGAGTAGTTTGAGCGTTTGCGAAAATCGCTAGTTTCAGCGCCTCCATGGGACATCACCGTCGGTTCGCCTCGAGCGAGACCTTAGGGCCGAGAACCCGCGACTATATAGCAATGCGATGTCACCCCTAAGCCCAGTTTGAGTTTCAAATTAATCCTCTTGTTTTTAATCATTTAGTTAATAAACTAACGAGTCTATGACATGTGGGATCGCCATAGATTTTATAAATAAAATCATGAAATAAAAAATGAGTCAGCGACAAGTAGGGCCCACATGTAAGTTAATAAAATCGGAAAAATGTAAAAATGAAAAAAATCGTAATTAAGCCTCGGAAAATACGCTTTGAAAGTCATCACCCTTTTATTTATTTTCGGGGTTTTCAATACGAACCGTGTGATGGACCGAAGCCGATGGATGTACCGAGAACCGTGTGAGTGAAGAGTACATTAATGGCGTGTCTGCTTTTACAAGAGCCGCCGAGGAGGATATGTTGAATAAGGGCGGAATATATGTCTTGTCCATGCATTGACCGTGAGAATCTAAGATGTTTAACAACCGAGCGCAAATCGAAGCACACTTGATTGAAGGGGTTTCAAAAGGGTTATACATGTTGGACCATCCACGGTGAAGAGCATATTATCTGAAGTCAACGATATGCATATTATACTGAAGTCAACGATATCTTGCCAATGATGTCGATTGTGGTTCGATTCGGATAGTCTGCGATGACAATCTAGATCGGATGCTTAGCGATGCGAAGGAACTGTGATGAGAGGGAGTATGTTCAATTCCGGGCGTGATGGAGGACTCGAGAGAAACCTTTGTTCCCGGCCGCAAGTCGGAATACACAAGGTTGTCATCCGTGCTTAAAGCTGCTGAAATTGAAGGCAAGCAGCGGTTGGTCGACAAGAGTTTCACGCAGTCATTAGGTCTCTTAGCGGACATGCTTCGGAGAAACGAGTTGCCCAAAACCACCTACAAAGCCAAAAGGTTCTTTGTCCATTGGGAATGGAAGTAGAAAGAATACATGCATGTCCGAACATTTGTATCCTCTACCGTAACGAGTATACAAACATGCATGTATGTCCGTGTGCAACGCATCCCGATACAAGCGTAAAAGCAATCGGATGACGACGAGGAATCGAGGTGAAGAAAGGACCTCCTGCTAAGGTGGCGTGGTATCTTCTGTAATTCCCGTTTGAAGCGGTTTTTTGCGAACCCAAAGAATGCAAAACTGTTGTATTGGCACTCAGAGGAGCGTAAGAATGACGGAAAGTTAAAACACCTGCTGATTCCGCCCGGTGGAGAAACATCGATAGGAGGTTTGCGGACTTGGTGCGAACAAGAGAATATAAGGTTTGGATTGAGTCTGATGGAATGAATCCTTTCGGTAACATGAGCAGCCGACATAGCACTTGGCCTGTGACGCTCTGTATCTACAACCTTCCTCCTTGGTTGTGTATGAAGCGGAAGTATATTTTGTTGTCGATACTTATCCAAGGGCCGAAGCAACACGGGAATGATATTGATGTGTACCTAGCACCATTGATGGAAGATCTAAAAATCTTGTGGATTGAAGGGTGCAATTATGGGATGCGTACAAGCGAGAGAACTTCACTTTACGTTCCTTGTTGTTACGCACCATAAATGATTATCCCGCCCTTGCTAATCTGTCGGGCGAGTACAAAGGGCCAAAGCACATACTCAATGCTTAGATGATACCGAGAGTGTGTGGTGAATCACTCGCGCAAAACCGTGTACATGCGTCATCGTAGGTTCCTTCGAGGGCTCACCCATACCGCAGATGAAGAAACAATTGACGGAGAGAAGGAGGACAGTTTAGCTCCAAGGCATTTAAGCGGAAAAGAGGTCTATGATATGGTTAAGGATTTAGATGTTGTGCTTAGAAAGGGATGTAAATCGAGGACAAGTAAGAAGAACATGTGGAAGAAGAGATCAATATTTTGGGACTTACCTTATTGGGAGCACCTAGAAGTTCGCCATTTGCATCGGCGTCATGCGTGAGAGAAGAATGTATGTGACGACTTGATTGGTCTCTTCTTGAACATTAAGTGACAAAACAAAGGATGGTGTCAACGCATGCGGCTTGACTTGGTTGATATGGACATCGGACTGAGTTAGCACCAACAAGGACCGATAAAGGACGAACGTACCTTCCCCGCTTGTTACACTCTGTCCAAGGCGAGAGAACCAAATCTGTCTTTGGTGCTTGCATGGCGTGAAAGTTCCGTTCGGTTACTCGCCAACATGAAGAAACTTGTTTCGATAAAAGATTTGAAGTTAATTGGCATGAAGTCTCATGATTGTCATGTGTTGATGACACAAATGCTCCTGTTGCAATTAGAAGTATTTTGCCGATCAAGGTCAGAGACAATCATGAGGATGTGTTATTTTTTTAACACAATTGCTCGAAGGTCATCGATCGAAGGACTAGATGCTCTGCGGGGCGAGGTGGTGGCGACTCTATGTGATCTTGAGATGTATTTCCCTCCGTCGTTTTTCGATATCATGGTCCATCTCATTGTTCATATTGTGAGGAGATAAAGATGTGCGGGCCGTGTTCCTCGTAGCATGTACCGCTCGAGAGGTTCATGGGAATTCTCAAGTCATATGTCGGAATCGATCTCGGCGAGGGCGGCATCGTCGAAGGTTATGCAACCGAAGAGGTCATTGAGTTACTGCCTCGATTACATGGCTCGGTCGAGCCGATGGGTGTGCCTCGATCTCGCCATGAGGGAGGCTCGAGGGTATCGGGACCATCGGAAGGAAAGCAATCACTCCAAATATGGATCGTATGCTCAAGCCCATTTCACGGTCTTGCAACACATGGTGAAGTGTCCCGTATATCGACCGGCACAAGGGCGTGCTTGACAGCGAAATCCGGTGCGGCGGATGTTTGGATCACGAGACAACAAGCGAGCGGTTCAACCAATGGTTGAAGGAGCGACTTGCTAGGAGCTCGTCAAGTGATATCTTGACATGGTTGGCAAAAGGGCCAACATTCTGCTTGTAACATGGCGAGGATCTGACATAAATGGGTACACATTCTATCGCAGGATCGGGATATAAAAGCACTAACGAGCAAATGGTGTCGCATAGATGCATTCAAGACCGATGGGCTAAGGAGCTCTTACTATGGGCAAATAGAGGAGATATGGGAGCTCGACTCGTGCTTTTCAAGATCCCCTATTTCGTGCCGTTGGGTCCATCTCCCACGGTGAAGGTCGACAAATGCGGCGTTACTACCGTGGACCTCGAGCGTGTTGGGATACAAAGGCGAACCATTACGTCTTGGCTAACCAAGTTGTTCAAGTCTTCTATGTTACCGACCGGCAAATAAGAAGCGCCACGTAGTTCTTCATGGAAAAAGGAGGATTGTCGGAGTTGAGAATGTAGTGGGCGAGGAAGAATACAATCAATTTGACGAGTTGCCTCCTTTGGAAGCGCATAAGGGTCGAGGAAGAAGAACATGACGAAACTAGCTACATACTGCGTCGATCATCATGAAGGGCTAATTTTTAAAGATTAATTTAACAATGTGTGTATATGTATATATACGTTACGATGAATGGTTAATTTTAGTTCATTTGAGTTAATTAATTGATTTGTCTTGTGAAATGGATGTGATTGTTTCTCAAATGAATGTGAATTGGATGTATATACATGTACTTTTGTCTTTTACGCTTGTTTGAGAGGGTATGGCTAGCATTTCTGAGGCTAGCCAATAAGCGAATCGATCTAGATATTAACCAATACAAAATAATATCACGAGCGGTTTGAACTACAAACCATCTCACATGTATATCATGAGAGCGGTTGTTTATTAACACCGCTCATGATATCATATATCACGAGCGGTTCTAAGTGAGAACCATCTCGTGATACATAACTATATATCACGAGCGGTTGTTTATTAAAACCGTCATGATACATCATATATCACAGAGCGGTTCTAATTTAGAACCGCTCGTGATCCTGAGCGGTTCTAATTTAGAACCGTCGTGATGTCCATCCCTATTTACATTCGGACTCTAGCTAGGGTTTGCGCGCCCAAGATACTCTCAAGCGATTAAGTTTCTCAACTCCTCTCGCTCCCTCCTCCCGAGCCTGTCGCCACCGTCCTCGACGCCTCCTCGAGCAGGCGACTCCTCCCGATCCGTCGCGCCGCCTCCTCCTCCAGGCCAGCGCGCCTCCCCGAGCCCGCCGAGTCTCCTCCTCTGACCGCGGCGCCTCCCCAGCCCACCGCGCCTCCTGCCCCGCCCGCCGCCTCCTCCTCCCAGGCCGTGGCCTCCCCTTCGACGCCTCTGCTTTGCTCAGTCTTGCTCCTGCTCGTCCTTCTCCTCGGCCCCTAAAGGTAACCAATGCCGAAGTTACTGATCGACCCTCACGCCTTTCCCTAACTATTTCTATCAATAATCTGTCATGGTCCTTCATGATAATTGTACTTGTTTTAGGAATTTGTATTTGTTCTAGTCGATTATTCATATGGTATTTGTTTTGATCTCGCTCTTTGGAATACATTGCAATGTGGTGTGGTGGGCTTGAGATGAATGCTCTGTGATGATAATAGTCTTGTCTTGAAATTGTTTTGATAATCGGGTTTGTACTTGAGCTCTAATTGGAATGCTTACTCTACATCGATAGCAATATCAAAATGTTAAATCTTAGCTTTATGTTGATTTCATTTGTTCACATGATGTTCTATTTCTTGTGAAGATGTCTTCCGCTCATTACGAGTTAGCGCCGCCATGTGTGTCGATGATGCACCATCCTCTGGAACAATATCCAAGCGCGTAGAAGAAGAGGAATATCGAAAAGGCCCACGGCGATTTACCATCACGAGGTCGATCGATCGGGACCCCTATCAATCCTCGCCGAAGCGGCGTCGCATTCCGGAGAATGGTCGGAATAGTTGCGCGGAACGGGTCAAGATCACCTACGATTCGTGGAAGGTGGTGCGGACCATCAAAAACTGTCTTGGCGGAAATTCTCGCATCGTTCGAGATCCCTAGAACTCACGGACTCGTGCGACGACACGCTGTTGCTACTGCGCAAAGCGTGGAAGAACTTCAATAGCACGCTTGTCAAGAACTACGTGGAGAAGGATCTGAAGCCCCTTCCACAAGTATCTATTATTGGAAGAGTCTGGGCGAGTTTGTGGCGAAGAAGACGACAGATGAATTTAAGAGTGAAAGTCTGGCGCTACGGCCCTCGAGCAAAAACAAGCACCCCACGCACTCGGCACGCTGGGTATGCGGGTAAAGCCCGATATGGAGGGATCGAGAACAGCGAAAAAGCGGTTGAATCTCTCCTGCTATTTCGAGATCACCGATGTGCGCTACCGAAGCGGTGGTTATTTGCGAGGTTATGTATTCGCCCTCGGAAGTGTACTTTCCAAACCTCGAAGACCGTGAAGTGTCCCAACGCTGTAAGATATCGAACTACCTAGTTTGTAATTACTCCATAACTTCATAGGAAGTGAAATGACATGTCGGGCTATATTGCGATATATGCCGAGTGCACAATCTTCCCAAGGCTCATTCGGGCGAGATAGGGAGAAAGATATACTCTCTGCGGCCCTAGGAAGCAATGAGCATCCGGTCGCACGAGAGGCGCCGGTGTTTTTGTTACATGGGAACAATGGTTCCAAGCGGACTCGGATCGTCATCGAGTAGGAAGAGAGCCAAAGCCGAGCACGATGCAAAGCTATGAGAGGATCTTCGTGCATCCCTTAGAGATGAGCTCACCAAAAAATCGAGGCGGAGGTCGATGAAAAAGTCACACAGAGGTCACTCAATCCTTTGAGGAAAGGATTCGTGCGTTCGAGCAAAAGCAAAAGAGACCTTTGAGGAAAGGATTAGGGATTGCAAATGCCAAGTCGGTTGGAAGCCCCCCCCTACTATACCGCTAGCCACCCCCAAACATCCGAGTAGTGCGCGTCCAACCCTAACCCTACCACAATAGGTGATGACAGATTTTCCGTCGATGACATCCGGTAATAATTATTATCTCGGAATGCTCAATCCATTGATAGGCTGTTGGAGTAGCTAATTTTGTACCGTTATGTGCGTGGTGGCTCTGAAGTGCAAGCTCAAGTGAGATATGTCTCTGTTGCCCTAGATCTTTGCTTGGGGCGGTGTATCCATCCGTGTCGGAGCTTTGGTGCAGTGCAAATCTAGCGCCGGGTTTATAAAAGTGAATGTGGGCGGTGTTTGTGCCAATTTCGAGGCCGTCCGTGAAAATTCCCCCAAGCGATGAGGTCATGACTCTAGGGCAAGCCGTTGGAACATTCATCCAATGGCCCAAGGAGGACATCTGCTCGAGCTACCGCTCGGTGTCAACTTCACGGAATGTCTGCTGCGGCATCAAGTCCACGGACTGGACTGCACCGGCTACTGCACTAACACGGCAAGGGCCCGCCAGCATCACATGCATCTACACCTCGTGCTCGATTGTCTCTTGTGAAGTCGACCTATACAAAGCGAGGCGGCAAGGGCAAGGGCAAATCGAAGGCGATCGAGTCCTCTCTCGATATCCCCTTCTTGCTGTTGGCGGAAATACAAGCTAGGCGAGCCGTTGCTCGAAAGTTAGACAGCCCTACCCTAGGACCGGATTGCGCGGAATTGCATACATGGTACATGGAGCGATCCAACAAGCGGTTGATCAACGACGCTCGGGTGTCACCGTCAAGTTCAAGGAGGATCATTTTAACCACGTGTATCAAGGCGCCGTCTTCACGGTGACCTTCGACGACTTGTTACTGTCTCTTCAACCTCGGCGAGCTCGATGTCTCACTCATACGATCTTTGGACATTTGTAAGTGTGTACAATCACGGTCAATGTTCGTGTAATATCGATAAATGTTATATATAAGTCCTAGCTTTTGTATAATAGATACATGATCTGTGAAGCCGAAAGAAGGAAATCACCGGTAGGTTTCCTCGACCCACACATTGTCTCCGAGCAAAGCATCATGGCGAATGCAACATTCGTCGAGAATTACGTTATAGATTTTTTCATGGCTCACCGCAACAAGGAATTCATACTTTTGCCCTACAACTAGAAGTAAGTAGTGTTGCACTACTGGCTATACTTGTTGATTTGTACTTTATAAGCAACACGAACTTAGGTTTAATGACCATGCTGACATACCTGTGTAGGTACCATTGGATTCTAATTGTAATTATACCAAAACGAAATCGTAATATACCTAGATTCCCTCTGAGAGGGCCACTCACAACTTCACAACTATCAGGAGTTTAATCATCGTAAACACATTTCCTCCATAGAAACTCTATTGTAGTCTTTCCTTCCTTTGCAATGGCTAAGGCTAACTTCTTGGAGTCACGTGGGGTGTTCGACGTGTTACATGCTAGAGGATGGAATATCAAGGGAAGAACGCCGGACATGATCAAAAATTCCGGTGACTTGCTAGCTAGTACACATTAATCCTATATAACACTTCATAGCAATGCCTCTCGAACTAACCAATTCTATTTTTGCGGTGCCACAAAGAAACGCCGCAACATAGCGTCTGTGGATACTATGTTTGCCACAACATGCAACTACTCATCGGTTCCACGATCACCAATGATCCTCAGGTTTGTCAATCTTTCAACAACTATTTCATATATACTTACCAATTTATATAAGCCAATTTAACCTTCATATCGACGGAGTTGCGACCATCATTGAAGCTGCGTTGGAGCAGAGCGAGCTCATAAAAATTCGATCACACCTTGCGTCATTCCTGAACAGACAGGTCATAAATCCAAATGGGAGTTTCCACAGTGTAGCAGATTGAACTTGATTGGGATAGATTGAACATAATGGTACATGTGTGTAAATTAATGTACATTAATGGTTAATTTTAGTTAATTGATTTGTGAATTGGATGTGCTTGTTTCTGAAATGAATGCAATTTTGATGTGCTTCTGAAATGAATGAGAATTGGATGTGCTTGTTTCAGAGGGCATGGCTAGCATTTCCTGAGGCTAGCCAATAAACAGAAATAGATTTAGCAATGCAAAAGACTACCACAGACGATGCGTAGAATGAAACCGCTCAGTGATAGTCAACTACCAGACGATGCAGTAGAGCGAAACCGTTTGTGATAGTCGACTACAGACGAACAGATGAAAGCGATGCGTGGTAGTCGATCATCATGCACGGTTTCATCTGAGCATCGCGTGATAGTCGAATATCACGAGCGGTTTCATCTGACACCGTGCGTGGTAGTCGACTATCACGCAGCGGTTTCATCTGAATCGTCGGTGGTAGTCGATCTATCACGCATTTATTTCATCTGACGCATCGCCTGCGTAGTAGTCGACTATCACGACGGTTTCATCTACAGACCATCTGTGATAGTATGTATTACTGAGCGGTTGAAAACCGCATGATGACCTAATGCATTCTTGACCCATAAACTCGCAGGCGGCTCACGGGCTACCGCGTGATGGCGTTTTGAACCGCTGTAAAGGCCTTTTCTGTAGTAGTGCAACCAGCCTCATCATCAACTGAAGACTCATCCTCACTTTGATCATCATCATCAGACCCTGGCACATACTCAACGTCTGACATGTCATCACCTGACATCAAGTCTTTGTACTGAAGCATCTCATCATCCACACCCACATACTCCTTTTGGTCATCCTCACCCCATTTGTCCACATCAGCAGCAAGTTTGCAAGGTCCTGACTCATTGTCTTGGCAAGTTGTGCTTTCTTGTGTTGGCAAATAAGGGATAGATGGCAATGTCTTCTGCGAGGAGGTGGTCTGCTGGACACAGTGTCAGATTCAGAATGAAAATGACCGAGGGTCCCTGAGGCAAGATGGGCCACGTTCGGCTGGGCTGTGGCTTGGGGTGTCCCCTCATGTTGGGCTAGGGGTGTCCACATTATATATACATGGTTATATCCAAAGAAAAATGATTTTTGGACCTGGTGTCCTGTGCACCCTGGTGCGCTATAGTAGACCCACTTTTGGCTGGACACAAGACATGTTGCTAGTGATGGCTTCCTACATGCATTGGAACCAGATACACTAACAAGCAGTGGGAGCCTCCTCATGTTCCAGTACATGTCAAACGCATCAAGCAAAGTTGAGTCGTAAGCAACCTCGGTATATCTACTGCAGTTTTTGTTCCAAATGGTGACAGCGAGTGTTTGGTTGCTTCCATGTCGCACCTCATCGTCAAGATCTTTCAGTAAGTCAAGGAAACAACTAATATCCCTATCTACAATCCATTTAATGTCACGGCTAACATGGTACTCTTGCCTACCGTCGTCAGTGACCTCAACATAAGAACCAACATGAGCAACAACTCTGCATGCCAATCCCGAATCCATCCTACGCACATTAGAATGGAACGAAAATAGCAACATCAGAGCACAACCCTAAATGACACAACATCAACCTAGATCTAAACTACACACACCAAATCAACACCAAATCGGCACAACAAGTGAAGTAAAAGCGGTGAGCATGAGGAAGAACCTTACCCGTCGGGAACCCATGAAAGCTGCACAGGCTTCGACGGGGAGTCCGTGCTCCTGAGGCGCCGCATCTTTGACCATGGCGACTTCATCTGCGATAGCGCTTAGCAGTACATGCTCCAGCCGATTTCGAAAGGTGGCAACGGGGAGAGATTTGGGGGAGAAGTACCGTGAAAGAGATGGACTTTGGGGGAGAAGGATGGATTCGGGATGCGCGTGAGGTTCACAGTGTGGCTTTAGAGTTCGATCGCACCGGGGTGGCTAGGGGCACCTCAGTCTTTTCCGAAAATTTCTATCTCCCTATGGCCCGGAAATGATAAAATAGTGGCCTCGGTGTCCTACGGTAAAATTACACCTCTTTACAGTGTGTTATGACATAACCATGTTTTTTGGATATCTGTTGGCAGAGGGTGATAAATTGTAGTGTTCTGTATCCAATTTTCCCTAGAAATATATGTGTAGTAGAGAACTAACTGAACAAGGCGCCTCATCCATTGCTTATTGTCATCAAGTTCATAAGCAGTGATAGAGTTGGTGCACCCAAGGACTGGAAAGAACGAGACATCCCATACTGGATACAGCTCATTCTTGATGGACGAGGACTGCACGAACCCAATTGTGTATGTAAAGATGAAAAACATGGGTCCTGAATCTGATGCACCAGCTGCTTGATCGGCGACGGTAGGATCCAAGAGCAGCGACGAAAGCATAGGAGCCCTATTCCCACAATCATCAAGACCTCAACACTGACCACATGGCCCCTGGGGTCATGAAGAAAGCGATGAATGATGTTGTTGCCATTTCAGTCTACTTGTTGATCTCCCTGCTACTCCATCCCCTGATGCAGCTTCAGCTTCAACCAGAGTTGCTCTTGTATAACAGAATTGGATCCAGGTTTCCACAGCAAGGAAATAATCTTCCGCTTTGAAGCACTCCAAGAAGAATAGGCAGCTTTAAAGTATTGTACCTCACACATGGATTTCGCCCATTTTGTTTGCCAGGAACTACACGAGACGAACTAACCGTTTGTTTTTCCCGAAACTATGGCAGGAGCGCTGCCTTTCTATTAAGCAGAGAAAATAATGTTTACAAACTAACAGGCCAAAAGGAGCATTGATTGGCAAAATTCAGTGATTCCTTACATCTAGAAAAAAATGGATTCATGACCAGATGGCCCAGATTGATAACTGATTAAATGCCCACGGTCAGCTGACAAACTTTTTCTTTCTTGATATGAGATCAGCTGGTAAGTTAAGTAACCCTTCTTTGTAAGTGTTCAAAGTGAACAGACCAGTTCTCATTCGGAATTGAAAAATGTTTCAATATGCAGTGCTTGGAGTTGTCGTTGTAGTACCAATATCTTACAAGCAGGCACCTCCCCTAAAATATATTGTAGTACCAATATCTTACAAGCAGGCACCTCCCCTAAAATATAAGGTCACTGTACTAAAGTCTAAACTACAATATGCAACACCCGCTTACCCAGGATCACCAGCGGTACACCAACGACCAGTCAATGTATTACAAGCAGGCACCTCTCCTAAAATGTAATGTCAGTTCTAAAGTCTAAACTCCTAATGGGTAAGGAAAATAAAGGGAAATAGAAAGTAAAAATATTCTGCCAAGAAACTAAATTAACAGAAGCACATATCAAAAGCAACTAAGTAACCTATATGGCTGTATCACATTTTCACTCCCAAAATCAAGTATTGTAGGCTGTGGCGATCACAGTGCTTGCGACCGCATGGAGCCAACGAGGGTCATGGGCATTTCCCCAAACACCTGGCGTGCATAGGATGCTGGAACCAAATTCTCAGACCATAAGAAATCCCATGTAAAGACCCAGAATTTCAAAAAATTCTGTTTGAAGTTTGGTTCAAATTCGGATTTCTTACCCAATTTGGAAAGTTTCCTCCAAAATCTGTCTTCCTCTTTTGGCTTTGTGTTTTCCTCAGCCGAAGACGTCTTTTCCCCGGGCGTTTTCTCCCCTGTTTCTTCCTACCAAGCGTCACACCACCATTTGCCGTCCGCGCACCATCAAACTTCGCCGCCGCTTGCTCCAAACCGCGACAGCAACCGCCTTCGTCCACGCCAAGCCGCGCCACCTCACGTCACCACCTCACCACGGCATTGAATGCCTACGCCAGCACCGTTTTGCCTCACACCTAAGCTCGCGCCAACTCCCGCGTCAAGTGCTCGATGCCCCACTGCTACCCGTGCCATCTTCACTAGCTCCCGCGCCCGCGCCAGTGTGACCGAGCCACTCCCGCGACACCATGGCACCGCCACCCCACCGCCCACTTTTCCCCTTCCCTGGTGCCGATTATGTGCAAGACGCATCGCCGCCACGCCACCGCCTCGCCTCCACTCTCCATCGCCACCACCGCGGCCACTATAAAAGCCTCCCCCACTACACCATCTTTTTCATCAACCTCCTCCTCACCCCACGGCACCCATCTCTTCTCTAACTCCACCATTTTCCCCCAATTTCGTCACTGTCCCTATTTCTTCCCCGGTGAGCCCGACATCAATCCACTGCCACCACCTCTCCCTTGCCCTCCCAACCTCATCAACAGCACCGCCTCCACCTTCCATAGCCATCCCCCACCACCTTCCACCTTCTCCCCGCCGCCAACTTGCCCGCGCCGAGCTCCACCATCGCGCCACTCACAGCCACTATCGCCAGGCCGCCCCGACTTCCCTGGGCTCCACTGTCACCACCGCCGGACTGTGAGGACCTGTCTCGGGAGCTCCTAGAGAGATCTCCCAGGACCACCTGGAGGTCCTCCAAGACCACACGAGGAGGTCTCCCAGCGACCACCAGGAGGTCTCCAGGACCTCCCCAGGAGGACTCGAAGGTCCACCCGGAGGTCCTCCAAGACCGCCTCAAGGTCCCAAACTCTGTGCACCATGAGCTAGTCCCGGGATCGAGATTGGCTAGCTCGCATGACTCAACAATTGGTGTAATCAATTCCATACCATAAGCACAAAAAATGAAGCAGACAAATTAATATTATTAACAAAATACCTTATGGTCAAGCTTGTTTACAGAGGTGCCACGTAGGGCTAACAACAAAAGGAGAACCTGCAGGGAAAAACATAAAACACATAAAGGTCAATCGACAAGCCCACAAGCTATCGAATGGAGGACGTCTCCTATGCGCAAGGTCTTCAAAAGAGGTCCCCATCAAAGAGCACAAGACTTCCTGGATCTCCTTCCTCTGCTGATTAAAATAGAGGGCACAAGCCATGTGTACTTTGAATGTACTTAGCAAGCCGTGGGGAAAAATGTATGCAAATAATTATTTATGCACGACTTGACAACGGAGAGTTGTAGGGTTAGTTTGCAGAAAGCAAGATTTGACAGTGAATATCATAAGTAGATTGCAAAGCTCAAGTTAAAAGAATAATACATAAGTACATTTGTTTTCAAAGGAGGTCGTGAGCACCCACTCACTCCCAAGACCACTCCCAAGGGCATGGTCACACCCTACGACCAAGACCACTCCCAAGGCACCAACAAGACCTCTCTGGAGCATCCACTCTAGAGAACTACAAGACCACCCTAGAGCTCCAAGACCACCCCAGAGCACCCACTCCAGAGCTCCCTGGACCACTCTAGGGCTCACAAGACCTCTTTGAAAAGTCTACCCCTCGTTCAAAATCTCCGGGCATGTCCATAACGGAGGACGTGGTTATTCGAATAGATTTACTCTGCAAACGTGCACAACTTTACCCATAAGAGGCAGTCGCTTGATATTTCACATGTTACCTTGGACATGTGAATCAAGTAGAGACTACCACCGGGCTTTTACAAAGGTCCATTCCGACTCAGTTCTGCTCGCTAAGGTTTCGCTTCCGTTGGGCTACAACCCCCGGATTCGTGCCCCCTCTTGCGCCGTTCTCAACCATAACAGAACCGAATCAGAACATCCCTAATTATTACACCCGGTCCACCCCATAATGGACATGTGGTTGCGCGGCATGGCCCAGATCAATGGCTCGCAAGGTAAAGTCCTTAATTGTTGCTCAGCGAGACTGTCCACAACCCAGTGTGACTCCAGAGCACCAACCCCGGAGCACCCACTACTCACTTCATGCCTTCTCGCTCGAGCATAAAATAGTTTTGAAGGTTCAACCAGCCACTGGACCACCCTGTCCTGGCACAACAACTTTTAATAGAAGTGGCATTGCCACGGTTCCATAGCTCTTTTAGGCAAGTTATTAAGTTGGGTTCAATCCGGCTAGAGGACCACCCAGTCCTTAGCACAACAAAGTTTTAGTTAAAGCGACAACAAATGTCGTAGCCTCACACAGAGCCACACTTCATTTTATTTAGCAACACTGGCAGCTACTACACAAGCCACAAACCAGTGCGTTGGGGTAAGCTAACAGTGATGATTCATGGTGAGAACGTCGTCTACTAAAGCATGGCTAAGCAAACACGATACCTATGTTGGTAACAAGAATATCCAACTAAGAATACCCATGCTACGGCTTTAAAAAGGGAACATGTCAACATGTTGATTGCAAAGCAATCAAGGAGTCATAAAGACAAGTGGGTAATTAACTAAGCCCAAAACCATTTTTATACAACTAGCAATGCATTTTATATCAAATCAAAATACTTTTGTAAAAATGGGTTCAAGATGATCAAAGGTCCACGACTTGCCTTCGGTGGCGAATTGATGAGCTTCTGAGAAGGTTGCTGGATCCTCGAGTTCTTCCGCGAAACCGGAATCTACACGTTTGCAAAGAAACCAAATGAACAAAACAACTCTCGACAAAAGAACTTAAAAGACTCAAAAGAACTTAAGCAAATCTCAACTGAAAACTAGAAAGCAAGAGGTCTCAGCGAGAGGGGAGGTCCAACCCGAAAGAGGGTGGTCTTTCCAAAAAGACCAAGGCATGGCTGAGAGGCGATCATGGCCGAGAGGGTGGTCTTTGCAAAAACACCAGGAGACGGCCATGAGCGGGAGGGTGGTCTTTGCAAAAAGGACTAGCAAGGACCACCAGGGTGGTCTTTGCAAAGGGCCGACAAAGACCATGAAGGTGGTCTTTGCCAAAGGAGATCCTGAGGGGATCCCGAGAGGGAGGTCCTGAGGAAAACACGACTATTCCACGTGGTCATAAAAAAACACGACCACGTAACGTAGTCGTGAGAAGAATATGATCACACCAAGTGGTCGTATGAACAAGAAAAGAATAGGCACAAGGAAATTCACCCAAAGCCAAGAAAGAGACGGAAAAAGGAGGAGATCAGAGGGACAAGCTGCGGTGGTCGAGGTTGGCACGGCGCTCCGGCGAACTCTTGAGGTAGCAAGTCGGCGGCGCAGGCTCCAATGATCTTCTGGTTGACAAAGAGGTGGTGGCACAACTTCCACGGGCACTTCTTTGTGAAGCTTCAAGCACAAGCTCGGAGAAAAACTACATAAGAGCAAGGAAATTAGGAAATGAGGAAAAAGGTGATAAAGGAAAGTATACACATGCTATATATATATATATATATATATAGCCAGACAGGGAGGAGAAAAAGAGAGAGCCACAGAAGGCTTGGAGACACATTGGTCAAGGGTAGGTGAAAACAAGGCAATGATAAGATAGGGTATGCCATCAAAAGGATAAATGAAGTACCCCAGAAGTGACTGCATTTAATGTGATGCAACAAGCATTAAATGTGCTTAAGGCTTTAGAGGCGGAGGAATTGAGGAAGTGAGCTGGACTGACAAGTGGGGCCACCAAACTCGTGAGACGGATCACCAAAGAGGTGGTCTCACCATAGGTGGTCTTTGCAAAAGACCATGTGTCTTGACCTCAAAGAAGAGGTCTTAACCCGCAAAGGTGGTCTTTGCAAAAAGACCACAGGAAGGTCCAAAGAAAAGAAGACTCAAAGGAGGGGTCCTGACGGTCAAGATTTACAAGGGGAGGTCCTGACGGTCAGATTCACAAGGGGAGGTCGCGGCCTCAAGGGGAGGTCGCGGCTAAACGACAAAAGAGGGGAGGTCACGGCCTCAAGGGGAGGTCGCGGCTAAACGACAAAAGAGGAGAGGTCCTGACCACAAGGGGTGGTCTCAACGGTCAAGATCTAAACAAGGGAGGTCCTGACGGTTAAGATCTCCAAATGGGAGGTCTCAACGGTCAAGATCTAAACAAGGGAGGTCCTGACGGCTAGGATCTCCAAAGGGGAGGTCTCATCGGTCAAGATCTAAACAAGGGAGGTCCTGACGGTTAGGATCTCCTTAGAGGATCTAAACAAGGGAGGTCGACGACGGTTAGGATCTCCAAAGAGGAGGTCTCAACGGTCAAGATCTAAACAAAAGAGGTCCTGACGGTTAAGATCTCCAAAAGGGAGGTCTCAACGGTCAGGATAAACACAAGGGAGATCCCGACGGTTAAGATGAACACAAGGAAGGTCTCAATGGTCAGGATGGGATCAAAGGAGGTCCTGACGGTTAGAGATGAAGTCAAAGGAGGGGAGCGATAGCGAGGGAAAGGCGCGGAGGAGCAGGAGCTATCCGATCTAGATCGAAGGGTCCAGAATGAATGGAAAGTTCGGATGGTCCGAACGGCCCAATCGCTACGGACGGTCCGATGAAAATCGGATGGTCCAGCAAGGAAAGAAGCTTTCAAGGGATGTTTGAACCCGAGGGAGGTCCAAACAAAGGAGAGTTTGAACCAAAGGGAGGTCCAAACGAAAGGAAGTTTTCAAAGGGGAGTTTGGACCAAAAGGAGGTCCAAACGAATGCTGAGGAGATCCAATGCACACAATGAGAACCAGGTGAAACCGAAGGGGGTTCAAAGGGACACAAGGGGATCCAAATGAACCTGAGGAGGTTCAAATGAACATAGGGAGGAAAGAGGGTTAAACAAGAGAGATCCAAAAGGGAGGAATTCAACCCAAAATTTGGATTTTGGAGATCAAGGATATTTGAAACACACACCCGAGCTTGGAACACCTCGGGGGTGGTCGTGACCTAAAGGGGGAGGTCAAAACCAAGGGAAGATTCAAACGGAGAAGGAGGTCTAGACCACAAGGTGGTCTAAACGGAGAAGGTGGGTTTAGATAAAAAAAAAGGAGGTCTAAAACTCCAAAAAGATATTCAAACCAACAAAGAGGTCTGAAGGAGGTCTGGACTAAAGGAAAGTCCAAGCAAAGGGCACAAGAGGAGGTCCAGAGAGGTTTAAGAGGAGGTCTGAACATAAAGGCATGTCCAAAGCAGAGAAACCAAACAAGAAAAAGGTCTAAACCTCAGAAGGGGGTCTAAACCTCAGAAGGGGGTCTAAACCACAAGGGGGAGTTTAAACGAGGTCCTGATCCAAAGGGTGATCTGGACCAGGAGGATGGTCTTTACAAACAACCCCCCCAAGGGTGACCCACAGGGTGGTCTGAGTATAAAGGGGAGGCCGTGACCACAAGAGGTGGTCTCGACCAAAAGGGCTGGTCTTCGCAAAAGACCAAAAGAGGTGATCTTTGCAAAAGACCACGAGGAGATCCAAGGGCAAGGAGAGGCGTGGCTAAGCGGAGCTGACTGATACAGATCGGGCGGTACAAAAGAGAGGAGGGCGCAGGCAGCGCAAAACGAAAGAGGAGATTTGGACAGAGAGGAATTCCAAAGGAAAAGGGAAGGTCCGAACAAACAAGAAGAAGGAGAGTAACACCAGAGACCAAGCAAATGCAAAGGGAACCAACTTTGGATTAGTTGAAGTTTAGCTTAGTCATTTTAAACACCTCAATTTCTGAAAATCTTAGGTTAAGCTTTGAAACTTCAGCAAAACCGAATGGTTCTTTTTTATTTTGAAAATTTTCAAAACTCAGGACAAACGGGACGTTACACGGACTCCCTTCGCTCCACTGGTGCTACTCGGCCGGCCAATTTGGCCATTGTAAGATCAAGGATAACCGACTAGAGGAAGGGTGAATAGGAGGTGTTTTTTAAAAAATCACTAATTATCAAACTAAGACAATTATGAGTTAAGTCTAAACTAGATATAATTCTAGCTAAGCAATTCTACACAAGAATATTGCTAGAAAAGTAAATGCGAAATAGTAAAGACAAGAATAAATCACAAATGAGACGATGAGGTTTTTCCTGTGGTATCGAAGACTTGCCGGTCTTCACTAGTCCACGTTGAGAAAGCTTGAACCAATCAAGCTGGCTTCACAAATTAAGTCTTCCCTCGATCACTATTGATTGTTCTTCCTCCGCTCCGGAGATGGTGAACACCGAACCACTCACAATTGGCACCGGACCTCTTCACAATCTTCTTGAAGAGATCACCGTGCGAACTCCTACCAAGCCATCTAGGTGTTTGGCAAACACCAAGAGTAATGAACCCTAATTTTCGCTTGACGGCAAACAAGTGCTAAGGATCAATCTAGAATGAATGCACTTGAATTTTGGCTCAACTACCTCACAATGAATACAACAAGTGAATTGGAGGTGTAGAGAGTGTGCTCAAGGCTCAAAGATGTTAAATGAAGTCTCTCTCACCGTCCTTGAGCAGGTGGAGGGGTATTTATACCCCCCACAAACAAATACAACCATTGGGGGGCAAAACCCCCAACTTTTTAGCAAATGCGGTAGTACCACCATGCAATGGCCGGTACTACCGCACCTTCCCAAAATACACGATGAATGACTAAGCGAGATGCATTAACCGCCTAACATAGTCATTGAAATTTCAACGCGGTACTACCGCCATGTAACATGCGGTAGTTCAGTGTGCAGGTCATACCGAAATCCAAGAGAGGTACTACCGCTCCACTAAGAATTCCAAAAGGGGTACTTATTGGAAAAAATGTACCGCTATCATTTTGGTAACACCGAGGTGCGGTAGTTCCGCAGAAGGAATGCGGTCATACCGCGATGCGATAGTATCGCCAAGTAAATCCGGAACTACCGCTCATCGGGTGAGCAACCAAACCAAAAACGGTGTCACTTTGGAAAATATGTACTACCAACTAATCTTCGGTATGATCGGGTTGCGTAGTACCGCACCACCATCCCGGTCATACCGCTGAGCGGTAGTACCGCCAACATCAAGCCGGTACTACCGATTATCTTGAGAAGTGCAAAGTTGGCTTTCAAAACAAACTTTAGGTGTATGCATGATCCTATATTGATCCAAAAGGCACAAGAACATGCTATCAAGCTACTAGTCATGATCCCTCTTAATAGTACGACATTTAACCTACAATTCAGTCTTCCATCCATTTCTCCTAAGACCGGTAAAACTAACAAAGGATCTTAGACTACTTGTACCTTGTCTTTGAACCATATTGATCTTCATGTTGATCTTTAGCATGCTTCTCCAGGTTGTTATTCTCATCACTGGGACTTAATCTTGTAAATACTCAATAAACATGTTAGTCCCATATTCACATAATGTCATTAATTACCAAAACAATTTTTTGGGGCCTAGATGCTTTTAGCCATCGCGCCGCCGGAATGCCATCGCGTCATTCCCCTGCTTCAGCCGTGCACCACCACCGTCAAATGCCTTTCGCTGGTCCTCCTCCACCGGTGAAAAGCCCCGAAATGGGTTGCCCTTGCCTCACTGATTCTCCCCACACTCTCCCTCGCCGGCTCGCCGCTGCTGACCACCGCCACTGTCGCAAGTGCCACTGCCGTCATCGGCCAGAGAGGAGGAAAGGAAACAGGAGGAGAGAGAGCCAGCGGGAGTTGGGCTCCCTTTGGCTGAAAAGCCGAATCAAGCCGAGCATCCAACTGGGCTGCCAAGGAGGCCCATCAACCAAATCAACCCACCACTGCACCCACTGTGTAAGCCTAGTACTGATCAAAGCTCATTACTATTTAGCATGTTAACACCTCAGCCCAAACCCATTATTGGTCATTAAACCCAACCCATCATGAATAGTGTTGACTTGACACTATTTATTAGACTCGCCACTATTCAACCCAAACCTGAAAATGAATAGTACTAAACCCAACACTGTTCATTCGAACCCGACACTATTTGTCCCAGACCCAATAAGACATAATATATCCATTTTGACCATTTCAAACCCGTGAATCCCATTTTCAACTCCGTTTGACCTAAGCAAGCACCCAATAAATCCCCACCATCCCACACCACTTTTCTTTTCAATTCTTTCCAAATTTCTTTATTTCATATTGTTCCCAGCTCGCCTCCTGTTGAGCCTAGACTTATTTATTTGATTTCTTCCACATTAGAACCCGATTTTGTTGACCAAGCTATAGAGGAATTGATCAAGGCACATGACAAGTAAATCCGGTAAAGGACTACAGATATGGAGGCAAGTTGCATTCTTTGATCATTTTGAGCCTATTTCATGTACTTATATTATTACTTTTATTACCATTTTTATGCCAATTATTTTAATATTGAAATAATACTTTTGAATGCCATGATGATTAGATATATCCTATCACCCCACATACAAGCCCTCTTATTCTTTGTAGGCCATATTCACCTTGACAAGTTTATGTTACATAAAATGGTAACTAAATATTTAGCATTGTCACACAATGTGTTTTTAAATCCTGAAGAAGAGTATTGGCTAACCGCCAATGGTTTTGGTGGAGAGTTGAGGGTTGAGACCAAGAGAATGGACAACCCAATAGACTTGACAAAAGTGAGTCAAAGGTGAGACCAAGAGGTGGACAACCACGAGTTGATGTTGGTCCATCGTCTCACTGTAAGACAGGTAAGGACAAGAACCTTGTGCCAAATAACACACACAGAAATCGCTCAACCACGGGTTTGGTATATCCAACTTGGATTAGTACACTACTCTTCCATTGAATATCTACAAGATGACACCTGCTTTTGTTTGATAGAGCAGCCGTGGTTTGGGGGTGAGTTAGGAGTGGTCCAGTTAGGACACCTGTTGAACTACACAATAGTAGGAATAGTCAGCGTCGGACCGCGTACTTCACCATTGTCCGGTGATTTCCCGATGGTTGTATTGTCCAAGGACCTACTGGGTAGAGGCTAGAAAGGTTGAGTAGTGGAAATGCTTTGTTATTTCAACTCGGTCGCATGCTATCAAGTTGTGTGTATATTGCATGACAGTATGAGTTTGAGGTGTCTTGTGGGTAAAGTTGGGCAACTCTGCAGAGTATAATCAATGGTATTTGGATATGCCGTGCTTTCGGTTAATGAAGCTATGTTCATATGTGATTCTAATACATGAGGCATAAGTAGAGATTTTGAGATGTTAAGATGGTAATCACAATTGTTGAGTAAACCTCTGATGTTATATTAAATTGATTTTACTATTTTAAACTCAAAGTGCATCCACATATACCTGATATGGTAAATCCTAAACAATCCATTGAACTCCTAGCATGTAGTTAAATAGTTTTCCCATGTGTCTTGCTAAGTACGTTATGTACTTAATCTCGCTAAATTTTCATCAGAAGGTATATCAGAAGATTGAAGGACACATTGGAGAACATGTTAGGGTTGTGACCACACTCAATCTTTCATGTGGAAGCCTTTGGTTCCTCTGAATGTAAGTCAAAGCTTTGGGCTTAAGATGCCCATTTTGTTGCTGCAAAATAGCCGTTAGACATAATTTAGTCAAATTAATGCTTTTCAACTGTTCATAAGCAGGATTGATTCCATTTCGGTTCGCAACCAAAATCCTAGGCGGTTGAACAAACCGGGTATATCCTGTTTGAAAAATGAGGTCGTTACATCCCAAAACAATGCACCTCCCCTACCCTAGCGCATCATGTTTCATATCATATAACCCCGAATAGCATCATGCCTACCACACCGACGGTTCTGTCCGGTGGGCCAAGAAAGTAGAAATGGGTGTGCACCATAGCATACTCAGCTTGAAGCACTCCGCGTGCTTGGCGAGCTTGGCCTCCACGGTGGAGAAACCGAGGATGACAAAGCTGCCCCAAGCGTGGCCACTGTCCTGGCCACCCTCTTGTGCGCTACACCGAGCCCGTGAGGAATGGAATTTTTTTAATAATATATTTTAAAAAGAATTACAGAAAATAAATAGTCAAAAAACAAAAATTACAAAACTAGACCTCTGTCGCCAATTGAAAAGGGTCATGTCGCCAATTGAATTCAATTGGCGATATGTCGGGACCCAAATATGCAAATCTGGACCCTCTGTCTATACTGCACTAGTCGAGGATCACACTAGTGCATACAGTGTCAACATAGATGAATATCATTCCACACAAGACAAATATAAGAATAAACGACTAATTTGATTAAATAAATAACGGTTTTGATCTTATGGTCGAGTTTACCATTATTAAGCCACGCAGGGCTTACACTAAATAAAGAAACGGCAGTAGAACAAAAACAACTCCAGCGGAAACCCATCAACTTGTCATGGGCAACCGACTGGGATCAAGACCTAACGATCACCATCCATGTAAAGCTCCTCCTCGAAAGCATGCGACGATTCCTCCACTTCAGCTGAATGATTGCAACAAGAATGAGTATTCCGAATACTCAACAAGTTGTATCACAGAATGCAATTATAGATGATAGATTATTCCAAAGAAAATGGCTTCTTTGATTATTTTGCATAAAAGCAATATTTGCAATTGAATACAAATAATAGATTGAAAGCATAACTTGAAACAAATAACAATAATAATTTTAACAAGCATTTTCACAAAACTTTCATAACCTAAATAATTTCTCTCACACAGCTACATAAGTGTCCCCACACAGTTGTCCCTTCCTAATTATTTTTATAAAAATCTACCCAAATCCCTGAGTATGTCCATGACCGCTACGCGGCTATTCGAATAAATTAATTAACACTCTGTAGAGGTAGTACACTTTACCCACACGATATAACTATATCAGTGTAGCTAGCACCAATTATAACAAAACTTTTCCGATACTTCATCTCAACAAATGACACTCCCGTTGTGCTTACTACCGACACCAACCCCTACACAAGTGATTAGCCCGTTGCACACTGTTGGACTTGAAGATGGCGAACCACTCATAAATATGAATCACCACACAAATAGAAACACACCTCCACCCTAGCACATAGCTCAAACTATCTGCCTGGGTAATCAATGTCAAGTCTCCATAGCTTACTAGGTTAGACCTGTCCCATCAGGCATGTGGTTGTACAGTTGTGGCTTAGTTCAATGGCGCAAAAAGTTAAGTCCTTAATTGACCAAGGCAGGACTACCAATTACTACTAACTATCGCATTCATATTTTCTCAAGCACACACAGCTCCACCATATCACAATCCGTCCACTTGCCTTGGTCTAAATCTTTTCTCACCCTGTTGGTTAAGTGCAACACATGCCATCAATGGATAACATCATACAACACGCAGTTTTATACAAGTTCTATAATCACTTAGTCAAGTTTATATTCGCAACTCAAATGATATCAATGACTCATTGTATAGCTAAGCAGACTATTTGTATCTAACCAACCCACGTTGGTGTTATGATATTACTAACTAATAATTAATCAAGCTAGGGTGACAAAAGATTATGATAATACAATGAGCAAGGTGGATATAATTAATTAGGTATATAACTAGTTCCCAAAACATTTAAATAAATACTTAAAATAAATGTAATAATTTAAATCAAGGTAATTTTGAAAAACTAGGTTCAGCATGGTCAAATGTACAACTTGCCTTGGAACAAGTCTTAGTACTGGTCTTGAGCTTTGTAAGACCCGGGAGTAACACCTCCAAATCCTCAGTGTATTTCTAAACTAGTCCCAAGATTAGTAGCTAGTCCACACAATAAACAAATATGGTAACATCCATAAATCGCACAACTTTCTTAATAAATATCAGAGTTTATTACAAGAAAGGCTTACGAGTCAACAATAAAGAACACAGTGAAAGACAACGAATAAGTAGTAGAGTCCAACTGATCTGCCATAGGTAATCGACCGAGGAAGCGGCCTAGTCGTCAAGATCTACACCGGTAGCGAAGTCCTTCTCCTCTGAACAACATTTTATTAAGTAAGGGTGAGCACAAACAACCGTGCTCCGCATGTTACACCCATAACAGAGTTAATGCATGCATGGATATTATCAAAGGAAGGCTTATAGGGTTGTTTGCGCAAAAGCAATATTTAACATTTTAAATACAATAGCTAAGTTCAAAAGCTCAAGTTTCACAATATCTAAAATTTAGTTTTAACTAAATTAATAAAGCTAGTGCAAGCACCAACCTAACACTAACTTAAACACGGACACCAACCCAAGGTTTCAACCCATAATTTTTCTCACGGACACCAATCCATGACAAACCATTTTGTAAAACATTTTGAAAACAAAATCAAAGTCTAACTTGGAGTGGCTTTGCTCAGCACGTCCATGACCATGGACACGGCTATTCGAATAGTTTTACACTCTACAGAGGTTGTACAACTTTACCTACAAGAGATAATCAACTTTTAATGTTCGTTTGACACACTTCCAAAGGTGTGCGACTAAGTGATTATCACAAGGCCTTTATAATACGCCATTCCAAAGTAGCCATGCCCGCTAAGGTTTCACTTCATTTGGACTAACCATCCACCAGAAGCCCCCTCTTACGCTGCTAAGGTTTCACTTCTATTGGGCTAACCACCCGCCGGAAGCCCCCTCTTGCGCCAAGTGGGAATATTGTCTAACCGACACCCGCACGTCAACATGGCACAACAAATAGTGAAACGTTGTAAATTATTTAGCCCGGTCTGTCCCACTCCAGATTTGTGGTAGTACGGTGGTGCTTTGCAAGATGCGGCTCGAAGACTGGTCCTTAATTAACTTAAGCGACTTCCAAAATAACCCTTTGGCCTCAACCATTCCCGAATTGAGGCCGTGCATAAACCTGCACCCACCAACTACCTATTTCTCTCAAGTCCAAACCTGTTTGTAATTTTATATCATTTTAAAATCATTTGTAAACTTTCATGACACACCAATGTCATGTATACAATTTAAACAACATTTGATTTTGGCTGAAAATTCCCAAATCATATATTTTTGGTGTAAGCTTGGCTAAGCATAATTTTCCCAAAATGTTCTAGTTCATACTATTGCATAAACTATATTTTCATCTAAGGTGACAGGTATGTTTGATTCGATGTCAAAATTTGCTATACAATGGTAATGGGATTAACGACAATTAAAAATAGGAATTTAAATTACATTGAATAGAAATAAGCTTGAAGTAGTAATTTAAAACAAGATTTAAATAATTTAAAATATTAGGATCAAACACGATCAAAGATGTAACTTTCCTTGCTCAATTAGTTGTTGTTCTCAAACGGCGTCAAAATCTGGCTCTCCGAAGTCGTCGAAATCTATACACGAAAATGAGCTAAATTCAAACAAAATCCAAATAAAATTCAAATATATTCCAAATTAAATAACTTTAGTTTAGATAGATAGATCTTGAATTTAGATAAATTTAGAAATTTGAATCGTCGAATTCGGAGCTCGTACGAAGGAGAACGGGCTCTCGGAAGTTTGAAAATCACATGAAATGATAGAAAATTGTATTTTTAGAATTTATGGAATTATTTTTCAAAAGAAAAAACAATTTATTGCATCATGCTGACGTCAGCGGCTGATAAAGAATTTTGGCTGAATTATTTTTGTAAAGGAAATGGCTTTTGAGTCTCTGACAGGTGGGACCCAAATCGGTGGACTGGGTCCACGGGTTTGGTTTTGGTTCACCGTGGACCGAGTGTGTGGAATAGAGGCGGCTGCCACGTCAGCATGACGCGCAAACGCTGACGAGGTGCTGACGGTTGAGCTAGCACACGTGTGGGGCCCACGTGGCACACACGATAGCAAGACGACGGCGGCGGCTCGAGCGCTAAGCTCGCTAATGCTACGCGCCACGAGAGGTTCGGTGAGGTGCTCATCGAGAGGGAGATAACGGGGATCCCGGTGCTTACCACAGTGGTGCTAGGGCTTGCACGGCCCGTCGGCGGTGCGTTCGGGTCGGTGGCGGCGTGGTGGTTTTGACGGTGCTCGATGGCGAGGAGGTGCGCACCAGGTGGAACGTAGTGCGGCGAATCCAGTGGGGAATAAAACGTAGGTGAAGCTCCTCTGCCGGTGGTAGAATCGACGATGAAGCGGCGTGCGGTCTCGGCGAGGAGAGGAAGAGAGGAGAGCTGAGAATTTGGGAATGGAATGAGGAGAGAAAGGGGCTCATAAGGTGCTCATTTATAGGGTGAGGGGTGGACGGGAGGAGGAGATCGACGGGCGTCGGGTGCGGCGACCATTACAAAATTCTGACGAAGACGCGCATTAAAACGGAAGTTTTTGGCCGTAATGGGGGCGGCGGAGATCACGGGTTTAAATGTACTTGAATGCGAGAATACGGGAGGTAATTGCGGTGGTTGCGGAGCTCAAATGGCATGCCAATGGCGGCTCTACACGGGAAAGAAAGAGGATGGAGGAAGAAGGAAAGAAAGGAGAGGGGCAATCACACGCGGGACCTAGACCTGTTCAAAAGCCGGGCCGGGTTGGGCTTGAAAAGCCCGATCAAGAATGGAAGTTCGAGTTCGCCATGCCCTACCAAATTTGGTTTTTTTGATAAAAGCCTGATATTTTAATGTTTTTTGGAATAAAAAAGTAATATTTAATTTATTTTTAGAATAAAAACAGGGTTTTATTATTATTATTTATTGTTTTTGTCAAACCTGCGGGCTTCGGCCGAAATGGAGTTCTGTGCTGGCCCGACTGGCTCGGTCGAGAGCCGCCAGTATGCGAGCCACCCATGAACACCTCTAGCGGGACCCACGCGTAAGAGAGAGGAGAGAGAGAAGAGAGGTGGGCTGATTTTGAGTGTGGGCCGAGCGGGAGGAAGTGGGTTGGGTTGGAAAATGGGAAAATGGGCTGGAGGTCTAGTTTCGGCCTGAGAGTAAAGAAAATTATTTAAATTGATTTTTGATTTACAGAAATTATAAGAAATCAAATAGGCTTTTGGAAAAAATACCAAATAGAGTTCAAACATTCTAGAAAAATTCAAAGAAATTCCTTGAACTATTTTAAACTTAATAAAATTATTTCCAACTTAAAGTTGGCCTTTATTTTGCCACATAAATTATTTTTAATTTCTGGAAAATGGGAAAAACCATTTAAAAATCTAGAAAATTCAAAAAATTAATTAAAATTTCTTTTTAAACTTTAAATTCCAATAAAATCCCAGAAAACTCAATAAATTTTATTTTTGACTTTAAAATTTAGGACATTCAAGAAGAGCAATAAAACTCTTTTAAATCTCAGAAAATTCAATAAAATAATAACTTTATTAATTTTGTTTTGGTAACAGAACTTTAGTATGTTACAAGCTTGATCAACTCCTTCTCCTTCATATCAACGTCTACTCGCAAATGAAAGAGAAAAGCAAATAAATACAAAATAGAGCAATAAATAAATTCTAAAAATTAAACAAAAATCTCAAGAAGCTAGAACTTGAATTTATATGAATTTAGAAACTTGAAAGGGTTCAATCAAAGTTCATATGAGGAAGAACAAACTTTTGAAAGATTTAAATCTAAGAAAAAGGGAAAGAAATTACTATTTCGAATTTTCTTTCTAAAGGAAATTCCGAAATATCGCATCAGCATGACATCAGGAATGATTTCAGAATTAAAAGAAATCCGAAAATCAGAAATAGTGGCTGACAAGTTGGACCTTGGTCTATAGACCAAGTCCATAAGGTTGGCTCACGGATCTATGACTCGACCTGTGGGACCCGCATGGAAGTGACCAGGTTTACCATGGACCAAGTCTACATGGGATTGGATCTGGGTTTTGGGCATAGGTGGCACTGATGCGGTTGGGCTTGCACACGTGGTGTGAGGGCTTACCGTAGGTTGCCACGTCGACTGAAATCGATGGCTGCAATGGCTTGACGACGGCAACAGGGAATGGTGGCGACTAGCGGCAAATGAAAGTCATCACCAATATGCTGGTGCTCTGGCGAACTCATCTAGCTGCTCCCACAACGATGAGGGTCAGCAAAGGGTTCAACGGCGATGAGGGCGAAGGCTGTGGCTCGGCCTAACGTCTAGATGGCGGTGAGATGCTCCGACGGGGTCTTGGACATGCGCGTTGGGTTCCTGGGGTTCTAGCAATGCTAATGGGTAGCTCACGGTCTCAAAGGTCATCGGTAGCGACTGGAACACGACGACGGCGGTGAAGCAGAGCGGCGGCTAGGGCTTTCGACAGTGCTATAGTGCTACGATGATCCTTCGGTGACAAGATGGTGTGCACCAGGTAGAACACGACCAGGTGAACCCGATGGTGTAGTCGATGACGACAGGAGCTCATCGACGGTGATGAAATCGACGAAGAACAGTGGCAGCAGAGCTAGGGTTGAAGCTTCAATTCCGATGAAGTGACGACGATCTAGGGCTTGGGCTTCGGGGGTTTGGCAGCTAGGGTTGCGGCGGTCGTTTTCACACGCACATTGAGGACTTAAATATCCTCTAGTGGCGGGGCCATAGGAGAGTTTGAGGGCGGCACGAAGGTGGAGACCAGGGCACGTAGGGGTGAGGATGATGAACATTAGTGGATAGATGGGCCCACATGTCAGCAGCAAAGGCTATGGTAAGTTAGTGTCGCACATGCCACTTGTGCGACTAACAGGTGGGCCAGGGACACATGCAAGTGGAAGAGAGAGAAATGGATTGCACTGTGGAAATTGGGCCGGCGAGCTGTGCTAGCTAAAGAATAGGATTGGGTTTCAGCCCATTCGATTTCCTGAGAATTTAAATAGCTTTTGCATTTTAGAAATACTAAAAAATCCAAATGGCAAATTAAAAATAGCAAATGAACTCGGAAAAAATCTAGAAAAATTTGGAAAATATTCCAGAGCACAAAGAAGCCAAATAAAATAGTTTTGGAATTATTTTATGTTCAGATTGGTCACATTAAATTATTTTGACATTTGAAAGTTCGTTTAAGATTTATTAATTCCAAACAAAATTTGATGAATTTTTCCAAGAGACTAAACTGTACTCCTGCATGCTGACAGTCCCTATCGCCAATGAAAGGCCTAACTTCTTGTTTTTGTTGGCGATAGGGTTACTGTCGTCAATTGAAATGATGATAACTTCATGTCGCTAATTGAATTGGCAATAGAGATCTAGTTTTGTAATTTTATTTTTTTGACTATTTATTTATGTAGTTCTTTTTTAAAATGTATTATTAAAAAAATTTCTGGGAATGCCGGAGGAAGAGGGAGAGACGAGAGCAAGCAACGGCAGACTGGTCCGCTTAGGCCGAGGCCTCTATTGATCTATCCTAACAATTATGGGCCTGGGGATTAAGGCCAGTTTGATGCCTCCTAGGCCGTCCATCACTGAACGAACGGGCCAAATTTGGGGAGACCAAAATCGAAGGCCAATTTGCCGCGGAAGGCAACGATCAGTTCCCTAATCGCCCCCCCCCAAGTTTTATGCACGCATGGATCCAAACTCTACGTTGGTCTCGTGTTCATCCTGCAAGAGGACGAAGAGAAAGCCAGCGAGATCTCCATTGCCGCAGAGGAGGTATCATGTTATTGTAACTTCTCTTTCTTTTCAAGAACGTGCAAAAGCCATACGCGTTATTGCATTAAGAAGAAGAACGGAGTACAAGACAAGGCCCCGGCGAGCTAGACATAAGGTCAAGGAACCCAAAGCTAAACAAACAAGAAACGAAAAAACTAAGGCAAAAGAAGAAGAAAAAAAGGAAAAGAGCAGAACCTGAAACCCGAAACTGGAAAGAATGAAACACACTAAACTAACAAACAAAACTAAACAAAAAGTACCAGGACAACTAAAACCACAACTGCCACCATGACCAAAGGCGCCTACGGGGAGTTGCTCCTAGTGGAAGGTGTCTCCCGACCATAAGCTTCTGCCATACGCCAATGGTGATGCTCATCATGAGTCTGCTATAACAGAAGATGCAAGGAACTCGTCTCGTTGTTGAATATCCTGCTGTTCTGCTCCTTCCAAAGCATCTAAGAAATTAGAATGACATAGGAGTCCAGGTCCTTCCTAGCTTGTGGAGACAAGGCACCCGAGCTGAAAGCCAGTATTGTTGGAATGATAGCTGCTGTAACATCCCGATTTTTAGAGCTTTTTGAAAATTTTCAAAATTAAAATTAACCATTTGGTTTATTGGATTAATATAGCTTAAAATTGAAATTTTAGAAAATAAAAACAATTTAATCTGAGTTAATCGAACTTCAATTAAATCAAAGTTGGTTCATTTGAATTCTTGGGTTTTAATTGGATTTAAAGTCAAAAAGAGTATTTTAAGTATTCTCTTGGATTTTCTAGAATTTAATAAGGGCTTTCTTTTTGCCCAAAAGCCAAAAATAATTTATTTACAGAATTAAAAGCCAAAGTTAAGTTCAAAGTAATTTTATCAAGTTCCAAATAATTCAAGGATTTTTTTGTGTATTTTCTAGAATTTTTGGACCAAATTAACTTTTTTCTAAAAAGCTTTTTCAATTTCTTGTATTATTTAAATCAAAAATCCATTTCTTATGTCATTTTCCTTTCGGGCCGAATTCGCTCGGCATGTTCCCTATTCTCGTGCCCGGCCCACTTCCACATGGCCCATCCTCTCGCACGCGGCCCCGCTCCGCACCGCACCGCGCCACGCCTCCTCTCTCGTGGACCGCCCGATCGAATTGGACAACTCCCAAATGCCAACGTCACTCCGTGCCTTCCTCGTTGTGGACCGTCCGATCAAAATCAGACGGCCTGATTTGGATGAAACGTTCGGACGGTCTGAACGTCCAAATCATTTCGGACCGTCCGATCAAAATCGGACGATTCTTGTCCACCGCGCCTTTCCCTCTGCGTCGCTGACAGGCGAGGCCCACCTGTTGGTCTCTCGCCACGTCGTCTTCCTCGCGTTTCTACCCGTTGGCGCCCCATGCCGTCGTGCATCATCTTCGCCTCCCCTGTCGTGTCACCTTTGATCACCCTCGCCGCCCCTTTTCAACGCGCATTGAATGCCGCATTCTCTGCCACCCCCGCTGCCCTCTTTTTCCTCCCTTCTACCTACCCCCGTCACCTCTAGCGTCGCGCCATGCCTGCGGCCGTGCGGCCGCAGAGCTCTGCAGAGCGCCCATGCCACTCCCGCTTCTCTCCCACTCCCTGCCACCTATAAAGGCGAGCACCCGGTGCCCTTCGTCCTCCTCTCTCTTTCCCCCTTCTCTCTCCCTCTCTAGCGCCCTCACTCGCCCGGATCTGGAGCTTGAAGACCTTTGGCCAGAGCTTCGTCCGCCGCCATTAGCGTCGCCGTGGGAGCTCCTATGCCTCTGTCGACTCCTTCGCCGGCATCGCACGGGTGTGGGCCACCTTGTGCGCGCACCCACTTCCTCGCTCCCTTGCCGGAACATCGTCACCGACCATGACCCGCCGCCACCGCCGCTTCTTCGCTTGCCGCCAGCCACCGTGTTGCTCCCCTCCGCCGCTAGCCCGCGCACCAGGTCCGGTGAAGCCTCGCCTCTCCGTTGCGTGTGCCCACTTGGCTCACCATGGCGCATAGCGCCAGCTGAGCTACGCGCCCGCGCCGCCGTCATCTCTAGTGCCAACGTGGCCGTGACATGGCAGGCCACGTCACAGGCCACCTCAGCCTTTTGGCCCGCGTGGCAGCTACGTGGCACCGCGTGGCATTTTTTGATTTTTCCCTTTGGAAAATTCATTCAACCAAAAATCCAATCCGGTGGCTGATGTTAGCATGACACAATAATGTGATTTTCCTTTAGAAAAATAAATCAGAAAATCCGGAATTTCCCCATTTCATCATTTCGTGTATTTTCAAACTTCAGGAAGTCCGTTCGAACTTCGATTTGAGCGATTCAAATTTCTAAATTCACCTAAAATCAAGATCTACCTATCTAAACTAAAATATTTGATTTGGAGTTCATTTGAATTCATTTGAGTTTTATTTGAATTTTGTTCCTTTTCGTGTGTAGATTTTGACGACTCCAGGGGAACCGATTTTTGCGAAGAAGTAGATCCTCAGGCATTTGAGCAAGGCAAGTTACATCATTGATCATATTGAATCCCATTATTTTATATTATTTAAATTCTATTTTAAATTTTTGTTGCATGCTTATTTAAATTCAAGTAATTTAAATTCTCATTTCAAGCTTTATAGTTATTCCATATTCCTTTGTATGGCCAAACTTTGTTGTTAAAACAATAATTCCTTGATACCTTAGTTAAAATCTAGTTAATACATTAGTATGAGTTAGAACATATTATAAAGTACTATGCTTAGACAAAGCTTAGACCAAAATATTTACTTTGGGGAAATTAGCAAAAAATTCAACTATGATTTGAACAATGCTATGGTATGTCTATACCATAGAAATCTTTGAAATGTTTTAGCTTGTTAAATAAAATAAAAATTGGTTTGGACTTATGCGAAATGGATGTTTGGATAGAGCATGTTCATGCACGGGATCGAATCATTTCTATGATCGAGACCCATGGGTTTTATGGAATGTTACCCAAGTCAATTAAGGACCGGTCTTCGAGCCGCATCTTGCTAAAGCCCCATCGTACTACCACATGTCCTGTATGGGCGGGACCTGGCTAAATAATTTGTATCCTTTCACCGTGGTCGTGCCATCCGGTTGCGTGGGTGTCTTTTATGACCTACTTTCATGTATTTTCACCTGGCGCAAGAGGGGGCTTGAACCCTGGGTTTCTATCCAAAGGGGGCGAAACCTTAGCGAGACGGGACTACGATGGGATGATGCATTATAAAGGCCTTGTGATAATTACTTAGTCGCACACCTACGGAAGTGTGTGAGCAGACAGTATAATTAATTATCTCTTGTGGGTAAAGATGTACAACCTCTGCAGAGTGTAAAACTATTCGAATAGTCGTGTCCACGATCAAGGACATGCTAAGCAAAGCCACTCCAAGTTAGATCTTGGTTTTGATTCCAAAAGATTTTAGCAAATGGTTTTGGATTTCTATCCAAATGGAAAATTGGGCGGGTAGCCATGTGATAGGAGGATATCCTTCACCACTTGTTGATGAATGTTATCTAACTATAAAACTTAAGATTTAGAAAATAAATTTTAGTTATAGAGTAAATTGCATTGGAACTTAGTATGAATATTTAAATGGAAAATATTACTTTATGCAAATTGAGCTATATAAGCCCCCCTTGTTGAATCCTTGCATGCATTATAACCTGTTATTTGGTGTGACATGCGGAGTACATTCATTTGTACTCACCTTGCTTAATACATTGTTGATCAGGATAGGAGTACTACGAGGAGAATGAGAACTTGGATGACTAGGCTACACTCTCCAGACGATTGCCTATGGCGAATCGTGTGGTCTACCTTCCCGCTTTACTTCCGCTGTATTTTGCTCTTCGGATTTATGCCCCATTTTGTAAAAGACTTTAAGTATTTCAATGAATGATGTTTTATGGTTACGATTATCAACTTTTGTTTACTATGTACACTAGCTGTTCCTGGACTAGTGTATGAAGCACAGAGAATCTAGGATCCTTCGCTCCCGGGTTCGACAGCTGCCCAACCGGAGCAACTCCCGGCAAGCCCATGCGTGTGAGGAAGTGTGCCCAGACCTGAGATGCTATGGCGCACCCTACGAGAAGGTGGTCGATAGTCGCTTGGGAGTGTCCGCAAGAAAACACAAACACATTAGTTTAGACGACCACGACGTTGAAGTTGATCCGCTGTCCAACACCGGTGATGTACTACTAATCACATGAAAAATTTGCACTTCGGAGGGGTCCGTGCGCACCAAATAGCCTCCGCACTGGGAAACCCGCTCGAGCCCAAGAAGAATGCCTTGTAGGCCGACCTAGAGGAGTAATGCCTAGAGGCTTCCCATCGCCAAAGGATACTGTATTACTGACCCTCGTAGAGATTGATAGTTTGCAAAGCTCCCCAAAGGCGAAGGATCTCTCCAATACAATGGGCATCAGGCTCCCTAATGTCCGAGATCCTGTTGGCGTTGTGGAGTGCTTGAGCGACCGATCAAGTTTTCCGCAGGCGTGGGGGGATCGCCTTGACCAAGTGCGGGAAAAGGGTGGGGATGCTACGACCACTGAGCCAGTGATCTATCCAGAACAAGGTGTTAACACCATTGCCAAGCTGCACGATGAGGGATGCGCTGAACATATCTTCCTCAACACGTCTAGTTCGTGGCAACAAACCCCTCCAAGGTCTTGTCGACCAAGTCCTTTGTAGCCAGAGCCAGCGAAGACGAAGGGCCTTTCCTATTACATGCAGGCTGTGTATGCCCAATCCTCCGTACTGCAGGGGTCAAGACAGATGGCCAAGTGACTAAACAGTGTCCTCCTTACACATTTTCTGTACCTTTCCAAAGAAAAGCTCTCCTCCTTTTCTCGATTTCTTTGATGACCGCCAGAGGTGGGTCAAGAGCCATGAAACTATACACGGGGATGGATGTTAGCACCGACCTGACCAGCACTAACCGCCCACTTTGGGACAACATACCTGCTTGCTAAGCTTGTAGGTGGTTAATGACCTTGTCGATTAAAGGTTGAAAATCTGCTTTTGAAGGTCTTCTCAAGGACAGTGGCAGCCCAAGGTATTTGCATGGGAAATCTATAACTGCGCATGTCAATTCATTAGTGATGAGTTGCATTTCTTTAGTGTTGCACCGTATTGGCGAGATGGAGCTCTTGGCTTGATTTGTGTGCAAGCCCGACGCCTCACCGAACAGCTGCAGTATTTGTTTGATGACGTGTAGATCGGAGGCGACCGGGGTGAGGAAGACCGCCACGTCATCAGCGTAAAGGGACAGCTGGTGCGGGATACCTCGTGGGCCACCGACCGGGTGGAGCAAGGAGGCAGATTCGGCTATTGCGAGTAGGTTATTCAGGACATCCATTGCAATAATAAACAACATGGGCGACAAAGAATCGCCCTGACGCAACCTGCGACCATGTGAAATGGGTTGTCCTGGGATACCGTTAATGAGAACCCTGGTGGAAGCTAATTTGAACATGATTCTTAGCCACTCACGCCACTTGGGTCCAAACCCCTTGCGTGCAAGAATCTCCAACAGGAAAGGCCAAGACAAGGAGTCAAAGGCTGCAAATATCCAGTTTCAACAAGAAAGCTGCTCTCTTTTGCTAGTGAAGGAGACGAGCTGACTGTCTCACCAGAGAAAGTTGTCTTGAATCGATCTTGACTTGATGAATGTGGACTGGTTAGACAAAACGATCTTGGCGAGTTGAGGGGCTATCCTCCTGCCAAGAACTTTGGAGAAAAGCTTGGCAAAACTGTGCACCAAGCTTATAGGGTGAAAAATCATGGGCTTCTTTGGCATCTGACCTCTTAGGCAAAAGAGTGAGAAAGGCTTGGTTGAGTAGCCCGAAATTACTCCCCGCCAAACGACCAAGGTAATGGAAAGCTACTATCACGTCGGGCTTAATAAAATCCAAACAACGCTGGTAGAAATTATTGGTGAAACTGTCTGGACCAGGCGCCCATCCTGATGGTAGGTTTTGATAGCTTCCCACACCTCTTGTTCGGAGAAGGTAGCGTCTAGCGCCGAAAGGTCTACGGAAGGAATGGAGAGGAACTCCAAGTCCAGAGTGTGAGCGTAGGGGACCGACTTCCCAATGAGATTGATGAAATGGATGTGGAAAGCCTCCTGTAATTGGGACTACCCTTGGTCCAATCCCCATCAACTTTAAGCTTGGTGATTATCGTAGGGCATGTAACATCCCAAATTTTGGACTTTTTTAAAAAAAATATTTCAAAATAATTAATTCAAAGAGTTGGATTTTAAATTGGAGTTCCTACTAATTCAAAGATTCTTTTTGAAGCTTTAAAAATAAAATGAATCATTTGAAATTTATTGGATTAATTTAAAGCTTAATTTAAAATTTTAGAAAATAAAAATCATTTTAAATGATTAAAATAAACATTAATTAAATTCAAAATTATTTTATTAAATCTATCCAGGTTCTAAGGATTTTTGTGGAATTATCTTGGATTTTTTTAATTTATTTTATTTTTGAATTTTCTGGATTTTCTTTTTCTTTTTCTTCCTTTCTCTCCTAGTCTTCACCTCCAACCAAGTTACGTGAGCACGTTTGGACATGTTGTTCGGACCAGTCCGAAGTGAGCCAAAGCCAAAATACATTCTTTTCTTCGTATCTTCTTGCTCGGAACTCCAACTTAAATTCCGTCTGAAGCAAAACGACCACGTCATCATCACCTACGTCTTGGAACCATCAATTACCGATCATTGCCACTGGTCATAAATCAATTTTCCATTTCTTTCAGTTTCCATAAGCGAGCCGAAATTGTCGCCCTATAGTTCCTTTCGTTCCCGGCGATTCGAATCACGGAGAGGCTATAAATTGGCATACCGACACCTCTTCTACCCCTTTACATTCCCTTCAAGTCTCATAATCTCTGGAGCACCAACGACATCAAAATTATGGTTTTTCCCAATTGTTAGTCGCTTCACCCAAATCACACATTCATCGTCTCCGGTGAGCCATCCTTCGATTCCTCACAACCACACCATCTGCACCACTTCCTCTAGCTGTGCCAAGTCTCAATTTATCCAATGCTTCACCATAGAGCTCCACCACCAGTGACGCCTCCGTTTTCATGACGTTCACCATCACCGCTGTAGTGGTTCGCCGACTGAGCCACTGCCTCCTAGGGGTAGAGGGACCCTATGGGCTCCCATTTTTTTTGCTTGGCCAGTCACCTTGTCGTCTCCCTCACCGGCGCCATTTTCATGGCCGTGAGCTTGTGCTGCGCTGGAGGAGGAAGAAGACGCTCTGTAGTGTTCTAGTAATTTGGCTTTGTGTGTTTATCACATGAGCATGTTGGCTCAGTTGGTTAGAGGATGCAAGTTAGTCCTCTATTGCTGCCATAGATCTTGAGTTTGTTCCTTGAGAACCCTATTTTTATGGATTTCCAATTCTTTCCGTAGAGTCAATGCCAGCCGGGCCCCACACGTCATACACAAGGGAATTCTTTATTCTATTTTTTTATCCTTTTCGGATTGTTGTACAGTGCAATTTCGGAATTTGCTCATTTCATGTGTTATCAATCTTCCGGATATCTGTTCTCCTTCGTACGAACTCCGAATCTAGTGATTTGAGTTTCTAAATTCATATAAAATCCTAATCTCTCTTCTAGTATATATTTCATATTTTTGTGATTTTATTTGTATTTATTTATTTATTTATTATTGTTTCTCGTTTTGCGCGTAGAACCTGACGTCGCCGACATGAATTTGGAACAACAGGGACCGCTTACCTCCAACGTCACTGAAGGTGAGTCTCCTTTGACCATTTTGAACCTATGATTTGTAAATTATATTTTCAGTTTTAAAGTTATGCATTGCTATTTTATTTAAATGATAAGTTTAAATTGTAGGTTGTTAGTTAAAATCTAAAGATTGTTAATGTTTTCCTTGATATTGGTTATCCTATACATTTGCAACTCTAGCATAGAAATTTGTAGGTTGTTCATTAAAACCTAAAGATTGTTAATGTCTTCCTTGATATTGGTTATCCTATACATTTGTAACTCTAGCATAGAAATTCTATAATATTGATTACAACTTGGCGGAATAGTTTTGTAACGGTAGAATTACTTAGACATGCTTTACAGCTTTATTTAACCTTTGGGGAGAGAAAAACCATTATTACCATTTATGCTTTGTTTGAAAATGTATGATATTAGGTAATGTCAACATTTAGAAAATAAAATAAAATGATGAAAATATATTTTAGACTTGGGTGGATGGTAAGTTCAGGCGGGTGCAGCTAGAGCACGAAAACTTGTATTGTGTAAAGTTCTGCCCAAGTCATATTAAGGACCAACGCTTGTGATTATCCAAACTAAGCAATGTCGTGCAACCACATGTCCTAAATGGGAAGGACCTTGCTAAATAATTTACTATGTTCTAGCATTACACCCGCAGGCTGTAGATGGTAGGAGTTACCTGGGTAGTGCAGACGATGGTAATTACCGTCCATGTCTGTCGGGGCTTCGCCGGGCGATGGTAATAGACGTCCATGTCTGGGCAGGCTATCCCCCACAACAGTGAGCTCCGGGTTGTTGGTAAATGATGTCAAGACTTGGGGTTAAGCTCATCGGGCGGGCTAATGTTAAGACAAAGTATTGTAAAAGCCATGTGATAATTGCTTAGTCGCACGCCTAAGGAAGCGTGTCATGGCTGACATTATAAGTCGATTATCTCGTGTGGGTCAAGCTGTACAACCTCTACAGAGTGTAAAACCATTTAAATAGCCGTGCCCACGGTCAAGGGTGGGCAAATTGTGTTTTCACATGGTAGATTTTAGTTTTGTTTTCAAAAGAGTAAATTTTGGAAACCGAGAGCAGTTAGGACTCTCGGGTAGTTTCTAGTAGCTAGAGCCAGTTGGGTAGCTAGAGCCCTATCCTTTAAACCTTGGCGGCTAGAGCCTTGATACTAGTTGTTGGTAGCTAGAACCTCCACTAGTGACATCAATTAATTTACTTATTGAAACTACGTTTGTCAAATGTGCTTTATGAAAACTGTTTAAACTTAAAATATTGCTTTGTGCAAAAAAAACCTATAAGCTCAATTGTTAAAGCTATGCATATGCATCTTTTCCAAGACTCGCGGAGTACTTTTATGTACTCACATGCTACACTCATAATTAAATCTCAGAAGCCTTCAACGACATAGAGGAGGACTACGACTACTTCGCATGTGGCTTTGATGAAGGACACCAAGTACTAGGTTGCGCTCCCTAGTCGAATACCGGTGGGAAATTTGATGGGCCATCACTCGGGGTTTAACTTTTGTTGTTTCCACTGCTGTAAGACTCAAGGTCTTTTGACCTCTTTTGTAATAAGTGACCATAAGGCCGGTACTCGGTTGTTTATTAATGTTGTTTCGTAATTCAAACTTGTTATCAACGATGTTTCCACTGTGTGCACTAGCTACTGATCCTGGAACTGGTGCAGAAATACATAGAGGGTTCGAATTTAGAAATCCGGTCCCAACAGAGTTGGTATCAGAGCCAAGTCGACTGTAGGATGTGACCTAGTTAGAATGGCCGCTAGTAGGAAAACTTTGAAGTTTTTTGTATAAAAAGAAAAATAATATTGTGCTATTCTCATCTATTCTCATCATTCTATCCTTACATTTTTCGCGGAATTCTTCCTTACATAGTTCTTCCTTCATCGTTTTACAATGTTAAATGGATCATCTCTCCCTTGTAATTTCTATAGTTGGTCAACATGATTTTTACCATTACGTTCAAGACTGCAAGAGATAGAGTCATCAAGAGAGCATCGTAAAGTCTCCAGTCATCTCTACCATCCAAGAACAACATGCAAGATTTATCAAAGACCGTGAGTAGAGGATGCGATGTCAGACAAGCCATATAGTTTAAGTTGCCAGGGCTTAATCTGTGTATTGAGTCGTTTCGCTAGCTTAAGAGTAACGAGTAGACGATTTTCTTTGAGTTGTTTTTAGTTGTAAAAAGTAATTTATTTTTCTATAAAGTATTTGGATCTTGTGGGTTGTTACAAGTTCCCTTGTTTTTCTCGTCTTTGCTTTTCCTTCTCTTCCCCTGCTAACCTTGGACCGCTCAGATGGAGAATGCTGGAAGAGGACGTGGAAGAGGTCGCACAGCAGCCCGTGGAGGAGCTCGCGGAGGAGGCCGAGCAGCCGGGCGAGGCCATGGTCTTGGAAGAGGTTGTGGTCCACCGATTCTCGAGGAGACAGTTTTGCCTCAAGTACCGCAAGAACATCAAGTTTAACCGGAGCAACTCTTCGAAGAAGAAACCCTACCGCCACCACCCCCTGGTCAGCCCCAAATGAACATGGAGTAGATGATGGCCATGCAACTACAGCTTCTTTAGGCGCTTGCTCAGAACCAGATCAATCAGCCTACACCAGCTCCTTCTCTAGTCTAACCACCTCCGTCTAGACTAGGAGAGTTCATGAGAACTAGACTGCTTACCTTTGCTGGTTCAGTTGATCCACTAGAAGCTGCTGATTGGCTTAAGGATATTGAAAAAAAAACTTATCTTGGCTCAGTGCAAGATCAAGAAAAAGTTCTCTATGCTGCTCACCAACTGAAAGGCACTGCAGAACATGGTGGGAAAATTTCTATGCAGCCCATCAGAATGTCCAGGCCATTTCTTGGCATGAGTTTTGTGATGCTTTCCGCACGACACACATTTCTATGGGAATGATGGAGATGAAAATGCGTAAGTTCCAAAAGTTGCACCAGGGTAATCTCAGTGTGTCTGAGTATCTCAACCAATTCACTCAACTGTCAAGATATGCACCAGAAGACGTTGCAACTGAAGGAGCTAAGATTTGGAGCTTCATGGAAGAACTTGACCCCAACCTCAAAGTGTAACTGGTGTCAAATGACTATCCTAGTTTTGAACAAATGGTCAACAAAGCTTTTGTGCAAGACGATGCTCAGCGTCAACTGTTTGAGTCTCGAAAGAGAAAAATAGTTTTTCAAGTGCAGCATGGAGCCAGCAGTTCCAAGCCTCGAATGAACTAGCCATACTACAACCTGCCACCAGCAGATAATGCACCCAGGACTCCAATGTCAGGACCCCGTACAGTCATGCAGGGATTTGGCAACAATACTGGTGTTCAACCGCAACATAACAGGACGTCAGCAGCAGCAATCCAGTGCTTTCATTGCCATGAGATGGGGCATTATGCCAACAATTGCCCTCATAAACGCCGAGCCGTGACTCCTATTCCTTTTAACTTGGGAGCTACACCAGCCAAGACCCCTATACCAGGATCAGGACTAGGAAGTGAAACGACTGCGTCATCGTCACCCACGTCTTGGCACCATCAATTACCCGTCATTGCCGCTGGTCATAAATCAATTTGCCATTTCTTTCAGTTTCCATAAGTGAGCCGAAACTGTCGCCCTATAGTTCCTTGCGTTCCCGGCGATTCCAATCACCGGAGAGACTATAAATTGGTGTACCGACACCTCTTCTACCCCTTTACATTCCCTTCAAGTCTCATAATCTCCGGAGCACCAACGACATCAAAATTCTGGTTTTCTCGATCGTCAGTCGCTACACCGAAATCATACATTCATCTTCTCTGGTGAGCCATCCTTCGATTCCTCACAACCACACCGTCAACACTCAACACCACTTTCTCTAGCTATGCCAAGTCTCAATTTATCCAATGCTTCGCCGTAGAGCTCCGCCACCAGTGACGCCTCACGCGGCACTGGCCTAGAAGCTGGGGCTTGGCGGCGACGACGTTGCGGTCTTCTGCGCCAGGAGCGGCGACGCCGCACTTCTTGCCAGGGTTCACGCTCCGAGACCAGGCCGGGAAGGGTGATCTCGGGGGGCCTGGGGAAGAGCAGTTGGTGTTTCGACCGCGCGGCTCGACCAGAGTCCGCCATCCAGGAGTGGAATGCCCTTTCCCCAGCCATCCCATTGAGAGGCCCGAGCTCGGAGGCAGAAGGAGAGTGAGGCAGCAGAGGCCCGTCAAAAACGGGGGGAGCAACGACCGGGGAGGGAACCCTGGACGGCAGCGAGGGACGCCGGGATTCAATTGAGTCGGGGGCTAGAGAGAGAGGATTCCAACCACCTACGCTCCTTCTCAGTTTGCTTCGCGAGCACCGCCACTTGGAAGTCTAGGTCAGAAGATGCCATGGGAGGGGGGCCGGGCATCGCTGCCGGGGAGGCAGGCTGCGCAGGGAAGCTTAGATGTGGCCGCCGCCGCCGGAGTGGCAGACAGCGCGGGTTGGGGAGAGCACGCTCAGGCGCCTAACCTCTCTTTCTTACAGCATCTATAAACTATAGGTACCACGTTTCGATTGATGTTCTGGTTGATTCGTGATTCTTGCATTTGATCGCCAAATTAAACGTCGTTGAAAACAAATTAAGTCCGAATGCCTGCATTGCATGCAGGAGTACAACATAGAGAAGCTGCAGCTCGTCGAGTCCGAGAAAAGGAGGATCAGGCAGGACTACGAGCGCAAGGAGAAGCAGGTGGACGTTCGCAGGAAGATGTGAGCACATTACACCTTATCTCACTCACGAAATTAGTGCAATGAATTGCCCTAATCTTCGCGGCTTCGGAGTTCGGAACTTCGGATGCATGCATGCAGAGAGTTCTCCACGGAGCTCAACGCGGCGCGCATCAAGGTGCTGCAGGCGCAGGACGACATCGTCACCGAGATGAAGGAGAACGCCAGCATGAAGTTCATACTCTGAAAGGCCTAATCGTGCAGGTTAATCGACTAATCGATTGCAGTTTTTTTTTCTCTTTCTTCGCTTCGATCGCATTGCTATATATAAATACAGTTTGGATCAGAGATTCAGAGTAATTAACGGCCGGTGAGTTTCCTCTTCAGAGCCTGCTTCGCCTGAGGGAGCCGTCGCTGGTGCTACGCTGCAGGGAGGCCGACCGCAGCCACGTCGAGTTCGTGCTGGAGGCGGCCAAGGAGGAGTACGCCGAGAAAGCCAAGATTAACCTCCCCAAGATCATCATCGACAACAAGGTGTACCTCGCGCCGCAGAAGAACGGCCGCGACGCGCATGGACCGTCCTGGTACGTACCAGTCGCCTGCCTCCGTCAACTACTAAGTGCAATCAAAACCTTTACTGAAGAATGAAGTGGAGGAGTTTTCACTGTGGAGGGCTTCGCAATTTGTGTCCTAATCGTTTGCTTAATTTGGATGGATGAACAGCTCTGGAGGCATTGTGCTTGCATCGCAGGATGGCAAGATCGTCTGCGACAACACGCTGGATGCGAGGGTGGATGTCTCTTTCAGACAAAAGCTTCCTGAGGTATACGTGAGTAATGTTTTTTTTAGATAATGGAAGAGGACACCTCTCTACCGTGATCAAAGATGCATCGAATCTTAATTTATTAAAAAGTGTAAGGTAACATAGTATCCAAACTGTTAATCTCGACGAAGCCTTACAAGCAATTCTTGAATGAAATGTAAACTCAATCATTACAAATTCTTTGGCTACACCGCCACCCATGAGCATATAAAATTTGTTTCGCCATAACCTCCACCGGATGCTTCCAAATAACATTGACTCATTCCGTCCGGTTTCGCAGTTTGCCCAAGCTCTCACCATGCCTCATCAAAAGATAACTCAGTAATGGATTAGTAATAATCTTCTTATTAAAATCGCATCATTCCTAATAACCAGATAGACCAACTTAAGGCACTAGCTCCCACTAATAGTTGTGTCTTTAACATTGTTGGAATTCCACTAACCGCTTCGAACATGTGTGCTATGCTCATAGGGGATAAATTGAACGCACAACCCACAACCCACCAAGTGAGACGCACAAAATGCAATCAATAAAAGATGCCGGATTGTTTCCTCTTTAATACGTAAACAACACCGCTTGCTTCCCTCCAATTTCTTTTAAGATTATCTTTAGTTAAGACCACCCTCTTTTGAGATACCAAAGGAAAATTAGTACTTTTAAAGGGATTTTATTAGCCATAATACATTCCTCATAGGAACTTGATAATTGTTAATGAGAGCTCCATAGAAAGATTTGACCGTAAACAAAGCGATTTATTTAAATTCCATCTAAAGGTATCCTTTTGAGAGCTTAATCAGAATTAGCAATTCTCAAAACTAGATCGTTCCAAGCATGTAACTTGTTACCAATAATAGGCCTACGGAATCGAAATGTTTAAGGGTGACGATCTCATAATAGTTGCCACAAGATCCTCCTTACGCCTTACCACATTATAAAGAATAGGGTATCGTTTGTTCAACTGAGAATCACCTAGCCAAGTATCTTCCCAAAATCTAATTTGCTTTCCATTTTGAACCCGAAAGACCCAAACCGAAGAAATTGATCTTTAATTTTCAAAAGCCCCACCAAAAATGAGAAGTCCCACTTTATTGACCACTGCGAAAGACTTTTGTCTCCCAAATATTTCCTCTTTAGCAATGTTTGCCACACACCTTCTTCATTTAGCAACTTAAATAGCCACTTCCCAAGAAGGCTTTTATTTTTTATGCCTAAATTGGGAACACCTAGACCGCCATGCTCTTTGGGTGAACAAACTACACTCCATTTAGTGAGTCTCAGATTTACGCTTATGATTGTCACTCGCCGGAAGAATCGAACGATAAAAATCTAGTCGCTTGAGGACTTGTCTAGGCACTTGAAAAAAGAAAACATAAACATAGGCGCACTACTTAGTACCGAGTTAATAAGTACTAAACGTCCCCCCACAGACATACTTTTTCCTTTCCAACTACTAAGCTTTTTCTCAATTCTATCTTCTACTCCTTTCCAATCACTATTCCGTAACTTTTTAAAGTGGATAGGAATGCCCAAGCACGTAAAAGGAAAAGCACCCACTTCACGTACCAAATAATCGGTAAACAGAGGTTCAAGACTTTGGCGAAACAGAAACAAAAATCTCACTCTTATGAAAATTAATCTTTAAACTCGATAACTGCTCAAAGACACAAAGAATAAGTTTTAAATTTTTGGCTTGTTCCAAATCATTATTCAAAAGAGAATCGTGTCACAAGATATCGTAATATTGACAATCCATCCTCAACCAAGTGAGGAACTATGCCTGTTAAAAGGCCTGCCTCTTTAGCTCGAGAAATAAAAATGGCAAGCATGTCTCCTACAATGTTAAAAAGGATAGGAGACATAGGATCACCTTACTTAAGACCTTTCTGAGTTTGGAAAAAGGAACCAAGATCATCATTAACTTTTATTCCCACACTCCCTCCCTTAACAATACTTTCCACCCAGGAACACCACTTAGCAGAGAAACCTTTCATTCTTAAAGTTTGAATTAAAAATTGCCATTTAACCTTATCATAAGCTTTCTCAAAGTCTATCTTGAAAACTATTCCATCTAAATTCTTTTTATGCAATTCATGAATTGTTTCGTGAAGAATGACAACTCCATCAAGAATAAATCTCCCCTGCATAAAAGCAGACTGGGAAGGTCTAACGACCTTTTGAGCTACCCCCATGAGCCTATTAGTAACAACTTTAGTAAAAATTTTAAACTAACATTTAAAAGACAAATCGGTTCATCTTGTTGAATTTGTTTAGCCCGCTTTTTTGGGAAGCAAAGTAATGATCCCAAAATTCAAGCTATAAAGATGAAGCGAACACTTATGAAAATCCCGAACATAGCTAGCGTGTCGAACTTAATAATCTCCCAAAACACCGATAGAACTCGGCAGGGGAAGCCGTCTGCCCAGTGCTTTGTTATGGTCTATTTGAAAAATTGCTTCCTTCACCTCTTTTTCAAGAACGATTCTCGTAAGGTAATTATTTTCCACCTCGTAAACTTGAGGTATATCATTCACAACAAGATCAACCATAGAAACATAATTATTTTCGTAAGGTCCAAACAAAACTTTATAATAATTAGTGATATACGCTTTTAATTGTACATCACCCCGAATTATTCCTTCCTCCCGCTCTAGTTGAAAAATTCTTTGACGCCTATGTTTTCCATTCGCAATCAAATGATAATAGCGCCGTTTTCTATCCCCTCTAAAAAACTTCGCTTTGGACCTCTGATACCACTTAATTTCTTCTTCTCTAAGAAGATGAGCCAATCTCTCATTAGCAGTCCTTTTAATATTAAGCTCTTGATCAGACAACCTCACCATCTCAGCTTTTTTATCAAGCTCGTCAACTAGTAAATTAAGCTCTATTTTTTTTTTTGTATGGTCCATCGATATTTTTAGCCCAACCGCCAAGAAAGCTTCTGAGAGATCTGACCTTACACTGCCAAATTTGTAAGGCGGATTGCCCATTAGTATCTTTTTTCCACACATCTGCCACCACCTCCCTGAACCCCTCCCTACACAACCAACCTAATTCAAATTTAAAAAGCGACTGACTTCCTCTAAAAGAAGCCGCTCTCGTGTTTAAAAGCAAGGGCGTATGGTCAGATAAAGATCTTTCAAGGGCATTAATAAGAATCAAAGGAAATTTACATTCCCAATCTAAATTCATTAAGATTCTATCCAAATTTTTCAAAGGTTGGCTTAGCTAAAGAATTGGCCCAAGTATATTGTCTTCCGATAAAGCTATTTCTCTTAAATCCAAGTTATTAATCACAGCATTAAATAAGAAAGGCCACCTATAATCAAAATTATCATTATTTTTCTCAATTGAATGTCTAATGATATTAAAATCACCCCCAATTAGAATAGGAAGCGATTCTTTCCTACAGGCTTGAACAAGTTCAGTAAGGAACTTATCTTTGAATTGAACTTGAGCTGCACCATAAACAGCCACAAGGACCCATTGGAAATCATCCTCTCTATTTTTTAGATGAAACTTAACATAAAAATCACCCGCATCAATAGAGCCAATATCGAACACCCGAGTATCCACCCCTAAAAGGATACCCCCCGACCGACCTTGTGGAGGAGAAAAATGCCATAAAAAATTCCTCCCACCACACAGATGGTTAAGACAAGCCACAGAAAAGTCCCTTTTACCAGTTTCTAAAATGGCCACAAAATCTAAATGTTGTTCCTTAACCAGATCACTGATATATCTATGTTTAGCCAAGTCTCCTGACCTCTGCTATTCCAAAAAAGACCTTTCATTTTAACTTTAATTTAATTGGCCTATTGTGGAGATTCTTCTTTTCGAGCTCTTTTTATAAGTCACTAAAGTAAAATTAGATTGGTCGTCCTCTAACGTACTATCTAAATCATTGCGTATGATCAAGGTAGATAAATCATTGTAATCTAGATTTTCATCTTCTATGTCTTCTACTTCTACAATTTCTTTATTTTTTAATCTTTTTAATTCCATATTCTTAAGATTTTTAATTGAACTATCAATCTCAGAACTATCTACTCCTAATGAAATACCAATGCTAGTAACTTTTTCAACAAGTTGCTCATCAGAAAAGGACATAAATGAAATATTATTGCAGGACTTACTTGAATTGCTTGATTCAAGGTTTCGCACTTTCGCCCGTCGTATAGCCTTTTGGACCAGGTCTTCATCACCAGACTGCTGCTTCTTAATACGCTCACTTTGCCGAGGCTCCACCGTCCCTCCTTGTGAATCAAAGGTGACCGAAAAACCCCCTCAGCTTTGTAAGAACTAAAGCCCACCTTACAGTTCTTGTCTAACCCAGATTCCAGAGTCGAATGCTGTACGGCAAAGTTGGCATTTTCACTCCCGGAAACCTGTGCAGAAAAAGCATTGTCCTTGTCATCAACCGGTCTGCCCTGTTTAGCTACAGCGACCGAGCCACCATCCAGGATAATGTCGCCCATAGACTTTGGCGCAACCGAGATTTCCGAGACTGGCTCCTGAGGAGTAACCAACACACCACCCAGGCCCGAATTTGCCAACACACCATCACCCAGATCAACCTGTTCCTCCAGAACCATCTCGTATGACGACTCAGCACCCCCATCTGCGTTCAGGGCAGCACCCACAGCCGCAGCTTTCAGGGCAGCACCATCTGCAGCAATCATGGTAGCACCTGCATCCGCCGAAGACGCATCAACGTGCAGGGGCTGATCCGCAGCCGCAGCTTTCAGTGCAGTTCCCGTAGCAGCTTTCAGGGCATCACCACCTGCAATAGTCCGGGCAGCACCTGCATCCACTTCCAGCGGCTGCTCCAGAAACGATGAAGACACAGCAACATGCGGGGCTGCTCCTGGAGCGACTCGACTGCATCCGCGTTCAATGGTTGCTGCAGAAACGAATCCGAAGACTGCTGCTCCTGGATCGAATCGACTGCACCAAACTTCTTTAGCAAAGCCACTTCCTTGGAGTTTTCCTGGACTACTGGAATCACAGCAGAGACTTCCGAATCAATATGAGTCATCCCAGTTTCAGAAGCCTCAAATGGCTCACTTCTAACTTCTGGAACCCCCACCTGTGAACCTTTAACTGAATGTAAATCTGTCTCAGTAGGTACTGTCCCAGTAGTTAGAAAGTCTGACCTCCTGAGAGAAGCACCAACATCCTTCTCAAAAGCACTAACAGTCGAAACACCATTTGATTCGACCAACTGAACTGGTAAAGATTTTTTGGCTACCTTATTCGGCCCCTGAGCTAGCAAGTTCGACACACCCTTCTGTCTGAAACCATTATTCATATTCTTTCTGTCCGCCCTCGGAGTAACCCATAATATATCCGAAGCCGAATCTCCCAAAGAATTCCCCCTAAAATTTGAGGTAGACTGACCCTTGCTGATCTCCGAAGCTTTTGGTTGCGAATTGTCCGAACTATTTTTTGGTCGCTTAGAATCCCTGTCTTCCATTTCAGTATCTTTGCCCCTGCTAGATTTATCTCCTCCCTCATGACCTTCATTCATATCGACAACATCGACACTATTATCCACCGCAATATCTTCTAATTTGAAGAAAATGTCATAAACATTTTCGCCAACCACAATCTCAACACTGGAAGGTATGGCATCTATGTCTAGCACCCCCACCAGCATACAACCATATCACTTTTACGAACCTTCTCCATATCCACCCGTAAAGCTATGCCAATGATAGATCCAATAGCACAAAGACTCAGAAAATCACGTGTTTCCAATGGCACACCGACCACCTGAACCCAAACCTTCTGAAGTTGGTACTTAGGTTTAGGCCCCAGATTCCATTCCTCAAATTGTAACACAACTTTATGCTCCTTTACATGGACCTCGCCAATCGCCACCATACGAAGCATATCAAGCCTATTAGGAAAATGAACCAAGAACTCATTTTCCCCCTGGATCTCCACTTGTGGCTGCCAATTCACTGGATTTATTCTTTTCAGCTCCGCAATCAGCAAGAGTAATGTGGACAGAGTATATATGTAAAGGGAAACGATAGGACGAGCACGTCTGGTGTATCGGACGTCACTCACACTCATAAATACGCATTACCTACTTCACGAGACGGAGAGCCCAAAGCGGCTGCTAGCCACTCATTTTTCTACTTCCTTCTCTTTACTTTGCTTCTCTGTCCACTTCTCCACTCACGGCCGACTAAGGTGCTCAGGTACATTATTCTTTGCTTTGTCATTCTTCACTTATTTCTCTCCCTAATTCTTTACTCCACTTCTTTGCTTGGCCAAACTTTTCAAGGCCACTTCGGCTTTGGCTCACTGGGCGCCGCCATCGCCCACTCGCACCGCCATCCGCAGCCGCCTAATCGCCGCTCCTCTCCCCGGTGCCTCCTCCTTCCCTAGTGCCGTCGCACTGGCCCGCTCCCTCTGGCCTTATTGATTTTCGGATTTTGATGAAATGTTGCATCTGTAGAAAAAAAAATGTTGCATACGGTTCACGATAATGTTGTAATTTTTTCCAACGCGCTTTTTTCCAAATACTTTGTTTTGATTTGTGATGTTACAACCATTGTTCGGCGATGTTACAACCGTTGTCCGAGGGTGTTGCAACTATTATCCGGGGATGTTGCAATCGTGTCTGGGGATGTTGCATGCAGCAGCGACGTACGGAGCTAGCATTTGGACCGTACGTTTGAACGCTAGTTGCACCCATATGTAAAAAGTAAAACATGCATGATGATTTTCCGGTAGTTTAATACATGTTTTCTTTTCGCCTCTTGCAGATCAGGAAGAAACTCTTCAGTCAGCAAGCATCCAAATAAGCTCCACCGGGCACTTGATTTTCCTAATAAATCGTTGTTCTTGATCCGCTTATGCTCGATTGCTTTTGCCAATCATCCCCAAGAGTTTCTGGAATGATGCTCATATTTGTAACAGTTGGAAGCTACTGATGAACAACTAGATGCCTGTCCGCGCCAAGGCGCTGAGGCAAACACGAAAGACTATGACGTTTGAAGAAGAGAACAATACTTCCCAAGCATTGGGACTTTGAAGACAGTATGGAGTTCTACAAGTTAGAGCAAAATTAGATTTGAACATCAAGAGTACAAATTGGTGGAATACTATCTACCAGATCAAAAGGCCTACGATGTATCGATCACCTAATTATATATTTGTCAAGCAAATGGTTCATCATGGATCACATTTGAGGTGCAGATGCATTACTGATTGCTCCATCAGGGAACAGAATTAAAGTGCAGATGCATTACTGATTGCTCCATCGTGACCGTAATTAAAGTGCGATGCATCTTGATTACTAATAGCCTTGAAATCTCTCTTGAGAAATTAAATAAAGCAGCTTATTTGTTGCTAGAAGAGTAAGTACCTAATCTTATGTATGGCAAAAATACAGATCCAACATTGCACAATTCTCTTTGTACATCGCTCAAGGTCTAAGTTCACCAGATTAACTAAGTCTGCTAATGCTTCGCTCTTACAAAGACTAACAAAGAAGACATTTCTTAAAGCTCAGCGATGTCAACTTTGAGAGGCCTGCAGAATTAAGAAGTATATCATGAATCATAAAAGTAGAACATTTAATAATGAAAGAACATTCACACCACAATATCATACAGATAAAAGCTTAACTCATTTATCGCTATCAAGATCTCTTACCCGACAATGTTTTGAGTCCATGTTTAGAGATTTGGTCACAATAATTGCATGCCAAACTCCGTGATATTTGAGCAATCCTTAAGAAGATTCAATCCATCGTTAGTCACATCGAGCAAGAGATGTCAATGATAGCAAGGATCGCCTTGAGAAGCCACTACTTCCATCGAGCATCCTTCGCCTCGTGGTACTCTCCTGCATAAATATCCCGACATGTAATAGCATGGAAGGTCAATTGGTAAGCTTATAGGCTAAATTGTCCCGTAACCATAGAAACCCCATGTTTGGTCTTTTTGGCCTAGCTCAACAAATAAACGGACAACTGGTTGCTTAGCTTATGACAAATACCTGAAAGGTGAAATGTCATCTGACTTGGAATATAGTACGGTAGTACCAACTGGTCTATTAGCCGAGATTCCCTAAGGGGTAGAGATTTTTAAGCTCTCATCACACCCCAAACCTGCAACATAAGTTTGGTATGTCACTATAGCAAAGTTAACTAATAAAAATCAAGAGGGAAAAGGCGAACTAAACTACTTATGGTGATTGCCAACTTCACAAACTTCTTGAGAGGCGTGTGAATGATCCTCATACTCTTCATGCAGATTTATGCGATAAAAATAACATTAGTTAAATTAATTAATGTCAAACATATCAAGAAGCCAACAATAATATCAAGGGCTAAATTTCCATTCCAAAGATCATGGCACCACACCATAGTGTTAAACAACCTATTAAATGATACCATCCGTAATTTACAAGAGAAGTACAGATGATCGAATTGGCAAGAACATTTTTGTGGTATACTATTGTTAGCTCGGTCACCATCATCCCTCCACATCCATTGCAATCGCAAGTGTGCTATTCCCGGATCGCATCTAAATCCACCAAATTCAAGACTGCAATATTTTTCTCATTCGAGGCGAATTGGCAAGAATATTTTTGTGGTATACCGTTGTTAGCTCTAGTCACATCATCCCTCCACATCCATTGCAATCGCAAGTGTGCTACTCCCGGATCGCATCTAAATCCACCAAATTCAGTACCTGCAATATTTTTTCTCATTTGAGGCACATGTAAAAAAAACTCTATCACACCCCAAAACTGCAAGGGGGGCTTAAGAGATATCAGAAATAGATTGGCTTACCATCCTAAAAGTTTCTTGGTTACAGATTAGATTATACTGACTTGAATTCGCACCTTGGGAACACTAATAAGCTCCACAAAATGCTATGTCAAACTCCAAACCTGCAACATAAGTTTGGTAAGTCACCCAAAGAAAGTTAGCTAATACCAGGAAACTTTCAGGATGGTAACCCAATCTACCAAACTTATGTTGTAATGGAGAACTGACAGAGATTTTAGTGACAATGAATTCCAAAATGTACTTCCAATAGAGAGCTGAGCTGTCATTATCCCTCCACATCCATTGCACGCAAGTGTGTCGCTTCCCTGACCGCATCTAAATCCACCAAATTCAAGACTGCAATATTTTTCTCGATTTGAGGCGTAATTAGCAAGAATATTTTGTGGTATACTATTGTTAGCTCGATGTCATCATCCCTCCACATCCATTGCACTACAAGTGTGTTTGCTCGGACCGCATCTAAATCCACCAAATTCAAGACTGCACTATTTTTCTCATTTGAGGCACATGTAAAAAAACTCTATCACACCCCAAAACTGCAAGGGGGCTTAAGAGATATCAGAAATAGATTGGCTTACCATCCTAAAAGTTTCCTGGTTACAGATTAGATTATACTGACTTGAATTCGCACCTTAGAACACTAATAAGCTCCACAAAATGCTCTGTCAAACCCCAAACTCGCAACATAAGTTTGGTAGGTCACCCAAAGAAAGTTAACTAATACCAGAAACTTTCGTGATGGTAACCCAATCTACCAAACTTATGTTGTAATGGAGAACTGACAGAGATTTTAGTGACAATGAATTCTAAAATGTACTTCCAATAGAGAGCTGAGATTGCACATACCTTTGCCAACTGGATTGATAAGATTGATACACCTCTAAAACACCGGCCAAAGAATAGAGGAAATCCATGTCCTAGTGCCCGAAAGAAGGTAAGATCTGTTGATTGATTAGTACAAAGCTCGTGGCATAAAAAAGATCACTTGAAGCTCAGACCTACTTTCTCGGTGGGATGGGGAATCATGGAAAGAAGTCGAAGCAATTAGAGATCCAAAGACATGGAAATCAAAATGAAAAGCAATGACTCGGGAGAAAACCGAGGAGAGCGCTATGGCCTCGAAGCGTGCGTTCCTCCATGGGTGGAACCATCTCCTGAAAGAAGGTAAGATTGTTGATTGATTAGTACAAAGCTCAGGGCATAAAAAAAGATCACTTGAAGCTCAGGACCTACTTTCTCGGTGGGATGGGGAATCATGGAAAGAAGTCGCAGCACCGGCGGCCGATTCTAGCGGCGGTGGGGGGAGAAGATCAAGGAAGAAATGTATCGAGGAAACGCGTTCAGAGGCCTTATCTCTCAGTTCTCAAACAAGACGCCACACGCGGCGCGACGCAGAGGCAAAGACACGATTTAGCAGAGCCACCGCTTGCGAGCACAACGGTGAATTCGATCGGACGGCGCGAGAACAAGCGCAGCAAGATCGGACGGACAAGGAAAAAAAGAACACGTGGCCTTCCTGCCCGAGCCTCAAATGTGCACCCTTTTATATAGGGAGATTGAGTACCGGTGTCCTCCAGACCTATGTGTTGTATTCTTGAGGTCTTATTTGGCAATTTCTCATTTGAAAAAAGGAAAAGAAATGGAAAAAGAAAAGAATAATGGGCCCACCTGTCATGGGGGAAGGAAGGGGATAAGGTTGAGACTGAGTCTCAAGCTGGGCAACTGATTCGGATGGGGCTTGCCCCATCCCGAGCGGTGATGGAGGCGCGGTGATGGTGAGATTCTCGCCGGCCGTCCACGGCGCCGAGTGAAGCCTCCTCCTCTCCCCCTTCGACTTAAGTTGGCATGACTGTTATGCTTTTTGGCCATCTGGAAATTTTTGTGAGTGCGACTCTTCTCTTTGGTTCCTCTTCCCGATCTGTTTTTCGGTGCTGGAGAGATTTGCAATCTGCTTCACTGCCGTATTCGATCCGACATGGTTGGCAGCGAGAGCTGGTTCTTTCCTTCCTCCTACGCATCTTTGTTTCCCTCTTGCTACCTCTTCTCAATTGGGGTTCTGTGAGGGTTAGCTTTGTGTCGATTGGAGGTGAGAACCAGTTGATTTTGGCTTGAACTTGAGAAGAAGAAGGCATTCGGTTTGTGCTCCTTGGTGCTTTCGGCCGGAGCATCTTGTTGGTTGGTCTTGTGCGGCATCTCTGTACCTCGACTTCATGATTTTGGGCTATCCCGAAATTGTGAATTGACATTTATCTCCGACGCCCTCGTCCGTTCTTCGCGGCCCAGCGAGGCGATTAGTTTTTGAGTCAGCGCCTTTTGGCGTGCCTTGTTCGGATTTATTCTCGTTGGCTTTGAGTGCCTTCGGCTCTATGAGTATCTCAGTATTCCATTTTACGCATCACTTTGCATATATGTGCTGCACTAGTAAAAGTCTAAAATTGAACTGATTCTAGTACTGGGAGACATTGCTAGTGATTCTGTGGGTTCGGTATTATAGCTTGATGATGATTACTGTCTAATACTGAAATTGTTTTGGTAGCTAAAATCAGACTTGAGCCTTTTGCTTTGCTTACCATTGTCATTTCATATCTTACTGTCAGAGCTCTTTTATTTTAAGTGGTTCAATTGCATTTCTGTATACTATAATGGATTGATTACTGTTTTGTGATCTTGTTGAACCTCTGTTGGCAGAAATCAGTACATGATGATTTGTGTTTTCAGCACTTGAACTGAGGTTCTCTTGTTCCTCTGTTTGGCGAATGGCTGGAGTGCTGAAAGTTTACTTTCCTGTACTGTCATATTGTGTTAATCCTCTGTTAGGCTAAAACTATAGCTTGTTGTAGGATCCTTAATGACAATCAGAGAAGGGGTCAATGATTGTATAAGATTTTTCGCACCGAACAACCTAGAAAGAACAAACTTTGATGTAGATGCAATCGAGCGAATGGATTTTCCAGTCTGTGAATAGAACAAGATGATTTCTCTCTGCAATAGAACCTACACGCAATCGGCCGGTAGTTCTCTATTCTCATGCACGAACAGCAAGAACCAAATAGCAACTAGACAAGAAAATCTCACTGGGCAATCATCTTGATGACACCAACCACAAAAGATCTCTTGTCTCACGTCACCAATAGCCACCACTAGCAATAAACTAATCACATCCAGCCACAAGCACTCACCTAATACATGTAGAACTATCCAGCCACCACAAGCACAAAAAAGCCTCACGAGTCGCTGCGGAGAATCAACTCGACTTAGGCTTTGCCGCTTAGGAGAGCGACCTCCTCACGAGATATCCAATAGCCGCTAGGAGCACCTACACACGCACTTGATGTCACCGACAAAGACGCTGCAGGATCGAGGTGCTCACAACCTCATACCGCCACGATGCAATCAATCGCAGTAGATGAATAGGTCACATAGGACAAAACCCTCAATGCAAAAGCCTGTGTTACAAAAGGCTCGATGGCACAATCCCTAGATTGGTTTTTCAGGAGCCCTCAACCAACAACCGCCAACCCTTAGTCCTCTCACGTAAAGTCTTATCACACCTAAATAGACCTAGGACTCCAAAACCGACTAGGACTCCAAAACGTGTTCAATGCGTACACGTACAACACCTGGTCTCTTTTCACCTCATCACATCTACAGCCGCCAGGACATCTCACGTCATGCAGCCACACGCACTAAAGCCTTCTAGCCCAGCCCATCATGCATGGATCAATTAGCACCTAATCACTTAATACACGTTAGCACATCTACTACATGCATCTCCAACCACACATGCATGCAGCGTCAATTCCTCACGCCGCGAATTCTTCAGCCTTCCAACACGCATCATTCATCTTTGATCTTCACGTGCCCTAACTCGAGCTCGACCGTCTCCTCCAAAGATCCTCGACCCTCCGACCATGACTTCAAGACTAAACCATCTCTCGGTCACCACCGTAGACCACGATCGCCTCCAAGTTACCCTGCACATGCAAAGACCAAAACACCATCTTTTCCCGGCACAAGTTCTTCCCAACTTGATCGACATAAGTCCACACACCACACGCCTCAAATAATATCAGTACCCAACATTGTCAATTATTCATCAACTAAAATAAACTAGACCTAGCCACAAGGTCTAACAATCTCCTCCTTGATGAATACATTGTCAATACTTCAAAATTATGAGTTGAATTTTGAAAGAAAAGAAATTTACAAAAAGAAAGTTTCAAAGCTGCAAGGCAAACTTCAAAACCACAGCTGAAAAATTCCCCCTCAACACAAGGAGCTGAAAAACTCCCCCTCAACACAAGGAAAGCAAATTTCTCCATTTTGTTTTTCAAATTCTCCCATTTTTCTCCCCCTTTGGCAATGTAATCATCAAAAACTTCAGAGAAAGAATAATTCTAAAACAAGAGAGCAAGGAGAGTAAAAATCAAGAAACTTTGTAGATTATCCAAGTCACTTCGGATTGATTTAGTAAATTAACCAAGCCATCCTTTTTTTAGTAGAGCTAACGAGATCATATAAAGTCATATACCATATAGCAATGTCAAAAACAGGTCTGTAGAATGATTAAGTAATTGTAACTCAATGACAGGCTTCTCAACAATGACTAAACCGATTATAAACACCACAAAGAAATATCATCAAAAAGTTAAAGCCTAACAGTGAGTCAAAATTTAAATCTAGATGAGCTAGTAGTCTTAAGTAACAACCTATTGCTTCACTGTCAATTTTTATTTGCATGTGGCATGCTTGTAGCATACTTCTTTTCATTTAAGCACTTTTGTGTGCGTATTTTGTTTTCTTTTAAATATACATAGCTATGTATGGCATGCTTGAAGCATACTTCTTTTTATTTGAGCACTTTGGTGTGCGTATTTTTCTTTTGAATACACATAGCTATGCATGGCATACTTGAAGCATACATCTTTTTATTTTTCTTTTCTCAACCCTTTATCTTTTATAACATACCAAATTGAGTGAGCATAACAGGTTGGCAATAAGAGACATACTTGCTTTAAATCCAAGATTTAAAATAAGACTCACAAACAAGCTCGTCCTTTTCAATAGACATCACAAAGTGATAGCAATAATCAATCTAGTCAAAGTTTTCAGCCATGTCATACTTTAGTTCTTAATGTAGCAAGTTTATTAAAACCAGTCAAGATCAAAGCTACACGACACATGAATAAATATGATAAAGAAAGCTCTTCAACTCATTTGATTTCAATGGCTTGGACTTGATAATTGTTTGACAAGAATAATAATCAAAGCTTCTGAATTTTTAAACCCAAACTCCCCCTCAGAATAAGCTCACAAGATGCAACACACCCAATTCACTTCGCAAAAGGGCAAACCAAGCAGAATCAAGAGGTTTTGTGAAAATATCAACAACTTGAAACTCTGTATCAATAAAATGCAAAACAACATCTCCCTTTTCCACATGGTCTCTAAGAAAATGATATCGAATATCAATGTGTTTGGTTCTTGAATGTTGCACAGGATTTTTAGCAATACAGATAGCACTAGTGTTATCACAGTAAAGTGGAACACTATCCAAACTTAAGCCAAAATCTTTAAGAGTAGAAGCCATCCAAAGCAATTGAGAGCAACAAGAAGCAAAGAATACATATTCAAATTTCGCCAGGAAAGTGCAACAGATAATTGTTTTCTAGAAGCCCATGACACAAGAGATGTGCCTAAGAAGTGATATGTGCCAGAGGTACTCTTCCTATCAATTCTACAACCCCCAAAATCAGCATTTGAGTAAGCTCTAAGGGTAAGGCATGATGAAGAAGAATACCATAAACCAAAGTCTAAAGTTGACTGAAGATACCTGAAAATTCTTTTAACTACTTGACGGCAGGTGAAGCACGCGGGAAGCTTGAAAGCGAGCACATAGACATACAAAGAAAATGAATGTCCGCCTTGAAGCAAAGAGATACAAAAGTGAACCAATCATGCTTCAGTACTTTTTTGATCAACAGCTCTCCATCCTCATCGTGGTCTAACACTACAAAGGATCCCATTGGTGTAGAGATTGGTTTGCTTGTTCCCATGTCAAAGCGATTTAAGGAGATCCTTGGTGTATTTAGTTTGATGAACAAAAGTACCTCGCTTTGATTGCTTGATCTGGAAGCCTAGGAAGAACGTGAATTCTCCCATCATGCTCATCTCAAATTCCATGCTCATAGTATCTGAAAACTTGGAAACAAGAGCATGAGAAGAAACACCAAATATGATATCATCCACATAGATCTGAACAAGTAAAAGATCATTGCCATGCTTGAGTGTAAACAAAGTTTTATCTACCTTGCCCATTTGGAAGTAATTTTTAAGCAAATATGATTTAAGTCTTTCATACCATGCTCTTGGAGCTTATTTTAAACCATACAAAGCTTTGGACAGTTTGTAGACATGATCAAGAAATTTAGGATTTTCAAAACCATGTGGTTGTCTTACATAGACTTCTTCCTCAATATAGCCATTAAGGAAGGCACTCTTAACATCCATTTGATACAACCTAAAACCCTTAGAAGCCGCAAAAGATAAAAGGATTCTAATGGCTTCCAAATGGGCCACAGGTGCAAAAGTTTCATCAAAGTCAAGACCTTCTACCTGGGTAAAACCCTAAGCCACAAGTCTTGCCTTATTTCGAACAACAACACCATCCTCACTTTGTTTATTCTTAAAAATCCATTTGGTTCCAATGACATTATGACCATGAGGAGGTGATACTAATGTCCAGACTTTATTACGCTCAAAATTTTCTAATTCCTCATGCATGGCATTAATCCAAGACTCATCAGATAAAGCGTGACTTACATCTTGGGGTTCAAACGAAGAAACAAAAGCAGCATGAGCATATGAAGCATCGGAGCTATACCTGTTGCAAAAAAACTCTCTCATCTAACTCACCAATCATTTGTTCAGGAGGATGACGTCGTTGAATATGCAAAGGAGCCTGTGGAGTCGGTGCAGACATAGGTGTAGCAAGAGTGGCCTCTACCTTATTGGAGGTAGGAGCAGAGCCACTAGTTGTAGACTCCATTGGTGTAGATATGTGTGTCGAGTGTGAATCGGGTTACCCTTTCATCGCCGCCGAGTCATAGAAGATGTCTTCGTGCATCATTTACTCAGATACCGCATTGTCGGTCTAGTACCGTGACTAGCTTCATCAAAAGTAACCTCGCAGTGTCTCAAGAATTTTTTAGTTTCTAAGTTGAGTACACGATAACCTCGAGTGTGAGTCAGATATCCAAGAAAAATACCATCCGACGATCTAGATTCAAATTTATCAAGATTTCCATGTTTAAGAATAAAACATCGACAACCAAACACCCTCAAATGAGAAATCTTAGGAGAATGACCAAAACGAAGTTCATAGGAAGTCTTATACAAATTAGCTCGCAAAAAATACTCTATTAGAAATATAACAAGCAGTAGAAATAGCTTTAGCCCAATACTTCCTAGGTGTAGCATGTTCATTTAACATCGTTCTAGCCATCTCAACTAAAGTTCTATTTTTACTTTCTACAACACCGCTCACAGGCACACGAAATAAGAGAATTGATGATCTAAACCTTTTTCAAGACAAAAAGAAGCAAATAATGTGTTCTTGAATTCAGCCCATTATCACTTCTAATTGCTCTAAGTGCCCCTAGGAGTTCAAGTGGCAAGTCTAAGGACAAGCTCTAAAGTGACCAAAACTTCGCCCTTAGATGCCATGAAAAGACCCAAGAGTATCTAGAGTAATCATCAACAATAACAAGAACATACCATTTACCTCCAAATGATCGAACTCTAGCAGTCCCTACAAAGTCCATGTGCAACAACCCACTGTGTGCATCACCATAACAAGTGTGAGTAGAGGATGTGATATGTAAACCATCTTACCATGACGACAGGTGAACAAACAAAATTCATAGATCTTTCAATTTTAAGATTAGGTAATCCTCTAACAAGATTCATATTACTGATGCGAGCAAGATGATCAAAACCAATATGACCTAATCTATGGTGCCAGTGAAATAAATCTTTAGAAACAGATGAAACAAGACACCTAAGTTCAAGATGATGAAAAGAAAAGTCACCCTTAAACAAACGATCAACTCAATAATTTTGCACACTAGATCACGGATGAATCTAAAATGCAACAAGAATGCTTTTTAAAGCTTACCTCAAGATTATCATCTATCAACTGTGAAACGGAAAGCAAATTATAGCTCAACTTACTGACAAGAGCTACATCTTTTAAAATGAACTTGTCGTTGACACGCACAATACCTTTTGCAAGAACTCGTCCTTGAGCCTTGTCCCCAAAAGTGATCATTTCATCACCAGTGGCATGAGTGAGGGAGGAGAACCATCGTGAGTCTCCGGTCATATGGCGAGAGCAACCGGAGTCAATGAACCATATGTTCTCCTTCCACTTGCGATGAGTCTACAAAGCATGAACAATCGTCGATATCTTAGTACTAGGGTTAGTGAGTAAGGATTTAGGTACCTAGTACTGAGATATGCAACGAACAGGAGCAACAAAACTAGAACAAGAAACATGTGTGTGTGAGTGATCAGAACGCCAAAAAGAGGCATGTCTAACTACTCCTTGAAATGCAGGCAATGTTGAACGAGAATTATTTAAATTATAACCTAAACCAGCACGTGAACCAGATTTAAAATCATCATAAAAGTTCTCTAAAAAACCTAGCTTTTGCATTAGTTCTAGGAACAACAAAAGAGGTTGCACGTTTTTTTGTCTTAAGGCATTTAATCTTTCCTTTTTCTCTTTCTTAACACGCCTAAAGCAAAACTCATGCAAGTGCCCATCTCTACCACAATAGGTGCAATGAGATTTAACATAATTAGAATTCTTTTGAGATGATGAGCTAGCACCTACAAAGATTAGCGTAAAAGCTTTGCACAAAACCAAAGCAGATTTAAACACGCTTTATGAGGCTCACTTTTTGTTTCAATTAACCCACTTCCAATGACCTTAACTATTTTAGGTGGATTATTCTGGCATAATTAGCAAGATTAAATCCTAGACCAAAGTTTTTGACACTCGCTTTAGACTTGTCTAGAATCATATTCAAAATTTTCTTGCCAAAAGAGAATCTTTCTAAAGTGTCCTTAAGGTACTCATTTTCTTTAGCTAGAGTAGAACAAGTTGTGCACTTAATGATTCAATCACGCTTTTCTTAGAAGCACTAGATCGAGCCAATCTTTCTTTTTCAAGAACTCATTTAGTTGTCCGATCAAAGCTTCTATCTCTATTGTAAGTTTAGGACAAGCTTAGAGTAAGAAGCTATCTCATGAAAAAGCATCTGCTGAATTTTTTCCGAGAAGTATTAAGGCCTAGCTTCTAACAATTCACAATTAGAGCAAGTTTTAGTTTGAGCATTTGACATACTTGACTCTAAACAAGTAGAACTAAACTTGAGCTTTTCAATTTCATCATATGCAAGTTTTAACTTTTCATCACAAGAGTCATGTGCTAGTCCTAATTCATCAAATTTAGTATGTATTGACCTAGCAATCTCCAATTCAAAAAATAAAACTTGGCAAGACTCACAAGATTCATCATCAGGAATAGAAGCTTTAAGTCTATCAATTTCAGAATTAAAGTTCTCAACAACAGATCATGTTTCTTTATTTTCTTTTTATACTTTTGAGCTCATCTCACAACCTAAGCACAAAGACGAGATAAATCAGATAAGAGGGTTTTACCTCATCAGGATCATTGTAGAGATCATCATTGTTAAGCTCCTCACTGCTTGCCATAAAACACATCCCTGTGAAGTCCACCTCCTTTGCCTTTTTGTCGTTGTCCTCATCATCACTTCTAGAATCAACATCACTCAAATCAATCTCATCTAGTGCTGAGAGTACCTTGTGGACTGCCCTATGATAGTTGTGCTTCTTGCTTGGATCAATCTTGAATTTAGAGCGACGAGTTGATACTTTGTCATCTTTGACCTCCTTACTCCTCAGTTTGGGACAATTCATCTTTATGTGATTTAGCTCATCACATTCATAGCATCTGATAGGACAACCTCTCCGCCTTGATTTGATGTTGTTAATTGCCTTGGTCACCTTGTTGGAGAAGAGTACAAGCTGCTTTTCTGGAATCTCCTCTAACTGTACATCTGTGAAAGAAGACAAAACAGACACAAGACAAGAGCTCGAAGAAGCAGCCTGCATGGGGTTAGTCATAAGAGCTATAGATAAAGACTTATCACTTTTAGATGGCATAACTTCCATCTCATAGGTTTTCAATCTAGAGTAGAGATCATCCATGGTTAAAGTATCTAGATCGATGGTCTGATTGATAGTTGTGACAACCATCAACCACTTAGAACCTAAAGATCTCAATATCTTAGTTGCATTATCTTCATCAGTCGGAATAACACCAACACCACGCAAACTACTCAGTATCTTTTCAAAATGAGCAAAAAGATCATCAATAGATTCACCAGGCTTCATAGCAAAATCAGAATACTCTTTTTGATAAAGATTCTTACGCACTTTCTTGATTTTAGTAGTTCCCTCATGATAATCACAAAAAGCCTTCCATATTAAGTGGGCAGAGCTAATATGAGCTACACGATCAAACTCTTTGTGAGAGATTCTTTGAAACAACAAGTTACGAGCTTGAGCATTTAGATCAACATCTGCATTATTTAAATTAGTAACAGTAGCAGGAACCACATAAGGACTAGAAATCTTATTCCATACATCACTACCTTGAGCATCAATATATGCTTGCATACGACACTTCCAAAAAGCAAACTCAGTACCATCTAGCATGGGGGGACGATTCACATACCTCTTTGACGCCACATCAACCTTGCTCTGATACCACTTATAGGATCGTTAATGACTATCAGGGGGGTGAATGATTGTATAAGATTTTTCGCACTGAACAACCTAGAAAGAACAAACTTTGATGTAGATGCAATCCGAGTGAATGAATTTTCTAGTCGGTGAATAGAACAAGCTAATTTCTCTCTGCAATAGAACCTACACGCAGCCAGCCGATAGTTCTCTATTCTCATGCACGAACAACAAGAACCAAATAGCAACTAGACAAGAAAATCTCACTGGGCAATCATCTTGATGACACCAACCACAAAAGATCTCTTGTCTCACGTCACCAACAGCCACCACTAGCAATAAACTAATCACATCCAGCCACAAGCACTCACCTAATACATGTAGAACTATCCAGCCACCACAAGCACAAAAAGCCTCACGAGCGCACGGAGAATCAACTGACCAGGCTTTGCAGCTAGAGAGCGAATTCCTCACGAGATATCCAATAGCCACCAGGAGCACCTACACACGCACTTGATGTCACCGACAGCACGCGTGCGATCGAGGTGCTCACAACCTGCGCCGCCGCCGATGCAATCAATCACAATGGATGAATAGGTCACATAGGACAAAACCCTCAATGCAAAAGCTTGTGTTACAAAAGGCTCGATGGCACAATCCCTAGATTGGTTTTTCAGGAGCCCTCAACCAACAGCCGCCAGCCCTTAGTCCTCTCACGTAAAGTCTTATCACACCTAAATAGACCTAGGACTCTAAAACCGACTAGGACTCCAAAACGTGTTCAACACGTACACGTACAACACCTGGTCTCTTTTCACCTCATCACATCTACAGCCTCGAGGACATCTCACGTCATGCAGCCACACGCACTAAAGCCTTCTAGCCCAGCCCATCATGCATGGATCAGTTAGCACCTAATCACTTAATACACGTCAGCACATCTACTACATGCATCTCCAGCCCACATGCATGCACAATAATTCCTCACGCCAATTCTTCAAATTCTTCCAACACGATCATTCATCTTTGATCTCCACGCCCCAACTCGAGCTCGACTGCTCCTCCAAAGATCCTCGACCCTCCGACCATGACTTCGCACTAAGCCATCTCCGATCACCGCCAGAGACCACGATCGCCTCCGAGGTTACCCTACACATGCAAAGACCAAAACACCATCTTTTTCAGGCACAAGTTTTTCCCAACTTGACTGACATAAGTCCACACACCACACGTCTCAAATAATATCAGTACCCAACATTGTCAATTATTCATCAACTAAAATAAACTAGACCTAGCCACAAGGTCTAACACTTGCTATTTTGATATAAGTCTTACATTCTAGTAAAGCTGTCTCTTGAGCTCAAAGTCTGATTTTTGGTTGTGAAATTTAATTAGTGAAGAGTATGGACATTAGTGTTGTGAAGGCCAAGATTATATCTTGTGCAACTCGACATTTGAGAGCAATAATCAAATTATTAAATCTGAGCATTATGCTGATTTTAATTGTCCACTTGTTCTATGTTTAAGTATATTATCATGTTTAAATGATATGGAAGATTTACATATTTATATGTTAATTTTCTCGTTTACATGTTGCTGGAAATATGTATTAATTATATTTAATTATACTGTAATTAATTCTGATTATTCGCTAAAACCGCTAATTTTACAACACTATGTACGTGTTATCTTTTTTAAGTAGTAGTAATAAACGACGCACCATCAGATCATGCATGTAATGTGTCATTCAGAAAATTAAGTGCCAATTTATAAGGGCGGGGGATGTCGGGTGTTAGTTTGTTCATTGCGGATTAATCCAGCATGTGCAACTGCTAGAAGGTGGCGAACTTTTTTTTATTAATTAATCCTTTTTTAAATTTTATTTTAAAGTTAACTTTCGGCAAACTTTACTTTCAATTTTGATCTTTTGGTCACGTCACAGGTGAAATTTTTTTTATTAATTAACCCCTTTTTAAATTTTATTTTAAAGTTAACTTTCGCCGAACTTTATTTTCAATTATGATCTCTTTAGCCACACCACCACCTGTGACGTGACAAAACAACATTGTCATACCATAGGATAAATCCGCTAAATAGCACTTTTTGTCACGTCACTGGTCGTGGCGTGACGAAACCACATTGTCACGCCACGAGTGGTGACGTGACAAGAGTTTATCCAGATACGGGCTGTCGTGACTGTGTTGTTTTGTCACATCATAGGTGGTGGCGTGACTAAAGAGGTCATAATTAGAAATAAAGTTCGTGGGGTTAATTTTAAAATAAAATTTTAAAAAAATATTAATTAGTAAAAAAAATTCGGAGGTGGCTGCTTCCTACAACGAGAGCTTCTGTGGGGATGTAAAATGAGCAGCATCAACATATGTAGGCTATGTGTGGTGATGTTGTATTATCTCAAGAATCAGATCAGACTGTCTGGAAGTTTCATGGGAATGAAAATATTCAGCTAAATAGGCTCACAAAAAGTTATCTGTGATATCAACCAGCAAAAGGAACAAATGTGCATGAGGTGATGGAAACGACAGAAGGTAGCTACACGTTAATCAGTCAAAAAAGAGAAAAATATACACCGTCAATTATGATGGATCTAGATTATAAATTTATAATGATCTAGATTAAAAGAAAGCCTATACCAAGTACAATAAAACTAAATTTTGGAATATAAAATAAAATAGAATTAGTAATTTGATTTCCACATGAGTTCCTAAGTAAAAGAATGCATGTCAAGTACAATAAAACTGAATTTGAAATAAATATAAAATAAAATTAGCAATTTGATTTTCATACTAATTCCTAAGAAAAATCCATAAATAATTATAATTTAGAATTAAAAATTGTAAAAAAATTGGCTATTAGATTTGTATACAAAATCCAACAAAAAAAACAAAAATTTGGAATAAAATAAAATAAAATAAAATAGCAATTTGATTTAGATATAAATTCCTAAAATTATAATTCAGAATAAAAATAAACAATAATTGGCAATTAGATTTATATACTAAATCCAACCAAAAATATAAATGAAATTTGTAATATAAATAAATAAAACCAAAGAATCGGAGTTCCATACGAGTTACTAAGTAAAAGAGTCTATACCAAGTACAATAAAACTAAAATTCATAATAAATCTAAAATATAATTAGCAATTTGATTCTATTACTAATTCCTAAGTAAAATAACTAAATAATTATAATTCGAATAAAAATAAACAAAATTTGGTAATTAGATTTGTATATGAAATCCAACCAAAATAACTCAAATTTGGGATAAAAGTAAAATAAAATTAGCAATTTGATTCCAATATAAATTCCAAAAATTATAATTTTGAATAAATAAATAAATAATAATTGGCAATTAGATTTGTATATGAAATAAAAACAATTGAAATTGAATGAAAATAAAATAAAATTAGCAATTTGATTTCAATACTAATTCCAAAGTAAAAAATCTTTAAAAAACTATAATTTGGAATAAAAAGTAAAGAAAATAGTAGCAATTGATTCAGATATGAATTTCAAGGAAAAGAAATGAAATTCAGAATAAAAAATAAAAGAAAATTTAAATTTTGATTTTCATACTAATTCCAAAGTAAAATCCCTAAATAACTAAAATTTAGAATAAATTAAATAAATTTAGCAATTTGATTTGTATACAAACTCCAATAAAAATAACTAAAATGTTTAATAAAAAAAAGTTATAACGAGTATGTCATGAATGGTGTCGGAAGAGACACAAAAGAAGCCACCACGTTCGCTCTTAAGGTCACGTGTTTCTATTGTTGCTTCCTATGGAATAAAAATAAAAAATAACTAAAATTTTGAACAAAAAATAAAAAATATAATGAGGATAGCACTAATGGTATCGGAGGAGAACATAAAAAAGTGCAATGACATCGATCTATCCTGCAAGAAGACATTGACCCACGGGGAGGTGAACGGTCGGGACAGCGACGACGGAGATGAGGATAATATCATACTGCTCACCTTAGCCATTCAATAAGGACAATGTCGTGTTGCTCGCTAGAGCCATTGAAGAGAAAGTATAGTGTTGAAGGAGCCAATGGTCGCGATGATAAGTGGTGGGTGTTGGCGTTGTTGAAGAAGTTAGTGGCCAAAGAAGCTCGATAATAGGGATGCCCCGGCAAAGAGATGAAGCTTTGCATTGAAGACGAGCTATGGACGATATGGAGCCATTGGGTAGCTAGGAGCGTGCCATCACTAGTGAGGGGCACGTCGTCACCGACGATGGTGAAAAGATTCTCTATATTGTTAGGCAATGGCTAAAGCAGATATGCTAACATCGGTGAAAATAGGAGGTTGTCGCAGTTAGTGAAGAAGGCACAACGTTAAGTTAGCTAACGTCGAAGAAGAAGAACAACCGACATTAAGAAGAGGACATCGAGCATGTATAACGTTATACATGTGTATGTACATGCGTGCATCCGTACGAATAGAAGCGCTTGCGTACAGAGGTGGAGGAGCACAAAGTTTGGAGGAGAGATGGCACAGTCGTAGGAAATAGCCTTAGGGTCATCAGAGATAATGTGACATGTCCCTAGCTGGGATTAGCAACGGCTGCATGTGTATGTGCATTGATGTCGCAACGGTTAACATTAAGCAATAATCGAGGAGAAGTAGAAGATAACTATATAGTAAATATTGCATTTGAAAAGGGTAGCAGCTGAGAGGGATCAATCAAGATTTGAGTTTATTATTGGAGGTTGAAGCAAAAAGAGTTGTGATGATAAGTTGTAGAACACACACAGTTCGGTAGGACAGTCGGCATGTGAGGGAAGATAAGTTTAAGGTAGGTCGCCCATGGTGCATCGATGTATGTGTGAGCAAGATACTCTAATATCATGTAAACTAATAAGATAATTTACCGCACACATAATCAACGTATTGCCTTAAATTAAATAGATGTACATGTGCATGCATACAATTAGGAAGAAATAACTAATAGAGTAAGAACAGGGGCATGTAACTACATGATTTATGCATGATGGAGAGTGATTAGTTTCTAAAAACCCACAAAACTTATTATGTTCGATGATTTTCTTCTATCAAAGCTTATACTTCAATTACGTTTTGTATATTGTATTTTTTTTGAAACTTCTATTGTCATTTTCAATGTTTATGATATCTTAAAAATCTAAATAGCTTACAAGATACGTAAACATATTGTCAATCATTTATATAAATTTCAAAATAAATTTAATCACAAGAAATAGTCACGCTAGTTATAATGTAATGCTAAAGTTATAACGATCCCAAGAATGATAAAGATATTTTGATGATGTCCCATAGTTAATGAGCTCTAGTATCTTTTGGATACCGCTTTTGGCTCGAACGAATCCCAAGATCCAACTCCTTTACACAATAAGAAACCTTGCATTGATCGCTATCCTAGCACTCTCCTAAGATATTGCCCATTGAGAGCGTCCACTAACAAAGGCCCCAGCATGAATTATGATCCCAAGATCCAACTCCTTTTAGAGCATGTATAATAGACTAATATCAGCTATCTATAGTTATTATCACGTAAGATTTTTATTGACGTGGATGAAAGAGAATGAAGAGAGAGAAAGATGTTGTCTACAATCCTGTAGCCGACCACAGCACAAAAAACAAGAAAAACATTAAAAGATTGTGTGTTCTATAAAGACAACTAAAAAACAAAGAAATTGCCCTGTATTGTATGAGATGAGCTTTTTAGAGTCTACACAGTGACATAGAGAGTTGCTATAGACAAAGAAATTGCCTATACCATTATACATGCCTTTATTGATCCATTGGCCCCCTTGTGAATTATGTTTTTTAAAAAATTAAATGAGGTTGGAGCTCTATCATTCATTGAAAGAAAGAATAAAGAAACACAATAACCGGCCTAGACCAAAAACTCGCGCCTAAAGTGCAAACGCCGAGGAAACAAAGAAAGCTAAAGGCCTCTTAGAAACAAAAAGGAGGAAACTACAAACGACGACACAAAAATACGGTGTTAGCATTTTTAAATACTATACTTTTTAATGTGGTTTTCTTGAATTCTGAATATGCTAGATGTTTTATTGTGCCTAACCAAAAAACTTGATCTTCAGTGCAATCAGGATGGGTGGCAGAGGTTCGACCGACCGAACATGATGGCATGTTCGGGCACCCCCTCTCGGCGTAGGCCAAATTCATCATCCGTTAATGCCATTTTTATCGTTAATGTCGAAAGATGGCTAAAATTACTATTAGCGTGGTCACCGCGGTCAAAAGTGACGTGTACGAGAAAAAGCTCGAGCTGCTGCGCTTGTAGAGCCCGACCTTATCTACCACCCCGACGACTGACTGGGCGACGTCCGTGAGCTTCCCCTCCCCCTCCTCCGCCCTCCCGGACCAACAAGAGAGATGACGCCCGCCTCCGCCATTACTCCCTCCTCCTCCATCTCCATCTCCATGTAAGGATTTGTACGCAGCTCCATGGTTCTCTCTCCCCTTTGGGATCCCTCCTTTTTTGGCGGCCCCGTTTCTTGATTTTTGCGCTGCTGTTCGTGTTCGGCTCTACAACGGCGTTTCTCTGTAATCCTGTGGTGGATTTCCTACGCTTGAGTGGGCGGCACTGCTTTCTCACCGTCTGTAAACGTGTGTCAATTTGTTCGTACAGATTCTTTTGCAGACGCGCTGTTTGCATCCCCACGGCGTGCCGTCTGGGAGCGCGGAGTGAGGTTCTCACGCCCAGGTTGCTCCACAATCGGACGCAAGGTACGATGTGTTCCATTCCTCATTGCAGCGGATTCCCACAAGTGACATTGGACCCGGTGAAGCTAATGCGAACATTTCTAGTGCATTTGTTGGCCGCACTGCAGTGCGGGCGTCCAAATGCTGGGCTAGCAGTGACCCAAGTGGGTGGATGTCAAACTAGCGGCATGTCGAATGAGATTAGGAATGGTGTACATCGAGTGAGATTAGGAATGGTTGCTTCGAAATCTGCCAAGAACCAGCATCAAACATTTGCACTGATGTGGTGGTTCATTCAGAAGCTGCACTAGGCATGATTTTTGGCAAAGCTGATCCCCTTCTTCCATCTTTCCTGTCAATATTTGGAAGACGGCATTGTTCTGTTGCTCCTGCTGCTGTACCTCCCTATATTGCAGCTGCATTATTCATATAGCTCTTGGGGAAAATAATGCTGTGAATTCTGTTAAAGAAGGAAGAGACTAGGGTTTGCTATTTACAACTATGTAGCTTATTCATTTATTGAGAGGTATGTATAGACATTGTTACATGAGCCTTGTGGGCTACATAGGCCTCATGGGCTAGAGGGAGAGAATGTATAACACTCTTAACACCTCATTTCAAACTCAAGGTGGATCAGGAAGATCTGATACACTGAGTTTGAGTAGATGAAGTCGATGATGTTCCCAAGTCTGAGTTTTAGTGAAGAAATCTGTAACTTGAAGCTCTGTGAGAACATACTTGATGGCGATGGTCGACGGCTGACAATGAGATCGTGTGAAGGATGCATCAACACTAATATGTTTTGTCAGTTTATGCTTAACTGGATCACTAGCAATTTGAATGGCACTGGTGTTGTCATAAAAGAGAGGTGTAAGATTGTCATAATGAATACCAAGATCAATCAAGAGCCATCGAAGCCAAATGATCTCTGAGGTGGTAGCGGCAAGAGCACGAAGCTCAGCCTCTACACTAGAACGTGACACTGCAGTCTGCTTCTTGGACTTCCAGACAATGAGCAAAGTACCAAGAGAGATACAAGAGCTGATAAATCGTGAATCGCCAGGATCACTCGTCCAAGTGGAGTCAAATTAAGCGTGAAGTCGAGCCGACTCGAATCGACATAGAATAGACGCTCGACGCAGCTTCCTTCAAGTATCTCAAAGACACGAAGAACATGACCATAGTGAATCGAAAGGGAACACCGACAAATCAAGGCTAAGCACATGAACAACATGAGTAATGTCGGCCCGCGACAGATGAGATAGACAAGGTTCAACGAGCCGGGGCGATAGCAGGAAGGATTTGTCAGGGGTACACCGTCTGTAGGTCGAAGCTGCAAGTGAAGCTCCATAGGTGTGGCAGTAGTACGAGTATCAGTCATCCTAGAGCGAGTAAGCAGATCCTGAACGTAGCGATGCTGAGAGAGATAGTAGCCATCACCATTAGAATGAACCTCAATCTTTAGAAAATAGCTCAATGGTCCTAAATCGGACATCATAAATTGTTTACTCAATTTCTTCTTGACAAAAGCCACGTAGTCCATGTCATCTCCTGTGATCAGCATATTATCTACATACAACAGAAGCAAAGTACGACCCCGCTGAGGAGTATGAATAAACAAGGCAGGATCATACTCGCTCGAAGTGAAACAGCAGCTCGAATCACAGAACTGAAACGCTCGAACCAAGCACGAGGCGCCTACTTGAGACCATATAGAGCACGCCTAAGGGCTTGTTTGGATAAATTGTGATCCGACTCAATCCGTACGGATTGACACGAAATTTGAACTAAAATCCCTTCCAATCCGAAGGGATTGGTTCTAATTCCTTCCTATCCAAACAAGCCCTAAGGCGACAAACATAGCCTGTAGGAGCCTCAACATCAGGGGGTGGCTGCATATGATCACCATGAAGAAAAGCATTCTTGACATCCATCTGAGATATAGTCCATGTGCATATTGCTGCAACTGCCATAAGAGTACGGACTGTGGTCATATGAGCAACTGGAGCAAAAGTCTCATCATAATCTCGACCATAAGCCTGTTGAAAACCTCTTGCAATAAGACGAGCCTTGTATCGCTCTACTGACCCATCTGACTTGTTTTTTACTTTTGAACACCCACTTGCAAGTGATAGGAACAGCTCCAAATGGTAGCGGAATAATATCCCAAGTGCCTGTACACTCTAGCGTTGTGAGCTCTTCTATCATAGCTAACTGCCACTCAGGTACACTGGTAGCCTCCTGATAGGTACTCGGCTCTGCTACTACACATGCACGAGAAAACCCCCATCTCTCTGGTGCTTGAATAGAAAAACGATCATGTAGAGCATATCGTGATGTAGTAGAACGATCGTCAGAGTCGGTGGTACTGGCCGGATGGTCAAGTGGAGAAGAGGAGGACTGAGGATCAGAAGGAACTCTCTGTCGTCGACTATAGTGAAAGGGAAAAGTGGAAGTGTTAGAAACTGGTGGAGTTGGTGGAGGAGGCACACTAGAAGGTGAAACTGGTAGAGAAGGTGTATCTGGAGAAGGCAAGTTTGATGAAGGAATGGAAGGTAGACACAAAAAAGAAGTGGAAGAAGTGGAAGAAGTGTGATGTGCGGAAGGATGATAAAAGAAAGGTCGCCCCTCATCAAAAGTCACATCACGAGAGGTGCGAATGCGATGTGCTGATGGATCATAGCAACGATAGCCTTATGCTCAGGACTATAACCCAGAAAAACACGCTCAACTAACTGAGGCCTCAGCTTTGTGCGCTCACGAGGTGCTAGAAGGACATAGCAGACACAACCAAAAACACGAAGATGAGCATAGTGAGCAGGTACTCTGTACAGAACCTCACCAGGACACTTGGCCTAAAGCTTGGAAGAGGGCCGACGGTTAATAAGATAAACTACTGTAGAGACTGCTTCCCCCCAGAAGTGAGAGGGAACAAAGGAGAAAATGAGAAGAGTATGAGCAATCTCGATGATGTGACGGTGCTGCGCTCAGCAACACTATTCTGAGCATGATCATCAGGACATGAGAGCTGAGGAAGAGTACCCTTAGAAGAAAGGAACTGACGAAAGACTGATGAAAGATACTCCCCCCCCCCAAGAGTCAGAACGGAAAACACGATGGAAGAAGAAAACTGTGTATGAACCATCTTAGCAAAAGACTGATAAATGAAAATCAACTGAGAGCGATGTTTCATAAAATAGATCCAAGTATATCGAGAGTGATCATCAACAAATATGACATTATAACTATGACCACCCTTCAAAGCAAAAGGAGATGAACCCCATACATCTGAATGCACCAAATCAAAAGAACTAGAAGACTGAGAGGTACTACTGGAAAATGGAAGTTGTAGCTGTTTCCCCAGCTTACAACCAGTACAATAAAAACTGGACTCAATAGTGACATGACCTAAGAAACCCCGGTGAACTAGAGTGGTGAGGCGAGCCCTACAAAGATGACCAAGTCTATGATGTCACTTGCTGAAGGAAGACCCAATAGGAGACTGAGTTGATGACATAGCAGAAGACACTAAGGCCTTCAACGTACTGGTGGAAGGAAGATGTAAGGTGCCTAAGACATAGAGACTAGCAGAGTCTCTACAACGATGGCCAGAACCAATCACTCTTCCGCTCTGACGATCTTGAATGAAACAAGAAGAATCATCAAATCCAATGAAACAGTTCATATCAGTGAGTTGACCGACAGAAAGAAGGTTCATAGATAGCTGAGAAACAAAAGACACATCAGGAACAGAGAAGCAAGATATAGAGAGAATGCCCTGATGGGTAATAGAGCAAGGTGTACCATCGCTAAGCAGTGAACATATGCAAAGATCGGTCCACTGCCTACGAGCAACAAACCGAGAGTCGCGGACAGACATGAAAAAAGGCACCGAATCCGTAACCCAAGGATGAGCGCTAGGCTAGCGAGTCGGTGCAAGCGATGTCATAGCGAGACAACGATCCGTAAGTCACAAGATGTGGGTGTGACAAAGAAGGATCGCTTCTAGTAAATGATCTAGGAGGCCCAGTATATGCTCCACGACGACGGTCAGATGGTTGTCTAGCACGATAAGCAATAAGATGATCTGGATGTAACTTGAAGCATTTGTCAACATGATGACCAGTCCTCTTGCAATGAGAACATACCAACACTCTTGTGGGTGTCGCTCTGGTAGATCTAGTCCGCTGTGAGAGACTCAGGAAGCATGTGGTGAGGATCCTGAGGCAGGCATAAGGGAATGAAGACGAGTCTCCTCTGCAATCAAACTAGAGAGCACCTCAGTCAAAGTCGGTGGAGTGGGATAGTTGAGCAACTGACTATGAACAGACTCAAACTCCGATCGAAGCCCTATCACAAACTGATACATGAGCGTCTGCTGAGCATACTCATCTTTGGCAACACAAGACTGACAAGCAATAGCAGCCTTCGGCATCATAGACTCTAGAGGGCCAGTGATATGAGTGAAAGCACTGTAATACTCCTCCACTGACTGATCCGGTTGCTACTGAATACTATGAATGTTCTTGACCAATGTGAAGCGAAGAGCACCACTGGACTGAACATATCTCTTCGCAAAGTATGTCCACATCTGCTTGGCTGAAGTATGATACTCAAGACTCATCCTCAAAGAGACATCGACACTCAAAACAAGACCAGTCATGACACGATCATCCTCTTTCTGATAAGCCTTTACTGCCTCAACATCAACCTTCTTCGGATCAGGAGGATCGGATTAGGAGGATCGTCAGTCAAGTGAGAGGCCAAACCATAACCCCTAAGAGTAGTATTGACTGAGAAAGCCTAGGCTCGGTAATTGAACCCACCGAGCTTGATGTCTGTGAACACTAGAGATGAACTGCCCCCAAACATTGAGTCAGATTTTGCCATCTTGATTTTCCACAACCACACAACAAGCAATCAGCACAATCAATTAGTAGTATGATGACAGCAGCAAGCAATCAACACAATCAACAGTAGTATGACCTCAAAGTAGTAGCAGAAGTTTCTGGATCGGAAAAGCAGTAGTAGTAGCAGGATGGAGAAGCAATAGCCTCAGAGCAGAAGCAATACCAGACCAAGAAGCAGTATCAGACCAAGATGGATAAGCAGTAGCAAGTGATACCTCTAGACCAAGATAGAAGCAGTGGCAGCAGAGAGTAGTAGTATCCTCCAGACCGAGCAGAGGAGGCGGTGGAAGACGCGTGGATCTGGAGAGGTGGAAGACCCCAGGCGACGCCGATCCAACATGATCGCTAAGGTCCACAAAGTGCTGGATGGGAGAAGCGCATCCCCGAGCCCGAGCAGAGGCGGAGGCGGAAGCTTCGGCACGATGAAGGCACGGCGAGGACGACATACCACGCGACTCCGGACGGAGGACCCACTCAAGCAAGGATTGAGAGGCGCGTCCTCGATGGTATCCCACCTGCAACAGCGATGAGAGAGTCATGCGCGATCCCCAAGCCCGAGCAGAGGAGAGAAGGCCCCACGAGCCCAAGCAATGACTTGGGCTCGCTGCCCACAAATAAGGAAGCTCAAGCAGAAGCGGCTATGGAAATAGGGTTAGGGTTAGAGATGGCTCTGATACCATGTTAAAGAAGGAAGAGGCTAGGGTTTGCTATTCACAGCTATGCAGCTTATTCATTTATTGAGAGGTATATATAGACATTGTTACATGGGCCTCGCGGGCTACATAGGTCTCATGGGCTAGAGAGGGAGAGAGATAGGGAGAGAATGTACAACACTCTTAACAAATTCATCCCTAGATTTGCACTTACAAATTTTTAGAACCATATCGCACTTCAAATCGACATGGCCATTTGTTGTTTCGTCATCTGCTAGTCGCTCTTAGTCAAAAGAACGCAGAGTGTACTTGACGCAAAGTGTATTTGCCAAGCTAATCCCTTGACGGGATTGAATTCCTTTTTATATACCAACGCGTATACAAGGTATGATTTACAACAGACTAATTCAAATCGTTGTAATCTCGCTAATCAGCCAGAGACAATTACGTCCCGTAATCTTGCTAATCAGCCTTAGACAACTACGTCCTAGATGAGCTACAGGATTGACAGAATGCAACCTTGTCAGGATATGTATCGCAATACAATCCTTGATTGATTCTTTCCTAATTTACATTCACCCTCAATCTCATCCTATGGATCGGAGGTTGAGATTGTATCGTAGCTGATCCAACATCTGTTTAGTTGCCAGCTTCGTGAAGACATCCGCCACTTGATCCGCAGAGGAGACAAATCGTACTTCCAACGCACCGAGCGCTACCTTCTCTCTGACAAAATGAAAAATCAACCTTGTCCGAGCATGAAACACAGGGTTTGCAGTCAAGTAGGTTGCACCTAGATTATCACACCATAATATGGGTGCTCTCGGTTGTGGTATGCTCAATTCTTTGAGTAAGGATTGTACCCAAGTTACCACAGTAGTGCCATTCGCTAATACCTTGTACTTTGCTTCCGTGCTTGAACGAGATACGGTGGATTGCTTTTGAGCATTCCATGAGATCAAGTTAGAGCCAAAGAACACAACAAAACCCCCAGTGGAGCGACGGTCATCGGCACAGCATGCCCAATCAGCATCGGTGAACACACCGAGAAGAGTAGATGAAGATTTCCGTATACTCAGCCCAATAGAGACAGTGCCCTTGACATACCGTAGAATCCTTTTGACTGCCTCCCAATGTACCTCAGTCGGCTTTGACAAAAATTGGCAGACCGTGTTCACAGCAAAGGAGATATCCAGTCTTGTGAGTCAAATACTGTAGTCCACCCACTAGGCTACGATATTTGAAAGCATCATCCTCACAAAGCGGATGCCCAAACTCACTGGACAATCTTGTACAGACATCGGAGTAGAAGCAGCTTTGCAATTCTCCATATGCGCACGATGAAGAAGGTCCGTGGCATATTTCTTCTGCATCAAACTCATCCCCCCTGAATGTATAGCAGCTTCTATTCCAAGAAAGTAACTAAGACCGCCAAGATCTTTGATAGGAAATGCAGCAGCAAGTTGACGGAGCAGATTTTGAGTCATCGTGCGGCAAGAGCTGCTAATAACAATGTCATCAACATATACGAGCATGTAGATGGTGACACCATTGTGACAGAAGATGAACAAGGAAGTATCTGCTGTGGATCACACAAAACCAAGTTGCTGAAGCTTGTCACTAAGACGTGAATACCATGCGCGAGGCGACTATTTCAGGCCATATAATGATTTCTGAAGTTTGCAGACAAACGAAGGATGATTGCAATCCTCAAATCCTGGCGGCTGTTGCATACAACATCTTCATGGAGAACGCCATGCAAGAAAGCATTGTTGACATCAACTTGATGTAAATGCCAACCCTTGGAGATAGCCATTGATAACACCAGATGGACTGTAGCTGGTTTGACAACCGGACTGAAGGTGTCAAGATAGTCGATCCCGTAGCGCTGAGTGAAACCGCGTGCCACAAGTCAGGCTTTATATTTGTCAACGGATCCATCCGGATGCTATTTCAATTAGAAAATCCACTTACATCCAATGATGTTTTGTCCTAGCGGCCAAGGAACAAGCCGCCATGTATGGTTTTGCTGAAGAGCAGCGAACTCAGATTCCATGGTACTGCGCCAATGAGAATAAGAGAGAGTCACCTTGTGCGACGTCGGCGCAACGAAGAAAGCACGACGGCGGCGAAGTATCGCGATAGTACCATCAAGAACCGCTGGGTCGCACAATATTGTTCTTACGCCGAGTTTGCATTGGATGATGGCGCGGACACCGCCGCACCGAACTGGACAACGACAGTTCATCAGAGCGCTACCGCAGTTCACCAAAGTAGCCGGAAGACTTGGGGTGTGCCATGGACAAGCCGAAAGACGCGGGGTGCGCCACGGGCACATCGACTACCGGGTCCGTACCAACCAAACTAGGGGACATAGTGCCAGCATCCGAACCAGAAGAAGATGTAGCTGAGCCGCCTGTGGAGAAATTTGTTGCATCACCAATGTTAGTCCCCAACATAGATAGGTTGTAATTGCACATACGATCATCCTGGATTACTGGCTCAGAAACAGGAAATAAGGATGAAACACAATTATTGTGAGAGGGAGGACCGAGTGGTGTAGTGGGAATTGCAAAAGGGAACAAGGATTCATTGAAAACATCTTGAGAAATATAGATGTGTCCAGTGGAACGATCGAGACACTTGTACACTTTATGCATACTGCTACATCTCAAGAACACGCACTGTTTGGATCGAAAATTGAGTTTACGATTGTTATATGGACGCAAGTTTGGCCAATAGGCACACCCAAACGTATGAAGGAAAGAGTAGTCGGGAGATAATTTGAGAAGGCGAGCAAGGGGACTAGAATGGTTGATTACCCGGCTAGGCATCCGGTTAATGAGATAGCACACTGTGAGGAACGCTTCATCCCAAAAACAAACCGGAAGAGAGGCCTGAGCAAGAAGAGCGAGGCCGGTCTCAACGATATGTCGATGTTTCCTCTCTGCGACGCCATTCTGTTGAGATGTATGTGGACACGATACACGGTGAGAGATGCCAATTTTCATTAAAAAAAAACGATTGAGTTTATGATACTCCCCGCCCCAATCCGATTGAACCGCACGGATTTTGGTGTTCAACAAACGCTCCACATGTTTTTAGAAATTATAGAAAGCTGGTTCAACCTCGGACTTATGTTTAAGCAAAAAAGATCCAACTAAAACGATTGAAATCATCAAGAAAACTCACATAATACTTAAACCCTCCCACTAGGGTAAGAGCTGGTCCCCAAACATCAGTGTGGACTAGCTCGAGAGTGGAAGTAGTTACACGAGAAGTATGATAGGGCAATTTATGAATCTTTGCTTGCTGACAAGCATCACACACAGACAATTCTTTATGAGGAGAACAAACCAACTTATTGGGTCTAAGAATGGACTCAACTGTTAGAAAAATAGGGACAAAGGAGACACGAATTTTTACGTGGAAAACCCTTGCGGGAAAAAACCACAGGCGCCAACCGGCGATGATCACTATATGAGGAGCGATTACAAAACGCAGAGGATTATAATGAGGCGTCCCTCTCCCGTGCGGCTTACAAGAGGTATATAAAGGGGTAAAAGGACTTAGAGTCCAAGTAGGAAACTAATTCTCTAATATGGAAACTAATCCGGATCCTTCCATATTAGAAATTCGGATCAGAATACAACAATCTCCACCTTGAGACGAATTTCCTCTTGTAGCAAAATAAAGAATCATCAATCATGAAATGATTCCCCAATAAGATAAAAATCATCGTGCGCCAACTAGTCACTAGGACTAAACTGTAATACCAACTAAGCTTGAGCAAAGCTCAAACTTAGTAACAGAACCGCTTTGTCATCATATCAGCAAGATTATCATGAGTACTTATCTTGCACACCTTGACATCACCTTGAGCAATAACACCTCGAATAAAGTGATATCTCACATCAATGTGCTTTGTTCTCTCATGGAACATTTGATCCTTTGTAAGGCATATAGCACTTTGACTATCACAAAAAATAGTAGTGCAAGAATTATCTCCACAAAGCTCAGTGTACAAATCTCTCAACCAAATAGCTTCTTTACAAGCTTCATAAATAGCCATATATTCTGCTTCAGTAATTGATAAGACAACAGTAGCTTGCAAATTTGCCTTCCAACTAACAGCACAACCACCAATGGTGAAAACATAACTGTTAGAGACCTCCTCTTGTCCAAATCACCAAAGATAATCGAGTCAACATAACCAACAAGTCCATCTCTAGAATTCCCAAACTGCAAACAAGCATTAGAAGTGCCACGCAAATATCTAAAAATCCATTGAACTGCTTTCCAATGCTCTTTTCCAGGATTAGCCATGTATCTACTAACAACACTCAATGCATGAGATAAATCAGGACGAGAACAAACCATGGCATACATAAGAGAACCAAGCTGACCGAATATGGAACTCTAGACATGTACTCAATATCATAATCGACTCAGACATAAGGTCAAGATAATCAAATGCGGCTAATGGAGTACTCACTGGTTTTGCATCATGCATATTAAAACGACGAAGGACCTTTTCAATATAACCTTTTTGACTAAGGTATAACTTGCCAGATTTTCTCTCTAATAATCTCCATGCCAAGAATTTTCTTTGCTGCACCTAAGTCCTTTATCTCAAATTCATTACTCAATTGTGCTTTCGCTTTTGCTAGTTCTCGACTTATCTTTTGCAAAGAATCAACATATCATCAACATAGAGAAGTAAATAAATAAATTTGAACCATTAGCAGCCTTTAAATAAACACACTATCATAATCGCATCGCTTAAAGTCATGAGAGAGCATAAAGGAGCCAAATCTCTTATACCATTGCCTAGGAGATTGCTTCAAACCATAAAGAGATTTCTTTAATCTACAAATAAGGTGTTCTTTTTCAGGAGTAACAAAACCCTCAGGTTGATCCATATAAATGTCTTCTTCCAACTCCCCATGTAAGAATGCAGTTTTAACATCTAATTGCTCAAGTTCATAATCATGCATAGCAACAATACTGAGTAAAGTGCGAATAGAACTATGCTTCACAACTGGAGAAAAGACATCATTAAAATCAATACCTGGAATCTGACTATAACCTTTAGCAACCAATCTTTATACCTTCTTTGGTTCAAGAGCGTAAATACCTTCCTTTCTTTTGAAAATCCACTTGCAATGAACAAAGCTTCTTCTCCTTTGGCAATTTCACTAATTCCCAAGTGCCATTCTTTTCAAGTGACTCCATTTCATCATGCATGGCGCTTATCCACTTATTACAATCAAGGTGGAGTTAATAGCCTCGAGTATGATGAAGGTTCTCAATTACCTTCAATTTCTTCTCGCCACACTCAAAGCATAAGCAACAATATTAGCTTCTTCAATCAACCTCTTGGGTGGATTAATCTCCTCCTAGGCCTATCAACCTGCAATAGACCGTTGTGGTGGTACGCTCAACAATAGGAGTATCATCAACAATAGGTGCATCATGAACAACAATATTTTCCTTATCGATGTGTCATTTGAACCAACAAAATGGTCTACTCGAACACTTGAATTCGCTCACTCTCAATAGGAATATTAGTGGGCAGTTTATCATGAAGCATAGCAGATTCATTAAAGACAACGTTTCTGCTAATCACAACCTTCCTTGTTTCAGGATTCCACAATTTATATCCTTTAACACCAGATTTATAACCAAGAAAGATGCACTTAATGACTCTAGGCTCTAATTTTCCATTATCAACATGAGCATAAGCAATACAACCAAAAACTCTCAATTCTGAATAATTTGCCGGGGAACCAGACCATACCTCAATTGGAGTCTTCTTTTCAATTGCAAGAGAGGGTGACCGATTAATAAGGTAGCAAGCGAAGGAAGCGGCTTCAAATTTCAAAAACGCCTATGCAAACTCAGATTTGACAACATGCAACGGCCCTAGAAATGATGGTCCTATTCATACGCTCGGCTACACCGCTTTTGTTAAGGAGTACCAGGAACGGTGTAGTGCCTAACAATGCCTTCAGCCTTGCAATATGATTCAAATTCATCAGAACATAATTCCATCCCATTATCAGTGCGAAGTTTCTTTACCTTCTTTTCAGTTTGCCTTTCAACCATAGTCTTCCACTCTTTAAATATTGAAAATGCTTCTGATTTATGCTTCAAGAAATAAAGCCACACTCTTCTAGAGTAATCATCAATAATGGTTAACATATAACGAGCACCTCCTAGAGATGTCTTCCGAGATGGCCCCTATAAATCAGAATGCACATAATCCAAAATACCTTCAGTGGTATGAACTGAGGTATTGAACCTCACCCTCTTGTGTTTGTCAAACACACAATGCTCACAAAATTTCAGCTTGCCGATGCTATGTCCATCAAGAAGTCCTCTCTTGCTTAATTCTGCCAAACCAAGTTCACTCATATGCCCAAGGCGCATATGCCATAGATTAGTAGCATCGAATCGATAATAAACTTGAAATTACAGCAACATTACCTAATATTGTAGTACCTCATGATGATACAGATTAGCGATTTAATATCGACTTTCATCACAACAAGAGAGCCTTTTGATACCTTCAAAACTCCACCTTCACCGTAATATTTGTACCCTTTACCATCAAGAGTACTCAAAGAGATGATGTTTCTTTTCAAATCTGAATGTGCCTTACATCTCACAAAGTTTTGACAATGCCATCAAACATCTTGATCTGAATTGAACCAATTCTCGCAACCTTACAAGATGAGTTATCACCCATCAAGACAAGATCACCTTCAACAGTTCATAGGTGGCAAACCATTCCCTATTAGGACACATATGAAAGGTACAGGCGTAATCAAGAATCCATTCATCATTGGTCTTAGCACATCCAAAGAAAAGCAACAAGAACTCCTCCATCGAAACTATCATCGCCAGACAAGAGAGGCATTACCTTTATCATCTGGTTTACCTTTTGGCTTATAATTGCTAGTTCTCTTTTCTTTATTTTGCGACTTCCAAAGATTCGTGAGATGTCGTGCCCACTTTTCTTGCAATATTTGCACGACTTGTACTTGCCTCTCGATTTCGATCGGTTCTCGTAGCTGTTCGAACTTTTGCCTTGAGATCCATTGTTTGAGTTCTTCTCCTTTTGCCTGCCATGAACAAACAAGCCTTCTCCTTTTGGACTTGAATTTTCAGAAGGTACCATCTGTTTCATCTTCTCCTTAGCATGCAAAGCTTCATAAACTTCATGAAGAGTAAGAGTATCTTTACTATATAATATGGTATCTCTGAAATTTGAAAAAGAACTAGGTAGTGAACACAAAAGAATAAGACCCAAATTCTCATCATCATATTTTACCTCCATCGACTCAAGGTCGGAAACGATCTCCTTAAACAACGAAAGATGATCAAGCACTGATCCTCCTCCTTGCAATTTATGAGAGTACAACTTCTACTTGAGATGCATCTTGCTGGTGAAATCCTTTGTCATGCAAAGTTGTTCCACTTGACCATAATGCAAAGAAATTGCCTTCTCCTTCAAAACCTCCTGCAAAATATTATTTGATAGATGAAGGTGAATCTGAGATAAAGCCTTACGGTCTTTACGCTTCTCATCTGCAGTTCATGCGATAGGTTGTTTCTCAAACCCTTCCAACGCATCATCCAAATTCATCTGTGCCAACATAGCCCTCATCTTAACTTGCCACAGTGAGAACCTTGTGTCTCGATCCAGGAGTGAAAGATCATACTTCAAAGTCGCCATGAGGAATAAATCCTGAAAATTGCTAGTACTGATCTGTATAAACTGTATATGCGAATAAAAGATCTTTAACCTCCTGGTGCACTTAATGGGTGGCTGAAGCAAAAATCTCCAAAGTGCGAAAAAAATCTCCAATGGCAGAGCACCTTACGTGACCTGACTTGGTGTATTATTAAACAATAAAGTAATTGACTTGACCTGTGCCGCTGTTGGTCTTGTTGATGAGTTTTGATTTCACGCGCCCGCGTTGGCGCTTCGGTGACGTCGCGGCGAAGCGCTTATGCCGCGTGCTCGAGGACGAAGGCGGCTTGCCGTTATGCTGCGCGTCTGTCGGATCGAAGGGCCGATGTGGGACGCGCTCTGGACCGAAGCGAGCGGACGCAGGCTTCAGATTGATCTGCACGTGATGGCGGCGCACAAACCGAGGTGAAGACGCGGACTTGATACGGCCGGACGCCATGAGGCGCCGCGGACGATGGCCGAGCCAGCGATGCGATCTGCACGAGACGGCGGCGGCCGATGGATCTGCCATTTTTTTCTCGTATCTCTCCAAACCCTAAAAATCTCCTATGCTCTTATACCACTTGTTAGAAAAATAGGGACAAAGGAGACACGAATTTTTACGTGAAAAACCCTTGCGGGAAAAAACCACGGCGTCAACCGGCAATGATCACTATATGAGGAGCGATTACAAAACGCAGGGGATTACAATGAGACATCCCTCTCCCGTGCGGCTTACAAGAGGTATATAAAGAGGTAAAAGGACTTAGAGTCCAAGTAGAAAACTAATCCTCTAATATGGAAACTAATCCGGATCCTTCCATATTACAAACTCGGATCAGAATACAACATCAACAATAGACTGGGAAGGGTGACCAAGCCTCCGATGCCATAGTTCTGAAGTACCCTTGACACTGGCGAAAACTTGTCGACTGGAAGCCAAAGGAGACGATGATGAACGATGTATTGGAACGGGATAGAGGCCTCCCTTACTTTTTCCGTGAAGAACTTTCCTCGTGACTTTGTCCTTTACAAAAAAAGAATCAAGATGAAACTCGACAAACGCATTGTTGTCAGAAACAAGTTTATGAACGGACAAGAGATGTTTGCTAATTTTAGGAACATGAAGAACATTATTCAAAGTAATAGAGTTATTTGAGCTAGGTAATACAAAATGATCAACATGCGAAATTTTTAGACCTGCACCATTGGCAACCTGAACTTAATCCTTGCTGGCATAGCACTCATGCACCGTAAGCCTGTCGAGCTCACTTGTGAGGTGATCTGTCGCACAGATATCAGCATACCAATTGGTGTCAACGTTGTACGACCCGAAAGTGGCCGCGTTTCCGGAGCGATGACCTTCAAGTTGGTATGCTTGATTGAAGCGCTGACGGCATCGTAGTGCGTCGTGCCCGTACTTACTACACACTTGACATGTGGACTTGTGTTTACCACTGCCCTGGCCACGGCCTTGAGATTGATTGCGGCCTCGGCCACGGCCGTCGTGACCGCCACCACGGTTGTTGTTGCCGTCGTAGTGGCACGTCGCATTATTTGCAGATGAATGAATCTCCTGTGAAGCGTTATTCTGATCGAGCCTAATCTCGTAGCTCAGGAGATTAGCATAGAAGTCATTCAAGCTCACCGGATCATTATGCATCGTAACTGAGGTGACCAGAGGATCGTAATTTGATCCTAGCCCTACCAAGATGTAGCTGATCACTTCATCATCAGGAAGAGGGTTGCCGATTGAAGCCATGGTGTCGGCATGTCCCTTCATCTTGTGGAAGAATTCAGACGCCGGCATGTCCTTCTTCATGTTCAATAATTGATACCGAACCTGCATCATCCTCGCCCTATTTTGGGATGAAAACATAGCTGCCAATGCTCCCCACACTTCGGCAGAGGTGGTGAGACAAGCGACTTGACCGAGGATGTCCTCAGTCGTCGATGAGAGCAAGGCGCTCAAAACAATCTTGTACTGCTAAAACCACTAAAGATAAGCAGGATTCGGTACCTGACGTGCAGCTGTGCCAGTTCCTTCCATCACCATCACCGGCGACGCAACAATATTGCCATCGACATAACCATAGAGGTTCTAAGCGCACAGGAAGGAATCGACTTGTGCTTTCTAGATAAGGAAGTTCTCTCGTGACAGCTTGACGCTGATGAAGTTTCCCAACGACAGCATGGAGATGCTAACGCCTGGTGCTAGGATCAACGCATCGGCGTTGTCTGATCCGTTGATTGCAGAGGAGGTCATGGCCTACTCTCGGATCGAGCTTTGATACCAAGTCAAAAGAACGCAAAGTGCATTTGACACAGAGTATATTTGCCAAGCTAATCCCTTGACGGGATTGATTTCCTTTTTATATACCAACACGTATACAAGGTATGATTTGCAACGGACTAATTCAAATCGCTGTAATCTTGCTAATCAGCTGGAGACAGTTACGTCCCGTAATCTCGCTAATCAGCCGGAGACAGCTACGTCCCGGATGAGCTACAGGATTGACAGAATGCAATCTTGTCAGGATATGTATCGCAGTACAATCCTTGATTGATTCTTTCCTAATTTACACTCTTAGGCTGATTTATTGTTCGCTGTGTGTTCTGTGACTTCTGCTGCACCTGTTCATGTCATGAAGCCTAGCTGTTTATTTGCTGAACTGATAGTTAAAACGCCAATCATGTATTAATTGCAGCAAAAAGATGGGCTGCAGCAGCTTGGTCCTTGAAGGCTGGTCAATGGGACTCTCTCAGATCCGGGTGAAGTGCATTGTGTACCCTTGCTAACAATTCATTTATTCGACTCCACTACGTTTTACATTTTCGAATATATCTAAATATTATAACATGTATCTATTGATGTAAAAAATGGATATCTCTGGAAACTCCCACCTTAATGAAAAAGGAAAAGCAAGTAAATTTTTCCCACATTACCTGTGACAAAAGGAGAGGGGGAGAAAATGCAAGCAGCTAGAAATTCACATGTTAATCATGAGACAATATAAGGATCTAGTGGGACCCAATCAGCTTGGAAGAATGGTTTTTTTGCTGCTACAATCTGGGTCTTCTAGAGAATGTGGTTAAATTTGTATATTAGTCTTGCATCATGTCCCTTAAATTTGTATATTATGGAAAAAGAATTCAACGCATTTGTTTTGCAGCTTTTTGAAAAGTAATAACAGTACCGAGACAGTAGAGCCACCATCAACACCACTTGAAGAGGAAGAACCTTTGTCCGAGGAACTAGTACTCCTAGAAAGGACACTACCTGATGGTAGTACAGAACAGATCATATTTTCTTCAGCTGGAGATGTTGATGTATATGATCTCCAAGCCTTATGTGATAAGGTGATCTTTCTGCAAATTAACTTGATATTTCTTGCAGTGTTAGGTTAGTGTACCCCTAAAGGTTGCTCAATTATCATGGTACTGTTGGATCTAGTTGATGTCACGGTATATAAAAGTAATTATTTGGAAGAATGTTCTTGTAAAGGGCCTCTATATTTTCATCGAAAAAGAAACAGAGCAACTTTACCCTGTCACCCCTTTCTCCTTATGGGTTGTGTTTATTTCATCAACGTAGTATGATTTGCCTTATATTTCCTTTTGGCTATAAGGCTACTATCAGTAGGCATACCTGCTAGCACACTGTGACTATGAACTTAATGGTATAGATTTATTGAGCTTTAATAGGTGAGAAACATCAGTATTTTAGAAATTTGCATCTCAATTGCCCCTTCTTTTCCCAAGGGAGTCATACGAGAAATTGCAAAAAGAGAAGGGTGTTAAAGCAAATATTATTTAAAAATATTTAGGCCACTTTGTATAATGTGTCTTGTTTTCCGAGGGGAGCATTTCAATGCTTCAGTTTCCCCAAGTCCCTGCTGTTCCCTTAGTAGTTTCTTCCTTAACAAATGTTTATGTCTGTATTGTTGATCTCATAGGTAGGATGGCCACGAAGACCTCTAACGAAAATAGCAGCATCCTTAAGAAACAGCTACTTGGTCACTACACTACATTCAATAATTAGGTCTTCAGAAACAGGTGCTTGCCTCATTGTTTCATCGTTACCGGCTCTTCCGTGATCCTACTCATAAGTTAACCGCATCTCCTAATCTGAAGATTATTTGCAGAAATTCATTTTTCTAGATGATGAACATCTTAGTGTACTTGTAGAAGTTATTTGACAGAGGGAGAAGAGAGGAAGCAACTAATTGGTATGGCGCGAGCAACTTCAGACCATGTCTTCAATGCTACAATTTGGGATGTTCTTGTTGATCCTTCCTATCAGGTGAATCGATGAACTTTTCTGTTTTTTATTATGACAATTTGAGTCCACATTTCCTGTTTGCTATATTAAGTATTATTTACAATGGCTTAAACCTGGTACTATTTCAGGGTCAAGGTCTTGGTAAAGCACTCATGGAAAAAGTAATCCGTACTTTACTCCAGAGAGACATCAGCAATATAACACTGTTTGCAGATAACAAAGGTGAAAATTTCGAGCACATTTACAGCATTTTTTTGGTAATGAAAGCAAAGCAAATTTACAGGCAATGTCCTAGTAGAATAGCTAGCTAGAATTGTATTGATCGCATATACCTTAGCCTTGTTCTCAAGAAGAGTCTTCTCTCTATAGGCATTGCAAAACAGGCGTGTATTTTCATACTTTAAATAATGCAATAACTATGGGAAAACAGGAAAAGAAGATCATCAAAGACCAGAAAGTGCACCACATTAATAGCATTTCAACGGACTAACTAATTGTTCTACTTTCTGCTCCTCCAATTTAATTAACTGCAGTTGTAGATTTCTACAAGAACTTGGGATTTGAAGCCGACCCTCAGGGCATCAAGGGCATGTTCTGGTATCCCAGATTCTAGTGCTGGCGGGCTCGCACTCGCTTCTTCTACAAGAGGAAGGTCAGGCAGGGATGAGTTCCACTTGACTCCAGGCCAGATGGATTGTTCTCAGCTGTTTCTGCTGGCTAAGAGCCGCAATTTTCTACAATGCCCCAAAATGGTCAGGACGTTACCAATGTAACAATACTCAAACCGAATGATGTTATTTGCAACATCTGGTCGCCTTGCCTGCACTCTGAGCCTTGTTCATCTGTACTGTATGTATCCTTGTTTTTAGATGTTTCAGTCTTTCAGAGGAGAGTTTGTTCATCAGTGGTCCATGTACAACAAACACATCATACTCTGGATGTAACGAAGAAACTGTTTTCCAATCGACCTCAAAGTCCCAGGACGTACTTATTCAGTCTCCCAACTTGGGTCGCCCTTGATCCCACGATGTACTTGTTCAGTCTCCAACACGGGTCGTTGTTTACTTGAACCATCAAGAAGCTTGTTTATTCGCTCGTTCCATCACCACCAAAAACTACTGCTATCACCGATCCTACTATTCGAACCATAATTATTGGGTCGCCGTTTACTTCAACCACCTGGAAGCTTCGTTTCTTGGCTCATTCCATCACCACCGAAAACTACTGCTATCACGGATGCCATGCATGTCGGTCGGTCGGTCAGTCGGTCAGCGCGCTCTTGTTGCAGCAAGATCCTCGACATGGGATGCGTCTGAAACGCTGCCGGGCTAGCATCTTCGCACGGTCACCATCACGGCGCCATCCGCGCCAGGCCGCAAACCGTCCGCTGAACACGGGAGCTTCACATCGATATCCCCGTCAGTTTAGGCGGTTTTTGTACTGGAGTTTAGTTAAGAAGTTATATTTCTTTTGGAGGGAGATAGCAATATTCGCTTTTACCACTTGATTGCTAATGGTAAACATCGAAGACAAACAATTTTTCAGCTCGAACAAGATGAGGGGATAATTCGGGATGATGTACGATTAAAAGGTATATCACTAATTATTACAAAGGGTTGTTTGGTCCATCTGAAGTTAATCAATTAGCTATGATGGATGATTTTTTGTATGATGTACCTCAAGTTTCATATTCTAAAAATAATTTCCTTACGGAACCTTTCACTGAGAAGGTGGAAGAGGCAATATTTCAAATGGAACATAATAAATCACCTAGGCCGGATGGCTTCCCAGCTGAGTTCTATCAGGTGTTTTGGTAAGTTATTAAGAATGATTTGATGGCCATGTTTCATGATGTTCATAGCTGCTCTTTGCCTCTTTTTAGTTTGAATTTTGGGATCATTATTTTGTTTAAAAAAAACAGATGCTAAAAGAATTCAGCAGTTTAGGCCTATTTGCCTTCTAAATGTTAGTTTTAAAATGTTTACAAAAGTGGCTACTAATAGAATTATTGGTGTAACTCAAAGGGTTGTTAGATCATCGCAGTCGGTGTTTATACGAGGGAGATTTATTCTTGATGGAGTGATTATTCTTCATGAAACAATCCATGAGCTTCATAAACGAAATTTGGATGGAATAGTTTTCAAGGTCGATTTTGATAAAGCTTATGACAAAGTAAAATTGCCTTTTTTACTACATACCTTGAGGATAAAAGGCTTTTCATCTAAGTGGTGTTCTTGGGTGGAAAGTTTCGTTAAGGGTGGGAGTGTGGGAATAAAAGTCAATGATGATATTGGATCTTTCTTTCAAACTTAAAAGGGTCTTAGACAAGGTGATCCAATGTCCCCAATTCTTTTTAATCTTGTTGTGGACATACTTACCATTTTTATTTCAAGAGCTAAAGAAGAAGGTCTATTATCAGGAGTCGTTCCTCACTTGATTGATGATGGGTTGTCAATTTTACAATATGCTGATGACACTATTATTTTTTTAATAATGATTTAGAGCAAGCAAAAAATCTCAAACTTATTTTATGTGTCTTTGAACAATTATCAGGTTTAAAGACTAATTTTCATAAGAGTGAGATTTTCTATTTTGGTGAGGCCAAAGAAGTTGAACAACAATATAGCCATTTATTTGGTTGTGAAGTGGGTGTCTTTCCTTTCAGGTACTTAGGTATTCCAATTCACTTCAGAAAATTAAGGAATAGTGATTGAAAAGGGGTTGAGGATAGAGTTGAAAAGAAACTTAGTAGTTGGAAAGGAAAAACTTTGTCTGTTGGTGGACGATTAGTACTAATTAACTTGGTGTTAAGTAGTCTACCAATGTTTATGTTATCTTTTTTTGAGGTTCCTAAAGAAGTTATCAAAAGACTTGATTTTTATCGATCTAGATTTTATTGGCAGGGTGACAATCATAAATGGAAATATAGACTTGCTAAATGGAGTTTACTACGTTCACCCAAAGAGCAGGGTGGTCCAGGCATTCAAAACTAGACATTCAAAATAAAAGTCTACTAAGAAAATGGTTGTTTAAGTTGCTTAATGAAGAAGGGGTGTGGCAATCTTTACTAACAAGGAAATATTTGGGGGAGAAGAGTCTTTCGTAGGTAGTTAATAAACCTGGGACCTCTTATTTTTAGTCGGGTTTAATGAAAATTAAAGAACATTTTTTTTTGTTTTGGTTCATTCCAGGTTAAAAATAGAATACAAACTAGGTTTTGGGAAGATATTTGGTTAGGAGACTCTCCATTGAATGGTCAATATCCGCTTCTTTATAATGTGGTGCGGAGAAAGGATGAAATTATGGCAAATATTATGAGATCAATTCCTTCACATATTTCCTTTCGAAGACCTATCATCGGGCCTAAGTTGCGGGCTTGGAATGAGTTAATTCAGATAATTGTTAACTTACAATTGAGCTCTCAAAAAGATGTTTTTAGATGGAATTTGACTAAATCTGGTATGTTCACGGTACCATCTTTCTATATGGCCCTAAGTGGAACTAATGGAGGCCCAAGTAAGGATTTTTTTTGGTTCATTAAAATTCCATTGAAAGTGAAATTTTTTCTATGGTATCTCAAACGAGGGGTAGTCTTAACTAAAGATAATCTAGTCAAAAGAAACTGGAGGGGAAGCAAACAGTATTGTTTTTGTCTTAAAGAAGAAACAATTCAACATCTGTTTATTGATTGTCCCTTTGCAAAACTTGCATGGTGGGTTGTTCACTGTGTGTTTAACTTATCTCCTCCTATAAGCATTGCCAATATGTTTGGGAATTGGTTAGCCGATATTCCAAAAAACTTAAAGTCACTACTCCTAGTGAGAGCTAGTGTCTTATGTTGGTCTATTTGGTTATGTCGGAATGATGTGGTTTTTGACAAAAAGATTATCACTAATCCCTTGCAGGTTATCTTCTTGAGTGGGTGTTGGCTGAGGGCTTGGGCAAATTTGCAAAAATTAGCCCAGAAGGAGGTCATGTTGACCGAAAGCGCCAGGTTGGAGCTTGTGGCAAAGCAACTTTTAACCATTCATGGGTGGCGGTTTAGTCACATAATTTGTAATGATTGAGTTTAAATTTCAGTCTTCCTCTCATTGTAAGGCTTCACACCACTTTTTTAAACTCTTTGCTCATCTTAGAACTATCATCGCAGTAATAAAATGGGTTGTGTGCATCCTTGATGCAGAGGCCGGGAGAGTTTTTTCTCTTCCATTATCTAAAAAAGTTAAGAAGTTATATTGGAGTCGAATTGTACTCTTAGACTATAAATAAAGGGTGCGGGGTCCTGTAGGACAACACACAATTACTCTCGAAATTTTCGCATGGTATCAAAGTCATCACCGTTCCTATCCACCACCACGGAACTCTAACCCTAACTCTTACCTCCTTCAAGCCGCCACCGCATCACCTCGCAGGCGATCCCTCAGGCTGCAGCTGCACCGCCTCGAGTCGCAGGCGGGCCCGTGCTGTAGTTGGGGAAGCAGATCTGGCGAATCCGACGCTCCGATCCTGCAGGCCACGGTCGTCGCTCGGGGTGCAGGCACATGGGCCGCGACGAAGCAACACCGCCTAGGGTTTCCATCTCACCATCGTCGCCATGCCACCTCGAGTTCCCATCTTGCCATCGCCACCACACCGCCTCAGGTTCCTATGTCGCCACGTCACCACCATCGCTTGGTGCCGCATCGAAGCCGAAGAAGAAAAGCAGAGGAAGGAGAAGGAGTGTCGGCCCAAGAAGAAAGGCAGAGGAAGAGGTGTGCCAGCTGAAAAAGAAAAGAATGGAGAAAAGGAAGAGAAAAAGGAGCGTTGGTTGAAGAAGAAAAGAAGGGAAAAAGTTCTCTGTTTGATTTTTTTTGTTACCTCTCTGCATGATTTGGGTAACCATGAAGGCGGTCATCAAGGTTCGGCAGAACGTTGATGCTTGAAGGATTGCCGTGATCGTGAGATATACGGGCGACATATCTTGGTAGTGATTGTCATTGCTCCGGTTGTTTGAGAAGAAAACCCCTGAGGAGATTGAGGCTATAAGGAAGGAGGAGGAAGAAGCCGCAATGAGGGCAGCATAAGAGAAGAGGAAGACAGTTGTTCAGACTACTTCCTTGTTGGTCACGCAAGGTGACATGAGAAGACTATTACATAATCTCTTCACGACGGGTATGACAAGTCTGAGGGATGATGCAAAGTCATCTGAATTAAAGCTAGAGCTAATACCGAATAATGTAAAGTTGAAAGTAAGTAAGAATTACCTGAGTTGGTCTAGAATGGCTCAACTAATTCTGAGGACGAAAGGGGCAGAGCACTACTTGCGAGAGACTTGTGTTGAGCCTACAGACAAGGCTAGCATGTATTGGAGGATATGGAACAACACCAACTCTGTGGTTGTGGCTTGGTTGCTAACTTCGTTGTCTCCATCCATCGCTCGGATGGTGAAAATGATGCAAAGTGCACCGACAATGTGGAAGACGCTGAACAACATGTACTCCGAGGCAAGAAATATGATGATGATAGTGGAGATCCGGGGCAAGGTGCAGGCCCTACAATAGGATGAGAAGATCGTCCAAGAGTATGCTAGTGAACTGCAGCAGCTATGGACATGCTTAGATAACTATGATCCACTGTAGTTAACATATGCTGGTGATATTGAGGCTAGTAGGGTGCGGCTGAAACGCAGACGAGTTACACATTTTCTAAATGGATTGAACCCAAAGTTTGAGAGTAGGAGGGTTGCTATGTTTCACTTGGCAAACTTTTCTACTATGGAGGCGGCTATTTCAACTATGGTACAAGAGGAGATTCGACTACGAGTAATGGGACAACAACTCTGTTAGGTTCGCATATGCCATACCTAATGATAGGGAGTGCTACAATTGTGGGGTGAGAGGACATCTGAGCCGTATCTGTCCTTCTCCACGGTATGGAGGCCGAGGTGGAGGTCGTGGTGGTCGTGGAGGCCAAACTTGAGATTATGGAAGTCGAGGTATAGGTCATGGTGGTCGTGGAAGAAGAGGTGGAGATTATGGAGATCGAGGAAGGGGCCGAGTTGGCCCCAAGGCTAATATGGCCCTGATAGAGGAGAACATGTTTGTTACTCTGATAGGCGAGCAAGTTATGTAGTGGGAGAAGTGGCGGTAGGGGAATGCATTGATGGCTCCTCATGATTCCACCTCCTTTGGTAACTTTGCCAACTATCCTCATGTGGGCGGAGGTACTCAGTCACATGCACTTGCATCCACATATAAGCACTATCATATTGATTTGATCATAGATTTATGGGCATCCAAGCATGTCACGGGTTCACTTAGTGTATTTGCATCTTATACTTCATACACTCATTCTGAAACTGTCCAAACAACTGATGGAACCGCGCAACTTATCCAAGGTGTAGGATATGTAGAGTGCACACCATCCTTTGCTTGATCCTCTGTTTGGCATGTTCCCTCCTTTTCAGTCAATCTTCTTTCAACTAATTTTATCATTGACAAATTCAAATGCACTGTCACATTTGATGAGGAATCGTGTTTGTTACAAGAGAAGAGAACTGGGAAGATGATTAGGATTGAAATAAGGCGTAATGGTTGTGGTACATTGATCAGGTTGATGCGACATTGGTTGTGGCTGCAGGAGAAGTTGAGAGAGAAGTTTTGTTACATCATCGTTGCTTAGGACATCCGTTGTTTGAAAGGCTAAGTCAGTTATACAATGATTTGTTCAATAAAGTACGCATGAGTAAACTTGTGTCTGATGCTTGTGAGTTTGGAAAGTATACATAGTCTACATATAGTAGCATTGGTCTTTAGAGTTTTGAATCTTTTATATTAACATATTCTGATGTTTGGGGTCCGTGCTTAGTTATTTCTGTAAGTGGTTTTAAGGGGTTTGTCACATTTATTGATTGCTATACTCATGTGACTTGGATTTATATGATGAAGCACAAGAGAGATGTCCTTCGGTGTTTTCAGGACTTCCATAGCATGGCTGGTACTCAATTTGATGCAAAGGTTCGGATTCTTCGAATAGACAATAGAACTGAGTATATTAACAAGGAGTTTGCAACGTATCTCTCAGAGGAGGGGATACTTCATCAGACTACTTGTCTAGGAACCTCACCTCATAATGGAGTGGCTGAAAAGAAGAATTGACATTTGTTGGAGGTAGCATGTTCACTCATGTTTCAGATGAATGTGCCAAAGAGATTGTTGAGCGAGGCAGTGATGACGACAGTTTATCTCCTCAATCGCATGTTGTTTAGAATACTTGGGATGAAGTCTACAGCTGAACTTCTTTTGGTTCAGCGGGAGTTTAAGGTGTCTCCCAAGGTGTTTGTCTGTGTGTGCTTTGTACGGAATCACCAACTAGTGGTTGGCAAGCTGGATCCGCATACATTGAAGTGTATCTATATAGGTGATACATCATGTTAGAAGGGTTATAGATGCTGGAACCTAGTTGAGCGAAGGTTGTTCGTGAATATGGATGTGACATTCCAGGAGTTTGAGCCGTACTACACGAGTGGAGGTACTATTAGTCAGTTTTTGGAGGAGTTCTCTCCTATCATTGAGGCTGACAGTCGAGAGGGGGAGAACAAGGAGAGTGATAGCCAACGAGAAGAAAAAGACATTGTGGGGACAATTCCGTGCCCGAGCCAACGGAATATGCGAGAGATGTGATAGCTCCAAAAGAATTGAAGGTTTATCAGCGAAGGCGCTTTGAGAAACAGAGGGACAAGCAGTCAACACTTGAGCCACCAGCAGAGCTAGCAAAGGAGCAACCAGAACAGCCATAGCCTGAACAGTCGGCCTTGCCAATTGATCTAGTACCAAATCCTTTCTCGGGTCTCTCTCCATCAAGTTCCTTGCCTCCCCTTGAGGCGAGTGGTAATGTTCCTTGTAATCACTCTCATCTAGAGTTACCACTTGCACAACATAGGGAAACTAGAGCTAATGCCGGAAAGTAACCAGTCTGGTATGGCTTTGAGCATGACATTGCACATTTCATCTCATCTTCCCATATCTCACATACATACAGAACATTCATTGTATCTCTTCAGACAATGCATATTCCAAAGGATTGACGAGTTGCTATGCAGGATCCTAAGTGAAAAGATGCCATGAAGGAGGAGCTTAGTGTACTTCAGAAGAACAAAACATGTGATCTTTTTTTCACTTCTAACAGGAAAGATGGCAGTAGAATGCAAATGAGTGTTTACGATTAAGCAAACTCCTGAAGGCAAGATAGAGAGATACAAAACAAGGTTGGTTACAAAAGGTTATAATCAAACATATGTGAGACTATGATGAGACCTTTGCACCAATGGTGAAGATAAGCACGGTAAGAATGTTGATCTCTTGTGCAACTAACTTCGAATGACCCCTACACTAGTTCGATGTGAAGAATGTTTTTCTACATGGTGATTTACAAGAGGAGGTATACATGGAGATTTCTCTAGGCTTTGAGAATAGGCAGACTGATGGGAAGGTGTGTAAACTCAAAAAGTCTTTATACAGTCTGAAGTAGTCTCCAAGGGCGTGCTTTGATATATTCAGGCGTGCAGTCTGTAGTATGGGCTATTGTCGGTGCAATAAAGATCATACTGTGTTTTATAGGCACAGAGGATCACATATCACCATATTGGCAGTCTATTTTGATGATATTGTGATCACTAGAGATGATGCCGAGGAAATCAAGTTCTTGAAGAAAGGACTGGGAGAGACATTTGATTTGAAATATCTTGAAACTCTTTAATACTTTCTTAGGATTGAAATTGCCCATTCTTCAAAGGGTATAGTTCTCTCCTAGAGGAAGTATATCATCGATCTGTTGGCAGAAACAGGTATGCTTGGATATCGCCCTATTATTTCACCCATCGATAAAAATCACAAGCTATGTGTTGAGTTGGGAGATCCGGTTGACAAGGAAGCTTACCAAAGGCTTGTTGGGCGTCTTATCTATTTGTGCTATACAAGACCTGATATTTCATATGCAGTGAGTGTGGTTAGTCGATATATGCATGATCCTAGAAAATAACATATGGATGCTGTCTATCGAATCCTGCGACATTTGAAGAGTATCCTTGGGAAAGACCTTTGGTTTAGGAAGAATCAACACCTGACTGTGGAAGGGTATTGCAATGCTGATTGGGCGAACAGTGTGGATGATAGGAGGTATGCCACTGGATATTGCATCTTTGTGGGAAGTAACATTGTGTCATGGAGGAGCAAGAAGCAAGAGGATGTGTCTCGGTCTACTGCAGAGACAGAGTATAGAGCAATGACATTGAGTGTGAGTGAAATGGTATGGATGGAGGGTTTATTGTCTGAGCTTCGAGTATGGAGCAATAATCTCTTGGTATTACATTGTGACAATAAATTTGCAATCAACATTACTAACAATTCGGTACAACATGATCGTATCAAGCACATTGAGGTTGATATGCTCTTCATCAAAGAGAAGCTCAATAACATGATGTAGAAGTTGGAATATGTCAAGTCTGGTGAACAGTTGATTATCTGTTTCACTAAAGGGTTAGATCCTAGCGAGAGTGCTATAATCTATAACAAGATGAACATGATTGATATATTTGGTCCATCTTGAGGGGATGTTGGTGAGTTTGTATTGGAGTCTAATTAAGAAGTTGTGTTGGAGTCAGATTGTATTCTTATATTATAAATAAAGGGTGCAGAGGTCCTGTGAAACAACGCATAGTTATTCCCAAAATTTCCACTATTTTACATGCGAGGCTGTGATTACTGCTCGTGTCGTTAATCCGCGGAGATATTTCGACCGGTGAAGCAGCATCAATAATCACTTGCAGTGATGAGCTCATCTCATGGATCATCCATTGAAGGGTTTGTCGTGGGAGCTCCATTGCAAGGAGAGCGATCCTCTGCATTAGTGCTCACAGTACAGAAATGCTACAGTGCACGAGAATTATGAGCGATCTCCACTATCCGATCGAAGCGAAGGCCAAGATTAATCGCTACAGTATTTTCTGCTATAGTGAATGGTTACAAATTTCCTCGGTTTTAAAAATAATATTATTTTAATTAATAATTAAAGAATTAAATAGTCATTTTTTTTTTGCAAAAATGACCTCCTGCCTATCGCCAGATGAAATTGCAACAGGTGCCACATGGACGGCGACAACACCCTATCGCCATTTCATCTAGCGACATGGGTGAACAGTACCCTTATTGCCAGTTGAAATGGTGACAGGGACTAGGTATAAAAACCGCGAAAACCGCCCTCCCCACCTCATTCCACTCAATCCAGCCGAGAGCAAGCAAATGGGAGGAAGAGAAGAGGGAGGGAAATGAGAGAGGAGAGGAGAAAAAGCGCACGGCGAAGCCCTGCCCGTTCATCACAGAGAAGACAAAGAAAGAGAAGCAGATCCAGTCGTCTACCTTGCACGTAATTTTTTTTTGAAACATTGTAATTTAATTCAAAACCCTGGTAGGTTAGCACATAAAACTAGTGATTGAGAATTGATTTCATTAGATCATTTTAGCTTTAGCGTAGTCTGTTTTATTTTAGATTATCATTGTAGGTTAGATAATTTTTACACGGAAAATAATTTAGAAACTAGGAAAATGGGAAGTAGCTCTAAAAATTCTGTAATAATTCCATAGTAGCTAAATAGGGTCTGTAGAGCCTGATTAAAATATTCCTAGCTTCAATTATGTTCTCATTTTTGCATGGTAAATATTCTATAAATGCCGATAATACATTTTAAACCAGGAAATTAGCAAGGTAGCTCTAAAAATTCCAAAAAATTTTAAAATAGCTAAATAGGGTGCATAAAGCCTAATTAAAATATTCCCAACTTCAGTTATGTTCTAATTTTTGCACGGTAAATATTCTGTAAATGATGAGAATACATTTTAAACTAGGAAAACAGCAAGGTAGCTCTAAAAATTCCCCAAAATTTTTTAGAGTAACTAAATAGGGTGCATAGAGCCTGATTAAAATATTCCTAGCTTTAGTTATGTTCTTATTTTTGTACGGTAAATATTCTGTAAATATCGAGAATACATTTTAAACTAGAAAAATAGCAAGGTAGCTCTAAAAATTCCCAAAAAATTCCAAAGTAGCTAAATCGGGTGCATAGAGCCTGATTAAAATATTCTCAACTTCAGTTATATTCTCATTTTTGTATGGTAAATATTTTGTCCATTCCAAGAATACATTTTAAACTAGGAAAATAGCAAGGTACCTCTAGAAATTCCCAAAAAATCCAGAGTAGCTAAATAGGGTGCGTGGAGCCTGATTAAAATATTCCTAGCTTTACTTATGTTCTCATTTTTGCACGGTAAATATTCTATAAATTTTGAGATAATCTTTGTTGAAGTATTGTCCATCTTAAATTTTAGGTATGGCTTTTCCTAGGAGACATTGCGCAATGGTCGTACGAGTCGTTTGACCCGACCATTAATGCGACTCACCGTAGTCGCCTCAGTACCATCCTCCCGCAGGAGGGCGAGCAACCCATTGAGCTTGGCGTGTTGTGGCTACGCACACCGATGAGGGTATGGAGGGTGGACCCACGTTGGATTCCGCAGTACGTATCGTTCTGACCTTCTTGTAATTAATTTTGGTCTGGCTTGTGTGGATGGACTTGTGTATGTTCTTAATCCTTTCGACATGGGTTGAGAGTGTCCGGCCTACTTCCACTAGCTAGGATGATGGAGGGGATGTGGGAGGACATCGCCACCATGGTGTCTACGTCAAGGCGATTTCTGTACGACCGACGCTTCCTGATGTTATTGGTTGATCGGTGGAGACTGAAGACGCACACGTTCCACCTTCTGTGTGGAGAGATGACGTCGATGCTTCAGGACATGGGCTACCTGACCAGGTTACCCTGCATTGGCTTCCCCATGGCAGCGTACGACGTCCCGACACGTGGTGCACATAAATCCTTAGGAGGTTCCAGGGGTTGCTGCCAGCCTACACTGGCTACACGGAGTTCTCCAGTATGCAACGCTGAGGTGGATCAACCAGTTCGACATAAGTATTTATAACTCTTGTGTTTCCGCTTCAATTTCTTTACTCAACTTAGTGATGTGTCTCTGTCTTCTTGCAGCCAACTGACCTAGGACCGGACGCACCCGAGTACACAATGAGTAGGTACTTCGAGGTATACTTGTTGTGGCTCTTCGAGTGGATCATGTTCCTAGGATCCCACGGTGTGGACAAGCACATGATTCGCTATGCACGGAGAGCTAGCGGATGAGGAAGTGAACATGATCCCGCCGTACGCCTAGGGCCCAGCGATACTGTGCGCGACATACCACACCCTGTGCAGCGCATGCCACTAGGTCTAGGAGAGCTCTGTCCTCATTGGATGCTCGTTGCTTCTTGGTGTGGTCGTTCAAGCGTTTTCAGATCGGACGACCACATCTGGACCTGGGAGCCTACACTGACGCGATGTACGCCGACGACGACCCCATGGACCAGCCGACCATGGGTACGGTGTGGTGTCGCTGACGAGTAAGTAATTTGAACCTTTAGTACTTTCATAATTAAATTTAATTGCATGTACTAAGTTTTTGTTGTTCTATTCCACAGGTCACCTTCACTCCGATCACTATGCATGGGTCCTACCCGAACTACATTGTGATGTTCAATCAGTTGACGGATGACCGCGTCATCGCCGTACACCTCCAACAGGGTGTCAGCGCATGCACCCCCGAGGCTTGTCCACCCAGTGCATGCGAGACTGACAGTACTAGTACACATGAAAGTTCTTGGTGCACGACGTCTTCGTCAAGGAGTACAATGTGCACCGGGTGATGCACCAGTTTGTTCTACGTCAGAAGTTCCCAGTGCCCTGGGGGCCGTGGGTGCCGCCGAACGTTCATAGGTAAGTCCACGTTTTATTTCTGTCGTGTCCTTTCCCTTACGGACTTCCGAATTTATTGTTTCGTCTTCCACGGGCACACCAAGAAGTAGCTGGCACGACTTCTTGGACCGAGAAGATGGCCCAGTGGGTTACGTAGTGGCTCTACGCCTTGGCGGACGTGTACCAGGGGCCTGCTCCCTACGACCATGGGACGTACGAGGAGTACATCGACTGGTACTCCACTCGGACAAGGGTTCATTGTGTTAGGGTCATGGACGACCCACCACGCCACGAGGTCGCGACGACCGACATGTACCCCACCCAGTCGGACTCCGCATTCCATCGCATGGTACGTATTGAACGATCCATACTTCTTATTTCCTACGCATGTTTTTGATTCCTAATTTGCTAATTCTGCGTACAGAATGATCTTGGATGGGAGCTATACGAGTTGGCGAGCTTCCTACATAGTCTAACGATCGGGGAGCGCTACAGCAAGGCAAGGCAGGAGAACAGATAGACCGGTGACCGGGTTCTAGAAGCGTCGAGGCGATTCATCCAGCTGACGTCGTGCCGTAGGACATGGCAGATCCACTTGTGCATGGACGGGGGGTGAGCCACGGTGCATCACAGCTAGGGATGGCAATTGTGCCCTATTACCCATGTGGCCATGGGCAAATACCCTAATGAAGCCGAGTATGGGTGGCTTTGTTTGCCCATGAGCATAGAAATAGGGCAATCCTCTGCCTATCGGGTAAACGGACGCAGGCATAGGTGAGCTCCACCCGTGCCCATCACGCCCATTTACCCGCCAATCCACATTGACAAGTGGGCCCAAGGAAACCCTAATTCACAAACCCCATTCGGCCATTGCTCCAACCATTTAGCCGTCATCCTCCCGCACTCGTACTCTCCGTCTCTCGCTATTCGGCCATCGCTCCTCTCCCTCTTCTCCCTACTCGGCTGCTCCCCTTCCTCTCCCTCCTCCTTGCCCGGTGGCCGCCCCGTACGCCTCCCTCTTCCCCCGCCTCCTCCTCTCTGCCCCCCCACTGGCGTAAATCACGTACCTCCGCCTCCCTGCTCCCCTTTCTCTCCCTCTTCACCCGACGGCCACCCCGTACGCCTCCCTCTTCCTCCGCCTCCTCCCTCTCCGCGCACCCCCTCCCCAGCGCTGTCGTGTACCTTCGCCTCCTTCTCGCCCCCGCCTCCCCGCTCCTCTCCCTCTTCTCCCTCCTCCCCAAGGCACTCTCCATCTAGATCCTCATTCCTCTCCTCCCGCCTGGCGGCCACCCCCCATCCTCATGCCCGACCGCATCGGGTGTGCGCATGTTGCGAGATTGAGGCAAGGGAGGCATACATGGACAAGGTGCAGCTCCGGTAGATCTACCGCAATGTCTGGCTCTAGACAGGCTAATACAACCATTCTTGATGGTATCGAGCTACTGTCCTAACAACCTCAGTGTCCTGAAAGGTTAGTTCATGTGTCGATGATTCATGTGTTGTGCAGTCTGTGCTTGTTTTGAAAATATTTTGTTGCATTCTTGCTGTTACTTGTAGACAAAACAGTGGTTATATAACTAGAATTATTCTAGGTATATATTGTTCATGCGCTCAATGTGTATTGTCAAAGGGAGAGGTGTATTGAGAATATATACGAATTGAATTCTTTCTGGCCGGTTCTCTGGTTAAGTACAATTGTCGAGAAACCGGATGTTAATTTTGAATATAAATAAGTTGTTGCTTGTGTGATGATAATTGCTATCTGGAGTGTTTAGCATTGGTTCCCATGATATGTTGTTGTTGAAGCAAAGCCTGACGGTTGGGGCTATATATTGTTGAAGCTTGTTCTGATGGCTGAACTCCGGCTTGTTCTGATGGCTGAGCACCTGGAACTCGAGTAGTTTTGTGTGATGACAGTGGAGAAATGGTCATGTATAGACAGCTGGAGTTAGCAACTCATAGCAAGAAAGAAAAAGTCTCGACCTTCACATATGTTCGCGGGTACACGAGCATGTCCGCGGGCGATGGGCATGGGCGAGGTTCTTCGTCCGTCATCCTTTGCGAGTATGCCCATAGGAGAAATTGGGGTCGCGGGCACGAGTATGAGCGAGCACTACCCGTGCCCGCCGCACCCGATTGTCATCCCTAGTCACGGCGCACGGCTCCTCACCCAAACGTGGCGGGTTGGTCCTTGTGGCATTATGCCAGGAGTACCCAGTGCCAGCTAAGTTCGCATGTACACCTAAAATACTTGAGTCTAGTTGTAAATTTTGAACTCCACTAGTTATTAATAGCATTTTCTTCTAGCAGGTCCTCAGTACCGTCCTTACCAGGGGCAAGACAAAGCTGAGTCGTTCGCTGCGATGCAACAATCAAGTATGTCTATGTTGTTTACACGTATAACGTACTATTTCAGCATTTCCTTCTTGTTTACATGCATAACATGTTGTTCCACATGTCGCAGACCCCTGCCGGACGACGAGCTGGGGTCACATAAGGGAGCAGACTATTTTCGATATTGCATCGCCGAACGGAGCTATTTTCGATATTGCGCCTCCAAAGGGGCTATTTTTTATATTGCGCCGCCTAAAACGCATTCCAAATATATTTGGTCACATCGAAACTCGTAAATTTTTCTCGACCTCATATCTCGTTATGTTTTCAAAAATTATCGGTAGTGCGGACAATTATTTATAATATTGCGTCGCCAAACGTTGAGAAATGACGACATGAGACTATTTTTGTGAAAAAAAATAACTATTTAAATTTGTAATTTTTAATTACAATGATACTACTTAAAAAAACATACTTTCTCAACAATCGCTACAATAGTTGCTGTGATACGAAGGTGGACACTGTTCATCTAACACGAGACATTTTTTACGCAGTATCCTCCGCACCTACTACTCCGCATGTGCCAAGAATACCCGGATCCCCATTGCAGATCGACAGGCCATTGAATGCGGATGGTGTCATTAGCTCTGTCAGTCTCGGTATCAGTCTCGGTGACGCTTCTCACGTGTAATCGTCAGCCACAAGCTGCTGTTTCTGACGTGCTCGCAGTCAGCGCGCGCGCGCTCTTGACCAAAGCTAACTTAAGCGGCTCGGCTTGTGGCTATCCATTTAACGTGCAACGCTGTTGCTATCCACTTAAAAAATCGATTTCAATTATCAGTAAAAATAAAGGACATCATGTGATGCGGATTTTCTTTTTTGCAAGGGTTTCTACTTTTTAGGGATTGAAAAAAAATAATGTTGGAACCGGCGGCGTCACTAACCACAAGAAAGATGATCACACACACAAGAGATATAAAAATTTGTTTACGAGGTTCGATAAAATCTACGTCTCTAGAAGTTAAATCGCGACAACTTCGTCCGTAAGAGGAGTTTCTTTTTCACGACTAAGGTTGCAAGAAGTGGACGGTACATATTTATACTCTGATTACATATTCGATTCGGACACCGAGTATTTCTTTTGCCATATACAAGTTATACCCAACAGAGTTTGTTTAGGAATTATTCACCATTTTTGGAGGTTTTTTAGCGGTTTTGCGTGGGAGGTACCGCTAAGTATACCCATTCCTCTCTAAAAAATATATACCCATTTTGATAATCGTTTTAACAGTGGTTGGTTGTACGTTTCAATCAATGGAAGAAGCTAGCGTGCCACGGACGGGATAGGCAGCACATCAACGTCGCCGACTAAAAGAAATGGATAATTTGCGCCAGCAACACCGTAAAGATATCATAAGTTAAAAGATACAGATTTGCTATTTTTAAGACGTCTAAAATTTTCTGAAGTTTAAGTCAATTATTGTGACCATTAGATTTATATAGAGATTGATGTGTTATATGATTGAATATTGATCTAATGGATAAAAAACGTGACTTATACTTAAGAAAATTTCAGTTACCTTATGAATAGACAGTCTCTAAAAAATAATATCGATATGTCACTGATATGTGATCTTATGGTCCACCTGTCATCCTCACACTAGATGTTCTTCCTCAATTTATACATCATTGCAATGTTACTAAGCAAATTTTCTTTATAAAAATGAACTTTGATGTTATTTTCTAATTTATACATCATTTTAATATCACTGAACAAATTTTCCCAATAAAAAATGAAACAAACCCCCAAACTTGTGCAGCTATTCTGCAAGAAATGAGAGCTCAACTTTCTCTTGTGTTTTCCATGGCCAAGTCGTCAGTTTCGTTATCTTGCTGGAGAATCATGCGTTAGCGTGCATCCAATTTTCCCCTCCCCGAGACAGTGACGTAGCTGGAAGAGGTCCGTGATAGGTTAACTAAACCTCGGCCATACAGAAGAGGTTGCCGAATACACAAACACTATTGACAAATCAGTACTGATTGTTGATTAACTTGAAGGTTTTGTCAATCCTTAATTGCCAAATCAGCGAGGCGATAAAATAATCCCAGCTCCATCACAGCCTTTATCCAAACAAGCACATATATGTACCAGACATTTAACAATATTGTACTCTATTTACATTAGATGCATGTAGAATCATTTGGAACACAAAAATTTCACTAGAATTTCGGAGATCATGGCAGACTAAGTAACTCACTGAGCCAGTGTCTTCACGGTCACGGCCATGTCATGATACCGTCACACTGTTACCGCGTAGCAGTGAGAATGCTGCCACAGTTGTCAAAGCATTCATGCTTCCACCACCACCCACATCAAGATTGGTCTGGTTTTGTCAGTGCATGGTAATAGGTGTCATCATCGTGGACGTATAGATTAAGTGGCGGGGCTACAGAACTTTCAATGAGTACACATTCGTACTTAACCTTAAATAATTGTATACTTTGCAGATTTTTTCAATTTTTTTGGGTATATCGATGTGTACCGAACACACCCACCTAGCTCCGCCCACAGCCACCGCTGTCCAAAGGCTACCTGTAGATAATTAGATACGCGCATACGGCTTAACGAAAGTGAGGAGTGATATTTGACGTTTAGTCTTAGACTCTTAGTGGCCAAGAAGTAGCTTTCAAGTTAATTTCAAGTCTCGTATACTTGACAAAAGAGACAAGGGGAATGGAGAAATGAGCGAGGGAAAAAGGCAAAGAAGAAGGCTTCTAGCAGTGTTGCTCCGTATTCCAAACTTAGTCATGCACGCGTTCTGCACTAACTACTGCTTTTGTTTCGTTCTATAGTGATGTCTCTTTTGCTTCATATTTCAGAAAGACGGTGATACGGCATAACGTGGATGCTGCACTAAGAGTCGATTTTTGAATGAAACATGATTAAGCTAATTCTATTCTTGTGCATGCATGTTACAACTAGCAACAAAATTTAAAAGAAAAAAAGGCTTAACTGCGCGTTAACTAAGCTGATATGCTCCAGTAAGTTCTCTTGACTTTGATGACCACCATGCATCTCTGTCGATCCCACTTGTTCAGCAAAGTTTCAGGTTGCCATAAAAAAATAATAGTTTTTGGAGGTGCTGAACTTTTCTACACGCCTAACTTGGTGCCTGCGTGGTGCCAATGCTTCTAAAGGCAGATCAACGCAGACTTCAGCATGGGAAAAGATCTCAATACAGCTATAATTAAACGGGCGAGTGAAGTGGGGTCATGACCAGGGCGGACCAGCTAAACAACAATTAATTCGTGGCACAAGTAGGCTGTTGAGGTATCTTTGCTGAGCTGAGTGGGGGTATAAGTGGTCAAATATTTAGGTAATTCACTAAAAACTGAAATTTAAGTGGACTCAATCATCTTTAGGTCTGCCCCTTGTCAATTGTCATGACGCAATTAAGAAGAGACCGTGGCAGCCGGTGCAACTAGGGGAGAGAAACAGCCCAACATGCAGGCAACAGCCTCTAGCTAAGCTTGGACTGTGGTTGAAGACGAAGTGAAGTGCGGCGTTTGGCTTCCCTGGTCTTCTTACCTGCACTGTTTTTCTTTTTCAGATAAGTGTGTCGTCCATGCATGTGCGTTCTCCTTATACTAAAAATGAAAGCACATGCTAAGATATATAAGTGGCATCACTCATGGTGACATTTGCTACACTGCTTGCAGAACAAAGAAACTGTTAGAGTTTAATCATTGTTTAGTTTCTTTTTTGTTTGCCGTATCTAAGTCCGTTTCGTAAGTGGTATCAGTCCGAGTAGTGCACGAAACCGAGTTGGATGTTCAGTCCAAGTAGTGGTCGTGTATTCAACCTTTACAAGACACAGATGAGTACGAGTTTTGTAACCATAAGAGCAAACAATAGAAGAGAAGAAAAAAGAAAACGCTCTAATGCAGCTCCAAATTCGCTTATGTGTTTCTTGTGTTCGCGAGGCTTATAGTGTGTGTGTGCGTATACATCTCTAGGTTCTGCCGAGTCTTCCTTGGGCTGGCTGAGCGTTGTGATCGATCCCGTGTCGATGTCTCGATCATCTTCTCATTCACCTTCCTAGCCAAGGATAACCAACGACGTCGGTGCACGTCTGTAGATGGGATCCGGCAGCGGCGGCGGTGGAGAAGTGGTGATCCATCGCGTGGTGAGGGAATCTGATGGATCGGTCATCTACCCGATGCTGATGCAAACCAACTATGGAGATTGGGCCCTGTTGATGAGGGTCAACCTGTAGGCACAAGGGCTCTAGGACGCGATCGAGCCGGGGAACGCTGCGTACCAGGATGATAGGATGGCGTTGGCAGCAATCCTCCAGGCTGTACCATCAGAGATGCTGGCGACGTTAGCCGTGAAGGATACCGCTAAGGAGGCGTGGAACACCGTGAAAATGATGCGCATGGGTGTCGCGTGCGTGCTGGAGGCCAAGGCGCAGACGCTGCGCAAGGAATTTGAGTATATCATATTCAAGGAGAACGAGAGGATTTTGCGATGCAACTCACGGCTCTTGTCAACAATCTGCAGATTCTGGGTGACACGCTAGAAGATGAGAAGGTGGTCAAGAAATTTCGTCGTGTTGTTCCGCCCAAGTACTCGTAGGTAGCAATCGCGATCGATACGCTGCTCGATCTGAAGACACTGTCCATTAAGGAGCTAACCGGGCAGCTCAAGTCCACGAAGGAATGGTACGACAGCGACGACACCAGTGGCTCGGGTGGACGTCTACTCCTCACTAAAGAGGAGTGGCTCGCACGCATGTGTAGGATCAAGGATAACCGACTAGAGGGGGTGAATAGGAGGTTTTAAAACTTTTTGACTAATTCACAAATTAAGTCAATTACCAACTAAGTCTAAACTAGATACAATTTTAGCTAAGCAATTCAATACAAGATAAATGCTAGAATTGTAAATGCAGAGATAGTAAAGACAAGAAATAACCACAATTGAGACAATGGAGTTTTTTCTCGTGGTATCGAAGACTTGCCGGTCTTTACTAGTCCACGTTGAGGAAGCTTGAACTAATCAAGTCGGCTCCACGAATTAAACCTTTCCTCGATCACTAGTGGTTGTTCTTCCTCCGCTCCGGAGATGGCGAACACTAAACTACTCACAATCTTAGCACCGGGTCTCTTCACAATCTTCTTAAAGAGATCAACGCGCTAACACCACCAAGCCGTCTAGGTGTTTGGCAAACACCAAGAGTAATGAATCGACGATCTTCGCTTGACGGCACTCAAGTGCAATGGATCAATCTAGAATGAATGCACTTGAATTTAGCTCAACTACCTCACAATGAATGCACAAGTATATTATAGGAGTTGAGAGGATGCTTAAGGCTCTAAAGATGTCAAATGAGGTCTAGCACACTGTCCTTGAGCAGGTGGAGGGGTATTTATACCCCCCCCCCACCAACAAATACGACCGTTGGGGAGAAAATGCCAACTCTTAAGCAAAATGCGGTACTACCGCCAACCAACGCCCGGTACTACCGCCTGATGCTGGCTATCGCGAGCATTAACTCCCTCGACAACCATTTGAACCGCATGATCTTGATACTCGCCATGGATCATGCGGTAGTTCCACTGGCCGGTCATACCGGAAAATGAGAGCGGTACCACCGTTTCACGAGGGTTCCAAAAGGGTGCCTACTGGAAAAAAACATACTGCTCAAAATTAGGAAACACCGGGTTGCGGTAGTTCCACTATACAGGTGCGGTCATACCGCGCTGTGGTAGTATCGCCATGGAAACTCCGGAACTACCGCTCTTAGGGTTTGCAACTAAACCACAATGGTGTCACTCTGGAATTTACGTACCGTCAACTATTTTTCAGTACAACTAGGTTGCGATAGTACCGCACTACTATCCCAGTAATACCGTTGAGCGGTAGTACCGCCGACTTAACGTCGGTACTATCGATAATCCTGACAATGCAAAGTTGGCTTTCAAATTAAATTCTAAGTGCATGTATAATCCTATATTGATCCAAATGGCACAAGAACATGTTATCAAGCTACTAGTCATGGTCTCTCTTAATAGTATGGCATTTAACCTAAAATTCGGTCTTTCATCCTTTTTTCCTAATATCGGTAAACATAAAAAGGATCCTAGACTACTTGTACCTTGTCTTTGAACCATATTGATCTTCATGTTGACCTTTAGCATGCATCTTCCAAATTGTCAAACTCACCATTGGGACTTAACCTCGTAAATACTAAATAAACATGTTAATATCATATTCACATATTGTCATTAATTACCAAAACAATTTTTAGGGGCCTAGATGCTTTCAATCTCCCCCTTTTTGGTAATTGATGACAACCCAATTAATATGTGAGAAAGATTATTTTGAATATACTTCTTGTTGAGAAACGAGTTGTATATTCTATTGATGACTTAACAAAAAAAATTCTTGCAATAAGCTTAAGAGGGTTTTTGAGAATTATTTTCATGTTCAAGTCATTTCAAAGAAAGCACCCCCTAAACATGTGCATATAAATGAGAGAAAATCTTTGCAAGCACATGTAGAGTTTTCGAAAAATTTTGGCGAAGTTTCTTTTGCTTGTTGGAACTTGAGAAAATGTGCAATGCTATAAGATGACCAAGATAATTATATTGCAATTCATGAGAGTGTCATAAACATAACATCAAACATCAAGTTCAACATGGTATCAATAAGCATAAAACCATGACATTGTTTAAACTATTACAAGCACACAAGTAATTAAACATAACAAGTTCAAACTATTACAAGCACACAAGAAGTTCCACAGTATATAATATAATAGTAGCATTGCCCCCCCCCGCCCCTTGATCTTTGTCCTTGCCTTCTAGATTCCTTTTGATATTTCCCCTTTTTCCTTCTAGCTTCTCCCCCTTTGGAATCAAAGTACCAAAAACGTCAAGCAGCCAGATCTTGAGGAGGAAGAGGAACAAGAGAGTTAGAGGCCCTAGGAGGACGACGACAAAAACGCTCAGCCAACCTATTATGGGTCTCATTTTGGAATTCAAGCTGAGCATTTCTCATCTCTTGCTGAGCACTCCTAATCTCTTGCTGATTATTGAGAATCTCCTGCTGAGAATTCTTCACATCCATTATAGCTGAGTAAAGCTGAGTAAGAGATACTTGTCCTTCTACGGGATCATCCTCTTAAGCAGTAGCTTCCCCTGGAGCATCATCCATTTGCCCCCTTTGCTGACGCTGAGCACGAATATCAGCGGAGAGAGGAGGACCATCTCTTGGCTTGTATGCCTTATGGGGAGAACCCAAATCTCCATGATACTCAATCTTACTGAGAATCAAAGCCATGATGTAGGGAGCATAATAAATCCGCTTGACTCTATCATTCTTGGAGGAAGAAATTCCCCTGATGATGACATCCATCACATCAAATTTTCTTCCATTCATAATATTATTAATAATATTCCATGCATGTCCTCTCACAGCATCAAAATTTCCACTCTTGGGAAGAATAATGTGATTAATAATTCTATTAATCAAACTAGGAATAGGTTTGAGACCATTTATCTTTCCTGGAGTGTACCTAACATTAGGATCATAAAAGTCTGTCCAGGCAGGAACTAGCAGAGCAGGCATGTCATAGATCTTCTCATACTGATTGGATTCTGTCCTCAGGACACACTTAAATTCTTGCTTGTTGCTGTCCACATATCTGGTCACTATTATCCATGATAGCTGGGTGAAGTCTGGAGAGACATATAGGGTGGCATAGAACTGTCTGATAATCTCCTCATCGTAGTCGCTCCTGAGAGCTACGAGATCATGAATACCGGCTTGCTGAAAAAGCCGATATGTTCCATCATATTTGCTCAAGGAGTTAATGTGTATCCATTTTATCTAATTATGGTCTACAAACTGCATGTGGGGACCATATAGCTGCTCATAGACCTATTCTTGAAACTTAGTGTGGAACCTTGGATTTATGGAGTTTGCAGGATATATAAACTGATTATTGTGACACATAATGGCGTAATCATCAGCAGAGATAGTCCTTAAGTTGATCTGTGGCTCTTATGGTTCTCCCATCTCTTCATCAGATCTTTCTTGCAATTCTGTTTCTGCCTCAGACTCAGACTCAAATTTTGACTCAGCTTGAGATGACCTCTCCTCGCTTTCAAAATCACTAGCTGCAGGCCCTTTGCCTCTATCATGAATATCCTTTTGGCGCACCTCTGGATTTCCTTGAGCAAGGGCTGTAGGAGGTTGAGATGAAGAGGATTGACCTCTTGGAGGACCAACGTACTTGCAAGTCATGATTCTTGTCCTCGACATCTTTAAACAGAGAAGATAGGTTACAAAGGGTGCAATCGATCAAACAAACCAAGTTTAATTTTGAATGGAATGATCTTGTTGTTACATAGGAAAATCGGTAATCTGCTTGATTCTTTGGCGCGGTAATCTAGGGATCCGGAAATACCGTCGTTATGCGGCGATCTGACCGCATCACGGTAGTTCCGTGCTCAAAGAGCGATAGTACCGCTTTCACAGACCGAGTTATAGGGCATGAAAATGATTGTAATTTTTTTTGTTTCTCATGGAGTGAATCCATGGGTTAGATGCACAAGCATCATGAGACATCTAATTTTCTATTTTGCCCAAAAAGAACCAATTAAATCATCCACATTCTAATCAAACCTAATTTGAGACCTAGGGTTCTAAACCAAGGTAAAAAGAGGATTGAAAATGATTTTACCTTGAGGATTGAGAGAGAAGCATCCTTAGATCGAAGGAGATCAACAAGAATCAACAAAAAAAACCGAAGAACTTTGAGGATTTTTGTGGGGTTTTTAGGGTTCTTTGGGAAGAGAGAGAGAGAGAGAGAGAAGTGAACAAGTGAAGATATGCGGTAGAACCGCTCGGGAGTAAAAGGTAAAGGGTAAAAACCGCAAGGCAGTTAATGCCCATTTTACCAACCGACGTGGTAGTTCCGCACTTTGAACGCCAGTAGTACCGCGGTCAAACCGCCGATAGTTCCGATTGTCCTAGAGCTTCAAGAACAAACTTTGGATTTTGAGAATTATGCAAATGATCCTTAGTTTTACAGTCAAATAAATATCATTTAGGATCATTATGTATTGAATAGACTAATGTCTAACTAAGAGCATAATTTTTATGAACATGGAGATCTTTAATAAAATATTTTGAAAATACCTTCTTAAAAGGCTTCAAATAACACCAAATGAAGCAAAGTGCATGAGGCATGAGTTCAAATCACATTTGAATAGTCTATGATATTTAATTTATTCCTCAATTTGCAAAAGCGACCTTCATTTAATAGTTTGGTGAAAATGTCCGCTAATTGGTCTTCGGTCCGGATGTGGCTAATTTCAATATCTCCCTTGCTTACATGATCTCTCAAAAAATGGTGGTGAATATCTATATGCTTGGTTCTTGAGTGTTGGACAGGATTATTGGCTATTTTCACCGCACTATTATTATCACACAAAAGAGGTATTTTATCAATTTTAATTCCATAATCCATCAAGGTTTGCCTCATCTATAGCAATTGAGCACAACTACTTCCCGCGAAAACATATTCGGCTTCAGCGGTGGATAAAGCTACGGAATTTTGTTTCTTAGATGATCATGATACTAAGGATCTTCCTAAGAATTGATAACTACCCGAGGTGCTTTTTCTATCCACTTCACAACCCGCATAATCGGAATCCGAATATCCAATTAAATTAAATTTAGCACCTTTGGAAAATCATAGGCCAATGATGGAGGAATGCTTTAAATATTTTAGTATTCTTTTTACGGCCATCAAATGGCACTCTTTTGGAGTTGCTTGAAAGCGTACACATATGCAAACACTAAACATAATATTGGGCCTAGATACGGCAAGATAAAGCAAACTAAAAATCATGGATCTATAAAACTTTAAATCTACCGATTTACCTCCCTCATTAAGATCGAGATGACCGTTGGTTGCCATGGGAGTCTTGATGGGTTTTGCATCTTCCACGCCAAACCTCTTGATCAAATCTTTTGCATACTTTGTTTGGCTCACAAATGCTCCATCTTTGAGTTGCTTTATTTGAAGTCCAAGGAAATAGCTTAATTCTTCGATCATGGACATTTCAAATTCCCTAGACATCATATCACTAAATTCTTTGCAAAAGTCTTTATTAGTAGACCCGAAAATAATATCATCAACATAAATTTGACAAACAAAGAAATTATCATCTAAAACGTTAGTAAATAAAGTTGAATCAATTTTCCCGATTTTGAATCCTTTTAATACTAGAAAATCTCTAAGGCGTTTATACCACGCTCTAGGAGCTTGTTTAAGACCATAGAGCACCTTGGAGAGTTTATAGACATGATTTGGATTCTTAAGATCTTCAAAACCGGGAGGTTGTTTAACAAAGACAAGTTCGGATATTTTTCTATTTAGGAAAGCACTTTTAACATCCATTTGAAATAATTTAATATCAAAACATGATGCAAAAGCAAGTAATATCCGAATTGACTCAAGTCTAGCTACAGGAGCAAAGGTTTCACCAAAATCCAAACCTTCGACTTGTGAGTATCCTTGATCAATCAATCTTGCTTTGTTTCTTACAACCATACCGTTTTCATCTTGCTTGTTCCTAAAGACCCATTTTGTATCAATGACGTTGTGTTCCTTGGGCCTATCCACCAATGTCCAAACTTCATTCTAGGTGAAGTTATTGAGTTCTTCATGCATTGCATTCACCCAATCTGGATCATCAAGTGCTTCTTCTACATGTTTTGGCTCAATAGAAGAGACAAAAGAGTAATGTTCATAAAAAGAAGCAATACGAAATCGAGTTTGAACACCCTTACTTACATCACCCAATATTTGATCTATTAGATGATCTTTTGCAATTGCATTATGAATTCTTGGTGGTAGGTTGGATGGTTGATCATCTTCCTTGTTCTAAGCATTTGCTTAGCTTGATCATTTGCTCCTTTAGCTCATTGTTTTCAACAAGCTTTGCATCATGAGACTCAACATTATCATGATTAGAGTTAATAGTAGAGCAACATGGCACGGAAAGTAGATCATTACATGAAGTAGATGCACTAGTTCTTGCAATCTCTACACTAGGCATTTCATCAAGAATATCACATGTAATTACTACACTAGTGCAAGACTTGCTTGAATTTTCTTAGATAAGCAAGTCATGAGCTTCTTTTAGCTCCTCATAAGAATCTTTTAGAGAGATATGCTCTCTCTTTAGGAATTTATATTTTGACATTTTTTTCCAAGATATTCATTCAAGTCTTCAAGCATATCCATTAATTCATCACATGATGGTTCATTATCATTAATGGATTTTACCTTATCTCCTTTTGTCATAAGGCAAGTAGGAGTGGAGAATAGCGATGGAGTCTCCTTGATGGCGATGCCGACAAGTCCCTTCTTCTTGGGGGACTCATCTTCATCGGAGTCGGAGTCGGTGGACTCTTCATCGGAGTCCTATTCTCCAATATGAGCTTCGTTTTTGCCATCCTTGTGAAGCTTCTTGAAAAGCTTCTTCTTGCTATCAAACTCCTTCTTCTTCAGTGAATTGCCCTTGTCATCCTTCTTTAAGGGACAATGAGAGGCAATGTGCCCCTTCTCTTCGTAAGAGGAGGGAGCAAAGCGAAGCTTCCTCTGGCGACGAGAACAAAAATAGTGGTAATGGCAGCGACTATCGTCACTGCAGCAAGCAAGGCAACCGGTGGCGTAGTAGTGGCAGTCGCGATGGCAAAGATGGCAGCTGTTCTGGAGGTGGTCGCAACAAGTCTAAAGTCAAGAGCTTTAACTATGGCACTCTCGGGCACTACGCTAAGGAGTGTCGAAAGCCCCGACGCGAGCGCAGGGAGGAGGCAAATATGGCGTGGGTACCTGACGAGCAGTCGGCGTTGCTCATGTATGATAGTTGTGACTTCATCCAGGTTGCAGCTGATGCACCGCAGTTGGTGTTTCTCAATGAGGAGAAGGTGATCCCCGCGGACACCGGCAACTGCGTGTGGTACCTCGACACAGGCACCAGCAACCACATGATCGGCTGCAAGTTGTTGCTCACGTCGCTCGATGAGACAGTGCAGGGAATGGTGAAATTTGGAGATGGTTCGGTAGTGGAGATTTGCGGTAAAGGCGTCGTGATGCTGCAGTGCAAAAACTAGGAGCACAGGATGCTCACCGAGGTGTATTATATACCTCAGCTCCGTAGCAACATTGTAAGCCTTGGTCAGCTCGATGAGAGTGGATGCAAGATCGTTATCGAGGATGGTGAGATGTGCATCTTCGACCGTGAGCGTTTGTTGCTGGCACGGGTACAACGGTCAAGGAACAGGCTATACAGATTGGCACTAAACCTAACCATGTCGTGTGCCTTCTAGAAAAAGTAAACGATTTGGTGTGGCTGCAGCATGCGTGTAATGGTTACCTCAACTTTCGCGCGCTGTGGGATATGGGCCTCAAGGAGATGGTTGAAGGAGTTCCACTCATTGAGCACGCGGAGCAGTTCTGCGATGGCTGCGCACTCGGCAAGCAACACCGTACTCCGTTCCCTCAAGCCACGTCATACCGTGTTGAACACGGGCTGGAGCTGGTGCATGGTGACCTTTGCGGCCGATCACTCTGGCTACACTGAGCGGTAATCGCTATTTCTTATTGATCGTAGATGATCACACCAGGTACATGTGGCTGGAGGTGCTCAAATCCAACGATGAGGCTTTCAAGTTCTTCAAGAAGATGAAGGCAGTGGCCGAGAACAAGCTTGACGTGAAGCTCAAGGCAAGGAGTTCAACTCCTTAGAGTTCGGCGATTACTGTGATGAGCTAGGGATTAAGCGGTACACCACTGCACCCTATTTGCCGCAATAGAACGGGGTCGTCGAACGACGAAATCAGACAGTCATGGAGATGGCACGTAGCCTGCTGAAAAGCAAGGGGGTGTCGGGTGAGTTCTGGGGTGAGGTAGTGAAAACCACTGTGCACATCCTCAACGGTGCATCGACGCAGAGCCTCGACAGCAAAACTCCGTATGAGACATGGTACAAGAGGAGGCCCAAGGTGCACTACTTCTGCACATTCAGATGTATGGTGCACGTGAAGAAGGTCGACCCCGGCGTGACGAAGTTCTTGGACAAATCAACGCCAATGGTGCTTCTCGGCTACGAAGAGGGGTCCAAGGCCTATCGCATCTATGACCCAAAGATGAAGAAGTTGTATGTTACACGAGACGCCGTGTTCGAGGAGGAGAAGAAGTGGGACTAGGAGGCGACTCGTGGCGATCCTGTTCCTGGCGGCATCGACACATTCACTGGGGAGTACACAACTAACCATGTGGCAGGTGGTGCGCTGGTGAATGACATCGCCTCGGTGCTGGCAATAGGAGCGAGCTTGGTGACACCACTGGCGGTGGAATCACGTGTGCTTTCGACGCCAGCTACAGCTGCACCAAGAGACATTGAGTGGGCTACACTGCTCACTAACGCGTCGCTCGACTTGGATGGTACATCATGGCGATATCGTACGATCTCAAACATCTACAACACGATGTCAATGTGTGACATCGAGTACAACGACCTCTATCTACTTGCTGCTGAGGAGCCCGCAAGCATTGCACAAGCGCTGAAGGAGGCGTGTTGGAAGCGTGCCATGGAGGACGAGATGAAATCTATCCATGGAAATGATACGTGGGAGCTCGCCAGCCTCCCTATAGGCCACAGAGCCATTTGGCCAAAATGGGTCTTCAAAGTCAAAAATGACCCTGAAGGTAACGTCGTGAAGCACAAAGCTCACCTTGCTGCTAAAGGATATGCTCGGCGACAGAGGGTGGACTTCGACGAGGTGTTCGCACCGGTGGCACAGATGGAGACCATGCGGCTGCTGATCGCTTTGGCAGCGCATGGAGGCTGGGAGGTTCACCATATGGACGTCAAATTGGTGTTCTTGAATGGTGAGCTTGCCGAGGAGGTGCACGTGCAGCAACCTCCCGTTTTTGTCGACGACAAGCATGAGCATATGGTGCTCAAGCTATGCAAGGCACTGTACGATCTGCGGCAGGCGCCATGGGCTTGGAATTCCAAGCTGGACAGCTCCTTGGTGTTGCTTGGTTTTGAGCGTAGTCCCATGGAGCACACAGTGTACAGAAGAGCGAAGGGCAGATCGTTTTTGCTAGTCAGAGTGTACGTCGATGACTTGATCATCACTGGTTCATGCAATGACGACATCACCGAGTTCAGGTCCCAGATGATGAATCTGTTCAACATGAGTGACCTCGGGCTCCTGAGTTACTACTTGGGAATTGAGGTGAAGTAGGCCACCAGCGAGATCACGTTGTGCCAAGGCATCTATGCGAGTAAGATACTCGAGCTTTCGGTCATGGTTGGGTGCAATCCATGCATTACTCCCATGGAGAATTGTTTGAAGCAGAGCAAGAAGGACGGTGGCGCTGCTGTTGATGCCACCGAGTATCGGAGTGTCATTGGAAGCCTGCGCTATCTGGTGAACACTTGGCCAGACATTGCTTACGCGGTGGGTATCACAAGTCAGTACATGGAAGCGCCTACCACTCAGCACATGGTGGTGGTCAAGCACATCCTATGGTATGTGAGCAGCACTGTCGGTTTTGGGTGCTGCTACAAGAAGCATGTTGAGTTGAAGCTTGAGCTGGTGGTTCACAGTGACAGTGACCTAGCAGGCGACGTGGACGACTGCAAGAGCACTACAGGAATAGTTTTCTTCTTTGGTGCGAGCCTGATCACATGGGCGTCGCAGAAACAGAAGATTATCGTGCTCTCGTCCTGTGAGGCGGAGTACATCGAGTAGTGATGGTGGCATGCCAGGGTGTGTGGCTGAGACGGTTGCTTGGAGATCTGACAGGGCAAGAACCGAGAAAGGTCAAGTTGCTGGTAGACAATAAATCAGCAATCGCGTTGTGCAAGAACCCGGTTCACCATGATCGCAGTAAACACACCGACACCCGTTTTCATTTTATTCGTGAATGTGTCGAGAAGGGCAAGGTGGATGTGGAGCATGTCAGCACTGATAGCCAGCTTGCTGATATCCCGACGAAGGTGCTCGGTCGCGTGATGTTCATCGAGATGCGACAGAAGCTAGACGTCAAGGAGGTGAAGTGAGGGCACAATGATTAGGGGGTGAAATGTTAGTTTAATCATTGTTTAGTTTCTTTTTTGTTTGCCATATCCAAGTCTGTTTCATAAGTGGTATCAGTCCGAGTAGTGCACGAAACCAAGTTGGATGTTCAGTCCGAGTAGTGGTCATGTATTCAACTGTTATAAGGCACAGATGAGTCTTAGTCTTGTAATCATCAGAGCAAGCAATAGAAGAGAAGAAAAAATAAAATGCTGCAGTGCAGCACCAAACACTACTACAAAACAGGCTATAGTGGACGCCTCATCACAGACGGTTCTGTTGTACTTATCCCGTCTGTGATATGTAACTATCACAGACGGTTTATAACTAAAACCGTCTGTGATAATTCACAGATAGTTCTTAATAAGAACCGTCTGTGATAATCGAGATATCACAGACGGTTCTTATTAAGAACCGTCTGTGATATGCTGGCATTATAAATATCAGGCCATCCCGATAGACCCCTGCCCCTAGCGCCTCCAGCCCTTCCTGTTTTAGCCGCTGCCCCTGCTACCTCCTCCCCTATTGCGCCACCTTAGAGAGGAGAAGGAATGGAGGAAGCTAAAGAGAGGAGGAAAGAAGGAGAAGGAGAGGAGGAAGAAAGGGAGGAGGATCTCATAGGATATTAATTTGGGTTATTCGTCGTGAGCTCCGAGGGTAACGATCTGTAACCCTTTTATATTTGCTCTAGGTTAATCGCTAATCAATTTTAGTATGTTTGGTCAATAGCAAGAGTGCTTGCTCTAATTTAACACTAATTTATTACGTGCGTAGCGTAAATGGACCGAAACTAGATGTACGGTGAGAACCGTGTGTGTGAAGAGTACATTAATGGCGTGCTTGCTTTTAGAAGAGCCGTCGAGAAGGGTATGTTGAAGAAGGGGATAAAATTTATGTACTATCCATGCATTGATTGCGGTAATATGAATATGCTTAACAACCTGGCGCAGATCGAAACACACTTGATTCGAGGGGGTTTCAAAAAAGGGTATACATGTTGGACAAGTCACGGTGAAGAGCGGATTATACAGGAAGTTAGTAATGATGACATCTCCGAGGAAGTCAACGATATGCCGGATGTGGACTATGCTTTTGATGAGGATAGGTCGCACGATGATAATCTGGATCAGATGCTACGCGATGCAAAAGGGAACTACAGTGAGAGAGAGTTTGGTAAATTCGATGGCGTAACGGAGGACTCGAAGAAACCTTTGTTCACTGGCTGCAAGCCGGAATACACAAGGTTGCCAACCGTGCTTGAACTGCTGAAATTGAAGGCAAGCAATGGTTGGTCCGATAAGAGTTTCACGACGTTGTTATGTCTCCTAACGAACATCCTTCTGGAGGAAAACGTGTTGCCCAGCACCACCTACCAAACCAAGAAGGTTCTTTGTCCATTGGGAATGGAAGTAGAAAGAATACATGCATGTCCGAACAATTGTATCCTTTACCGTAAAGAGTACATAGACATGCATGTATGTCCCGTGTGTAAAGCATCCCGATACAAGCGTAAGAATACTGCTAAGGTGAAGCAAGGACCTCCTGCTAAGATGTTGTGGTATCTACCTGTGATCCCACGTTTGAAGTGTTTATTTGCGAACCGAAAGGAGGCAAGATTATTGTGTTGGCACTCGGAGAAGCATAAGAAAGATGAAAAGCTAAGACACCCTGCTGATTATGCCCAGTGGAGAAACTTTGATCGGAGCTTCGAAGAGTTCGGTGCGAAACCGAGGAACATAAGGTTAGGGTTGAGTACAAATAGAATGAATCATTTCGATAACATGAGCAGCCGACATAGCACCTGGCCCGTGAATCTATGCATGTACAACATTCCTCCTTGGCTATGTATGAAGCGGAAGTACATTTTGATGTCACTACTTATCCAAGGGCCGAAGCAACCTAGGAACAATATTGATGTGTACCTAGCACCATTGCTAGAAGATCTTGTGACACTGTGGAACGAAGGGGTACAAGTATGGGATGCGTACAAATGAGAGAACTTCACTTTACACGTCATTTTGTTCTGCACCATCAATGATTTTCTTGCCCTTGGTAACCTGTCGGGGTTCAGTACAAAAGGAGCCAAAGTCTGTCCGCGCTGCTTAGATGGTACAGAGAGTGTATGGCTGAATAATTCACGCAAAACTGTGTATATACATCACCGTAGGTTCCTTCCCAGGATTCACCCATATCGCAAGATAAAGAAACAATTCGACGGAAATAAGGAGGACGGTTCAGCTCTAAGGGCTTTTAGAGGGAAAGAGGTCTATGATATGGTTAAGAATATTGATGTTGTGCTTGGGAAGGGACGTAAATTAAGGACCCGTCAGAAGAACATCTGGAAGAAGCGGTTAATTTTTGGGACTTGCCTTATTGGGAGCACTTAGAAGTTCGCCACTGCATCAACGTCATGCACGTGGAGAAGAATGTATGTGATAGCTTGATTGGTCTCTTACTAAACATTAGTGGCAAAACAAAGGATGTTATTAATGTACGGCGTGACTTGGTTGATATGAACATAAGGACCGAGTTAGCACCGAAAGAGACCGATAAAGAACGAACATACCTTCCCCCAGCTTGCTACACTCTGTCCAAGGCCAAGAGAAATGAATTGTGCCAGAGCTTGCATGGTGTGAAAGTTTCGTCCGGTTACTTTGTCAGTATTAAGAAACTTGTTTCCATGGAAGATTTGAAATTAATTGGTATGAAGTCTCATGATTGTCATGTGCTGATGACACAAATGCTTCCTGTTACAATTAGGAGTATCTTGCCGAACAAGGTCTGAGTGGCAATCTTTCGGCTGTCTTATTTCTTTAACTCAATTGCTCAAAAGGTCATCGATCCCAAAGGACTAGACACTTTGCAGGCCAAGGTGATGATGACTCTATGTCATCTTGAGATGTATTTCCCTCTATCATTTTTCGATATCATGGTCCATCTCATTGTTCACCTTGTGAAAGAGATAAAGATATATGGCCCTGTGTTCCTACGTCATATGTACCCGTTCGAGAGGTACATGGGAGTTCTCAAGTCCTATGTACAAAATCGATCTTGACTGGAGGGCAGCATCATCGAAGGTTATGCAACCGAAGTGGTCATTGAGTTCTGCGTCGACTACATGGCTCAGGTGGAACCAATAGGTGTGCCTCTATCTCGTTATGAGGGGAGACTGGAAGGTATCGGGACCATCAGAAGGAAAGCAATCACTCCCGATCTAGATACTTACACGCAAGCCCATTTCACGGTCTTGCAACACATGACCCAAGTGTCCCCGTACATCGACGAGCACAAAGACATGGTACGCCAATAGAATCCAGACCGGTCGGAGGTTTGGATCACGAGAGAGCACAATCGTCGGTTCAACGAATGGTTAAACGTGTGATTCACTGGGAGGTCATCAAATGATGATATACTGCTATGGTTGGTAAAAGGGCCAAAATTTACAATTATGACATGGCAAGTATATGACATAAATGGGTACACATTTTGTACGACAGCTCAGGATGGGAAGAGCATAGTCCAGAACAGCGGTATCTGCATAGATGCGTTTCACAAGCAGTTCAATACTGTAGGGGTACGGGTAGGCTACGCTAGCTAACAATTCAAAATTTTACTACATAAACTAGAAAGTCATGCAAGTAGACTAGACGTGCAGAGCAGCGAAAAAAGAGTTGGAGCAGCCTGGTCCAACATAGAGCGCGTCGATATAGTGGTCGTAGTCGATCGTCCAGCGTCAAGCAAGTCGATGCAGTGGTCATAGTCGATCGTCTCCTCCAGCAACCTCTGCAGTTCCTTATGAAGATCGCAGATCTTCCTCAAGTGCAACAGCAACCGTAGTAGCGCCTCTACGGTATCCACACGTCCAGGAAAGGAACAACCGTACGCCGGTGTGCTAGCACCAAGTCACACGGCAGAGCTCTCAGGAAGATGGCGGCTAGGGTTTTGGTGGAGCAACTCTCATGTTGCCACAGCCTCAAGCATCTCCTTATATAGTGCTCGTGACAGATCCTATCCGAACACATTTGACGAATCGTATCCGTACTGGTTTGTTCCAACCCGTTAAGTGTGTGACTCGTTAGATTTATGCGTAATCGGTTGTGACTCAAAACCCTTTTCGACCACGAGTCGTTAGCGGTTTCTAGCAGAACATAGCGATTCCCGAATACACACAAATTATATCGGACGATGCAATATGATCTACGACCAGGTCCTCATCACTTATGACTAGGTCCTATCTCTATACGACCAGTTCGTAACTCCTTACAACCAGGTTACGACCACTCTGTAATTACGTTCGACCAGTCTACGACCAGCTCGTATCTCCATACGACCAGTCCGTAACTGATCGAATTAAGTGACCTACTCATGTATTCTCCCTTAGCCTCACGATATCTGGTTGAACTCTAGGTGAGATGTTGTGTCATCCATGGACTGTTCAATACTTTCTCGATCGAGTGTCAGATAACTTCACGTGGTCGAACACTTCGACCACTAGTGGTATGTCCATGCACTTTCTTTATCCGACCATAACGAGGGGCCCAGAGACATCTCTCCTGTTATGTTAGGAGGGGCAAATCCCATATCCGACCAGTCATATTCCTCTACATGTTTCATAGCATACCCAAAAGCTACCTTTATAACTACCCAGTTACGAGCAGCGTTTAGCAACCCCTAAGAGTGCTATTACATATGTAGGAAACCATGCTGATCTCAGGTCTAAGGATTATGCATCATCATTGCTTGAGACCAACTAACAACATATAGAATCATAACAATCTCAATAGTGTCTCAAGATGGGTCTTATCCAACACCATGTTCTCTAACATGTGTCCATATTATTGGTTTGATATCTTCATATCCATGACCTGTGAACCATAGTCATCAACCAATACATATGCTAGTCTATTCATATGTGTCCTCATATGTTTCCGACCAGGGAACGTTTAAGAATAATCATCGCAGAAATATAGAGTTTCACAATCAAGTCACATACTTGATAATAAATATTAACAATATTATTCTAGGAACAAGATAACATATTATCCAATGTTATGAACATAATGAAATGTAATCATCTCTATGATTGCCTCTAGGGCATATTTCCAACAAATACCACCGGGGCATGTGGGTTGAACTCCTACTATGGGTTCGTAGAGGAGATTTGGGAGCTCGACTATGTACTTTTCAAGATCCCCCTGTTTCGATGCCATTGAGTTAAACTTCCACAGGGTATGAAGGTCGACAAGTACAGCGTCACTGCTATGGACCTCAAACATGTTGGATACAAGGACGAACCATTCGTACTCGCTAAGCAAGTTGTTCAAATTTTTTATGTAACAGACCCGGCAAATAAGAACCGCCACGTAGTTCTTCATGGAAAAAGAAGAATTGTTGAAGTTGAGAATGTCGTGGACGAGGAAAAGTACAATCAATTTGACGAGTTGCCTCCTTTCGGAGATGACATCAGACTCGAGGAAGAACCCAGTGAGGAAGCTAGCTATATGCGCGTCAATCATCATGAAGGGCTATATTTTAATTAAGAATCTATTCTATTGTAATTTATTCCATAACATGAGACATGTCAATGTAGACTTGTCATGTGTTATGGACTTGTAATCTCTTATTTTGATGTCAACGTGGAATTGTCATGTGTTAATGTGTTACGAACTTGTCATCTCTGATATTGATGTCAATGTGGACTTCATTGTAATGTGGAGTATCAAAATTGGTATCACTTGATTTGGAGTTGAGTTGAATTAGATATGAATTTTTGAAGTCAAATGAATTGTTAGTGGATAAATTAATTTTCAGTCAAATTATTTGGAGTTGTGTTATGGACTTGTCACCAGGTTCATGTGGATAAATAGAATGATAGTAGCATATCAACCGTCTGTGATATGGACCATATCACAGACGGTTCCATAATAGAACCGTCTGTGATTCCTTATCACAGACGGTTCCATAATAGAACCGTCTGTGATATGCCTTTATTAGGAGACCGCTAGGGCTCGCCCGTTAACCTCCCCAGCGCCCTTAGCCCCTTTCTCTCGCTCGTTCGCCTCCCCACCCTCGTGCCGCCGACTCCAGCGCCTCCTCCAGTCCTCACGCTGCTGGCTCTAGCGCCTCCTCTAGTCCTCGCGCCGCCGTCTCTAGTGCCTCCTCCGGTCCTCCCTCACGCTGCCGACTCCAGCGCCTCCTCCAGTCCTTGCGCCGCCGGCTCCAGTGCCTCCTCTGGTCCTCCCTCCCGGTGAGTGGTCAGTGGATTGGTGAATTAGTACTATTGCTGTGTAGCAATAGAACCCGTGTTCATTGGGGGTTTATAGCTTGTAGTGGATTTCTATGTACTACTGTATTAAGCAAATATGAATCTGTGAAGCGCTACTAAAACTGATAGAGCAGTACACTAAGTCACTAACAAACTTGCGCATTCTTAGGTGTAGTTGATTGAAAATAGTTACTTGGCACCTTTAATTAAGCACTAAGTCACTAATAAACTTGCATTATGTCATGTACAGATGCACAATTCAAGCTTCTAGTCTAATATCGAGTATCGTATTTTATATTGTTGTTGCTCTATTGCGGTGAGCCTTTATTAGTCCTCAATTGTTTGTGATGTGTGTTTGTGCATGTGCGTCCAGTAGAGGGCAGAAGTAATGAAAAAGAAGCTATAATGTTATTTTCTATTTTAAGGTCTTTAAATGCCTATGAGTTTATTGGATTAACATTTTATCTTAGACATGTTTGAGGTTAGTGATCCTCCACATGTGCGATGCCTATCGATTCCATATTCAAATTATCTCCCATGTAGGAAAGCTAGCGCTAATTAGTATAATGTTGCTCAAGCTGCTAGATATTTTTGTTTTTATGAAGGCTTGAAGGGTAAATGGGTTGGTTTCTAGATGTCATGGCAATATGGTTATGCTGATCCATTTGGTTGGCTGGTGATTTTGTTATTCTTTGTAGATTTAGTTTTCATATCTGGGGTGATCTGTATTGACTGGCAATTGTTTCTCTTCATGTATATACCGTGCTTATGAAAAGTAGATCTGAATGTTCATGTAAATTAATGGTCCAAATATATATTTTTTAAGATCAATATATGCAACTGTAGAAGCATTTATTGATGCAAGACATACTTAATTGTTTCCTTAGCGCAGTTTGTTGGATGGGTCCAAATAACATAGTTATTCCAAGATTTGCATTTTAATGTGCGGCCTCCTGAGATATAGAGCTCATGTTTGTTAAGAGGTCCATGGCAAAAGTTATGGCCACTAGAATATTTCGATACTAAGCGCATAGGGTTGATTTACAAATTGAATTACTGCTGTGCGTATGCCAATTATTGGTATTATATGTAGGTTATTTTACTACCCTTATGGAATTTTTATGACGTATCCGTATTATGTGCAAATTCTTCAATATTAATGGTATTTGTGCCTCAGTCATGTGCTTCATGCATAATTTTTGTTATTAAAACCTAATCATACTCCTTATGTATATTTTTGGTAAAGTGTACAGTTAGTGTTTTTATCTATTCTCTTGATTGGATATCAACTTGCAATCCATGAAATTTTAGTTCATTGCGTATGTAACTTATATAGATAGCAAGTAAACGAGATGGCAGAGGCACCGTCTTCGCCGCCGTCATCGACGTCGCCGAATACGTCTGGATCTCCGAGCAAAGTGGTACGTAAGTGAGATGGCAGAGAAATATCGAAATTGCCTACGAACCGAATGATTATCACGGAGATCAGTGACGTTGGGATCCCTCTGAGTCCTAAGAAAGCAGCGGCGAGATTTCGGACCATCTGCGGGATACTTGGAAGGGAACGGATCCCCATCACCACACCAAGCTGGAAGTCTCTAACGGATGTAGAGAGAGGCCAGCTATGGACTGAAATTTTAGGCTCATTCACTATCCCAGAAGCAGACCAGGCACGCGTGCAACGGCAGGCGTTGCTCGTGATGGGACACACGTGGAGGACCTTCAAGAGCATGCTTGTCATGAAGTACGTGAACACGGGTTAGACGCCCTTCGCGAAGTATCAATTCTTGTCGCGGGATATATGGGACGACTTTGTGCAGATGAAGACGATGGCCCAATTTTAGGAGCAAAGTGCGACGCACAAAGCTCTCCAGGCACAAAACACTTACCCCCACAAACTCGGCACCGCTGGGTACGCAGGTAAAACCATGGAATGGGCGGCGGAGGACTAGAATGCAACCCAGCCATTTGCTGATATCGAAGACGAGCGCACCTGAACCTGGTTAAGAGCGAGGGCATCAGCCACGCCTCTGGGCGGCATCTCTTTCACAAACTCGGTAGATGAGGCAGTGTCCCAACGTCTAGTAAATATGTCAAACTATGTAGTTGTCAATAAGTCCATAATTTCATAGTGCCTATAATAGCATCATGACCTCTTGCGGCAAGAATTGACTTCCGCATGTTCCCAAGGCTCCTTCGAAGCAGACAAGGAGAATGATCTACTATCTACGGCCCTGGGAAACAAGGAGCACCTGGGTCGCACGCGAAGCGTTGGGGTTTACGTACTTTAGAGGGATGGATTCCGACACGACTCCCACACATATAGGAGTAGGAAGAGATCCAAGGCCGAGCACGACGCCGTGTTGGAACAGGTTCTTACTGCAAAATTTCAAGGACAGATAACAAGATTGCAGGATCAAATGAATTAACTCCTCAACCAGTTGCAAGTCGGCCCCGTTATTTTGGGATCCAGTCCTCCTCAACATCAGAGTAGCGTCGCGTCCATGCCAAATTCTGAACATGACGACGTCCAATTACCTATCGACGACATCAAGGTAATATACATCTCTGGAATGCTCCAAAAATAGACCTATAGGACGTCTTAGCTAATTGTGTATCGTTTTGTAGGAGCCGGCACTCTGCAAGCTCCAAGTGAGGATGGTTGTGTCCATTTCTATTAAGATTGGACGGGGGATGGTGTATCCATACCAGGAAGGGACAGTGCAGCACGGTGCCCAGCTGGCGCAGGGTTACGCTAGGTCCAGGTGGATATGGTACATGACAATTTCATAGCTGTCCCACTGGAGATTCACCTGAACGAAGACAACAGAACACTAGGGGATGCATGTACACTTTTATCCAGTGGCCCAAGAAGGATATCGCCCTGGACCCTGTAGTGCCGCGATCTCGACACAACCATGCCTCTCCAACAGGTCCCTCGATGACTCCACCTCAGCCTTCACTTTAGAAGGCCACCTCATCGGTTCCTGTGGAGAAGACGCCGAAGGAACAAGAAAAGCGTGACGTCGTATCGGTTCCCGAGTCGTCTCACAGGAAGACGTGTAATGGGCCAGTCGTTAAGGCCAAATCGAAATCGAAGAATATTAATGCGCCTCCCAAGCCCCGGAAATACTCCCTCGGAAGTCCGCTGGCCTCCGACACAGTATTAGCCCACGCTGGAATAGGTTGTCAGGCTTTGCATGTCTGGTACATGCGGAACACCAAAGAGAAGGGGTGCGATACTAGAATCACCGTCAGATGCACGAATGAGCATTCCTTCCACGAGCTAGGCCACTTCATTGTGGGCTTCAATAACTTATTCGACATATTCAACCTTGATGCCCTCGACGTCTCGCTTCTACGATGTTGTACACTGTAAGTATGTACAATCAAGTTCTACATTCATGTAATACCGATAAATATCACAACCCATTGCTTATGTATTGATACATGATAAAAATGCCCAAAAATGGCAAGAACCGGTGGGTTTCCTCGACCCACATGTGGTCTCTGAGAAAGCCATCAACGATGACACATCCTACATCATGAAATACATAACGACGGAATTACTTGCTCAGGACGACAAGGACTACATACTTGTGCCCTACAACTAGAAGTAAGTGCTTCACTACTTTCTATACAATTTTATTTGTACTTTATACGCAGCACGAACTTAGGTTTATTGACTATAACGACATACATGAGTAGGTACCACTGGATCCTTTTAGTCATTATACCAAAGAGGAACAAGATAATACACCTTGATTCCCTACCCAACAAAACCCATGACTTCACCTTTTTTAAAGGAATACTTGACAGGTATATGCTCATTTCCTCCATACATAACTCTATTATAGTCTTTTTTTGTTTAAATGGCCGAGAATAACTTTTTGAAATCATGTAGGTCGTTCATCGCCTATGTTGCCAAGGGAGGGGCATACAAGGGATCGAGCGTGACACTGCAACACAGGACGCGATTCTCGTACGCGCTACAACACAATAATCCTAAATCATAGTTCGTAATAATGCGTCTCGAACTGACTATACCTATATATGTAATTCTATTTTTGCAATGTTGCCAGCAAAAACAAGATCACTTATGTGCATTCTACGTTTGCCTCATATACAGCAAATCATGAGTGCTAAGATGAAGGATCCCGAGGTTTGTCAATCTCGCAATAATTATTTCCTAATTATAAATTTAAATATATATGCTTACTACTTTACTCCTGCTAGCAACAGGGCTTGAGCATAGATTTAGATGCACTTGTTGTGAAAGAGATCTCGAAGGTTCGAGGGAAGCTCTGCGGTTTCATCAAGACGGAGATCATTAACGCCGACAGAGAGTTTCACTCCGTCGACACCTCTGAACCACCTTCAAACAATTGATTCAATTGTAATTCACTTTTAGTAATTGTAATTCAATTGTAACTCTAACGACAATACTTGAACAAATTCTTTTGTAATTGATGTTGAGTTGTAAATGATCACTTTGAGTGTCAATAATTTATTCATCTATGATATATCTGTTTTCTGTCTACTTGTTTTGCTTATTTTTAGAGGGCATGGCTAGCAATTCCTAAGGCTGGCCAAAAATCAGAAAAATATAGCTATGGATAAAGCACTATCACAGACGGTTTCCACTACAAACCGTATATGATGCGTAGGATAACACAGACGGTTCTATTTACAAACCATCTGTAAGGTCTAGTATCGCAGACGGTTTCCACTATAAACCGTCTGTGATACGTAGGATAACGCAGACGGTTCTATTTACAAACAAGTGGAAACCGTCTATGATACTAGACCTTCGTAGACGGTTTTTGGTTGAAACCGTCTGTGATACTAGCCATTCATAGACAGTTTCAATTAAAAATCATCTGTGTTGTGGTTTATTACAGACAGTTACAGCCTATTATCACATACACATAAATTCAGACTATTTAAAAACTGTTTGTAATGACGGTTTTGAATTATCTATGATGACTCTGCCTATACTATTGAAATTCGCTTCTGTGTTTCTTGTGTTCGTGAGGCTTTCAGCGTCTGCGTGCGTATACATCTCCAGGTTCCGCTGAGTCTTCCTTGGACCGGCTGGCAGAAACTTCATAAGGTCCAAGATGCAATTAATTCTGGTTTAAAAAAAAGGAAAAAGAAGACCAATAACACCCGGTGCAACTCCAGCAGGCACAGCAGCCGAGTTCTTCCCCATTCCCACCGCCCATATAAAGCGCGCGCGCCGCGACGGCAGGGACTCCACGGCGCCAATTCCACGTATCGTCTCTCGTCATCTCTCTCGTCTCTCCACTCTCTTTAGTTCGCCGTGACTAGCACGGCACAAGCAACGCAACCCCCGCCGCAAGAACTGCAAAGCAAGCAGCCGGATTCGCTTGCCCGTGCGGGCGCTGAAGTAAGCAAGAGGATAGGATCGAGGTGAAAAGCCGGAGGAGCAAGGCCGCGTTCTCATTCTGCCCTGCCCTCCTCCTTGCCCTCCTCTTCACCTCTGCCCCCGTCTTCTCCGCCGGTTTCTTGGTTTCTTGGGTTCTTCTATCAAGAAGAAATTTCGGGCTTAATTTCGAGGTGCGTCCTTCTGAACTCCTTCCCCCCTTCTCTACCTCATTCTCAAGAAATTACTGGGGTTTTAGTCTTTCAAGAGAGAGAGAGAGAGAGAGAAATTATTGGAGGTTTGGGCGCTCCTTTTGTTTTCTTTGATAAAATCTTGTCTCAGGTCGGTTTGATTTGATGGTTTTCGGCATTTCTGTTTGTTCCTCTCGAATTTCGTACTGTCGAGTTAATATGAAAATATATTGTTCTTCTAAGCTACGTTTTAAGATAGATTGTTCTGTTCTAAGAAAAAAAAAACGTTACCTGCAGGCTGCAGCATCTTTGTCGGAGTAGCTTTGTCAATACTTGTACCATCAACGTCGGAAAACGTCGTATGCAAGTATCTGTTGCATCCGGCAGTTTTAGTTGGCACGTCGTGGTTGCGAATTAGGAAGGTGTTATTGTCAGTGTTGTCGACTTCATTGCTGTGGATGATGAGTAACATGCAATCTCGCTTACTTGTCTCTAGTTATAAAAGGGATTTGATTTGATCGATCTGAGCCATACTTGCTTGAGCAAAGCGAGGTTGGGCCAGACAGGTTGTTAGAATTTAGAACCAGGGTAGGTGCAGAGCTGCATGTGCTAATATCTTATTTGGCCATCTGGGCATTGTTTGTTTCCCCTTCCATTAAAAATTGATGCAAAGAAAGCTACATGTTTTCAGATCTAACAACCGGCATCCTGATTCATCAACAATGATGGTAGTCATGATCATTAGGTGTTACACGGTTCTAAGCATTGGTCGCATACTTTTCTTGGTTAGGATCCGAAGCTTTGGAAACTGTGCTGTTGGGGACATGACAAGTTGCTGCTAATTCTGTCGAAGGCATGGCAAAGTTTGGAGGCGTCCTCTTTGCAGTTATCCTGCTTGTGCTGCTCCCCTGCTTGGATGTTGCAGTTGGGCAAAGTACTGACCCTTCGGAAGGTAATCCCTGGTTGGCATGTGCTACTTGACAATTTGCCTTTTCTTAAGATTTTTAGCTAGACAGTTGGAGTTAACTCTCCTCAACAAAGCAGTGACCACCACTCCTAGTGGGAATTTTTTAAGTTGCAACTTGTAGGGACGGTTTGGGATGGCTTTGGCTTTTCGCTCGGAAAAGCCGAAAGCCGTCCCAAACGACCGGCTTTCTCTGGTTGCTTTTTCCGAAGCCAGAAGCCGTTTACAACGTGCGAAAGATGCCCGGGGTAACTTCCCATGGCTTCGGCGGGTTTGCCTTTCGAGATTGCACCTAGAGTTGGGGCTAGACCGGTTCAAACACCAGATGGGGCCGAGCCTAGAAAAGCCCGACCTTAAACGGGTAGGCCTGAACTCGGCCTGCCCGGCCCTGAATTGTTTTTCCCCCAATAAAATAGTTTTTTTGGAATAAAATAAATATTTAATTCATTTTGAGAATAAAAAATAGTTTTTTTTAATTTTTATTGCTTTCATCGGGCTTTTTCGGGCCAAAAAACAAGATTCGAGCCCAGAAAATTCGGGTCAGGCTGGGCCGTCCATGAACAGGTCTAAGTTGGGGCTTATTTACCCACCATTGTCACTCAACAAAACTGGTCACCCCACCCCTCTCGAACCCTAACCCTAGCCGTGTTTCCCTCCGCCCATCCAGTCCTCCTCCTCCTCCTCGCCTTCCCCACCCCAGCCTCCTCCTCCCGCCACCGCCGCCTCCCTCCTCCTCCTCCGCCTGGCGCCTCCTCCTCCCCCCACGCCACCCTCCTCCTCCTCCTCCCCACCCACCGCCCTCCTCCCGACGCCACCTCCTCCTACCTCCCACGTTGTCCCTCCTCATGTCGCCTCGGTCTTCGCCGCTACTATCCTTCGCCCGCCTGCATCAACGCCGTCCTACTCCCGACGCCACCGCCGCCGTCATTCTCTCGATGGATGCACCATCTTCATTTTCTTTTCTTTTTATTTTTTTAATTGGTCATTTTCCATTTTTCTGATTTAGATGAATTATTTATGTAATCATTGAATTGATTACTTGTGTAATCATGGAATTAGATCAATTGTCGTTAATTGCCGTCAATTGTGTTAATTGTCATTAAGATTTACGTTGTGCAAATTGTCATTAATTGCCGTCAATTGTTATTAAGATTTACTTATGTGTGAATTGTCGTCAATTGTGTTAATTGGCATTAAGATTTACTTATGTCCGAATTGTCATTAATTGTTAGTAGTTGTCGTAAAGTGCCGTCAATTGTCGTTAAACGGCATCAAACAAGCCATCATTTGCCTAAGGGGCGTTTCAGATATTTCCCAACTCAGAAGCTCCAGCCAGACTGTAAAACACCAAACGACTTCAGCTCAGCTGTTCAGCCTTTCAGCCTAGTCGGAAGTTGCTTTTTAGAAAAGCTGCAACTATGGCAAACACCACCTAAACCCCCCCCCCCCCAAACAATGGGGTACTGTGCCAACTGCTAGCCCATGATTCCATATTAATCATATTATCCGATATGTGTTTCTTGATGAAGATTTTTTATATTGGGAATTTCTTCTTAGCTCTGAAATCTCTGATGGATGTAAAGGAAATAATGCTTCCATATCACTCACTAGCTCTTCTATATACGCGAGCATCGTTGAAGGCTTGTCTTAAATGGTTCCATTAAGTGTCTGCTTCTTCATAATACTGTCATCAATCATTGAGCAAACACTTTAAGTCGTGCCAATGATTAGTCGAAGAAGTAATACTTGTGGATGAACTAGAACGGGTCAAACACTTTTGTATAATTGAAGAAGTTGGCCATTGTCTGTTTGCACCACGGGTAGGCTACGCTAGCACAAATTTAAAAATTCTACCGTGTAAACAAAGAACCTCCGCTAGTAATAGATCACGGGATTACCACTAGACGCGCAAACTTGTAGCAAAAGTAGAGTCGATGTAGCGTGTTAGTACGGTGGTAGTCGTACTAGCCGCATGTCTCCTCCTCTAGCTCCTTGTGATCGTTATGAGTTGCAGATCGTCCTAGTGCTAACGCTTCGCATCAACACCTCCAAGGTATCCACACGTACGGGGCAGGGACACCACACGCTGGAGTGCTAGCGTCGGCTGCGTGGTATTGGATGAGGAAGGTGTAGCTGCTAGGGTTTCGGGAATTCCGAATTCACTCATAACCCTATGCTGCCGCGAATTCCGAATTCACTCATAACCCTATGCTGCCGCCCCTCTGTATATAGGCATCCATGTTGGGTCTTGAACTTTGAGGCCCATTAGGAACTCGTGGCCCACAAGAATTCAGATCACCATCCAAATTAAATCATAGCCCTTTAATAGTGCGACCCTATAGGTTCACATACACTTGGACGTGACCCGAGTACTCCTACTCATCCACTAATCGGTAGCGGCCCCTAGCAAGACATGCCGACTCCCAAGTATACGTAAAGATCATATTAGACGAACCTCAACAAAACTTATATACATTTCCTTTGCTTCACGATATCGGTCAAGCTCAAAGCGAGTACGTGCCATCCTTGTTGGTTAGCTTGACCACTCTTTCTTGATCATGTGACTCAAATTCCTCGACTACGATTAACTCTTTAATCGCGAGTAGCATGGTCATGCATTTCTAGAATCCAATCACTCGAGAGGCCTGGAGATATCTCCCCCGTTGCATAGAGGGGTAAATCTTATCTTGATCGGCCATGTCTCGTTGCATGCATCATGACAAAACCCGAAAGCTGCCTTTATAACTACCCAGTTACGGAGTAGCGTTTGGCAACCCCTAAGTGAGCCATTATGCATCTTGAGTATGTGCGACAACCCCAAGTCTAAGGGCATATCATACGCATTGTAAATGAGACCAACTAATGACATGTAAGAAAACAACGTTCTCGCAGTGTCTCATGGTGGGTTGTTCCAACCCCATGTTCGCTAACATGTGTCCATATTATTAGTTTGATATCTCCATATCTATGACCCGTGAAATATGGTCATCAACCAATACATATGCTAGTCTATTTATATGTGTCCTCATATGTTTCCGACTAGAGAACATTTAAGAATAATCATTGCAGAAATATAAAGTTTCACAATCAAGTCACATACTTGATAATAAATATTAACGATATTATTCTTGGAACAAGATAACATATTATCCAATAAATTATGGACATAATGAAATATAATCATCTCTATGATTGCCTCTAGGACATATCTCCAACAGTCTCTCACTTGTACTAGAGTTAATCATTTAAGTATCTAATAACGATAGCTCTTATGTGTGCCTCATGCTTTGGCTATGTGAAAGGCTTTGTCAATGGATCAGCAATATTTAAATCCGTATGAACTTTGCATATTTTTACATCTCCTGTATCCACAAAATCACGAATAAGATGGTAGCACATGAGTATATGCTTGGACTTCTATGGGATCTAGACTCCTTAACCTGTGCAATGGCTCCATCACAATAGAGATCCATTGGGGTTGAGGCACTCGGAACCATTCCCAACTCAGCAATGAAATTAATTATCCAAACACCTTCCTTCGCAGCTTCAGAAGCCACAATGTACTTGGCCTCTGTCATAGAATCAATAACCGTCTCTTGCTTGAAACTTTTCCGGCTCATTGCTCCTCCATTCAAAATGAATACAAAACCAGATTGCAAACGATAATCATCTTTGTCGGTTTCGAAGCTTGCATTGGTGTAACCATTTACAACGAGTTTTTCATCACCGCCATAAACTAGGAACACATCTTTAGTTCTTCTCAAGTACTTAAGAATATTTTTCACAGCTATCCAATGTCCTTCACCGGGATCAGTTTGGTATCTGCTTGTAACACTTAGCGCATATAATACATTTGGTCAAGTACATATCATGACGTACATGATAAATCCAATAGCTGAAGCATATGGAATACCATTCATACGGTTTCGCTCATCAGTTGTCGAAGGACACTAACTCTTGCTAAGACTTATGCCATGTGACGTAGGCAAGAACCCCTTCTTGGCATCATGCATGTTGAACCGTTTCAACACCTTGTCAATATAAGTACTTTGGCTTAATCCAATTAGCCTTCTCGATCTATCTCTATAGATCTTTATCCCTAAGATATATGCTGTCTCTCCTAGGTCCTTCATAGAAAAACTATTTTTCAATGAGGCCTTAACGGATTCCATCATAGGAATATCATTCCCAATCAATAATATGTCATCCACATATAAGATTAGGATTACAAGTGCGCTCCCACTAACCTTCATGTAAACACAAGGTTCTTCTTTGTTCTTGACGAAACCAAACCTTTTGACGTCCTCATCAAAACGTATATTCCAACTCCGAGATGCTTGCTTCGACCCATAAATGGATTTCTGAAGTTTGCACACTTTACTAGCATTCTTTGGATCGACAAAACCCTCAAGCTGTGTCATGTACACATCCTCACTTAGGTTTTCATTAAGGAAAGCCGTTTTGACATCCATTTGCTATATCTCATAATCGAAATATGCAACAATAGCTAGAATGATTCGTACAGATTTAAGCATCACTACCAGTGAGAAAGTCTCATCGTAGTCAACTCTTTGAACTTGTCAAAACCCTTTTGCGACTAGTCGAGCTTTATGAATGTGAACATTTTCATCCATATCAATCCTTTTCTTATAGACCCATTTGCACTCAATGGTTTTAACACCATCAGGCAGATCGACTAGGTTCCAAACCTGATTGTCTCTCATGGAGTCTATCTCAGATTTCATGGCTCCAAGCCATTTCTCAGAGTCTGGGCCCATCATTGCTTCCTTATAAGTCACAGGCTCATCGCTGCTCAACAACAATATATCACGCGAATACCGAGCAGGTACTTTGCATGTCCTGTCTAACCTTCGTAGATTTGGTGCTTCCTCGACCAGGGTATCTCCGATTGCGGGTTCCCCAACCACATTTTCCCTTACTAGGGCGTCTACGACCAGGTCCTCCCCAAGTGGAGTTTCTCGAACCTCTTCGAGTTGCACGCTTCTCCCACTCACCCTTCTCGAGAGAAACTCTTTCTCTAGAAAGACACCGTTTCGAGTGACAAAAACTTTGTCCTCTTCTCGGTTGTAAAAATAATATCCTTTGGTTTCTCTAGGATATCATATAAAGAAGCATTTATCTGATTTGGGTGTGAGTTTATCAGACATTAAACGTTTAACATAGACATCACATCCCCAAATCTTTAGAAAAGACAAACTAAGACTCTTCCCAGTCCACATCTCATATGGTGTCTTATCCACTGATTTAGATGGTACCCTATTTAAAGTGAAGCGATAGTTTCTAGAGCGTAACCCCAAAAAGACAATGGCATATCTGATTAGCTCATCATCGACCGAACCATGTCCACCAAGGTCCGATTACGCCACTCGAACACCTCGTTCCACTGTGGAGTGCTCGGTGGTGTAAGTTGTGGGACAATTCCACATTGCTTCAAATGATCACCAAATTCATGGCTCAAATATTCACCTCCACGATCAGATCGTAAAAACTTGATTGTCTTGTCAAGTTGATTATGTACCTCACTCTAAAATTCCTTGAACTTTTCAAAGGTTTCCGACTTGTGCCTCATTAAGTAGATATATCCATATCTACTAAAGTCATCGGTGAAAGTAATGAAGTACTGAAAACCACCTCTAGCTGTCGTACTCATTGGCCCATACACATCTGTATGTACGAGTGCCAGTAAGTCAAATACCCTCTCAATTCGTTCAGTGAAAGGCGCCTTTGTCATCTTTCCAAATAGACAAGATTTGCACGTTTCAAATGATTCCAAATCAAATGAGTTTAGAAGTCTATCATCATGGAGATTCTTCGTACGTTTCTCACTTATGTGACCCAAATGACAATGCCAAATAAAAGTAGAATTCATATCATTAAGCCGATGCCTCTTCGTATTAATATTATAGACGGGTGCATCATTAAGATTTAAAATAAACAACCCATTCATAACAGGAACATAGCCATAAAACATTTTATTCAAAAATATAGAACAACTATTGTCCGCAATAATGAATTTATAACCCTCTACCAACAAACATGAGACAGAGATAATGTTTCTACTCATAGCTAGAACATGGATAGAAATCCTAGCGATTCTGGTGATAACCGCTAGTTATTCTGGGTTTCTGCTGGTGGAGTGCGGATTTAGAAAATCGGACGGTTTTTTCCCGGTTTAGAAAATTCAAATTCCAGATTTCGAATTTCGGCTGGATTTTAAGCAAATTCAAATTTCAGTTTTCAAACTTCTACCGGTTTTTTTTCGGGATTTCGATTCTTACCAAGATATGGAGAAATGGCGTCAGGCGGTATTTTATCCGTGCAGATTTTTGATCCTGGCCGAACACAATAACAATTATTTAATTCCATAATAAATCCTGAAGGCAAAAGTAATGGCATGGTCTCGACGGCTAATGCAGCAACCTTTGCTTTATTCCTGATGCGAAGATCCACCTTGCCTCTTGCAACGCTCCTACTCCTTGCTAGACTCTGCATCGAATTGCAAATATGAGCAACCAATCCAGTGTCAAATACCAAAGAGTTAACGGGAGAATTAGCAAGAAAAACATCTATAACATTAATACCTAAAGTAGAAGGCTTAGTCCCACCATTCTTTTTCAGATCAGCCAGGTATTTTTTTGCAGTTCTTATTCCAATCGCCTAGCTCTTTGTAGTAAAAGCATTCATTCTCTGGAGTCGGACCGGACATAGTCTTGGGTTTAGGCTTGTTTGTATGGATCTCATCCAAAGCTTTAGCTTTGCCCTTTCTTTTGACCCAAGTCTTAGCCTTCTTATTGAAGCTTGTACTCTTTTGCACCATCATCACATGATTATTGCTTTTCTTAACGTTGTCCTCTGCAGTCTTGGGCATCATATGCAGCTCGGTTAGATTCTTGTCTAAGCCATTCATATGGAAGTTCATAATGAATTGCCTATAGCTTGTAGGAAGCAAAGCAAGAATCAAGTCAATAGCTAACTCTTGGCTAAGGGAAAACCAAGTTTTTCCAAGCTCTATGTGTAACCAACCATCTTGATCACATGAGAGCTCACCGGACTGCCCTCAGCTAGCTTACACCCAAATAATTTTTTCGATATCTCATATCCCTCAGTTCTTGCTTGTGTCTCAAACATGCCTTTGAGGCCACGATCATATCGTAGGCCTCTATGTTCTCAAATTGTTTCTGAAGGTCTGAGTTCATGGTAGCAAGCATGAGACTGCTAACATCAAGGGACTCATCACATGCCTTTTTAAGAGTAGCAGTGACATTTTCAGCAGGCACTTCTGGAATTTGTTCCTCTAGAACATGTTCCTTTTTATCTTGCCTAAGAACAATTCTTAGGTTGCGAGACCAATCCACAAAATTTGTTTCATTCAGTTTTTCCTTATCAAGTATCGAACGTAAAGCAAAACTGGAGGTAGGTACAACAATTGGTGCCATGATCTACAACATAAAATATGCAAAACTAAGACATATGTTCAAGAAAAGTAACTTATATTAAACAATTTAATACGGATATTCCCACTAAATACCATATCCCTCTTATGACATTTAGTGATTCAAGATCCATAATCCATTTATCTACTAGTGAGCTTTGGCATCACTGCTAGAAGATTAGTGAATTTGATAAGCAACCCTTTGCTAATCATCTCTCTATATAACTCTTGTTGTTGGGCAGCATCCCTATACTCCGGCACCCAACCCTATACCCCAAGGTCCATAACCGTTATGATGACCTTGTCAAGTTAAACCAATACTATGCGTGTTAGTGTCTGACACAAACCCATCTAGTCAAGGAAAATTAATGGCACTTTACTTTAGCAAGACCTACCATTAAAATACATGGTTTTAGATGGTGCAGCTAATTTGGGAGGGCAACAATTCAGCTTAATATTATGTGAGGGAATTTTATTTCTACCATGTTAAAAGCATTCGGAGCAATTAAATAACATGCACAGAAATAAATAAACAGAAATGTAAAGGCATTCACAGACAATCACATTGCATCGTGATATAGTATGGCCCTTCCACATGGTGATCTCTATCGCCGTGCTTCTTGTTCACCATGTCTTCAAGTGGCCAAAACCTCCAAGTACTTTCACTAAGCCAAAACTCCACAGCATATACTAGTAAGAGTTACAAGGAGTGAAGAAGCATCACAAGTCGACACGCAGGTCGTTATACGAATATAGACAGCCTTGGGCTGCAATAAGCATGACATACAAGCCATGAATATTACATACATATATGCATCTCATACATTATTCACATGCATCACATGCATAACGGGCCATACTATTCATAACAATCCTGCAAAACAAATATGCATAGAATCGCATTCTATCTAACGGATGGTGCGAAATAGCAATACCATATACCAAGTTATGATCCTAGACCACATGGTCCTATGGTCTTGTTCGGCGGTTCCGCTCGCCGGTGAGTGGAGCGGGGTCACAGGGGCGGAAGCCCCTATTGTGATTTTTTTTTCGGACTACGTAGATCTAATCTACTGTTCTATCCATGTAAATTGCATTGGATTAATCACATTAACTCTTTATTATCACAACTCCGATTCGAATAACCAGATTGATCTTCGCGTGCTACATGGATTTACACCTTCACTATCTGCCCCGATGGCGGAAACCGACCGGTAGAGGCAAGTCGTGATTCGACCATGAAAAGACGATCACATAATAACGATCGTGAAGCCATCTTGAGACCACCGTGCATGGACGATCATATCGACCATCGCCAAAACCAATCTATCATATAGAACGACCAACAGAAATAGTAATAGATCACATCTATGACTCCCACATATCACAATATGCATCTAATCCGAATCTAAAACTAGACGGGATGGCTTTGATACCACTGTTGCGCCACAGGTACGATAAGCTAGCACAAATTCAAAAATTCTACCGCAAAAACAAGGAACCTCCGCTAGTAATAGATCACGGGATTACCACTAGACGCACAGATTCGTAGCGGAAGTAGAGTCGATTAGCGTGTTGGTGCGGTGGTAGTCGTACTAGCCGCATGTCTCTTCCTCTAGCTCCTTGTGATCGTCACGAGTTGCAGATCGTCCTAGTGCTGACGCTTCGCATCAACACCTCCAAGGTATCCACACGTACGGGTAGGGACACAACACGCTAGAGTGGTAGTGCCGGTTACGTGGTATTGGATGAGGAAGGTGTGACTGCTAGGGTTTCGGGAATTCCGAATTCACTCATAACCCTATGCCACAGCCCCTCTGTATATAGGCATCCATGTTGGGTCTCGAACTTTGAGGCCCATTAGGAACTTGTGGCTCACAAGAATTTGGATCACCATCCAAATTAAATCCTAGCCTTTTAAGCGTGCGACCCTATAGGTTCACGTATACTTGGACATGGCCCGAGTACTCCTACTCGTCCACTAATCGGTAGTGGCCCCTAGCAAGACATGCCGACTCCCAAGTATAAGTAAAGATCATATCAGACAAACCTCAACAAAACTTATATGCATTTCCTTTGCCTCACGATATCGGTCAAGCTCAAGGCGAGTACGTGCCATCCTTGTTGGTTAGCTTGACCACTCTTTCTCGATCACGTGACTCAAATTCCCCTACTACGGTTAACTCTTTAATCGCGAGTAGCATGGGTATGCATTTCTGGAATCCAATCACTCGAGAGGCCTAGAGATATCTCTCCCGTTGCATGGAGGGGCAAATCCTATCTTGATCGATCATGTCTCGTTGCATCGATCATGTCTTGTTGCATGCATCATGACAAAACCCGAAAGGTACCTTTATAACTACCCAGTTACGGAGTAGCGTTTGGCAATCCCTAAGTGAGCCATTATGCATCTCGAGTACGTGCGACGGCCTCAAGTCTAAGGACATAGCATACGCATTGTAAATGAGACCAACTGATGACATGTAAGAAAACAACGTTCTCGCAGTGTCTCATGGTGGGTCGTTCCAACCCCATGTTCGCTAACATGTATCCATATTATTGGTTTGATATCTCCATATCTATGACCCGTGAAAGATAGTCATCAACCAATACATATGATAGTCTATTCATATGTGTCCTCATATGTTTCCGACTAGGGAACGTTTAAGAATAATCATTGCAGAAATATAGAGTTTCACATTCAAGTCACATACTTGACAATAAATATTAACGATATTATTCTTGGAACAAGATAACATATTATCCAATAAATTATGAACATAACGATATATAATCATCTCTATGATTGTCTCTAAGGCATATCTCCAACATTGTCGAGGCAATAATGAGTGAAACTAGTATTTGCGGTACACAAGATTGTTAGATAATGTAGAATGACACCTTACCAGTTAGTAGGTATATGTACCAGAGTATGGTATTATAGATAGCTCTTGTTAGATAAACGGAATAAAGAGGAACATAATTTTGTGATCCTGTATGCTACCATGGTGAAATAAACAAGTTCTATCATAGAACTCATAGCAAGAAAAATGAATTGTTATATCTTATCCTAGATAGTCATTTCTGTCCCCAGAAGCATGAGATGTTCTGTGCAAATAGTGTTTTTCTCACTATGTTCCATGAGTTTCTTCTGTGCAAATTTGTAAAACCATTACTGCAAAATGAATGCTTTCTTTCCCATAATGCAGTCAATGCACTCAGGGCTATCAAGGGAAGCTTAATTGATCCCGTGAATAACCTTCAGAATTGGAATAGGGGAGATCCATGCACATCAAATTGGACAGGAGTCTTCTGCCACAAAGTGAATGATGCATATCTTCATGTAACGGAATTGTATGATCAGTACTTCTATATAATTTATTCATCATATTTACTTTTTCATTTCTTCCGTCTATCTGTTTTAGTTATCATATTTCTGTAATAAGCTTTTATTGAAGAAAAAGGACGTTATTGTTCATAAAAAGTAGCTTTACAGTTAAATGCTAATGTCTATGTGTTCCCCTACTTGCTTAAGCTATTCAAATGCTTAGTTAAATGCACAGTTAAATGCTTATTGATAAAATGCATATTTCTCCATGCTTAAGCTATTCAAGAAAAAAAATTGATGTCTTACATGTATCATATTGACATAGAAAACCTTTTACTCAAACAGAACTAAGAGCTACCTTTATTGGTAACTGTGGATTCCCCTTGATATTGATAATTTGTCCCACCAACATGTGACTAACGTGGAACCTCACTCCTGTATAAGGCTTAAATTTATGATTCCTAGTCATTGTTGGAGCTTCTTTTCTAAGGCTTCTGTTTGTTTGACATATTATTTATTTTTTAATATTTGTTTATCTTTTTATCTCAGCACAACATGGAATATAATAATCTAGTATCCTGTTCCTGTCAAGTTCAATTTGTTCCTGATAGCATGTATGTTACTCCATGTAGACAGTTGTTTAAGAGGAACCTCTCTGGAACTTTGGCATCAGAGGTCAGTCTTTTAGCTCGGCTGAAAACATTGTAAGTATTACTCTGATGGTTGAACTTGCTAATTTTCTTAAGTTCTCTTGTATTTATTAAATATTAAGCCTTGCTAGCTCACTTTTACTATCTTTTCAATACATACATAAATTCATGGTGCCTTACTAGCAATTTAACAGAAAGGCTTAAATTATCCTACTTGCTGGAAAATTACAAAAGAAAAGAGTAATTAACCAGTAGACACTTGATTCAGTCCCAATATTGATCGCTTACTTCATGGTTAAGTAGTTGTTTATTCTTGATCCTCAAGTGATCCTCAAGTTATTCTACCATATATTAACTAACTGCTGTTTTTCTTGAAGGGATTTTATGTGGAACAGTTTAACAGGTAGCATCCCAAAAGAGATAGGCAACATCACTACACTCAAACTTATGTAGGTCCTTTCTTTCTATTATTTTTACTTCCCCTCTTCAATTTGCACATAAATCAATGGAACCTTCCTACGTATGTTACAGAGCCATACCATTTTGTTACTTTGCTTATTTCTACATGAGAAACAATTGCAATAACATCTGAATACACATCTATCAAACAATGTTAATTGTTGTTGTTTTCATGCTTTTTGCAGACTATTGAATGGCAATCAGCTCTCTGGTTTTTTACCAGATGAGATTGGCAACCTTCAAAACTTAAACAGGTTACAAGTTGACGAAAACCAAATATCGGGCCCGATACCTAAGTCATTTGCCAACTTAAGAAGTGTAAAACATCTGTAAGAATTTTTCATTCCCATCTTTTCCATGCTTTGCTATTCGTTGTGAGTTTAGTTCTAACCTCAATTGTCCTGTTCATTTCAGTCACATGAACAATAATTCATTAAGTGGGCAAATCCCGTCCGAATTGTCCAGATTACCTATACTTCTTCACCTGTATGTGGAAGTCTATTTCTTTCCCACATTTTTCTTATTATGCAAGTTATAGTAGGAAACATGGAATTAATCTTTGTTTTGTAATGTAACTAAAACTTTACAGCCTTGTTGACAACAACAATTTGTCTGGACCTCTTCCTCCAGAATTAGCAGAGGCACCTGCTTTGAAAATATTGTATGTACCCCATTGTCATACTCCAAGGAAATCTGCTGCTCATAAAAAACTTACACTCGTTTCTTATATTCATATCTTTCTGTTTCTAGTCAGGCTGACAACAATAACTTCAGTGGAAGTTCCATCCCTACTACATATAGCAACATATCCACACTATTAAAGCTGTGAGTATAATCTTCTCTCTTTTTATCGTTATATTTCTGCCTTTTTAGCCTTATTATATAAGAGTACAAATACCTTTCATGTAATTATTTAGTTTCAATCTTTATTCAGAAGGCAATTGCAACATGTCAATACCCAATTTCCATTATGATTACACTCACCAAATCAACAAAAAGCTGAGGAGAATATTTCTTGTGTTATCAGGAGTCTTAGGAACTGCAGCTTGCAGGGAGCCATTCCCGATCTAAGTGGCATACGTCAACTTGGCTATTTGTGAGTACACTAGTCCTGCTGGAATTACATAGTATTATTTACTACTTAATGTCTTTTGAAATGATGGTTACTGATTGTTACTTTGAATGTGGCACTTATAGTTTGTATTTGAGATTAGAGTAGTAGTTTTCTGCCACAAAAGTTCGATGGCATTTGAGAACTTCCTTAACAATGGGGTGACCAGCTTTTCAGTTTATGCAGTTTAGGAATTAACTCCACAGATGACTAAACTAGTCCTCACGCGCATTTTCAGGGATCTTAGCTGGAACCAGCTGACAGGATCTATACCAACTAATAGGCTTGCTTCAAATATCACTACAATGTATGTAGCTTTGATAATGTTTGTTTATCTTCTATAACCACTGAGCTAATTTCTAGTTTTCTGGCAGTGATTTGTCACACAACATGCTTAAGGGAACTATCCCGTTAAACTTCTCAGGACTTCTTAATCTACAGATATTGTAAGTGTAACATTTAGCTTGCTAAATCTTGCTCCAGACAGCTTTCTGCTGAATAAGAATATGATTTTTCATCTACTTCCATTTATTCCAAATTTTAAGGAAGTATGAATTTTACATCATATATGATTAAATGAAGACTTGAAGTTATATCAATTTCTGCAGGTGCATATTTTGATCTACATAATTGGTTTACAATTTGTACCCATTTTATCTGGATTAATAAAAATATCACACCCTGCATGACATTTTTTTAAAAAAAAATATGCATTTGCATATAAGCAAACGTATTTAATAGTCTTCAAGTAATTATACACCTTCTTACGCTTTATTTTGCTAGAAGCACATGAGAATTTCATTTTACAGGTCAATTGAAAACAACCTTCTAGATGGTGCTGTTCCCACGACAATCTGGAGTGACATCAATCTTACTGGAAATAGAAGCCTTGTTCTGTACAATCCTTTTTGCCGAAGTAATTTTTCAGCTAGTTCTAACTATATATATATATATATCTAATACATTTGTTAATAATAACGCAGGAACTTTCAAAATAATTCCCTCAAGACAATTTCGGCTGGATTTAATCTTCCACCAAATGTTACTGTCATGTACGTTCTCATACATATATGCAATTTGCATTCTTCCAAAAAACATATCCATAGTCATACTTAATTCCGACCATGCAAGTTTCATAGTTGATCTCCATTTTGGTGGTTAACACCATCTCATCTGTCAAGTTAGAGTTGGTACAGATGTTATGGTCTAGCTTAGACCATAGAGGGTAAACTCCGCCGAGAGGATGGCCAGGGGGCGGCGGCATCCTTGGGGAAGAGAAGGGAGACTAGAGATGAGATAAACTTTGTTATTTTTTCTTGCTTAATGCCAACGATTACAATAAGCCTCATTATATAGAGGACTCTTCAAACAATTATAGATAAGATCAATCAATGGATGACCTTCTTAACTAATAGATGACCTTCTTAACTAATAGATAACCTTCTCAATTAACTAAACCCTATACAATGAAACTAATCAACTATTTAGGGAAATAGGTATTCTTATTGAGGAAGGTAATCTCTTCCCAACCCTAATGCTACAGTACACAAGTACTATTCACGCACGACATTGCTGCAGTGCCGCATGGATTCCACGCCATAATAACGGACCTTCAATTTCTTTTTTGAGACCCAGCTTGTACCGTTCTATATAACAGTTTTCAGCCTACACTGTTCCAATTTGAGGATAGATATATATAATCACCAAATAGTTTTGCATTCTGCACTTGTATCCTATTACATGAGTGAAAATCGGAACTGTAACTAAATATTTTGCCCTTTTCTCAGGGGACCTAAAATACTTCAATTCCCTTGTTGACTGATTTTTATTATGCAATGGTTAATAATCACCACTGTTGTCATTTTGTGCAGGCTATATGGAAACCCTGTATGTGGGAATTCTAGTGGAGCTCTGATAACCAAACTTTGCCAACCCCAGTCAGTAAGCCAGCAAACATCTAAACAGGAACAAGGCTCTAACTTACATTGTGCACCTTGCCCAACAGATAAAAATTATGAGTACAATCCTTTATCCCCTATACCTTGTTTATGTGCCGCGCCACTTGGAGTTGGACTCCGACTGAAGAGTCCAGGAATCACAGACTTTCGTCCCTATGAAGATGCCTTTGAGATCAACTTAAGCTCTTTGTTGCAGCTGTTTCCTTACCAGCTGTATATTGAGCACTACATATGGGAGGTGGGACCAAGGCTCAATATGCATCTTAAGTTATTTCCAAGTAATACAAGTGAATTCAATATGTCTGAGGTTGTGCGACTCAGACACGTACTTGCCGGATGGGAAATTACTCTTTCAGATGTGTTTGGCCCATATGAGTTTCTCAACTTCACACTTGGCTCCTATCCGGATGGTATGTACGCTTCGAAGCTAATGTGTGCCAACATAATTTTATGATGAAATTTTTGATTTTAGCTTATTTTGGTCTAAAGAGTACACACTACACAGTGACAACTTCTTTTAGTTTGATCAGCAGTATATAAAGATTATGATTGCATGCAACACAACAATCTAGATTATTCTTGTCAAAAAGCAATCTATATTGTTTACTTGTCATTAGCAATTTATTGTTATGTATAAATATTTGTTAAGATTATTACAGAAAATAAAAAATAATTATCATGTTTCTTTTTTAGAGGCATAAGACCATCTCCAATGTTGTGTTTTAGCCGGTTTAAATGAGAAGAGAGAAGGCATTGAATTGATTCAATATATTGGAGGAGTCGATTCCAACAAAAAAATGCATAGAATCGGACTCTACTTAGGAGTTGATTCAAAGTATTAAACAACTCATATGAGCATTAAACAACTACATAGGAAAGAGTGCGGTTGAGAGAAGATATTATTATTTTATGGTTTTTTAATGTAACATGAGTCCTAGTTATTAGTAGGAATCAATTCAATACATTGGAGAAAAATAAGCTCAGTTCCTAAAATGTTTACGTGACATGATTTTGAATCGACATCGGTTCAATACACTAAAGATGCTCTAAGTTGACTAGCAATCAAAATTTAATTTTTCTTGATTTGCGATTCTTTCAATTGTATTGCCACACTGCTTTGCCCAGTCACTCCATCAATTACTGGTAACACGTCTTTTGTTTGTCATAATTTTGCAGAATTTCCAAGTGGAGCATCAGGTTTAAGCAAGGCTGCACTGGGCGGTATCTTGGCAGGCACAATAGCTGGCGCTATTGCACTTTCTGCAGTAGCTACTATTCTTATAATGAAAAGGCGTTCAGGATCTAATAAAACAGTTTCAAGACGGTCATGTAAGTCATTATGCTTTAGTAAGAATAAGCTATCGCACCATGTACACTTTCAGCCTTATTTAATTGACTCTACCGTTCATGGCACTTTTGTAAGAAATAAGATACATGCTCTAGCCCTGCACATAACTGTTCCTTTGCTTTAAGATCGTTGGATATCTGGTTGTGCGAATAAATTTTAAGCTTTGATGGCAGACATCTTGTCCAGGAGATAGCACCTGAAAATATATACCATATTACCATTTGCAGTGTCGAGGTTTTCTGTCAGAATTGACGGTGTAAAATGCTTCACATTTGAAGAAATGGCTACTGCCACAAATAATTTTGACCTATCAGCTCAAGTTGGTCAAGGAGGTTATGGAAAAGTCTATAAAGGAATTCTATCTGATGGAGCAATCGTAGCAATCAAACGGGCACACGAGGATTCTCTTCAAGGTTCGAGGGAGTTCTGCACAGAAATAGAGTTGTTATCCAGATTGCATCATCGCAATCTGGTTTCATTGGTTGGCTATTGTGATGAACAAGATGAACAGGTGCATCCCTTTGATTTAAATTATTTAGGTAGAAGTGATATTTTGTTAACATTGTCATGATAACCAGATGTGCTTAATGCTATACTGAAGCGTATCGCTATTACCTTCTGTTGCTCATGCCGCCATGCGAAATTATGTTTTGCAGATGCTGGTTTATGAATTCATGCCAAACGGTACTTTACGTGACCATCTTTCTGGTAAGTACTTGGCGAGTTCCATTGTCAATTATTTCTACCTTTTGTCTTATCCACTTAGGTCCAGCTTGGGTGGTCTGCTCTGGGATCCTCCCAATGCTGGCCAACCCAAACTGGGCCTCCCGGACTTTGAAATCAAGCTTAACCTATCCTATTAGATATGTATATTACTCTTAACCTATCCTATTAGATATGTATATTACTTTGGAGGCCCTTGAAATCAAGATTAACCTATTAGATATGTATATTACTTAGAATGTTCTTTGTATATTCACCTACACAACATACTATCAGAGAATTTTTTAAAAAATAATATTTTTTAAAAATAATTACAAAAATATATAGTCACCCCAAAATTACAAAATGAATGGCGATAGGGATAGGAACCGACCTCGCCCTAATCTGGCGATAGATACATGTCCTAATCTAGTTTACGTATTTGTGATTTTCATAAATTGTGAATGGTACAAAATCTATTAGTCTCGCAATAACATTTTGTGATCATCGTATGTTATTCTAATGCGGTGAATGTCTATAGAATTTTGCGAGGACGACAATGATTCGTAAGTAGAAAGGTAAGTGATATTACGATGCTGGGAATAACACGGAAGAATCGAATACAAAAAGACGAGGAGATTTGATGTTGCGGTCGCTGCCGTCTGGTCTTGCCATCAAGAAAACTACTCCGTCTGGTCTTGTCATCTGCGCAAAGGTCATCCCGTCTGGTCTTGTCATTTGCGCAAAGCTGCCCGTCTGGTCTTGTCATTTGCGCAAAAGGTCATCTCCTTTGGCCTTGTCACTGCGCAAAGTTGCCCCGTCTGGTCTTGTCACTGCGCAAAGCTGCCCTGTATGGTCTTGTCACTGCGAAAAGCTGTCCTGTTTGGTCTTGTCTCTATGCAAAGCAAACAGCCACGTCTAGTCTTGTCATCTGCAAGCTAACACATTATCCGCTTTGTTAGCCTCCCCCCACGGGCTATAAAATAGGACCACTGGACCCTTGAAACCGTAGGAAGAAAAACATTCTCCGTCGTACAGTAATATACTATGGCAGACGCCGAGAGACCAGTCCAACCGGGGTCGCCGAAGCATGACCTTCCCCTCGAAAGGAGGGAGGACTTCGGCCCTAACTACCGATTGATGCCGAATAAACGTGCTCAACCGGTATGGCGAAATCTTGAACACAATGAGGACGCTTATCGTGCGAGTCTTGGGCGGCCACTTTCGATGGCGGACGACGTTTCTTCTGATACCCACACTCTGGGGTAAATGGTTTTGTTCATGTTACTGCTAATACATCCTTCATACTAACTGTCCCTTGCAGCAAATGGCGAAATGCAACTTTGTCCGTTGGATCGAACCTCCCCATAAACGATATGTTGTGATGTACGTGGATACATTGTAGAACCGAATCTTTGAGTTTGAGGCGCAAAATTGACAATCTTAATGAGCAAAATGATGACATTCGAAAAAAGATGCAACGCGAGAGGGACAACAAGGAGGTCGTGAACATAGGAAGTTCCTATGATCCCACATACTGCTGCGCGAACCCTAACTGCATATGTGCATGCCGGTACAACGACGGCTAGCCACGTCCGAAGCGCCTCCCTATAGAACACTCTATGTGGGTAGTGCGAGGCAGCTTCTACCATTAGGCACCGGCGGAGAAACATGTACCTCGGTAGTCTCCCCTTCTGTACGCAATTATGTTCAATCTCATGAAGCATGTAACTAAATGGTGGACGCGTCATTGCGGTTGCCTTTTATCGAGTTGATTGTTGCATCGATGTGTCGCGTGCATTAAGCTATAGGCGTCTATATGCATTGAACAAACATGCATTGTATGAAGGAGTACACCCAAATCCCTAAACCCTAAAAACCATAAAACCTTAAACCCTTAAGTCGTAGAAAGATGGTGGTGTGGGGTGTTCCGATGCAGAATCGTACACGTGGTCGCGGTTTGCAAGCAAGCAAAAAAGAGATATCGAAACACGACTAGCATAATAATAGTTGTACACAAATTAATATTTACATGGCATGGCTGATATTTGGAGGACCAAATATCTACTGGCGGCCCCTCTTGGGGCACACTCCGCATGTCGCCCCTGGCCTCGCCCTACGACGGTCCGAGTATGTCAGAGGATCAAGCGGGATGACTACCCGACCGACACGAGTAGTCTGAGGTGGTGTCGCAAGGGGGGCGTCCTGTGTCTGTTGGGTCGGTAGCGGCGCACTTTGCAGCTGAGAAGCCTCCATGTTGAACAAGGTGTCACGCGGGTCACCGAAGAAGTCCTCGAGAGGTGCCGATAGGGGTGCCTCGTCGTCCAACAATGAACCGTCCTCCTAAGGCGTTCCTGTGAAGTATTATGTTACAAACGTAATCATGTCGAAAGCACGAAAAAGAAAGTTACGCAAGCAAGCAAGGTGGTCATACCTGCTGGCCCGAAGACGTGCTCCGACGACTCCACATACCCCTTCCCTACGTAATGGTGGAGCTCAGGACCTGAAAGAGAAGATTGTCGTTAGTAACTATTGGGGTTCAAAAGAAACAAGCATTGCGTTACGCAAGCAAGAAGGGTGGTCATACCTGGTGGCACAAAGGCGTGCCCCGATGACTCCACGTACTCCTGCCCAGTGGTGCTCCCACCATGGTGCCACGATGACACGTCCGCCACGTCCGGGGCAGGAGCCCGTGGACGTGAACCACCTCGGCTGACCCCTCGTCCCGAGGTGACCCCTCGTCGCGTGCGACAAGTCGCGATCTGGATGCCTCATCTCGCCACGTCCATGATCCGCTGCACGAGCCCTCTCGTGTCCCCCTGCGTCCTGTGGTGCATGGTGGTTGCTAACTCGAGAATCTCCTGGTGTAGATCCATCTGCACAAGTAATGAACAAGTTGGAAACATAAATCTGGCAAGTTAAATATGACTTAATGACCGTTCAATACGTACGGAGTGGTGGAAAGCGGAGTCCGGCTGGGTAGGGTACGCGTCGGACGTCGCAGCCTCGTGTCGTGGTGGGTTGACCACGACCCGGACGCAATGAAGCCTCGTCCGACTAGTGTACCAATCCATGTAATCCATGTATGTCTCGAAGTCGTAGGGATCATCCCACACTGGATGAGATCCTTGTGCATGTCACTCCAAGCCTCAACCCAAGGCCTCATCCTATCCAACCAGGACATCATGCCACGTACTCCCTTCCTAGTGTACCTGTGGACAGCAACACAATTATTTGGTCAGCACATAATTACATTGTGTAAAAGAAGTAAAGATGTGAACTTACTGGCGTGGGCGTCTTGCAAGCACCGCGTCCCTCCCAAGGGCCGGGATCTCTGTCAGAGACCGAATCGGGCGCAGACCCGCCGCACTGGTACTCCTCCACGAAGACATCATGTACCAAGGCCCTCCGTGTGTACTAGTACTCGTAATCTCGCGTGCACAGGAGCGACAGTCCGTCGGGCGCCCGCTGCTAAAGCCTCTCCGTAGTGTACGGTGTCCAGATGACGCTGTCATCGGTCAGCTGATCGAACATCGCGACGTACTCGGGTAGGACCCCTGCAAAGTGATCGGCGTGAAAGTGACCTGTGCAATAGAACACCGCAAACTTAACACACAAATATGTGATTACAATACGAAAAATAATAAATGATCATAAAACTAACCCATCGGCGGCACCAAACCGTGCCCATGGTGGGCCGGTCCACCTCGTCACCCGCAGCTACAAAGGCGACTGTACGCCTCCTAAGTCCAAATGGTCGTCCGTCTGAAGCGCTCGAAGGACCACACTCTGATAGTGGGCATCCGAAGAGGATGGAGTTGTCCTGGGCACGGTGGCACGCGTCGCACAGTGCGTGGTACGTCGCGTACAGTACGGTTGGAACCCAGGCGTAGGAGGGGATCTCTCCAATCGGCAAATTGGCCACCTCATGTGCGAACCAGAAGTAGTGCTTGTCGACGTTGTCGTCGTGAGACCCCAGGAACATGACCCATCCGAACAACAATAGCAAGTAGGCCTCGAAGTGCCTCCTAACAGCGACGTCCCCTGCGCCAGGCGCCATACGCTCGGGTTATAAGAATACATGTACACGTCAACGAGGTTCACATACGAATTTAAGCGAGATGACAATAGTTACAAATATTTACGTAGAACTGGCAGATCCACCTCAATGTCGGCTCGTGCGGGCTGCTGAACTCGGTGTAGTTGCTGCCCGGCATCAGCACATCGTGAAACCTCTCTAGGAGGTCCTTGCGCCATGTGGCCGAGATGTCGTACACCGCCAGGGAGGAGCCTGCGCATGGCAACCCGAGCAAGAAGGTCACGTCCTGCAGCGTCGGCGCCATCTCCCCGCACGGAAGGTGGAACGTGTGCGTCTCTGACCTTCAGCGGTCAACTACCGCCGTCAGCAGCGCCCGGTCGTATGGAAAACACATAGACGTACGACCAGCACCACGGTCCTAGTCATCCTCCCACGTCGCCTCAACCATCCTCGCTAGTGGAAGGAGGCCTACCTGTGTCAAAATGATTAAGAACAAACATGAATGCACGCAAAGTAGTCATACCGCGATTGAGTGTATTAAGGTCATAACTATATGTACCTCAGAATCCAGACTGCGTGCAACCTCCATACCCTGATAGGCGTGCGCAATCGAAACGCGCCAAGCTCAATCGGCACCTCCCCTCCTGGGGGAGCACGGTACTAAGACAGCTACGGTGACGTGCGTCAATCACCGGGTCAAGCAACTCATACTGGCCTCCGTCCGCCATATCTACAAATTAAGTGCATACATTGTAAAGAGTACGAAACATGTTTTAAAAAGTTCTTCCTATTTTACTAACTAGTTTCGTACTTTAAATTTAATTTTCGACATTACCAACATAATTATCACACACAAATGGGATATTTCTAATAGCTGTCTTTCTATGTACGAACTACACTATGTCGCTATTCTACTGGCTATTCTACTTAATTCTATGCCGTTATTCTATTTGATTCTAGTCGCTATTCTACTTGATTCTATATCGCTATTCTATTTGATTCTATGTCGCTATTCTAGTCGCTATTCTACTTAATTCTAAGTCGCTATTCTACATAATTTAATTTTTGTAATTTTTTAGGACGATTATATATTTTTGTAATTATCTTTTAAAAAAATATTATTTAAAAAAAATCCTATCAGAGCCACGACTCTTCATCCCAAAATCCTAGCTACTATTCACCGCCGCCTTTCGGCCGCCGCCTGAGCGCCACCGCCTCCTCCCTCTCAGCCTCTGCCGGATCTGCCCCTGCTCTCGCCGTCGCGGGATCCTGCCACCTCGACGCAGCCGCCGACGGGATCCCACCGCCCCAACGCTGTGGTCCTCTGCTCCACCAGATCCCGCTTCTGCCTCCACCGAGCACCGCCTCCTCTGCTAGCGGAGCCGCCTCCTCTGCCCCGAGGTTGCCGTCCTCTACCGAGCAGCCCGCCTCTACCTCCACTGAGTGCCGCCTGACTCCCCGAGCGCCGCCTCCCCTGCTCGCGAAGCCGCCTCCTTTGCTGCTCGGGGTCGCCGCCTTCTCTGCCCCAAGTTCCAAGGTCTCCATGCAGACGCTGACCGATTCGAGGACTACAGCATGGACGCTTGAGTGGTCTCCCACGGTGACAAGCTCGGGTGGGTGGATTTCGCCGCGGGCCTCCTCGCCTACAATCCGTTCGCCGATGAGCTTGACTTGGAGTATGTTCTGCTCCTAGAGGGCAACGTGCAGCATGATCACAGTTGCTCCTACGGCTACGAGAGCAAGCTTGGCCTCTCTCCAACGAGCTGAACGCACTGTTCGAGGCTGCACCACCCGCGACCATGGGTGGGTACAGGGGTCCCCAGCCTGGCTTCTCTGGCTCGAGCCGCCGCTGCCGGAGCTCGCCTTCTCGTGAGGTGCTCCACCGAGCGCGCCGTCGCCACCGCCCCTGCCTTGGGCCGCCGCCCCTGTCCTGAGCTCCTGCCTCGGACACCTCTCCCGGCGCCACGTAGCAGCTCTTCTCTCTGCTCCAGAGCTTCGATGTTGGCTCGTCCTCAGACTCCTCAGGCTCTGCTCGTCTAGCTCTTACTTCTCAGCAGTCTTTCTTACCTCCGTTACCTCCCTCGTCCGGTATCTTGGATCTTGGACTCCGGTGCTTGTTTTCACATGACATCAGATTCTACTCACCTCACTTCTATAAGTCCCATAGCTCTTCCTTCCACTGTTCAGACCGCAAATGGTACCTCCCTTCCTGTTGTAGGCCGATGCACCCTTTTCACTTCTTCCTTTCATGTTCCCAAGCTTACTATACAGCTTATGTCAGCCGGTTAAATCACTTATCATGACTGTCGTGTTGTTCTTGAGTCCAACTCTTGTTGTGTCCAGGACCACTGCACGGGGACTCTGCTTGGTGCTGGCTCTCGGTGTCGTGATTCACAGCGTCTTTGGGAGCTCGACTGGCTGCACCTTCTTTCCGCTATCCCTACCAGCCAGTCAGCCACTACCCTTGTCTCTGTTTTTGCTACATCCTCTAGTGCTTCCTTCGCTCAGTGGCACCATCGTTTGGGTCATCTCCGTTGATCGTGTCTATCCTCACTAGTAGGTCGTGGTGTTCTTGGGCCTGTTTCTGGGGACACCTCCTTACCGTGTATGGGTTGCAAGCTTGGCAAGCAGCTGCAGCTCCCCTATCCATCTAGTGATTCTGTTTTTGCTCATCCTTTTGATCCTATTCACTCGGATGTCTGAGGTCCGACTCCCTTCGTTTCGAAAGGGGGTCATCGATACTATGTGATCTTTATTGATGATTATTCTCTTCATACTTGGATCTACTTCATGTCCTCTTGCAGTCAGGTTCTCTCTATATACCAGATGTTTGCCACCATGGTTTGCACTCAATTTGATTCGGTCATTCGTGTTTTTCGTGCTTATTTTGCTGGCGAGTACCTATTTGCTGCTTTGCGTCGCTTTCTCGCTGAGCAGGGCACTCTTCCCCAGTACTCTTGTCCTGGTGCTCACGCTCAGAACGGTGTATCTAAGCGTAAGCATCGTCACTTGCTAGAGACAACTCGTGCTCTTATGCTTGTCTATTCTATTCCACCTCACTTTTGCGTTGAGGTTGTCTCCACTATTGCTTTCCTCATCAACATGCAACCTTCCACTGCTCTTCAGGGTTCTACTCCTGTCAAGCGTCTCTACGATCAGGCATCTAGAAGGAGAGGGTAGCCGTCGGTCGCCGCCGGATCTAGCGACGCAGCGGGGCGCGGAACCGCTTGGGCGAGTGGTCGCGGCGGTGTCGGGCGGAGAAGCAGAGTGACGTCGGGAGCACAGAAGGGGCGGCGTCTGGAGGGAGAGGGTTGCCGCCGGATCTAGCGACATAGCAGGAGGCAGGGTGCGCTGTCGGGGGCTCAAGGCTGCAGGCGGTGTCGAAGGGGAATGGTCGCCGCCAGATCTGGCGACGCAACTGGCTATGGGCTGGGCTGGCTACCGTTTTGGGCCGAATTGAATGGGCACAAGTGTTTGATACGTGTCCTATATGTGTCCTATACGTGTCCGATTTTATTTTTATTTTTTCGTGGCTGTAATTCCGACACGCCTAAAATATGTGTCCGAGCTGTGTCGGATCTGTGTCCGACACGGACTCGGCACCTTGCAGACGTGTCCGTGCTTCTGAGGTTATCGCTGCTACGACACTGTTGCTCATCGAATGAGGATCTCTCGGGATATCATCTTCGATGAGTCCCGTCCTTACTACCCTCGTCCCTCTACTGTCAGCTCAGATTCTCTAGTTGAGTCGATCTCCTTTTAGACTTTTCCTGACACTCAACTTTCCACTTCTGTTTCGCTTCCGCCTCCACCTTCGCTTCCCTCTCCTCCGACTCCACCTGTTCCCTCTCCTCTAGAGTCTCCTTTCAGCTCTTTTGTTGACGTTCCCCTCTTTCCCCTTCACTACTCTCGCCGTCCTCGGCCTACTCCTTCAATTGAGCCTTCGTCTTTGCTAGACCCTGTTTCCAGCTCTCCTCCAGTTCTCTCTCCGCCAAAGGTTCCTTCCAGCTCTTTTGTCGACCTACTCCTTCTCCAGTTGAGCCTCTGTCTTTACTGGACCATGTTCCTAGCTCTCCTTCTCTGTCCTTCCTGGGTTCTGCTCTACCTTATCCTCCTAGATACGATCTTCGTGATCGTTGCACTGACAGGCGTCCTGAGCGCTACGGCTTTGCAGCCGTTGCTCTTTCTGAGCCTACGACCTACCGTGAGGTTGCTGCTCATCCTGAGTGATAGCTCGCGATATCTGAGGAGATTTCTACTTTGGAGCGCACTGTCATTTGGGATCTTGTGCCCTTACCTATGTGTGTCACTCCTATCACATGTAAATGGGTGTACAAGATCAAGACCCGCTCGGATGTAACTGGCAGGACTTTTTTCAAGGTAATTAGTACACACTAACTTCTCTTGGCACCGGTCCCCTCTCTCGAGAATCCCTTGGTTCCCCTCGTGGTGACCGAGGTCCCTTTTTCTTTACTGTTTGGTCCTATCGCTACAATGGTAGATACTCCTATGGAGTTTGGTGTTCACCTTCAGCCTACTGATAGTGAACCTCTTGAGGACCACTCACTACCGACATCTTGTCGGGAGCCTCATCTACCTTGGGATCACTTGACCTGATATTTCTCACCCAGTTTACATTCTGAGTCAGTTCGTTTTTGCTCCCACTACAGTCACCTTCTTCGTGTTATGTGATATCTTCGCGGGATCATCACTCGTCACCTCTTATTTACTCACTCCAGTGCTCTGTAGCTCTAGACGTACTCTGATGCGACCTGGGCTAGCGATCATTCTGACCGTCGGTCTCTTTCTGCCTATTGTGTTTTCTTTGGTTCCTCTCTGATTGCCTGGAAGATCAAGAAGCAGACCGTCGTTTCCTGTTCGAGTTCTGAGGCTGAGTTGCAAGCCATGGCATCATTGACAGCTAAGATTACCTTACTTCGGTGGCTACTTGAGGATTTCAGTGTTTTAGTTTCTACACTGACTCTTCTCTTATCAAACAGTACCGGTGCGATCAGCGTTGTTCGAGATCCAACGAAGCATGAGCTCACCAAGCACATTGGAATAGATGCTTGTACATGAGATCGCCAGTGCAGGAGCAAGTTATTGCTCTTTAGTATATGCCTTCGGAACCTTAATTAGCAGATTTCTTCACCAAAGCATAGACTAGAGCCCAGCACAATTTCTATCTCTCTAAACTCAATGTTGTTGATCCACCATAAGTTTGAGGAGGTGTTAGATATGTATATTATTTAGGGTGTTCTTTATATATTCATCTACACCTGTACATGTCATATTGGCCTCTGGACCATTGGAATACATCAATAGTTCATTCCAGCGCAACCATGCAGACATCAGCTTCCTGAATCTTATAATGTGATTCATTGACCTTATTCTAGTACAATAAGCAGCTCATCTTATTTTTACATCATTTGACAATCACAGCGAAGTCCAAACGATCTCTCAGTTTTGGTTTGAGGTTGCACATTGCATTGGGTGCCGCAAAGGGAATTCTGTATCTACATACTGAAGCAAATCCTCCCATATTTCACCGTGATGTGAAGGCCAGCAACATTCTGTTGGACTCCAAATTTGTCGCGAAGGTGGCTGACTTTGGTCTTTCGAGGCTGGCTCCAGTACCGGATGTTGAAGGGACATTAGCAGCTCATGTTTCCACCGTTGTTAAGGGCACCCCAGTAAGTGTTAGTTACGTTGGCAATATTGCAGTTGCCATACTTTCTTATGCAGTCATACTATAACATTTTTTAAGGGAAGTAATACTATATCCTTCTCATTTTGGCAGGGCTATCTTGATCCAGAATACTTCCTAACTCATAAATTGACAGATAAAAGTGACGTATATAGCCTTGGCGTTGTCTTTCTCGAAATGTTGACTGGGATGAAGCCAATTGAGCATGGTAAAAACATAGTGAGAGAGGTACACAATCTTCAGCTTTAAATAGTTCTTTTAGTTAGCAATTGAAAATCTGTTGAAAATTCATATAAAACTTAGTCTTGTATGTTATTATCATTAAACTTGGTTGAGCAACCGGTGATAAGTTTTGAGGAGGGGATATCAGAGGCTCAACATGTGTTTGAGCTCACTTCGAAGAAAAAGCCACATTTTTTCGACAAAGGGGTTTTACCCCAATTTTTATCAAGGAAAACCACAAGGTTCACTACAAGCTGTTCAACAGAAGAAGAAAAAAAAAGAGCTACATATAGTTCAGCATATAAGAATTTAAGTTAAACAACAATAGTTAGCTGAAAGAACTACATTTTGCCCTTGCTACAGGTTAACAAAGCTTACCAGTCGGACAATATTTCCGAAATCATCGATAGCCGGATGGGCTTGTGTCCTCCAGAATGCATCAGAAGGTTCCTCTCACTAGCAACCAAGTGCTGCCAAGATGAGACTGATGCTAGGCCTTCCATGTCAGAGATTGTCCGAGAACTTGAGGTCATCTTGAGGATGATGCCGGAGGTGGACCTTGTTCTGCTCGAAACTCCAGAGACAAATTCAACTGACATGACTAAATCCATGTCAACTTCTTCAGCAACTGGGTTTTTCTTCGTCTCGCAAACTTCCGGCAGTGCTGATGCAAGTAGTGGCGTGCCTTCTGGGATGGTGACTCCTCGGTAATCTTGGCGTTTTCGTAGTGTATTTACTTGTAAATACAATGTTTTGTAGCATTATGGACTTGCCACTCTCAGGCCCCTTGTTTTGTACATTAATCAGCCTTGATGTAAACTAGAGAGTGTCACACAGGAACATTGTTGCCATTTCTTTTTTGCTTTCTGGTCTGTTAATCGGCTTCCCGTAATGAACAGCTGAGGAATATTGACATAGTTGCTCCAGAAGTTCAGAAGGTTCCAGTACACACATAACGACATGAGCAATGATTCTCTCTTGCATCATGTACACAGAAGCACTGAGAAACCAACATCACAGCACTTGTGACACCAGATTAGCATCATATAGAGGGATCCGGATGCTGGATTGTCAAAATATCCCTTTACATGTAATCTTGGCCTACCTATGTTGTTAAGTATATCGGAGGCCACGATGCAAGGGTGATTAGTAAACACCCTTAATTTAGGAAAAGAACAGGCCAACAAAAAGCAAAATGGATGACCCGACAGGAGAGAACATCGCTAACACGGCAACATACTTGTACGAAGTACCTATATTTTGAGGTCTGATGTAACTAGTAAGCAAGCTACCGCCGGCCACGGAGTTTTCTTCTTTTAGCGCCTTTTAGCGGTTCAGGGTTGGAAGGGTGTTCAGCAACAGGTGAATCCTTCTGATCAGGCTCTTCCTTGGTTAAATCGGTGTCGTTTGTATCCACATCTGCGTTCTTATCATCAGGCTCGGCCTCATTTACATCCTCATCCATAGCTTTCACAATGTAGATCTGTAACAGAGAGTGAACTGCATAAGAACAGATTGCAAGCCCTGAATGCAAAAGAAGAAATGCGAGTTATTGGCAGGCTATTCACGCTTCCTCATATTTTCGAATATACATGCAACACAATTCCTCAGCTTGATTATACAAATCTAACAAGTACAGTAGTATAAGAACATGGCACACCTATTTACTTACTCGCCATGCTTGCGTTGATGCATTGGGGGCTCTTATGCAGTTATGCTTACATGCTCTCTCCGAGGACATTCATGTCAGAAATTTATGATTTTGTTTTCACTTCTATAGCTATATCTATATAAGCTCCTTAAGTGGGAGTTGAGACAAGATTAGGAATGCATGCCAGTTTTTGCAGTCATGATAGGAAAATTTGTCTGGTCCAGATTAGTGTGGAATACTGTACTGAACCTAAGGCAAAAATGCAAAATAGTACCTTAAATCTGTCAGGCTCGACCAATTCAAAGACCAATGAATCCCCATCTTCCAGGTTGTGGTGCATTGAAAAGCCTCTCCATCCACCACTCAGACCTGTTCGATTTCCAATGTAGACAGCATCAAATTCAACACCCTCTTCATCCTCCAACACCATCTTAAGTTCTCTGGGAGGCAGATACTTTTTGCAGAACCTAGTAGGAAGACCCTTGTATGATAGGAAAAATCATAACCACAATTATTAGTTGATCATATATATTTCACCAGAATTAGTTAAATGTAATCTGGACTCTGGAGAACATCTTACAAGCCAAAAGCAGCTGGACACGTGTGATCGAACCATGGTCTTAACAAACGATGGGTTCTCAGGGCCTAGACTATCTTGAAATTTCTCAGCTCTTTTAAAAGCACGCTGTTGCTGTTCATAAGAAGAAATTCTTCCAGTGTATTCCCTTCCATGCTCTGCACTCTTACTAACCCTGGTCAACACAAGCAAGCACCTAATTACATTAAACCTTGGCACAACCAAATCTAATATAAATTAACAAACCAATTTTTTTAAAAAAATTACCTTCTGCGACGCAGAAAACTATCTAGTTCATCAAACTGTCACAACTCACAACAAATAAAGCGTAACTTAGTATCAACATTTGCATTGCAAAGCACAAAATATTGCATCACTTCATGAACAAAACAAATCTTCCTTGCATGTCAACTATAAGCAAGTATCAGATCGTATGACATATATCACATAAAGGTTACCATAGGCCATTTTGTTGTAGTCATACTATATCACAGCCTCGTAGGAAAGGTACAACTACAATAAGGGGACTAAGATCATATCACTAAGGATCCATTTGGGATTTGGGATTACGGTGCATTTAAAAAAAATCTGGATTAGCAAACCATTTTCAGGTATTGGTATTTTGTTAACTGCTTGTTTAGAAACATAACGACAATATCTCATTGCACACAGCGAACATGTTTCATAACTGATTCCCCATGGCACATCGTAGCACAGCAACGCGACCCCCAAAATGGTCGCCTTCAGGACATACACCCCAAGTCGCCAACACTATCAAGCAGTATAATGCACCGTATTGCAAGAATGACAGATACAACTTTCAACAAGGTTGTATCTTCCTTCAAACAGAAAATTATAATAACAGGAGTCAATTTCATGAACACGACGGCATATTTCATTAAGGCGTGACAATAGCGCAGAGGCCAGAGGTCAACGACTCACATCATCCCTGTACGAAACCGAGGTCCTCGCCCTCGATGAACGCCTCACTTCAGTAGTGGCCTCAAACTTCTTCCTCGACTTTGGGCTTGCACGAGTGCTCTGCAAAAGCAGCGCAAGAAATCAATCGACGATACAACAACCCAACTCCTGCTCGTAATACAGATTGTTGCAAGTACCTTGTCCGGCAATCTTGCGGCCTGGAGCAAGCTCTTCGACATCTTCGATATACCCAAATCCTGCGCAAAGTAAAAGAGGCTCAAACCTTAATAAAATTAACAGATCGAAGCCGCAGGAAAGAATCCGCTCAAATCGGCAAAGAAGAACACGCGAAATATCTTAGAATGGCTGTCACTGTTTCTGTCTTTGCTCGTTTTGTAAACTGGTTCCCCAGTAGCTTGGTTCCATCCTTTCTCTTCTATAAAAGCTGGTTTTCCCCTTTTCAAAAAAAAACACGCTAAATGTTTCCTCTTTTTTTGCGCAATCACCGACTAAAGAGGTCAATTTTGCAGGAGAAAAGCATCTCAAATCTACTCATCAAAGAGAGGGAAACTGGGAAAGGACGAAGGGGATCCATGGATTGATCCGTGCTGGTATTGGACACTAGAAAGAAAGAAAGAAAGAGTATGCTTGCCTTGAGGTGCTTGAGGTTCTCGAGGACCCGATTCCTGCGCTCCTCCTCGTAGGCGGCGCCGGCGGCGGCGCTGCTCGCCTCCGTGGCCATGGCTTCTCCGCAGAAGCTCTCCGCGAGACAGGGGAACAAGAAATATTCCTTTCGAGTTCTTTTGTAGAGAGAGAAAGGGTGAGACCGCCTGCCTTGCCTTATGCCCCACGGATTTTGAAATTTCGAATTTGAAATTTTGAACCGAGAGATTCTTCGTTGAGCGTTGGCTATGAGAATCCCACGGGTTGTACGGCAACGCGGTGTGCTGACACGTGGTAGTGCTCTCTGTATTTGTACCAGTGGCTGTCACATGGGCCCATCCCTCGGACACATGGATCGTGCAGTGCTACGGCTTTCCACAGGAACCGGATAATCTGTTACTGAAGGGAACTGTGCCTACAGCAAAATAACTGAACATACATATAGTAGTAGAATATCAGAGGATATTTGCAATAGTTTTTGAAAAATGATAGTGTTCCAAACTAACTCTGAACATACATAGTAGAATATCAAGTCTATCTATATTCGCAACCGAGACAGGCTACCTTCGATAATCGAACTTCAATTTTGCTACAGAAAAATTGAATTATTTTTTTTTCACTCTTTTGCATAGTACTCATTTTTGCTCAATGCAAATCAATAATGTATTAAATTGAGTGCCCTTGCATTGCCCCTTATGAACTCGAGATTGGTATAACTTCTCACAACCGGTGGTTTCCAGCTCAATCTTCTTAGAAAAGGAATTTAGAAATATTCCTATAACTGCCTAGTTGCAGTAATTTCTTGTCTAGCCGATTATAGACTTGCTAAAGCTGCGTTGCACAAGGAGCAACTTCCTAGCAATTCATTAAAAACAACCATTAGACAGGGTGTCGCAACTGGATAGCAACTTCGCAAAGAATTGGAATGTGATGTCGTCGGAATTATGACTACAACCTTTGTAGTAGTAGGCGTGATCTTGACCGTTCGTGGAGTTTGTGCGCAGACGGGGCTCACTCAGGTCATCGTGGAGATGGATTGTCAAGGATAGGTGAGTTTGTGAGAGAGCTGACGGCGTATCCGACCGGCGAGAATTCTTTTTATTATTTAATTCTTTTTTTAAAGTTATTTCAAAGATAACATCTTTTTAACTTTATTTTCAATTCTGACCCCTTTTGTCACGCCATAACCGGTGGCGTGACTAAACTATGTTGTCACGCCACCGACTGTGGCGTGGCCAAACTGTGCTGCCACGTTACTCTTCTTGGTATGACAGAACTTAACTCAAAAACGGACGCATCCAAAGGGGTCAGTGGCGTAACAGTACAGTTTGGTCACGCCACGGGCCATGGCTTGACCAAAAGGGTCAGAATTAGAAGTAAAGTTAAGAAGAAGCTATCTTTAAAATATTTTTTTAAAAAAAAGGATTAAAAAATAATAAAGGCTCGATCGGCGATTACAACACTCCTCAAAGTTGATGAGCTCCATTCTGTTTTTTTTCTTTTCTGTTTGCTCCTTGTTCCGCAAACGCTGCAGCTCATTGTTGTGATAAGTTCGCTTGTACACAACATGAACTGCAAGTTTGGTTGGATACTGTTGGACCAAAATGACAACTAGAAGGGGTGAATAGGAGCACTACATCTTTTTCATATTGATAGGATTTGTCGGTGTTTTAGAATCGATCTTACGTAAAGATTGTTTGATTCGGAGGGTCTCCTAGAATGGAATCACGCAGAGAGAATGACACGGGTATTTTTATACAGGTTCAGGCCTTCTTCGGGGAGAATAACAACCCTACTCCTGTGTGTGTATGATATTGAGTGTATCTTGTACAATCGGGAGAAAAGACTAAGACTATTACAGAAGATAATGTCTGTCTTCCCGATTGCTTGCTGTGTTCTCCGATTGCCCTCCCCTTTCTTCTCTGATCGCCGCCTTTATATAATCGTGAAGGAGTAGTCGTTTCTCCAGGTGAAGAGACGCCTCATCATGTCCTGTAACGGGCACATGTTTGTAGTAATCACCGGAGTGTTAACTCCTTCATGTCGTCTGGCAGTTATTTGTCAGAGATAATGGGGTATTACGTGCTATTACTCCGTAGAATAACAGCGTATGTTGACTGCTTGGATTCCTTAATCAATTGGACCCACTCGTCTGTAGGTTTTATTGATCATAAGGTGGTTGTAGCTGACCTGGTCGTAGAAGAGCTTACGACCATAGGGTAGTCGTAGAATAACTTACGACTGGATAATGATCGTAGAAGAACTTACGACCATAAGGTAGTCGTAGCAAGAATTACGATTATGGGGGTGGTCGTAGAAGAACTTACGACCACCTGGTAGGCTTCTCCCTTGTAAATATAAGGGGTATACCTAGGGACCACATGACATCATATTTACCTATAATAAGAATTATAGATAAAAGATCAAATGAGGACTATTAGATCCTCGTCATCTAGCCCCTCAGTTTCAAGTGAAAGTAACTTACTTGGTAAAGGAGTCGTAGATGGTCTTATGACCACGAGAGGGTTGTGGAGAGATGGTCGAAGGAAAAACTCTTCGATATTTGTACATCACTTTGACCAGGAATATACTTGGTCAAAAAGGTTACTTACGACTATCAAATAGTCGTAGTATGGTGATCGGGAGTAAAACATTTCTGATTGATATTTCATTTGGCCAGAAAGGCTTAGCCAAGAAAGTAATTTTGCTTCAGCTGTAAAAACGAATCTGATTTTCTTGGGCAGACAAACTTATAGAATCTCAAACGACTCTTATATGTCTGTCTGTTGGAGCGATTCCCGAAACGGTGGCAACCCTTGGGTTTCCACCCTTTCAACCTAGGCATATGGTTATAAACACTTACTGGGGGGTGAGACTTGGGTTTCTACTTTTCCCCAAATGGCTCCCGCTGTTCATCGAGTTCTTGCCTTCTCCGCCATCAACCCAATTGTGCCTTCTCCTAAGACCTTCATTAATCCAAAACCTCCCCTCTCTGAGAGAGATGGTTGGAACAGTTTCTGAGTGGGCCGAGTCAGAGATGGATGCGGTGAAGATTCAAGCCTTGGTCGACGCCGGGAAGATTCCAGAGAAGGTTCTTGTAAAGTGGATTGCGGCGGTTGGACAACATTGGCCGTCGGGGGAGATTTGGCAAATCCCCGTCTTCCAAGCATATTGTGAGTGTGGCATTCGATTGCTTGCTCACCCCTTTCTCACACTCGTACTTGAGCACTTTGGGGTGGAATTAGTGAACCTCGGTCCTAATTTCATCACTATGCTAAGTGTATTCGTGTATCTGTGTGAGGCATACCTGGGAATTCCAGCAGACCTTGAGCTCTTTCAATATTTCTATGGAATGGCTTGACAATCTGGGATTGCTGGGAGTTGTGGTCTAAAGCTCCATGACGGGAAGTCGAAGGAGTATATTCATATGTTTACCCGGTCTTCATGGCCGGGATGGAGAAAGAGGTGGTTTTACTGGAAAATCACCCAAGATGACAGCCTTACTTTCGCGGGGAAGGCTGCCGAAAAGAATTCTTCCTGGGATTCGACTCCCAGGGATCTTGGTCGAATTGCTCCCTACATTCAAGCTATCAAGGACTTGAAAGAGGAGGGACTGACCGGATGGCATGTGGTGAAGGATTTCATCACACGTCGAATTAGCCCTTTGAAGAAACGAGTACCTCCTATGTAGAGGTATATGGGGCCAAAAGACCCGACCAGGGACTACGAGGCGGGTAAGTGAATCTTCGACTTAGCCCTCGGTTTGGTCTTTCTCAAAGTGGTCTAATGAATATCTTATCTGTTTGCACAGATCTTTCATAAGCAGAGATCGACGTTCGGGTCAAACTTGTTTGTGAGAAATCTCCGCCACCTGGAGTGGCGGTTCCTCAAATCCTTGCGGTTTTATCCGCAGAAGAGAAAATGGAGCGCCTAAAGGTAATCAAGGGTTGATTTTATCCTTAGGACTTTAGAGTCGTAGAAAGACTTACGACTGGTTGTTTGTCGTAGAAAAACTTACGACTTGATAGTGATCGTAGAAAACCTTACGATCAAAGAAATGTCGTAGAAAAACTTACGACTAGATACTGGTCGTAGAAAATCTTACGACTGGTCGTTTGTTGTAGAAAAACTTACGACTTGGTAGTGATCGTAGAAAACCTTACGATCAAGGAAATGTCGTAGAAAAACTTACGACTAGATATTGGTCGTAGAAAATCTTCTGACCGTCAAGAATCCTTTTTCGCTTTTTCTTCTGTAAAGTAGGCATGGAAAATCATCGGGACGACCAAGAGGTCGAACTGATAACCATCAGCCTTGAGGATGACAATGAAAAAGTCCAGCTCCTCCGTCTAAGAAGCGTCGACTCGTGAAAGTCGCCGACAAAGGAGGGGCAAGCTCAAGTTCTTCTATTTCGACCAGATCTTCTGCAAAATCTGCTGCAGATACGGCTACAGCTGAAGCCAGGGAGGTTGAAGCAGCTGAAGCTGAAGAGATCGAAGCAACCGAACCTCTTAAGCGCAAAGCCCGCAAGGCCAAGGTACCATTCTATTATGACAAGAAAACTTTCGCAGTTTTTGCCTTTCTAGTTTTGTCAAGCGACTAGAAAAGGAGAATTGGAAGGACTTTATGTCTTTTGTGAAGGACAATACTGCTTCAGCAGAGCCTGTGGTCGAGGGAAGCACCGATCTCGGAGTGGTCGAGATTGATCTCGGCTATCTGGAAAGTCAGGAGATCAAAGAGGTGGCTGCTGTTCAAAATCCACAACCAGACGTGGTCGTGGCCGAGCCTATACTTCAACTTGAACTCCGACCAGAAGTGATCGTAGAAAAGAAGTCAAAGAAATCTTCCGTTGGGAGGGTGACTCATAAGTTCCTGGTTAAGTCCAGAGTGCAGAGGTATGTGAGAAAAACTAAAGTGTAAGAACAGCATTTACCTTTTACTTTTCACAACTTAACGTGCTTTCTTTTTGTTACTCTTAGCCCGACTCCTTCAGCCCCCGAGGATGCTTCTATTGAGAAGCCTATTGTCACTTCTCCAGCGGATGGAGAGATGACAGCAGGAGTGGTCGAAGGATCACCCACTGCTCGAGTGGCGGAGGAAGTCGTGGCTTCAAGTGGTTGTTACAACCATCGAGTAGTTGCTACGACCACGAGGTGGTCGTGAGGCAAAGAGCGGCAATGCGTGAGAAGCCTCGGCGAGGTGGTGATGTACGACCACCGTGCCGGGAAGGAAGTTGTTGCAGATGTGCCTCCCGGTCTCCAAAGAGCAAAAAAATATGTGCCGCAATCCTTTCGTCGTCCATCTGGGATGCCAGAAATGGCCTAAATGCAGGCGATAGGGGGAAGAGGCCGAAGGACATAGTGCACAACACTGAAACACTGTCTTCTGATGTTTTCACAAAGCACACTGCTGATGTAAGTAGGAAGGCTACAGAACAGACCAAAAAATGGGAAGTACCGTAGGCAGGAATGCTCAAACTTAATGCTGATGGTGCATTCTGTGATGAACAAAAGGCGGGTGGATGGGGTTTTGCGATCAGTAATGATATGGGAGAAATAGTGTTAGCAGGAGCTGGCAAGCTTGAGTTTGTGCAAAATGCCCTACAAGCTGAAGTGGAGGCTGTCTTGTAGGGCCTACAAGCTGCTAGTGATATCAGCATGGTGAATATTCAGGTTGAAACGGACACTATGAATATGTTGTCTGCCTTGAGGGGAAACACTTATGACCTCACGCTAGCTGGTATTCTCTTCAAAGAAATAAGGTTGATTAGTCGCCTAAGGTTTAATGTCTATCAGTTTAAGCATTGCCCCTGTAATTGTAATGAACTCGCCCATGAGTTGGCACATTTTGGTTCTAACCTGCGGGATTTCACCACCAAACGCTGGGTGGATGAATTCCCAAGTTTTGTAACCCGTTTGGTGACCGGCGATTTGCCTGGTACATTGGTATAATAGAATAGAAATGTTCCTTCAAAAAAAGAATCAACATGCACTGCTTCTTTGCCCGCTGCACTTACGACCTTTGAAGCTTCCTTGAATACACCCCGAACTGGTGTAGTAGTTGCAACCGGTTTGGGAATTATTCCTACATCTCCCTCATGCGAGGTTGTGCGCCTCCAAGAGCTAGAAGTGGTTCAGTCACCTCTAGATTGTGTGTCCTTCACCCACTGTTCAGCACACTCCGCTTGATGAAGTAGCACTTGCATGGTGTTGTATTGCATCAAATCAACCTAGTTTCGCACATCACTGTTCATCCTCTCAAAGAAGCAGGTCATGGTTGCCTTCGCTGACTCACACGCACTTGTACGGATCATAAGCACTTGCATCTCTTGATAATATTCGCTCGCCAACCTGGTAACTTGAATAAGTCGTCGTAGCTTTGTATGCAGCGTCCTTGTATAGTATGTCGGCACAAATCGTTCCCACATAACTTGCTTCATCGCCTCCCAAGTCATTGTATTCAATTGATCCCACCAAATAATAGCATATTCGGTAAACTCAATCGAAGCAACACGAACATTCTTCTCTTCGGAGTATTGTGGTTGTCAAAAAATTGATTGACACACATCTCTCACTTCAAATAAGCCTCCGGATCAGATCTACCATTGAACTCCGGTATGGTGATTTTGATTCTCCCCATATTGTCGCCCTCATGTTCAACACCTCCACCATGACGCCCTCTATGTCCAGCACCTCATCAATCAAAGAAATCATGTCATGGACGTCGTTGATGTATCCCATGATCATTGGAAACAACCTCCTCTGAATCAACAGCGTAGGAGTCACCTTCACCACGACGTGCATCATGTTGTGCACAAGCATGTGGTGGTTGTGGCAGCACTGGTGCATGACCTCCTCTCGGCGGTGGTCGCCTCTCCTCCAAGTGATAGATAGAAAGGTTCGGATTGTTAAAGCTCTTCGTCATACGTCCTTCGTTCTCATTGAGGCGAACGTTCAGCGTGTCTTTCACCCCCTGAATTTGCGCTTCAAGTTGAGTGCGCATCACCTCCTCACGTCGTCGAAAGTAGTGGGTGGTAGCATCAAACTGTGTGCGTACGTCCGACGCTAGGGTAGTACCGTACACAGGCGTCGTAACCTCCTCCTAATCTTGATTTGAACTATGGTTTGAGCCACACTTACTCGCACCTGACATCACGAACAAGCAAGAAAAAAATTAGCGTATCGTGATCAACCACGCTCTGATTGAGGCGAACTTAATCATTTTAATCTGCTTGACAATGATAATATTCGAGATACGCCTTCACGAGAAAAACAAATTTGAGACGGAGGGGTTGCCAGTCGTACGATTGGCAGCCATAGGAGGACTCGGATCCTTTGCATTGGAGACCTAAATAAAGAGGATGAACAATCATCTGCTTTAGGAGCGTCTCTCAACCGTCCGATCGAAATTCAATGGTTCAGATCAAGCACCGCAGTGTTGGTGTTATGGCACATATCCGCCTACAGTAAGTTGAGTAATGGTGCTACAGTGATATGCTGCAATATCTCACCGTACCTATGTGACAGGCTCATGTTACTGTACATGCAGTGCCCTATGGTATGCGTGATGGCTTTGAATAGTCACCAAGATCACTCCTGGCGCAAGGTCCCTTGTGGCCTTGTGGGACAGGGTGCCATTTCTAGGTAGAAATCCTGAAGTTGCCTCTAGTTGTCTAGCATATATTTCTTGTCCTTTTAAACAAGGTCTAGCACAAAATTCTTCAAAAGTAGTAGTACTTAGCTCTGAACTTTGAAGCTCTTGCTTGGTCTAGTAAATAGTAATGGTACTAGCCTGCAAGGTGTAATTTCCTAGCAATTACCGAACACAAATAGACAGGAGCTTATCTTTTAGCAATTTCGCAGCAATCTCTGAATATGACAGATTGCAGATCCAGTACCCAGATCCAATGACTGATCCCCAAAAAAATTGCACTGTGCTTATCGGCAAGGTGCAGTCTTCGTGCGTGCAAGTTTTCTTTCAGCTCTGCTACAAAAAGGCTCGCAGAAAAGCACCAACAGCGGGTAAGATTTAGAGTATTTCCTAGCAATTTTGCTTGCAGTGTGCATCCTAACATTAGCAGCAATACAGCAATAAACACCACCATACAGGAGTTGTCTATCGAGAGGCAAGAATTAGAGTAATTCATCTTGGTAATACTCCTTGATAACAGCTCGCAATATGTTGCACAGACAGGTCACCCAAGTCAGATAAATCCTGGTACTCGCTCACAGTAACAGAGAACTCTGCACACTACCATATATCTGCACTACCAGTAACAAATAAATCAAATGTTCTAATTATACAGCCATAGAGGAGGATTCGCTACTCATCGATCATCTCAGTCAGTCACAAGTTAATGTCACATGGGAGATCAAAATTCTAGTAACAGATATCGCACGTTGCCAACACCATCATGAAAGCTTGCTCATGAAAAATTAAGTTGTGAAGGCATGGATTGATCGGAGTTTCTGGAGGGGGTCAAGAGGGAGGAACAAGCCTCTGCAGTCATTGTTTCATCCGTTTCATGCCACCATTGTTGAAAGGAGAAGCACCACCTGGATGCAGACTTTCCTCTCGAAGTGGTGAGTTCAACATGGCAAGTTCTCGGAGTTGCTGTCTCTTGTAGTAGTCTTGTGATTCATCCTATATAGCAAAACATGAAAGAATTGGGATTTAGAAATAGGACAAGAAGTTGATTGTCCATGCTTTTCTATGAAGAGCATACTTCATTGTTTTCAATTATTATACTGTGCTAGCAAAAACCCCTGCGCTAGTTCTAGACCTCTAGTAGGTTCGTACTTAGTAGTGCACTAGAACAAACGCATTATGGCATAACAGCTGGGATAGGAAAGTAAACTTGTGCTAGTAATTAAGGTAAGGTTCAGTTTATTACTTCATTGTTAATGAACGCAGATTAATGAATGGAAAGGAAGATAAGAGAGTCGGGACACATATGCATACCACTGGTTTCAACAACTCTTCTAGGATCTCTTGTGCTTTTGCAAGCCTTGCATCAATGACATTGGCAGGTAACTCGGCTTCAATCAAGATATGCAGGGGATCATCCAAGTGTTCGTAGCCAGGTCTTCCTTTGAGTTGTTCCTCCTTTAAGAAATGAAAAGGACATGTGAGCATTTCAAGCTTGCTGAACACAATAAGATTAGTGCCGGCTGCCTATTGCACAAAGATAACTAAAAATTGACGATATAATATATGTACACAGAGTCACAGACAGCTATATCTACATATCTGCCTAGTTCCAGAGTGATGTTCCACAAAAAAAGAACAACGTGTGAGCATTGCAAGCTTGCTGGACACAATAAGAAGATTAGTGCCTGCTGCCTATTGCACAAATGTAACTAAAAATTGATGATATAAGATATGTATACACAGCTATATCTACGTATCTGCCTAGTTCCAGAGTGATGTTCCACAAGAAAAAGGGAAAAAAAGGTCATGTTTACCTTGCCAGGATCTTTAATTGAGCCCTTCCCTCTGATGAAAACACGACAACCTGTAGAGGCTTCAATCCTCTTCAACGAGTTTCCCCTTGGTCCAAGAAGGCGGCCAATAAAATTAAACTGAATGAAGTACAGCAAGCAGAGTAAATATTGATTCCATACCAGTAACCATTACATATATGAAAAATAAGAACATACATTAGGGTAGCTATCTGTTGGTATCTCCAACCGCAAGATCTTCTTGACAACATAAGAAGGGGGGCTTTGTGCTGCTCCTTGCCAACCCGCAGGTCCTTGAGAAAAACCTACTCTCTGATCAATGATAAATCAAAAGGTGATGTACTTCTTAGCAGATAATATGGAAAATATAAGAAATGGGTGAGAGTGTAGTGTTGAACAAGAAGGCCAAACATAAATAAAAGATTCAAACTTAATTCTGAAAACATTCCCTCATATTTCCTATTGCTTTTTGTAACATCCCCAAATTTTGTAACAAAAAATCCTGAGAGTGAAAATGTGGGATTTTAAAAAACTTTTTATGCAATGATGACCTATTAGAATTTTTGGAGAATTATTTGGGGTTTTCCCATATTTTGAATTTCTCAAAATCAATTATTAAAATGCAAATTGGCTAAAGACAAGAAATTAAATTAAATGCAAAGGAAATAGAAAAAGGATTTTTAAAATCTCAAGTTTAATTTGGGCCGAATTTCAGCCGGCCAAGCCCACCTTTCCCCCTTTTTCTTTTCCTTTCTTCTTTTTCCTCCTGGGTCGGCCTACTCCCCTCCCCTCCTCCCGACCCAGCCGAGCCTGGCCTCCTTCTCCCTCCTGGCCCAGCTCGCGCGGCCTACTCGGCCTTCTCCCTCACCCCAGGCCTCTGAGCTCGCCGCTGCCATGCACCCGACCACGCGCGCAGCCAACCACCCCGCTGACCGCGTCGCATCGTCCACACTATGCCTCGCGTCGCCCTGCCACGCCTGCATCGCCACTCACCCGCTCCGACGCAATGTTGCCTGCTCCCGCGTCAGCCACAGCTCGTCTGTCGTTGGTCGCGTCCATCATTGCACGAATCCTGGCCACCCTTGACCAACGCCAACTCCCGCACCTATTTAAGTCACGTACCATGTTCACCTCGCCGCCCACATTCTTCTCTTCCCTCGCGCACCAGAGAGCGAGAAATAGCCGAGGAGCTCCCGGGCTCTGTTCCGGCTACTAGCGTCATCACCGCGCCATTTCGACCGCCTGGGTGAGTCCCGTCGTCCCGTCTTCATCCTTCGATTGCGCCTCGATCTCCGCTCGCTGGTGAGCTACAATCTTGGTGCCCCATGTGCTTGGCTTCGCCTTGGTCTCCACCGTCTAGTGCTCACATTCTTCCTTCCTCTCTCCCACAGAATCACCTAGAGCACTGCCATCTTCTTCCTCGGTCTCGTCGACCCCGGGCTACGCTGCCAACCTTCCTACCACCCGACCACGCCATCTCAGTTGCCAACTCGTAAGTACCCTCGTCCTCTCACGTTCTAGGGCTAGGCGAAGGTCGTGAACAGCTGCGCACGGAGCTCCTCGTGCCATGCGAGTGGTGCCATTAGGACCCTCGAGCACGGTACTCATCGCGCACCGGGCGGATTAATCACGGGTTCGTCGCCGCCGTTGTCGGCCCAATCGCCGCATCCGCCTCACGCATTGTGCTGCATTTTCTCTGGTCTCGTCCTCGCCGCCGCCACCCTTAGGGTCGTCAAGGACACGGGAACCCATTTTGGGGCTCCCGAATCATCATCGGGGACCGGCTCGCCGACGCCGAGCTTGGCCGAGAGCAGCCATGGTGGTCTTCCCCTATTCCGTTTGGATTTGGGGGAAGATCATTGTAGCACATCATTAAGGATTAATGACGTCATTAGGAAGTAGCCAGTTGAATGTGCGGGTTGTAGCCCGTGACTTTGATTTGTCCTGGTTGTAGGCTTGTAGCCAGTGAAAAGGCCGGGTTGTAGCATGTGGCATTGATTTGTCCTGGTTGTAGCCAGTGAAAAGTATGGGTTGTAGCCCGAGGAAAATATAGCATTGGGTGGTTGAATCCACTTTATAATATGTGGAGGTTGGAGGCTTCGCTAGTATTTTACAACAATACTCAATTTCATTAAAACATGTGTTTGTTAAAATGCTAGGTCTCAGGGCTTGCCTACTACTTAATCTAATTCAATTATAGCTTTGTGCAAATAAAAGAACCACAAGCCTTCCTTTGATCAGCTTTGCATCTATTATAATTGCATTCTGTGTGTTGGTTCGCGGAGTACGGTTGTGTATTCACACTCGCTCATCATAAATAAACTCAAAGTCATTTGACTAAGACCCCTACGCCTACTGCACCGTGTCCAAACCAGATGGGGAAGACAATGGCAGGATGTAGGTAGAACCCGATCGCTTGCTTCATAAGGCGATCTTGATGGATCCACCTTTTGTTCTTTGTTTCCCCATCTATCTTTGCTTTTTGTATTGAACTCTATGTTAAGTGTTTGGTCTGTCCGGCACGTACTGTAAAATAGATGACCGTATGGTCTATTTATGTGATGTAATATTAATCATAGTATGGTCATGTGCGATGTATATATATGATCCAGCAATGTACCTGTATACACTATCTACTAATCTAGGGAATAGTGTGGTATACACAGAGGGTTCCGGACGATAAATCCAGGTCCCGACACTTTTTTGTCTCCATGATTGAGTTACACAAAACAATCCAAAGCGACAAGTTTTCTCTTTCTTCAAAATGAGGGCTCCAAATGTCCCCGTGTCAGCTCTCACTAAGGGAAGAAAAAATGGATTGTGTAGTTGCTAGCTCTCATTAAATGGAAAAATAACGAAAGACATTACCTCTTTGTTCTAAACTTGGAGCAACAAATCAGCCTGATTTTCTTTTTCAGCATTCAGTAGAATGGATATATACCCTCAATTTATAAACTTTACTTTGAAAATACGCTGAGACAATATTTAACTTGTTAAAGGGACATCTACTTATTTCTTGCAATTATCATATGCATAAATACGAAAATATCAAGCTTAGATCCTGTTTGGAAGTACGGAGGCATCACATCCTTCAGTATAAAAATAATTATGCACACTCATTACCTAATACCTTAAGCATTTTAAGAGAGTCATACGATTTGCCAAATCTTTATCAAAATTCACCAATCCAGTTAAAATTCAATAATTTAAATAGGAGAGGGCAACAAATGAAACGAAAAGGAAGAAGCAGTATCTGTTTGAATGTATTGCAGCTTCTTTTCAAGCATTTCTTACAATTGGGACCAACCCAGAAATGGAAGATAATAATATCACATGGATGAGTTGGCAATTCTCAACCAACTCAGCTTACAGCTCTGAGATCTCTCTTCATGGCAAGTAGCCAAGTATAAAAATCAGATTGTAGGTGATTCGGACAATATGGTTGCCCATGTCGGACGTTATTTTCGTGGTTTTCTATACAAGGAAAGCATGTAGCAGACAATTTAGGAAAGCGAGGTTGGCCAGAGCCTCCGACAGTCCCACTCAACACATGTATTACCAGGAGCAATAACATCACATCTGACATATGTTGCTACAGTGTGATAATTTTGTTGTTGACACATGTAAATGCATTGCTGAGTGTTGCAAGTGTTATAGGATGATCGTAGGGATTCAGATCAGAGCTTGGACTGATGGCGGTCTGCTATTAGGAACATGATGAGAAGAAACAAGGCTAATAAGATAGGAATCAATTGTGGTTGCCGTGGTTTGGAACATTAGGAGAGTGGAAAGGGATCTTTGAGTCTCTCTCTTCAAACCAACACTTTTCTTTTCCCTTTCCCAGAAAGGATGGTAGATTTAATCAATAATGAAATAGTGGGGAAAAAAGAAAACATCAGAATTCAGAAGTGAAAGTGCTAAGAATATTGAATTCTTGGTGTATGACAAACTTCTTTCACTATTTTGTGTGTAAATTACTTTTGAACAGGTATGCAATTGTGCATTTCTTTTATATATGAAAGGGTATGCTCATTTTCGAAGTTGTGTATGGGATGAAAATTGACAGAGAAGGAGAAAAAACATCGATATATTGATAATATGTTCTACAGGTACCTCTAGTGATTATTTATTCCAAGTCTTGGGGCCAAAAGAGGGAGAGAAGAAGTGGATCATCTAACAGCACAAAACTCCAGAGAAGCTGATGATAATACCATTTGCAACTGCTGGCATATATACATGGTAGTCTCTCTTCTTCTTTTTTTGAAAGGGTGTACATGTGCTCTTTGAAAGCAGATTTTATTTAGAGAGGGCCTTGATGGATAAACTTGATGAGGACAGCATATTAATACGGAATGGCTCTTAACAAAACCGCCGTCATTATTGTATTTCGTTGTTTCCTCCCTCGCCTACATCGCACTTTCAATAATGTATAGTGCAACTTACCTTACATAACTTTTTTTTGCATAAAGGATTAACAGCTGATGCTGCCAAGCGATGAAATATGACAGATGACTGAATTTAACATCCTCATGTCAGACAACTAACGTAAATTACCTCTGGGTGCATCCCACTCCAGGGACCAAAACCATTTCCACAGAAGTTGGGCACGGGGGACGATGGATGCATCTGGTTTGGACTTGCGACCGGCAACCTCTCAAAGTCCCCAACACCATGTTGGCGAAGCATGCCCGACACCCGCATTATCTCTGGAAGCATGTGTGCAAAAGCAAACATTAGCACACACCATTAACATAAGAACATGGGAAAGTTACTGCCACTGAAGAAAAGATGCAGTCTTTATTTCTTAATAACCAAGCTACATCCATTCAATACCTATTTACACAAAAGGATTGCACCCCTTAAACAGAAACATAGTCACCGAGCAAGTTTGCATAAACCAAAAACAAGTAAGAGGAGGAATCAGGCCACCGTGAATCCGCAAAGACAAATTCCAATCTAATCCAATAATGCTATCAACTCAAGAAACAGAACAATGGAGGCTAAGAACCGGATCAAACCTCTCACCTTGATTCAGCAGCCTGCTGCAGATTGGGAGCACCTGCATGAACGGCCCCAGTTTCTGGTGCTCCTGCAACAACTCCGCCAAGTACTGGCTGCGCCACCGCAATCCAACCCCGAGTCATCCAATCCGACCCAGGCACACAAGAAAAAAAAACAAGGCGCAATTCAGACGGCCGGCCATCCAAGAACACACCAAAGAACCAACCTTTTCTCTTCCCAAGAAACAAAACCCAATCTCAGCGTTCCTATCTTACCCGCCTACGTCCGGCGGCCCAGCGGGGGGCCTCACCTGCGGCGACATGACCCTCCCGGGCGAGAAGCAGGCGTCCGTACCGTGCAGGCCGTCCATGGCGACGGCGGCCTGGTCGGATTGGGCTCAGGCACCAATCGGGAGGAAGAGGAAGAGGGGAGGGGAGGTGTTTGTGTGTTTTTTCGCCTTGTATTCTTTTCTTTTATCGGTACGGTGGCAATAACCTTTTTTAGGAAAATCTCGGCAAAACCCTGCGCTGCGCACGACGTCCTATGCGCGCAGACGCAGGCGCAGCGCACCCGCCCCTTTCTGTTTGCTTGCCTTGCTCTCGTAGGGTTTATAAGCCCCCGTCTCCCAGGGGTAACTGCAAGGGATGATACGCAGGCGCAGCAGCCTGCTTGCCCTGTTCTGCATTGCCGTTTTACTAGAGATAGATAGACACATGAGGGGCAGTTCATAAATTTGAGATTTTTCTACTTTTATACATCTATAATTTTCTGGTCTAAATTGGAAGTGCATCAACATTTTGTTTTAGTCAGGTTATATATAACAGGACTTGTCTTTCAAAAAGGAGCAAAACTTATGTTTCCCCCAACTTTTGCTAGACCTATAATTATTTTTGCCGACTATGGCTAATCTTGTAATTTTATTTAAGGAAAATATAAATGGTGCAATTATCCTTATCGACGTATCGATGATGTGACGTTGACGTCGGCTTTACTGTTAGAAAGGGTAGTGGCAGTAACCTACAAGTTACGATTTGCTAGTCGATTACTAGAAACATGTTTGTATCACACTATATAGTCGAGGTATACATGATTGTCTCATGTTACTAAAGTTGACGATGGCTAGAGACATGCTTGTGTCACATTAGGCAGACAATATCTGATGGCCTCATGTAGCTAGAGTTAACGATAACTAGAGACATATCTGTGTCACACTAGATGGTTGATATCTAATTAAGTGTCTCATGAAGCTAGAGTTGATGATAACTAGAGACATGTTTGTATCACGTTAGATAGCCGATATATGATAGTCTCATGTCGCTAGAGTATTTGCGACACTAGATAGCGGTGATTGGATGGTCTCGTGTTACTAAAGTTTAGGGTAGCTAAAAGACATGGGCTGGACTATGGGTCGGACGTACGGTGGGAGCCTTCCCATCGTACGGTCCTAATACCACCATTGCAACATAGAAAAACAACAGATACAACATTTCATATCAAAATTTATGCAACAAATTTTTCCCTTGTGTGCAACAATTTGTCTCCACAGTTGCAACAAAATTTTACCAAGGTTGCAACATCAAACAAACACAACTATGGATCATAATTACAGAGAGGATGCACTACTAATGCCCCCATTGCAACATAGAGAAACAACAAATGCAACAATTTTTATGACTTGCTGCAACATATCAAAAATTATGCAACAAATGTTCCCCTTGTGTGCAACAAATTTTCTCCACGGTTGCAACAAAATTTTATCAAAATCGCAACATCAAACAAAAACAACTACGGATCATAATTACAGAGAGGATGCACTCCGGAGTGGTCGAGTGGCAGGGTTGGCTCGAAGGTGGAGGCCGGAGCAGCGGAGGATCGTCGCCCGCCTCGGCTCGACGGCTCCTCCCACCTCGTGTTTGGAGGCGGTCCAGTAGCTGCAGACCTGGCCGAGGCGAGAGGAAGGAAGGAAGCGCCGAGAAGAGGAGCCTGGCGGAGAGGCGATGGCTCGACGACGACCGAAAGGATGATCTGTGGCGTCGCCGCCGAGAAGCGAGTGTGGGCGCCGAGGTGAGTTCCGTCGCGTCGAGGCAATGGACGACGAATCGGCGGTGGCGGCGGCGGCCGGGGTGGCGAAGCTCAAGACGCGTCGTATCATCTCCTTGGCCACCGGCTAGATCTGAATTTGGCCGCCAAGACATGGCCTCTCCGCCACCGGCTTGCGTATCATCTCCCGACTGAAGTCGTCGCGATGGCATTGTCTTCAGCTGGTCATTCTTGGCTGAGTCCGCCACCACCTCCTGTGTAGATCTGGAGTGATATGCAAGGAGGTGGCTCGTGGCAGAGGATTTTGGGAGAGGAGGTGGCTCGTGGCGGAGGATTTTGGGTGGGGTGGTGGTGGGGATCTAGAGAGAGATGGATGTGGGGTGGGAGGCTGTGAGGTGCGAGGAGGAGGGACGGGGTCACGGGCCGGTGGTGGGGGTGGGGCGGGTTGAGGGCGGAGCGTAGCGTGGGGCAGAGGAGGCTGCGTTGGCGGCCGGGTGGGGCGTGTGAGAGTGAGTGGCGGAGGTAGTGAGAATCGGGGAGAAAGGGGAACAGGAGAGAATGATAAGAAGTGAGTGGCGGAGGTAGTAGATGACGGATGAAGTGGAGTGAAGATTGGTTTCGCGTCCGGACACACTGGACGCACGGCCCATAGCGTTTCCCAAAAGACATACTCGCGTCACACGTCACAAGCAAAATCAATAGATGGCCGAGATATGATGGTCTCGTATGACTAAACTTGACCATAGACAGAGAAATGTTTGTCACAGTGGATGGTTGAGATCTGATGAGACCCTTTAGCAGTCGTGGCTATGCAAAATATCATATTTTCGCTTTTGTTTCCGTCAAATCTGATTTTTGCCATATACAGTAGTACGGTTCTACGATTTGGAATATAACTTTTGAAGGTAAGGTTTGCTCGTGGGAACTAGTTTTAGGATATAAATTTAACTATTGTCGTATTTCAATTGCCTTACAAAGTTCGATCCAATTGCATTTCTGCTATGTGGCAAAAATAACAGTCGTTTTATACTCGACCAAATTAATCCCAGACTGATTGGCTACTGCTTGCAAGAAAATGACGAATGTATTCCGATGGGAACTGGTCCACAATAGCACCTGGCCAGCATCACTGTCAAACATTTGAGTAGCAATTAGTCGGTGCCATTTGGATTTTTTTGGTTCACCCAAAAAAAAAGAGAGAAAGATTAACTCAGGCAAATATATAAACTGGTGGAGCATAGGGCTTATGGGAGCGTGTGACTTGTGACTTGTGAGTTACTAGCGCAGGTGATGAGCGCCTTGGAATGAAATAAAACCTGAATTGTCTCAAGATGACGCTATTGAATTACTGGGTGAGGGCGTGAGGCAACTCATAAGCCTGAGTTGAGGTTAGATATATTTTCTTAGACCTTGCTCAGAACGCGGGGAAAATTTCTTGTTGCATCGGAGAATAGGCTGTTTTTTTTGGGTTTAATTCCTACCTCTAGGATCGAATCTGAATTGAGGATGTACGAGTCCCTGCACTTCATCACCACCTCCAACACATGAGGCCCCAACAATCAATGATTCTAGAACCTTGCTGCTGAATTATCACATGAAACACACGGGGTGTGTAGTTCATGACAGGGTAAACATTCGTTAGAGGGAGGTCGGACGGCGACGACTTGAGATAGATCGCTAGACGAAGAGGACATCGGTTGGGGGGAGAGATGGATCTAGAATAGTTAGCCTAAGAGAGAGACTAGAGCTGAACTCAGGGACTTGGAAAAATACTTTTTCATTGTTGATTGCTTCCTGAAAGAAGATATACCGTCATCTCTTTTGTAAGGATAACTTGATCCTAAGAAGCAATCTCTAAATTATAGAAACAAACTAATTGAAGATAAGTTTTCAAATTAACCAAATCAATCCAATCTCTAGCAAAGGAAACTAATTGTTGGTGAACAGTATACTGTATGCCACGCCCATGACTGGGTGCTTATTATGCTAGAACTAAATATTTTTTAAGCAAAATACGAGATTAAGAACACCGATCTTGACCCTGGTAGGCTCCCTGATCTTTTCAATTGAAGAATGTTGAGGAGACAAATCCATCGCAGCTCTCGTTTGGCACGTGCAATTATGTCCTCGCGTGGCTCGTACCTGGCCTGTGAATGCCATCCTTTTCGGCTTGTGATTTCGTTTGGAGGATGGCGCTTTCTTCATCAGATGACTTTGACATAGTACTTGTAATGGCCTTCTCGTTTCATTGCTAGCTGCCTACTATTCGCATCAAGAGATCAAATAAATGGTAAACGTAAGGCCAAACGGAGTTTTTGGACTAGGGTGGAAAAGCATGTAGGTAAAGCTTACTCTCCCTCTTCTTTGCAGAGCTGTTCATGGCCGAAGGGGGCAGGGAGAATCCTAGAGCCGCATCGGCTGACGCGTGCATGGCAACCGACGAAGCGCCACCATGACAGACGCCACCTCCTACGTCTACGTGCTCGCGGATTCTAAAAATGGCGACCGTACATCGGAAACAGGGGGCGTGCACATGGAGCCATGGATCACCGGACTTTGAGTTGTTTTTTAAGCGCCATTGCACGCACGTTCGCGTGTGAATGTGTCACCTACACGTGCTCGCGCCATTGCCTTTCTGCAGGCGAGTTTAAGTAGTCAGTTTTGGCGAGATTTTTGTGTGCAGAAGGCATAGGATGCTCTGCGATTGCTAGGGCAAGTACACAGCAGTGCATGTTGGGAGGCAGGTGCAGGGCATGAGTAGCGGTAGCAGTAGACTCGTAGTAGAAAAAAAAAAAGGGTGTGTCTGGCTTGTTCTGTTGCTCTTCTTGCTGCCTGAAATCTGCAAGAAAGATACGCTGCTGATTTCACTGTGCAGACACAGGGCGCAACCCGAAGAAAACATCGGCGAAAACAGTTCATACGCAAGAGATTTTACTTTTTCTTCGGGCAATTACACGCTCCTCCCCTTGTTTCTAATTGGACAATTGGTATACCGGTCAGCCTCGTACCATGCTAGAAAAAGAGTTAGGAAAAGCATTGCACAGGATCCCCCGGGACGGCATACGCTGCCTGCGACGCCCACGCACCCTGTTGTCACGGCCGGGGGGAAGAAGAAGGGCTCCTGACCCAAGACAAAAGCGCCATCTCCATCGCCACTTTGCTCCAGCTTTTCCATGCTCTTGCGTCGTGTGAAGTGGCAATATTTTGGGTGCTTTTAGCACAAATCCAGGAGCCCTTGTCACCACCGGATCCCGTCCCTTCGTCCTTAGAAAACACGAGTTCCAACCACCCAGATTCGATGACGAACGCACCGGCACTCTGTAATTGCCCAAATTTGGCTCTAATTTAAAAATGCTTGGTTTTTATAAATTTTAAAAACTTTGTTTGCATTTCAAAATTTTCAAAAGCTTTGCCTTGCAATTTAAAATTTAAAAACAATTTCCTTGAGTCAAGATTTCATTTTTTGCAAAAAACCTAAAAGTTTAACTGTGTGCAAAACCATTTCAAAAATTGAATTCAAATTCAAATCAGATTTTGAATTTTCAAATCTTGTTCCTTTCCATTTCTCCCCTCGAAATCCCAAATCCCACCTTCCCTCTCCACCTTTCCCTACCAGCATGCGTTGACGGCCCGCTTCCTTTCCTCTCCTCTCTCTTCCCACATGACCCAGCAGTCGGCCAGCCCAGCATCGCCCTCTCCTCATTCTTTCCCTCGTGCAGCTTGGTTGACCTCGAGGCTAAGCGAGCCCAGCAAGCAGCGGTAGCCCAACTCCCTTCCCCTCTCCATCTCCCTAACGAGCGGGCCCCCTGGCCCCACCTACCAGCCGTGCCATGTTCATCTTCTCTGGCTCTCTCTCTCTCTCTCTATTTCTCTCGCTGTATGCCCGATGAATGCTGTCGATAGGAGGAGATGCAGAGCACCTGCAGCCTCAAGCCTTGTTGCCCCTCTCCAAGCACTGTGAAGTAGTCACATCAGGGACAACACGCGTCGCGCCCGTGAGAACTTGTGCACGCCGTGAGAAAACACCGAGTTTCTCTTCCTTATAAGCCACTTTCACTTGCGTCATCTTCTTTGCCTCGTCCTCCTCTTCATTTCTCCTCCCTTGCCCCTCTCTCTCGCTTACTCTAATGCCCATAACCTTGCTGCATAGGGCCTTCGTCCCCAAGCCCAGCAGTGTGTTGCCGAGATCCGCCACGTCGTTCCTGACGGCCGAGTGAGCCCCTCATTCTTGTAACCATGCTAGATTATGTTCTACATCCTAATATTCCTTTCCTCTCTCTCAATTTCAGTTTCTCGCCCTCGAAGCCGCCAATTTGAAGCTTCTTCTCCACACGTTACGTCGCGCCACCACCGCACAACGCCCCGTCTAGATTCTACTCCGATGAGTCTTCTCCATGTCTCTTCGCGTCATATCGTGTTCCTTGTTCTTGTGGACTTGGTAGGCTAGCCATGTTGCCCTGGGAAGAACCGTAGTTGCACTGTCATGCAACCGTTCCCATGTTGTCGCGAGCCGTCGTCGTTGGAGCTCCTCTTTGCACCATCTCCTGTGTTTTCTGCACCCCTACCATCCCCATGCCAAGTAGGTGCTTGTGACGTGCTCAGGTTCTAAAATCAGGCAATGTTTAGTCATTCCCGCTGCAGTCCCACCACCGCGCACGCCCTCCTTCCTCCCGAGCACCTCTATGCACGCAACCACCTTGAATAGCATCATGTAACTCCCTCATGCTCAATCCATGCTTGCTTCTTGGGGAAACATGCTACTTACTCGTCATCGCCGTAACCGTTCGCTCGCATCCCCTCGTCACCACCACCGGCTTGTGCCCAGCTCACCACACCACATCATCGTGAGCACCATTGGCACCATTGAGACTGCCTTGAAGTGTAGATGCTCAAGGCGTGCTTGATTTGTAGGATTAGGTGCCAGGTTGTAGTCACCGCCAAGTACAGTAGTGCACCGCCACAGTGCATCTGTCACCGCGTTGTCTTCACAGTTAGGGTCGCCTTCATCCATGTGTTCCAGTTTGCTGGTCACGGGTGGTCATCGTGGATCCCCTTGTTGGTGCCGAGCTCGCCCTGCACTGGCCATGGCTTCCCTCCTAGTTCCTCTGTTTTGATGAGAGGAAGAAGACGATGGACGCCGACATGTGGACCCCAACTAGAAGATTAGGATTAAGTTAATTGGTAATTAATTAGTGATTAATCAACATATTGGTGTTTGTATGACATGTGGACCGAAGGTAAGCGTAGATTAGTGTATGATGACATGTGGGCCCCACCCCTTAAAACTATGTGTAAACCTGGTCCGTAGACCAAAGGTGCTGACGTGTGGGCCCTGGCCAAATGAACCATTAGGTGGACCAAGTCCATGTGGACCACGGTCCCACCTGTCAGTCTCTCGTGTTTTATTGAGTAAAAATAATTAGAAAAGATATTAAAGACCCCGCTGGACCCACCTATCAGCCACAAATGTTTTTCCTTAAGAAAAATAATTAGTAAAGAAGATAAAACCTAGTTGGACCCCACCTGTCATTCGTAGAGAATTTTCTTAAGAAAATTAATTGAAAAAGGAAAGGAAAATCCGATCAAGCCCACCTGTCATGGATTTCAGATTTTCTAGAATTTCCTCTCGGGTTAAACTTTGGAGAGCTCGTTCTCCCTCGTTTTAACTCCAAATAACTTGATTTTTTATTTCTAAATCCATATAAATTCAAAACATTTCCAAAAGTACCAAAACCATAATTTGTGGAGTTCATTTGAATTTTATTTGAGTTCATGTGTATTTATTCAAAGTCATCATTTTACGCTTAAATAGATTCAACATCGCTGAAGACTTCTCCACTGTTTTAGGACAAGATCAAGACCAAATGATATCCACATGAGCAAGGAAAGTCCTTAAAAATGATTGTGTTGAACCTACATTTCAAATGCACATTAATTTGCTTTAAAGTAATACTTGCATGCTCAATATTATTTATGAAATGCTATGTTAAATGTTGATACCTAGCTATGCCATATGTTGTTATTTACTATCCCCCTTGATTGTTGATATTACGACTACCTTGTCGCCTTAGGCTAACTATCATAATAAACTTGTCCTAGTTAATTAAAAATGGGTAATGGTCATGCCTAGTGATGCTTATTGGTTGAATTGATTATAACCCAAACATTGCCATTACAAAACTTGGATTATAACATGATTCATAGAGTGGTAACGTGGGTTACCACTAGAAACAGAAAAATATTTTATAAAATGGTGGAGACTTGGGTGAGTGGATGGTATGAGACCGGTGTAGGGTTTGCACGAGGGCCAGGTTTGTGGATTGCCTTGCGTGAGTCGATTAAGGACCAAATCATGTACCATATTTTCTAAACTAATAATCGTGCAACCACAAGTATGGGATAGACCTGGCTGAATAATTTACCGAGTCGTGGTGCTTTCATCATATCATGGGCAGTTTGGGTCAGATTGTTGGACATAGGCTGTAAGAGGGCATATCTCTGGGTATGCAACCATTGATGGTTGTGGTGGTACAAGTTGGGATACGTCTACTCTCCGAACGATGGTATTCCTCGGAGTTAATGTGTTCAAATGCTCGAGGATTGAACTTATTGGATGATATAGTATTATGGCAAGTTATTGTAAAGGTCTTGTTATGATATTCTTAGTCGCACACCTACAAAAGTGTGTCAACCGGACATCAAAAGTTGATCATATCTTATGGGTAAAACTGTACAACCTCTGCAGAAGTATATCTAATCTATTCGAATAGTCGTGCCCCTAGTCATGGGTGTGGTCCAGAAAGCCACACCGGTTAGTTTTGATAAGTTTGGGATGGGAACATGTTAACTTAAATATGGTTGTAGTAACGAGATAATTGTAGGTGAATGACACCTTAATGTCTAGAGTCAGATGGATGAACCTAATGTCTAAAGTCTAGTGGATGGAACCTTGTGATCTAAAGTCAAGTGGATGGAACCTGATATCTAGAGTCAAGTGGAAGGAATTAACCTAATATCTGGACATAGGTGGATAGAACCTCATGAGTAGTAATAGGTGGGTGGAACCTTGTTGCATGATAAAACTTGCTTACACAAATGACACTTTGGTTTTGAGTTAAACTGGCTAGGTCACAGGCTTGAAAAATAATTACAGTATTTGAGCTAAATTTACTTTGTGCAAACCATAAGACCTCTCATTTGGCAAGCCAAGCATATATAATTGCATTTGGTATAAGGCCTCGTTGAGTACTTTTGTACTCATTGTTGCTCATATAGGTGGATTTAGTACCCAAAGATATCAACCGATGAACAGTTACCTCTACCCACCGAAGTCTAGGATGACACCAAGTACTAGGTCACTTACCCCAATTGATTGCCCATGGGCATATCCTAAGGGTCACCACAACTATTTATCCTTTCCGCTATAAGACTTCATCTATGTTTGGCCTTTCCAGCCCATGATGTAAGACATCGATCATGTGATCTATTTACACTTATTTATTATCATTGTTATTCGCATGTATGAATGTGATATTAATTGATGTTGTATGTGTGAGCTAGCTACTAATCATGGGACTAGCTTTATATAGATAGAGGGTTTGAGTGCAAATCTGGGTCCGACACACCGCTTGTCCCGGTGCAACTTGAGCTAATTTGTTGATTTGCAAGAGCAGCTTTTACACTTTGGGTGTGTTTGCAAGTTGCACCACGAGAATTTTTACACGAAACTGTTTAGACCCCGCTTGGATGGGAGGAGTTTTGTATGATTTTTGGAGGAAACAGTATTCCATAGGAATGATTGCTTTTCATCCGTTTGGAACGAAGGAAACACCAATCCAATTCCTTTGGAATACTGTTCCTAGCCCACGATTTCACAGGAATCCAAAAATCCACTCAAACCTCCTGGAAACTTTCCTACGATTCAATTAAGCGAGCGAAGCTAACCGTAGTGGTCTCATACTTGCGCCGCGCGTAACCAGAATAAGGTTGTCAAGATCGCGATCATAGGTGGGATCGTTTTCGGTCTTATAGGATCGGATCGTATAATCATGATTCTATCAAAAATTTTAAAGTATATATATTTTATATAAAATTTGAATTATGTTTTCAGACATGTGAGGCTATAGTAGATTTTGTGAATATTTTGAATTTAGTTTCATAAATTTGTGTATACTTATTCATTTTAAATGCAATTAAGCTTGCTTTTAAAACTTCTTAATTATTTTTAGTAAACTAATAATTTAAAATTAATTATATTAATGGTAATGGTTTTTTAAACCTTAGAATAACATGTAAACAAAATTAATTAATTAATTAAACTATTATAACTTAAATTAGTAATAGGTAAAATAAAATTTTATATGTTGATATAGTTTGTTGTCAAGATCATGATCTAATCGATCCTGAGCACAATCCTAACGATCTTATTCGATTCTATGTGATCTTAGCTTCAAGATTACCATTCTACGAAATTTCGATCCATATATTGATCTGTATCATTTTAGCTCTGTGTCATGATTTGACAACCCTAAGCCAGTGTGGCTATCACTAGAGCCATTGCCTTGTCGAGCCACGTCAACAATTGTCGTCAACGAATCCATTGCCTCACCCTCGTCGAAGCCCCACGCCATAGCTCACTACTTCAGCCCTGCCCCGTCGCATGTAGCGTCACAATAAGTACTCATCTCTATTAGGTATAATCTTGACTTAATTGGTTTTTGCATATAGCATTAGTATTTGTTTGCATGGCTAGCTGACAGCATGCACACATTGAGTGTTTCAATTTTTTTCATGTGGCATCAAGGACTAGAAACGGTGGCACTATGGGTGGTTAGTGGTCATAGTAGCTGTTGTGGGCATAGTTAGTAGAACACTAATTGTAAGTTGCATGTTGAGTCTATTGTACAGAATAAAAGGAGATGAGAAAATGAGAAAAAGTGTGATGTTTTGGCAACACCAAAATCTGTCTTCTTTGTATTCTAGAGTGCGTGTGTGTGTTTGAGTCCAGGCGTTCGAGCGTTAGCGTGCGTAGTTTTGGTCCCTGTGCCAACAATTGGTATTAGAGCCGGTGTTGTGATGTTGTGATGGCGAGGTTGTTGTCTCCGTTGACATCGAGGTGTGTCGCCGGTGGCCAGCGGTGGCATGCATGTGGCTAGCGGCAGCGAGTAGGTGGCTCGCGGTAGGCCGTTGATGCAAGTCGGGAAGGAGCAGAGCGTCACGCTCCAGTACCCATTGTTGACTAGTAGCAACTATGATGCATGGTTAATGAAGATGCAAGTGTACATGGAGGCACAAGGAGTGTGGGATGTCGTTGAAGAAGACGGCGTCGAGAGGCACCAAGACAAGAGGATGGTGAAGGAGGCATAGTGTGAGCGAGGAGACCCTTATTGCTCTCAAGTCCATGTACGTTGGAGTTGAGCGCGTGACGAGGGCCAAGCTTCAAACCGCCAAGAAAGAATTTGACAACTTTCATATGTGTGAAGGTGAGTCAATTGATGCATTTGCCATGACGGTCACCCTCGCTCTCAGCAAGATATGCGAACGCTGGGAGAGAGGGTTGAAGACTCTTGTGTGGTGGATAAGGTGCTTCGGGTCTTGACACCGAAGTTTATGCCAATCTTTTGCACTCTCGAGAACCTCGAGGACTTGAATGTGATGTCGGTCGAAGAAATGTTTGGGTGGCTAAAGGCGTTTGAGGAGCGCCACATGGTTAGTGAAGAGGAAGGTGAGCACTGCTGCTCACCCACGCCCAATGGGAGTCTAGGGCCAAGAACAAGGAAGGCGGCTTCGGCTCCGGCAAGAAGAGCACCTACGACAAAGCAAAAGTTCGGTGCTACAACTGCTAGAACTATGAGCACTATTCTTGGGAATGTCCTGAACCAAAGAAGGCGGTGAAGGATAAGGTTTTTTCGTTGCGGCGACGTGGATGTGAACCGGCGCTACTCTGAAATTCAGTTGGAACTATTTTTTTTTTTGTCCATGTGTTCGTCATGTTTATTTATGTTGCATGGTTTTGTTGCCGTATAGAGTCATAGTAGTGGGCTAAGTCCAAGAGAGTTGCATGTGTGGTGTCATGGCGTAGTGGACGGATCGGCAGCGAAGTGAGTGGATCGGCAGTCAAGTGAAGTCTAGCAGTTGAGTGCACATGCATGTGTTATTGGATCAGTCATGTATTAGTAGTTAGTGCATGTAGCTGTGAGGACATGAGCATGCACATGTTGCCAAGTGTGAGACTAGCACTAGATGTGTTCAAGTTAGTTGATAAGATGTGCGCGTGAGATGAGTTGGTCCTCCTTCAAAGTAGCTACATACATCCATCTAGTGGAGATAATGCGTGGCGTGAGTTAGTCTTCTGCGTGTGGCAATAGGTTACGGGTGATATGCAACGGTGAGTTGTCATGCCAAGATTAGGGGGAAATTGTTAACTATAATCTTGACTTAATTGGTTTTTGCATGTAGCATTAGTGTTTGTTTGCATGGCTAACTGACAGCAAGCACACATTGAGTGTTTCAGTTTTTTGCATGTGGCATCAAGGGCTAGAAACGACAGCACTATGGGTGGTTGGTGGCCATAGTGGCTGCTGTGGGCATAGTTAGTAGAGCACTAATTGCAAGTTGCATGTTGAGTCTATTGTACAGAATAAAAGGAGATGAGAAAATGAGAAAAAGCTATGATGTTTTGGCAACACCAAAATCTTTCTTTGTATTCCAGAGTGCATGTGTGTGTTTGAGTCTAGGCGTTCAAGCGTTCACGTGCGTAGTTTTGGTCCTTGTGCCAACAATTGGTATTAGATCCGGTGTTGTGATGGCGAGGTTGTTGTCTCCGTTGACGTCGAGATGTGTCGTCGGTGGCCAACGGCGGCATGCATGTGGTTAGCGGCAGCTAGCAGGTGGCTCGCGGTAGGCCGTTGGCGCGAGTAGGGAAGGAGGAGAGCGTCACTCTCCAGTACCCATTGTTATCTAGTAGCAACTATGCTGCATGGTTAATGAAGATGCAAGTGTACATGGAGGCACAATGAGTGTGGGATGTCGTTGAAGAAGACGGCGTCGAGAGGCGCCAAGACAAGAAGGCACTTGCGGCCATCTACCATGGTGTGAGCGAGGAGACCCTTATTGCTCTCAACGGTAAGAGGACGGCGAAGGAGGCATGGGCGACTCTCAAGTCCATGTACGTTGGAATTGAGCGCGTGACGAGGGCCAAGATTCAAACCGCCAAGAAAAAATTTGACAACCTTCATATGTGCGAAGGTGAGTCAATTGATGCATTTGCCATGACGATCACCCTCGCTCTCAGCAAGATGCGAACACTGGGAGAGAGGGTTGAAGACTCTTGTGTGGTGGATAAGGTGCTTTGGGTCTTGACACCATAGTTTATGCCGATCTTTTGCACTCTCAAGAACCTCGAGGACTTGGATGTGATGTTGGTTGAAGAAATGTTCGGGTGGCTAAAGGCGTTTGAGGAGCGCCACATGGTTAGTTAGGAGGAAGGTGAGCACTTGCTGCTCACCCACGCCCAATGGGAGTCTAGGGCCAAGAACAAGGAACACGGCTCCGACACCGGCAAGAAGAGTGTTGGACCGAAAGGACGACTAGAGGGGGTGAATAGGAGCACGCTCACTTTTTCACTTTGATCGGATTCAACACCAATTTTACTCCAGTAGCTATGGAAGCTATGAAGATCAATATACAAGTACAGTGGAAGACTTGTATTGAATACAATCCAAAACCCCAAAGCAAAAGACCAAAACCAGGAGCTCAAACCCTAGGGCGCGGTCTGATCGATGTGTATAGCGCGGTCGGACCAGCGGGCAGTCTGATCGACATGTAAACCGCGGTCTGATCAGACTGTGGTCTGACCGGTGTGTAGAATGCGGTCTGACCAGCTGCATGATGAACAGGGCAGACAACCCGAAAACCAAAACTCAAATCGATCTAACTTTTGATCCGTGACTCCAAACCTTACCAAACTTGAGATACACCTTCTCTAAGATATTAGGAACCTATTCCAATCAAGGATCGTGAAGATCCATACCAAAGTTCCTATATTTTTCAGTTTGAACGAAGGTTGCTCTAAAACCGAGTCAAAATCGAAATATGATCTAAAGACTTGCTCGTGGGTGATTGATGATCAAGATGATCCTAGATGTGTTTCCACATATCACATCAAGCTAGATCAAGGCAAGAAACCAAGAGAAAATTCGCGGATCAAAGAAAGACTCAAAATCACTAAATAGAGAGAAAGAACACAAAGAGAAACATATTTGAGAAATCTTTCCTTGGATTGATTTGATATGATATTGGTTTACAGCCACTCCATCAAGGAGGACAAAGACTCAACACATGAGCACAAAATGAAATCCAAAACTTTAGAACCCTAACCTCCCATTATCCTCTCCCTAAGCACCAAAGGCAAACTAGAGTTTCACAAAAGAAGGGGTTAAGAGGTGCTGGCCAGCACCCTCTCCTATTTATATTGGAGGCTTAGCTTCTAGAAGAAAAACCCTAATGGGCACTCTTAGGCCCACACACAAACGGGTTTAACTCACGCACGTATTTTAAAGCGTCGTCTTCATCTCCTCTTGACTTAATCCACTTCTCCTTGCGCCGTCTTGTGCCGTGGGTTGGCAAAAGGTTACCAAGGCGATATTTAGGTGAAATTACCAAAATACCCCTTCTCGATCTTTTTGCAAAGACCGAGTCCCATCTTCGTGAAGCACTCCTCATACTTCGCCACGTGTAGGTTGATCAACAGCTCTCATCATATCGACAAGTCTCTCCCATCTGGCTCCCACCGAAACCACTATGGCACTTACACCGACTCCCGTGCCGCTTGATCCAACCTGTCGCACTGAACTGCCCGTTCGGTCATCCTTGTCCAATTTGCGCCATGCTTGACTCCATTGACTTCACCCGGCATCCCCGATTGTTCTAGACCTCAGCTCTCCAAGCTTAGTCCCGATCATCCTCGCCGCTGACCGTCGTTGACCTCCAAGCAACTTTGAACAACAATAGACAAAGAAATCGATTCCGGGAACAAGTTCTTCACAACTTGACCCGCGTTAGTCAAAACATGCATCATGAAACACATATACACTGAAACCCATGAATATGACCTAACTCAACAATCATCGCCACCTTTTGGCCGATGAGCAAGAAGAACTCGGTCGATCGCCATGCGATTGGCGATCGACTACAGTCGGCCCGAGTGTCCTAGCGCTCGATCGACCGTGAAACCGATCGACCGTGGCCTCGACCAGGCGTCCAACGCCGGTCCCGACCGCCTCGATCGACAAGAGTTGAACTTTGGCGAAAACGCGTATTTCGACAAACCTTCAACGCCATTGCCAATTGTAACATCATCTAAAGATCGTGCACATATCCCCATGATATCTACAATCTCCTCCTTGATGAACACATTGGCAATTTCAAAAAAATACAAGTTTTGAGGTTTGAAAAGTAAAGAACTCACGTTTTCACACAAAGGCACAATTTGGTCCAAATGCAAGAGAAAGTAAAGGAAATGACCAAGTTGGCTTCAGAAAAGCATAGACAAGTGAGATTGAGCAAAAGAAAACAAGAAAGCTTTAATTTCCAAAGAAGAGTAAAAAATCTCACTTAAGGTCCATATGAAAGAACAATTGTTCAAATTGACCTTTGATCATTGTGAGGTTGCAAGAATTGCAATTCAAGTTCAGAAATGGCAATAAGACCATAAGAATGCAAAAAGGATACCCCCCCTCACTATGATCCTCATTTTTCAGAAAATCCCAAATTTTTCATTTTTCTCCAAATAGCTCCCCTTTTTAACATTTTTGATATATCTTCTCCCTCTTTGACAATGGAGTCATCAAGGAATCACGCCTTCCTCTCGTCCATAGATGACAAATGCAGAATGAGGAAAAATATAAGAAAGAGTATGCATGAAATGCAATGGAGTGACTTTATTTTTTGTATATATTTTTTCAATTTTTGAGTACAAGAAGCTTTGGAGATTACCCAAAAGAACAAGCTAGCATCTCTAATATTGCACAAGAACATATCAAGCCTGAAGGCGCTAGCAAGATCATGTTAAGACATATATATCAAAGCTAAGCTAGAAGGCTCAATGTAAAGCAATAAATTGTAACAATTTAAGCAAAGTTTCAAATTTAGCAAGTTCATCAACAGGAATCCTAAAATGATAATGGCCATGTTAAAATGTCAATGTGAGATCAAAAAGCTAATAATGACCACTTTAAGAGACAAACAAGTCCTGAATTGAATCATTTTGCTCAAATTAGCTCAAACGCCCATTTTCAACAATTTTTCATTTGCAATGAATATTAAAGTTGACTAATAGTCTATCTTAGTGAAGAAGATCATGGATTAGGAGCCATCCACAAACTCTTCCTGAGCTTTGACCAGAAGTTGATTAAAAGTATATCTTAGTGAATAAGATCCTGGACTAGGAGCCATCCACAAACTCATCCTAAGCTTCTACCAGGACGACAAATCTTGAGGTTCATATCAGTTTTGACAAGCAGTCCCCATGAGATCGTCTGGATCATCAAACTATCTCCAAGTTCATGTCTTTGATATGCAGTCTCGTGGGAGTAGTTTGGCACAATTTAATCACACGACAATCTTAAAATTTGATCTTTCATTTTTCACAAGAGCAGTTTTAGATTCTCAGAACAACAAGAAGCTCAAGTTAGGATCAATTCTAGATTCAAGAGCTAACAAAGCAATTTTGATAGAGCCAATATCACAAAAGGAGCACTAATTGCGCAACTAGCTAAAAATCCACAAATTGCAATTTTTAGTTCAAGTTGTCTTAAAGTTCTAACTCATTTTAGCAAAGACTTAGCTACGCATGTGAAAGCATGATAATTCTAGCAAGTCAAAGAACTAGACATGGCATTGAGTAAGAATTGAAATACTAAACCTCAAAAGGGTAATAAGCAAAGCTTCATCAATTTTAAAAGACTAGCAATAAAGCTTATATTACAATGCATCTTTTTGTGTTTTTCATATGAATGCAATATGATATAATGATATGCGAGAAAAGCTCAAAAAGCCTAAAAGATCAAAAAATCAACAAGTTCAAAAGAAGATCAAGAAAAGATCAGATGAACAAGGAAAGATCAGAAAAGATCCAACTCCCCCTTAAACCAACCCATAGGGATAAATTACCACTAACTCACTCCTCAAGGTGGCAAACCTTGTTGGATCTAAAGGCTTGGTGAGGATATCGACTAACTGAGGCTCGGACTCCACAAAGTGCAGCACAATATCAACCTTCTCAACATGGTCTCTAAGGAAGTGATAGCGAGTGTCTATGTGCTTGGTCCTAGAATGTTGCACTGGGTTTTTAGCAATATTAATGCAGAAGTGTTATCACAGAAAAGAGGGACACAAGCAAAGTTTAACCCAAAGTCCTTAAAAGTGGACACCATCCACAAAATCCGACTACAACAACTAGCAGTAGCTACATATTCAGCTTCAGCAGTGGATTGTGCAACAGAGGACTGCTTCCTAGACGACCAAGAGACAAGAGAAGTGCCTAAGAAATGACAAGTGCCAGAGGTACTCTTCCTATCTAGCCGACAGCCCACAAAATCAGAATCAGAAAACCCCGAATAGACAAGGAAGAAGAGCAGAAAAACCAAATGCCATACTAGAGGGTAGAGTAAAGGTACCTAAAGATGCGCTTAACGGCTTGGCGATGTGAAGTCCTCGGAACGCCTAAAACCTCACACAGAGGCATCCCCGATCGTTCTAGACCTCAGCTCTCCAAGCTTAGTCTCGATCATCCTCGCCGTTGACCGTTGTTGACCTCTAAGCAACCTGCACAATAATAGATAAAGAAATCAATTCGGAATAAGTTCTTCGCAACTTGACCCATGTTAGTCAAAACATGCATCATGCAACACATATACACTGAACCCATGAATATGAACTAACTCAACAATCATCGCCACCTTTTGGCCGATGAATAGTAAGAACCCGGTCAGACCGCCACTGATTGGCCGGTCTGACCGCGTCCACAACGCCGGTCTGACCGCCCCTGGACTGACAGTAGTTAAACTTTGGCGAAAACACGTATTTCGATAAACCTTCAACACCATTGCCAATTGTAACATCATCCTAAGATCGTACACATATCCCCATGATATCCACAAAGAGCACCTACGACCAAGCGAAAGTTCGGTGCTACAACTGCTAGAACTACGAGCACTATTCTTGGGAATGTCCTGAACCGAAGAAGGCGGTGAAGGATAAGGTTTTTTTCATTGCGGTGGACGTGGACGACGAACCAGCGCTACTCTAAAGCTCAGTTGGAACTTTTTTTTTTTTGTCTATGTGTTCATCATGTTTATTTATGTTGCATGGTTTTGTTGCCATATAGAGTCATAGTAGTGGGCTAAGTCCAAGAACTGCATGTGTGGTGTCATGGCGTAGTGGACGGATCGACAGCGAAGTGAGCGAATCGGCAGTCAAGTGAAGCCAGCAGTTGTGTGCACATGCATGTGTTATTGGATCAGTCATGTGTTAGTGGTTAGAGCATCTACAACAATCCACCTCAGATGTTACTAAGAGGTTGCCACATCAGCTTTTAGATGATGTGGAGGAGAGAAGATGAGGAGAGAAGGTGAAGCTGTTTCTACATGAACAAACCATCAGATTGTTAATACCAAGACATAAGAAACAACAAAAAACTCTATTGGATGCTTAGTTGTTACCTAAACACTCATTTTGTGGGTCCCACTGCCTACCAACAAGCTTGTAGCAATTAATATCTTAGATACAAGCTTAAGAAACAATCCATTGGAATGGTTGTTTCTTTTTATTAGATTGAGTACTCTCCCTCCTCTTAGTAACAAGCTAAGAAACAAACTATTGTAGATGCTCTTAGTGCATGTAGCTGTGAGGACATGAGCATGTACATGTTGCCAAGTGTGAGACTAGCTCTAGATGTGCTCAAGTTAGTTGATAAGGTGTGCACGTGAGACGAGTTGGTCCTCCTTCAAAGTAGTTGCATACATCCATCTAGTGGAGATAATGCGTGGCGTGAGTTAGTCTTCTGCGTGTGGCAATAGGTTGCGAGACGATCTGCAACGGTGAGTCAGCATGCCAAGATTAAGGGGAATTGTTAACTATAATCTTGACTTAATTGGTTTTTGCATGTAGCATTAGTGTTTGTTTGCATGGCTAACTGACAGCATGCACACATTGAGTGTTTCATTTTTTTGCATGTGGCATCAGGGACATAGTTAGTAGAGCACTAATTGCAAGTTGCATGTTGAGTTTATTGTACAAAATAAAAGGAGATGAGAAAATGAGAAAAAACTGTGATGTTTTGGCAGTGCCAAAATCTGTCTTCTTTGTATTCTAGAGTATGTGTGCATTTGAGTCCAGGCGTTCGAACGTTTGCATGCGTAGTTTGGATCCCGGTGCCAACCATCTCCGGCATCGCTGCTTTTTAGACTCGACTAGCATGAAGCCTTGTTGGTTTGTTGCCATCGAAGTTGTTGCTGAAGAGGGTTGGAAAGGAAAGATTGGAGTAAAGTGGATCGGATCTGCTCATCTTCTTGATTGGACTAAAGATCGGGAGGCGATTGGGATTGGGTTCTGAGAGATAGAAAAGGGGAATGGAAACGAGATTTGGGTTGATTTTTTGTTTAAGCAGATAAGATTATTGTTCATTTGTACAGTTCCTCCAAAAATTCCTACATTCTTTCTATAAATTTAATGTGCTTTTAAAGCTCCCTATTTTGTCGTTGCATTCCTACGTCTTTCCTACATTGTTTCCCATTTCTCTCGATTTCTAGGTTATTTTCACAAAAATATGGAAAAAATATATTCTTTGAGAGCTTCCACTCACTTAGGTGCTGTTTGACTAGGCTTCGAATCCGAGCTTCCGAGGAGAAGCCTGAGCTACACGACCAAGCGTGCGAGCTCTGGAGCCCGTTGAAACTAGAGCCCAATTTGGACTAGCAAATAGAAGTAAGGGAGAGGTGACTTCGTTGCCTCTGGAAAATTTTGGGATCAGAAATATCAACATTGCCTCTTCGTCGTTAACCAAACCATCGTTAGACCCATGCACCATCGGCCCATTCTACGATGTTGACGCTCGATCCGCACTGTTGCAGCTCAATCTGCGTCGCCGCCGTGCGATTTGCACCTCTTCTATTTTTTTTGACAATAGGCAAGAGAGCTGGCAATTATATTAATAAAACAAAAAAACACAAAAAAAGAAAAAAGATACAACCACCACCCTAAAGGGGTAGACAACACAAACGGGAAAGGGACCCCTCTGAACACCTGGCGAAGCAACATAACACACAAGCTAGGGCAACACCAACTAGCCACGGCAAACACCGATCGACTCTTACGCACCCAAGCCACATACCACACCCAAAGGAAGGATGACTTCCTCACCACCTAACACACTAAAATTTATGGTAGTCGACTCAACGATGCAGAGGTTAACCAAAGCACAATGCTTGAGAGAGAATATTAGAAGCAAAAGCCTGAAAAACCAAAGCTCCGCCATGGCTGAAGAACCATGACAAGCACTCCACCCTAACCAGATGACCATCAAGCCTTCAAAATGAAGTGGATAAGGGAAGCGGCCCTCCACTTGATGACGACGGTGGATAGCGCACAGAAGAGATGGAAGCTCCGGCTCGTAACCTTCTCCCACGAGGATATCGACGGTGGCCTATCTCTAGGTCCGAACCGACTGTTTGACAAGGAGCGTCCACAATGGTCGGCCTGCACCTCAGGACAACGACCCAACAAAATGAGCGTCCAAGCTCTTTGGGCCTCTTCAACCGCGCCTTCGACAACAACATGGCGGGGTCTTCTCCAGGCATGGACTAGACGATGGCCAATCTGGGAGGATGGAAGAAGGCTTCGGCTCCAATGGTGAGGAAGGCTCTCATGAGGCGGTGAAGTTGTTGTAACCAGGGGGAACTGCGGGGGGCTAGAGGGTTTCCACCTACCGAGGCGCACCGCCCAAGGCCGGCCAGCAGCACCGCCCACACTTGAGCCCCGACCGCGACGAGGACCCCTGTGTCGCCCGCTGCAACGCCCCATCACCGGTCTACCGTAGAGCGCCGCCGAGGTACAAGCCGCGATGCGCCACCACCAGAACACCGCCCACCGAGCACCGACCACTATCGGATTTTCCTCGACCTTGGCCTTGACCTACCTTTTGGGCAGATCTGGCGACCTTGGCCCCAACGGAAGAGAGGCAAGACGAGGGATGCAGGAGGTCACCACTGGTACATAGTTATGAACCGGATCCGATGGCGACAGGGCGGGGGTGAGGGAGCCATAGTCGGCGGCGACGTGTTGAGGCGCCTAGGTCTAAGCCCCGACGACGAAGGGATGTATGCAGATCCAGATCCGAAGGGGATGGATCGGGGATGATGGTGGGCACCCGGATCTAGGTCCCAACGACGGCTGTAGGTAGGTCTGGGGAGGTAGTCGGGGACAACGATCCGTAGGAAGTACTCGTCGGGGCCCATGAGGATTGTGTGGTGAGATTAGTCCCACATTGCTTGTCTAAAGTGGGCAGTGTTACACTGATCTCGAGCCCCGAATGAAAGGAGGCGGGATGGGAGGGGCGTAATAGGGCGGTGGTGACTCCATGCCATTGGGGCGCTTGGATCTGGCCCCAGCAACAACCGCGCCCAGGAGGCTATAGATCCAAAGGGAGGCGGCGGGGAGACGCCGATATCCAAGGCCGGTGGCGAAAAACCGGTGGAGGCCGGAGGTCGACACCTGGCCTCGACAGAACCGACAGCGATAAAATGGGGAGCTGCAAGAAAGGAAAGGGGGAGGCCCTGCCGCCGCCCCGACCGAGGAGCTGCAGCAGCGGCGACGGTGAGGAGGTGAGCGACGATCGAGGGCTTTTGCGTGATAGTTGGAGTTGCCTCCTGAGTCACTCGAGAGCGGCTCAGGAGACATGCTTATTCATTCTACAGTTTCTTGTCCATTCAATAGAACCTATTGAACCTCTTTTATGGAGGACGAGGGAAATTGCAGCCAAATTGGTTGTGGGAGATGGAGAATGATTGGAGGAGAGATGAGGGCAATATAGCCCCGTGAATAGGTTTTGGATCTAAAGCCCAAAATGAGGCCGAACACCTCAATTTTGGGTCAACTTTCTCCTAGAGCTAGCTTATGTAAAAACCAGGCTCTAGAGTCCAAATACTAGAGCTAGAGCTTCTCCAAATGGGCCCTTATTTTTCTAGAATCAATCAGCTTTTCGCTCACTTCAATGCATAGTAGTTTACACGAAATACAATAGTGTTTACTTTCAAGCACAATGGTCTATCGCTCACTTCAGTGACGTGGCCACAATCATAGCAAACGTGGATCACTAGAGATGCTCTAACGCCGCTAGGAAATGCATCTGATGCTAACGCACAAACCTTTTGCAATCTATTTGTATTTGAATTCGAAATCACAGTCGTTTAACTTGTATGGAATAAATCGTCAGCCCAGCATGTACTGTAAGATGCTTTTGATCGTAGCTCCAGTATTCCTTTTCCAGATTGGGGTCGTCTACATTGAAGGAGTCAATGCAGATGATTTATAGTATATGGGCGTTAGGAACGATCTCCACCGTCCGATCAAAAAGCAACGGCCGAGATCAAGTGCTACAGTATTTTGGAACATTACTTTGTACGGTGTTTCTACAACGCTTGCTACAGTACTACATCAAATCATTGTTCACTCTCACACAAACACTGTTCACATGGGGAACCTCTGCGGTACTCCAGAGGATCCAGATCCTCTTTTTCCTGCTATAGATGTGCTATATCACTTAGCACATCAATACCGTCTTTCACCTGATCGGACGGCTTCTGATTGTCCAACTCTATGTGGGATTCGGATCCTCTGCGTGAACAATGATTTTTAGTCTGCATGGGCAGTGATCGGCAGCAGTGTTGCAGGAAAATACTGTAGAAACAATAAAATATTACGGTAGCAATTTTACTATATTCTTAGTTGTTGTAGCACTCGATCTAATCTATTCGTTTTGGATCAAACGATGGAGAAAAAAAACTAATACATGTTACTGTGCTCCAAGAGGATCCACTTCCCTCTACGTGGCTATGTCCTCGGTTTTTTAGAGAGGGTGTCGATGTCCTCACGTACCATCCGACAAGTCGCGTGTCCCAAACACGGCCCAGCCAACGCTGTACATGAGCAATCGCCCCAAAAAGAGAAAGCAGCATGAATCGTAATGGGCCGCGAACCATAGGAACTATACAGGGACGGACGGTTGGGATCCACGCAAAATTTGGGTCGCGGATTTTCTGCCTGCGCGATCCAATTTGGGCCGAAAAGAAGGAAAGCTCGGCCCAGTGTATCCCCCTGCCCACACAAGTACAGAACCACTCGTTCGCCTTCGCGACCCAGGCCCCAACCGCCGCTGGATAGCTTGCGAAGGTTCGGAAATCTCGCCGTCGCCGCCTCTCCCCGTCCGTCGTCGTCTCCCCGTCCGGCTCCCGATGGCGCGGCTGCACTGGCTGGAGGCCATCCTGCCGCTGGGCATCATCGGTGGCATGCTCTGCATCATGGGCAACGCCCAGTACTTCATCCACAAGGCCGCGCACGGCAGGGTACCGCTCCCTCCTCCTCACCGCCCCGCCGATCCGCTTGATCCGAATCTCCTGTGCTGAGGCGCTCGTCTAAAATCGTGTTTTTTTTGGGTTTCGGTTGGGTGCAGCCGAAGCACATCGGGAACGACATGTGGGACGTCGCCATGGAGCGCCGCGACAAGAAGCTCATCGACCAGGCCTCCGGCAACTAGGTGCTGATCTGATCCCATGCAGCCGACATCTGCTCTATAGGGCTGGTGCGGTGGTCTCTCTTGGGTTTTCGGGGCATGAGTCTGGTGCAGTTGGTGGTACGATGTGGGATTCTAGGGTTTGGGCTCCGTTGGGGGCCGGGTTTGGTTACCAGTTGTAGAGCCCTTCTGTGCTTTCACAAGGGGATTTTGGGTGGGGGTTAATGGTTTGGCGCTAGAAATCTTAACTTTCGGGTACTTGTGGAAATTTGCACATTTCTCGTGGGGATTGCTGCAGCGGGATTGTCGTGGTTAATTGTTAATATGTTGCAGATGGCTGGAGACCTTGTGATGCTGTTGGGCTACTGTGATGCTTGACTAAACTGGATTGTAATGCGGTAGATTTTGGTATGATTGGTTGTTAGTCGGTGGCAATCGCCACTTCTCTGTAGAAGTGATGCTACAGCTAGGGTTCTTCCATTATATGATTTGTAGTGCTAGTGTAAAATTGGGAGGTTTCAGAGCACATTTTGCTCTTAGACTGTTACACGTCGGGGAAAATGTCATCTAATTGGGCTTTTGGAATGGGGAAGTGATGCTCTGGGGTTGTCAGAGCTTACTCTAGTTTTGTTCTTTGGTCATTGTAATGAACAACCCTGAGCTAGTTCTGTTCCACCATTTTGCCTTTTATTTTCCCTAACTTTTTAAAGAATGTTTATCTAGGCAACTATAGTTAGATACTTTAGCCTCTCTTCTCCAGAAAACCCTTGCAGGCTTCCACTGAACCCACTCCATTGAAGGCTCAAAACCATGGTCTCTTGCACAACAACCAGTAGACTTGCAACATGCTCTTCATGTTATATTGTTCTTTATTTTTCTCTTGTCATCTTGTGATTGCCCAATTCTATCTTCTCGCATTTACCTCAGTAGTATTGTCCTTGCCATGCATCCAACATCCAATTCCTGAATAACACTTGTGCTGATGATAATTGTATGTTTGATGTTTGTTTACCACTTTGCCTTGCCATTGTTTGAATAACATTTTTGAAAATGCTGTTTTCCAAAGCCAATAACTTAGTATTAGCTTTACTTGAAACATTTTTTCTCTTTCATTCTGATGAACTACTGATATTTTGATTGCACTGCTTGCCACAAGATTTGTGTTGCCAATTTACCTTCAACAAATATTAAGTCCTTATTCCCTTTTATGTATGTGCGGCTGCGAGATACATTGCTATTTAATCTCTCTCCTTATAGTCTCCTATTGTATACATTTGTAAGTAATAACCAGAATGGAGGAGGAAAATTGCTGAATAACATAGTTCCTATCAACAGAGAATCTTCAGTCCCTTTTCCCTTTCATATCTATTGTGCTGTAAATCAAGTTCTTATTGAATCTCTCATGTAATTTCCAATGTATACATTTGCTAGTAACCAGAATGGACAAGACTGGGGTAAAAACTATTTTTGAATTGGCGGAATTTGTTGGGATATATTCTAATCTAGTAGACTAGAAGAAATGTGTCTTAAGGAAAATTCTCCATTTGGATTTTCTGGGAACAGAATATGTGATGTGTGTGGCTTGTAGTTTTGTAGCAACTTATCTATGCCTAGCACTAACTCTGAAAAATAATACCTTTGCTTCTCTTTGTTATGCATCAGCTTGTATTTTTCTTTTATCTTTTATTGGGATGATGCTCACTGCATATGCTTGTTAGTCTTGTCGTTAATGTAATGTAAATCCACTGAAACAGGAATGCGTGTTTTTGTAGGATATTGATCAGCATTGATCTTTCGTGGATGTTGACGAAGCTCTTTCAGAGGCTCAGAACTACTGCTGTTTAGTTTCCTTGTATAATGGGAACCAGGGCTTATGTTTTTGTTTACAAATTCCGAACATTGGATGAATAATGTGTATCTGAAATCTGTTTCAAACAAAGTTGGTTTCCTTTGTGAATTGTCAATTGTGTAACTAGCCCATGTCTCCCGAGCTGATTCATGAAGAAAGTGTTGTTTGTTGTTGTTATGCCTTTTTGTATGTATGTTCGTATCTACCGTTGGTGAGGTTTAGACTTGTTTGGTTCAGTTGTTATGATCAGATTAAGAGTAGCAAGAGCTTGTACTCAAGGTCAAGGATGATTTAACTCTGAATGGAACAAACAATCTGAAGATAAAATTGCGAAATTCAATAGTTGAAGCATCAAGTGTGCTTTCTGTAGCTGTTTTCTTCTAAAAATGCTGAATCAATAAACACTATCAGTGGTTGTATTCTCACCCGAAGAATGAAAATTTTATTGGGGGCAGAGTCCATGTATTTGTTGCTCAAATGAAGAGTTGCTTTATTCTCACCATGATCAGAGGGACTAGGAATTACATTGGACAAAATAACAAATCAGAGACAGAAGGTATTCTCTACATGCACACACCATTGTTTCAGCAAACACGAATGGCCTTTCGTCAATCATCGCTCGTCGTCTCTGGTGAACCATTATCTTCAAGAACCATTATCTTCCTTGAAGCTCCGGTGCATGGGCGTCGTCCGTGGTGAACCATTATCATCCTTGAATGTCCGGAGCATGGGTGTCGTCTGTGGGGATCCATCTTCACCCTTGAAGCTCCGGCGCATGGGTGTCGTCTGCGGTGAACCATCGTCACCCTTGAAGCTCCGACGCATGGGCGTCCTCTGCGGTGAACCATCGTCACCATTAAAGCTTCGGCGCATGGGCATCGTATGCGGTGAACCATCGTCACCATTAAAGCTTCGGCGCATGGACGACTCGGCGCCGATGATGACGCCGCTGTTTGTCCTTGACATCCGCACCTTGTTAGCGCGACGAGAGGGCGAGTGGGGGGCAGTGCCCAGGGAGGACGCCGTGTGCTCCGCCGCTTCCTGTACCTGGCCGCGGGACGGCGAGAGCGTCCGGAGATCATCGTACGGCCGATAGGTGTGGGCGTCCCCGTCGTCTTCATCCTCGATGTCCTCGTCGAGATTGACCACGTCCTGCATGTTGAGCAGGTGGAACTCGACGATCTCCCGCAGGAACCGGTTCTCCCTGGCGTACACCGTGTTCTCATGCGCCAGCCGCCCCTTCTCCGCGAGCAGTGTCTCCAGCTGCTGCCGTATCTGACGAAGCACGCGCACGAGCATGCAGCAACCGTGTCATATATGCAGTAGCAGACATCATCGTCGATCGTTCACCATTAGCGGGGAGCTAGCACGCAGAAAGAGAGGATGGTTCCTGCAAGGAGGGATGGAGATGGTGTGGGGTGGTTGGTTACCAGGTCCTCGTCGGCGTCGTGGTTGCCGTCCCGGTGCAGACGGTTCTCCTCCTCCAGCTGCGCGCACCGCTCCTTGGAGAAGGCCAAGTCGGCCTTCACCGTCTTCAGCTCCCGCTGGAGCAGCTTCACCTTGGCGGCCATGGCGTTCGCTACCTGAGGGGCACATACCAGAGTGGAAAGCTGTTCTTTCATCGACAGAAGGAATGTTCATGAACAACAGCAACAACAACGACGACAAAAAAAGAAAGGCAGAAAAGCTTCTCTTCTCCCTGATCCTTCTCTGTCATCCTAAGTTCAGTAAGTCCAACAGCAACAACAACAGCAGCATTTACAATTTTTACAATTCTGTTTTAACATGTATATTTTATTACGAGAATGGAGTAAATCAGAGAAAATATTAACACTTCTAATGTCAGTTGCAGCAGCTCAAAACTAGCGGCACGCTCTAATTAACGCACAAAAAAGGTGGCACCTTACGTCGCGAGAAGCTTTGATCTGGGGAGACTCCAAATCATTTAGCATCGGCGACGTGGCTGGACTGGCCAGGCTTAGATTGGTGTTCCGAAGGTCCATGCTGCAGGCCTTCCTTCTGATCTGCAGCTTCCTGGCATGGAAGACCTCGGCGCCCGTTCTGTTCTCCGCCATTGTTGTCAGGCCCTCCTGCAAACCATGATCACATCACGGTCCATCAACCTCTGAATTCTGAATAGGACTGAACAATCTATGCTTAATTCACTCTGAAATGAAGGGCTTACTTCAAGGGCATTCTTGATCTTTCCTCCAATGTCTAGTTTCCCACCTTCTGATCCTTTCTGCAATGTAGGGTTCTCCGACTTTCGGACTCGGTCGTAGGACCAGCGAGATTGAGATGGCTGAAATGTGGCATGTGTTAAGCAAATTAAGCAAAAGGTTAAACTGAAGTGAGCATGGGAAGGAAGCATGCTGTCAATGGATTCCATGGAAAGAGATGCATTTGCAAACAAAATCTGAAGATGGCATCATCGACTTCGTTCGAACAGCTGATCGATGCCACAACCCTTTTTTCTCTCTCTCTTCTTCTTGTTGTTTAAGAGTTCTTACCTGAATGCCTCCTGATGAGCCCAGAGCCTGATTTCTGCCGTCCTCTATGGAGCCATTCTCGTCGAGCATTACTTTTGCTTGCTGTGCTAAAAGTCCCCAGAATCCATGCTTTGCCTCATCTTTTTTCGATAGTTCGTACTTAGGATCATCATTTAGGCCACTCATCGATGTGTACAGCTGGGTGATAGGATCCTGCAACGTTGAGAGAAGATTGTTCAGGAAATCAGGAGTGGGATTCAGCAACTTGTTTCACATTTTTTTCTCAACTTACCAGATTAGAAACATAACCATTTTCATATCACACAACCGAATCTAGTATAAATTCGAGAACAATCACTGCATGTTCCTATGTACATTTTCATTCCATAAGATCCATGGAGCATAAGTTTCACGGCAAATCTGACTTGATAAGAGGATCAAATTACACTGTTTTTGTAGTTACTTGATGACAAATCGCATGCTTTTGACAACAGAAAAGCACATGCCTTGAGACAGCTTCTGCTTTGATCAGATCAGTGTCACTGGGCATTTCTTGCTAAGAAACACCGGATCGAGATTCTATAACAGATACACGGAGGAGGAGGTGGAGAAGGAGAGCACCTGCGCTGGATCACTTGGCTGGCCGTCACGCAGGGGCGACGAGGCGGGGAAGCGCTCGGCAGCGAAGGCAGGCATGTCCTCGCGCGCGGCGGACGCCAGCATGGCCTGCGCTGCCAGGGAGCGGTCGGGCCGGCTGCTGTCGTCGGCGAAGCGGGTGGCGCGTGGGGACGCGATGGCCGGCGACGAGGAGTCGCCCGACGACGGCTGGCGGTGGTTCTCGACGAAGGTGGCCGACCGCTGGATGCCCTGCTTCCTCCGGTACGCCATATCCAGTAGGGATCGTGCGCGAGGTGCTCGTGTCGTTGCCGTTCTTGGATGGAGTCGTCCTACCTTAGGTGGTGTGCTCCTCCATGGCTTCCATTCCACGGGCAGAGAGCAGTGGGCATGCCGTGGCCGTTATTTCGTAACTAACTTCGCCCGCGTTTTGGGGCCGCGGAGACGAAGGGCGCGCGGTGGATCACAGCCATCCATCCATCCTCCCTAGCATTTTCCCGTCTTTTTCTCGTTCCGGCCGTGGCGCTGTTGACATTTTGCCACGGTGGCTGATGGTGGGCCCGATCATATATGATATGAATGATCAATGATGTGCATATTTTAGGTGTGTTTGGTTGCTTGTAAGCCATTTTTTCTATATACATCTTTTCATATATAAAAGAAGTATATACACAAATTTTGTTATAAAAAGTGGATTTTGATTTTTTTTAATGGAACTCACTTTGGGGTATCTTATAATCATTATTTGAGTATGTTCAAATTGATAAAGATGAATCATCATCCGATTTAAGTGGTATATGAGAATTGAGAGTACATACTCCTAGGAGTACCATACCATACCCCATATATATATATAATGTACGGCCCACGACTCGTCAAATATTTTGCTAAGCGTAATATATCCAATATTGGTCTCTTTTGGTTGCGTTCGTCGTATGGAATGCAAAGATTCAAACAGATCGCAAATCCTACATATGGTTTAAAAGATATTATCTTTGAAAGATTAGAGATCGATAAGTATAAAACAAGGATACCAGCCGCTGCAATGCGCATCGTCGGTGGGCTACACGTCACCGCCCACCACGGTGTTGTACATCGGTGAGCTCCCCTGGTGGACGACGGACGCGGAGGTGGAGGTAGCGCTCGTGCCGCACGAGGCACTCAACGACCTCCACTTCTTTGCCGACAAGCCCACCGGTAAGTCGCGCGGTAGCGCGACTTCTGCCGCGTCGACTTCCTCCACCCTGTCGTGGCTGCCTCGGCCACCGCCGCACTTCACGGGCGCACCTTCCATTGGCGCCACTCCGTCACCTCACTTTCCTCTCCACCTGCGCTCCATTGCCTCGATGCTAACTTCTACGCCCAGGTTCCAGCCCCGGCTCCCACGGCCGTAGCGAAAACATGAGCAACATGACAACAGCTTGGGGCAATGTGGGGCTATGTTGGACGATAGACCTGCTCTAGCGCCATTTCTCGCCGTCCACCGTCCGTTGTCCGCCTTTTGCCGCCCCATCCACTAGCTATGCCCGTAAGGAAGCTAGGCTCACAAGCCAGCTTGAGCCACCCATCAAGCCAAGTCAAGCATAGTTTCTGGATCATTTCCAAAATGAGCCTAGCCGCATTTAAGACCGGGCCTGGGAGAGCTTGGCTCGACCCGACTCGTTTCCGACTCCTAGAACGGATATATGCACATACAAACATAGCTAACAGGTGGTCCAGCAAGGATTGGCCCCACACGGCATTGATGGAAGCATAACTTCTGGGTACGATTGGTGTGTACGTGTAGCAATTAATTTAATTAAGATGTTGTGGCAACAATCAAAATAGTCTCTCGGGGATAGAGCGAAGCCACGTGCACATCCAACCGAACGCCATCAGCCCACCGCTGCCTGACTATGAAAGGCCTCGACCCCCGCCTGGAGAGCGGTCTCACATACGATAGGTCGCCACAGAGGTACGACCTCCGCCCACGTGCGCACAGCAACCCAACCCCAACTAGGGATGGCAACGGGGCAATTCCCCGCTGGGGAGTGGTAGACCATCCCTATCCCCGTGACAAGAAAAAATCCCCATCCCCGTCCCTGTTTCCATCCCTGTCCTCGGGTACTATTTTTCTCCGTTTCCCGTCCCCGTCGGGTTTTTGGGACCCCGCGGGGACCCAAACCCGAAATACACATACAACTGAAGCATGAATTCATCATTCATGGATACACTCATACACATAAATTTCTCAAGCCTCCCAAACAAGGATATGTTAAGATATTAAGCATTAGTGAAGCTCGTATACACAAATCTAGATATGAATCTAATACAAATACCACAAGCTCATATACACAAATCTGGATATGAATATAACAGATGCTCATATACACAAGCTCATAGTCATATACACAAATCTAGATATGAATCTAACAAAGCTCATATTAATACACAAGTACCAACAGAACCTCATATACCAGAGATCGGCGTCGGGCTGTTGGGGAGGAAGACCGCATGTGCGTCGGCGTCGGAGGAGGCATCGGAGGAGGAGGAGGAGGCATCGGCGTCGGGCTATTGGGGAGGAGGAGCGGGAGTGCGGGAGGAGGCGTCGGCGTCGGCGGAGGAGGAGGAGGCGTTGGTGGAGCCGGAGGCGGAGGAGGAGAAGGCGTCGGGGAGTTGGGGGCGGCGGATGGGAACGAAGGGAAATGGGGACTTGGGGTCTTGAGGAGTTGGGCGACGGCTACTAGGGTTACGCAGCAGGCAGCACAGATACACTCGGTTGGGCCTTAAGCGACAGTGGGTTGTGCTTGTAGTTGTGTTATCGGGGCCCCATCTGGTAACGGGGATGGGGAGCAGGAGAATAACCCCATCCCCACCTCACCCGATGGGGAATGCTTTTTTCATATTAATATCCCCGTGGGGAATGGAATAGTCCCAAACCCGCCCCCTAATAGATGAATTTCCCATCGGGGAATGGGGAATGGGGCCCATTGCCATCCCTAACCCCAACACACGCACCCCTGGCCTCCTGCTCATGCGCAAAACGACGCAAGAACGCTATACCCAGCCACAAGAAAAATAACACGCGCGCGAGAGAGAGGGGAAGTCGAGGGAAGAGAAGAAAAGGTAGCAAAACACTGTCATCTTCTATCGTCCTCGTCTGCGCATCTCGCTCGACATCGACAACATGCAACAGCTCGTAACATCCGTGCTTGATGGAGAGCATCTAGACCAAACCTTATTGGTTGATCTCGTCTGATGAAGAGAATATCTATCCATGAAAGTGTGACACAAATTCCTGTTGCCAGCCACCGACGAGGCAAAGGCAACATACACGCTAGCATCCGATAAAGCTAGGTGTACACATAAATGGTCACTGACGAGGCGAGAGTCACCCTCTTCATTGACATATCATGTCCGCACCCTCTTTATTGACATATCATGTCCGCAAACAGACATAACGGTGGTGTACCATGAGCAGGCATCTAGTTACAAGAATCTAAAGGACTCAAGCCGCTTCAAGCAAGCGGATGGTCACATCTTGCCTCCATTGGTGGCCTCCGCTCGCCGGTCTCCTGGTCGTCCGCCGAGGCCTTGCCCTTCTTCTTCTGGGCTTGCACCACCTGGAGGGAGTCCATCGCCGCATCACGGCTGCACGACGCCCAGAAGGCTTGGACGAGGACGTTGCTCGCCTTCCGCGTCTGACGATGCCCGGTGGCAACCTCCTCCGTGGTCGCCACTGCCACAGAGCAGGTAGCGAGGGTGTCCACATGTCCGCACCCAACCTTTTGCAGGGAGGCAAAGCCCGTCATTCAGGCCACCTTCGCGCAGTTGTCCCCATACACCTGGGCCGCCGGCAGGCACACCTCCCCTCCACGGCGAAGACGCTTGAGGGTGATATCCATCTCCCCTACAATGTGCCGCCTCGGGGCAGGCAGGGCGCCGAGGTCCACCACCACGCCCTCTAGGGCCTCCACGGCCTCCTAGGTCACCAGCGTCACGGAGTGTGAGAGCTCCCGCTACCCGCTCTGTGTCTTTGTTTATACACTCGTGCCTGCGGGGGCATCTGTGTGCACCAAGGCTGTGAGCCATGCGCGGTGTGTTTTTCATTGATGGGGGGTGAAGTGCCCAAAGTCGTACATACGCCTTTGTACATTTCTCTGCCACTCTAGCGTGGCGGGGCGGGGATGCCTGGGCACAGTCCGGTTTTTACAATTGAGCGGCCCTAAGGATAAAACTTACGGAGGCTTTTGGTGTTCCATGTGTGGTCCATTTATGGTCCTTCCGGTGTTGCGATGTAGTAGGAGCCCGCCCTTGTTGCACAGGTGATGATGTACGACCCCTCCCATTTGGACCCTAGCTTGCCCGCGGTTGCGGGATTCGCGACACGTTTGAGGATCATGTCACTTAGCGTTAGCGGGCGAATCCTAACCTTCTTGTTGTATGTCACTGCAACGCCTGCGGCATATCTGGCCATGGTTGTTATGGCATGTACGTGATGTTCTTCGAGGAGGTCCAAGGAGACCGCCCGTTCTACGGGCTCTCCATCCGCCCTGGCGCAGAGGGACTTTGTTGCGAGCTCTCTTGGAATCATTGCTTCGTCGCCAAAGAGGAACTTGAATGGTGAGAATCCTGTGGCTCGGTTGGATGAGGTGCGAAGCGCCCACAGAGCTTTGAGGAGCTCTTCGAGCCAAAGGCCCTTCGGCATGCCAACGAAGCGCTTCATCAACCCCTCTAGTAGGTTGCCGTTGGCTCACTCAACTATCCCGTTGGATTCGGGATGCCCTACCGACGTGAAGCATATGTTTGTTTCTAGGCTTTCGTAGAATGCTTTGAAGCGTGCGAAGTGGAACTAGGTGCCATTGTCGGTGACAATGTTGCTCGGCACCCCGTATCTGCAGATGATGTTTTTCCATATGAACCGTTGGGCTACCACGATGGTAATTTTTTATACGGGCTCTGCCTCTATCCATCTTGAGAAGTATTCAATAGCGACGAAGGTGAAGCGAAGGTTGCCCTTGGCCGCCGGGAATGGGCCAATGATGTTGAGGCCCCACCGCGCGAAGGGCCAGACTGGGGGCAGGGGCTGTAGTGGAACCGTCAGTGCCTTTGGGCTGTGGCCAACCCATTGGCATCCCTGGCAGCGCTGTCGGCTAGTATAAGCCTTGGCAAAAGGCCATGGCGACGAGGCCTCGAGGGGCTTGGTGCGCACTGCATGGCCCTCGTTGATGTCCCTTAGGAGGGATTGGAGCTCTTCCTGTGATACACACCACAATAGGGGAGCGCAGACACCCTCTTTGTATAATAAACCATTTATGATCTGGTAGTTACGTGTGCAGTGTTGGAGGCGCTTTGCTTCGGCGGGGTCCTCGGGCTCTTCGCATGTTCAGTATTTGGTGATGGCGTCCCGCCAGTCAGCCTCGTTGATGAGGAGTACGAGGTTCGCCTCGCGCACGGTGACTTGTGCTTTGGGCATAACCTCATGTGTTCCAGGTGTAGCCCCTTGTGTTTTGGGGGCAGCCCCTTGAGCTTCGGGCGCATCTCCGTGTGCTCCCGACGCAGCCCCTTGGGCTTCGGATGCGGCCGAGGGCATGTGTAGTGCCTCGTAGAAGATATTTGGTGGAGGATGTTCGGCCAAGCTAGACAGTTTTGCGAGCTTATCTGTTGCCTCGCTGTTTCCCTTGGGGATTGTTTGAACGGGGATGCCAAGGAAGTGCTTCGCTACCTCACGGATCGTGGTCAGGTATCTGCCCATCTCAAGGTCTCTACTCGTGAATGATTTGTCAAAGTGGCCCACCATAAAGCGGGAGTCGCTTTTGATGATTATGCGTTTGGCCCCAAAGTCTTGGCCTTGCGGAGATCTAGTAGCAGAACTTCATATTCAGAGACATTGTTTGTTGTAAGAAAGTCGAGGCAGGAGGCAGGTGACATGCTTTGCCCGTCTGGGGCGACCAAGATGGTCGTCACGCCTACCCCCATGGTGCACCAAATCCACGGGGCCTCGGTCTGGCTTGGGGGTTGTTCCTCGAATTGGGGGGGGGTCCATTCGGCGACGAAATCGGCGAGAGCCTGTGATTTGATGGTCGTGCGCGCGACGAAGGTGTGGTCGAAGGACGCCAGATCGGCGACCCACTTGCCTATTCGGCCTGAGGCATCCTTGTTTTGCAGCATCAGCGTAAGACGTTGGGACCTTGCTTGCGTGTGTTAGGAAGTAGTACCACAGCTTACACGAAGCCATGAGTAGGGCTTATGCCAGCTTTTCTAGTTCTGTGTATCTGACCTTGGCCCTTTGGAGTGCCTCCGATACGTAGTACACGGGGCGCTACCCGTTGTGTTCTTGGACGAGGACCATGCTCACCGCTGAGGAGGAGGCGGCAAGGTACAACAGTAGATTTGCATTGGGCTTTGGGCTGACTAGGCTTGGCAATTGGGTAAGATATTGTTTAAGCTCTTCGAATGACTTCTGGCAGTCTTCCGTCCACCGGAATGGCTCCGCTGCTCGAAGTGTCTTAAAAAAGGGCAAGGCCCGCTCCGTAGAGTGAAATAATAATCGACTAAGGGCTGCGAGGCGCCCCGTTAGTCTTTACACCTCTCGGACGTTGTGGGGATGTTGAACCTAGGAGTAGAAGGATCCTGAATTCTCTGTGTTTACCACACTAGTCCAGGAACAGCTAGTGTACACAGTTCAACAAAAATGATAACAAGTCTATATCACGCATTTTATTCATATTATGAGAGTTTTATTACAAAAGGGCATGAAGCCAAAAGGAAAGTACAGCGGAAACATAAAGCAATAGTAGGTCACACGATACGCCATAGGCAATCGTTCTGGGAGCACAACCTAGTTGTGCAAGTCCTCACCAGCGTAGTACTCCTCCTCTGATCAACAATTTATTAATCAAGGTGAGTATGAAACGTACTTCGCAAGTTACACCCAAATGACAGATTATAATGCATGAGAGTATATCAAATGACGGCCTATATGGCTAAGTTTGCATACAGTGACATTTTATTTTAACTTTTTTACTAAGTTTCAAGGCAATTATACTATATCTAGAAATTGGTTTTTAAAATTTTAATCATCATTTTGAGTGTAAGAGAAACCTACATACATGATTGGTGAAGGAATAGCCCCCTAAACATCGGCTAACTGCCCAATTTGGGTAAACTATCCAAAAGCTTTTGTGTTAAATCATTCATAAATCAAAACCAAAATCTAACTTTGAGTGGCTTTTCTCAGCATGTCCAAGACCGTGGACACGGCTTTCAAATAGTTTCTACTCTGTAGAGTCGGTACAACTTTACCCATAAGAGATAGTCTACTTAATATGTCGGCCAAGACATGCTTTCGTAGGCGTGCGACTAAACGATTATCACAAAGCCTTTACCCTACACTATCACAACGTAGTTGTGCCCGTTAAGGTTTCGTTACCGAAGGTTTCATGCCAAACAGTAACCTCCTCTTGCGCCATGTGGGTACTAAAAGTAGGTCTTCATGACACCCACACCTCAAAATAACACAACCACGGTGAAATATTGCAGTTTAGTTGGCTAGGTCTGTCCCACTCTAGACTTGTGGTAGTACGGTGGAGCTGTAATACCCCAATTATATTTGAGGGAGGAGAAATTCTTTAGGGAAGAGAATGGTTGTAGAGAGCGAATACTAACAGGAATTCGACCTTGTTTAATGTACCACATGCAACAAAACACGCTCAACGAGCTCGACTTTTGATAAATCAAGTGATAGATTTGACTAATTGTTTTAGATATTATTGAGAACAGGGGTGGAACTAGAACGACAATGACCGGAGTTCACCACTTCATACATATAACAACATATATAATTTTCAACCAATATAGTACTAAATAGTAATGTATCCGACAACTTTTAGCATCGATAATTCAACATAACCAATGACATGTACAATGATAAATGAGTAGCGATCAAAATGCTTACCAAGATAAAGAAACTCACTTGTAATATTGGTTAATTGTAGAAAAGTGAAGCAACTAAGGGTGAAATCATGAACAAAAGATAGTCGGCATTGGCAAAATACATCATCTGACCTAAATGACCTATATAAAAAGAACAAAATGAATTAAAATTATAAAGTAAAAAAAAGTAGAATGATCGAATGAAAGTAAATACATTACCTTTTAGTATTTACGTTCTTTCAAGTTCATGAAACGATGAACCACGACGTCATTGGTAACTTTCTTCATTTCTTCTTTCTCCACATAGCAAATTAGGCTATCACTCATGAAATCATCACTGATGCGATTGTGCAAATAATTTTTCACAATTCTCATGGCTGAAAAACACCTCTCAACTGTGGCAGTGGTGACAGGCAATACTAGTACTAGCTTCAAAAGTCGATAAACCAAAGGATAGCAAAGATGTTTCCTTGTCTCCACCATTTTTTGAGACAGTTGGCCACTAGTCTGTATGTTGGAGAATCTATCATCTGCTCGTACATCGGTAATGTAGAGGCAAAGGTGATGGTTAAGGTCCCTCAATTCCCCAAATCAAAATCAATGGGATAAAGTTTAGCAATGCTCATCAAATTATCCAAATTAAAATTGTGAAATGAGTCTCTTGGACTCAAAGCGGCCGACCAAACAAGCAAGTTAGAGGTTGTCTCGTTAAAGCGACTATCAAGCTCTTGAAGTAGCCAATCAAGAACATCATTAAAACAATCCACTTCATAATGATGCTTATTGGTAATTCTAGTTCTTTGTCGTTGCTTCTTTGGATTAACGTAAGCTTCTCCCATTTCCAACTTAGGAATACCATGTTTCTCACAAAAGGCATACACTTCACCTAGGACAGATTCCCACCTATCTCTTCTAAGCTCATCCAAATGCAACCTAGTTGATTTCACACATTTAATGGCATTCACAATGTCTCGATCCTTTCGTTGAAGTGCTAGTGACAAGGTGTTTGTGATTATCAAGATAGTCAACATGAGATGCAAATAAAAGATAAAATCAAATGACTAAAAGTACACTAGTAGACCCAATGCTTGATCTCTATTTGTTCTGTCCTTGTCTTCTTCTTCCACAAATTCTAACACTGTGACAACTGTTAGAAACAAGTCAACCAAACTCTTAAGAGTTTTATAATGAGAACTCCAACGAGTATCTCCGGGTCTTTGAAGACATTGCTCTTGATTTAATCCCGTCCCAGTTTGAAGTAGCCCACAACCTAAAGTCTTGTGCACTTGTTCGTGGTTGATATCTCGAACCATGTCCCTCCTCTTCGAAGATCCACCCACCACATTCAACAAGAGAGAAATCATACTAAAGAAATTACTAATGCCTTTATGCTTTCTTACAACGGCCACAACTACTAATTGAAGTTGGTGAGCAAAACAATGGACATAATAAGCTGTGTTACTTTCTCTCATTATCAATGATTGCAAGCCATTGAACTCACCTCGCATGTTGCTAGCACCATCATATCCTTGGCCTCTAACTTGCTTCAAATTTAGCTTATATTCTGCAAATAGAGAATCAATAGAAGACTTGAGGTAGGCAGAAGTTGTCTCTTTCACATGAACAAGACCAACAAAACTCTCCTTTTATAATTCCACAACTATCAACATACCGCAAGACCACTGCCATTTGTTCTTTGCAAGAAACATATCTGGACTCATCAACAAGCAAGAAAAACACATCATGCCCAATTTCTTTGAGAATAGAATGCAATATGTCCTTTGCAAAACAATGAGCAATCTCCTTCTCTATGGGAGGAGACACCATAAGATAATTACCTGCAGCATTTTTACCCACCACCTTGCCTAAAGCTGAATCATGCTCTGCTAAGAACTCATAAAATTCCAAGAAGTTCCCTTTGTTGTAGGACTCCTTCAACTCATCATGGCCCCGGAAAGGCAATCCTTGCTTCAATAACACTCTAGCAACGTCAATTAAAGCATTTATTCTAGTAAAATAAGCCATCTTCGAAGCTTCATTTTGTGTATAAATAGCAACATCAATGTGTTGTTCTCTTTTTAATAAATCATCGCAATTTTTCAATATTTGGTTGTGAACGCTATTCACACCAGCTACATGCTCTTTTAGTCTAGCTTTCTTGTTCCAACCATTCCAACCATTTATAACAAATGCCTCATACCCAGCTTCTTTCTTGTTGCGGTCCCTAAACAAGAAACAACAAAAGCAATATGCCCTATCTTTGGACTCGCTATATTCAAGCCAACTCCCAAACTCATCAAACCATTCAGGATTAAACCTTCTATTTTTATCCCCAAAATGTGTATATGAAAAATCATAAGTACGACGTTGACAAGGCCCATTATCTAAGTACTTTCTTCTCACCACATCTTTTTTATTAGGGTGGTAGTCATCTATCATTTTCCTTTTGCCTGGATCAAATTGAATTTCCTCTTCCCAATTGATAACTTCTGTAGGTGAATTCCTAACATTAGTAGCGCTATCGAGTGCTTTTCTCTTCAGAAACTTTTTCATAAATTTACCTGTCATTTCCCAATTATTTGAAACCTCAATTAGTTGTTGTCAATTACTCAATTGCCATGTTCAACAACAAGAATAATAAATTACAAGCATCAAACATACGTGTGGATAGGTGCTTTTACTTACTTGACATTGGTTGAGCACAATAAACACTACACATGGGTCACGATCACATGCAATTTTTGCCTACGATCACGAGTCACGATCCAATTTGAAACCCTACATTTCAAGTTTATAAGTTATAACCCTAACATTTTATGAAGAAAACAACAATCATCATTCATGGCGTTGAAAATCCCCATTTCTCGAAAGAAATTGGAAGCATCGAAGGAAATTAGGACAAGAATTAATACCTAATTCATCTTTCCAAATTCCAATTCCTTGGCTGGCGATCGTTGTTTCATTGCCTCTCTACAACTAATCTTGCGTGTGTGTATATATCAATATATGCACAACTAATGGTAGTAGTAGTACGCTTAGTTCCTCCATTGGCTCCATAGTAGTATAGTACCATATAAATATATAATCTATTAATCTTTGTGTACTAATGGTAGTGCCTACTGCCTAGTGCGTACACCATATACTAATATATACATGATGATTGGATTTGGATATTTGGATGGAGCTACAAGCCTACAACACTCAACAGGATACAGAAAGAACTAGAAGCCACGAGATTACTTGGTAAAGAAGCTCCGGTGTCCAGTGGCCGACAAGGTCTCCGGATCAGGCCCCAACTCAGTGTGACGGCAGCAGGGGCGCTGGCTGAGCAACTAAGGTGAGGTCGACCACAAGTTCTGTGGCGAGAAGAGGGGTGGGCGGTGGCTGTTCGTGTTCTTCTGTTCTCGCCTCTGCAGCAGCACTGGCTTTCTTTGGTAGCTTAGCGCCATAGCGCATCTGCAGCGCGCATTGCGTGTGCAGTGAGTGGCCGCGTGGGCCGGGCAGAGCCGCGGACGTCCGCGCGTGGAGGCTGCTGGCGTGATACGGCGTGGGGCCGAAATTCCCGGGTGCATAGTTATTTTGCTTGGGGGTTCACACATGGCACCAAAAGTTAATCTCTACTAAAATTTTTTGGACCCGGTGTCCTGTGACACCAGGTGGGCCTATTGGGCTTCGCCCCTGCCTGCCTTAGGACAGTCCTTGATGTGGTCGGATTGACCCTTGCCCTCTTAGAAAGCCGGTTCCTCATCTGGACGTATTGTTGCGGGGGATAAGGATCCCTCCTCAACTCCATCGATGGGATGGTCTCCTAGAGAATGATCCCCAGAGGCGATATCACCATCGGATGATGCATCACTCAGCTCGTAGTCGAAACCAGCATCCATGTCGATATCTGCGTAATCGGCCAAGTCGAACCAGTTCTCCTCATTCCACTCTCTTACCATGAGAGCATGAGAGTTTGGAAAAAGTCGAAGGAAAGCTGATCACTCAAGATCCCCATGGTCGACGCCAACTGTCGGTGTTTTAGAACTGAACTTACATAAAGATTGTTCGATTCGGGGATTCCTCTAGGCTCAAAATCACGCAGAGAGGGAGACACGGAGATTTTTATACAGGTTCGAGCCTTCTCCTGGGAGAATAACGACCCTACTCCTGTGTGTATGTATTGAGTTTGCTGGATTACAAGATGGAACCAAAGACTAGAGTATTGTGCTTCTGACCCTCCTCCCTATTGTCCTGATGATCCCGCCTTTTATACAGTCCTGGAAGTGTATAGTTGTATCTCCAGTATAAAGGCATCCTTAATGTACCAGATCTTGAAGCCGTTGATAGAGATTATTGTGGGAGTAGTAACGTCCCCACGTTACCAGGCAGTTATCACCATAACAAAGGAGTTAAATCATGCCATTATTCCAGAGAATAACAGCGTAGTTTACTGCTCCATATCATTGAAAATGGTTCGGAAGATTCTCTGGTCGACTAGACCCACATGTCTATAAGCCTTATCGACTAGGGACTAATCATAGAAAGACTTACAACTATGAGGTGGTCGTAGGAGGACTTACGACCATAGTGTGGTCGTAGAAGAACTTATGACCTCCAGCTTCTCCCTTATGAATAAGGGGTATACTCAAGGACCATATGACGTCATTATTATCTATAACGTGAATTACAGATAAATAATTAAAATGAGGATTATTATATCCTCGTCAAGAATGCAATATGTCCTTTGCAAAACAATGAGTAATCTCCTTCTGTATGGGAGGAGACACCATAAGACAATTATCTGCGGCATTTTTACCCACCACCTTGCCTAAAACTGAATCATGCTCTGCTAAGAACTCATAAAATTCCAAGAAGTTCCCTTTGTTGTAGGACTCCTTCGACTCATCATGGCCCCGGAAAGACAATCCTTGCTTCAATAACACTCTAGCAACGTCAATTGAGGCATTTAGTCTAGTAAAATAAGCAATCTTTGAAGCTTCATTTTGTGTATAGATAGCAACATCAATGTGTTGTTCTCTTTTTAACAAATCATCGTAATTTTCAATGCTTGGTTGTGAACGCTATTCACACCACCTACATGCTCTTTTAGTCTAGCTTTCTTGTTCCAACCATTTATAACAAATGGCTCATACCCAGCTTCTTTCTTGTTGTGGTCCCTAAACAAGAAACAACAAAAGCATTATCTTTGGACTCGCTATATTCAAGCCAACTCCCAAACTCATCAAACCATTCAGGATTAAACCTTCTATTTTTATCCCCAAAGTGTGTATATGGAAAATCATAAGTACGAGGTTGACAAGGTCCATTATCTAAGTACTTTCTTCTTACCACAACTTTTTGATTAGGATGGTAGTCATCTATCATTTTCCTTTTGCCTGGATCAAATTGAATTTCCTCTTCCCAATTGATAACTTCTGTAGGTGAATTCCTAGCATTAGTAGCGCTATTGAGTGTTTTTCTCTTCAGAAACTTTTCCATAAATTTGCCTGTCATTTCCCGATTATTTGAAACCTCAATTAGATGTTGTCAATTACTCAATTGCCATGTTCAACAACAAGAATAATAAATTATGAGCATCAAACATATGTGTGGATAGGTGCTTTTACTTACTTGACATTGGTTGAGCACAATAGACACTGCACACGAGTCACGATCATGTGCAATTTTTGCCTACGATCACGGGTCACGAATTCACAATCCAATTTGAAACCCTACATTTCAAGTTTATAAGTTATAACCCTAACATTTGATGAATAAAATAACAATCATCATTCATGGCGTTGAAAATCCCCATTTCTCGAAACAAACTAGAAGAATCGGGAGAAATTAGGACAAAAATTAATACCTAACTCATCTTTCCAAATTCCAATTCCTTGGCTGGTGACCGGTGTTTCGTTGCCTCTTCACGACTAATCTCGCGTGTGTATATATCTGCACAACTAATGGTAGTACGTACTCCTGTAAGTTTCGAGTACCATTCCATGTCCACCATAGTCCATATATAATATATTAATAATTACATGATGATTGGATGGAGCCACAACAGGAAGAAGCCACGAGATTACCAGAAGAAGCTCCGGTGGCCCGTGGCTAGCAAGGTCTCCAGTCGGGTCGGGTCGGGCGGGCAGGTGCTGTCGGCGGCGTCCAAGGCTACAGGTGACTGAGGTCTGACCATTTGAGGCGAGACGGAGAGGCCGGCGGTGGCTTTTCATGTTCTGTTCTCGCCTTCTCGGGCTCTTGCCTCTCAGTCTCGGCGCTACACGCATGCAATAGCCAACAGCAGGTAGCACTGCAGCATCGGCCAATGCCATCGAGCAATGAGTGAATCAGCCGCGTGGGCCTCTGCTGTACTGTTTGGGGCATCTTGATGCGCCGACTTCTTTGGTGGCTAAGCGCATCTCTGACAGATGTCGCGTGTGCAATCAGCGAGTGGCCGCATGGGCCGCGTGGAGCCACGTGCGTCTGCACTTGGAGGCCACTGGCGCGTCACGTGCGTGGGCCGGAAGTCCCGGGTGCACAGTTGTTTTGCTTGGGAGTGCACACATGATACTAAAGAGTTGATACCCACTATTTTTTTTGAACCTGATGTCCTATGACACCAGGGTGGGCCTATTAGGCTCTGCCCCTAGCTGAGAAGTTGGCATTGGCAGTTATGGGAACAAAGGCTGTGTTGCTGAGGAGCAGGGATATAATAGTCGAGCAGGGCCTAGAGCATGTAGCAACGTGGAATGCGGCAATGCTGAGATCTAATGACCTGAAGGAGGCGATCAGATCCTTCCTACAGAAGCATGTGTTCTCCAAGCTGTAATGATCAAATATACCGTGCTTAACAAGAGAGAAGTTATATATGCATCCTAGCGTTTTAGAATAAAGTGAGGTGGGAGAAGTAGACAAGAAATACAATCGGTGACCGTCAATTGGCAAAACCTGCATTCTTGTCAATAGAGCTTACATTGTTGGGAGTTGTCAACCGAGAAGTTTCCACAATACGTCAAATAATCTCGTGAGGGTTGCCGCTTGGTTGATCCGTTCAAATTGCTTACGCTTGTGCGCACTAGTCATTTGTCGTAAATCTTATGTAACAATGATTTCCCAAAATTGCTCAATACTACTGATGGCAATATTGGTTATTTGTTTGTTTTCATGAATATTTTGTCACAGAATGAATCTATGTCACAGTAGCACGCTGGCAATCATGAGCTAGTTAATCAAGAACTGTTGAGCAGTAACAAGTAGCAAATAAACACTGTAACTAGCAACTGTCATAGTGTCATGTACTTGCTACTTGCTAGTAAGTAGTTACTACTACTTGCTTAACTAGTTAACCACCCTCTGTTATCGTGTGATGTATTTAAATTTGCTTATTAAACTACTAATCTAGTTGCATTTTGGACATGTAGTATGATTGATTAATCTTTATTTGTGCGACATATATGGTTTCTATTTTGCACAATATCCGGATAAGTATTCATGACCGAGACAATCCGTACTCGATTCGGCATGTATTCGCTCCGTATTCATGACCGAGACTATCCGCATTCGTATTCGTATCCGGCATTGTCCGTATCCGATTCCGAATCTGAGAAAAAAAATGGAAAAGGATATGAGATGATCGATATCCGTCCATATCTACTCCGTTTGCACCCCTAGGCGAGAGTGATGCTTGTTTGCCTTGGTGGTGTCATATCCCCCGGCTGCCTCGATGGCAGTTTTGTACACCCGAAGTAACTCCGAGGGGTTTGTGCACCCCTCAAATGGTCTGACGTCCGTCATTTTGAAGCCCGGGGGCCAGCGGGACATCTCTAGTCCTGCGCTCAATGGGGAGTTTGGGTCCCCCCGGAGCAGCAGCGCCGGGGGCGCAACTACGGGCACTGAAGGGGTGGTCCCCCCCCGTGGTTTTCCCTTGTGCGAGGATCGCGAGCCAGGGTGGGGCTGCGAGGGCTGCCACTGCAAGCTGCCGAAGGCTCAACATTTCTTGACGGAGGTCTGCTAGCTCCCGTTGGAGGGCGTCGTAGGCTTCCCGGTTACACTCGTAGTCCCGGGCGGAGACAGGCCTGCCCGATGGTTCTCGGGGAGAGATGCCTAGGTGGGCCGGGTGTCGCTTTTGATGATGTCTCTGTGCGTGGATTTGTTGGCTTCCTCCGCGTCTTTAGCGGCGGCCACTGCTACCGCAGAGGTCTGCTTCGCTTGGCCCTCGGAGTACATAGAGCCGTGGTCACCGCAGCAGCTTCGGCCGCCAAGACCTTGGGTGTGACCTTCCTCCAGGCCATGCTAGTGTTTCGGGGCTGTGCTTCGTGACTCTCTTGCCGCTCCCTACGGACAACGCCAACTGTCGTAGCAAGGAGGGCCAAACAACAAAAAAAGGGACCCCGGGTATCTACTAGGGGGACCAGGGGATCATCCGAGAGGGGACCGATTGTCAGGAGAAGTAAATGTGTATTAATTATCCCAAAGCATGTCTTGTTTATTACATGGGGGAGGCAGCCATTTATAGCCTTTTGATCGGGTACATGATACTACAATTTTGCCCCTAAAAAGGCCCTACTCCTATAGGGGTCGTAGGGGCTTTTCCTTCCTCTATGCATAGCCTTCGACTTATGGTGGACCTCCTTGGCCTTGGTCCATTTGGCATCAGTGCTCGGTCCATTGTAGGGATGGCAATCGGGCACGACGGGTACGGGTAGTGCTCGCCCATACCCATGCTTGCGACCCCGATTTTCCCCCACGGGCATGCCCACGAAGGATGACGGGAGAAAAACCTCGCCTTTGCTCGTCGCCTGCGGGTACCCGTCGCTCGCGGGCATGCCCGTTTACCCGTGAACAATGCCTCGCCGCCCGTGGGTACCCATCGCCCGTGGCATGATCGTCACATGTAAACAATGCACACATAAACAATGCATACAAATATGAGACTTAGAACACAAAATAAATCTATGGATGACATTGTGTAATCTTGCTAATATCGGCCCAAAAGGGCCCAGCCAGTTGATACATACTGGCATTTCTTACACACCTACATTGCCATGTTAAGACTAGCTGAACTCTCATTTGGATGTCATATATGATTTCAATCATCATTTCTAATAGTATAAAGAAAATCCATAGAGGAAGGTACATATACTAAACAGGGCAATTGCATTTGCAGCAAGATGGGATATCGGTTTCGGTTCTAATTTCTAAACCAACCCACTGCAATCTCAAAAACATCATTGTAAAGGCATGAATCCAACAAAAACTACTGCGTCATTCATAGAATCTATGTGACAACAGCAACCAAGAGTTCAATCATAGTTTTAGTACTCATCGATCAGACGAGTGATGCATGCAAAAGCACATGAACAAGTAAGAACACAAGACGTCGTATGGAAAACAAAGCAACCGACAGACTAGCAATCAAGAAAACCTAGTTCTACGAAACAAAGAGAACTCTCAGTTGGCGCCATACACATCCTCGCGAGCGCCTCCGGCCAGCACGACGCTCTCCTCCGCCAGCTCCATTGCGTTCTTGTGGTCGGCGGCGATAGTGGTGGACAGGCGCTCGGCGTCGATGAAGCTGTCCATGCCAGGGAGACCCGGATGGTCTAGCAAGAGGCAGGCAGCCCACTAAAAGAAATTGCAGTATACAAGAAAATTTATGACCCTACTTACCTCCAAGTCGATGGGACAAATATGAGGAGTTCTTGGGCGGCTGATCGGATCTGGAGTTCTTGGGGATCTGGAGTTCCGGACGGGGGCGGCGGATCTGGAGTTCTTTGGTGGCTGGCTGGGAGGAGGATAGGGGCAGCGGTTGGCCGGATCAGAATAGAGTGGCTGATCTGGAGTTCCGGAGGGGGCGGCAGATCTAGAGTTCTTGGGTGGCTAGCCAGGAGGAGGACGGGGGCAGCAGCTAGCCAGGAGGAGGACGGGTGACAGGGGCGGCGGTTGGCTGGCTGGCCAGGAGGAGGACGAGTGATAAGGGCGGCGGCGGTTGTCTAGGAGGGGACTGGGGGAGGACTGGAGGAAGAGCGTGTGGGGATGGGGGCACGAGGAGGAGCTTCTAGTGGCGGAAGTGGGAAGTGGGCTGGGAGCCTAGGACTTGGTCCAAGTTGACCGAGCGACTAGGTTTTACATAGTAGCCCCACATGTCAGTATAGGCTGTGGGTAATCGGGCGAAGTGGGCACAGGTGGTGCTTACCCATGCCCGTGCATGTTTACCTGATGGGCAAGGAATTGTGCCCGTTTCTATGCCCATGGGCAAAAAAAGACGCCCATACCTGCCTCTATTAAGTTATTCGCCCGCGGGCACGTGGATAATCGGGCGATTGCCATCCCTAGTCCATCGGTGCTCTCTGCCCTTCTCCCCATACAGGGTGTCCCCAGACCAAGGGACCCCTGACACCCTTCGGCGTCCCCGAGGTGGCCCTGCGGAGCTCCTGACTCTTGGGCCCGTAATGCTCGGCGGTCCTTCGGAGGCCTTCGCATCGCCTTCGAAGCCTCCCCGAAGGTACGCCTGGTACCCTCGGGGAAGCACCCTGTCGCGCCTCCAGCTGTTGGCCCTCGCGGGCCTCCCGATGGCCTTTGGGGGAGGGGCTCCGGGGCCCTCCAGAATGTGTACTTGGTACCGCTCGGTGGGCCCGGGTAGCGCCTCCGGCCATTGGTCCACGCGGGCCTCCTGATGGCCTTCATGTGGGCTTTAGGGCCCTCCCGAAGGCGTACTTGGTACACCTCGGGGGTCTCAGGCCAACCTCCGGTCCATGTCATTCGGGGGATGTAACATCCCAAAGTTCAGTTACAAAAAGAAAATTAATAAAGTTATTATTTTATTGCATTATCTGAGTTTTAAAAGGGTTTTCTTGATCTTCCTAAATTTCCAAGTTTTTTTTAAAAAAATTCAAAAAGAAGATTTATTGAGTTTTCTGGGTTTTTCTTGGATTTAAATTAAAAGGAAAATTTTAAATAATTTCTTAAATTTTTGGATTTTAAAAAAGGTTTTCTCTATTTTCCGTAAATTAAAAATAATTTATGTGCAAAAATAAAATCCAACTTTAAGTTGGAATTAATTTTATTTAAGTCCAAAATAACTCAGGGAATTTTTGTGATTTTTTTTGCATAATTTTTGGACCTTATTTGCTATTTTCTAAAAGCTTAAATCAATTTTAGAAATTGGAAAATCATCAAAAATCATCAGCCTCCCCTATCTCTTTCGTTTCTCTCCCTCTCATTGCCGCCTAGGGCCCACCTGCCAGCCACCCCGTCCCCTTTCCTTCTTCTTCCTCGCAACACCCCGCACACCACTGCCATTGCCGTGATTCAGAAACCTTTCAAAACTGGCCAAATCCGCCCGGATCTTCCGTGCTATCGTCGCCATTGAGATGTCGTGTCAATCTTATGCCGTTTCAGTGATTCTCCTTCCTTGTCTCATCGCCAACCCCCCAAATTTTGCCGCCACGCCGGATCGGCCTTCTTGTGCTGCATGCCGCCTCGCCCTATAAGAAACTATTATTTGCAAGCTAGAACAGAGTGCGAGAACCTACTACATTACTAGACAAATGGTATGTAGTAGGAACAGAGTTAGATAGTAAATTAGAGACGTGTATGTGGGCTTCTGAATTAGGATACTAAAGGGTGATCCGATGGTCCACGAACATTGCGATTATAGGCTCACAATATTATGTAAAGATAACAGGGATACATAGTAGACAACGAAATCACAATTGCATAGATAGATGTATACGAAGCTATGGGAAGATGGTCGTTGTTTTTTAGTGCGCATTGGAGGGCTTTTATTGTGTTATACAAAGTATTTATGGATATGTAGGAAGATGGTTGCTATTTTTTAGTGCACATTGGAGGGATTTTATTGTATCATATAAAGTATTTATGGATATATGAGCGGTGCAAGCCTCGACAGTAAGAAACATCTAGTAATGAGTAAAACGGAGCAACATGATAACAATGTATTGGCTATGATCACATAGGCAGTTGTGCCTTGGTAATGGTACTTTAAGGCTATTCTTCGTGTATTTTCTTCTCTTCTTCTGTCATTTATATCTCTATATCAAATCTATTAATACTTCATTTCTACATGTATGGTTTATATAGCTCTTTCTAGCTTCTCGTTTCCACTTCTTCCATTTAAGGGTCTTTCTTTATTTTCCTTTAATAGCATACACACTAATGAACATATAAGAAGCTTGTAAGCATACTAACTAATCTCCCCAAGAGTTTTGCGATGCTTGGCATCCTGCGAGGCCACCTCCTCCTTCATATTTTGGAGCCTCCTGTCAATCTATCAACCAAAAAACAAACGCACATAGCATCATCAGCACACACCACCAACCAGCCACCCACTCATGCAGGCAAGGCAGTTGGCCAGCAACATCGAGGCCACCGCCACCACCCCGCCGCCACCGGCAGGCGAGGCTAGGCACAACCGACCTAGAGGCATAGGTCTACGAGCTCCTTGCACGAGTGCTTGAACAGCCCAAGCAGCTTGTCGACGATGGGGGAACACGAGTGGCGCCACCCCGAGGACTGACTGAAGAATCTAGACCCAACGTTATGGGTTAATGGAGTATTTTGGTAATTAATGACAATCTTCGTGTGGACTAATATTTTCCATGAGTTGGTGAAACAAGTTAAGTCCCATGATGACAAAGAATTAGGATGTCATCATGTGTTGATGAGCATCAAGACAAGATCATGAAGTGAAGAAGATCATCATATGTTGATGATATTCAAGTCAAGATTCGGCCCAGACTTGGAGTGAAAATGTTCGTCATCAAGTGATCACTCCAATATGGATGCTCAAGGTAAAGGTATGACTAGCATAAGCTAAGAATTTGTTTCTTAGTTATTTTACTGGTCTCGGTGTTTGGTGTGGAGATCGGATTGCTAGTATAGGTTGTCATACTATTAAGAGGGGTCTTGACTATTAGTTTGAGTGTGTCATGTGTTGATAGCTCTTAGTGCTTGCTCTAGCTCTCCGTGGCATGTTGCCGACATTTGTGAATGGATTTTGCAAATAGTTGAGGCCATGCATAATCCTTGTAGCATGTGACTTTAGTTTGCAAACATGTTTTGCAAATGGTTTAAGTCCATGTACCTAATTCCTTTTGGCATTATTCTAAAAGTCGGCAAATATGTTTTGCAACTTATTGAGAATCGTGCTTTCTTTCCTTGTTTGCATCGCACGTCAATTGACAAATGTGTTTTGCAAATTGAGTTGAAGCTAAATGCAAAATTCTATTTTTTTTCCAAATCACTAGTGGTCTGACCGCACCCCTTTGGAGGTCTGACCGGCCCTAGAGGGGTTTAACCGGGCTAAGTGTTGGTCCAACCCTCTTGGCTGTCTGACCACCCATACTGACCGTTCTAACCAGTGGGCATTTGGTTTGATCGCCATGTGTTGGTCGATCTGATCGGACCCACGGTCAGTCACCACCGGTTAACTTTTTCCAAAGAGGGGTGTTTCTCCTCCTAGCTTGGCTCCTCTGTGGAACAGTCTGGCCGCCCCCTGATGATCTGGCTGGCCCCTGTGAGGGAGGTTAGTCCGGTTGAGTGTCCAACAGCTAATTTTCATAGTCGTTGCAGCTAGGATGGTCAGACCGGGTTTCCCAATTTTTTCTGTAGATTCTCCTCCAATGGCTAGTTTTTGTGTGTGGGTGTATAAATACCCGTTGTGACCGGTTGTGGAAGAGTGCTAGTGCCATTTTCGTTCTCCTTGAATCAAAGAGCAAGCTCTCTCCTCTCTTTTGTGCATGTGTTGCACTTAGTGTGCTTAGAGAGCAACATCCTAGTGGATGTGTTGTATTAGGTGTTGGATTTAGTATCCATAGAGCTTAGACATTTGATTCGTTCAAGTGAGCATCTCCAACTTGTTACTCTTAGTGTTTTCCGACGTCTAGACGGCTTGGAGGAGTTGCGCCGGTGATCTTCTCAAAGGAGGTTATGAGAAGACCCAGACGGTTGTGAGTGGCTTGGTGCTCGCCATCTTTGAAGTGGAGAAAGAGCAACCCCGAGTGGATTCAAGGTGTAGGCTTAATTTTTTGAGCCGGTCCGATTCGTTTAGGCTCACCTCAATGTGGACTAGGGGAAGCCAGCAAGTTTCCGATCACCATGGGAAAAAGTTCAAGTGTTCTTGTGGTTTGCTTTCTTGAGCTTTACTTTCTTGCAATTTACATTTGTAGAATTAAATTGCTTACTTGTCTCCTTAGGATTGCAATTCTTGTCTTAGTCTTAGCTGGTTGGTGCACTTAGTCAAGACTAGTTGAATAAGGTTTTAAATTGTGCAAAACCGAATTGATTTACAATTCCGCATAAAACTCGGTTTTAGCCAAAAGAAATTTTAAAGCCGCCTATTCACCCTCTCTAGTCGGCCTCCTTGACCTTACACCGGTGGCGCCCACACCACGTCGTCCCCGCGGAACTTCGACAATAGCTCGTCCACCAGGCTCCCGAAAAACATGTCGAACGAGAAGTCCCCCTGCACACACACCCCACACCACACCACAAGGCTTATTACGACTAGATTGGAAGAAGAGAGACCAAACCAAGCCTAATCGAATCGAGGGAGATAGAGGAGGGCGCCTTGAAGTCCTTGAGGTCGAGGGTGAGGGGGAGCGCGGTGGGGGGTCAGTGGCCGATGGCATGGCGACCGATAGGCGGGGATGGGGAGATTTGGGAGGGGGAGGGGAACGGGAAGCGGTTGGGTTTGATCTGCAACAACCTTCGACGACGACAACGGAGACTAAAGGGGAAGCCGAGGAAGACGAGTCGGCGAATAGGAGAGCAACAAGAAAGGGGGAAGAAACAAATCCAGGGCAATCTAACAGGAAGAAGAGAAGCAAATACACGAAGAATAGTGCGACGACAAAAAACAAGATAGACTACAGACCAAAGACTCGGCAGAACACAAATCAATCAACCACGAACCCTCGCCTACAATGAAGAAGCAACAAACAAAAGCAACACGAAACAACAGACAACCATCCCCAGAAAGAAGCGCAACCGAGGAGTAGAAACGACAAGAATAGGAGAAGGTGAATGGTCAAGGGCAACGACCGGAACAGAGCAGAAGAGCAGACGATGTGAGCGAAGAGGAGTAGATGTTGGCGACACACACTGAGAAGACAAACCAAAAGGGCACGACGGGAAATAAAGCCGGGCGAAACGCACAGGAACTGAGGCAGCCAGCACACGTGGAAACTTACCGACCCGACGTGCGAGCGAAACGCACACAGTGATCGAATGACGGGCAAGACAAAACAACGATCTAATGGCGGAAACTAAAAGGACAGCATGACCGCCCTAGAGAGCCATTCCTGCCTCTCTTATGAAGAGAGATTACCACTGTTACAAAACCGATGTTGTTTGTCCACCTCTCGGTGGACCCAGTCCACATGTGTGCTCAGGCACGGGTTCAACGTTCAAGGTTCATTCATAGTTGGACACATGAACTCAAATATACTACCACATATTATTGAATTGTATTTATCTCTTCTACAATTTTTGCTTCATCTCTTTCTATTACTTATACACGGAGTAGCTTCATGCTAGCAGCCACATGCACATGAACCAGCTACTGGCTGGTCTAGATCCACCCACTCTCTAAATCTCTTGGTTATTTATAGTTTTTGATCTAAATGACACTGTTGGACTCGTTAATAGCAAAAATGGTTGTCGGTGCGCCGCAATGCCAAAAATGGCATAACGGACACGCCGGCCATCGGCACGTGTCCAAATCCGGCCCCCAGGGGGACGGACGTGATCTCCACCACTCCTCGAGGGACAGACACCCCTCGTGTAGCCACGTTGTAGGATCACGGATAACCAACTAGAGGGTGGTGAATAGGAGGTTTTTAAAGCTATTTGACTAATTAATAATTTTAAGCAATATCGTCTTAACAAAGCTTCCTAGCACAAATGTAATTAAGGAACTACTAAGTCTTTTAAGACAAAATAAGAACTTATCTCAAGACTAGATACAATTCTAACTAGGCAATTCTATACAAGCAAATTGCTAGAAATGTAAATACGGAAGTAGTAAAGACAAGAATAAACCACAATGGGGACAATGAAGTTTTTTTTGTGGTATCAAAGACTTGTCGGTCTTCACTAGTCCACGTTGAGGAAACTTGAACGAATCAAGCTGGCTCCACGAATTAATCCTCAGCCCTCAATCACTAGAGTTGCTCTTCCTCTGCTCCGAAGTTGGTGAGCACAACACCAATCACAATCTTGCCATAACTCTTCACAATGTCCTTGAAGAGCTCACCGCGCAAATTCTTCCTCCAAACTGTCTAGGTGCCGGCAAGCACCAAGAGTAATATATCATGAGTTTTACTTGACAAATTACAAGTGCCTAAATGATCAACTAATGAATCAATGCACTTCAATGCTCTCAGCTACCTCAAGAATAAGAAATCAATACAAATGAGTAGTTAAAGAGTGTAAATGAGCACAAGAGAGTTCAATGCAAAAGAGTAATGCTCAATGATCTCAAGAGTTACTGCTAGAAGGCAGGTGGGGGGTATTTATACCCCTCACCAACAAATCTAGCCGTTACAACCACTTTCCTGGAAAAATCAAGATTTGCGGTAGTACCGCCGTTGAAACCCAGTACTACCAATTTTCGGTATAATGGTTGGAGCAGTTGCATTTAATGCTCTGAACTAGCCTTTACAAAATAAAGTTGCAGTACTACTGCTAACTACAAATCAGTACTACCGCAGCACGATAATACCGCTCGGCTAGAACGGAACTACCGATTTCCAGAGCTCAAGAAATCTCAGAAAATCACCTTCTTTGGAAAACACGTACCGTCATTAAAACATCGGTACTATCGCACCCCGGTAGTATCGCTTAGATCATGCGGTCATACCGATTCTCAAGGGAGATCAAAACTCCCAAAAACACACTCTCTATAATATACATACCATCATATAAATATCAGTACTACCGATCTGCAGTAGTACCGTGGTTAAAATGCGGTCGTTCCAATTTTCAGAGAGGATCAAAAGCACTTAAAACATGCTCTCTGGAAAATATGTATCGCCATATAAATATCGGTACTACCGACCTACGGTAGTACCGCATATCACTTGCAGTCATACCGATTTACAAAACAATTTTCCAAAAGCTCAAATCAAATCAATGCATGAACCCTAATTGATTATTATGGCACAAAAATATCCTCTCAAGTTACTAGCCATGATCCCTCTTTATAGTACGGCGTTTATCCTATAAACCCAGTCTTTTCTGCAAACACCGAGACTGGTAAATGCTATAAAAGGATCCTTAGGCTATTCAATACCTTTTTCTTGATCCATGTTGATCTTTCATCACAGTCGCATTGCCAATAGCCTTGTCATCAATAAATTATTGGGACTTAACCTTTAACACATCTTAGCACACATGTTAGGCCCTTAACATAATGTTGACATTAATTACCAAAAACAAATATGATGGCCTAGATACTTTCACACGTCTACAGTGTTGCACCCCTAGCACCGAGAGGAGCCTCGTCCGCCCCGCTAGCACCCGAACAAGCCCTTTGTCGGTCCCCCGTAGCTTGGACAAGCCACGTGGCGCTCGTCTGCTCCCCCTTGGCCCGGATCCCGTCGTTGCCATGCCACCGTAGCCCAGACGAGCGCTCGTCCACTCCCCCCGGCCCAGATCCCGTACTGCTCCACTCGCCTATCCAGGCCTCATAAATTACTAGTCATCGTCTGCACCGCTGGGAACATCATAACTCAGAATAGCTCCTGCTTACTAGTGATCTGCTCTTCCAGAAGCAAAGGAAGCAAATATCTTTGTATACGTCAGGGCCAAATGGGGTCACTGACTCACTGGCACATCCCCGTCGGCTATGGAGATGGTGATGTTGACAGCCCCAGCTGCGACGGTGGATGGCTGGCGATCCACCAAGCTTGTCACGACGTTATCGACAATGAGCACGGCCTTCCTCTTCTTCTCTATCGTTGTCATCGGGGTAGTCGTATCCGGTCGTTGGATCTCCACCACCATTGTGAGTTGAATCCTTCTAATTCATTAGTTTTGTGCCTTGGACTGCATGCTCTTACTTTGCACGATAGATCGGAATTCAGAAGCAGGAGCACATATGTTCCCTTTTACAAATGATGCAAATTGCAGTCTCCCTTCCTTCCCAGAGCATGGAAGTACGTTTGTATTTGATCATAGCTAGCTAGCCAAACTAAAATTATTCAGCGCTCCACTAACCACGCTGACACGCCTAATCAGAGGCAGAACATCTTGAGTTCTTGGCATATTTTTCTCGAAAATTATTGGTGCATGATTGGTTGTGGCCTGTAACAATTCAATCACCCATGGTTTTGTTTGGTTGACCTCTCAGCCTTCAGGAAGCACCGCCCCCCTTGTCGTATACCAAGCCCTGGGAACGTGAGAATGACTAAGGCGGCGTGCGATAGCCGCAAAACTATATGGCGTCTGTGTGGGTGTTTCTAGTGCTAACTAGGGGACCCCGGGGTCTTACTTAACAGTGTGGTTCTCAAAACGTAGCTTCTTAGTCTCTGTTGCGCCAGCCGGCTTTGGACCACCGACGTAGAAATTTAGTAGATAGCCTTCATTTTCCCTATTTCTGTGTTGTGTCGTGCCTCTCACGTCATGGTGCTCATTCGTGTACGCACTAGGCACTACTAGTATATGAGCGCTTAGCTCCCCAAGACAAAGACGCGATGAATGGATCCGGCCGAGGGAGGGACGAGCGCTTGTCCGAGCTCTGATGGCACGGCAATGGGATCCGGGCGAAGTGGACAAGCGCCACGTGGCTCGTCTGGGCTATCAGGGATCGGTGGAGGGCTTGTTCAGGCGTCAACGGTGCGGACAAGACTCCTCTGGGTGTCAGGGGCGCATCACCGCTGACATGGTGGCATGGAAGGTGTTTGGCCCCAGGGAAGCGTTGGAGATCGTGTCCGTCCCCCTGGGGACTGGATTTGGACGCGTGTCGACGATTGGCGTGTCCGTTGTGCCATTTTTGGCATTGCGACGCGCCAACAGCCATTTTTGCTATAAACGACGTCAATAGTAACATTTAGGCCAAAAACTCAGTTATTTATAGCCAAAGAGAAAATTGCAATGTAGTCTCTAAACTTGTGAGTTTGTGCCACTTGCCCCACTAAACTTAATTTTTTTCTTTTTCAACCCCCTAAACTTCTCCTCGATTGCACTACAGGTCTATTCGACCGTTTGCTAACGAAAGTCACTAAGATGGCGCAACACACTGCTAGAGCCGGGGTACAAAACTTCTGATGTCTCTCTTACGACCGCGAGGATGGTAGCAAGCTGCGACGATGGAGCTTCAGCGAAGACACAAGCACAGCGTGTTCCTGGGTCCAGAGAATCCATTTTTGTTGGCGTGAGGTGACGGAGACGATGGACACGGCCGGAATGGGGCAGCGATGAGTCCACTGGACTCGAATGGGACGAAGTCGTCGGCATCGCATCCGACGATCTCCGCTTGTGGAAGCAGGCGCACGAGCACCGCCTCGGCATGGTGATGTTATGGGTGTCGACTGTTGACGATGAGGGTGGCAGAGAAGAGCCGGCGACGGTGGCACTCTACGGCGAGAGGGGTAACTCAACGAGATGGGTTTCAGCTTCAGTGTGAGGAGGCACACCATGTGACGCAGATTTGGGAGGTCTACCATGGTGGTTTGGAGCGGTGGAGGCAGTTCGTCGGATTGGGGATGGCGATGGTCCTTGTCAGCAACAGTCGTCTTCCTCGTTGCCGTTGACCTCACCAATGTCGTCCCTGTCGTCCCATGGAGTCTCCTCGAGTCACTCCTCCTCTAGCCAGCGGCGGCAATGAGGCCAGCGCGTGCTTCACCTCCTCTGGTGTTCACACGTTGGCATAGGCACTGGAAGGTGCGGTGTAGGGGGTCAGTGTGGGCAGAGATCAGAGGTGCGGAGATCGGCGCCGAGATAGCCGTAGACTCTAGTGGCGAACGGGATGGGCTGAACTTGATTCGTGCGAAGTAGAGAGAGAAAGCATTTGAGTTTTTTTTACTCAGATGCCCCTGCTCTCTGCCATCTCGAAAGTCTGCTTTGCCACATCAGCCACATAGAACGCCAGCTAAGCGACTTCCATTGGCAAACGACCGAATGGATCTGTGGTGCAAACAAGGACAAATTTAGAGGCTGAAAATATAAAATGCAAGTTCAGATGACTAAGTGGCACAACCTTATAAGTTTAGAGAACTATAGTACAATTTTCTCTATAGCCAAATATCGTACAGGCAATTTGCTAATTTCACCTGCACCATAACACCGTTAGACATGCCTATCTTCAGTACATACATTCATAATAGTTACCACAAGAAATGAATATAAATCCATGTATCAAATAAATCTAGTGCTCCTTGTGTAAAGACTATACACAAACCAAAATGTATAGTTTGTGTCGCTAAGATCATGTACAATAGTGTAACGTCACATGTCTGTAAGTCTTGGCACGTAGGATACGAGATGGTATGGAGGAGATGGGGTATAGAGAATTAGGTCGTCTCTCATGCAGTAGCCGACTGTAACACGAGAAACAAGACGCATTGTATATGGAGTAGCTGTCTATAGAAACATGTAAAAAGATAATTCATTATAGAAACTATCTTTAATACTGCTTATAAATAACATAAAAAAATATTATATATAACAGTTGCCTATACTGTTTGACATACATATAACAATAAATACACTAATTTCACCGCTCAACATAGAAGATGCACTTGGCAGCCGGGCCAACCCTTCACCTAGCTCCAGTTACAGACTCGCTCCAGCGCCCTCGCGGAGTTGCGGGGTTACGGCCTCTTCGGCGCTCCGCCTCCTTACTAGCCTACAGAAGCATTTCCGCAAACACCTGCCGTGCCGTGCCGTGCGCCCAAAACCCCACCTCACCGAACCCCCGGAAACACCCCCAAGAAACTCCGAAGCGGCGCGCGGATGCCCTCCCGTCCCCTGTCGGATGGCCTCGGCGCGCGCCCGCGTCCACGCGCCGGCACGTGGTACTGACGGGAAGATGCGGCGCTTCTCCCGGCCGCCGCGCTGCTGCTCCTTCGACGCTCCCTAGCTTCCTCCGCTCCGGTACCTCTCCCCGCACTTTCGCTATTATTCACCCCCCCCCTTTTTTTGTATATTGCAGGGTTGGTTTCCGCCGGTACGCGGCTGCGTTTTACTGCATCGAGAGGCACCCTTCAAATTAGATATTAAGCCCAGGAGGTTTTTGGGGGGATGGGCGGCCGCTGGCATCAAGCATGGATGATTCTTAGCCCATGGTGTGAGAGGGTAATAGATTGTTTTGTTTATAAACTGTGGTAATTGGTAAGCACTGAGCACGAACCAAGATCGTTATGACTGAGAAGATAGTGGATTGCAAGTACTCGGTTCAAGCCTTTTGATCGTATTCAGAAACTAATTGTAAGATCAAGGAGGAGGGTAGAACTTGGTACCTAGCCGTGCCGTGGGCAAGTGTGGAGCATTTCAATACTCTGTAATTAAGGCCTCTCTATTAATATTGTACTTTGCGGCTCTCATCCGGCTCCTTCTCTATTAATATAACGGGCAGCCCTCCCGCCAGTTTCATTCAAAAAAGAAAGAAACTAATTGTAAGATTATATCGTGAACCTTTTAACTTGCTCTCTCTCTCTCTACCTTTGTTCTTGCAATTGCATAACCGGCACTGAAGTTTGTAATTGATTACATAAGCTTTCTGCATTTTGCCACCAGAGATGTTTGATGGCCTTGCTCCTCGAGGACTGCCCCTCTAGACATGCAAGTTCAGCCATGAGTGTGCGGTACCAGCAATGGTCTAGTGCAGCAGACGGTAATCAGGATGAGGTTATTGAGGCTTTCAATCGGGGCTGTTCCACCTCCGCACATAGAATTGTTTTGGATGACTCATCTTGCACTGCTTATGTTGAGAAGCTCTGCAGATCAGGCAACCTCCCTGATGCTGTTCGGATTCTGCGGCATTTGCATGATGAGCAGATCCATGCAGGCCTGGGCACGTGTAATATGTTACTGCAGCAAACAGGTGAAGCACACAACTTCACTCTTTTCGCCAAGGTATTCAGATACTTGCTGCTTTCCAAAGTTGCTCCTGATTTGACGTCTTATACGAATGTCGCGAGGGCCCTTCAGAATTTGGATGACTCTGAACTAATACTCAAGTTTGTAAGAGAGGTTTTCGAGATCACACATGGTAGAGATCCTACAGTGGTGAATCGCACTATTTTTGCCACAGCTAGATATGGACACATTGATAAAAGTTTGATCATATTTGAAGAATTGAAGAAAGATAAGACAGGCTTGGATGTCGTCACGTTCAACACCGTTCTAGACATGCTAGGAAAAGCTGGTCGGGTGGATCAAATGCTTCATGAGGTGATGAAGCTAATGGACGAACTTGACCATTCTCCTGACATTGTAACATATAATACAGTAATAAATTGCCTGCGGAGGCTTGGAAGATTAGATCTGTGCAAAAGTTTCGCAAGAGAAATTATTGAGAGAGGCATCAGTCCAGATTTGAGAGCATTTACAGCACTAATTGGTAGTTTTGGCCGGGCAGGTCATATTGCTGATGCCCATGAAATGTTGAAGCAGATGAAAAAGTCACATCAACCTTCAATTTATGTCTATCGTACACTAATCAGCAACCTAAGAAAGGCTGGACGGTGTGAACTAGCACAAAAGCTCTCTGAAGAGATGAACTCAAGTTCTTAAGAATTGTTAGGCCCTGAAGATTTCAAGCAGAAGTTCAAGGGAAGAAAGAACAGGAACAACAGGTAAGAAACCCACGAATGATCTTTCATGCCTGAATGTTTCTGTTACATGCGCCATGTGCTCATCCACAGTTCGAGACTGCCAGATATTATGGGATAAGATGAAATCTTTCAGAGAATGTATCTCACAAAGAATCAGGGAACCACAAAGTTCAGATGGCAAAAGCATTATGTTTACGAAGATATACAATGATCTCTGGTGGAGCGAACCTATTGACCTGAATGAAATATCATGGCTGCAGGTCGTTGCTGATGTGCGTTTCAAGCTATAGGAATACACTTCTCCAGTTTGTCTCTTTTGCGATGCAATGGAAGTATTTCCAGAAACGTCATTGAACTACTAGTGCGCACTCTAGTCAGCGGACAGTTGACCAACCGTGGGACTTCTAGGTTGAGATATATGTGATGTACTGCTGGATTATCATGTGTATCACATCTATGTTAATGACTATTGGAATTGGTATTGTGTTGCTCTGCACTCTGCGCGTGTAAAATTTCAGCTTTCGCCATTCCTTTCCAGTGGCGCAGAGAATAGTTGAATCTTGGGTCTGGTGTTTTTTTAGCCTATGTTTGTGAACCAGGCATAGATAGAAACCAAATTCTTTTATTATCTTTCATTTTTCCATGCAGCCAACTAGTATTCATTGTACTTGTGCAAGTTGATTAAATACAGATTATCTGAGCTATTTGATCATCTTAACATTTTTTTTTGTTTCACTGAATGCTCGTTTTCCTACTTGGGAAAAAAACATAATTCCACACGTGCTTTTAACTAAGCAAAAGACTATGTATAGTCCATATGCGATAGTCAATCCGAAGTCTAAAGACTGGAAATCTCACCGATAGGCAAGGTTCTGTAGAATGACACGACGGAGAAACCAATAGCAATGCTATCTCCCTTAGAGAAAAAAAAAATAGCAATTATAGCTTAATTTTATATCCTGATGTTACTTGAACGAAGGGGACACGACTATGGATGTTAATCTAGGCGTAAATGAAATAATTTGGGCCAAGATCACACGAAGAAAAAACTTGTGCGATCGACAGTGAGATGTTGGCAGCAGTGCTAAGGGATGACGTACATATGCAAACCCTATATCCAGTATCTCTAAAATCTGCGTAAAGCCAAATATTGCAAAAAAAAAACATTGTTTGAATATAGTCTAGCTAAATTTTGGCGTGACCAAAATTTTTGTAAGCGATTTTCTCACTCTCAGATTGTCCGCACATGATATTGGATTCCATTAGCATTACCAAATTTTAGTAACAAACTAAATAACAGCCAATTTTTATTGCCGTTACTGATATTTAGTTTGGTTTGCCAAACCAAACAACCCTCAGTCTCTCGAAAGGCAGAGGAAAACTAACGAAGCTTTGGCTAATTTGACATTATTTACGGCCTCAATGGCAAATATAGCCCTTGGTCTGATAAAATTGCAAAAATAGCATCAAGTTCGTGCCCTAGAGGCACGGACTTCTCCTCCGTGTGCCACATGTCCCGAGTCCATGCCCCAAGGGCACAGATGAGCTTCCGCGCGCCACGTGGACCGAGTCCATGCCCCAGACGCCCGACTTCGCTAAGCGTCGCCAATCGCGCCGCCGCCCAGCCTGCCCGATCTTGTTTGGTGAGCCCTGTCAATTATGCGCGTCATCTCATGTCCCCCGTCCTTCACCTTTCCCCCCTATCCATTCGGCTACTACGCCGCCGTGGAGCACCGCTGCTGCTATCTTCTGCCACGCTGGCGCAATTGCCCCGCCACCCTAGTTCCTTTTCGGCCTCCCCGAGTCACCCGGCATGACCCCTTCGTCGGCGGCGAGCCCATGCTCACACCAATTTCCCGCGAACGCCGCCGAGCCGCCATCGCCGCTGTGCACCCGTGCGCCCGAGCCGCCACCATCGTGCCGCTACACCCGCGCCACCATCACCTAGAGGACCCTCGAGACGCCGCAATTCCATTTTGCCCCTCGTCGGTCGCTCCCACACCGCTGTTCGCTAGAGCCGTCGCCCCTCTTCTGTTTCTCCCTCTCTCCCACTGTCTACGGGTCCATCAACTACGGTTACGGCTCATCCGTGCGCCGGGGGCACGGACTCGGGACATGTGGCGTGTGGAGGAGATGTTCGTGCCCCTACGGCACGGACTTGATGCTATTTTGCAATTTTGGCAGACAGAGCACCAGATTTGCTATTGAGGCTGTAAACAGCGTCAGACTAGCCAAAAACTCGAAAACTAACAACGCCTTGATACTGTGTGCTGGAATGATTAGTCAGAGCCGATCATGCACTCTTTGCCTCACTTTCCCTACTTGGTCGCACGCCTGCTCGACCAATTAATTAGCTAGTCCGGACGGCCTGTTCTTATCTCAGCGCACACATGGTAATTGCGGAGAAATTCGACCGGATGCCCGCGTACATAGTATGACAGCTGTTTCGTGCGTAAAACACATTTGTAAACGTACCATGCACACCCGTGCGCAACGTGTGATGCACTTCCGACATAGCAAGTGCAAGTGTAGCCTCACAAACCACATGTTGGATGTATGTCATCGATACGAGATCGGAAAGTAACTTGTGCCACCTTCGGTCGGTCGTGTCGATTATCGAGGGTGTAAACAGAACCTCAACAAGAATCACACACGAGGGTTCGTATCAATGTATTGCATATAGGTGGTAAAAGTTACAATTGGCCTCCCCCTCATTTACATACAGCATATTTATATAGTGGAAGGGGAGATATACGAAGTTACATCGATGCTCTTGGGGCCTAGTTTGTCCTGAGGGTACTTTTATCGATTTCATCAAACGGGTCCCGCCACCTTCAAGGTATGTGACGACACCGGCCCTCCATCTGCACGGGTGCCGTCGGGACTCCAGGCATATGACGACGTCGGCCCTCCGTCCACGCGGATGCCGTCGGGACTCCGGTAAGAGGCTACTCTGGACTAGGTCCGGAGTGGGTTCATCAGCGTGTCGCGTCTCGACGAGGTTGGTCCTCGGACCCCGTCCGGGGTTAGCCCCCGAGGTGGATCTCCCGACATGTTGTCTCCGGACCACCTCTGAGGTTGGCCCACCGACCTCGTCCGAGGTTGATCTTCGGACCGTGTCCGGGGTTAGTCTTTAGACCACCTCCGAGGTTGGTCTCCGGGCCTTATCCGGGGTTAGACCCCCTGATGTATCGTGTCTCACCGAGGTTATCGTCAGCGAGTAGCGTAAGGACCCTCCCCAACAATGTATTTACGGCACAGCGGTGCAAACGCCGACGGAACGTCGAGCCGTCGAGGGGTCGGTTCTTGCATGCAGGTCGTGTTGGTGTCGGTGTGTGGCATTGAATTTCATTAGCGTTACCAAATTTTGGTGGCCGATTTTCTCGCCCCCGGATCGCAGGTCGGGTTGGCGTCGGACTCGTCTGTTAACTAGGCCTGCGCGCGGGCGGTTGCTGAGCATCTGCCAATGGGGTGGGGCGCGCATGCATGCGCCGATGCACGCATGTTCGCACGGGTGCGCCCACACACGCGCCTCAATCGGCAGGCGGCACGGGCGCGCGGCCGGCCCCAACACGTGGGGACGGCAGCGTGGCAGGGGAGCACCACATACACATGCATGGCTAGGCAGTGGCCGGCCGGCGGCACCACACCAGATCCAATTACCCGCAGACTCGCGTAATAGAGACAGCATGGAACCGAGGGAATGGACGCTGGACAGGCCATCTACCTTGTACTACTACACATGCTAAGCTAGCTCCTCTTGATTATTATCCCATATGCATATATCAATCAGTACATACATCAGCGAATTAATCCGATCGAATTCATACAGGAGCATCGTTGTCTACATATATATCATCTCCTCTCTTCCTTGGTGTACAATCTCATGCAAAATTCTCGTGGAATTTCCGCGTTCCAAACGGCTACACCGAACGTTTTCGCTGTCTTGCTAGCTAGCCAGGTACTACGAGGCCGGACCACTTTGCGTAGTTTGCTAGCATATTGTAGTTCTAGTTCTGAAGTGGAGTAGTTCTGATTTCACCTTCTTCTTGATTATAATCGAAATCTTGTTTGAATATTCAACAATTAACAGTGAGTGGGGCTTTCAACAACACACGTGTAGTGCTTCGAGCTGTGGGCCTGTATGGCATCCAAGACAGGTCACCGGTGAGCTCACACACCGTCGACGACTCACCGTCCTTTTTAATTCCATATGTGCCTCCCCACCAGAACATGCCACGACTCTTTTTTTTACCTTCCATGCCTTTCCCACAGTTGATTTTGCTTGTTATCTGTTCAATATTGGATTGTCCCCTTGAGATGATCATTTCTTCAATATTGGACATGCTTGCATGCATATCGAATGCTTAAGTCTGGTAGGATTGGTATTACCCCTCTCTATGCCCTAAGACAAATTAAGGAGAGTATCTGAGTATGTGTGAACACGTACTAGTGACTTGTACAAAATGGTATTTCTAGCTATTCCTCTTCTGTATGGTGATTTAGGAAGCTAAGGAAATTTCCATATTTGGAACGACCCGTAAGGCAGAGGTCAAGTGTACTACTACTCCAACATGACCAAAAGTAGTGAAACCGTTCCAGTAAGATGCTTCCCCGCTGTTTTCCCTTATGACCTGAATTATCAGATGTTCCCATCAATCGGTCCTGGCAACTTAAACACGCTACACATTTGAATATGAAACAATAAATTGTATTATTCTCAATTTTCAACGACCCAGCTTAAGTTGCGTCGTACTCACTGATTGCTTGTTTACTTGATTTGATTGTACTAGTAGTATAATTTAACAATTAATAAGGCCATCATCTCTTAATTATTTTCAAGGAGTAGTATTGATTAGTCGCACCTGTCCATTCATATTTATGACCTCTCAAAAGAATAGACAGAAAGAATTAAATTTAATGCGAGAAACCGCAAAAACCTACTCGTTTGACAAACCTACAAGGAAGCATTAACTAAAGCAAGGTCAGTTCGATATGCTCTAGCCCTACCCAGCTACTCCTTCCATTCTCGCATGCATGACGTTCGAGTGTCTCTCCGTTGCAACAGATTTTAAATAAATATATATAAATTTTAATTTTGAAAAATCAATATACATAAGGTAATTATCCTTATATCTAAAAATTGCATACATAATTTGCATCCTATCAACAAGCCACAAAGAGTCTTATCACAAACCACATATGTAGATGATCTAATTATTGTCCACGGAATATCCTTATATTAAGTTGTTATTAACATATGCATGTATGCACATATCTATCCACGAAAAATCTCATCGACTTAAGAGGTGGGGTAGATAGATGTCAAACTCACCACCACCACCAAGTATTTATTTTATAATAGTAAAGATTTCAAATACGTGTCATTCTACAATTTTGAGACAACTTTTTTTACTATATTCTTTATTTGCATATACCTCCCTTCATTATCCACAAGGTTATTTCTATCTCTCGGTATTCGCCTCGACCAGACAGAGCTGTTAAACTAATCTTGTGCGTGTGGTGGCTGAGACGTTCGTGCGTGCTGGCCGAACATGTACGTTCACGTTTGAGTTAGCTTGGGAAGTTCATTCACGTGTGACTTGTTTTGGAAACAAGTCAATCACGTACGTAGATTGAATGTTGTTTGATTGGATTTGGATTGAGTAGTTACCATAGCGTAGGATTGGTTAGATATTTCCTTTCTGGTTTTTTTTCCTTTCTGGTGATGTTGTAATTTGGCTAGGATTGATTAGATATTTCCTTCACTACTATAGAAAAGGTATTCACAGACAGTTTCATGAGTCGTCTGAGTTTATGGGTCAGTGATGACATGAGGTCATCACAGACGGTTTTCAACCGTCTGTGATGCATACTTTCACAAACGGTTATTAATCGCGAACCGCTCGTGATAGTATAGTATCACGACGGTTTGTGGTCAAACCGCTCGTGATAGTATGCATCACGACGGTTTGTGGTCAAACCGCTCGTGATAGTATGCATCATGCACGGTTTCATCCACAAACCGTCTCGTGATATGTACTTATCACGCATTTGCCAGTGTCAAACCGTCTGTGATGACTTTTTCTATAAAGCCTCAGCGGGGTCGCTTGTGCCATTAAATCCGGCATCATATATATTATATATATATATTGTTCGCAGTCTCAGTCACTTTGGGGGGGTCGTCCACGCAGCATGAGAAGGATGAGACAGTAGCCACGGGCAATCTCATTGAGCTCCTGCAGGTTTAAAAAATATAGATGCCAAGAGAATGTCAAGACATCCAATTACCTGGATGTTGTCGACAGGTAATTGGACCTAGGTTCAGAAAGTAACATGGATGCGCAGGTATTCCGACTAGGAAATACGTGGACGCGCAGGTATTCCGACTGGGAAGTGGCATCATGTATCAGCAACTAACCATTCTTGAGCATGTAATCATCTTTAAACCCAACAAGAACACCAAGCAACTATTCTCACATTTCAAAAGAATTCTCAACTTGTTGCTTGGTGTTCTTGTTGGGTTTAAAGACAATTACATGCTCAAGAATTATTAGTTACTGATAGATGATGCCACTTCCCAGTCGGAGTACCTACGCATCAACGTCACTTTCTGAACATAGCGACGCCCAATTACCTATCGACAACATCCAGGTAATTGGATGTCCTGACGCCTCCTTGCATCCATACTTTTTAAACTTGCAGGCTCAATAAGGTTGCTGTGGATACTGCCGATCCTTCTCATATCAAGGTGTGACGCACTCCTAAAGTGGTCATATATATATATATATATATATATATATATATATATATATATATATATATATATATATATATATATATATATATATATATATATATATGATGCCGCTTTAATGGCACAAGCGTACCACTTCTTGGAGACTTTATAGAGAAGAGATTATGAATGGAATGGTAGGACGACTGGATGCAAGAGGTAGGAGAACTTGACCGGCATGAACACGCTTAAATGCACAAAGGTGAAATGAATGGCGAGAGACAGCATAAGAATATTAACATCATTACATCACAGAGCAAGAGGACTATTAATATGAACTAATTATAATTCAATTTCAACATAAGACTATTAACATCTTTACATAACAGAGCAAGGGGACTATTAATATGAACTAATTATCAATTCAATTTTAGCATAAGACTATTGACATCATTACATCACGAGCAAGGGACTATTAATATGAACTAATTATCAATTCAATTTCAAAGATAAGACTATTGACATCATTACATCACAGAGCCAGGGGACTATTAATATGAACTAATTATCAATTCAATTTTAGCATAAAACTATTAACATCATTGAGCAGTTCAACAGCAAGACAACAAGACCAAGGGTGTCCAAACCCACCACACCAGTAGTAGCCCTCGGCATCCATCGCAGAGCACTAGCCATTTTCATCACAGAACAAGGGGGTAGAGACAGAGAGGGAGTAAGGTAGGGTGATACCTCAAGATCTGTAAGAACCACGGCAAGAACCCCACCACCAAAGACAACCCTCATCCATCTCCTTCACCTTGCATAAATCATACAAACATCAGGACACAACTTAAGGCTCAAGCATAAAAATCAAACTCAACAAAAGACATTAAGCTAACAGATCTAGAGGAGAATAGAGATAGGATGGGGAAAGCAAAGCCCCGCCAGGGCCCGAGCACAGGAGGCCGAGCAGGAGAACCAAGCCATGGCGGCGCAGACGACACGCGGGGTGGCGGCGTCACCGTAGTTGTGACACAACCCTGACACTGCACAAGACACTACTATCGTACGATCTTGTGTAGTGCAGAGTGGTGTCACAACCGGCGGCGACGGCGACGGGGTCGGGCGGCGGCGTCGAGGTGAGGAGGGGAACGAACGAGAGTAAATGCGCTGGGGAGTGACGAGAGTTAGGGCGGGCACAAACCCTAGCGGCGCTGGGGAGTGATGAGAGTTAGGGCGGGTGCAAGCCCTAGCGACCGACCTCCTACTAATAAAGAGACTTATCACAGACGGTTCTATTATGGAATCGTCAGTGATAATTATCACAGATGGTTCCATAATAGAACCGCCCGTGATATGTCCCATATCACAGACGGTTCCATAATTATGGAACCGTCTGTGAAATGGTTTTCTCTCAAGTATATTTATGTTGTGTATACACTTACATGACATGACGAAATTGCATGTTTATATGTCAATTTTGTCATTTAAATACTGCTGAAAATTTGCTTTAACTACACACACGCGCGCACACACACACACACACACACACACATTTGTTCCACTAAACCGTCTCTGACATAATTAATATTAATTGTAACTTCACCTCCAAACTAGATTTTTTTTTTCCACAAAACTGTCTCTGATATATATATATAAACAAATTAACACGGGATATAAACTGTGGTTGAGAACTAGCGCAGTCAACTGTCCTGGATCATCAAGCCTTGGAATATTTAACAACCACAAGTCGACTAATTAGACAACACAGAACTGCCTACCCAAACTTACCTAGGTAAGCTACAGATTACAGTGTATGTATACAGTATGTACGTACAATTAGGGTATATACTATAACTCCATATACCTCTGGCCGACGTACATCGACCGGACTTTTTTTTTCCTTTTTCTTTGGAGAGGTCAGAGTGATTTTTTTTTACAACCTGTTAACTGTGCACATGCATACATGTATTAATTGCTGAGGTGAATAAGCAAGCCATGGTTTTGGGGACCGTTTGACCTATGGTTTGCAATTTAGCATCCACTGGTCCATTGTCCATGAGCTGCTAGGAGCTAGCATATGGTGCTAATTGCTGGCAACAGTGAGTAACCGACCAGTGTAACTCCAAACACGGGTGTACCACATCTATATGAGTCCCCATAGGAGGGGAGAGAGAGGAAGACATACACAAGAGCTAAGCTGCTAGCAGAGAGAGAGGGAGGGAGGGAGGGAGAGGAAGACATACACAAGAGCTAAGCTGCTAGCAGAGAGAGAGAGGGAGGGAGAGAGAGGGAGACTGTATGGTCCATGAGACCATGATGACTACCATGGAGAGCTTCTCGTTGTCTCCCGTGCTCGTGGGGTCATACGCCACCCTTGTTGCAGCGGTGGTCTACCTCTGCATTACCACATGGCTGAGGCCGCGTCGTGTCGGGGAGATCTTCCGGCGGCAGGGGATCGACGGCCCGCCGCCGCCGTCGTTCCTGTCGGGGAACCTCTCCGAGATGCAGGCGAGGGTGGTCGCAGCGGCGGCGGAGGAGGAAGAGGAGGCCGGCGGCCGAGACTTCCGGAAGGAAGGCTTCGACGACTACTGCAAGAGGATCTTCCCCTACTTCGACAAGTGGAGGAAAGCCTACGGTATGTCTCCGCAAAATTGCCTTGCCACATGCTTTAGTTTAATTAGTACATGCATGCTTGTTAATTATGTTCATGGGCGTAGTATTATTTGTTCTCATGCACAAGTAGGTTCTTTCTGGTATCTTAATTCTTTTTTGAGATTTGCTAAACAGCATTCGACTGTTTTTTTTGTGAAAATAGTCAAATTTTTATCCATTCGATATGCTTTGAGATTTGTACTTCTTCTCATATGATGTCTTGGGTCCGAATTTACTATGATTTTTTTTCGAAACATAACAGATTCACCACGTTGCCGTATTTTGTTGGTATAGAGTTTCATTTTTTTGTCTTTGTTCCTACTCAATATCTCAAAGTATATGTTAGATTTTGAATCATGTGATGAAAATATGAGTTTGTGAAGAGTTAATCGTTTCTAGTAATACAAGCATGATAGAACTAACACCTCTCTCTCTCTCTCATATCTTCCATGAAATTGCTACGCTTGCCCTAGCAAGTTGACTAGCTACTAGAGTTTAAATATGCTGCACTAGATGTTGATGAATTTTTATAAAGGAAATACTACTGTGTGGGAGAATAATACTAGTAGTATTTCTTTGAGTTTGTCATTGAAGTCAACATCAGAAAGGTGGCAAATGAGAAAAGAGAATAAACAAATTAACACGGGATTTAGACTGTGGTTGAGAACTAGCGCAGTCAACTGTCCTGGATCATCAAGCCTTGGAATATTTAACAACCACAAGTCGACTAATTAGACAACACAGAACTGCCTAGCTAAACTTACCTAGGTAAGCTACAGATTACAGTGTATATTTTTGTGAGCTGCTAGGAGCTAGCATATGGTGCTAATTGCTGGCAACCACTTCATATAGCACCCAAAAAAAACATCTTAATTGCATCAAAAAAAATATATGTTTACATTTTGCATATGTCTGCATCGATCATACCCTGAAAAGGTGCAGGTGAAGTTAATTCAAGCAAAACCGGCCTGATAATTTCCTGTGCACATCGATTTGGAACAAGATCGATCACTATGTCTATATACTAAATCAATAAGGCTACTTTCCTCAATTATCAAAGCAAAACAATACCAGCCATATATATAATTCTAATTTAGTACTATTACATTATGTGACCGACCCCCAACCATCCATGCATGCATCTTAGCTAGTGTGAGGCTGTCATGTACTACTCCTGATTAAGTTATTACTAGTAGCATTTTACCTGATTAAGATAGTGATTAGTGAAGTAGCCAGGTAGGCTTTACGAAAACGGGCACGTCCGTTACGTACGTACGCACGTACTGCCATTAGCTGTCCAAGCACGCCGATCAAATTAAGCTCACCCCTCCTGATGAGCACACGTACACGCGCTACTCCATTTTGAAGAAGAGAACGAACTAGGATAAGTACGTACTCGCTGAGGTAACACTCCCTCTTTCAGCTCACAAAAACAAATTGTTTTGGGTTGTGTGGAGTCAAACTTTACAAACTTTGGTCATCAATATCTTTTAAATATTTAGATTAGATACATGAAAATCGTATGTGTATATTTGTCTTCAAAAATACTTTCGTAATATTATAATTTTATTGTATTTTATAAATATATTATAACAGTAATTAGTGGTCAAAGTTGTATTTTAGAAACCATATCAATATCTAAAATAACTTATTTTTATGAACGGAAGGAAGTAATATATTTTGGACATGTGGCCTCAAAAGAGGTCTCTATATGCATAGATCATTTTTGACCTGGAATCCGGCCTAGTCGGTAGCTTCCGAGCTGTCGATGATCTATAGGCTAGAATTCAAGCCCGACCAGCTAGCTAGGTGTGTAGGAATTTGGAAATTTGTTGCTCGTGGATACTATACTATCACGGAATTCAACTCTTTGGGTTTGGGTTTATTTAGATACACTATCATCCGATTTAATCCTTTTGAATTAACTTAAATTTTGAATTAAAATCTCTTTCAATCTAAAAAGATTGGTTCTAATCTCTTTCTATCCAAACAAGCATTAAAAAATTGTAATTAGATCGAGTAGAAAAAATCCTAGCAAGCCAACGTAGTTTCCTTATAATGGGCCTGTTTGGTATAGCTCCGCTCCCAGTTTTTGCAACTCCAACTCCAGCTTTATTCTTTGATCTACTCCCCTGAGAAGTTAGAGTAGTCTAAGGAGGTGTTTGGTTAGAAAGGCAACTCTCACTCCATGAATGAGAATGATCTATGTAAAAAGACGAGAGTATCCTTGGGTTTCTTAAATGATTATTGTTCACACGGATTACTGTAGCAGCTGTTACTGTTTTTCAGAGTGATTACTATTCATGTGGGTTACTGTAGCATCCGATCGGAACCGGGGTTTTTTTTAATATTTTTTAATACGATTTTGTATTGGTTGTTGCATAATTCTTACCAATTCTCTTGGAGCTAAAAGAATGAGCTCTCCTTACTCTCTCAAATACTAGTAGCTCTTCGAATACAATGATAGCATCATTATAGATTGATAAAATATCGTTAATTTTGCATAAATATAAACGAGTATCATAGGGAAAAAAATCCATAAACTCAAACATATGAAGTTTATAACAAAGATTCTAATTCGATGAATATCATAACAAAAGTCCATAACAAATACTAACATATGTCTTCGATAGAAAATAAACGAGAAGTCACATTATCTTTGCTAACTCAATTTCGTACCATACCAAGTCACCAAGAAGTAGCTATGTCAGTAGCAAGCTCATCCCGAAATGTATCCATAGACCGATCATTCGATTGTGATGTTGACCCACCCAAAGTATCTTGAGAAATTGCATATTTTCGGTATCTGGAAGGAATGGTAGACACATAGTTAGAATCTCGGTCGCACCTACGGAAATGCCAATCCCCGCTACCATGCTCACGTATGAAGTTGTGGAGCGCCATAGTAGCCGCAACAATCATCTTTTGCTTGGTCATTGGATAACTTGGCGTCTTGAGTAGAATTGGCCACTTCATCTTCCATACACCAAATGTTCGCTCAACTATGTTACGCACAGAGGAGTGTACCCTGTTGAACTTTTCCTTGGCAGTAGTTGGTTCAACACCTCTGTGGAACTCAGGAACATGATACCTTTCGCCCTTGTATGGGGCTAGGTACCCCGGTCGATTAGGATATCCGGCATCAACAAGGTAATACTTGCCTGAATCAAAAGTAATATAAATTTAATGAAAGTACATGGTTTAGGAAGAAGTAATTTATCTAAGAGCAAAGAAAGTTACCCAATGGAGGATGTGGGAAGACACCTCGGTCTACTCTCAATGCATGATATAGCACACTAGTGTCATGCATAGCCCCTGGTTGACCAATGGATGCATAAGTGAAACGCATATCAAAGTCCACAACAGCCATCACATTCTGAGAAGGATTTCCGGACCTTCCAATGTATCTCACTTGTTGTTCTAGTGGAAGAGTTGCACGTATATGAGTCCCATCAAGAGCACCTATGCAATCCTTAAGATGTGGCCAAGCCCTTCGATCATCTCTAATCCTACTATGGATGGTGGAGAAGTTTGGATCCTTTGGTTTCACATAATCTACAGACATTGCAACCACACACTGTAGCACTTCTTGAAACTTCCTACTAATGGTCTCACCCGAGTGCTTGAACCGGTTTTGTGTTTTCCTATTTGATTCACCTCCACCGCATACCCATAAGAAGATTGCAAGTGCCTCTAGTGTATTCATATTTCTGGTAGGTTTGAGTTCATACCTACTCACCAACAAGTCATGTAGGTCAAAAAAAATTGTTTGGTTCATACGAAGCATCCTATGAGTCTCTCCCGGAGTAGCCAATGTCTCCTTCAACCAACCCATCCCACTGAGGCGTGAAGTCCGCGTTTCGGCCTTGTCAATGTAGGTTGAATAGTACTCCGCAATAATGGATGCCCCGGCTAGAGAAATGACATCCATGGCATGCTTTGCTCGTATGATCTTCTCTCTAATTTTGGCCTCTTCATCACTATCGCTTTCGCAAGACGACATCTGTACATTTCATCACAATCGTGAGAAGCAAGCAAGCATAAAGTTACAATATATGGACAACAAACAATATATGGACAGCAACATAAAAAGACAAAAAAAGAAAGCTAATATGACCACATTAGAAGGAAGGTAACATAATAAGCAAGCTAACATAAGGTTCATACAATATCCCAACATAGGGTTCTCAGTCTTACATAGATAGAATATGGTTCACGAATGAGCTAACATAAATAGCAAACAAACATAAAGACCATACAATATCGCAACATGTCATAATCAATTCCCATACTCCTTCTTGTACCCATTGCCAGAGACCAATGATCAGCACCGTCATTGGTGATATCTTCAAACATCTGCCTTAGAAGGCCTTCATTTTGAAGCCCTTTTTTGCGAAACTTTATTGCCCCTGGAATTTCCTGTGGAAAAATAGGACACCGATTAGGACAAATAAAATATATGTGCTGCCCAAAGTGAAAAGAATGAAACTGCACTTACTATGTTAACCTTCTTCCACCATGGAAGGGGTTGAGAAATTGTGCCTTTCTCACTGTCCCAGCCAGTACCGGTCTCCCTTGTGGTAAGTTTTTTCCAAATGGTGTACTCGGACTTCAACTTATCCCACTTATTCTTGAATTGTGTCTTAGTGTACTCGAGCCCCGTTATATCCTTAAACCCCTTAGCTACCTCGGCATATCCTATAGTGTTTAAGTGGGTGTTTGGCCGGTTCCTAATCCTAACTTGTTCAGCAAACAACTCACACACTACCTTAAGGTGTTCATCATTCTACTCAGCAGAACTTGCCATCTGCATGTTGTAACATTCATAATTGCATCAATTTACCATCACACTCAGAGGACAAGCAAATGCAAATCCTTCAGGTGACCATGTATATATCATTAATTCAGGTGACAATGTATATATCATTAATTTTGGACCCTTATCATAACATTCAAGTTCTGGTAAATCATAACATGTCCAGGTAACATGTATATATCATTAATTCAGGTGACCATTATCACTACAATTGTAAATCATAACATGCAAGTAGCATGATGGTCACATGTTATCACTAATTCAGGTGTCAAAAACATAAAGCATGCTAACAGGTGACCATGAAGTGCAAGTAGCATGATGGTGCAATAGCATGATGGTCACCTGTTATCACTAATTCAGGTGTCAAAAACATAAAGCATGCTAACAGGCGACCATCATGATATATACATTCAACATTCACATTCAACATCGTGACCAAGCGCTTTTGACTGGTTTTCGAATGACATTCACATTCAACATCACACTGACATTCACAATAATCTCACATTCACATTCCTAATTATTATCTAAGCACAAGAATATCTAAGCATCAAGACCAAACCTAATTATTATCTAAGCACAAGCATATCTAAGCATGATCACCCAACACAATCGAATTTTCAAACACAATGATCAGTCCCGGTAACATTTCTGATTATTATCATCCAATTGCTTACATCAGGACCAAGCATTCAGAATACATGAATTTTGGCGTGCATCAGGACCAAGCAGTTTTTGGCAACTATTAGGACCAAGCATTCCCTTCACTGATTGTGGGAGGAAGTAGTATCATATCCAAGCATCAGGACCAAGCAGTTTTTGGCATGCAGCAGAATACAATGATACTAATGACTGCGAACCAAGATGCATTCCCTTCACTGAGGATACATGCCGACTGCGAACTGAGGATACTGCATTCCCTTCACTGAGGATACCAAGATGCATTCCCTTCACTGGACAGCTCGGTTCACATTCCACAAATTCATAACAAATCTTCCATTTTGGACAGCTCGGCTTACCTTGAAGATGCCGAGGGTTGGGGAAAGAAGATGCCGACGGCCGGGGAGGAAGAGTCGCCGAGGGAGGAGGAGCCGCCGATGGCCGGGGGAGGAAGAGCCACCGGTCATGGAGGAAGAGCCGCCGTCGGGTCGAAGTCCCACCACCTGCCACAAGAACCAAGAGGGATGAGCACTACCATGAATCGTGAGGGCAACAAGAGGCTGGGGCAAGGGGGCTCTGGCTCATGGCGGGGCGAGGAGGCGAGGGGCCGAGGCGTGAAGGGGCTGGCCACAAGGCGAGCGAGGCGGAGGCGGCTGGGCGAAGCGGCGAGGGGGCGAGGGAGGCGGAGGGGCGGGGAGGCGAGGGGCTGAAGCGGGCGGGGGGCTCGGCCAGGAGGGGCGAGGGAGGCGAGGGGCTGGAAGTGGCGGCGGGCGAGAGAGGCGAGGGGCGGGAGGCGGCGAGGAGGCTAAGGGTCATGGGCGGTGAACGAGAGAGAGGGAGGCGAAGGGCTGCGGACGGGGAAGGCGCTGCGAAGGAAGAAATGCCGAAGGGCTGCGGAAGGGATTTGGGTATATCAGTGGCAATTTGCGGGTAAATATTTTCAACTTTAATGGGTATTTTGTTTTGTTGGTCCGCAGCTTCTCAATTGGAGCAAGGTTCCACCCGCTCCCAAAAATTGTACTACAGACTGCTCTGCTCCCGGTTGCTCCAACTTTAAAAAAATTGTGGTGCAACCCCGTTTGGCACAGCTCCACAAACTCCAACTACGAAGCTAGGAGTTGGAGCTGTACCAAACAGGCCCAATATTGCTCCCAGCTTGTGAGAAATGCATACGATATTTCTTCTCTTAATCCATGTATGTATATTCTGTTAAATTAATCTTGGCAGAAACTTGGAGCAAAGTTTATATATGTATATCTCAAGACTTGATTACATCCATCCATGATGCTAGTTATCTAGGATATATTATTGATTTCTTCTTCTTCTTTTAATTATGAAAAAAATTGCTATTTTCTTTATCATAACACAGGAAGACGTCGACTAGACCATTTTATAATGCGTTGTGCGTAGGATATGACAGCATTGTTTTAACCACATATAATTGTATATTGCTTGTTTAGCTTCTTCGTCTCCCCTAATTTAACTAAAGGCCGATCTGACCAACACAAACAAATAATTAAACTGATCTTCGACCCAGTAGTCATAAACTACATTTTCGCCTATAATGAGATCAATTGTATATTTTAGTAATTCTTCTCCATCTTGCTTCATCACGACTCCGAATAATTAAGTTTAATAGTAATAAGTACACTCCTACTTCCAAAAAAAAAGATCGACAGTGGCGCTCTAAATAGGAAACATTTAATTTGTAAAAGTGGATTAAGGAACAGCTTACAAATTGACACACACACACCCAAATTAATGATTTGAACCAACGACCGACTTCAATTAATTCAACGAGCTGGTCCAGTCCGTGCATGCATGCCCCCCCACTCGAAATCAGACTGTCTGGCTCCCCTACTGTGCCATTGACTAGGTTATTAATCCTAACCTAGGGCTCGTAGTCGTAATATTCGGTATGCTGCTTTTACTGCGAAAAATGACGTCACATTGCTGATCCGGTACATATTATCATTTATCGTAAGTGATACCTATTATTACTTGTATTTACTGTCTATGTTGAAATTATTTACTGATTGGCATATTTTAGATTACTTCCTTCACGATATACGGTCTCAGTGTAACGTTACGGCACGACGACATCAACTATCATGGTTGGTGAAAAAAACATATATATTACTTGTGGGGACGTTCGCTTTTACTGTTCTACGAACGCTCATTTACTTCATTAGACCTACTCAGCAAAACTAAAACAATTACCTTATATATAACTAAGGTTTATTATCACCTTATATATAACTAAGGTTTACTATCCTGACACAATCTTTTTACTGTAAAAAAAAGATTGCAAAAAGCGGTGATAAAAAGGGGAAGCCGATTACTGTGTACGTCGTTATGTTTTACTAACTGACGTAGGAGCTTAGAATATCACATTCCCGAAAACAAGCAGTAAAAGGGATACACAAATTACTGTCACGACACCTAACAATTACCGACAAATCGAGTCTCGTGCAGGCGCAGACATTTCCTGGCCGCCGACTACATTTGGTGGGCCGGCCGTATAGAAATTGCACGTGTCATGTCACACCTGGCCTGGTCGCGCAATGGGCTAGCTAGACGTAGAATAAGTATTCTACATTCGGCTACACACACACACACTTAAATACCAATCATACGATACTCCAATGCTATTCGATTGAAAAAAATTCATTGGAACCATTTTTTTTCTATATAGCCGTTCTCATATATAAAAAGAAGTACATACACAAATTTTGTTATAAAAAGTGAATTTTAATGAAATTTTTTATGGAACTCGCTTTGAGTTATCTTATAATCATTATTGAAGTATGCTCAAATTGATAAAGATGTATCATCATACGATTTAAGTGGTATTGCCTATATATGGGCTGAGGAAAACTAACGAAGCTTTGGCTAATTAGACATTGTTTACGGCCTCAATAGCAAATATGGCCCTTGGTCTGACAAAATAGCAAAAATAGCACCAAGTTCGTGCCCTAAAGGCACGGACTTCTCCTCCGTGTGCCACGTGTCCCGAGTCCATGCCACAGGGGCACGGATGAGCTTCTGCGCGCCACGTGGACCGAGTCCATGCCCCAGACGCACTGACTCGCTAGCGTCAGCAATCGCGCTCGCCCGCCCCCGCGCCCTGCCCGATCTTGCTGGTGAGCCCCAAGCCGAATTATGCATGTCATCTCGTGTCCCCGTGCGTCCTTCACCTTTTCCCCCTATCCATTCGGCTACTACGCCGCCGTGGAGCGCCACTGCCGCCATCTTCTGCCCCGCCGGCACAGTTGCCCCACCACCCCAGTTCCTTTCCGGCCTCCCCGAGTCACTCGGCATGACCCCTTCGTCGGTGGCGAGCCCATGCTCACACCAATTTCCCGCGAACACCGCCGAGCCGCCACCGCCGCTGTGCGCCCGAGCCGCCGCCATCGTGCCACTACACCCACGCCACCATCACCTAGAGGACCCCCGAGATGCCGCCGTTCCGTTTTGCCCCTCGTCGGCCGCTCCCACACCACTGTTCGCTAGAGCCGTCGCCCCTCTTTTGTTCCTCCCTCTCTCCCACTGACTACGGGTCCATCGACTACGGTTATGGCTCGTCCGTGCGCCTGGGGCACGGACTCGGGACACGTGGCGTGTGGAGGAGGTGTCTGTGCCCCCACGGTACGGACTTGATGCTATTTTGCAATTTTGGCAGACAGAGTGCCAGATTTGCTATTGAGGCTGTAAACGAACTTTTTTTTTTATTTAACCTTTTTTTAGTTTTTATTTTAAAGTTAACCTCCGGCGCACTTTATTTCCAAATCTGACCTCTTTGGTCACGCCACCACCCGTGACGTGACAAAACAATGCTGTCACGCCACGGGATTAGTCCTCAAAATAGCACTTTTGGCCACACCACTAGTCTTGGCGTGACCAAACAACACTGTCACGCCACGAGTGGTGGCGTGACAGCGTTGTTTTGTCACACCACCACCCGTGGCGTGACCAAAGGGGTCAAAATTGGAAATAAAGTGCGTTGGAGGTTAACTTTAAAATAAAATTAAAAAAAGGATTAATTAATATAAAAAATCGCTGTAAACAACGTCAGACTAGCCAAAAACTCGAAAACTAACAACGCCTTGCTACTGTGTGCTGGAATGATTAGTCAGAGCCGATCATGCACTCTTTGCCTCACTTTCCCTGCTTGGTCGCACGCCTGCTCGACCAATTAATTAGCTAGTCCGGACGGCCGGTTCTTATCTCAGTGCAGACATGGTAATCGTGGAGAAATTCGACCGGATGCCCGCGGACATAGTATGACACAGTTGTTTCGTGCGAAAAACACATTAATTTGTAAACGTACCATGCACACCCACGCGCAACGTGTGATGCGCTTCTGACATAGCAAGTGCAAGTGTTGCCTCACAAACCACGTGTTGGATGTATGTCATCGATACGAGATCGGAAAGTAACTTGTGCCACCTTCGGTCGGTCGTGTCGACCGTCGAGGGTGTAAAGAGAACCTCAACAAGAATCACACACGAGGGTTCGTATCAATGTATTGCATATAGGTGGTAAAAGTTACAATTGGCCTCCCCCTCATTTACATACAGCATATTTATATAGTGGAAGGGGAGATATACGAAGTTACATTGATACTCTTGGGGCCTAGCTTGCCCTGAGGGTACTTTTATCAATTTCATCAAACGGATCCAACCACCTTCAAGGTATGTGACAACACCGGCCCTCCATCCACACGGGTGCCGTCGGGACTCTAGGCATATGACGACGCCGGCCCTCCGTCCACACGGATGCCGTCGGGACTCCAGCAAGAGGCTACTCTGGACTAGGTCCGGAGTGGGTTCGTCAGCGTGTCACGTCTCGACGAGGTTGGTCCTCGGACCCCGTCCAGGGTTGGCCCCTGAGGTGGATCTCCCGACATGTTGTCTCCGGACCACCTCTGAGGTTGGCCCCCCGACCTCGTTCGAGGTTGATCTTCGGACTGCGTCCGGGGTTAGTCTTTAGACCACCTCCGAGGTTGGCCCCTGGACCTCGTCCGGGGTTGGTCTCCGGACCTTGTCCGGGCTTAGACCCCCTGATGTGTCGTGTCTCGCCGAGGTTATCGTCAGTTCGAGGTAGCGCAAGAACCCTCCCCAACGATGTATTTACGGCACAGCGGTGAAAACGCCGACGGAACGTCGAGCCGTCGAGGGGTCGGTGCTTGCATGCAGATCGTGTAGGCGTCGGTGTGTGGCATTGGATTTCATCAGTGTTACCAAATTTTGGTGGCCGATTTTCTCGCCCCCGGATCGCAGGTCGCGTTGGCGTCGGACTCGTCTGTTAACTAGGCCGGCGCGCGGGCGGTTGCTGAGCATCTGCCAATGGGGTGGGGCGCGCATGCATGCGCCGATGCACGCATGTTCGCACGGGTGCGCCCACACACGCGCCTCAATCGGCAGGCGGCACGGGCGCGCGGCCGGCCCCAACACGTGGCAGGGGAGCACCACATACACATGCAGTGGCCGGCCGGCGGCACCACACCAGATTCGCGTAATATAGACAGCATGGAACCGAGGGAATGGACGCTGGACAGGCCATCTACCTTGTACTACTACACATGCTTCCCCTGTACCTAGCTAAGCTAAGCTAGCTCCTCTTGATTATTATCCCATATGCATATATCAATCAGTACATACATCAGCGAATTAATCCGATCGAATTCATACAGGAGCATCGTTGTCTACATATATATCATCTCCTCTCTTCCTTGGTGTACAATCTCATGCAGAATTCTAGCTATTCCTCTTCTGTATGGTGATTTTTTAATGTGATTTTCCGTTCGAAGGCGAGCATATGTATGAAAACAGTTTCACGGCGCATTTCGAATATAGAATTTTTGCAGAAAACAATTCAATTCCATTAGGAAGCTAAGGAAATTTCCATATTTGGAACGACCCATAAGGCAGAGGTCAAGTGTACTACTACTCCAACATGACCAAAAGTAGTAAAACCGTTCCAGTAAGATGCTTCCCCGCTGTTTTCCCTTAAAGGCGTAATACCAGTTGGTCATTCATATGACCTGAATTATCAGATGTTCCCAACAATCGGTCCTTGCAACTTAAACACGCTACACATTTGAATATGAAACAATAAATTGTATTATTCTCAATTTTCAACGACCCAGCTTAAGCTGCGTCGTACTCACTGATTGCTTGTTTACTTGATTTGATTGTACTAGTAGTATAATTTAACAATTAATAAGGCCATCATCTCTTAATTATTTTCAAGGAGTAGTATTGATTAGTCGCACCTGTCCATTCATATTTATGACCTCTCCAAAGAATAGACAGAAAGAATTAAATTTAATGCGAGAAACCGCAAAAACCTACTCGTTTGACAAACCTACAAGGAAGCATTAACTAAAGCAAGGTCGGTTCGATCTGCGCTAGCCCTACCCAGCTAGTCCTTTCATTCTCGCATGCATGACGTTCGAGTGTCTCTCCGTTGCAATAGATCTTAAATAAATATATACATAATTTTTAATTTTAAAAAATCAATATACATAAGGTAAGTATCTTTATATCTAAAAATTGCATACATAATTTGCATCCTATCAACAGACCACAAAGAGTTTTATCACAAACCACATATGTAGATGATCTAATTATTGTCCACGGAATATCCTTATATTAAGTTGTTATTAACATATGCATATATGCACATATCTATCTACGAAAAATTTTATCAACTCAAGAGGTGGGATAGATAGATGTCAGACCATCACCACCACCACCAAGCATTTATTTTATAATAGTAAAGATTTCAAATACGTGTCATTCTATAATTCTGAGACAACTTTTTTACTATATTTTTTATTTGCATATACCTCCCTTCATTATCCACAAGGTTATTTCTATCTCTCGGTATTCGCCTCGACGAGACAGAGCTGTTGAACTAATCTTGTGTGTGTGTTGGCTGAGACGTGCGTGTGTGCTGGCCGAACATGTACGTTCACGTTTGAGTTAGCTTGGGAAGTTCATTCACGTGTGACTTGTTTTGGAAACAAGTTAATCACGTGGATTGAATCTTGTTTGATTGGATTTAGATTGAGTAGTTACCATAGCTTAGGATTGATTAGATATTTCCTTTCTGGTTTTTTTCCTTTCCGGTGACGTTGTAATTTGGCTAGGATTGATTAGCTATTTCCTTTCTGGTTTTTTTCCTTTCCGGTGATGTTGTAATTTGGCTGTGATCTCTGGAATCACGGAGTCTTCTTTCCATAGAGTTGTCTGTAATTATTTCCTTCCATAGCGTTTTAAATATGAGTCAAACCGAAAAGTTGCTAAGGCAATTTCAAGAGGCACCAAATCCTGGTCGTGTCTTTTGATTGTTGAGTATTGTTTTCGTGCATGTTTCGTTGTGTTTCATCGACTATGTGCCAACAATTGGTATCAGAGCGGCGACGATGTCTGGGAGCACGCGATCGGAGTCCCCTACCGCACCGCGAGCCTCGCAGATGGCGTGACGCGCCGCGCCAAAGAACGGCGTCGAACGTGGTGGTGCACCAGATCAGAGAAGCATTGGTGGCGGTGCGCTATCCGACCCTCACACGCATGAACTACATCGAGTGGGCTCTCTTGATGAGGGTCAACATGCAGGCTTAGGGAGTCTGGGAGGCGATCGAACCAGGAGATGTCGAGTACTGGGTTGACTGGGCGGCCCTGGCGACCATACTCCAGGGGGTGCCGCCGGAGATGCTAGCGACACTGGCGGTGAAGGACAGCGCCAAACAGGCCTATGACACCATGAAAACCATGCACATGGGCATGGAACGTGTTCGGGAGGCGAAGGCACATGCCTTGCTCAAGGAATTCGATAGAATTCGCATGAACAGCAACGAGCATGTGGACGACTTTGCCATGCGGTTGACCGGCCTCGTCAACAACATTCGGACGCTCGGCGAAACCTTGGAGGACGTCAAGGTAGTCAAGAAGTTCCTCCGCGTCGTTCCTCCGAAGTTCACGCAGGTGGTGATATCCATCGAGCAGCTGATCGACCTGCGGACCCTGTCCGTGGAAGAGCTGGTGGGCCGACTCAAGTCTACGGAGGAGAGGTTTGATGTGGACAAGGCGGCCAATGATGGTGGCCACGAGACTAGTGGTCGTCTTCTCCTCACCGAGGAGGAGTGGCTGGTGCGCATGAAGAAGCGGGAGCAGGGTGACTCCTCTTCGGGCGGTGCTAGGAACGACAACAAGCAATGGCGTGGCCACGGCAAGCAAGGCAAGCATGGTGCTACCCGCGACGGCAAGGAGAGCGCTGGGTCCGGCAGCAGCCGCGACAAGTCCAAGCTCAAGTATTTCAACTGCGGAAACCTTGGGCACTTCTCTCAAGAATGCCGCAAGCCACAGCGAGAACGCAAGGAGCAGGCACATCTTACTCAGGCTTAGGACGACAAGCCCACGTTGTTGATGGCCCAGGTGTGCACGCTGACGGAGATCACGCGTGGCGCACCCACTGATGTTGCACTGGACGAGGTGCACGCGCAAGTGCACCTTGCCGAGAGGAGGACGAGCACGACAACGCTTGGTACCTGGACACGGGTGCATCCAATCACATGTCCGGGTGCAAGGCTGTGTCGCTAAGCTGGACGACAGTGTAAAGGGGACTGTGAAGTTTAGCGACAACTCTGTCGTCGACATATGTGGGCGTGGAACTGTATTGTTCACATGCCACACCAAGGATCATTGCGCGCTCACCGGGGTGTTCTACATTCCACGACTGCGGAGCAATATCATCAGTGTCGAACAGCTTGACGAAAACGGCTATCAGACGTTGATCGAGAATGGCACGTTGTGGCTTTGTGATCAACAGCGACAATTGCTAACTAAGGTAAAATGCTCCAGGAACCGCTTGTATGTGCTTGATCTGGTTTTAGCGCAGCCAGTGTGTCTAGCGGCGAGCTACGGTGAAGATGCGTGGCACTGACATGCGTGCTACGGCCATCTGAACTTCCAATCCATGCGACGTCCGCGCACAGTGAGATGGTCCACAGGTTGCCATAGATTGATCAGGTGGATCGAGTTTGTGACACTTGCCTGGTTGGGAAACAATGACATGCTCCATTCCCGCAGGAGGCACGCTACCGTGCCCAGGATCAACTTGAACTGGTGCACGGTGACTTGTGTGGACCAGTCATGCCGACGACACCAGGAGGGAAGCGGTACTTTCTGCTCCTGATGGATGATTTCAGCCTATACATGTGGCTGATGCTCTTAACGTTGAAAGACGAGGCGCCGGCAACCATCAAGTGCTTCCAGGCCCACGCTGAACTGGAGGCCGCGCGAAAGCTGTGGGCGTTGTGCATTGATCGCGGTAGTGAGTTCACGTCTATAGAATTCGACAAGTACTACGCGAACCTCAGCGTCAAGAGGCAGCTCACGACACCGTATTCACCTCAGCAGAATGGTGTCGTGGAACGCTGGAACCAGATGGTGGTCGGCACAGCATGTAGCCTGTCGAAGGTGAAAGGCGTGCCAGGGAGTTTTTGGGGCGAGGCTATCACAATGGCAGTCTACCCCCTCAACCGTGCACCGACGCGGAGTGTGCATGGCAAGACGCCCTAAGAGGCGTCGTACGGGTGGCGCCCGAATGTGCATTATTTTCGCATGTTTGGGTGTGTGGCGCATGTGAAGGTGGTGAAATTGAACCTGAAGAAACTCGACGACAGAAGCGTGCACATGGTCTTCTTCGGCTACGAATCGGGGTCCAAGGCATATCGGATATATTTTCCCGTGGGCAATCGCATTCACGTGTTTCGCGATGTGGTGTTCGACGAAGAGGCAAAGTGGGATTAGGGCACACCTAGAGTTGATGATCCATTGACCGCTCCCGATGAAAAAAATTTCGTGGAACACATTTTTCTTCCTATGATAGGTGACGGACAAGTTGATGCACCGGAGCATGGGGGTGACGTAGCAGGAATGTCGTCCATGCCAAGTCGTGCGCCCATCCCAGGGTCGCCGACACCGGCCTCACCTCCCACTGACGCATCACAGGCGTCTAATGAAGCGTCGTGCCGGTACCACACCATAGCAGACCTCTACAACACCACCGATGAGGTCGCAGTTGAGGACTGCAGACTGTGTCTTCTGGCCATAGAGGAGCCCGTGAATTTCGCTGAAGTTGAGCTCCACAAGTGTTGGCGCCATACTATGTTGGAGGAGATGATGTCCATTGAATAGAACGACATGTGGAAGCTATGTGATCTGCCAGCTGGCCATCGTCCCATCGGCCTCAAATGGGTGTACAAGGTCAAGAAGGACTGTCAAGGAGCCGTGGTGAAGCACAAGGCACACCTTGTCACCAAAGTGTACGTGCAGCGACATGGTGTCGACTTCGAGAAAGTCTTCACGCCTGTCACTCGGGTGGAGTCCGTGTGCCTGCTGGTTGCACTTGTGGCGCAAAAGGGCTGGCAGGTGCACCACATGGATGTGAAATCAGCGTTTTTCAATGGAGATCTCGAGGAGGAGATGTACGTCGGGCAACCGTCGGGCTTCGTCGACGACGACAACAAGCGCAAGGTGCTCAAACTCCGGAAGGCCCTCTACATCTCCGTCAGGCACCAAGGGTGTGGAACACCAAACTCGACAGTAGCATGCAGTCCCTCGGGTTCGAGCGAAGCCCGTTGGAGCACGCTGTGTACACACGAGGAGCCGGTTCATCGCATCTACTCGCGGGTGTATACGTGGATGATCTCATCATCATCAGTTCACATCCACCAGAGATTGCCAAGTTCAAGGAGGAGATGATGAAAGTATTCAAGATGAGTGATCTGGGATTGCTCAACTACTACCTCGAAATCGAGGTGCACAGGACAACGGTGGCATCACGTTGAACCAGGCTTCCTATGCGCTTAGGATCCTGGAGAAGTGGCATGGTGGACTGCAATCCATGCCAGGTGCCAATGGAGGCACGGCTCAAACTGAGCAAAACTAGCGGCGGTTCTCCTATAGATGCCACCTTCTATCGAAGCATTATGGGGAGTCTCCGGTACTTGGTTCACACAAGGTTGGATATCTCTTATGTTGTGGGTTACATCAGCAGGTTCATGGAGGCACCTACCACGGAACATCTCGGAGCAGTGAAGCACGTGCTTCGATACATTGCTGGGATGCTCAACTACAGTTGCTTCTATGCAAGAAGTAGTAGAGAGCTGTAGCTGATGGGGTACAGCGACTCCAACATGGTGAGAGATGTGGATGATCGCAAAAGCACTACGGGGTGCTATTCTTTCTTGGTCGAAGCCCGATCAGTCGGTAGTCGCAAAAGCAAAAGGTGGTGGCCTTATCCTCGTGCGAGGCCGAGTACATCGCAGCCACCACCGCGGCGTGTCAAGGTGTATGGCTTGGACGCTTCCTCAATGACCTGATGAACAAGGAGCTCAGCCGCCTAAGTCTCAAGATGGATAACAAGTCAGCAATCTCCCTTTGCAAGAACCCTGTCTTCCACGATTGAAGTAAGCACATTGATACCCGTTATCATTTTATTCGTGAATGTGTTGAAGAAGGGAAGATCGAGTTCGAGTACATCAGCACGGATGATCAACTCGCCGACATTCTTACAAAACCACTGGGGCGCGTCAAGTTCCTGGAGTTGCGAGCCAAAATTTGTTTGGTCCAATTCAAGAAGGGGCCACAAGATTAGGGGTTGATTTGTTAAACTAATCTTGTGCGTGTGTTGGCCGAGACATTCATGTGTTCTGGCCGAACATGTACGTTCATGTTTGAGTTAGCTTGGAAAGTTCATTCACGTGTGACTTGTTTTGGAAACAAGTCAATCGCGTGGATTGAATCTTGTTTGATTGGATTTGGATTGAGTAGTTACCATAGCGTAGGGTTGATTAAATATTTCCTTTCTAGTTTTTTCCTTTTCGGTGACGTTGTAATTTGGCTGTGATATCCGGAATCTCGGAGTCTTCTTTCCATAGAGCTAGGGTGAAAACGGATCGGATACGAACGGATAATGGCTCTGCCATATTTGTTTTCATATTTTTCCGGATCCTGATACGGATGCGAATACAGATACGAATAATATCGAATACGAATATGGAACGAATACGAAATGAAATGAATACGGTCACGGATATTTTTCGGAACATGAAAACCCCTTAAATTGTATGCCAGAAATTAATGACAACATATAACTAGTTTATTGATGCAAACATTCATGAATTGTTCATATTTTCAGCAACCACACATAACATTGGCACTAGCAAGCTGCATTAACTAGTTCATCACAAACATAACACTTAGTTTACTATATTTAGCTCATAAGTCATAACTCATAAAGTCACAAGTCATCACACATTCACACTTAATTCATCACATACATAAAACTTAGTTCACACTAACATCGACCAGGCCAAATGGTTAATATATATCAAGAAATAAGCGTAACATCCTAAAGTATGTTACCAAAAATAAAAATAATAAAGTTATTATTTTATTGTATTTTCGATATTTGAAAGATTTTTCTTGGTTAAAAAGAAAAATAATAAAATAAAGTCGATTATTTAATTTCCTAGTTTTTATGTAAAAATAAAATTTATTGAGATTTCTGGGATTTTATTGGATTTAAAGTGAAAAAGAAAAATAATTAATTGAATTTTCGGATTTTCCGGATTTTAAAAGGTTTTTCCTATTTTCTAAATTAAAAATAATTTATGTGCAAAAATAAAAATCAACTTTAACTTGGAATTAATTTTATTAAGTTCAAAATAATTCAAGGAATTTCTATGATTTTTTCTAGAATTTTTTTAACTCTATTTGCTATTTCTAAAAGGCTATTTGATTTGTTTCATTTTCTGAAATTCAGAAATCAATTAAAATCACCTTTTCTCTTTTGGGCTGAAATCCTAATATCTGGACTTGACCTTATCTGGATAATCCGTATCCGTATCCGCACGGATAGCATGTCTGTCGTACTTGTTTCCGTTTCCAACCAAAAAAAAACCCAAATTCGTTTCCGATCCGAAAATTATCCAAGAAAAATCCGATCTGAGACAATCCGAATCTGTTTCCGTTCGGATCGATCGAAAATTATCCGATCTGTTTTCATCCCTACATAAAGCTGTCTCTAATTATTTCCTTCCATAGCGTTTTAAATACCACTACTACAGAAAAGGCTTTCACTGAGCGGTTCAACGTCATCACGCAGCGGTTTCGTGAGCCGTCGAGTTTATGGGTCGATGATGACATGAGGTCATCACGAGCGGTTTTGAACCGCTCGTGATGTATACTTTCACTGCAGCGGTTTGTGGTTCAAACCGTCTGCGATAAGTAATATCACGAGCGGTTTCATCCACAAACCGCTGCGTGATAAGCACATATCACAGAGCGGTTTTAGCCACAAACCGTGCGTGATAGCACATATCACGATGGTTTGACCACAAACCGTCTGATAAGTACATATCACGAGCGGTTTGTGGTTTGGAACCGTCTGTGATGACTTTTCTCTATAAAGGACCAGCGTTGGTTGCTTGTACCATTAAATCGGCATCATATATATATTACATATATATTGTTCGTGATCTCTCGGCCACTTTGGGGATCGTCCACATGACATGAGAAGGATGAGGCGGTAGCCACGGGCAACCTCATTGAGCCCTTGCAAGTATAAAAAGTATGGATGCAAAGAAGCGTCGGACATCAATTACAGATTGGGCGTCGCTATGTTGAAAAGATGTCGTTGATCTTGCGGTACTCCCACTAGGAAGTAGCATCATGTATTAACAACTAACCATTCTTGAGCATGTAATCGTCTTTAAACCCAACAAGAACACCAAGCAACCATTCTCATATTTCAAAAGAATTCTCCATACTTGTTGGCTCAATGAGATTGCCCGTGATATTGTCTCATTCTTCTCATGTCAATGTGGACTAATTCCTAAAGTGGTCGAGGATCATTTAATAATATATATATAATATATATATATATATGATGCCGTTTTAATGGCACAAGCACCAACGCTGGAGACTTTATAGAGAAGAGATTATGAATGGAATGGTAGGGCGTGCACGTGCAAGAGGTAGGAGAACTTGACCGGGTATGAACAAGGGGACTATTAATATGAACTAATTATCAATTCAATTTCAGCATAAGACTATTTACATCATTACATCACGAGCAAGGGACTATTAATATGAACTAATTATCAATTCAATTTCAGCATAAGACTATTGACACCATTACATCACGAGCAAGGGACTATTAATATGAACTAATTATCAATTCAATTTCAAAGATAAGACTATTGACATCATTACATCACACAGCAAGGGACTATTAATATGAACTAATTATCAATTCAATTTCACATAAGACTATTTACACCATTACACCACGAGCAAGGGACTATTAATATGAACTAATTATCAATTCAATTTCAGCATAAGACTATTAACATCATTGAGCGGTTCATCGACAAGAGAACAAGACCAAGGGTGTCCAAACCCACCACACCAAGAGTAGCCCTCGGCATCCATCGCAGAGCACTAGCTAGCCATTTTCATCACAGAGCAAGGAGGGTAGAAACAGAGAGGACCTTAGTACAACAAGCGCAACCACGGTGGCGACCCCACCACCAAAGACAACCCTCATCCATTTTCTTTACCTTGCATAAATCACACAAACATCGAGGACACAACTTAAGGCTCATGCATAAAAATCAAACTCAACAAAAGACATTAAGCTAACAGATCTAGAGGAGAATAGAGGAGGATGGGGAAAGCAAAGCCGGCCGGAGACCCTAGCGGGCGCAAAGGGGTCGGGCGGCGACGGCGACGCAGGTCGGCGGCGTCGAGGTGGGGAGGAGCGGAGTTAGGCGGGCGCAAACCCTAGCGGCCGGGGCTGAGGAGTGACGAGTTTGGGCATCACCGTGGTTAGTTAACTGGTGATGGCTTGAAAAAGACACTCTTTATCGTCACGAGTGTCTTTTGCGAAGGTCACCAGATCTCTAACCGTCGGCAACGACGGAAGAATGGCGGCGTCGGCGATGTGAGGAGAGAAGACGAGAGTAAGGCGGCCGGGTAGTGACGAGTTAGAGCGCAAACCCTAGCGGCAAGTGGGCTAGCTCCTACTTATAAAGAGACTTATCGAGACGGTTCTATTATGGAACCGTCGGTGATAATATCACGACGGTTCCATAATAGAACCGTCGTGATATGGACATATCATGAGCGGTTCCATTATGGAACCGTCGTGATATATTATATATCACGACGGTTCCATAATGGAACCGTATCGTGAAATGGTTTTTCTCAAGTATATACACTTACATGACATGAAGAAATTACATGTTTATATTAAAAAAGCGAAACCTATAATTAAACAAGGTTTTTCTAGTGGCGAAGGTAGGTCTGCTATCTCCATCTCGCAATACTTCATAAGCGGCGGTGTCGGCATCGGACGATTCTCGATCATCGTGACGAAGCTCAAATCGTCCACCGTTGACGCCTTCGTTAGTGTCTCCGAAGACCCTCGGATCGTTGAACCAAGAAGAATTGAGCCCATAGGCTCTCTTCCCTTGCTTGAGGGGTCTCGGCCTGGTCGACTCGGTCGCCTGCCGCCTCGATTTCACAGTCCAAGTGACGGCAAGCCTCCTGGAGACGTGCAACGTCGTTTTGGAGGACTATGTCGATGACGCGGTAAACTCGCCGAAAGTGGGAGATCACCCGGAAGACACGGCGGAGGAGGATGTCAAGACGGCGGAAGGTGGCCGTCACCGCTCCCAAAATTCTGCTTGGGCAGAGGAGTGAAGACACTGTTGATCAAGCGGTGTTCTTCCGCAAAGACAGTTCAACGTACCGAGAGAGGTGCTCATGCAAAGGCGGCGGAAGGCCATCGATCTGCGGCGACAAGGAAGAGGCAACCATTTCTGTTTTTTTATAAGTATGTGGGGATGATCATCTTGGATGGCGGATGATCCTTTTTATAAAACAAGGAATAAATTCGGAGCGTGAGACGAAGAGACGCATCGGGGAGCCGAAGCGGATCGATGCGATGAAGAGACGCGCGGGAGCCGGGCGGATTGGCGGCAAAACGAGCGCGCCGGCGATGAAGAAACTCACGCTGAGCGATATTATCACTGAGCGGTTATTGTTAAGAACCGCTCGTGATATAATTAATATCACGACGGTTCTTGTTCGAAACCGCCGTCAGGCATTTACTGACGGTTGTGTTTAAAACCGTCGTGATACTTCATGACGGTTTTCAACATGAACCGCTGCGTGATATTGCCTCTTCACGAGCGATTTTTAGCGCGGCCGAGAGTACGAGCGGTCTCTAAACCAAAACCGTCGTGATTGAATGTAATACCGACGGTTTTGGTCAACCGTCTGTGATGAGGCGTCCAATATTAGCTTTTTTGTAGTAGTGTACGAGTCAAACCGAAAAGCTACTAAGGCAATTTCAAGCGGCACCAAATTCCTATTGTGTCTTTTGATTGCTGAGTATTGTTCTCGTGAGTGTTTCGTTGTGTGTTTCATCGACTCAGTACCAACAAGAGCCTGCATCATGCATGTACATATACACTAATACGCCGGTACTGGCGTTCGCCATACCATGCGGCGCTCATATGAATTTTGAGTATTTGACATTACACAACAGTGCGTAACCGACCAGTGTAACTCCAAACACGCGTGTACCACATCTATATGAGTCCCCATATGAGGGGGGAGAGAGGAAGACATACACAAGAGCTAAGCTGCTAGCAGAGAGAGAGGGAGGGAGAGGGAGGGAGAGGGAGAGACTGTATGGTCCATGAGACCATGATGACTACCATGGAGAGCTTCTCGTTGTCTCCCGTGCTCGTGGGGTCATGCGCCACCACCCTTGTTGCAGCGGTGGTCTACCTCTGCATTACCGCATGGCTGAGGCCGCGCCGTGTCGGGGAGATCTTCCGGCGGCAGGGGATCGACGGCCCGCCGCCGCCGTTGTTCCTGTCGAGGAACCTCTCCGAGATGCAAGCGAGGGTGGTCGCGGTGGCGACGGCAGAGGAAGAGGAGGCCGTCGGCCGGGACTTCCAGAAGGAAGGCTTCGACGACTACTGCAAGAGGATCTTCCCCTACTTCGACAAGTGGAGGAAAGCCTACGGTATGTCTCTGCAAAATTGCCTTGCCACATGCTTTAGTTTAATTAGTACATGCATGCTTGTTAATTATGTTCATGGGCGTAGTATTAATTGTTCTCATGCACAAGTAGGTTCTTTCTGGTATCTTAATTCTTTTTTGAGATTTGCTAAACAACATTTGACTGTTTTTTTAAAAAAAATAGTCAAATTTTTATTCGTCCGATATGCTTTGAGATTTGTACTTCTTCTCACATGATGCATTGGGTCCGAATTTATTATGATTTTTTTTGAAACATAACGGATTCACCTCGTTGCCGTATTTTGTTGGTATAGAGTTTCATTTTTTTTGGGTCTTTGTTCCTGCTCAATATCTCAAAGTATATGTTAGATTTTGAAACATGTGATGGAAATATGAGTTTTTAAGACTTTCAATAATAATTATAGTGACCCGGAACAAAAATTACATAAATAAATTACTGTAATTTATATATAATGAAGTTGTAAATGAATTAAAATTTAACTGTTTTTTGGCTGAGAAAATAGTCAAATCTTGTATAGACATACCCTTCTTTTTTGTGAAGAGTTAATCGTTTCTAGTAGTGCAAGCATGATAGAACTAACACCTCTCTCTCTCTCTCTCATATCTTCCATGAAATTGCACTACACCTGCACGCTTGCCCTAGCAAGTTGACTAGCTACTAGAGTTTAAATATGCTGCACTAAATGTTGATGAATTTTTATAAAGGAAATACTACTGTGTGGGAGAATAATACTAGTAGTATTTCTTTGAGTTTGTCAATGAAGTCAACATCGGAAAGGTGGCAAATGAGATAAGAGAATAAACAAATTAACACGGGATATAAACTGTGGTTGAGAACTAGCGCAGTCAACTGTCCTGGATCATCAAGCCTTGGAATATTTAACAACCACAAGTCGACTAATTAGACAACACAGAACTGCCTAGCTAAACTTACCTAGGTAAGCTACAGATTACAGTGTATGTATACAGTATGTACGTACAATTAGGGTATATACTATAACTCCATATATATACCTCTGGCCGACGAACATCGACCGGACTTTTTTTCCCTTTTTCTTTGGAGGGGTCAGAGTGAATTTTTTTTACAACCTGTGCACATGCATGCGTGTATTAATTGCTGAGGTGAATAAGCAAGCCATGGTTTTGGGGACCGTTTGACCTATGGTTTGCAATTTAGCATCCACTGGTCCATTGTCCATGAGCTGCTAGGAGCTAGCATATGGTGCTAATTGCTGGCAACAGTGAGTAACCGACCAGTGTAACTCCAAACACGCGTGTACCACATCTATATGAGTCCCCATAGGAGGGGAGAGAGAGGAAAACATACACAAGAGCTAAGCTGCTAGCAGAGAGAGAGAGGGAGGGAGGGAGGGAGAGGAAGACATACACAAGAGCTAAGCTGCTAGCAGAGAGAGAGAGGGAGGGAGAGGGAGGGAGGGAGAGGGAGACTGTATGGTCCATGAGACCATGATGACTACCATGGAGAGCTTCTCGTTGTCTCCCGTGCTCGTGGGGTCATACGCCACCCTTGTTGCAGCAGTGGTCTACCTCTGCATTACCGTATGGCTGAGGCCGCGCCGTGTCGGGGAGATCTTCCAGCGGCAGGGGATCGACGGCCCGCCGCCGCCGTCGTTCCTGTCGGGGAATCTCTCCGAGATGCAGGCGAGGGTGGTCGCAGCGGCGGCGAAGGAGGAAGAGGAGGCCGGCGGCCGGGACTTCCGGAAGGAAGGCTTCGACGACTACTGCAAGAGGATCTTCCCCTACTTCGACAAGTGGAGGAAAGCCTACGGTATGTCTCCGCAAAACTGCCTTGCCACATGCTTTAGTTTAATTAGAACATGCATGCTTGTTAATTATGTTCATGGGCGTAGTATTAATTGTTCTCATGCACAAGTAGGTTCTTTCTGGTATCTTAATTCTTTTTTGAGATTTGCTAAACAGCATTCGAGTTAAATTTTTATTCGTCCGATATGCTTTGAGATTTGTATTTCTTCTCATATGATGCATTGGGTCCGAATTTATTATGATTTTTTTTCGAAACATAACAGATTCACCACGTTGCCGTATTTTGTTGGTATATAGTTTCTTTTTTTTTGTGAAGAGTTAATCGTTTCTCATAGTGCAAGCATGATAGAACTAACACCTCTCTCTCTCTCTCATATCTTCCATGAAATTGCTACGCTTGCCCTAGCAAGTTGACTAGCTACTAGAGTTTAAATATGCTGCACTAGATGTTGATGAATTTTTATAAAGGAAATACTACTGTGTGGGAGAATAATACTAGTAGTATTTCTTTGAGTTTGTCAATGAAGTCAACATCAGAAAGGTGGCAAATGAGAAAAGAGAATAAACAAATTAACACGGCATATAAACTGTGGTTGAGAACTAGCGCAGTCAACTGTCCTGGATCATCAAGCCTTGGAATATTTAACAACCACAAGTCGACTAATTAGACAACACAGAACTGCCTAGCTAAACTTCATATAGCACCCAAAAAAAAACATCTTAATTGCATCAAAAAATATATATGTTTACATTTTGCATATGTCTGCATCGATCATACCCTGAAAAGGTGCAGGTGAAGTTAATTCAAGCAAAACCGGCCTGATAATTTCCTGTGCACATCGATTTGGAACAAGATCGATCACTATGTCTATATACTAAATCAATAAGGCTACTTTCCTCAATTATCAAAGCAAAACAATACCAGCCATATATATAATCCTAATTTAGTACTATTACATTATGTGACCGACCCCCAACCATCCATGCATGCATCTTAGCTAGTGTGTGGCTGTCATGTACTACTCCTGATTAAGTTATTACTAGTAGCATTTTACCTGATTAAGATAGTGATTAGTGAAGTAGCCAGGTAGGCTTTACGAAAACGGGCACGTCCGTTACGTACGTACGCACGTACTGCCATTAGCTGTCCAAGCACGCCGATCACATTAAGCTCACCCCTCCTGATGAGCACACTACTCCATTTTGAAGAAGAGAACTAGGATAAGTACGTACTCGCTGAGGTAACACTCCCTCCTTCAGCTCACAAAAACAAATTGTTTTGGGTTGTGTGGAGTCAAACTTTACAAACTTTGGTCATCAATATCTTTTTAAATATTTAGGTTAGATACATGAAAATCGTATGTGTATATTTGTCTTCAAAAATACTTTCGTAATATTATAATTTTATTGTGTTTTATAAATATATTATAACAGTAATTAATGGTCAAAGTTGTATTTTGAAAACCGTATCAATATCTAAAATAACTTATTTTTATGAACGGAAGGAAGTAATATATTTTGGACATGTGGCCTCAAAAGAGATCTCTATAAGCATAGATCATTTTTGACCTGGAATCCGGCCTAGTCGGTAGCTTCCGAGCTGTCGATGATCTATAGGCTAGAATTCAAGCCCGACCAGCTAGCTAGGTGTGTAGGAATTTGGAAATTTGTTGCTCGTGGATACTATACCATCACAGAATTCAACTCTTAGGGTTTGGGTTTATTTAGATTTACTGTAATCCGACTTAATCTTTTTGAATTAACTTAAAATTTGAATTAAAATCTCTCTAATCTCTTTCTATCCAAACAAGCATTAAAAGATTGTAATTAGATCGAGTATATATGTATATCTCAAGACTTGATTACATCCATCCATGATGCTAGTTATCTATAGGATATATTATTGATTTCTTCTTCTTCTTTTAATTTTCTTTATCATAACACAGGAAGACATCGACTAGATCATTTTGTAATGCGTTGTGCGTCGGATATGACAGCATTGTTTTAACCACATATAATTGTATATTGCTTGTTTAGCTCCTTCTTCTCCCCTAATTTAACTAAAGGCCGATCTGACCAACACAAACAAATAATTAAACTGATCTTCGACCCAGTAGTCATAAACTACATTTTCGCCTATAATGAGATCAATTGTATATTTTAGTAATTCTTCTCCATCTTGCTTCATCACGACTCCGAATAATTAAGTTTAATAGTAATAAGTACACTCCTACTTCCAAAAAAAAAGATCGACAGTGGCGCTCTAAATAGGAAACATTTAATTTGTAATTTGTAAAAGTGGATTAAGGAACAGCTTACAAATTGACACACACACACCCAAATTAATGATTTGAACCAACGACCGACTTCAATTAATTCAACGAGCTGGTCCAGTCCGTGCATGCATCCCCCACTCTAAATCAGACTGTCTGGCTCCCCTACTGTGCCATTGACTAGGTTATTAATCCTAACCTAGGGCTCGTAGTCGTAGATAGCAACAGATGAAAGGATCATGTACAGTGTACTAAACCACTAACTATTTTTCTCTTACACCTTTTATGGACGTGGGGGACTGCGATCTCTTTGCATCTCTCCTACAAGGATTCCACATGCATGGATGGAGATCGGATGCATGGTTACCCCCTAGCTAGACGGCTAGTGTTTCGTGCTCGATGATCTATGGAAGTAGTCAGGGGCGGACCCAAGGGGCAGCCGGGCGGAAGTACCCCTACCGTCCGTCGGACCCTGCGTATCCCGTAACATGGTTATCCATCGACCATTAGGGAGAAAGTGCATGTGGTCTGGAAGTAGACGAAGAATATAGTCATGTGACCATCAACCATTTTGCTTCTGTTTTCTTACTAGCGATTAATTTAATCAGAACCATTAGCTAGCCGCCTAGCCCTAACATACGGTAGCGCTATTCAGCGCTCGCACGCTGAATAACTTATTCTACGCGTGGGCCGTAGCCGAGGTCACGCTGCGCGCGGCTAGGCAGCCCACGGTTCCCCTGCGCCTCCCGTTCGAGATCGGCAGTAAAACCCTCACGCGCGCGTCTAAAAACAGTAGTAAAACCCTCACACGCGTCAAAAAAGGCAGTAAAACCCTCACGAGCGCCAGCGCCAGTGCCAGCGCCTCCCACTCGAGTCGGCAATAAAACCCGTGCGTGCGTATCGAATAAAGCCGTAAAAGTTGCTCGGTGTCATTCTAAATTGACAGTAAAAACCTACCAACATGCAAATGGCAGTGAAAATTTATCAGTAAAATGATCGTGTGTCACCCCGTGTCGTTATATAAAAGGTTTTACTGCCGTTTTGGTGAGGAAGAGAGGACCGTAATATTCGGTATGCCGCTTTTACTGCGGAAAATGATGTCACATTGCTGATCCGGTACATATTATCGTTTACCGTAAGTGATACCTATTATTACTTGTATTTACTATCTATGTTGAAATTATTTACTAATTGACGTATTTTAGATTACTGCCTTCATGATATACGGTTTCAGTGTAACGTTACGACACGACGACATCAACTGTCATAGTTGGTGAAAAAAAACATATATATTACTTGTGGGGACGTTCGCTTTTACTGTTCTACGAACGCTCGTTTACTTCATTAGACCTACTCGGCAAAACTAAAACAATTACCTTATATATAATTAAGGTTTACTATCACCTTATATATAACTAAGGTTTACTATCCTGACACAAACTTTTTACTGTAAAAAAAGGATTGCAAAAAGCGGTGATAAAAAGGGGAAGCCGATTACTGTGTACGTCGTTATGTTTTACTAACTAACGTAGGAGCTCAGCATACCGCATTCCCGAAAACAAGCAGTAAAAGGGGTACACAAATTACTGTCACGACACCTAACAATTACCGACAAATCGAGTCTCGTGCGGGCGCGGACGTTTCTGGGCCGCCGACTACATTTGGTGGGCCGGCCGTATGGGAATTGCATGTGTCATGTCACACCTGGCCTGGTTGTGCAATGGGCTAGCTAGGCGTAGAATAACTATTCTACATTTGGCTACACACACACTTAAATACCAATCATAAGATACTCCAATGCTATTTGATTGAAAAAAATTCATTGGAACCATTTATTTTTTCTATATAGCCTTTCTCATATATAAAAAGAAGTACATACACAAATTTTGTTATAAAAAGTGGATTTTAATGAAAATTTTTATGGAACTCATTTTTTGAGTTATCTTATAATTATTATTGGAGTATGCCCAAATTGATAAAGATGTATCATCATACGATTTAAATGGTATTGCCTATATATGTTTGTTGCAATACCCTTTACTGGCTTGTTTTTTTTTCTTCCTTTAAATAAATAACACACAAATTAAGCTTTTGCGTGTCGTGTGTAGCTGTACCACTTCTCCATCGACGTATCTGAAGGAGGACAGCATTACACTAGCTATCAACATTTCCTTCTTGCTTGAGCTAGCACACATACTTATATTAGACGCAGGCTGATCAGCACGGTGCATGTACAGATCTGCGCGCATTTGGGAGAAAAAAAACGTACGCGGTTGCAGACTAAATGATAGTCGCTGAAGGTATATCAAATCAATCGACCGCCCGCGACCAGCCGATGGAAAAGACGTACGTAGTCGGTCGGCAACGTGCCAATGAAACGTACGTCTGAGCCGATCGTCGATCGAGATCGGGACGTGCACGAGTCGCTTCCACGTAAGACGATCGAATGGCGAATCACCGTACGTAGCAAATTCGTCAGGAGCGGCAACTTAACGCGCGCACGTAGCGTCGTGGTCGATCGGCGTGACGTGCTTGCCAAGGAGTCCCCATCCCTAGCCTATTGGGTGGCAACTTTTATCTACTACCCCGTCTGTTCAAAAAAATATACGACGTTTTAGAAAATATACAATTAAACTTTTTATGTTTGATCACTAATATATGGAAAAATATTTGTATTGATTATGTGAAAATGATATTATTATATTAGTCATGAAAAATATTTTCATAATATTGTAATATCATATTATTTTATGCACATATTCATGTAAAAATAATGGTCAAAATTGCATTGTTGATATCTTCTTGAACAGAGGTACTATATATTCTTTATATGTTTTAGTATTTCGCAATAAACAAAATTTAAGTTATAAACCAATACGGTAATACCCATGCATAATTCTTCGCATTTTGTTGTTGTTGTTTGTTTGTTTGAGAGTAACCCTCAACTTGTCTATCAAAGGGCCATACATTTCGTGAGAATGGTTCAGGCCCAATAGTTGCACCGCTCGAAAGCCCACGGAAACAAAAGGGCCAAAAGCACTTTCAGATCTATTCAACTTTTCATGTTTTTTTTTTAAAAAATATCATTACTTTATTCTGAAATACAATAATATATATGTTTTTTTAATTTTATAGAAATAATCATCTGTCGCTCCACCGTTGGACGACTTGGGTCTAGCCGCTCAACCAAGGACGGTCGATCCAAATCGCCCAACAGTCGAGCGATCCGTGGACTCTCAACGGTTGGTCGACTAGTCCACTTATAGTCGCTCAACCGCCGGACGATTTTAAGTAATTACATTATTTTTTAAAATATTCTGATTGAAATAATTGTAGGAGAATAAATAGGGTATTTCATGTCATGGTAAAATTGTTCCAAGTTATGGTAAAATCACATAGTTATTCTCCCACAATTATTTCCAACGGTTGGGCGACTACTCCACGTGTCGTTGGACCGTTGGGCGATTTGGATCAGTCGCCCACTGGTTGAACGACTAGACCTAAGTCACCCAACGGTGCAGCGATAGAGAATTATTTCTGTAAAATAAAAAAAACAAGTATATTAATTATTTTAGAATAAAATAATTATTATTTTAAAAAATCATCTGCTCGTAGTTTTATACCGCGGCGCGGAACTGACAGATTATTTTCCGCGCGGTGCGTCCCATGTCGTCGTGCGTGCAGGGGAGACGTACCTGTACTGGCTGCGGCAGCGGCCGGCGCTGTACGTGACGGACCCGGAGCTGATCCGGGAGATCGGGCGATGCGTGTCGCTGGACATGGGCAAGCCGACGTACCTGCAGAAGGGCCAGGAGCCCCTCTTCGGCAGCGGCGTCCTTAAGGCCAACGGCGCCTGCTGGGCTCGCCAGCGCAAGGTCATCGCGCCCGAGTTCTACATGGCCAAGGTCAGGGGCATGGTGGACCTCATGGTGGACGCGGCGCGGCCCCTGCTGAGCTCGTGGGAGGCCGTTGTCGACGCCGCCCCGGGCGGCGTCGCGGCGGTTGACGTGGACGGCGACATCCGGAGCTTCTCCTTCGACGTCATCTCCAGGGCCTGTTTCGGGACCGACTACTCCAGAGGACGGGAGATCTTCCTCCGGCTCAGGGCGCTCTCCGGCCTCATGGCCGAGCCCAGCTTCATCTTCGCCATCCCTTCCCTGAGGTATCTGCCGACGGAGAAGAACCGGAGGATCTGGAGGCTGACGCAGGAGATCCGGTCGCTGATCCTGGAGGTGGTGAGGCAGCGCAGGGTGGCAGCGGGGTCGTCGTCGTCGCCGGACCGCGACTTCCTGGGATCCATCATCGAGAACAGCGGCGACCAGCCGCGGCCGGACGACTTCGTGGTGGACAACTGCAAGAACATCTTCTTCGCGGGGCACGAGACGAGCGCGGTCACCGCGACCTGGGGCCTCATGCTGCTGGCCGCCCACCCGGAGTGGCAGGACCGGGCGCGTGCCGAGGTCCTCGAGGTCTGCGGCGGCGCCAGCGCCGCAGCCACGCCGGACTTCGACATGATCTCCAGGATGAGGACGGTGAGCATGGTCGTGCAGGAGACGCTGCGGCTGTTCCCGCCGTCGTCGTTCGTGGTGCGCGAGACGTTCCGGGACATGCGGCTCGGGCGGGTGCGCGCGCCCAAGGGGACCTACCTCTTCGTCCCCGTCTCCACCATGCACCACGACGCGGCCGCCTGGGGCCCGACAGCTCGGCGGTTCGACCCGGGCCGGTTCCGGAACGGCGTGGCGGCGGCGTGCAAGCACCCGCAGGCGTACATGCCGTTCGGCCTCGGCGCGCGCACCTGCCTCGGCCAGAACCTCGCGCTCGTCGAGGTCAAGACGCTCCTCGCCGTCGTCCTCGCGCGGTTCACCTTCGCGCTCTCGCCGGACTACAGGCACTCCCCGGCGTTCCGGCTGATCATCGAGCCGGAGTTCGGGCTGCGCCTCCTCGTCCACCGTGCTGGTCAGGAAACCCAGGTCGGCGACTGATACGTACGCACGGCTGGCATAGGTACATGATACATCTTGAAGGATCTGGAGTTGCGTTTTGTAAAGTCGTACTACTTACTAGTTAGCACATGAAAAAGAAAAAGGATTACGAGAAACATCAATGGACATCAAAACAATGACACGATGACACATATGAAGGATAAATGGATAATAATACCGAAGCACTTGTCGGTGATTTACGAATTAGCACATGAGTTTTAGTGTGTATTTTCTTCGAACATATTTTCAAGGTACATTTTTTTAACACGAGAATTTTTCCTAATTATTGCAGAAATTAGATTGTTTGCCGTGAAATTTTTGGGTTCCAAACGAGACCTTAGTCCAGTAGTTTAATTTAGATGTATGAACCACCGTATCCTACGTGGACAAGAAGAGACTTAGTTTGACCCAAGAAAATCCTCTCAAAGACTCAAACATTAGTCAAATATAAATCCTATGAGACCATCTTACCTTTAGACTCTTGCTTGGACCCTTTTCAAATCATAACATGTGGACATACAAAGAGACGATTTATTTATTTTGCTACGTGTCATGAGATTAAAATGGTCTAAATAGATCTAAAGGTGGCGAGGTCTTGTGGGACCATCAGTGCATCAGCTCTGCTCCTTTCTAAGAACAAGAAGATAATCAAGGCAAGATGCGAAGTTTCAGAGATTGTAACCGTAATATAGGAAGGGACGGATTCGTGCTGAGGTTCTCACTTAACACATGAGCATCACGGTGGCGAACAATGTTGTGTCGTCCTCTTATGCTATAGGCCCGTGGTTGAGTGAACGACGGTATGACAGGGACGCCGACGCACTGATGTCCTCTGATTTCTACTCTGGCACTAATAAAACCCTGCAGGTTGGTAGGTTAAAATCGCCAAAAGCGGAGCGAGGCTCTCTGACACTACACCAAAGGGAGAAGGTCTTCAGTGCAACACATTCGGGTCCCCTGCGTCTTGTTCGGATGCGTGTGACGTGTAGTTGGTGTGTGTCGCACGAGAACACATAATACTAAATGTAATTCAGTTGTCTTTAAAAACGGTTAAAAATATTAGGACTAAATAACCGTGTAATGTACGCATTTAGCAGAGGACAGGCAACATACCATTTTTTTTTACGAAAATGGTTGGCACTATTCTTCCCCGTTCCCCATCCCCGTCGGGTTATCGGGGCCCCATCCCCGTCCCCGTCGTCGGTACTACCATTTCTGGATTTCGACTGCAACAAAGAGAAATTTCTCAAACTATGGATTCCTGGATACACTCATACACAAGTACCACAAGCTCATATACACAAATCTGGACATGATCATATGAATATAACAGATGCTCATATACACAAGCTCATAGACATATGCACAAATCCGGATATGAATCTAACAAAGCTCATATTAATACACAAGTACCGACAGAAGTACAGAACCTCGTAGAATCTCGCATACCAGAGATTGGCGTCGGGCACTCAGGCTGTTGGAGGAGGCGTTGGAGGAGGCGGTGTCGGTGGCGGCGTCGGAGGAGGAGGCATCGGTGTCGCCACGCCGGGTCACAGTGAGGAGGAGCGGAGGAGTGGGAGGAGGAGGAGGAGGAGGCGAGTCAAGGAGGCCGAGCCATGAGGCCGAGTCGGCGGAGGAGGCGGGTAGGCGGAGGCGAGGCCGGGTCACGGAGGCGGGGTTGGCAGGGCGGAGGAGGAGGTGTTTGCTGGCGGAGGCCGGGTCATGGAGGAGACGGAGGCAGAGGCCGGGTCGGCGGAGGCGGAGGAGGCGTCGGCGGAGGCTTGGGGAGTTGGGGCCTGGGGGGTGGCGGTGGCTGGGACTGGATGGGGCAGCGGTGCGGGACTGGATGGGAAATGGGGGAGGACTAGGGTTATGCAGCGTCCAGGCGTCCAACACAGCTTAGGGTAGGGATGCACTCGGTTGGGCTGGGCTATGCACTTGTTATCGGGGGCCCATCGGGTAACGGGGATGGGGAGTAGGGGAATAGCCCCGTCCCCACCAAACCCAATGGAGAATGTTTTCTTCATATTAATATCCCCGTGGGGAATGAAGTACTCCCAAACCCGTCCCCTAATAGATGAATTCCCCACCGAAAAATGGGGAATGGGGCCCATTGCCATCCCTAATGCCACCGGGTTCGTCAAAATTCTATAGCATTCGCCACTTTCGCATTATTTAAATATTTTTTGGTTGACTCTACACACGAAATGACTCTTTTGCTTCTCTCCTTCTTTTTCCTCCCAAGGTTCTTCTTGCTCCTTGCCTCGAGGCTCCAGCTGTGGCCACTGCTGCCTATCTCTATCTCCTGCCATGCCACTCCTCCGTCGACCCCATCTCAGGAAGCTCCCTCCCCCACTGCTTCCGTCGCTTATCAATCTCGGTCGCGCCATCACCACGCACCACGTGGGCTGCCCTCCGTCGCCGTCGCAGGCATCACCTCGTCAATGTCGGCGGCTCCCAGGCGCTCGCCAACTCCCTCTGCCCACCCTTGTGACATAGCACGGCGCCTCGCACTCGCTAGGCTGGCCTCCTGTTACTACGCTGCCGCCTCCGGGACGCGCTGCTCCACTGGGCCTGCAGCTGGCATGACAACCCGCGCCATGCGCTGGACCTGCTTGTCGCTGTCAGAGCTACATGTCCATGGGGAAACGGAGGGCGAGGCATAGAACGCGCAGGAGAAGGGATTGGGCAGGAGGAGACTGTTGGGAATAGTCCCATATCAGTTGTGGAAAGGAAAAAAAAACAATAATTTATAAGTATAAGCGAGATCTTATCTATTGGACTAGTCTTTGGGATGCTTAATACCATTTATAAGGTTGTTGCTATATGGCTTACATGTGGAAGCCTGTGGACTTAGTTGTATTCAGTCCATTTGGACCTAGGCATGCGACCAAGGTTCGATCCAACAATTGGTATCAGAGCCTAAACATCTCCTTGAACTTTATGGTTGCGGAAGCACACAGCCGATGTGTGAGGAGGAGAATGTTGAGAATAGTTCCACATTGGTTGTGGGAAGAAAAATACACAACTTATAAGTGTGAGGGAAACCTCATCTATTATATTAGTCTTTTGGAGGAAGAAGGTATAATACCACTTATAAAGTTGTTGCAATAGGGTTTGCATGCAGCATCCCATAGGCTTAGTTGTGTTTAGTCCGTTTGGACTTAGGCATGCGGCCAAGATCCGATCCAACAGAGACAAAGGCTGAGAGTTTAATGCTGGCGAGGTGGATGGATAGAGAAAGAAGAGGAAGAGGAGGGATTGACGAAATGGCCCTCTTGCCCCTTGAAAAAGATTAAAATAATTTGAAAGTGGCGAATGCTAGAGAATTAGATGCAAATAACCAATTACGGTGCGAGCAGTGGAAAATCACAGAGTGCCAATTTGAGCAGTGGAATATATCTAATTTTCGTTTTCTTTTAATTGTTGAACGTGTATAATTCAGCCAAAAAGTGTGCAAAATTTTCTTTTAGCTTATTTGATACTTCAATGACCAAAAACACGTCTGCTACATATACTCGCCTATGCTTTTCGAGTTCACTGACATTGAGCCTCCTGGATAGAGCTCACCAAAGACCACACGCCATGAAAGCAAACCAGTAAGTCGGAATCCAAGGACACAACGCCGCCCAAAGACAACTCCCCAAGACCACCGCCACTACCGCCAGACCTATCCAAATGGGTAGTCCATTAGAGCCCACTAGGCACCTGACTGTTTCACCTCGTGTGCTATTCGTCTTGGGCAGCCGCCCACCTGCCGGTGCTAGCCAGTCGACCGTCAGGCGTTCGTGGTGCCGTCTTAGGGTCGGCTGAGCCGTTTTGGCCCATCGGGCGGATGTAACTGTTTGGTCCGTTTGGCTCATCAGAACAAAAAAATCCAAAAAAAAATCTAGAAAAATTTGTAGAATTCAGAAGTGGACATGAAAATAAAAAAAAATGAGACAATCATATTGAAAATGTAATAAAGAGCTTTATTGATGTCCAACTGGCTGTCTCGTTAAAACCTTCGCCAAGTAAAAACTCAAAATGAGAATATCTTGGCAAAGGAAAAGGAGTACAGCCTGTAGCTCTACAATTCTACATACATGATACATCTTTGTTCTATGTGTTGGTATCATTGTCTAAGTACAGATTTTCAAACACCTCCGACAACTCTGGATTTTCCACAAAGTGTTGTGTTCGTGAATCAGGTTGTTCCCAATCCTTCACAGTTAGAAGGATCTCTACCATCGCGCTTGTAAGACTTGTTCTTCTCTCCTCCAATATCCTTCCAGAAAGACTGAAAGCAGACTCGGAAGAAATTGTAGAGGCAGGAACAGTTAACACATCACGTGCAAGTATGGATAACACGAGATATATTAACTTATGGGCTTGCCACTATTGCAAGATGTCGAAGCTTTCTGAGTTGAAATCCACCGTATCGTTGTCCAGATAGGTGGATAGTTCTCCACTCCTTGTGGGTCTTGGCTGAGCTGGCGTTGGTGTAGAAGAAGAAGAAGAACCCCTGGACCTGGACCTAGAGGAAGAGGCACCAAAGATCGCGCCCCACATATTTGTCTTCCCACTTGAGGTGGGGGCTACTAGAGGTCGTTGCGAACGGACTCCCCGGAACCTATTTTCATACCTTTTGTAAACCTTGTATAACCGATAACGAACTTCTACAAAATAGTCAGTATAGTCTAGCCCCGTAGCATCACTAAGAAGATCAAGTACAGTACCAAATGCATCAATTTTAGCCCTAGGATCTAAAAGAAATGCAAATGCATATAGGTAAGGGATTTCTCTCCAATATTTAAGGTATTTAGATTTCATGGAAACAACGGCATCACGTAAAACTATGTCATTTTCAATTGAGTAGCAATCCGTAAAATAGTATACACAATGATAGGAGATGTTGGATAGTAGAGAGCGGACAAAGCAATAGTTGCCTCATAAAAAATTTCTAAAAACAACAGTACCTTCTTAGCAATGAACCAATGTTGCTTAGTTAATAGCATAGTACCGTCAGTGCTAGGATAGTGCGCTTGAATAAACACAGAAAAAGTGCTCTTGTATGGTAAAAGATTCTTAAGCATGAGGTAAGTAGAGTTCCACCTTACCTCCATGTCCAAACCGAACTTTCTTGGACGTACACCCATCGCCCTGCAAAAGTTCTTATATTGTGCTATTCTTACGTTAGAATTATTCAAGAAATAAATTGCATCGCGAAAAGCTTTAATATACGGACTCAACCTCTTCAAACCACATTTGACTATAAGGTTGATAATATGACAAGCGCATCGTTGATGTAGCAGGAAGGAATCGGCATATGTACTCAACACTGGAGTAAGAATGTCTATGGCCCTAGAGTTCGAAGCGGCATTGTCTAAAGTAATTGCGAATATTTTGTCTGTAAGACCAAAGTCTTCTACGACTTTGATAATACAGTTCGCAATATTCTCCCATGTGTGTGCTACGTCAATTAATTTCAAAGCTATAATCCTTTTCTCCATTACCTAGTCGTCATTAATATAATGCACAACTATACTAAGGTAATCCTCCCTAACCCGACCACTCCATATGTCCGAGGTCAGGGCCATCGAAAATGTGCCTATTTATAGAAAACATTTTGGAATTTCTTCTATTTTTTTCTATTTTTGAAGCCCCCAACGGTCAAAAAACCCCAACTACCGTTTTTGGGTCATGCTGCGTCTTGCACACGACCCACCAGAACGACACTGACCCATGTCCGTCTGGCGTCTTCTTCTCCTCCCCCACCAGCGCCCAGCCGGCCTCGCCTCACCGTGCCCCTCCTCGGTCCTCGCCTCCTCGCGACCCCGCCGCCTTCTCGCCTCACTGCTGCGCCGCCTCGTCGACTGCCGCCTCCTTGCCTCCTGCTTGGCCCGCCTGTCGACTGCCGCCTCCTTGCCTCCTGCGGCGCCGCCTGTCGACTTCGGTGCCTCCTCGCCTCCCACGGCCCCCACATGGCCATTGCCTCGATGACCCCTCGCCTCCCATGGCGCCGCCTCGACGACCCGTCGTCTCCTCCTCCGTCCGCTCGGCGGGCGTGCAATCAGACGCCGTGCTCTTGCTTGACCCACCTCCTTCCTCCGCTCTGGCGCGAAGAACGTCGCCGCGAGGCCCGCGACGCCCTCCTCCTCCTCCCGCGACGGCAAGAACACCGTCGCCGCCAACCCTCCCCTCTAGCCTCCGCTTCCCGCCGGCATTGCGGCCGTGTCGCCGTGTCGTGCTTTCGTGTTTTAATCTGCCACCAGCGTCTTGCCGAGGTGGCGACCAGCACGGCCGGGTCTCGTGCCAGTAGCACGACCCATGAACAGTCTTGGGTCCGTCTGCAGTGCCGTGCCGCCAGTGGGTCTTACCATTTGGCCAGCTCTAGCCGCCACCGCCGCTTCATCATATGCATCAGCTTCGTCGTGCTCATGCTACTCCTCCTGTCCGCTGGGGTCACCATCACGGTGCTTGCCGTCCTCCACCCGCGTGACCCCACCACGGAGCTCCTCTCTGCCAACGCCACGAGCATCGTCCAGCGCGTCGTCGCACTTCCTGCCGTTTCCATCCAGCTCAACGTCACCTTCCTCCTCATCATGCGCGTGCGCAACCCAAACCCCACGGCGGAAAAGGCCACCACGGTGCTCCTCTACTGCAGAGCCCCCATCGGCAACGCCGTCGTCCCCAACCCAGACGGAGCCCGAGCCACTACAAGTCTGATCCGCAGCTTGAACATGATTTGCAAGCCGAATCGAAGTCGTGGCGGCCGGAAACCTAGAGGGCCCGATCATTAGTCTGTAATCTTGTATTAGTTTCTAAGTTTGGTTGTCGTGTGTAAATTGAGTCTAGTCGAGTCTATATCTATATACGAAGTTGAGTTCATCTCTGAGTATAAGAAGTTACAGGCTATATAAAGAGCCATGTACTCTATGTAAGAAGCGAACATGAAAAACAGAGAAAATGAGAGCAAGCATTGTAAGAAATGAGAAGTAATAGAAAGAAAGAAAAGCTTCTGTGCAGCACCAAAATACTTTGGCCCCGTTTGGAACGGCTTTGACTTCTGGCTTTTGTTCAGAAAAGCCAAAAGCTGTTCCAAATGGCCTGGCTTCCCACAACCACTTTCGCCGAAGCCGCTTCCTCGTTCAACGGGTGGAAGCCGATAGCCGGAAGCCGGACGCGAGGTGCTTCCCTCGGCTTCCCACCACCTCTATTCCCAAATTACCCCCAAAGTTCTGAGGTAATTACCTGTAAAATGCCATCGCATATAACCCCGGCTCAGCCTGTGCGCCTGTAGGATCAAGGATAACCGACTAGAGGGGGGTGAATAGGAGGTTTTTAAACTTTTTAGCAATTTAACAATTTTGGCCAATAACAACTTAGTCTAAACAAGTTATTCTTCTAGCTAGGCAAATTAATCACAATAAACAAGCTAGAAAAATAAATATGAAAGTAAAGACTAGAGATAACCACAAAGGCACGACGATGTTTTTCCCGTGGTATCGAAGACTTGTCGGTCTTCACTAGTCCACATTGAGGGAGCTTGACGTCTCAAGTCGGCTCCACGAATTAAGCCTTTCCTCAAGTCACTATGGTTGTTCTTCCTCCGCTCCGGAGATGGTGAACACCGAACCACTCACAAGCTTGCACCGGGCCTCTTCACAATCTTCTTCGAAGAGATCATCGTACTTCACCACCAACCGTCTAGGAGTGCGGCAACACTCCAAGAGTAACAAACCAAAGTCTTCACTTGAAGGCACTCAAGTGCACATGGATCAACTAGGAGAATGAATGCACTTGAATGTATCTCAACAAGCTCACAATGAATGCACAAGAGTGTTTTTGAGTGTTGAGTGAATGCAAAGGCTCTCAAGGCTCTATGAATGTCAAATGGGCACTAGCACCTTGACTTGAGCAGTGGGGTGTATTTATAGCCCCACCAACAATTATGACCGTTGGAGACGAAATCCAAGTTTTCAAAGAAATCGAACGATCAAGAAGACAAAGTGCTTGACGACCAAGACTTCGATCGAAAGCACACCAACGACTAGAACAGATACTAAAAAGAAAAAGTAGCCGTTGAATTCCCAATCTAACGATCATAGTAAATTCGCAGACGTCCGACGGTTCTTGTCAGATTGTTTATACGAAAGCGATACGACCGCTCAGAGGGTTTCGTGTTTTGTCAAGATTTGCATTGGTTCTCGAATTTTTGTACCGCCGTAAAAACATCGGAATGACCGCGAGTTTGCATGCGACTGCTCCCTAAGAGCGAACGTCCGATTTCAGATTAAGTTTTAGAGCAGATTTGCACTTGTTCTGCTTTTTATTGAACCGCCTCACAAAATTGAACGATCGCCTAACGGCACGCATCTGCCCATGAGCTGATACGACCGATTTTCAAGAAAGATTCGAGGCGATTTGCAACGCTTCGGTTTTATAGAACCGCCAACTAAAATGCGGAATGATCATGCGATGCAGACGACCGCTCAAGGAGCCATTGCGTTAAAGCGAATATTTATTTGGTTGTTCCTTCAAAATGCGGTACTACCGCCGAGTAAAGTCCGATCATACCGCACTGCGACGATCAAGAAATATAATCTGCAGACTACCGATTTTGGACAGAAACACTGAGAGCTTTTCAATTTTATTTCAAGTTTAAATTCAAATGCATGCATGATCCTAAATTGATTCATATTGCACAAGAACATGCTATCAAGCTACTAGCCATGATCCCTCTTAATAGTACGGTGTTTATCCTATAATCCGGTCTTTCATCCAAAACTCCTAGACCGGTAAAATGAAAAAGAGATCCTAGACTACTTGTACCTTGTCTTTGAGCCAAAAGATCCTCGTGTAGTCCATTTCGCATGTCACTTTGCATCAACACATTCACCAATGGGATTTAACCTTGTAAATACTCAATAAACATGTTAATCCCATATTCATATATTGTCATTAATTACCAAAACAATTTTAGGGGCCTAGATGCTTTCAATCTCCCCTTTTGGTAATTGATGACAACACTTACAATATGTGAGAAAGATTGATTTGAATATACCATAATTGTATATTCTTTTGATGGCTTAACAATAAGATAATTCTTGCAATAAGAATAGATGAGTGTATGAGAATTATTTTCTTGTTAAGTCTTAATTTAAAGAAAGCTCCCCCTAAACATGTGCAAATAAGGATAGAACATTTTGAAGAAATTTTGAGAATTTTGGGCAGAGTTTCTTTAGCATATTTGAACTTGAGGAAATGCAATAGTAAGATGTGACGATAATTGAGATAGCATAAAAGGTAATAACATGACAACATCCACAAGTTCAACAAGTTAAAGAGCGCATAATTAAACTATTACAAGCACTGATAAGTTCAACATTACATAATAAGTCCAACATATATAAGCTAACACATATAAGTCCATAATATAGTAGCAAAAGCTTGCGCTTGCTCCCCCTAAAGCTATGTCATCTATATCTTTTCACTTCTTTCTTCTTTGTCTTCAGATTTTCTCCCTTTGGCATCAAATACCAAAAACAAATTTAGACGTTGGGATCTCGAGGAATGACGTCTGTGAAGCCGGATCTGTCTTGAGAGTAGGAGCGGAACAGGCGCGGATCTCGAGAGTCGAGCCGAGGAGTCAAGTCTCGATCTCGAGAAATCAAACAGAGGAGCGGATCCAAGATGCTAACTCTGTAGCTGGAGCTGGATCCGAAGAAGAGGTCTCTAAAGCTGAATCCTGAGTCATGACCTTGGTGACTAGAGCTGGAGGAGCAACAGGAGCAGGAACTGTATCCTGAGGTATAGGTGCTACAGCTGGAGCAGAAGGAGGTACAGGAGGCACAGAAAATGTCCTAGAAATAGGAGGTCGTCGAGAGAAGCGCTATGGAGTCTTCAAAATCCCCTCTAAGTCAGTCATGCTCTCCACCAGTGCAGCCATCCTGTTATGAGTCTCATCAAAGAAATCATTCTGAGTCTGCTCCATCTCAAATAATCTGCCTCGAGTCTCACTCTGAAATTCAACTTGTTCAAATTTTTATTTCTTGCAAAGAACTAAGAATGAGTCACGATTCTCAAGAATCAGGCAAGAGTGCTATCAAGAGGAACATCACCAGCAGAGCAATAGCAGAGCCTCACCAAAGATCATCCTCGCCATTGTCACGACGAGGAGGAAGACCATCTCGTGGCCTGTAAGACTCGTGAACAGTGCCCAAACCACCACGATACTCTATTTTGTGTGTGATCCATGCCATGATGTATGGAGCATAATAAATCCTTTTAATTCTGTCATTCTTAGAGGAGACTATGCCTTGAAGTATCATATCTACAACATCAAACTTGATGCCCCTCATAATATTATCAATAATATTCCAGGCGTGACCACGAATCGCATCAAAATTACCACTCTTAGGGTAGAAAGTATGATTGATGATCCTGTTGATCATGCTAGAAATTGGTCTCAGTCCAGTAATTGTGCCTAACTTGTTTTTCACAAAAGAATCATAGTAATCGGCCCAAGCAGGACACAATAAAGCAGGCCTCTCAAGAACTTTATCCCAAGTTCCGGACTGAACTCCCAGAACTTGCTCAAATTCTTCCTTGGTGCTCTCCACATACTTAGAGGCTGATATCCATCTAATAGATTTTAAGTCTGGAGAGACATGCACTGTAGCATAAAACTATCTGATCAGCTTGTCATCATAATTCTGTTTCAATGCAACAAGGTCATGCAGACCTACCTGAAGAAAGAGCTGATAAATGCTACTATAATTGTCCAAAGAATTTAAATGAGACCACTTAATCCATTTATGATCAACAAATTTCCTATTAGGACCATATAACTGCTCAAACACTTGCTCCTGAAAGACAGTGTGAAAACCAGGATGTACACTGTCTGATTTTAAAAGGTACTGATTTACATGCCTCTTGATTGCATAATCATCAGCTGATAGGAGGCGTAAATCTATAGGAGATGCTGGAGGATCACCCAAGTTATCAAATGTACCTTCTTCTTGAGAGTCATGCTCAGATTGAGTCTCATCATCAAAGACGTAGTCCTCACTTGCTTCTGTCTCAGAATCTTGTGCTGGCCCTTTTCCTTTACCATGAGTGACCTTCCGATTTAATCGATCGTGATTGCCGTGATCTTGGGCCGACCGTCGTCGATTTAAGAGGTGATTGAGTAGGAGCGGCAGAGGATTGAGGAGATGACTGTCCTCGAGGGGGTCCATGAGGTTTCCTTGTCGCAACCCTCATCCTAGGCATCTTTAGAAACAGATAAAAGGTCACAAGATACACAAGGGAATGATTGGAATTGAATTGAGTTGAAAAAGAAATGACATTTCTGTTTTCTGTCAGGACAATCGGACGTACCGCCGTTCATTGGCGATGATGATCGCAGTAATGATCAAGATCATGCGGTCGTACCACGCTCAAGAACCGGTCATTCCGATTTTCCTGACCGAGTTCTAGGGCTGTTGATTTCTTGCAATTTTGGTGATTTTTCATGCATTGAATCCATGGATCTGATGCGCAAACACCTTAAGACACCAAATATCACAATTTTCCCAATTAGAATTAGAGAGATTCATCACATTTTCAACAAACCCTAAAAATGGAAATCCTAGGGTTCCAAAGAGATAAAACCTGAATCAAGGTTGAGTTTTACCTTTGGATTGGAGGAGGAGGACCCTGAAGAGACTAGCAACACGGAGAAATCAAGAAACTTTGGAGATTTTGAGTGGATTTGAGTGGAGTCGAGTCGCTCGGGTGAGAGAAAGAGAGAGAGAGCGAAGCGGTTGTAACTGACGGGGGGTGAGCGGACGAACCGCGCGAGGGAGTTAAGACCAAAAGAAAAAGAAACTGCTGGGAGTTAATTTTCCCTCACAAATCGCTATTCTCAGATCGTCTAGGCCAAAAGCCGCTCGGTCGTTCAAGACTCGTCATACCTCTCGTTATAACGCCGGTCAGTGATCGCCACGGCGTGCATCACAGATAACGCCGTTGTTCCGATTATCCCGGGCTTTCGGATTTTCTAGAAATTAGATTATTTTGCAAATGATCCCTAGTTTTGCACTCAAATAAATATCATTAAGGATCATTATGCAAAGTATAGACTATTATCTATTTAGGAACATAATTTTTATGATCATATCTATTCTTAATAAAGACTTGAAAAATATTTTCATAAAATACTCAAATAATATCAAATGGAACCCATAACATGAGGCAAGAGTTCAAACAATATTTGAATAATCTATGATATTTAACTCATTCCTCAATTTGTAAAAGCGACATTCGTCTAATGGCTTGGTGAAAATGTCCGCTAATTGGTCCTCGGTTCTTATGTGGCTAATTTCAATATCTCCCTTGCTCACATGATCTCTCAAGAAATGGTGGCGAATATCTATGTGCTTAGTTCTTGAGTGTTGAACAGGGTTATTAGCAATTTTCACGGTACTATCATTGTCACACAAAAGAGGCATTTTATCAATTTTAATTCCATAATCCATCAAAGTTTGCCTCATCCATAGCAATTGAGCACAACAACTTCCCGCAGAAACATATTCGGCTTCGGCGGTGGATAATGCTACGGAGTTTTGTTTCTTGGATGACCATGATACTAAAGATCTTCCTAAAAATTGACAACTACCTGAGGTGCTTTTTCTATCCACTTTGCAACCTGCATAATCGGAATCCGAATATCTAATTAAATAAAATTTAGCACCTTTAGGATACCAAAGGCCAATGCTAGAGGAATGCTTTAAATATCTTAGTATTCTTTTAACGACCATTAAATGACACTCTTTAGGAGTTGCTTGAAAACGTGCACACATGCAAACACTAAACATGATATCGGGCCTAGATGCGGTAAGATAAAGCAAGCTACCAATCATGGATCTGTAAAGCTTTAAATCTACCGGTTTACCTCCCTCATTTAGATCAAGATGACCATTTGTAGCCATGGAAGTCTTGATGGGCTTTGCATCTTCCATGCCAAATCTTTTAAGTAAATCCTTCACGTACTTGGATTGACTTATGAAATTCCCATCTTTGAATTGCTTGATTTGAAGTCCAAGGAAATAACTTAATTCTCCAATCATGGACATTTCAAATTCCCTAGACATCATATCACCAAATTCCTCGCAAAAATCTTGGTTAGTAGACCCAAAAATGATATCATCAACATAAATTTGACATACAAAGAAATCATCATCTATGACTTTAGTGAATAAAGTTGAATCAATCTTCCCAATTTTGAATCCTTTTGAGATTAGAAAGTCTCTAAGGCGTTCATACCATGCTCTAGGAGCTTGTTTAAGACCGTAGAGCGCCTTGGAGAGTTTATAGACATGATTTGGATTCTTTGGATCTTCAAAACCGGGAGGTTGTTCAGCATATACAAGTTCGGATATTTTACCATTTAAGAATGCACTTTTAACATCCATTTGAAATAATTTAATATCAAAACATGATGCAAAAGCAAGTAATATTCGAATTGATTCAAGCCTAGTTACGGGAGCAAAAGTTTCACCAAAATTCAAACCTTCGACTTGTGAATACCCTTGAGCGACGAACCTTGCCTTATTCCGAACAACCAATCCATTTTCATCTTGTTTGTTCCTAAAGACCCATTTTGTGCCAATGACATTGTATTCTTCGGGTCGTTCCACCAATGTCCAAACTTCATTCCAGGTGAAGTTGTTGAGTTCTTCATGCATAGCATTCACCCAATCCGGATCTTCAAGTGCTTCTTCTACATTCTTTGGTTCAATAGAAGAGACAAAAGAGTAATGTTCACAAAAAGAAGCAACACGAGAGCGAGTTTGGACACCCTTACTTACGTCACCCAATATTTGATCTATTGGATGATATTTTGCAATTGCATTGTGGATCCTTGGTGGTTGGTTGGATGGTTGATCATCTTATTTGTTGTTCTCTTTATTAAGTTGTATTTGATTTGTGAAAGAGGTGGGTGGTTCAACTTGAGTGGAAGATGTTGGATCAACTTCGGGCTTGACGTCACCTATTTGCATATGTTCCATTGCTTTTCTTAAGGCTTCATTACCTACGTCATCCAAGTTCTCATGCTCTTCTTGAGAGCCGTTAGTCTCATCAAATTCCACATCGTGTCTTTCTTCAACTAAACCGGAGTTTTTGTTGAAGACACGATAAACCTTGCTATTTGAAGAGTAACCAAGCAAGAAACCAACATCACAACGACTATCAAATTTTGAAAGACGAACACCCTTCTTTAAAATATAACACTTGCAACCAAAAACTCGAAAATAAGAGATATTCAGTTTTCTTCCTACAAGAAGCTTATAGGAAGTCTTTTTCAAAAGACGGTGTAAATAAAGACGATTTATGGCATGGCAAGCGGTATTAATAGCTTCTGCCCAAAAGATATCGGAAGTATTATATTCATCAAACATTGTCCTAGCCATTTCAATTAATGTACGATTTTTCCTTTCTACTACTCAATTTTGCTCCGGAGTGTAGGTTGTGGAAAGTTCATGCTTTATTCCAAGTTCATCACAAAAGTCTTCAACTTTAGTATTCTTGAACTCGGAACCATTATCACTACGGATTTTCTTTATTTTGAAATCAAATTCATTTTGGGCCCTTTTTGCAAATCTTTTGAAAATTCCAGAGGTTTCACTTTTGTCATCTAGGAAGAATACCCATGTGTATCTAGAGTAATCATCCACAATGACTAAACAATAGCTATTACCTCCAATACTCTTATAGGTTGTTGGCCCAAACAAGTCCATGTGTAAGAGTTCCAATGGTCTAGAAGTTGACATGATACTCTTGGAAGGATGAGAATTTACGACTTGTTTACCGGCTTGACAAGCACTACAAAGTCTATTCTTCTCAAACTTCACATCTTTCAAGCCAACAATTAAATCATGTTTGAAAAGCTTTTTGAGTTGAATCATTCCAACATGGGCTAGCCTTCTATGCCAAAGCCAACCCAAAGAGGTTTTAGCCATTAAACAAGTTTTTAAACAAGATTCACTTGAGCTAAAATCAACTAGGTAAAGATTTCCAAATCTAAAGCCTTTGAAAGCTAAAGAGCTATCTTTTGCATTAGAAATGGTTACACCTTCACTAGAGAATGAACAAATTAGTCTAAGATCACATATTTGAGCAACGGATAGCAAGTTAAAATTTAATGATTCTACTAAAGAAACATTAGAAATGGAAAGGTCATTTGAGATAGCAATTTTACCCAATTCTAATACCTTTCCTTTGCTATTGTCTCCAAAAGTGATCTTTTCCATTCCTTGGCCATTCTCGAATGTGGTGAACATTTTTCTATCACCGGTCATATGTTGTGTGCATCCACTATCAAGCACCCAATGTTTTCCACCGGTTTTATAATTCACCTACAAAACAAAATCAAGTCCTTTTAGGTACCCAAATTTGTTTGGGTTCTTGGAGGTTAGTAACCAAGGATTTAGGCACCCAAATAGCATTCTTTTTAGCGCCTAGAATTGAAGTGCCAACAAAACGAGCAATTATTTTACCATCCTTAGACTTTTTAAGCATGTAGCAAGAATCATATGTCCCAATGGATGGAGTCTTACCCTTAGGACAATCTTGTTGCACATGTCCTATTTCCCGGCATTTATAACAATACTTACCATTTTACCTCACAAATCTTGTGGGTATGTTTGCCGGTTTCTTACCTTTCTTAGGCACATACCCAAGACCTTCCTTATTGAATGATCACCTTTGCTCACTCAAAAGTTTGTCAAGAGTGGCCTTGCCCTTGAAGCATCTTTCCAAGCTCTTACTTAGCTTGGTCACTTGTTCTTTTAGCTCATTGTTCTCATGAACAAGCTTTGAATCATTTTGCTCAACAATATTATGACTAGCATCAACATTAGAGCAACATGGCATAGCAAGAAGGTCATCACATGAAGTAGATGCACTAGTCTTAGCAATTTCTATACTAGGCATTTTATCAATAATATCACATGTGATTCCTACACTAGAACAAGACTTATGTGAGTATTCTTGAAGAAGCAAGTTGTGAGCTTCCTTAAGCTCCATATAAAAATCTTTTAGAGTATTGTATTCTTTATTTAAGACCTTATATTTTGATTTTTCTTTTCCAAGATATTCATTTAAATCATTAAGCATATCCATTAATTCATCATATGTTGGTTCATCATTAATAATGGATTTTACCTTATCTCTTTTTGCCATGAGGCAAGTAGGAGTGGAGAATAGCGATGGTGCTTCCTTGATGGCGATGCCGACTAGTCCCTTCTTCTTGTGGGACTCTTCCTCATCGGAATCAGAGTCGCTTGACTCATCATTTGAATCCCACTCTCCAATGTGGGCTTCATATTTGCCGTCCTTGTGAAGCTTCTTGAAGAGCTTCTCCTTGCCATTGTACTACTTCTTCTTGAATGACTTGTTCTTGTCATCCTTCTTTTCGGGACAATGAGAAGCAATATGCCCCTTTTCTTCACAATTATAGCACCGAATGTTGCTATAACGCTTCTTGTCACTTGAGGATTGCCCCTTCTTGTATTTGTCGAAGTTGTAGCTTCTATTGGGGCGTCTCTTCATGACCCTCTTCATCCTTCTCACAAGGAGTGCATACTCCTCATCGGAATCTCCTTCTTCATCTTCATCATCGCTTGATTCCGCCTTGGCCTTGAAAGCGGTGATCTTCTTCTTTGAGGAAGATGTCTCCAAAAGCTCTTCCTTGTCCTTTTTGAACAACTCATTTGTGATGAGGTTGCCCAAGAGCCCTGTTGGTGTCATCCTTGGCAACTCGGGTGAGTTCAGAAATAGAGTCACCAACGTCTTATATTTGTCCGGGAAGCCCTAAGCATCTTGCGCACAACATCAACATCAAGAAGGTTAGTCCCAAGGCCTTTGAGCTCATTCACAATGTTGTTGAGTCGTGAATACATCTCATTGATGTTTTCATGAGGCAACATCATGAATGTCTCATATTTGATCCGAAACCTATGCAATTTGGCTTCTTTGACCGTGGATGTACCCTCATGGATTTCCGAGAGGTAGGTCCAAATAGCATGAGCATTTTCCAAGTTACTCACTCTATTGAACTCATCCGCGTTCAACGCGCCAAAGATAGCATTCATAGCTTGGGTATCTAAATGAGAGTTACGCGTATCTTGATCCGTGGGTTCTAGTGGATTAAGAGGCATAGCGTAACCATCATTTACGATTTTCCAAATGCTTGGACTCATGGCCTTTAAATAAATTGACATTCTAATTTTCTAAAAAGCATAATTTGAGCCATCAAATAAAGGAGCCTTTCCTATAGCAATTCCCTCACTAGCCATCCTTTTCTCTATTAGACGGTTAAGTCTAAATCAATGAGAGACCAAGCTCTGATACCACTTGTAGGATCAAGGATAACCGATTAGAAGGGGGTGAATAGGAGGTTTTTAAACTTTTTAGCAATTTAACAATTTTGGCCAATAACAACTTAGTCTAAACAAGCTATTCTTCTAGCTAGGCAAATTAATCACAATAAACAAGCGAGAAAAATAAATATGAAAGTAAAGACTAGAGATAACCACAAAGGCACGACGATATTTTTCCCGTGGTATCGAAGACTTGCCGGTCTTCACTAGTCCACGTTGAGAGAGCTTGACGTCTCAAGCCGGCTCCACGAATTAAGCCTTTCCTCAAGTCACTATGGTTGTTCTTCCTCCGCTCCGGAGATGGTGAACACCGAACCACTCACAAGCTTGCACCGGGCCTCTTCACAATCTTCTTCGAAGAGATCACCGTGCTTCACCACCAACCGTCTAGGAGTGCGGCAACACTCCAAGAGTAAAAAACCAAAGTCTTCACTTGAAGGCACTCAAGTGCACATGGATCAACTAGGAGAATGAATGCACTTGAATGTATCTCAACAAGCTCACAATGAATGCACAAGAGTGTTTTTGAGTGTTGAGTGAATGCAAAGGCTCTCAAGGCTCTATGAATGTCAAATGGGCACTAGCAGCCTTGACTTGAGCAGGTGGGGGTGTATTTATAGCCCCCACCAACAATTATGACCGTTGGAGACGAAATCCAAGTTTTCGAGCAAAATCGAACAATCTGAAGACAAAGTCTTGACGATCAGACTTCCGATCGAAAGCACGATCAACGGTTAGAACAGATACTAAAAAAGGAAAAAGTAGCCGTTGAATTCCCAATCGAACGAATCAGAGAAATTCATGAGACGTCCGACGGTTCTTGCCCGATCGTCTGCTTATCTGAAGCATACGACCGTTCGTGGGTTTCGTGTTTTTGTCAAGATTTGCATTGGTTCGGAATTTTTGTACCGCCAGTAAAAACATCGGAATGACCGCAGTTTGATGCGACCGCTCCCTAAGAGCGAACGTCCGATTTCAGATTAAGTTTTAGAGCAGATTTGCACTTGTTCTGCTTTTTATTGAACTGCCTCACAAAATTGAACGACCGCCCAACAATGACGATCGTTGCCCATGAGCGTACAACCGATTTTCAAGAAAGATTCGAGGCGATTTGTAACGCTTCGGTTTTATAGAACCGCCAACTAAAATGCGGAATGATCGCAATGCGCATCTGACCGCTCAAGGAGCCATCGTTCCGCTTGAATATTTATTTGGTCGTTCCTTCAAAATGCGGATTACCTGGCGAGTAAAGTCCCATCATCAAGACCAAGCGATGCGATCGCTAAGTATAATCAAGGTACTACCGATTTTGGATGAAACACCGAGAGCTTTTCAATTTTATTTCAAGTTTAAATTCAAATGCATGCATGATCCTAAATTGATCCATATTGCACAAGAACATGCTATCAAGCTACTAGCCATGATCCCTCTTAATAGTACGGTGTTTATCCTATAATCCGGTCTTTCATCCAAAACTCCTAGACCGGTAAAATGAAAAAGAGATCCTAGACTACTTGTACCTTGTCTTTGAGCCAAAAGATCCTCGTGTAGTCCATTTCGCATGTCACTTTGCATCAACACATTCACCAATGGGATTTAATCTTGTAAATACTCAATAAACATGTTAATCCCATATTCATATATTGTCATTAATTACCAAAACAATTTTTAGGGGCCTAGATGCTTTCAGCGCCTCCTTCCCACGCTCCTCCCTCCTCCTCACGTCCGCTCAGCCATGCGCCTCCCTCCTCCTCCCGTGCCGGCGAGACCGTGCCCCTTCCTCCTCCTCCCGCCACCCCTGACACGCCTTCACCCTCCTCCTCCTCCCCCAAGGCGCTCCTTCCCCCCCAGCCAGTCACGTTCTCCCCTTGAGATCTGGATTTGCCCAGATCTGGACGGGTCCGCCCGACGACCAACTCCTCCGCCTCGTCTCCGGCCTGCTCCTCCCTCATCCCGCGGCTGCCACCCTCCTCCTCTCTCCTCTCGCGCATACCGCCTCCTTCTCCTCCTCCGGTGTCCTCCTCCCTAGCGACCACCTCCTCCTCCCTAGCTCCCTCCTCCCCCAGCGCCTACCTCCTCCACCTTCCTCCTCCTCCTCCCTCCTCCACCTCCCTCCTCTCACGCCCGCTGCCCTCCTCCTCCCTCTATCACGCGCTGGCCTGGCCGCTGGGCTCCTCCCTCTCTCCCAGCACCCAACTCCTCTCCCGGTGTCGACTCCCTCCTCTCCCAGCGCCCAACTCCTCCCCCGATGCGGTGGTGCCTCCTCCTTGGGCTCCCTCCCCCAGCGCCTCCTCCTCCTTTGCTACCATGACTGATCTGCCATCTTTGCTATTCTTTCTGGTCATTGACTCTAGGTGTTCTTGCTTTGATTTTCATTTTTAGGCTTTAGTCTTAACAATTTGCTCTGGTAACTGAATTGAACATATTTTCTTGTGTTTAATTGATTCTGGAAATGGCTATCTAATGATGCTATCTAATGGCATATTCTTTGCTACCATGACAGATGGGTTGGAACCTAGAAATGGCAATGGTAGATTCTTTGCCACCATGTCAGATGGGTTGGAACCTGGAAATGGCTATCTAATGATGCTTTCATATTTTTGTCTTTGATTGATTCTGAATTGTGATTCTTTGTCCAGCAACAAAACATTGAGTATATAATGTGATTGACATTGAGTATATAGTGATGATTGATATTGCTGTCATGAAGTTCTTCAGTCAATTGAAGTTAACAAAGTATATAATGTGATTGACATTGAGTATATAATTTGTCCATGATGTCTTGTTCTTGAGCTATACCTTCCGGATTAGATAAAATCAGGCATTGCTTTCTTAACTAGATTGATGCACATGCTGAGCTAGTGTAGAATTCTCTATGTCTGAATTGCATGATGATTGATATAGTGTATAATGTTTTGATTCTGCAAACTGAATGATAAATTTCCATCTGATAGTTTCCATCAGTAGAATATGGAATATGCAGAATGACTGATAGTTTTCATCTATCTCCATATATTCAGAATGACTGATAGTTTCCATTTGTTATCTTAATATGTAATATGCAGAATGACTGATAGTTTCCATCTGTCTCCATATATTATTTCATTTGTCTGCTAGGTGCAAATTTGAGTTTTATTTATGACATTGATTATCATTTGTCTAGCTAAATATATTTGTTAGTACTTGATGTTGTTTCATTAAGACATCAAAGGACTTAAACAAAGTGCCTAACACTGCTGATGCCGGTCCCAAGCTCGAAAAAAAGTGGAGGGTGCATTAATTGTTTGTAATAATTATTTGTTGTAATAATTATTTATGTAATAATTGTTTGTAATAGTTATTTGTTATAATAAATATTTATTGTAATAATTATCGTTAAATACGCTAATCCTTGATTCACATGGTGGAGAAATTCGTGCAACATGCTTCAATTCGGTGCTTGATCAGTTTTATGACATAATTGAGGTTGGTAAGGTGTACTTGATATCTGGAGGATCAGTGAAACTTGCTCAGAAGTAGTTTATAATACCTATGAAGTAACTCTGGATGTCTCAACATCTATAGAAATTTGTTTGGTTACTCTTATTGTAATTATATCCATTAATGCATGTTTCTGTTACATATACAGCTAAATTGATACAAATTATCTATAATTGCCTTCACTGATTGTTATTGCAATGTTTGTGTCTATGTAAAAATTATCCATAATTGCCCTCGAATGTTTGTGTTCATGTTGTTAAAATTGCTGCTACTCATGTATGCCATGGAATTGCTGACTGACTAAGCATTATCGGTAGTTCTCGTCAATTGCAGTAGTCGCCGTTAATAGTCATCAATTGTTATTAAATGTCATTAAATATTGTTAAATATCGTTAAATGTTGTTAAATGTCATTAAATATTATTAATTGCATTAAACAGCATCAAACAAGCCATTACTGTCATAAGGGGTATTTCAGATATTTTTCATCTCGAAGGCTGCAGCCAGCCTACTTAAAAGCCAGACAACCAAACACTAAATCAGAAAAGTCCAACTGCTCACTGTGAGCGAAAAGCCAGAGCACGCAATGGGAAGTCGCTTCAAAAAACAAATTAAACAAACAAGCCCTTTGTGCTGCTTCTTGCGTACGTGAGCTTCCAGCAACTGCTTTATCTTCGATCGGTTTGCTTGCCTCCCATGCATGTGCGTGTGTTCCTTCCAGCGACATCCAGAGAACCATCGACGTGTGTGGTCTTTCGCCTTGATCGACTTCCAGCATATGTGTGTGGTCTTCATCATCGAACGAGAGGATCAGCGTTTGTGTTCTGCCATGAATGTGTGATCTTCGGTCTGGGGCCAACGCTCCAAACCGCAAACCGCAGACGAATACACGCGAACACAAGGAAACCCTAGAACGCAAACGCAAGAACACAAGGAAATTTTTTGTGCCCGCCAGAATAACGACAGTTTTTCTTATTTTATCTTCTATTGCTCTTGTTATCTTACTTCTCTGACATCTCTTCTTACAAAATCTAATTACATATGGTCCCATTTTATAGGCACAATTGTAGCCACAGTACTCGGACTTGGACTGCTATAGTACCCAGCTCGGATTGCTGTAGTTCTCGGGCTTGGACTGCTACAGTAACGCAAATACTAAACAATGATTACCTAACACTGCTCTGGTGCTGAGATGAGCCTGAATGGCCTTGGCAGCTATCTATGGAGGCATCTCGGAGAAAACACTCTTCATACTGACCGAAAAGGAGACAACAAAAGTTGCGTGGAAGACGTTGAAGACGATGCATCTTGACACCAATCGTGTCAAGGAAGCGTGAGTGCAGACCTTCAAGAGCGAGTTAGAGGGGATGAGCATGAAAGAGACAGAGTCGATTGACGACTTCGCCATGAGGTTGACGATTATCGTCAATCAGATCTGAGTTTTGGGGGACAAGATGGAAGAGAGCTATGTTGTGAGGAAGTTCCTTTGGGCAGTCCCCGGAAAGTTTTTGCAAATCGTCTCCACTGTTGAGCAGTTCGACGACCCCAAGGTGATGACAGTTGAGGAGGTGATCGACTGCTTGAAGGCACACGAGGAACAAATCCAAGGATCTAACAGCAATGAAGATGAGCATCTGCCGTTAACCCGCGCCGAGTGGGAGGTCCGATCGTCGAAAGGCGAAGGCGAGGGACGTTGAGAAGGTGTGTTCGCCGTCCTGAGTCGAGTCCGAAGAGTTGAGTCCGGGACGTTGAGAAGATTTGTTCGTCGTCTTAAGTTGAGTACGAGTTAGGCGAGTCGTAACTGAGACCGACTGCCTCAACGAGTAAGAGTCCAAAACGTGTTCGAGTTGTGCCACTGTCTCTGGCCGAGTGTGTGTGAGCCAAGTTGAAGTCGAGTCCAACGAGCAGCCGAGTACACGAAAAGAAGAACAAACAATAAGATTAAAGGAGTGCATGTTAGCTATAATCTTGTATTTGTTTCTAAGTTTGGTTGTCGTGTGTAAATTGAGTCGTAGTCGAGTCCGTATCTATGTACGAAATTGAGCTCGTCTCTAAGTAGAAGAACCTACGGGCTATATAAAGAGCCTTGTACTCTATGTGCCCTACGCCGGTGTGGTGCCCTGCGTCTTCGTGTGCGCGTTCCAGGCGGCGCCATGCACGTGGATGTCCGAGCCGGCACGGTGCTATTGTCGGTGCTGGCGTTGCTGGTCGTGGGTCGCTTGGCTGTATTCTTTTGTGCAGTTTTCAAGGGAGCCACGAGCGGCGGCTCGTCCGCTTCTCGGTGCCATTGTCGTTGACGCCCTCGGGCACCATTCCCTTCCTGGAGGTGACAATTTCGCGTCTCCCCCACCCTAGATGCTTCTCCGGGTGAAAACCCTGCCCAGGTGTCCGGACGGGCGACAACGGCATTGATGTCGTTACCTTCCTGAAGGCGTCACTTCGAGAAGCCCTTGCTCTCTTCGTTTTGAACCGCCGGCTTCTTTTGTAGGTTTACCCCTTTGTCCTCGATTCACGGTGGCTTTTCTTTCTGGATTGGCGCTTCACGACAGCTTTTTGGTCCATTGCGTGCTCCTCCGAAGCGTCGCGCTGCCGACTTGTGTGTCAGAAAGGTGCGGCGTGGGAGCAGGGCTCCGCCGACAGAGAGGAGCGGCGTGGGAGTGTTGGATTGATCGTCTTGAGACACTGTAAGAATTGTTATATTATTAAGTGTCATTTGTTGGTCTCACACATAGTATATGTAGGATCCTTAGGCCTAAGGTCATCATGATTTTCTACATGTGTAATAGTTTACTTAGGGGTTGTCAAATGCTACTCCGTAAATACGTAGTCAGAAAAGTAACTTTCAGGTTATTATGAAATATGTGAAGGAATGCGAGCGATAAAGATGGAATTTGCCCCTCCTATTTAACGAGAGAGATATATGTGGACTCCTCGATGTGGTTGGATTAAGGAAGTGTATGACCATACCAAATATGAATGAGGAGTCAACTAAAACTAAGTAATCTACTACAAGATCGAGTGAAGAATCGAGCTATCATAGGATGACATGCATCTCACATTAAGTTCGATTTGGTATCGTGAGACAAAAGGATCACCACATAAGTTTTATAAAGTTTCGTCTGATATGATCTTTATATGTATTTTAGAGTTATTATATCCTGCTAGAAACCGTTACCGACCTGTGGATCAGAAAGGAATTTCCAGGTCACGGCCGATTACGTATAACCTAATGGGTTGGAACAAACTAGCTAGAAGTGAATCTGTTAGAGACTTAAATTGGATTATGGTCTATACATGGTTAAGAGTCCTAATGTGTTTCAACCTAGGGATATGTTATGGGCTCTTTATAAGGGGGGTGTGAGGGGCTTTTGGGAGTATGTTGCACAACTCACCGAAACTCTAGCTGTCACCTCCCCGAAGGTCATGCCGTGCACGCTGGTATTAGCACACCGGCACACGGCGTTCAACCCTTAGACGTGTGGATATTGTAGACGCTGCTGCGTTGACCGAGGACGATCCGCGATGTACGTAGGGAACGCGAGAGACGGCTGGAGGAGACGATCGGTGGCCAAGGATGTTGGACAATCGACTACTTCCACTACATCAATGTGCGCGACGTTGGACCGGACTGCTCTAACTCTTCTTCCGCTGCACTACGCGTATAGTAGTAAAGATATATAATCTCTTATTCACATGAATTCCTGATTTATGTGGTATAATTTTAAATTATCCGCTAGTGTAGCCTACCATACCCCAACATAATTAACACATTTTTATCTCTATGCAGGAAATCTATTACCCAGTAGTACTACTCACTGGTCATACACATGATCTACCATGTGCCTAAAAAAGGTTGAGAGACAAGTACTTTTGTATGGTTAAAGCATGTAATAGTACTGGTAGAGAGAAGAGAAAAAAGGCAAGAGGCCCGATGAAACAGACTACTAGTACTGTTTTGGGTGCAGATGTAGCAACGGCCCTATCGTGTAGCTGAAATGCTGAATCATCAAGCATTCCGACTTCCGAGTCCGTAATTGTCTTGGTACGTGATTAGACATGTAAAAAAACAAATCGAATATGCTACGTACAAACGAATTTCCACAAAATTGTTCCACCGCGAGCACCACATCGAATTGTTTGCGAGAATTTCGTAACCGATTTCTAACAAATTCATTAGCATACATAACAGATTTATGCTGAGAAAAATGGTTGAAATCGTGTGGAATCCACAAGCTGGAGTTAGGGGAAATCAAGTGAAGCACATTCTATGAAATTTGAATTAGCTCGGTACAGTGAGTACTTCGAAACTTGGTAGGTTAGCAAATAAAACTAGTAATATAGAATTAAATTTATTAGATAATTTTAACTGTAGTGTAGTCTATTGTAATACGTCGTTTTAGCTGTGTGTAGTTTAGATTGTCGTATATATGTTATTTATAGTGCAGTTCATAAATTATTTACATTAAATCTGCAAAAATACCAAACAAAGCAAAAAAATAAAAAAAAACTAGGTTTTCACTTTTACACAGTAAATAATTTGTAAATGCTGAAAATACTTTTTAAACTAGAAAAACAAGAAGACATCCCTAAAAATTTCATAAAAATTATAGAGTAGTTAACTAGGGTATTTATAGATTAATTAAAATATTCTTAGTTTAAATTTGATTTCCATTTGTACATGGTAAACATTTTGTTAATGCCGAAAATACTTTGTAAACTAGGAAAATAACAAGATACCTCTAAAAAATCTATAAAATTTGCAGAGTAGCTAAATAGGGTATTTAGAGCTTAATTAATATATTCTCAACTTAAATTTGGTTTCCATTTTTACGCGGTAAATAATTTGTTAATGCCAAAAATACTTTTTAAACTAGGAAAACAACAAGATACATATAAAAATTCTATAAAAAAATCCAGAGTAGCTAAATAGGATATGTAGACAATATTTAAAATTTGGTTTCTATTTGTACATGGTAAATATTTTTTAATGCCGAAAGTACTTTGTAAACTAGGAAAATAGCAAGATACCTCTAAACATTCTATAAAAATTACAGAGTAGCTAAATAGGGTATTTAGAGCTTAATTAAAATATTCAAAACTTAAATTTGGTTTTCATTTGCACAGTAAATAATTTGTTAATGCCAATAATACTTTTTAAACTAGAAAAATAGCAAGATATGTATAAAAATTCTATTAAAAAAATCTAGAGTAGCTAAATAGGGTGTGTTAGAGCTTAATTAAAATAAACTTAAATTATGTGCAATTATAGAGTAAATTACATACTTTTAGATGGAATGTAGTTAATCATGCAATAAATTTTTTGGTACAATAATTTAATTAATTAGATATGTCACTTATTACTTTTTGTGTATATGTTTCGTAGTATTTACAATGTGTGCACTAAATTTTCAGTTATGGTGGCCCCAGGAGTTCAGTAGTACGCATGGGCTTACGATAAAGTGGATATGTCAGTTCTACGTAAGTATTTATAACTTGTATTTTCGCTTCAATTGTTTTGTTCAACTTAGTGATATGTCTCTGTCTTCTTGCAGCCGAAGCATATAGCACAGGACGCACCTGAGGACATAGTGAGGTGGCACTTTGAGGCCTACTTGCTGTGGCTATTTGGGTGGGTCATGTTCCTAGGGTCCCACGATGACAGCGTCGAGAAGCACATGATCCGCTACTCACAGGAGCTGGCAGACCTGGAGGTGGAGGCGATCCAGTTGTACATCTAGGGCTCGTGGTGCTGTGCGCGACATACCACACCCTGTGCGACGCGAGCAACTAGGATAAGGACAACTTCATCCTCTCTGGATGCCTGCTGCTTCTTCGGCTGTGGTCCTTCGAGCGTTTTCAGATCAAACGGCCATAGCTGGACCTGGGAGGCTACACTGACGCCATGTACGCCACCACCGTTGACGTGGACCGACCGATCGACCATGGGTACGGTGTGGTGTCATCGACGGTTAAGTTGTTAGAACATTTAATCTTTTTCGTAATGTAATTTAATTGCATGTGCTAATTTTTTGTTGTTCTATTCCACTGGTCACCTTCACTCTGATTGCTACACACGCATCCTACCCGGACTACGTTGCGATGTTCGATCTATTGACAGATGGATGCGTCATTTAGACACCGTACACTCTCGAGAGGGTGTACGCGCGCACACCCCGAGGCCAGTCGAGCTTGTGCACGCGAGACTACGTGCATTGGTACACGTAGAGGAACTTGGTGCATGACGTCTTCGTGGAGGAGTATCACATGCACTGGGAGATGCGTTAGTTCGGTCTACGACAAGAGGTTCCAGTGCCCTGGGGGTGGCAGTTGTCGCTGAACATCCATGGGTTAGTTCATCTTTTATTTCTATCATAGTCTTTCTCTTACATAGTTACGGATTTAATGTTTTGCCTTCCACAGGTACACCAAGAAGGGCGTACCTGGTAGAACTTCCTGGGCTGACAGGATGTCCCTATGACCCCAGGACGTACGAGGAGTACATCGAATGGTACTCCACTCGGACGAGGGTTTGTTGCGTCAGAGTCATGGACGACCCACCACGACACGTGGCCACGACACGTGGCCACGACGGCCGACACATACCCCACCCAACCGGACTCCGCATTCCATCACATGGCGCGTATTGAATGGTCCATACTTCTTATTTACTTCGCATGTTTTCGGTTTCTAATTGGTTAATTCTGTGTATAGAACGATCTACAATGGGAGATGCACGCGTTGGTGACCTCCATGCGTAGTTTGACGCTCGGGGAGCGCTTCAACATGACGACGCAGGAGATCAGAGAGGCCATGGACTAGTTCCTAAAGAGGATGAGCCAAGACATCTAGCTTGCGTCATGCCATAGGACGAGGGTGGACCCACCTGTGTGTGGACCGGGGGGGGAGGGGGAGCAACGGGTGCATCACGCCCCATGGTTCCTCACCCGGACGTGGCGGGTGGGTCCTCGTGGCACCTTACCGGGAATACCCTGGCATAGTTTGTAGGTACACCTAAAACACTCACATCTACTTATTTATTTCGAAGTCCACTAGTTACTAACGGTAATTTCTTCTGATAGGTCCTCAGTACCACCTGTACTCGAGGCAGGACTACGCTAAGCCGTCTGCTGCGATGCAACGACCAGGCATGTCTATCTTGTTTACACGCATAACGTACTATTTCAGTATTTCCTTGTTTATATGCATAGCATATTGTTCCACAAGTCGTACACCCATATGGGATGAGGAACTTGTGTCGCAGGAGGGAGCACACTCCGAGGGCTACGAGTTTGACCAGGAGTGGGCGCGGTGGCGAGAGGGCGGTGGGCCTTCGCACAGCGAGAGCAGTTAGGTCTCCGTTGGGGCTTCACAGCTGCACAGTGCGCCTAGAGCGAGCCAGCTGACGCGACACCCTCTCGCAACACCCCCTTAGGCTACTCGTGTCGGTATGGTACCTCGGCCGCCAGAGCCTCTGACGTACTCGCACTAGCACCCGCAGCCGCCCTGGACGAGGCCAGGGGCCACACGTGGGGTATGCCCAAAGAGGGTCCGCGAGTAGATATTTGTTCTTGTAAATATTTGTCATGTCATGTAAATATTAATTTATGTACAACTTACATTATGCTAGCTCGTGTTTCGATACTATTTATTCTTATTGTGTGCACAGGTAACCATGTGAAAGAGTCAGCATCACGACACCCCACACCACCCTAGTTCTAGCTTTTTTGTACGTGAAATGACTACACTCTAGTTCCCAAGTCATTATCTCTCTAAGATTTCATTCAGTACTCTCAAATAAAAGCGGGTCTATTTTTGTTGTCGCGTCGCCGAAGGGGGCTATTTTTGTAATTGTGCAGCTGGAATCACAATCCAAATATATTTGGTCACATCGAAACTCCTAAATTGTGTCCCACTTCATATTTTCTTATCTTTTCGAAATTTTTTGGTTGTGCGGACACTTGAAGATATTACCAATATTATAAATAAAATTCAATTTAAAAAAAGGCTCACTGTTGCCATTTGAATTGATGACATGATCTTGTCACCATTTGAATTGGCGAGAGAGATCCTCTCGCCAATTCTTCGCCAATTCAAAGAGCAGCAGAACTGTTTCTATGGCAACAGGGCTCCTATCGCCATTTCAACTGGCTTATATTTTTAATGATAAATCTAATGATATAGTTTTAATGTAGTCAATTTACATATTTTTAAACATATTGGTGATCAAACTTTAGAAAGTTTGATGATATGTATTGTAGGATGTCACTTATTATGAGCAAAAAAAAAAATAAAGGAAAAGAGTTTACACCTCATTGGCAGACAACCTTTTCACAACTTTAGGGCTTGTTTGCTTCAAGGCCTGCGCGCAAAATGCCTGGCCGACAGAGGACCTGCTAGCTACCCGTTGTGTGCTTGGTTGCCTCCCAGGCAAGTCGCCAGGCCCAGGCGTAGAAAACAAACGCCTAGGAGTCAGGCCTTCCAGCTGCTCCGATCCACCGCTGATAGTTCGATCCAACGTTCTATTTTTCATTCACCAATCTCAGGCACGTACTTTCAACCAAACAATTCATCTTTAAGTTTGTCTGACTAGATAAAAATCATTTACTTTCTAGGCTATCTCCAAACACCATTTTTTCTTAGACATAAAATCCAGATCACCAACCAAACAAGTCCTCGTTTCTCAAAAAAAAAATCCCCCTTTACAGCAACGAGTGACGAAACCATGCGCCTCATTTCAAATTTCAAATTCCCAAACCATTCCAAAAAGGGAACGCTGCACAGTCCACACCCAGCACTCCTTCCAAGTCGAGCTCCGCCAACTCCCGACCTAGCCAATCTAGATAGTATACACTCATCCCTGACAGGTGGGATCAACCGGAATCAGGGCCCACACGTCGGTGCAGTCGCACGCGATAAGGGCAGGTCCTGTTCGTTCGGACACGACCCCGAAAAAATTCAAACCAGCAGTAAACCCAACGTTTCGATCCCGCCCGCGCCCCGCCCGCCGTCTCACTGACGCGTGGTGCCCACCTGTCAGGCCCACCAGGGCGCCTCATCTTTAACACATGTCCGTTCCCCCTCACACACCCCCTCTCCCCTATTTCTCTCTCTCTCCCCCTCCCCCAATCTCCGAGTCGAGGTCGAGCTCCCCAAACCCTAAGCCGTTTTCACCGGGGAGCCGAGCTCCACCGCGCGGGTGACGCCTCTCGCCGCGGTGGGGTGACCGGATCTATCTGTGCGGCGGGTGGGCGAGCGGCGGGGTTGCGGGGATGGAGGCGAGGCGGATCTCGGCGAGCCCCCGCCCGTGCAGCGGGCGGCGGGTGGTGGCGAGGAAGCGGCCGAGGCAGGAGGCGGCCGTGAACAGCGTGCGGAAGTTGCAGCGGAGGGAGATCAGCTCCCGCCGCGACCGCGCCTTCGCCATGAGCGCCGCGCAGGAGCGCTTCCGCAACATACAGCTGCAGGTTCGCCACGCGCGCTTGCCCTTGTTTCTAGCTTCGTTTCAATTTTGTTCGCGTGCGCCTTCGGCGAGGCTGGGTTTACTGGGTGCGAGGAATTGCGGCTGGGGGGCTAGGATTTACTGGCCATGGGAACGTGAGATCTGTTTAGGTTTTGCTGAATTGTTGGTGGTAATTGGGATTGGAGTGGGTTGGTGAATGCTGTGCTACGCTGGTTTTGCCAGATGGGGTGAAAAGGATTTGTGTGTTTTGTACAGCAGCTTGGAGAGAATGCTGATTTGAGGAAGAGGGAAAATTGTATGTTCAATTGTGTAGCTACGTGTCAAATGTCTGTGGCTCTGTGCAGCTTTGCGCCCTTCTGTACTCTGCCTCTCGTGCAAGTTATGATTAGTTTAGGGCATTGTTGATTTGGCACCAGTATCACACATTTGCTTCAGGGAACGGATGTGCAGTGTTTTGGACTCACCAATGTTTGAGATTCATGAAGTGTGGATTTCCTGTCAATTGTTGGATTTCTGCAATCCTACATAGCAGATGGCGGTTGTTATGTGTTGTCTATGGTATCTGAGGCAAGTTGTTTTTGATTTATTTAATAATACCGTGATGCCAAGTTGGCTATCCATGCTGGCATCAGTTGCTCATCTAGTACTTAAGTAGTTGAGTGTTGCCTCTGGGTGTCTTTTTCCTGCTTATTCAAGACTTGGCAATGCTCAGATAACCAGTTTAGCAGTGTTTATCATGCATTGAACAAAGTAGGGGCACGTGCTTGGTTAAAAAAAATTGAGTTTTTTTAATCATCAGAACTTGAAATGCTCCACAAGCCACTGTGTGGGCAGAAGTCATCCTATTAAAACTGTCAACCTTGCACTCTTGACCCTCTCCCATTGTTTGTGTAGTAATGATTTTATCTCCCTTGTTTTGTAATATCACTTGACCGTCGCTCTCGCTTTCTAATCATGCATCTTTGCTTTCGCTTTTAGGAAGAGTTTGACACTCATGATCCTAAAGAGAACAGTTTGCTACTCCCGTACTTGAGGAAAAGGTCAAAAATTATTGAGATAGTTGCAGCGTGTGATATAGTTTTTGCTTTATCACAGTCAGGGGTATGTGCTGCTTTTAGTAGAGGTATGCTAATCTTCTTGTGGTGTACTTCTGCTTCACATGGACATACTGAGACACCCTTCTTATATTTCCAGTGACAAATAGGAGAATATGCTTTCTGAATGGAAGTCCAGATGAAGTTATACGCAGTTTATTTTACAACAAGAATAATGATTCACTCATTACTGTGTCAGTATATGGTTCTGAAAATTTCAGTGCCTTGCGATGCAGGACAACTCGAATAGAGTAAGCTTTGTGTTCCATATGTTTTATCAATGTTGTGAATCTCTGATTCTGTCATCTGACTTAAGACCTTCTTCCACTATTTCAAAGGTATATACGGCGAGCAAAACCGGATGCTGGTTTCCCTCTTTTTGAGACGGAGTCCTTGAAATGGCCTGGATTTGTGGAATTTGATGATGTCAATGGAAAGGTTTTGACTTATTCTGCTCAAGACAGGTACACTAACTTCTGTAATAGCTATAAAATGCACTTATTCTGAAACTCTCCTGATACCATCTTATTCTGCAAACAGCACTTACAAGGTGTTCGACTTGAAAAACTACACACTACTATATTCCATATCTGATAAGGATGTTCAAGAAATAAAGATAAGGTAACTCCTTTTTTCTCTTTCTTCTCATGTTTCCTTTTCCCCTGAATGACCTTAACAAATAATCTAAGTTGGTTGTGCCTTATCACTTTTCTGTTCAGCGAATTGTTCTGTATTCATTTGAATGCCTCTTCTCTTACTAACAACAAATTCAACACTTAAGCATGCTTTAAATTGACTGAAGTAATTAAAGCCATAATGAACTATATATCTAATGCACATATGAAGGAATCTTATACCCGTGGTGTTGCTATGCAGCTTAACAGAGCTGGACTTTTTCTGTACTTCCAGTTTAAAATATTTGATTTGATTTTCCATTTCAGTTGGGATACATGGTTGTATCTGTCTCTTGTCTAATTACTTGTTAACTTGTGACAGTCCTGGTATAATGCTATTGATTTATACAAGAACAAGCAGCTCTGTTCCTCTGAAGATTCTTTCTATTGAGGATGGTACAGTTTTGAAGTCCTTCCACCACCTTCTCCATCGTAATAAGAAGGTGGATTTCATTGAACAGTTCAATGAAAAACTCCTGGTCAAGCAGGAAGGAGAGAATCTTCAAATACTTGATGTAAGTGTTTTTCCTATGTGACAACTCAATGCCTTGTCCAATCAAGCAAAACAAATTTTCCTTCTTGCTTTGGGTTCTAACTCACGCTATTGTAGGTGCGAAACTTCCAATTAACAGAAGTGAGCAGGGCCGAGTTCATGACTCCATCTGCCTTTATCTTTCTGTACGAGCTGCAGTTGTTCCTGACTTTCCGGAATCGATCTGTAGCAGTTTGGAATTTCCGAGGTGAACCAGTCACATCATTTGAAGATCACCTATTGTGGCACCCTGACTGCAATACCAACAACATATACATAACCAGTGATCAAGATCTTATTATTTCTTACTGCAAGGCTGATTCAAATGAATCATCGTCAGAAGAAAATGGTAAGATTTGATCTTCTCTGTTGTTTGTTGGAGGATATATTGCTTAATTGTTCATACAATTGTAAATCTGTGCGTCTTGTATTTTACTATAGATTTCCCTTCATCACATTCTTTCATTGTCCACTCATGTTCCATGCACAGCTCTCATTGAACTAGTTTAATTAAACCTGCTCTTGCATGATCTCATGCTCTGCCATGACAAAACAAATGATACCCACGAACTGATCTGTTTTCATATTTGATATTTCTCCACCCTGTTCCAGAATATAAATGAGCATGATACCCATGTTTGTCCATAATATAATCGGAACACTCGTCTTTGTCACCCTGGATGCAGCTGGCTCTATAAACATCAGCAACATACTGACTGGAAAATGCTTGGCCAAAATAAAGGCCAGAGATTTGTGCAAGCAAAAGAAAACTTGGAAGTTCCAGAGTACAGTCTCAGAGGCCCTCGAGGACATCACGGCTCTGTACTACGATGAAGAGCGTGATGAGATCTACACTGGCAACCGGCATGGCCTTGTTCACGTGTGGGCGAATTGAGAGTTGAAATGGCAGCTTTCACCGACGACCAGGTGGCGTTCATTTGTAACGAGTTCATTAACAGCACAGCCTCAGGTGGTGCCGGCCACGGAGATGCCTCCAGTTCTCCTTATGAGATGCTTCTCCGTTCAGGCGATTCTTGTTTATTTCTGCGAATTGGTCTCCAGCCATTCTCTCTACCCTGAGAAAATTTGTTGTAGATTTAACATTTGTCATGTGTTTTACCATAGCCTGTAGCACTGGGAGAGTGCGTTCTCAAACTGTACGGATGCAGTAATGTATAGTTACTCTCCGCTATCTGAAACTGAAATAGTGGGAAAATCTCCTTCTGTTGAAGTGCCTTGTAAAAGGGCGCGAAACACAACCGCATTCACATTACACCAAAGTCTTGTACATTTGGAAACTGGAACTGTGCCAGTGTCGACGTAGAATAGAAGAGGCGGAAGCGGTAGTGCGGAACTATGGTAAGCAATCCGAATCGGCTGTCCCATCTTCGAATCGAGCTGCGCCGAGAATTCCGGAGAATTTTTTTTATAAATAATCAATTTTTTATTCGAAATTATAGAAATAATCTTGTGTTACCGTACGGTTGGACGATTTGATTTAGTCCAACCAGTATGTGAATGTGTCGGTGTTTTAGAACCGAACTTACGTAAAGATTGTTTGATTCGGGAGGTCTCCTAGAATAGAATCATGCAGAGATTGATACGGAATTTTTATACGTGTTCGACTTTCTCCGAGAGAATAACAACCATACTCTCGTGTGTATGGTATTGAGTGTATATTGAACAATCGGGAAAAACTAAAACTATTACAGATAGTGCTTGTATTCTGATGGCTCGATCCTCCCTTTCTAGTTGCCGCCTTTTATAGTACGTGAAGGAGCGGCGATTACTCTAGTAAAGCGGCGCCTCATCACCTCATGAATTCAGCGATGTTGGTAGTAATTATCGTGTATTAATTCCTCCACGCCGCTCAATAGCTATATACCGTAGATAATGGGGTATTACGTGCCATTATTCTCAGAGAATAACAACAGATGATGATCGTTGAATCCTTAATCAATAAGACCCACTTGTCTCGCAGGTTCATTTGATTATAAGGTGGTGGTGGTGACCTAGTCGTAGAGGAATCTCGACTATGAGGTAGTCGTAGCAAGACTTACGACAATGGGATAGTCGTAGCATAACTTTCGACTATGGGGGTGGTCGTAGAAGAACTTACGACCATCCATTTGGTTCTTCCTTCATAACATTAAGGGGTACACTCGGGGTTCACATGACGCCATATTTACCTATAATAAAAATTATAGATAAAAGGTAAAATGAGGATTATTATATCCTCGCCATCTAGCCCCCACTTCAAGTGAAAGCAACTTACTTGGTAAAGGGTTCTAGATGGTCTTACGATCATGAGAGGATCGAGAAAATAATCGAAGGAAAAACTCTTCGATTGTATACTACTTTGACCGAAATGTGCTTGGTCAAGAAAATTGCTTACGACTATCAAGTGGTCGTAAAGCATTTCTACGATCACAAGGTGGTCGAGTATAGTGATCGGAAGAAGGAACTTTCCGATTATCATTTCCTTTGGTTGAAAAGATCTAACCAAGGAAGTAATTTCGCTTGAGATGTAAACGCAAACCTAAATTTCTCGAATCGGACACATCGGGAATCTCAAACGACGCTTGCTAGCTTTTCTGCTGAAGCGGTTCGAGACGGTGGCGACCCTTGGAATGTCACGCCCGGCTCAAGGTACGCGATTATATATACTCACCGAGGGTAAAACCTAAGATCTTACTTTTCCCCAAATTGCTCCTCGCCGTTTCTTCAAGCTCTTGCCTTCTCCGCCGAAGTCGTTTTGCCTTCTCCGCCGCCACTCCAATTGTGCCCTCTTTTTCGACCCAAAATTTCTGCTTCCAAGAGAGATGGCCAGAAAGTTTCGAGTGGGAAGAGTCGAAGATGGATGCGCGAAGATTCAAGCCCTAGTTGTCGCCGGAAGATTCCAGAGAAGACTCTTGTGAAATGGCTTCCGCAATTGGGCAAGATTACCGTCAGGGGAGAATGGGCAAATTCCGCCTTCCGTGCTTATTGTGAGTGTGGCCTTCGACGCTCGCTCACCCCTTTCATCACCGTTGTGCTCGAGCATTTTGGGGTGGAGTTAGTGAACCTTGGTCCTAACTCCATCACCATGCCGAAGTTTTAAGATATTTGTGCGAGGCGTGCACAGGAATTCCTACGGACCTTGAGCTTTTCCAATATTTCTATGGAATATCTCGGCAAGCGGGATTGCCGAAGTTGTGGTCTAAAACTCCACGACGGGAAGTCGAGGGAGTATATTCAGAGTTTCACCCGTCTTCGTGGGTCGGATGGAGGAAGAGGTGGTTTTATCGAAAGTCACCTCGAAGATGCCTCTCTTTCGTGGGAAAGGTCATTGAAAAGAAATCTTCATGGATTCGACTCAAGATATCACCGGATTGCCCCTTATGTTCAAGCTATCAAGGACTTGAAGAAGGAAGGGTCGACGGATGGCATGTGGTGAAAGATTTCATCACACGCCGAATTAGTCCTTTGAAGAAACGAGCATCCCTATGTGGAGATACTGGCTAATGAGACCCAACCAGGGACTACAACGAGGGTAAGTGAATTTTCGACTTAGCTCTCGCTTTGGTCTTTCTGCAGTTGTTTAAAAGATGCCTTTATCTGCTTTGAACAGATCTTTCACCAAATGGAGATTGACGTCGAGTCAAACTCGCTTAGAGAAGTCTCCGCCACTTAGTGTGGCGGTTCCTAAAATCCTTGCGGTCAGATCCGCAGAGGAAAGGATGGTTCGCCTAAAGGTAATCAAGAGTTGATTTTATCTTTAAGACTTTATAGTCATAGAAAGAACTTACGACTAGAGAAATGTTGTAGAAAAACTTACAACTTAGTTGTGACCGTAGGAAATCTTACTTGCCGAGGAAATGTCGAGAAAAACTTACGATTTGATATCGGTCGAGAAAATCTTACGACCGCTTAGTAATTCTTCTCTTCGCTTTTGCTTTACGTAAAGTAGGCATGGAAAATCGCTGGGATGATGAAGAAGTCAGCATCGATAACCATCGGTGCAGGGTTGACAAAGGACAAAGGCTCACTCCTTCGTCCCAAGAGACGCCGACTTTTAAGGGGTGACGACAAAGGAGGGCGAGCTCGAGTTCTAGTCCTTCGACCTGATCCTCTGCAAAGCTTGTGGCGTATATAGCCAAGAATCAAGCCGAGGCTAAAATAGTCAAGTGGAGGAGGTCAAGTAGTCGAACCTCTAAAGTGCAAACCTCGCAAGGCCAAGGTACCCTTCTATTATGACAAAAATCTTTCGCAGCTTCGCCACTCCGGTTTTGTTAAGCACTTGGAAAAGGAGAACCGAAGGATTTTATGTCTTTGTGAAGGATAATACCGCTCAAAGAGAGTCTATGGTGATGGCAATGTTTGCTCTTGGAGTGGTCGAGACCGATCTCGCCATCCAGAAAGTCGAGACCAGAGAGATGGTCCTCGTTCAAAATCCACGACCGACGTGGTCGTGGCTAAGCCCATTCTTCAACTCGAACTTCACCGTAAGTGGTCGAGAGAAGAAGAAATCTTCCGCTGGGAAAGTGACTCCCAAATTCTGCTTAGGTCCAAGGTGCGAGGTATGTAAAATATACTAAAGTGTAAGAACAGAATTTACCTTTTTCCTTTTCACAACCCGAATTGCTTTCCTTTGTCTTTTTTTAGCCCGACTTCAAATTTCCCGAGAATGCTTCCGTTGAGAAGTTTATTGCTATCTCTCCAAATTACCGGAGAGACAACAAGGAAGTGGTCGAGGATCATCCTCGCCCAGTGGTAGAGGAAGTCGTGGCGCCAAGTGGTTACGACAACCAATGAGGTACTGTTGTACCCAAGAAGGTAGCGGCTACAACCTCTGAAGTAGCAACGGTGACCACAGAGATGGTCGTGGAGACTCCAAGAAGAAATGCGACCAACGAGATGGTCGTGAAAGCTCCAAAGAACAAATGCGACTCATCGAGGCGGCCGCCACGACCACCGAGATGGTCGTGGATAGAACAGAGGCTGCGCAGGCCTCCGGTCAAGATGGTGGCGGTTCTGTCCCACCGTTTTAAAGGAGATCGTTGCAGACGTTCCTCCCAGCACCCAAAGAGAAACTGGGTTACGTAATCGGAAGAAGAAGAGTATTTCAACTTCTGCGACTTCTTTGGGCTCGCTTCCATCGTAGGGTCTTCGCTTCAGATCTCGCGATCGAAGTCCCCCATCCCAACGATATTCCCAATAGAGGGATACCTTTGATAATGAACGCCTTGAGAAGGTTTGGTGGGACCAAGTCACGAGGGTAGACAAGTCAAGATCCCTGAGTCGGTTTACTCGATGTTTGCTCGATCAACTATGAATGTAAGTACTTAATCGTACTTATATATACAGTATAATCTTCTCTTGTTTCTCACTTTGTCTTTTCATCTTGCGTAAAGCCATAGAGCAAATTGTCGTTGTCGGTGAATATCATCGACAACTTCTAGAGTCGCGACAGAAAGAGGAACTCGCAAACAGCAGAGAGGTGGTAAGTCATCGCTATTCATAGTCACCTTGGATTTGACTACTTATATAGTGCTTACGGATTTGTCATGGAAAAACTCACGACTAGGTAATGGTCGAAAAGACTTATGACCGATGGCTTTGTCGTAGAAGAACTTACGACTAGGTCAATGGTTGTAGAAGAACTTACAATCGATTGACCCATGCTCATGTCCACCGTTATCCTTGCGTGTTAAATAAAGGACGCTAAAACCTTAGCCGACTCGCCGATTATGAAAAAGAGGAGTCGAAAAAGTTTAGGAAGAGGTATTAGACCTTCGGAGAAAGCTTAAAAAGCTAACTCGCAACCATGAAGTCGCAGGAAAAATTAAACAATGAAGTGCTGAACTTAAGATCGCTTATATCTTTGATCTTTACCTAACTCTTGCTTCTTTTCGTAAAAAGAAGACGAGACGAAAAAGCTCCGAATGAAGTTAGAGAGAAAACTTCATTATTCACGAGCTTACTCGTATGTCCAAAAATAAAGATCAAAACCTTGAGACGCCGAGAACTCGAATATCAAGTAAGTAATTTTTACCCGCAAATCCTTTACGAGTTATTTCCTTTTCTCACTTCCACTTCCTTTCTAGCAATGGACGTTAAATTGAGAGAACTTGAGATCAAATCGCGATAAAGCCGTGATTTATAACCGCACTGGCCTTATTGCAAAGAAGAATGTAGAGGATATTGTATCATGGGAGAAAAAGTATGCCGAGACCGTTGGTTCCCATAATGAAGAGGTCAAGAAGTTGATTCTCAACTAGTGGGTAAGAAATTCTTTTACCCGTGATTATTTTTGTTTTTTTTCCTCTAGGAGTTTATTTTTGTTTGACCAATCTTATTTCTTCAGAGCAAGTGGTCGAAAACAAAAGCTCATGAGGCTTCGACTTGTACCCAACAGAGATGGAAGCAATGAAGATTAAACTTCAAGGAAACATCACGCCTCGAACAATGTGCTTGGTGAGCTACATAGTGAGGGAAAGACTCTCAAGATGATACAATAGCTGCTCACACAAGTACCATTGGGGATCAAGTCGATTTTGCAAGATTTGGTGACCACTCAAGGCCAACCAAGTCAATCGATAAAGGAGGCGGTCGAACTGCAGAAGTTATGCATTAGCAAAACTTAAAGCTCATGACCCCAACCTTAATGTGCAACCACTGCCGACTTCAACCGCTCAAGCGGAAGGAAGACGCTCGATGGAGGAGATGCAATCAGGTTAGTTTAAAGTTTCAGAGGAGATGCAATGGGCTCTCCTCTTCGTAGTAGTCTGAATGAACTTGTGAAAAATAGTTTTTGTTGATGTAATCCATCTTGTTCCTGCAAATCATCTTGTCGAGTAGTTAGTAACTCAAAAGATAATTAACTAATTTAAAGACTAAGAAATGAAGTCAAATGTGATGACTTTATCCTAGCCCCTAACTATTTGCTTAGTTTGTGAAAACTAAGTAAATAGTTTTGTCTCTCGCAAATCATCTTGTCGAGTAGTTAGTAACTCAAAAGATAATTAACTAAATAAAGACTAAGAATTGAAATCAAATTATTCTAGCCCCCGACTATTTGTCGAGTTTGTTTAGACAAACTAAGTAAATAGTCTCAGAGAAAGGGTTTCAAAACAGAGAGGTTTGTTTAACTTGTAGTTTTTGGGTCTCAATTGTCATGCATCGGTCGAAAGGGTGGTAACGAGTTGACACTAGGAAGTTCCTTCTAGTGGGCGTGACCACGCAAGAGAGGAGAGGCTTCGACTAGGTAATGTTAACATCTCCGACTAGTTTAATCAAATCGAGAACGGCAACTTGAGTTAAGCAAACGCTCTAGAGGACTTTAAAATATTTACTCGTCCTTCTCCGTGGGACTCGATAAGTCTGCCCCGTAGCAAGAGTAGGAAATCGAACAAAGCTAGAAGCTCCTTCCATTAGGGTAGGACCACGCAGAGAGGAGAAACTTCGACTAGATGTGTCTCTTCCTCCCACCAGCTTGAGATGAAACGAGTACACCCAAGACTAAGCAAATCGAGAAAGTGCGCTTTCTTAGAGTATTTTTCAAATTAATCAAGAAATAAACTAAGGTGAAAAGAGTTGGCCTTCAAAAATATTTCGACTAAATAAAACCCGAGTTCTTTGTGTTGGCCATAAAAGCGAGTAACGAGTCGACACTAGGAAACTCCTTCTAGTGGGCGGTGACCACATGCAGAGAGGAGAGGCTTCGACTAGGTGATGTTATCGCCTTCCGACCAAAGTAAAGAAAAGCGGGTGTTTAAAACATAGTCGAAAAATAATGAAAGCACTACTCAAAAGTAAGACAATAGAGATAGAAAAACCCGATTCTTTATTGTCCTAATGGTCGGTTACACATAGAACTTGCGTGAATCGGGTCAATGTTCCAAGAATTGAGAGAACTCGCCGCCTTCCATTGCCAATCGTATCGAATTCTCGACGAGTAACTTCGACCATCGTAAGGACCTTCCCACTTGGGAGAAAGTTTGTTCCGATTAGACTTGGATTGGCAAAGCCTCAATACTAAGTCACCTACAAAGAAGGTCATGAGGTTGAACCTTACGATCGTAGTATCTTCGCAGGCTTGTTGGTAGATTGCCGAACTAATTAGGGCCTGGTTTCTCCTTTCTTCAAGTAGATTAATATCATCTGCTCAATTTGTTCCTGTTAGAGTCCGTGAATGTTTCGACTGTGTTGACCGTATCTTTAGTTCCGGAGGAAGCATAGCTTCAAAGACCAAGACTAAAAAGAAAGGTGTTTCTCCTCAGAGTCTGATCGGTAGTTGTACGAATCGCCCATAATACGAGGGTAATTTTGTACCCAAGCCCCGAGCGCTTGATGAGTCGGGTCAAGACTCGAAGTTTTAATTCTCTCATTATTTGGCCGCTTGCACGCTCGACGCCCCATTACTCGGGATGGGCCATGTACATAACATAACTTGGTACTCCAACTCGTCGCAAAAATTCCTCAAATTTTGCGCCGAAAATTGCTTACTATTATTCGTAATTATTCGACTTGGTACTCCAAATCGAGTAATTACGATCTCATCATAAACCGCTTTGTCGCTCCGCTGTTATCCCATCCACAGTTCGACTTCAATCCATTTTGTGAACATATCAATAGCCACAAAGGAACTCAAACCTCCCGGAGCTTTAGGAAACGGTCCCAGATATCAAGACCCCAAAGTTGCAAAAGGCCAAGATAGAGGTATTGTTTGTAATGCCCGAGCCGGTTGGTGTATTTGCTCGCTATGAAACCGCATCGACACACTTTTTAACCAACTCTTTAGCATCGTGATAGGGTCATGGCCAAGAAAACCTTGTCGAAAAGCCTTGCCGACCAACGCTCAGAGGAAGCATGATTTCCACAAATGCCACCATGTATGTCGTGAAGGAGTGTTAATCCTTCGCTCTGCGGAATGCATCGCATGAGCACCCCTTGAGTACCTCGCTTATAGAGAACTCCTTCACCAAAGTATACATTTTGGCTTTTCGATAAGCGATCCGCCTCGAGATCGCCTTCGCATGTAACCCTTCAAGATAATCATAGATGGGCGCCATCCATGTATCCTCGTATTCTAGAGAGGCCGCCTCAATAGGAGGTGTCTCTCGCTCTTCGACTGAGAAGGCTTCGAGTTGTTCCAAGAAGACTCCTTTGGTACTTCAGATCCGAAGAAGCTATTCGAGCAAGTCGGTCCATGAGGAAATTATCCTTTCGAGGATGAATTGTGCCTCAAACCTAAAAAATGCTTTTCTAGCTTACGATTCGATAAGTACCGAGACATTGTCAAGTTAGAGCACCGGTATTTTTACCGACTTGATTCACGACTAGTTGAGAGTCTCCTCTCACGAGTAGTCGGCGAATCGAGAGCGCCACGCTCAGATACCAACCTAGCAAACCTTCAGATTCTCGCCACATTATTAGTGGCCCGAAAGTTTAATTGTATGGCATACTTTAAGGTCTCTCCTAGGAGATACCAGACCACCTCACCCAAGAGCCACTTAAAGTAAGCGACCCGTCAAAGTACATCGCCCATCGGTCGTGGGAATCAGATCGGGATCCCGAACAGTTCAGATTTGTCCATTCGCAACAAAGTCCGCCAAGATCTGGATTTAACGCCGCTCGACACGAATGGATGTCGAACTCCCCAAGTTCGACCGACCATTTTGCCATGCGCCCCGCCGCTTCCCTATTCGGAGGATCGCTCCCAAGGGAAACTCGACGAAGACAACTAGTTTGTGCGCTCAAAATAATGCCGCAGCTTCTCAAGACATGAGGAGGGCATACAAGCTTTTGGACCCGAGGGTAACGCCCTTAGGTCCGTAAAACTTCACTTACGTAGTAAACCGGTCGTTGTACATTTTCACGCTTCTACAACCAAGATCGCTACCGATCGCCTCGTGGCGTGGCAACTAGGTAAACCAAGAGCGCTTTTCCGCCTCTGAGAGACCGTAATAGGAGCACTCAGAAGGTACCTCTTGACATCCTCAAAGGCGGCGTTGTCTTCATTCGACCACTCAAAACTTTCGTGTCTCCTTAGAAGTTTAAAGAAAGGTAGTCCTTTTCTCCCAATCGTGCGATGAAACGACTTAGAGCCGCCATGCACCCAAAGAGTTTCTCGACTTCTTTCCGTAGTTGAGGGCGATTTGTAAAATGGCTTTTATCTTTTGATTCGCTTCAATTCCTCGTATAGATACTAGGAATCCAAGCAATTTCAAGAGATTCCAAACACACACTTCTCGTGATTAAGTTTTAAGCGATGTTTTCGAGATTGTCGAATGTTTCTTGTAGGTCGGTAATATGATTAAGTTTCTTGATGCTTTTGACAACTAAGTCATCAACATAGGCTTCTAGATTTCGCCTAATTGAGATGAAAAAGTTGCTTGCATCAAGCGTTGAAAAGAAGCGCCCGCATTTTTAGACCAAATGGCATTTTGACATAGCAAAATATACCAAATGGTGTAATAAATGCGTCTTTTCTTCATCGCCTAGACACATATTAACTGTGATATCCGAATATGCATCTAAAAACTTAACATTTCACAACCCGCAGAGAGTCAACCAACCGATCGATACGAGGTAAAGGAAAATCGTTTTTGGACAAGCTTTATTAAGATCAAGAAAGTTCACGCACATACGCCCATTTGCCGCTTGACTTTCTAACCATTACAGGTTAGCCAACCATTCGATGGTTGACCTCTTATAAAGCCCGCTTAAGTAGCTTATCCAATTCGATTTAATAGCATCTCGCCGATCGGGGCAAATCTCCGCAATTTTTGTTTTACTGCACTTTGTCGTGCCGTAAGGCTAGCTCGTGCTCGATCACCTCCTGGGGACTCCGCATGTCGGATGCTTGCCACGCTAATACATCTCAAGTAGCTCTGAGGAAGGTGATGAGGGCGCCTTCCTATTTGGGGTCGGAAGTATCTCGATGCGTAATCAGCCTTGAGGGCTCCCTCAAGGCCCGTGAGGAACCTCTTTGACTTTGTCGTTCGGCTTTGGTGTAGTTTTTAGGCTTCACTTGCTAGTCGAAGGTCGATTTTCTTCTCGAGTTGGTATTTGTCCTACCATCTCAAGGGATCGACTATCGCAGTATGCGCCATCTTCTTGTCACAATGGATTGTAATTACTCCTTTGGGACCTCGCATCTTAATACATTGATATCCATAATGAGTAGCCATTAGAAATTTTGCCAAAGTTGGTCGTCCGAGTATGGCGTTATATGTCAGATCGAAATCGACCACATCAAAGGAGATTTTCTCGTCTCCGAAATTACTTGGTGAACCAAATGTTAAAGGAAGAGAAACTTGACCAATTGGTTTGGTCAAGATCCCTGACAATCCCATGGAAAGAGTATCGCATCGGTCTTACTTTGGTCCCGGTACTTGCATGTCATCCAGGCACTCAGAATAAAATATTTAACGAGCTTCCACCATCAACCAAAACTCGATTGACCCGACAATTGTTGATGGTGGGTTCGACCACGATTGGGTATCGACTGTCGAGTCGAAGGATCGGCAATACTCTTCTCGAAAGAAATGGTGACTTCCACCACTTCGTAATTTATTGACGAGAGGAGGATCTATGGAGTTTACCTCGCTCAGCAGCCTTTGAGTCGTCGCTTTGATTCATATGCCGATGATCCCCGTAGATGTGTTCAATGGTGTGTTGCGGATCCCGAACAGATCTCCTCTTCATTATCCAAGATTTATGACCACTTGTTTGACCTACCGCCGAGGGTGGAAGTGGTCCTTGTCGCTGTAGTAGTCTTCAAGCTTTAGTTGGAAGACCTGCTAGCTATGCGAAGGTCATGCCCTTCCTTTTTATGGAAAGGACACCACCTAGGCTTATCATTTTTCCGATCGTATGCTTACCTTTGCCTCTCGCTTGAGTGTGGCTTGATGTGCGTGGCTCTTTATCATTCACACCAATACCTCCTTGGAACCGCTGGTTTTTGACCCTTCATCTTATTCTTGGACTTTTTGCTTTCTTATCCTTCTTCTACCAACTTCGCCGCTCTCGAGATGGATTGTCTTCACGATCAATTGTGTTGTTCCACTCGACCGCCTCGAGGCGAGAGTATATCGACGCCATTTCAAGAGTTCGCGACGTATAGGAGGATTTAAAGCAATATCCTCTCGTTATCCTTCTACTACGGACTCGCTTGAAAGCCCCGATGATGATGAATCGAAACTTCCTAATTGAGTTACTTAACCCGATCAAGCGCTTGATGAACTGGGCGCAATGTCTCGTTGTCGCTCGCCTCATCCGGCAAGTCGCCCTCCTTTCCGTATGCATTGTATGTGCCTTGGAAATTTGCCAAGAGAAGATCGCAGAGATGTTGCTAAGAATAGATCGACTCGAGTGGTTGGTTTAGTAACCACGATCGAGCGATCCTTCGAGCACGCTTGGAAGGTAATTTGCCATCACATTCTCTCCTCCTCCGCCGCTCAACAATTTGCTAGTAAATTTGAAGGAATTCGATGGGATTTTGGGAACCATCAAACTTCTCCATGTTCACCGGTCGAAAACGAGGTGGCTAATAAACGTTTCGGAGATCAAAGCGAGAATGCCCGACATCCAAGAATGACTTCTTGACGCCTTTGCGTAAAAGAAGGGTTGATATCATCGTGGTCGCATCGACGATACCCAAGAATAAGTTGACCCGACTGCAATAGGTCTCGGTCCCACGAGGAATACTCGTAGTTTATCTCGCTATTGCAGATTTCCATGTCGGAGTGGTGAACCATCACCTTCCGAGGAGCTTGTTGATCATCACCATTTGAAGACATTTCTTCGAGTAGGAGATCGACACGACTTGTCATTGCGCCCGATTTCTACGCCGTGATATGTTGATTGATCGGTAGCCAAGAAGTCGATGGGTACGACTACTTGAATGATGTCGACGAGGAGCTTCCAAATTTTTTCATTGTACTCGGCCTTTGTGCGATCTCTTCAAATAAGAGGTCGAGTCTCGCGCTCGGCTAGCTCTTGAGTTGGATTCTCGAGCAAATCATTGATGTGCCGGAGCTCTCGAGCTTCCTCCGATTGATATTGAATACGCCCGTGCAAATTCTTCTCGAGCTTCAATCTTCTTCCTTCAATTGCCTCAAGATTTTCCATGTTAGACTCTTGAGATTGCCTCAATGAAGCGAGAATGTCGAGGATTTCCGGCGCTCATGAAGGCGCTGGTCGTGTCCGCCAAGGGTGGTGTCCCGCCATTGCCACGAGGGGCGCAGCAGTGACCTTCGAAGGGTCTCCATCTCGGTCTCTAGAAGAGTGATCTTGATCTCGAGGAAGGACGAAGACCTCCTGCTGATGATTCTCACTTGCGCCGAGGCCTCCGCTTGAGGAGTCGCCGAGAGACACCATCCGCGATTTGGAGTAATCCTCCAAGTAGGGAAGTCCGGTTATAACTGCTCCGCTTGCAGTGTGACTCATGGAGAGATGGTCGAATTTGCAGAAAAGCATGCTTGATCCCGCCTCTCCGGGCGTTATCCAGAGAGAGAGAATCACCAGATGCCGTGAAGTCCTGCACTGTGGCTTCTAGAGCTTGCCTCACCAAGTCGGACCGCCTTAGGGAACTTGGACACTTCGAGGAAAAACTCTCGTCAGGTCGTGAGTCCACTGGGTGTGGTCCCGGTCGATTGACCTTGCCCCTTGAGAGGGTAGATTCTCTTGGACGCATCACAGGGGGATAAGGATCCTCCTCAACTCCACCGGCGACATTGTCTCCTCGGATCTCGGGAAGATCCCTGAGGCAAGAATGCCATAGGATGAGTCATCACTTGTTCAGAATCAATCCCAGATCCATGTCGACGTCACAGACCGCCAAGTCGAACCAGCTTCTCCTCGCTCCATTCTCCGCCATGAGTGCATGAGATTTGGAAAACAGAGAGAATGTTTGACAAGAAATTACCGAAGATCCCCACGGTCGGCGCCAACCGCTTGTTTTAGAACCGAACTTACGAAAGATTGTTTGATTCGGGGTCTCCTAGAATAGAATCATGCAGAGATTGACACGGAATTTTTATACGTGTTCGGCCTTCTCCGGAGAGAATAACAACCCTACTCCCCGTGTGTGTATGGTATTGAGTGTATATCGAACAATCGGGGAAAAACTAAGACTATTACAGATAGTGCTTGTATTCCCGATGGCTCGATCCTCCCTTTCTCTAGTTGCCGCTTTTATAGTACGTGAAGGAGCGGCAAGCATCTAGTAAAGCGCGCCATCACCTCCTCAGAATTCAAGATGTTGGTAGTAATTACCGTGTATTAATTCTCCACGCCGCCAACAAAACTATATACCGTAGATAATGGGTATTACGTACATTATTCTCAGAGAATAACAACAGATGATGATCGTTGAATCCTTTAATCAATAAGACCCACTTGTCTCGCAGTGTTCATTTGATTATAAGGTGGTCGTGAGTCGACCTAGTCGAGAGGAATCTACGATTATGAGGTAGTCGAGCAAGACTTACGATTATGGGATAGTCGTAGCATAACTTACGACTATGGGGGTGGTCGAGAAGAACTTACGACCATCCATTTGGTTCTTCCTTCATAACATTAAGGGTACACTCGTGGTTCACATGACGTCATATTTACCTATAATAAAAATTATAGATAAAAGGTAAAATGAGGATTATTATATCCTCGTCAGAATGAAACTCGCTCAATGGCATGACGATTTGGTATAGATGCTTAATGGAATGGCGACTTGGACCTAGTCGTCATACGGTGGGGCGATTAGGTCAGAGCTAGACCTTAGTCGTCTAACCACTTTAGGTACTAAGTATCCTATTCAATAAATTCGATTGGAATAATTGTGTTATAATAAATATTACATTTTGTATGTATTACATTTAGCAAATCTTATTGTAAGATGGTATTTTTTTTTGAAAATAGAAGCGTAGTGACAAGGTTGATTGGTCTTTTTATTATTTTCGTAGAATATGAAGGGTACGAAATTTGTCAGACTCGCAATAACATTTTGCGATCGTCGTATATTGTTGTAGTGCACTAAATTTCTGAAGAATTTTGTGAGGACGATTGAGATAGTATTGAGTCGTAAGTAGGAAGGTAAGTGATATTACGATGCGTTAGGGAATAACATGGGGCGACAGTTGGCTGGATGCATCTTTTTTTTATTTTAATCTTTTTTTACAATTTTTTGAAAGTTAATCCCTCTCGAACAATCCATAACTTAAAAGTAGAGAATATATATGTGAACCATATATAAGACCATCCTTTTTGTTGAGCGTAAATACATATATGGAGTGAAAATCTTTTTGTGGATTGATAACCTTTGACACTTGAGTGTATGTATCCTTCACAAACAATATTTTCAGGCTTTGCCCAGAAGTGATACGTGTTGTTGGATGTTTTTATAATGATGCTGGGAAGAACACGGAAGAATCGAATGCGAAAAGACGAGGAGATTTGATGTTGCGAATTAAAATAGACTTTATAATGAAGCTGGGAATAACACGGCGCATAGGGTTTGGTTACGTACATAAGAAACATCATCATACACGATGTAACAAATCGAAATACTCCTACGATACATATGCGCCTTTTTGGAATGGAAATATATTCGACCTTCGACGGGACTAGTATGTAATGGTCCGACTTCATCAAGGTATCGTGACCATTTTCCCTTCCTTGCTAGCTCGGCGTTGAACTCCTCGCTAGCCTTTTTGGCCTTGGCCGACATTTCCCTCTCTTGCGCTCTCTCTCACGACCCTCGTGCTCCCTGCACCTCGAGATGAGCTTTCGTCTTCCGACGTATGCACTCGTTTTGCTCGTCGGTGCGGCGTTCCTCCTCCCGGATCTTGCGGGCTCTCTTGTCATTCCACTCGTCGAAGTCGAGAGACCACTAGTCATGTGGGTGGACCTCTTGGTCGATCCACTTGTGGTAACCATATAGCGGATCCGAGGACTACAGGTAGACGGGAAAACTTGTTAGTGCATACTTTGAAAGAGAAACAGTAGGGAACACACGTTTACTAGTTCTTACTGGCTACCGATAGCTGCTCGTGTCTCAACGTCGGTCGGGATAGTCACGAGAGTAGTTCGCGCAACCCCAGTAACGCATGCCCAGGCTCAGCCGCTGCTTAGACTTGAAGAACTTGCATGGGTCTCTGCACCAACAGAGGGGTGACGTCTGCCCCTTTGGCAGGTGTTGCGGCGAACACTCGATTGGAACGCTCGAAGACGCATCGCTACGGGCCCTCATTGCGGAGAGTCGCCATCCCGGCAAGCTCCTCTTGCTGCACTGGCCGCAATGTTCTTTGTTCGGTTGTCCCGCGCCCCAGCAGCCCTTACTAGTTCGCGGATCTCGTCTCATTGCTTCTGTAGCTTGTCCATCCCGACGTAGTGAACCAAGCTCTGGTGTAGTGTTGGGTTTGATTGTGTAGTGTTCTCTCCCAGATATCTTCCACCTCCTTTTATAAGCCACATAGTTGGCACGGTGAGGTAAATTTCATGTGAGTAGCCTGCGAGGAAGAGTGTTGCCTTGTCATTATGAAAAGTTGTTGGCGTTAGGTCTTGTCATCAAAGCAAAGTCGCCTGCTTGGTCTTATCATCGCAGTAAGCAACCAAATTTCGTTAGGTTTTATCACTACATAAAGCTGCCTCGTTTGGTCTTGTCACTGCGCAAGGCTGTCTCCTTTGGTCTTGTTACTGCACAAAGCTACCCCGTTTGCTCTTATCACTGCGCAAAGCAGCCAGCCCCGTTAGGTTTTATCACCACACAAAGCTGCCTCGTTTGGTCTTATCACTGCGCAAGGCTGTCTCCTTTGGTCTTGTCACTGCTCAAAGCTGCCCTGTTTGGTCTTGTCATCACAAGCAAGGCTGTCTTTTTGGTCTTGTCATCGCACAAAATCGCCTGCTTGGTCTTGTCTCTACGCAGCGCCCAAATTTCGCTCGTCTTGTCACTACGTAAAGCTGCCCCGTCTGGTCTTGTCACTGCACAAGACTGTCTCCTTTGGTCTTTTCACTGAGCAAAGCTGCCCCGTTTGGTCTTGTGAAGGCGTCATTCATTCCCTAAGGCAGAGGCCACAATGAACGTATAGTACACTATTCTGATTGAACCTGAAAACCGAGCTATTCCATACCAGACATTATCCGATACAATTAAGACGAGATATTGATACTTCAAATAAAGTTAAAATTTGCGAATACGATACAATTAGCTTCACAATGCTTACAACAACCAAATTACTGACTAAAGTACACGTTGCAACATGCTAATAGTTCTAATACAAGTTACTTTATGCTGGTGTTCCTACGTGTCGGCAGACGCCTTGCAAGTTCTCACAAGTGGGTCTTCCTGGCGACAATGCCAAGAACGATACCCGCTGTCCAGCCTTCCCTTAGTCCATATCGCTCCTAATGTGACGACTCGCCGACGGCCTTCCCCCTTCAACAGTGTCTAGATCCTAATCCAAGTCCTCTGCAATATCCAACGTGGCGGTTGCCCACAACCCCGAAGCCCTTAGCTCACAGCACCACGATGTCGCACCCTCTCTTTCATGAAGTACTCTGATATGAAGTTCAATGGGTCCATGTGGATGGTGCCACACACGGCGAGGACATGAGAGCATAGCTTGTGAAGGAGGTTTAGCTTGTTGCATGTGCAGCTAGGTTCATTCACATGATCTCCAAGGCATACCTCGTGGGTAACAAGAGACCGAGCCGTCCCAAATCCGGCTCTGTCTCAAAGGACCACGTCGAATTGATGCTCCGTATTGCCCATTGCGAAAATCATGTGCGACTGAACCTTCTCGCCTTTGGCCTCGCATGTACTGTAATCTTCGAAAGGTCACAAGGTATGTGGGTTGGCTACATGAAGTGCCGCATTTGCATGTCTTTCCCTGAAATATTTGATTGTACCGTGCAGAACGCCTTCCACGATGGCGACGAGAGGCTGAGAACGGAGGCCCCTAATAACTCAGTTGTACACCTCTGCAAGGTTAGTGGTCATTATACCGTACCTTGTACCGTCCGTGTCGTGTAGCAAGGACCACTTCTCCAATGGCTCGGTGTGACACCCTGAATTTATTTTAGAATCTTTTTAGAGTTCTCAAAAATAAAAAGAACCATTTTGTTTTGATGAGAATTCAAAGCTTAACCTGAAATTTCATAATAGATTTAAGCCGCTTAACTCCAACTACAACTAAAAGTTCCTTGTTGGTTAATTGAGTTATTGGAGCTTTGGCCGGTCTTTCCTCCTCCGTCCATTTGTTACCCACCTTGGCCCAGACCTCACCTTTGTTAGGATCCAGAGATCTGACCTCCTCTGCAGGCAGCCCTCCTATGGTCCGCACTCCTTAGGTCTAGATCCTCCAAGCACTTGGACCTCCCTGGTCCAATTCCTCCTGTCCTCTCGACTGCAATCTTCCCAAGTCTGTGCCACCCTTGTGTGTATTTGAACTCCTTTGGAACTATGTGGACCTCCCTTACATTTATTTGACCTCCCGTGTCCTTCAGACCTCCATGTCCTCTAGGACCTCCTCTTACCTTTCTTAGACCTCTCCTCAGTCCTACGGACCTCCCTAGGTCCTCCAGACCTCCTCCTTGCCCATTTACATCTCCATTGATTGTGAGTCGTCCGATTTGCATTGGACGGCTTGATCCTCGGTGAGGCGCTCGTGGTCCAACATCCCACCTCCTTGAACCCTTAGATCTTCGCTAGTATGATCCGATTTGTCAGGGCGTCGGTGGTCCTAACGCCCCAACCATTCTCGATGGTCCGATCGAACCAAATGTCCTGACCTCCTCCTTGCACATCCGAACCGCAAGACCTCCCTTGAGATCTTAGCCGCCCGCACCTCCTCCTTATAATCTGACCGCCAAGACCTCCCTTGGAAATCTTGACCGTCCATACCTCCCCTTCTTGGCAGATCCGATCGTTAGAACCTCCCTTGGGAATCCCAACCGCTCGCACCTCCTCGATTGGATCCTACGGTTCTAGACCTCCTGTAAGGGTGAGGTTCTCCTTTATTGTTGTGGACCTCCCTGCTTGTGTTAAATCTTGACCGTTGACCTCCCTTTGGAGATCCAACCGTCAGACCTCCCTTATGTAAGGACCTCCCTTGTTCTTGCGGACCTCCTCGTGCGCTTGATCTTGACCGCTTGGGCCTCCCTTTGAGATCCAACTGCTAGGACCTCCCTGGGTGAGGACCTCCTTGTTCACCGCAAGACCTCCTCGAGGTCCTTGCAAGACGCCCTGGCGGTCTTGGTTGCCCCACTTGGCGCCAAGCACCCGGCTTTTTACCTTGACTATGTCCTTTGGGCAAGGAAGTCTCGCAAAGATTTAATGCATGTTGTATCACATTAAATGCCCCCACCTTTGCAAAGACGCATGTCACACCGATTGTCACATTCCTTGCTTACTCTCTTGTCCTATTTACTAACTCTTGTTGACTCATCCTGAGTCATGTGCATGGCTTCCCTATATATATTTTGGGAGAGCCCTCCTTTCTCACTTTCTTCCTCATTTTCGCTCTCTGCCTCAACCGAGCCACCATAGACCTCCTCTCTCTAGTCTCTCGACCTCCTCCATCGTGTCTTGGGACATCCTCTCCGAGCCCTAAGACCTCTCCAAATGAGCTCCTTGACCTCCTCTTGACCTCCCAAATTTCTCTGCTGGTTTTGTCTTTAAGTTCATTTGGAGTTCTTGGATTCTTATTTGAGCTTTGTTTGAATATTTGGTTCTTCACGTAGATTGTCAAGACCGTGGGGAGCCCGAGTTTAGTGAGGGAGAGGAAGCAACCGAGATCTTGAGCAAGGCAAGTTACACTTTTGAACATGTTGCACCCAATATTTCAAATTACTTATGTCGCTTTCAAGATGTATGCATGCTTACTTTACTAAGTATTTCAATGCCTATCTTTCAATCCATAGTTGCTTCACTGCTTGGTATGACCTCTATCCATGATTGAATCAACCTCATTGTCACCTTAGATAAAACCTGTTCTTGCAATAGTGAGGACCAAGCTCTTTAAAAATGACATGCTTAGTGATGCTTAGACCAAAATCTTGATTTGGGGAGTTTTGACCAAAAACATCAAATGATCAAATGTTTTGAGCCATGGTATTGGTGTGCCATGGAGTTTCACCATGACATTGGTGTGTCATGGATGTTTTACTTGTGACCTTGGCATTTGTGTGCCATGGAGAATTGTAAAGCAAAGTAAATGAAAATGGTTTTGACTTGGACGGTTGGTTGTATGGTTGGTGCATGTCTATGCACGGGGTCGTGGTGATCCGATGCCCTGTGGTTGAGGTTTGTCGCCCAAGTCGATTAAGGACCGGTCTTTGAGACACCACTTGCTAAGTTTATAATGGGCTATGCCAAAATTGTGCAACCACATGTCTCCAGCAGGGGTGGGACCTGCTAACTAATTTGCAAAGCTCTATCATGGTTCGCTTCATGACGCGGTGGGTTTGTCATGTTATGACTAGTTGTAGTCCCACCGGCATAAGAGGAGGCACCCCACTAACCCTCGCGGTGTTTCTACCCAAAGGGGGATTATAAACCTTAATGGGGGTGGGTCATGTGGAGCAATGCATTGTAAAGGCCTTGTCATGTGCTCTAGACCTCTCACCAAAGGAAGTGTGAGGTGGCATCGACGGATGTCAAGCAAACTAGAGAATTCATGTCATGTGGGTAAAGTGTGCAACCTCTCGCAGAGTGTAAATCTATTCAATAGCCGTGTCCACGGCCATGGACATGTCGGCAATGTCACTCAAAGTTAGCTTTGATTTTGGTTTTCAAAAGGTTATGAAAATGGTTTTAGTGGTTTAACCAAAATGGGTGTGGGTTGGAAGCCTTGTGCAGAGGGTATCCTTCACTATTGCTATGTTGAATGCTATCCAACCTGAAAATGGTTTTCACAAAATGAATTTTAATTATGGTAACCTCGCCTTGAAACTTAATAATTGTATTTGAAATAAAATTGGCTTTATGCAAACCAACCCTAATATGTCATCCTTTGATATACCCCTATGCATGTCATTCGTTATTTGATCTGTGTAACTTATGTAGCACTGTTGTTGTGCTCACTCTTGCTTGATTCATATATTGAGCAGATGAAGACTCCTATGATGATGAAGATGACCAAATCAATTAGGCCGCGCCCTCCACCAACACCGTGGTGTAATGGGTGGACATTGTCTTTGTTCTCCGCCGCTTGTGTGCTCCCTGCTGTCGGAGTTGTAAGCAACCCTTGTAAACAAACCTCCTTTTGCTGTTAATAAAGCCTTGTGGATGTTTATGATATCACTTATTTGTCAGGAGAACCAAATGATGATCTCTCGAGGGCCGGTTTGGATCACAGAGGACTTCAGCTTGCCCTAAGCTCACGACCTCCTGGTGGTTCCTTCTGACCTCCCTCAGTGGAGGTGTGGAGTTTTGGGGAGGTCTGGGTCCAGCGACTCTGGTCTCGATCTCCTGACTCCGAGTGGTCCTCTCTGACCTCCTGGAGGTCTCAGGCGTCCACCGGATGTCCTCTCTGACGCCTTGGGAAGTCCTTCATGACCTCCCAGAGGTCCCGAGGGACCTCCTGACGCCCCTGGGCTCTCTAGACCTCCCAGGAGGTCCTGAGGGACCTCCCGGGTGTGCCCTAGGCCGGGTCGTTACACTCGGCCTCAATCCAATGAGAGAAACACCCGATGTCCCTCGAGATCCTCCGCGTCAATTGTGGAGGGTCGAGCTCCCGCAGTGGTGTGAAGCGTTCGGACTGCGCCGCCCCAAGAATGAGGGGACGATTGTTCCTCTCGACGACATGCTTCTTGGTGTGCTCGTCCAACATCTCCCACAATGCATCAAATTTACACTGCTGGTTCTGCATAGCAAGTCTCTAGAACAACTTCATCAACGGTTGCTGCATGAACTGTTTGAAGAAGTTGGCCCCTAGATGGCGAATGCACCATCTGTTCCTCATGTCTGTCCAAGGGAACGACTCATCGGGGTCTTGCTGAAGTTTTCGGATGGCTTTCATCATTCTGGGGTGATGATCATGGATTATGCGATATCCGTGACGCGTCTAACTACTCACACCTTCAGATGTCGGCGAACCACAACCACCGTCGAAATTTTACTTTCGATTTCGGCAGCGATGGATAAGGGCAGAATCTAATTGTTGCCATCAATCCCAATTGCTGTCAGGATCAAGCCTTTGTATTTTCCAGTTAGAAACATCCCGTCCACTGAGATCACGGGCAACATGTGTCTTAATGCATCGATGCAGGGACCGAATGCTAAGAAGGACCTCTCGCAATACCATATAACCTAGCGGCGGTTTTTGGATGGCTTGTCCTTCACAAAGAATGTATGTGCCCGAGTTCTGCCTTTGCAAAGACTTGGAGCATACGAGAAAGTTGTCGAAGACGCCGAAGAACCGAACCTCCTTTTCAAAGCCTTCTGCTTAGCACGCCATGCCTTCGCATAGCTAATCTTGTACTTGAATTTCTACTCGAACCCCCTGAAACCTGCCCAGCAGGGCATCGCGCCAGTTGACAAGCGTCCGGCTGAATGCAGGGCTTCCGCGATAGGCGTGCCGAAGCAAAGACGCGACATCCTGCAGAGTAGGGGCCATCTCCCCAAATGGGAGGTGGAAGGTGTGTCTCTTGGGCCGTCACCGGTCCACCAGGGCTGTCAGGAGCGACTGGTCGAATGGGAACCGTCGTGACCGCTACGGACCGGCCTGGACCTCCCCGTCGTCCTCGACCAGACCATCGTCCTCTTCGGTGGCCTCCACCATCCACTCGAGAGGTAGAAGGCCGACATGGCTCAGCCTACAAAGCACGAAGAAGTAAGTACATAATGGGCACATGATACAAAAAAAGTGGCACAACTTGTGGACAAACCTGTCTACCCAGCGTGGTCCAGTCTCCAAGCCCATCAGGTGTCCGCATTTAACCGCCCCTAAGTCACCGCCGATCCTGCGAATCGATGCGGCACACGATGGTTCACATGGTGTCACAAGGCCGACCAACCGTCCAAAGCAGATCGAAATGCTAGTCCGAACCACCAGGGTCGTGAGCCATACCTGCAAATTAAGAAATTAAAAGCATTAATATTAATTGAGCATTTAAATTTTATTCCAATGACAAATAAATCATATTTGGTATGTTCTTAGTGATACCTAAACACTTTGCTCGAATATAGTGGTAATATATATATAATTTGATGAAACCCAAGTGGTAAACACGTAATTTTCCTTACAAAAGGCTATATTGCGTTAACACCTGTACCGGTTGCTATGCATTGCAAAATATTTAAAACATCATCGTTACTATACATATTTATAATGGGTGAAGCTTTCAGGAAAAAAAAAAGTCAAAATTTCACATGTTTGAGAATTCTACCGGTTTGGAACCATGTATCTGTGATTTTTGTCTTAGTATTTTATAATTCCTTAATCCAACCAAAACTATAAAGTAAATGTTATCAATTCTTTATTGTGCAAATAAATACATATATTTAACATTCTATAAACTAGCATTTGCGAATGCACGAGTTATCGACATGTTTATATAATAGAAAAGTAACACGTTATCATTCATCAAGCCCGGACGCAATTAGCGCAGCACGCGGAATAGTACAACTAAATTTATTTTCACCGACTAATTTTTTTCTCCATACGAACTTCTAAACTAATTGTATTAATCATGCTATCTCTAAACATTTGCTAACAATATGTCACTACACATGATGTTGCTTGCTAACCTACCATGGCAACTAATTAATTATGCTATCTCTAAACATTTGCTAACAATATATCAGTGCACATGATGTTGCTTGCTAACCTACCATGGTTTCAAAAATACGCTTATACAAGATAATGCTACAAACTCACCGTCATGGTCGTCAATGTGAAGCGAAGAACCTTTTTTCCCCTTCTTCTTCCTCCCTCCTCTTTTTCTTTCTCCTCTTCTTCCCTCTCCTCCTCCTCTCTCTCTTCTTTCTTCTTGGCTCGCTCAATGGAATGGCGACTGTTTGGCCGCGCACGAGCATATAAATCCACCCCAAGTCGTCATACGGTATGACGACTAGGGTCTAGCTTCTGACCTAGTCGCTCCACCGTAAGGCAACTATGCCCCCCCAACGGTCAAATTGTCTTTCCATTGAGCGACTATGGTCAAATCATCTTGCCATTGGGCGAGTTTCACATGTGTCATATACTGGTTAGACGACTAGATCAAGTCGTACAACCGTACGGCGATAAGATGTTGTTTTTGATAAAAAAAAAATTTAAATGGTATTATTTCTGTAATTCCGAATAAAATAGATTATATATAAAAAAAATCGAATTCCGGATCCTAATGATAATCGGCATCCGAAACCCACGATCGCTTCATCAGAAGCATGGTCAAGGGCGACACGCCACATCGACATCGGGCGACGGACGACGGCGCCACCGCCGGCATGCGTGTATGGAGCGCTCGATCGATAGCGCTGGGCCTCGCGACCACCGCGAGGTGTGCTCCAAACGCGCGGTGCACCTGATCCGCTTCCTCCAAGGCAGCCGCCAGTGCTGCATCTGCAGAGGCGATTGCCCCACCGCTGCTGCCGCCAAGGCCGCTGGGAGGTTCTGCACCACGCACAAGCAAGCACAAGACTTCGACGATTTAGCAACAGACGGCAAAGATCAAAGCGATGCTTGGCACTGGTGCTAACTTATTTGCCGTTTAAGTCTAATAAAAACTTATTTACAGTTTACATCTAACAGTTCTCTTTTGTACGGACGAAAGTTAGTTACATTGGATTAGGGACCACGATCATCCTGCACTGCACTTACTGGCAGCATATCAGGTGCACAAGCACCATTTGGTGCACATATGAAAACTTTTTGTTTGATATCAAATTAGCATAAAAATTTAGATGTAATTTATGGTGTTTTGTTCCACCCTTTAAAATTTGAAGTTCAAACTCAAAGTATGTTAGAAGATACAAAAAGAGAAGTTTATCGTGAATAGTAACATTTGCCTTTTTTTTTTTCAGACCATTTGATCTATCATATGTCGTAAATTTCTTTTTGTATCTTCTAACATACTTTGAGTTTGAACTTCAAATTTTAAAGGGTGGAACAAAACACCATAAATTACATCTAGAATTTTTTATGCTAATTTAATACCCAAACAAAAAAAAATTTCATATGTGCACCAAATAGATTTTGTGCACTTGATATACAGCCCACCTTAACAGCTTCATCAGCAGCCTTACAAGCCACCACTATGGCCTCAATATCACCAGTGTGGCCCACCATGTCACTATTTGGCAGGTTCACACGTACCTATAAGAATAGAACGCCGAGCAATTTTAGGGGCTATCAATTTAACCAACCTGTCCGCGTTAATAGAGAATTATTATTTACCTGGTCAAACTTGCCACTAAGGATAGCATCTCTAGCTTTCTCAGCAATCTCAACAGCTTTCATCTTGGGTTTAACATTGAATGTGATACCACTGTCGCTAGGAATTTCCACCTACTCTTCCTTGGTCTCATCGAAGTATCCCGAGCGGTTTCCATTCCAGAAAAATGTGACATGGCCGAACTTCACAGTTTCACTGAAACAAACATGCTGCTTTAGTAAGAAAGTAAGTTGTAAAAGTAAACATCAAAATGGCCACAGTAAAGTAGGGAAAACAAACTAGAAGTATCATATAGTATTGTAAGAACAAAGAACACAAAAAAATACATTGCACGTCCTCAAGTACCAAATTTCACTCTCAAACCATACTTAAGGAGATGTGCAGTAGTTTATCGATTAGAAAGGAACTGGTATTCTTTAGTCACAGAACTTGTTCGCTAAAAAAGTGCTTTTGCAGGAGCTCATAGCTAGCTTATATTACGATTCAAGGGAAGATTAACACTTTCCTTGTATCAGTTGGTTTAGAGCCCAATTGGACTCAATGTAGACAATAAGAAAGTTTGGCATCCTCAGACCCTAAAATGGCATTTGTTTTCTTTTCTGAAGTGGATCAATATAAATAATGATCACAATGTTGTACAACAAACCACCAGAAAATAGTAAAAACACCCATCAGATATTTACTGTGTTATCGGTACTGGCTGCTTGTACACCCGATTTTACAGAGTAAAACTATTGAACTTATTCTCCCATTACGTTATATTTATCAAAATATACTGAAAATACAAGATTGGCCCAAAAAAGATAGTAGTATTGTGCGTAATTGAATGAGCAGGGGACTTAAATCCAAAGGAAAAAGGGTAAATACTTGCCTGCAAGCAAAGGTGCGGATGCCATTTTTCACCAAGTATTCACCAGATGTCCTCTCAATCTATGGTGGTGTAACAAGGTAGTGGCTTGGAAGCTTCAGCTCACCATCATACTGAAGCATACCAGCATATCGGATCTTCGGAACACGAACACGATCAAATTTTTCAAAATCTTCATATTCTAGTGCCTTAGCAATCATGACCATGCGATCAGCACGGAAATTGAAGGTCAGAACTGCATCACCATCTTCTATAGGTCCAACTGCCTTGCCATTATCATCAACGATCACAAATGGGGGAAGATACTGATCATTAGCCCGGCCCCTGGTCTCAGCCCGGAGTGTTTTCACAGCTTCAACAGCGCTTTGGAACTTGTGAGGTGCTTCTCCAAGCACCTGAGCGTCCCATCCACGTTTAACAACATCCCAGTCATTCTGCAAATAATTCAGAAAATTTGTAACGAGAATAGAACTAGAAGTTGAACTACTAAACACGAGGCGTGAAAAATATTACCAAAGAGGTTCAAGTGTTTGAATAAGATCCATGCAGGAAAATGTTAGCTATCCCTGTACTACTCGGAGAAGTCAAATCAATTCTGTTATTGTTATGGATTCGTTCTTTGGCAAAAGTATTCGCGTTGGAGTAAAGCCGTGCCGGATACGACTATGCCTCATACGGTAATGCGTAGTCGGCCTGGACTCGGAGTCCTTGCGCGCGGCAACAGATCCGGCTGGGATTCGGAGAGCAGGTCAAGGAGATTGGCGCAAGGAGGGGAGAAGAGATAGGGCAAGTTTCGGTATTAGGTAGTCCCTTATGGATAAATTGAGATAGTTTAGATAGTGTCCATTACGGATACTTTAATGGTGTGGTATCCTTTCCGGATACGTAGTATCCTTGTCAGATACGAACAGTAGTTTGTCCTCAATAAAAGGACACCCAATTGTGCTCAATTCTTCAAGCAATAACAGATTAGTTCCTACCCAAACGCCGGCAGTTCAGAGCCTCGACGCGCTGGCCGGGAACGAGTCCTGTCTTGCGCACGAGGGTGAACTCCACCGTTCTCCCTACCTGCTTTGCTCAAACCCTAACTCTCGTTCCCATCTTCCACTGCTCGATCAACACCTTAAGCCGATTCGTATCACCTTAAGCCGATTCGTATCAATTTGGTATCAGAGCCAAACGCCGTGGCGTCCTACATGTCCGGCGACAACCCTGAAGCCCAGGCGATGGCCGCCGCCCATGGCCGAGATGATTCGGCCAAGCTGGATCAAATCCTCGCTCAGCTCTCCACGTTGAACCATCGATTGGACAGTCACGATTCACTCACGACTTGCGTATTTTGCGCACCGAGAAGTTAGTGACCGGAGGATAGAGTAGCGAACTGATGGCGCCACAACTGCACCTGCCAACGCCGACACGAACAGCCGGAGGCGACCGGTTGGGTGAGGAGCCCTTCAACGTGCTGCGATTCCACAAATTGGAACTTCCCACGTACGATGGAGACAATGACCCCTTGGCATGGCTCACTCGGTGTGAACACTTTTTTCCAAGGCAGCGTACCATGGAGGAGGATAAGGTTTGGCTTGTGGCTTACCATCTCAACGCTCAACTTTGGTACTATCAGCTCGAGCGTGACGAAGGCATCGTGTCTTGGCTTCGCTTTGTTGACTTTGTGAACATGCGTTTCGGGCCACCCTTGCATAGCAATCCGCTTGGCGAATTGGCTCACCTCCGGCGGACCAGGACAATTCAGGAGTATCAACAGCAATTATTGGCGCTCCTTTGTTGCACCGAACAACTTTCGTCTAAACAAGTACAATTGTTTACAGTCGACCTACGTAAACCATTGAAGACCCATATGGAGCTCCAAAACCCGTCCAACTTGCAAACGGCGATGAGCCTCGCCCGTGCATATGAGCATCGTGGTGAGGATGATGCGGCCGATGCCCTTTCACCACCTGCGGGTCGTCTACGTCGCGGTTTTCTGCTCCGATCCCGCACCGGCCAACCAAACCAACGCTTGCCGATTCGACCGCGCCGATGTTCGGTTCAACCGCGTCGGCTCCTAGGTCAGCCAACTCTCTGGTGCCGGCAGCGCCACGTCGGCCATTGCTTCAAGGGCCGCCAAATTCATGGTTTCCACGCCTTATGCCAGAAGAGATGAATGACCGTTGTCTCAAGGGTCTCTGCTATAATTGTACGGCCAAATTCACTTGGGATCATGCATGTTCGTTCAAAGGCATATATCTTCTCTAACTCGACGAAGACTCTGACGTCTAGATTTCTTTGCATGCAATCACAGGGGTCAGTACCAGCCGCACCATGAAGCTACAAGTGTCCATCCAGGGCATCCTTCTCATGACATTGGTGGACTCCGGTTCGACATATATTTTTTTGGCGGACAATGTTGGCCATCGCATTAGAGTCCTCACACCACTTCCTGGTATGAAAGTCACTGTCGCTAATAGAGATCTTTTCACTAGTTTGGGGGTGTCGGGGGTGCACCGCGACCTGTATATCGACATCAACAACGAGTCCTTTCACATCGACTGCTATGCTTTGCCGCTGGAAGGTTTTGATGTGGTTTTAGGTGTTCAGTGGTTGTGTACACTCGAACCGATCGTATGGGATTTCGATTCTCTCACCATTTCTTTTTGGTGGCGGGATCACCAAGTCACATGGCAAGGTCTCGCCGTTCGCATTGGTGTTCCTCGGCTTCATGAGTTTGCATTTATCTTTGAAGTTCCGCACAGTATTCCTCTGGCCCGCCGGCATGATCATCATATTCACCTTTTACCCAGGACAGCTCCAGTGACTGTTCGTCTGAACGATACGCGCAACTTTTGAAGGACGAGATTGAGCGCCAGTGTGATGACATGCTTCAACAAGGCATTATCAGGGAAAGCATTTCAACTTTTTCGGCACCGGTGCTTTTAGTCAAAAAGCATGATGATACTTGGCGATTTTGTGTGAAATATCACACCTTGAATGACAAGACCGTGAAAGATAAATTTCCAATTCTAGTTCTCGATGAGCTCTTGGATGAGTTTAAGGGCGCATGCTTCTTCACCAAATTGGATCTCCGTAGCGGCTGTCACCAAGTTCGGATGCATCTGCCGAACATTGAGAAGACTGCTTTCCACACACATCAAGGCCACTTTGAGTTCCTGGTTATGTCATTTGGTCTCACCAACGCACCGGCGACTTTTCAAGCTCTTATGAATGATGTTCTTAAACTTTTTCTTCGTCACTTCGTCTTGTTGTTTTTTGCCGATATTTTGATGTACAGTTCATCTTGGTCGAAGCATATTCAGCAGGTACGCACCGTTTTACAGCTTTTGGCCGAACGTCACTTGTTCCTTAAGTGATCAAAGTGCTCTTTTGGTAATGACTCGGTTGCGTGTTTGGGTCACATCATATCCGACCGAGGTGTGGCAATGGATCAAGACAAGGTTTTGGCTATGGCTGATTGGCCGATTCCTATGTCCGTCCAGGCTTTACGTGGCTTCCGGCCTCATTGCAACACCTCTCACCAAACTAACAAAGGAGGCATTTATGTGGAGTGATAAGGCCGCGCATGCTTTTACCGCCCTCAAGACAGCTCTCACTTAAGCACCGGTCTTACAACTTCCTGACTTCAATACCCAATTCACTGTCGATTGTGATGTGTCTGGTACCGGGTTTGGTGCGGTCTTACATCAAGGGGACTATCCTTTGGCATTTTTCGGCCGTGCTGTGGCTCCTCGACATGCCAAACTGGCTGCCTATGAACTTGAGCTTATTGGGTTGGTCAAAGCAATTTGTCATTGGTGCCCTTATTTGTGGGGACGTTCTTTTCACGTTTGTACCGATCACTATAGCCTAAATTTTTGCTTCATCAACGCTTGTCAACCATACCACAACATCACTGGGTGAGCAAACTTTTGGGTATACGTTCACTGTTGAATGCCGGCCTAGTCGGCAAAATATCGCGCCGATGCTCTTTCTCGTCGCACGGAGGATCAACCGAATATTCATGCAGTGTCAACTCCACGTTTTGATATATTCGACAGTCTTCGTCAGGATATTCTAGCACGCCCCGATTTACTTCAGCAAAGGGCCGAAGTCTTGGTGGGTGGTGTAGCTCTGGGTTGGTTCGTCGTGGATGACTTATTGTTGTTTCGTGGACGTATTTTTGTACCAACCGATTCTGCTGTTTGGGCCACCTTACTAGCCGATGCTCACCACTTGGGCCACGAAGGAACAAAGAAGACCCTTCATCGTCTTCGCTCTCAGTTTCATGTATGCGGTATGCGTCGCTTGGTTCAAGAGTTTGTGCGTGGGTGTGCGACATACTAGCATTTGCATCCGTCTGGTTTGTTACAACCATTGTCCATTCCTCATCGAGTTTGGCACGATATTTCAATGGACTTTATGGAAGGTTTTCCCAAGGTACATGGCAAGTCCGTGATTCTTACTGTCGTTGATCGCTTCTCGAAATATGCCCTTTTTTGGCATTGGGTCATCCTTATGCCGCTAGCTCCGTTGCTCATGTTTTCTTTGACAATATTGTCCGACTTCATGGCGTTCCATCTTCAATTGTACGTGATCATGATCCTGTCTTTACAAGTTCGTTTTGGTCAGAATTGTTTTGTCTTGCCGGCTCCAAGTTGCACCTCAGTTCAGCTTTTCATTCGCAATCCGATGGCCAAACTAAAGTTGTCAATCACATCATTGGTATGTATCTCCGTTGTCTGTCTTGGGATCGTCCAAAAGAATGGCTTCGTCCATTTTGCTACAACTCTTCTTTTCAGACAGCACTTCGCGCTACACCTTTCCGTGTTGTGTATGGACACGATCCTCCGGGTTTGGTCACCTACAAGCCCGGTGTTGCACGTCTTGTGGCCGTTGATCAAAAACTCTTGGAACGTGATGAGTTTCTTGCTGAAATTCGGAAAGATTGTTTCACGCTCAGAATTCTATGAAAGAACATTATGATGAAACACATCATGCCTTGAGTTTGCGGTGGGGCGAGGGTTTGGCTCCACCTTCATCACTGGGCAGTGACCTCCTTAGGGCGACCAGCCCTCGGTAAACTTTCTCCTCGATTTTTCGGGCCTTATCAAATTGTGCAACGTGTCGGCTCCGTTGCTTACCATTTGAAGCTGCCTCCTTGTGCTCGTCTACACGATGTTTTCCATGTCACTTTGTTGAAACCGTTTCATGGGGAGCCGCCGAATCAGATTGTCCTGTTGCCTGGCATTCATCATGGCCGTGTTGTTCCCAAACCGACTCAAGTACTGCGATCACGTTTTACGTCCACCGGATGGGAAGTTTTGGTTCATTGGGAGGATCAGCCAGCCACGGAATCATCATGGTTGTTGGTTTTGGAATTTCGACAACGTTATCCTCATATGTAGCTCGAGGACAAGCTGTTTCTCCAGGACGACATAAATGTTAAAGATTCGTTCTTTGGCAAGAAGTATTCGCGTCGGAGTAAAGCCGTGCCGGATGTCATTGTGCCTCATATGGCAACGTAGCCGGCTTGGACTCGGAGTCCTTGCGCATGGCAACAGAGCCGGCTAGGATTCGGAGAGCAGGAAAGTAGGTCAGGGAGATTGGCGCAAGGAGGGGAGAAGAGATAGGGTAGGTTTCGGTATTAGGTAAGTCCCTTATGGATAAATTGAGATAGTTTAGATAGTGTCCATTACGGATACTTTAATGGTGTGGTATCCTTTCCGGATAAAGGACACCCAATTGTACTCAATTCTTCAAGCAATAACAGATTAGTTACTCCCCAAACGATGTAGTTCAGAGCCTCGACCCGCTGGCTGGGAATGAGTCCTATCTTGTGAGCGAGGGCGAACTCCACCGTTCTCCCTACTCGCTTCGCTCAAACCTTAATTCTCGTTCCTATCTTCTTCCACCGCTCGATCAACACCTTAAGCTGGTTTGGATCAGTTATACCAAATGTTGTACAACATTATAAATTATGATTGAGGGAACCACGGCAGAGAGAGAGAGAGAGAGCACTTGATACCTCATATCGGTCCATGGAAACATACATTCTTCCACCACCGGATGCAATACGTGCAACAACGCCGTTCTCACGCAGCCGCAAAAGATCCTTCTCTAGTGTTTCAACAAAACCAACACTTGTGCCATCCAAAACATCACGCCCATCAGTAAGAACGTGAACACGAATTCTTTTGGCCCCATTAGCACTTGCACCTTTCAGAAGCAACTACAGATAGAATACAACAAAATGATAGAAATTAAAAGTTGATAGCAAATTATAACAAAATGATAAAGCAACATTAGGGCCTCATCATACACAAGTTGAAGCGAATTACAGAAAGCCTATCCACACTTGCACTTGGTCAAGCCGCGAGTGGACACCTCCATCACTCAACAACCCAATAAGATGAAGAGTTCCTTGGGCAAAACATTCCTTAATGTAATTGAACCCTTCCCCTTCAAAAATTTTCCCAGAGGCCAGAGCAATATCCACAAGCTTAGCCCTACAAAGGAAAATGGAAAACACAATATTTACTTCAGAGGCTAACATCTAAGACATAGCATACAACTCAAAAGGTTAATAAACAAATCACACTTCATATCCAAAGGAAGCATGCACAAGAGATTTCTTTTAGTTACTAACAGCTAAAAGAGAGTTCAGGATTTCTCAAATAGTATGAGAGAATAAATGATAATATCTCACTAAATGTCGATGCGGTAATCCAGGTTAATTGCTAGAGAACTGTACAACACTGACACTAGGGATACCGCTAGAACCAATAAACAACCAAGGGCTGCCATTTGATTAATTTTGACATGTTTGGTCAGGCTAGACGGTTAAATAAATTGTAGAAACCTGATGTTCCTACTCGGTGAATTTTCTAGTAGACCTCTTCAAACCCAAGTTGTACTTGTGGCCATCCACAAATTATTCACAGCTGCAGGTATACTAATAAAAGCATAAAATAGAATCAAGAGACAACATCATACCCTTGAGCATAGATCCGCCCAGCACCAAGTGCGTTGTGCCCAACCTCACTGTTGCCCATGTATGTCATCATCAGAAGGGAGACCAACAGCTGTTCCATGAGCCTTTACTAGCTTCCACCTCTCTGGAGCACCCTTGACACAGAAAATTTTCATTGAAAAGACAAGAATAAGCATGGTAAGAAAATTTCAACAGTAGCATCCATTTTTTTTGTTGGGTTCTAATATAGGTTCCAAAATATAAACAAGGTCTACTTACAATGACGATGGAAGTATGCAACTAACATATCTAAAAGATGAAGTTGGCAAATTATCAGCATCTTTAGAAGCAGAGAAGAACAAAGATACCGCTACAACAACCATGATATTAATGAGATATCTGCTCTTATCGTGATTGCAAATGTTGATTGGAGTCAACGTCATACTTACTCTTAAGGCATATGGAGTACAGAAAGTTTTCACCACTAAAGAACAAAATTCAAAAGACCAATTCTACCAGCCTGCCGGCGTTAGCTAGATACAAAGGCTAAGAAAACGTACCTTCTTGAGCGAATCCATCGTCGGCGTCTCGGCGACATGGATGCAGTTGTACTGGTCGGGACTGGCCTCACCCCATCCGTCCAGCACAACCACGGCCACCGTCTTTCCCTTGGGGAGCTTCGGGTGATCGGGCAACGACCACGGCACGGCACACCTGACACGATTAGGACTGTATAGCATTGTTAGAACCGTTAGGCACGGTAGGACACGACACAGTCTATTAGGCACGATTAGACCTGTTTAGGCATGGTAACGACCGGATTTTTTAAATTTCTAGTCGTTGGAGAGCTTTAAAAATACGAAAAAGTTCAAAACAAAATCTATAAATAGGAAGTATACTCCCTCGTTCACCCACCATCCAATCTTCACTCTCTTCTCTGAATTGTGTTGTGCAAATGTAGATCCTTTTGTGATAATTGGGCAAAACTTAAAATACTTGTTTGCCAAATGTTCAAAATTTCGAAAACCAACTGTAGTCAAGAAAAGAGGTACTATACTTATTTGTGTTTTTTATTGTTCTTATTTGTTATACTAAGATGGATTAAATAATAGTGTGATTTTCGGTTTGCAGTTTTCATGATGGAAACTTACGACAATTTTCCTATTGTTGATTTCAGAGTGTCACCCCAGGATCTCGTATCATTCGAGAATGTTGCGGCCCCAACTCAACCGAATGAGTAAGCAATACCATAATAAGGCTCTATGAGTTCCTCTGTGTCTGCAAGCACCGGGGCAAAGAGATTTAGATCGAGTACATCGGGAGTCTGAGAAGCTTTTGATAAGACAACCTAGCAAGACGAACAAGGAGTTCATGTAAGATATGTTGTTTATAAAATTTGCAAACGTGAATTGTCTGCAAAGTCTTCAGGTGGAACGAGACACTTGATTCGACATGTTGCAAGATGTAAAGCAAGACCAGAAATGGTCATGAGGTAGACGCAACTACGGTACAACCCCAACGATATGGTACGTAGCAAGGGCTATAGTCATGAGGTAGCATGTCAATCTCTTTGTCATTTAATTGCTTCACATGATCTATCTTTAAACTTTGATGAGTCTAAATTGTTTGAAAATTATATTAGGACCGCGCATAATTCTAGATTTTCTACCATTTCTAGACAAACAACAACAATAGAGCTAGTTAAATACTATAATGAATGTCATGCTAAATTAAAAGAACTATTTCACACATGTACATTTTCAATGGCTTTGACCTCAGACATATGGAGTGGTTAGACTAGGAAGGATTATCTTAGTGTACTTGCTCATTATGTTAACGACAACTGGGAAATAGAAAAAAATTATAGGGTTCAAACTAATTGATGTAGCACACACAGATGAGAATATTGCAGATTGTATTATCAAAGTCATAGAAGATTTTGGTCTTACAAATAAAAATTCAATAACTTTAGACAATGTTGTCACAAACTCGAGAGCAATGAATATTCCCACTCTATTATTTAGTACATACATTGAATTCTTCTTGCTACATCAGCGATGCGCCTGTCATATTATTAATCTTATAATTAAATGTAGTTTAAAGAGGTTGGATCCATACATTAAAGCTTTCAGCGATGTGATATCTTTTACAAATCATTCTAACCAACGAATAGAAGCATACAAAAACTTTTGCATTGCAACGAATGTATGCACAAGAAGATTTGGTTTGTACATACCACTAGGATGAAACTCTACTTACTTGATGCTTAAGAGCCTTTTACCATATAATAGCACATTTTCTGTTTTTATTCACACGCACTTTCACAGCCATGACAGTAATACACTATTGACTGAGCATCGTATGTTGCTAAGAAGTTACTGTCATTTTTCGAACTTTTTTATGATTCCATAGTTGCTTTATCTGCCGTGTATTATCCAATGTCTCCTTTAATTGTCAATTGAAGGCTTATGAAAATGAAATGGTGTTATGAGACACTATCGTTACTATGAAAGCTAAATACTTGAAATATTAGAAAGAAATATCATTCCTACATTTATTTTAGATCCAAAGCTAAAACTCAAGGATTTGCTAATGTTCTCCAACTTCTGAGTGATGCTATAGGCCTAGACTATTCTAACTATTTTGCAGATCTTAGTACTAAATTTTCTAATGTTTATCAAATGTACAAACATAAGTTTCAGGGAATTCGCTTGCAACGACCTCTAGTATACCCACCATAGTTAAGAAGACAACTGCGCGGGGCAAAATATGGGGTGCATATTCTTCCTCCAGGTCCAAGGGTTCAGGTTCTACAATGTCAAGTTCTGAAGCAAGACACATCGCCTACCCAAGGAGTGAGGAACTATCCACCTATCTGGACAGTGATACTATGGATTGCCAGGAAGAGTGCTTCAAAATTTTGCAATGGTGGCATGACCATAAGGTAACATATTCAGTGATATCTATATTAGCATGTGATGTGTTAACTGTTCCTGTCTCCACGGGTTCCTTCGAGTCTACTTTCTGTCTTTTTGGAAGAATATTGGAGGAGAGAAGAACAAGTCTCATAGGTGAGGTGGTGGAGATACTTCTTACTGTGAAAGACTGGGAACAAACTGATTCATGAGATCAACACTCTGTAGAAAATCCAGACTTGGAGAGCGCGTTCGAAAATCTTTGCCTAAACAATAGCACTTAGAGCATGGATGTATGCAAAGCTGTAAGTTGTACTCTTTTTTCTTTGCCAATGTTTTTTCATTTTGAATTTTTACTTTGCAATTTTTTTAATGAGACAACCATGTAAATATTAATAAAGCACATTATTACATTTTCAATATATTTGTCTCTTTTTTATGGATGTAGAACTCATTTTTTACAATTTTAATCTGTATTTTCGAATTCTATACATTTTTCAGGAATTTTTACATTTTTTCAATTTTTTTGGTCAAGATGGGCTACACAGGCCAACCCCGACCCATCAGGCTAATCGTACTCGGGCCGGCACGGCACAAGCCATTTAGTTAGCCGGGTTGGTAGGGCCGTGCTGCCCATTTGGCCACCTCTATAATGTTTCTTGAAGAGTAAATTTCACAAAACAACATGTTTTGGGTATAGTTAACGTGAAACCCTAGGTTTTATAACAAAATTCAAAGAACCACATGTTTTTAAGGCAAAAGGTTTAATAAAAAACCAGGTTCGTCGCTATTTCCGCTCCATCCAACCTGATAAGACAAGTGTGGCCCCTACATATCGGTCATACTAAGAAGTAAAGCCAACATATCAACCCCATTGATTAAAATCAGGCCCACCAACATATCAACCCCATTGATTAAAATCAAGCCCACCTATCAGCCATGGTGGGCAATGCAATATTCAATGATGGTAAGTCGGTGCTTCGGCACAAGGCGACGACAATGATCAACAACGGCAGAGGGCCCAAAAAGGAGGGTGGTTGAGGCTCATAGATGTGCCCTACTTGTATGTCTGACTACTAGATGAGACCCACATGACATATCTAGCTGTAAGGAACGAGATAGAGCAAATCTGGGTTTTTTTTAAATCCTTTTGTTTAAAAACATTTGGTTCTTGGATTTTTTTTAAAAAAAACATGAGGTTTTATGTTATCTATGCCTTAAAATCGAGGGTTTTGTGAAATATACTCTTTCTTATATATTTTTTGTGTGCAGATTTACATTCGTGATCGGCGGAATGGCATCTAAGCCCTCTCGCATGTGGATTGGGAATTTGGGATTCGGGACCGAGGAATTAAGGAATGGAGAATTAGGGATGTACATATGCTGCTATTGACATATGCAGCCTAACTCGCCGACCCATGAATTTCTAGTTTGCAATTTGATTGGTCATATGAATTTGTATAGCTTGAGAAGTTGAGATTATCAATAAATTATATAGCCATGTCTGGATAAATTTATATTCATATTGTTGAAGTATGCCACCATCCTTTGCTATAGCCTGGTAGTCTAACTTAAATCTAGAGTTACCTATTAGTCTCATGCTCTCAGCTAAGCTGAAAGTTTAGTTGCTTTGGCCGAAAATGGTTTAGATATTCCATTACCTGCTACAATTAGCTTGTTATTGCTTAGAGTCTTCATATCCAATGAGAACTCCACATGGGCACTTGAAAGTTTTCAAAGTATAATATGTTTATACAAGATTAAATTTCATGAGGGCAATCTAATGCTTCATTTTAGTGTCAGCCAATAATGTAATAATCTGAACTACCCTGTGCATTTTTCAAAGATCTAAGATTTACAATTCACATAAATACAAGATTCATCAACCACAATTCATTTTTCAAACCGGTTTGGCAGTTTGGGAATTCGGGATTTGGGATTGGATACCTCACCTCAGTGGTTTAGTCCTCACTCATCAGGACCTATGCTCGGGGGTTGGAGCTTGTTGGCTCGGTCGCCCAAATGGCCACGCCTACACACTTTGCGCCGCCGCCCTCGCCAACCCATGAATTTCTAGTTTGTAGGTTTGATTGGTCACATGAATTTGTATAGCTTGAGAAGTTGAGATCATCAATAAATTATATAGGCATGTCTGGATAAATTTATATTCATATTACTGAAGTATGCCACCATCCTTTGCTATAGCCGGGTAATTTAACTTAAATCTAGAGTTATCTATTAGTCTCATGCTCTTAGCTGAGCTGAAAGTTTAGTTACTTTGGCCAAAAATGGTTTAGATATTCCATTATCTATTGTAATTAGCTTGTTATTGCTTAGAATCTTCATATCCAATGAGAACTCCACATGGGTACTTGAAAGTTTTCAAAGTATAATATGTTTATACATGATTAAATTTCATGAGGGCAATCTAATGCTTCATTTTGGTGTCAGCCAATAATGTAATAATCTGAACTACCCTGTACATTTTTCAAAGCTCTAAGGTTTACAATTCACATAAATACAAGATTCATCAACCACAATTCATTTTTCAAACCGGTTTGGCTATTTGGGAATTAGGGATTTGGGATTGGATACCTCACCTCAGTGGCTCAGTCCTCACTCCTCAGGACCTGTGCTCGAGGGTTGGAGCTCGTTGGCTCGGTCGCCCAGATGGCCACGCCTACGCGCTTTGCTCCGCCATCCTCGCCGGCTAGCCCCACTCACGGCTCACCCTAGTCACTAGCTCCAGTCCATCGCCAGACCGCCTCCGTCGCGCCACCCGCTCAGAGTTGGAACAGTGACCGAATATGGAATGCCTTGGCTTTAGTGGGCTATGCGAGTGCCGAGTGGGCTGCGAGTAGGTGTTGACGAAATAGGCTTCTGATGACGTTACATATTGATTTAACCTAATTTCTAGTATATACATGTATTATACCTCATATATACTGATTTTTTGCCCCAAAAATTTGGGTGTTCAGCTGAACACCCTTGAACCCAGCTGGGTCTGCCCCTGATCTCGTACCATCTCGTACAACCAGCCAAACAGATTGCTTATGATCCCATCCATATCATTCAACAACGTCCCACCAACCAAACACACTCTTAAAGAAGAAAGAGGAACAACAAAACAAAACAAACACACAACTGGCTGATAGTTTGGAGCATGACGTCACGATAGTGTTCTTGGGTTGGGACTTGGGAGGCTCCGACGCCGATCGCGTCATGCCACGCCTCAGGTCACACTTGCTTGTGAATCAAAAGTCAAAATGCACTACGAGCACACAGACATTGGGCCCTGGGTTAACGTTTTTTTCTCAACGCAAAAGTCAAAGATACTCCAAAATTAAAATTTTCCCCCGAGAGAAAAGCATTGCAAAAGCGAATTCAGGCTTAGTTTACTTGGGCCGATATTTGGGCTGTACCGAGGTACCGGCCCAGTCAAACCAGCCAGTATGAATTCGATTTTTCTTTTTAAATAATACATTTTTTAATTAATATTACAAAAGTAAATAGTTAAAAAAGGAATTTACAGAAATAATCACAGCGATAGGCTGACGTGGTAGTTCCAGTCGCCAATTCATTTGGCAATAGGTCCCGTCGTCAATTAATTTGGCGGCATATCAATTGGCCGATAAGAGCTTTGCCGTCGTTTTATTTGGCCTACATCGTTCAATTGGCCGATACTAGTTTCAATTGTTAGAAACTAGTATGAATTCATGCCGGGAAGGTGATGCATCAAACTGGTCGATGCCTTGGCAAAGCAGTACCGCGTCTACAAAAGCACATTGGAGAAAACCAACAGCACCGATGCTTCCATTGCTTCTGCTGTTTCTGGTTTTGGATTTGAGATGGTTTCTAACAGCAAAACACAAATTGCATCCAAAATTTCAGACAGAGAGAGGATGCAGTATTTTAGCACTATAGCCGCGCTCTCGGGACAATGTATACCAAGCTAGATCTGAATGCCGCAGCAAAAGTAGCATACCATGCATCAGTGCAGCAAACCACAGCGACAACAACATCGATCGACCGGTTCTCGTATTCTCTCTTGTGACTTGGTCCGTCTTTGCTGCGGACACACTACGAAACAAACTCACTCAACTGGCTGTGATTTAATACTGGAGATTAACCGACAGATGAGATCAGCCCAACCGGCCTACCAATAACTGATGAGAGAAAGCTGCGCTTCAGACTTGGATTCGCAACCACCCGCTACTCTACTGCATGCGATGTTGCTTTCGAATTAATGTAATTATGGTCGCAACCTGTAATTTAGTTTTTATTTTATTTTTTGCGAGGGCATGTAATCTAGTTTTCGGAGAGTATACAAGCACTACCCTCCAGAAACTCATACAATTGCCAACCGTAGCATAGTCTAGCGGTACATCACATTGTATCTCCGGCTTGAATAACCAGAGTTCGATTATCACTGACTACGGATTGAGTGAGTTATTTTCGTAGATTTTTCACTTTAATTATCCGGGATTTGAACTTGTGACCCGTGAGTTCCCCACCCTCTCATACAGTTATTGGTAAGAAGATCTAAACCTTGGTCTGTCTTGCCAGTTGGAGGCTCCAAGTTGGAACACTTGGAGCGCTGGACTACAACTGGGGCGCGCGCAACCGGACGTGGATCTGAATCCTGAATTTCTGAGCACCCACTGTTGCAATATCGGCGCTATGTGCTCCACTACCGTGCTGCTGCACAGCGCATGCTTGGAAAAACAAGACGCGATATTATCTCGAGGCGAGGCACTGAGGCTACGGTGGTTGCGCAACTTTCGGCGATGACAATTCAACACGCATCATTAATTAGCCCGTAGCTGGAGCGAGTGCTGGGCCGTGCTATCTGGAAAGGAACACGGCACCAACTTTTTTGGGGGGGGATTCTCAGGCAAAATGGAAGAATGTATATATACATGGATGGCCATGATCTAGCGTGCAGTCATGGTCTTGCCAGTTCAGACCTCGTATATGCGTTTGTGCAGTGCAGAAGCTCTGCTAGTGGAGATTTGAGACAAAATACATGTGATAAGCACGCGTCTCCTTCTTCCTTTATGGATGTTGAACCGCCGGAGCAAAGCTGGCCAAGGGATTTTTGGCATGCAATGATTCAGATTTCAGACACTGCATGAGGGGAAAATGCAGTAAAGGAGAAGATAGACACCCTTTTTTTGGGGTGTATTAGAAGAATTTACACTTTTATCTCTCTTTACAAGGTGCATGGTTTACTGTCAAAAAGGCCAAAACCACACACACCAAGAGGGATTTGATTTCCATGCACAATACTCCATATGGGAGGGAGACCCCCAATTGATCGACCTTATATCAAGGAAAAAGAGGCAACCAAGAGCAATTCTTTTGCTCTTAGGCCCAAACAATGATGGAAATTGAAGTGGAAAAAAGGGAAAGGAAAAACACCTAAGACAGTTGAACGAGACACTTGCTACGAGGACCAGCTCCTGAGGAGGGACGGCCTGCCGAACATCTGGTCCAGCGCCAGCACGACGGCCATGGCCAGCGACACCTCCATCCCCCGCCGCACGACCAGCCGGAACACGTCCGTGCCGACCGCCTCCTTCGGCTGCAACTCCGCCACGGCGCGCCGCTGCTCGTCGTACACCGCGCAGCACCGCCGCGCGTACGACCCTTCCACCTCGTACCCGCCAACGCCGTGGGCGGCGGCGCCCACGCCAGAGCAGGGCGTGACGTGCGCCATGGACTTGCCGCCGCCGCCGCGGATGTACTGCGCTGTCCGCTTCACCGCGTAGAGCGGCGGCAGGCGCGTCTCCTCGCCGGGGTAGACCAGCCACTGGTCTCCGACCAGGCTGATCAGCTTCTTGCGGCGGACGGTGAGCACGGGGAACCCCGCGGCGTCCATGAGGACGACCTCGGCGCGGGAGTCGGACGCGTAGCTGTCCACGCGGTACACGAGGTTGCCGCTGGCGTCGAACACCGTGAACCCCCGGCAGTTGAACAGCAGCGACTTGCGCCACACCGTCAATGTGACCGGCTCCTGGTCATCGGCCGTCGCCGCGGCCTTCGTGCTCAGCGCCGCCGCCGCCTCAGCCGGCTCGATGGACGGCACGGCCACGTTCGGGTGCACCTTCGCCATGCTCAGCTAGACTAGACTGGAGGACCAAGAAAAGAAGAGATCGAGCGAGGAGGGGAGAGAGAGCGGTGGTTAGTTCGCTAAGGCAGATTGATGAGATCGGGCGAGCTTATGATTAGGTGACGGTCTGAGAATGGTGAAGAAGAGCAGTATATATACACGCGTTATGGACAGGAATACCCCTGGGATAATTTGGTTGGGTTAGGAGGGCTATGTGTTTGATGGCGCTCACGTGTATAGGGCAGGGAATGGCATAAACAACTCCTTATCTATACCTCTAGAAACATGGGGTGATATTGACAATACATCTTTTGTTTAGGAGGTCTAGAAAATCTAATACTACAAAAAGGATAATATCGAACGCCATCACGCATTTGGTTGACCAAAACCGTCAGATAAATACAATCACGACGGTTTTGGTTTAGTGACCGCCTATGTTATTGGTCGTGCTAAAACCGCTCATGAAGAAGTAATATCACGCATTTCGCTCGTGTTGAAAATCGCTCATGAAGTATCATAGATTTGGTTAGATAAAAACCATCTCGTGATATATATCTTATCACAGATGGTTTGTATTAAAAACCGTCTGTAACTTGGAATTTTCCTTACTTTCTAATTTTACCATGGCTTGAATTTTTTTTACTTTGCAATTTTACCATGGCTTGGAATCACTAACACTCCGATTTTACCATGGCTTGGAATCACTAACACTCCGATTTTACTATGGCTTGGAATCACTAACTCTCCGATTTTACCATGGCTTGGAATGCCTAACACTCGCATTTTACCATGGCTTGGAATCACTAACACTCCGATTTTACCATGAAGTGATTGTAGTAGGACTTACGACCATACAAGGTGGTTGTAGAACAGCTTATGACAACTAGGTATTTATAATCTCCCTCATTGTTGATATTGAGTGGTACCCTTGAAGGTTGTATAAAAGACATTATCATCTATAAATACTACAGATTAATAATTTAATTAGGTGAGGATTATTATATCCTCGTCACCACTTATTTTGGTAGGAAGATAGGGCGGAGAAACCGCGAGGAGGCCGTCATGGGCGACGGTGTGCTTTGGCACGGTCACACGGCATGGGCTGCCGAGGATGGTTGCAGGACATGACCGGCCATTAAGGGCACGCGGGCGATGCGGCCGGAGGTGAGGAGAAACCAGGGGCGTGGTGAAACCGGAAATGGGCCGGTGGCACACTAGCGTGGTGAGCGCTGGAGCGGCGCCTCCATGCTCGGGCGAGCTGCCGTAGTGCGCTTGGCCGTGTGGAGGACGATGCTTGCGGGCGAGACCCGGCAATCAGCGAGTGAGGAGAAGTGGCTGCGCCGAGCGGGTGCGGCTGCATCGTGACTAGTGGGGTCCACTGGTTGGTGGGAGAAAGAAAAAAGGGTTTTGTTTTCTGATTTTTATTTAACTAGAAAAGACTGAGAGCTTCTAGGATTTATTTGACCTAGCAAACTAACTCCAAAAATTCTGAAATTTTTCAGGGAGACTTAGGTCATAGTGTAGATCCTTATATAAATTTTCTAGGGTTTTTCAAATAATATATTTTTCTTTATAAAACTTTGAAGTTTCTTTTTACTTGTATTTTCATAAAATAATGTTTTAAGTTTTACAATCAACAAAAACCTGATTTGAAATCCAAATAAATTGAATGACCAAGAGATGCAGTAAAAGTTTTAAAATGATCACATTTTTATACATTTGAAATACAAACCCTAAATTCAAGATGTTACATAGGGAACACTGGTCTGGAACCAGGCACGTGTTTTTGGTCGCCTAGACCTGAGTGCTTGCCAGATCAGCAACCAAAGAGGTCCCTGCAAGCTCCTGGCTTAGTCCCACCGACAAAGACTCTAGGCAAGAAGCAAACACGCCTTAGAGCTAGTTTGGTTGGCTACCGCAGCGTTATTGCTCAAGGGAGTTCTCCCGAGGATCGCCAGGAGCTGTTGTTCGAACTCGAGCGCCAAAGCACAAATCACTCGCTGGGAAAATCGCCGCCAGTAACTCATCCACCTTTGATTCCTTCAATCCAACGGTCTATTTTTATTCACCAATTCCAGCACGACTTCCAACCAAACAACTCATCTTCGCGTTTGCTTTCGCCGCGTAAAAATCATCTACTTTCCGCGCCTCCAAGACCACTTTTTCTCGCAAGATAAAATCCGCGCCACCAACCAAACAGGCCCTTAGTGTCTGGCAGGAGCCAAAAGGCTAGCGTCTCTATCACCTAGCGAGTAGTCGCTTGGCTGTTCTTCCGGCTGTTTTTCTTTTTTGGACTTTGTCTTCCTTCTCTATTAATATAGTAGGCAAATCTTCGTTCGTTTCAAAAAAACTAAGCCTGGTTAATAAATCCTCACGATGGGCCAAACATATATAGCACCATTCCAAATCCATGGTCATTATCATTTCAGTCGTGCTAATCGGGTAATGATAGTTAGATTAAAAAATCCTGGTGTTTAGCTAAGCCCTGTTCTGCTCGAATATGTGGATGCTAGCAAGTCAAAATCTTTTTTTTCCCCGAGACAGATAGAGACGAGGGCGGGGTGGGCCTGGGCCCGACGCGTGGCGCCGAGCGGAGGCTCGGGTGGCGAGGATGAGGAGGCGGGCGCGCGTGGGGCCGTGCCGGCGTCGTCGGCACACGGCGTGGTCGGCTGGAGATTACAAAAGCAAATCACGATTTGTTAGTGGCAGCGAAGGAATGCCATCCCAATGAGATCTTTATCTCGCTAACCAAGAGTGGGCAAATCAGGTTAGTACACTAGCACATGCGATTGGCAGGCATAAGATTATTTTTCAAGGTGGGGAATCGGGGTGGCTAAGTGATAGTTGATGGCGTTTAACCAATGGCACTCAAGCTCAACGCGTGTTCCTTGTAGGATTATGGAAGAGGTGATCAGGTGATGTGTGCCTTAGATATTCCACAATGGATGTCATTTTTTGTGCGAGATTCATATGTCATTTAAATCTTCAATTTTTTTTTTGTGGAACTGAGAAGACCTCCATTTTTCTGCGAAGAAATTAAATATATGCTGGGTGAGCACTCAACCTTGCATCATCCAGTCTGCTGAATTGGAAGTCCAAAATAATCATTCTGGGCAGGGTTGCTCGAGGATTTATACTAGTTTGGAGCTCAAACTTGTCAAATTTCTTTCTTTCATTAAATACATTGATTCGTAATCACAGCCAACCGATGCGTACACAAGCGATAATCAAAACCACGTCCACAAATCTACAAAAAAAAATGTACTTGCATCACGAGGCACTCCTGTATATACCACCCATGAGTCTCAGAATGTATGAACACGATGAAGGATTTGATCAGGTACTAATAATAATTAAGAAACTTACACTTTTTGTCGTTCATTTAGAGTGATTAAAAAGGCAATGACGATGACTAGGCGATCGATATTTTTAGCTGGCTGATGATCAGGTCACATTGCGAGCACTGTGCCATCAAAAAGATCAGAGGCGAGCCTTGAAATGGGGTATCAGAGAAGCCAGGTTACGGGTGGCTATGTAGGACAATTGCAGCGTGTATTACATTAGTGCATGCCATGCACTTGATCTTTTGTCGCTAAACAAAGCTTTGCGATGCTACCGAATATTAACTAACGATCAATGACATCCGACGTAGATCCTTCAGCTGGTAGCTGATCGCAGCTAGTACTTAGTAGGTGTAGTACATGTTCCATATACTTCTTTTCCAGGGGAAAGAGAGTGAGATCCAACTAAGTTCAAGTACTTTTATATCTTTATGATATCAATTAATTTGTTGCTTTGCTTCCTGCTGAATTATAGGGTATAATGCAGAGATTCTCGCAATTATTTACAGCCTGTTATGTCTATTATATGTTCAGTCCTTTACGCTAAATTGATTAATTAATATATTTGATTTTGTGTAGCAGATCTTCATCTTGAGAAAATTTGACTTGTTTTGGTTAATATAAGCCCCATAATACAATCTCCTGAGAATAATGTCTGTTCATAACCAATCATTAGATATTCCTATCGTTAGCCTAAGATGTAGAAAAAATGGATAGAGCTGGCTAGGCGGCAATAAGATCTATAAAAAAAATTTGCAGTGCAACAAACGGAGCTGAGGAATTGGTCAGGAACTTGAAGGTTATATTTTCTTAATCGCACAGGACAACGTTGTTCTCAGTCAATAGATCACGTCCATATCGGGATTAAACAAATTGATCTTCCACCGCTGTTCTATAGCATTCTCCTCACCTGGCTTCGGTGGTTGGAATATTTGCTTAGTTATTTTGCTGTTGTTGCCCCCATTAGCTTCATTTCGATAAAGACGGAAAGAAGTTGACCTGATTTGGCTTCTGTGTTAGTACATTCCCCTTCACCACCTCTTGTTCTTAGTCCTTGTATGGTGCGCCTACTAATTTGGACAAGTACGTATGTGGAGTAACTATTTTTGTAAGGGAGCTTATATGTAACTTAGTATTCAGCTAAGGTCGTCAGAGTTCAAGTTTCTACCCGGAGTAAAATACAGCGGATTTACCGTTTGGAACACGTAAATTCTGTAGAAATCCTACAAGGATTTTTACCGTTTCCTGTAGAATTCCCGCGAAATTATTGCATTCCAAGTTAGATACTTAGATCATAGTGCCTATAGTCAAGCAGAAATCTCTTGTATGATTGTGGCTAAGGTCCCGAGCCTCTGGTACAATTGATTCGATCAACATGAACAGTACGAAAAGTACATTTCATCTCTGGTCACATTTCAGCAGCTTTCTGGTCCATTCCATTTCCTGTTCCTTCTGATATCTCTATGGCGGGCACCGGAATTGTCAGCCGCGGCGTTGTCATTGACGAGCCATGCATCAAATGGGCGAGCAAGTAGGCTTCCTGTTGTGTAGTACTAGTTAGGCACCTTCATGATTAGATTGGGGGACACTGGTACCCATAGAGAATGATTCTGTCCATTATATTCGATCGATAGACCTACTACTACTGCCCAGTATCTACAGCTGCATGCTAGTGTCAGGAGATGATTGGAATTGTCCAAGAAAAACTGTTATGCATTTGATATCGGTCAATCAGACAAAGCAACTTGCTGATTGGAGTTGGAAATGGCCGCAACTTTATCTGTCTGTAGAATTGCCATTTTTCTCTGGTGATAAAAGCAAAGTTTTACGGTCCATGACAGTACTGCTAGTGCTAGCTTCAAGTTGTAAGCTATCTGTGAGTTTATAGTTCCTCACTGTTTCAACTTGTGCAGTTCACTTGTACGGAGTATTAGCATGACTAAGGGCATGTTTGGTTCGAGGTCTGAGAGTCGTGCCTGAGAAAAAGTGGTGTCTGAGAGAGAGCGCGAAAAATGATGATTTTTGCCCAGTCGAGAGGCTCTGATATATGATGTTTAGTTGATGATACGTACCTGGAGATAAAAAGAAGAGAGAGAATTAACTAAAGAAAGAAGCAAAAGAGAGCTGCCTGGCAGGCGCTTGTTTTTCCCGCCTGGCTGCCAGGCCTTCCTCCAAGCAAACTCCCGGCCGCCACCCGGCGTTGCTCTCCACCAGGCAAATGGCGTGAGGCTCCGAACCAAGCAGGCTCTAAAGGTCCATTAAAGTTCAGGTTATTTGCATGTGAGCTTTGGCTCCTTTTCTTAGTGCATCAAATCCTTTAGAAGATTCCTTTTTTTAAGATGGCAAGTGCTGTACAAGCTTAAGCAACTTTTCAGAAGAAAAGCCTAAGAATAATATGAACAGGAATCTGTTCAGATTCATTTTGATTCATGATATCTCGCAGATCGAGATTTGTCTTATGATTTATCGATCGCAGTGTGCGCTTTCCCACTAATCCTCCTCTTCTTTCTGACATTACTGACAGGGAAAAGAAAAGGAAATTAAAGAAACCTGTGTACTGCTCATCTTATGTTATTACAGGACTAAGAAAAAAAAGTTAAAAGATTACGAGAAAGAAACATTATCACACAGGTCCCTTGCTCGCCATTGTCCATACCTGTAGACCATCTCCTGCAAAAACTTCTGAGTGGAAGCAGTTCCATCTTTATTAGCCTTCACAAAGACGTTCGCAGTTTTCTAAGTAGATCACCTTTCTGGAATGGATGACTCGTCGCACACGCCCTCCACTGAGCATCCATCTCCTTTCAGTTGATTCACACATGAAAAATGGTGCTAGTACTACCCCAATCCGGACAGATACCTACAGACAAGAATTGCCTGAGAGTTGAGACTTGGCATGTAATTAATCCAAGTCGTCATTCATGGTCAGAAATTCAGTATTTTTTAGAAGAAGAAAAAAATCTGGTGTTCCGAAGAATCTGAACACAAGAAGGTTTTCTGAAGCAAGTCCACTCACCAACCAGTGTGCCTCAAAGATCTATATATTATATTATTAGCACGGAGGAAAAAAGTATCACCAAGTTCACTCTCAAAGACTAGAAATTACCACATTAATCGGGAGAAAAGAGAAAGAACTACACCGTCGATTATGATGGATCTAGATTATAACAATACATATTAATCAGATCAGATATATACAATTGTATTTTCAGTCATGTACAAGTATTAGAGTTGAAATACAACACTACTTATAGAGGTACAGTGATTTGGCTAGTTTCATTCGGTAGCCATGCTCGCGATATTAAAGAAAGGGGGCAAGGAAATAAATGGGTGAAACACACTTATTAGTGCATGATTAGGGCTAAACAACCATCATCATGGTGTCTGTTTGTCACACCCATCGGAGAGCCTATGGGGAGCCCGGCATTCCAACGGACCTGAAAACAAGGCAGCATGTCCCCCCAGTAGTCCAATTTTGTCCCCAACAATGTCGCTCTCCAATTCATCTAAAGTTCTTCCATGTATGGGCCATGGATGACACCGGAGTTAACATCTCTTCTCCCGTGGAAGAACCACCGCACCTTGCGTCACATTGCGTTGTCCCCCCTCTAGCTCCCCCGTCTTCTCGCAAGCACTTACTTGCACACGTTGGATCTGACCCGCCCGTGACATGCCCTTTAATCGATTCAGGGTCACCAATTCACCCTGCTTGGAAACAAAAATACAATCGATGAGTAACTGACGATCGAGTAAGGAATTTTGTATTGGCAGATCCAGTTTCATGGTAGCCTGGGCTTCAACCCAGGACGCTGGGTATTTACCGGTGCAAAGCTCAGGTAAGCTCGGGGCAAAACCTTTCCTCCCAAGTTAGATAGTAGTGGCCTCCAGCCCTCCACAACCCAAGTCGTAATGAAGTCCTGGTTCCGCCATCGCAGAGAAATCGTGCTTCACAATAGAAGCTCATAGGCACGACATTTGTTTTTATAATGAATAGCACTTGACCATCCATCTCAAAAGACTTGTGTAGGGAGGAGTCTGAGTGCTTTACATAGTTTTTGGTACTCAAATTTGTGACCCTTAGATCTCTATTTAATGGATCTTCTCCTCTCCAACATCTACTATATAATCTCATCCTCTTCCACCTCCCACCGAAACCCTAGTCATCATCTGACCCCAAACCCCACCCACGCCGCCGTGTCATCCCCTGCCATCAACGTCCAGCACACCACTGCCCCTGCTGTCCTATGCGCTACCGGTGCTGACGATGCCCCTCTTACTCCGCCTCCTCTCTAACGGCACTCTACTTGCCACACTTCCTTATCGTCGCTTCCGACACATCTCCTTAATATAACAAAAAAGGGGGCATTCGGTGAAGGGGACTTTTGGCGGGGCATTCGGCGTCGAATGCAATCGGCGAGTGCCAGCCAGCATCGCTGGAGCCCGGCGCGAGGCGTCGGCGAGTCGGCTTCACCGGAATCCATCACCGGAGCACAAATCGCGAGGAAAATCCATGGATCAAAATTTGGGGTACTCCGAAGGTGAGAACTACTCAAGTACTCCTTGGCAATTTCAAAAACCAAAAAAAGACACTTGTCCTAGCAACTACTAGTGGCCAGTTGCTGTTCTTCTGATCATCAAGGAAGGAGACAAACCCACGGGCGCTGGCGGGCTCCTTGCGGCAGAACAAGCCATGTGGGGTTCACAGAAAGGGCGTGATAATAAAAGGTAGCTAGACGATGAGGAAGGGTTAGTGATCCAAGAAAGTTTGGAGGTTTTTTTTTGTGGAAAGCACGAAGGCCCTGGAAGGGCCTAGTGTTCCATTATTGAAAGGAAAGCACAATACACCCTCAAATTACAATAAAAAAAACTTGAAAGAAATAGAGATTGCAATCATGTCTTTAACAAGCAGATCACTCAACGCTGAGTAAACACACACCGCACCCGTGTATTCACACGCACACGCACACACAGAAATTCACAAACACACACGTGAGCTCAGCATCAACACATGTATATGCTTCTGGAAAGGAACACGCATACATACGTTGGATGTAAAACTCACGTACGCTAGCTCTGGAAGCTGATCAACTAGAAGATGAAGAGACACTTTGACAACTCTGGAAACTCACGTAACGCAGGAAGCAAATAGAAAGATATTTGATGTTGCATGCAAGGTGCACGGCAACGTTTTCTTGTTTTTTCTTTTTCTATTACTTCAATCAAAACATATATGATTACATTGTCTTTTATAGACTACCTAATCAACTTGCTACCCAACCCAAAAACTAAGAGAGTCCCTCTGCCCTTACCGGCGGCGAGGTGCCAGCGAGGAAGGGGGCCAAGGGGGAATTTTAGAGGATTCGGGGAAGACAAACAGTAGAAGCAGAAGGAGGAATGGAAAGGATGGGCATAAAGTTTGGAGTTAGCTCCGCCGGATAAGTGGATAGAAGCTACACAAAATGACGCATCCGCTTGGCGTTTGCGGCGTGCAGATGGAGCTCGACGCCTCCATCCCATCAGTGGCGGAGCCACCCCCGGGGCAAGCCAGGGCGGCTGCCCCGGGTCTCCCGGCGAGCACAACACCCCCCACCCCCCGTCCCCACACACCAAGCCGCGCGCTGGGCCAAAGAAGTCACGGAGGAGCACGCGGAGCATCCATCCGAGGCAAGACCCATTAAGCCCAAGCCACTCCTGTGTTCAGATCTCTTCCCCAAATCCAATCCAAAGAATCCCCATTCCATTCCTCCTCTCTTCGATTTCTTCCCCAAATCGAATCCCCATTCGCCATTCCTCCTCTCTTCTTTTGTTCTTCAGATCTTGCGGTGTCACCGGCGACGCAGCGTCTGTGGGCCGAGCCGAGGGGCAACCGCCGGGTCGAGGGTTCTGGCGCCGGTCTTAGGGCGGGGCGGCACACAGACAATGCAGTTAGGGTCATGGGGTCACATGGCGACGCATGCGACGCCAATGAAAGTGGCGGCAGGGGTCAAGGCCACAGGGTTCTCGCCGGTCCGACCAAATGTGGCGTCGTCGGCGTGGACTGTCCCGAGGCAAAGCGCTAAGGCGAGGGAGTCACCGAGGAGTGACCGAGGATGGACTCGAATGAGGATTGAGGAAATGAGGTATCAGACTATCAGGTATGAGCATGTTTGTAATTGTAACTTCTAAGATCAAAATACCAAATAAGTGAATAACAGATGCTTTGTTTCATGGTGTTCTTGTGGAGTTGTGGGCAGTGCACTCTCCACTTGAAATCTTGAATGTTGTCTTGTAGGAATTCTATAACAAAATAAAATCAATACAGACTTATTTTAGAACCGCAATAGTAGATGACAATTCTCCAGTACAAGCGAACGCAGTTGAAACATCTAATGCCATTGCTAACAACACCGGCACCGCAACCACAAAGAGTTCGTTCCGGGTCTTTCGAATTCCTGGCTCCGCCACTGCATCCCATCAGTTGCATGCTTTCCTTCACGCAGATGCAGTGCTCTGTAACCTCTGTTGCATAGTACTAGCTTTCTTTACAAAGTGTTTTTTCTTCTTCTGGACATGGCATATTCAGAGTATCAGAAGCAGATGAGATTCATAAACCCGAGCTCTTGGTGAAGTAATATGGGCTTTCGTTCAGAGAAAGAAGTCATGGACTTCGGCTCCAACGGTCAGCCTGCCCTTTTGGGCTGGAAAAACATAGGGCCATCAAACAATATCCTCTTTTTCCTGTTAACGATAGTACAAAAGTCGGACTGGCCGGTTAAACTAAAAAAACCGGATCTGGTGACCTAGCAGCTCGGTTCTACTCAAAGAACGTCCGAAAAATCGGCCGAACCAATCAGTTTTTAGTAAACCACAGACGGTTTTTGTTTAGGACATAAATATCCTCATTTTTTATTTCTTGATGTGAATTCAAAAGGTAAGAATGGAAAGAGGTGAATATGAACAAGCAGAATCTCTCTCTCCCTCTGTGTTCTATCTTCTACCATCACCACTCCTTGCCTTCTCGATCCGGCAGCCCTTCAGCCTTCTAGCCTTCTCTCGATCCACCACCCCTTCTAGGCTCTGGCACATATGATTACATCTTCTTTTATAGACTACCTAATCAACTTGCTACCCGAGCCAAAAACTAGGAGAGTCCCTCTGCCCTTACCGGCGGCGAGGTGCCGGCGAGGAAGGGGGCCAAGGGGGGATTTTAGAGGATTCGGGGAAGCCAAACAGTAGAAGCAGAAGGAGGAATGGAAAGGATGGGCATAAAGTTTGGAGTTAGCTCCGCCGGATAAGTGGATAGAAGCTGCACAAAATGACGCATCCGCTTGGCGTTTGCGGCGTGCAGATGGAGCTCGACGCCTCCATCCCATCAGTTGCATGCTTTCCTTCACGCAGATTCAGTGCTCTGTAACCTCTGTTGCATAGTACTAGCTTTCTTTACAAAGTGTTTTTTCTTCTTCTGGACATGCCATATTCAGAGTATCAGAAGCAGATGAGATTCATAAACCCGAGCTCTTGGTGAAGTAATATGGGCTTTCGTTCAGAGAAAGAAGTCATGGACTTCGGCTCCAACGGTCAGCCTGCCCTTTTGGGCTGGAAAAACATAGGGCCATCAAACAATATCCTCTTTTTCCTGCTAACGATAGTACAAAAGTCGGACCGGCCGGTTAAACTGAAAAAACCGGATCCGGTGACCTAGCAGGCTCGGTTCTACTCAAAGAACGTCCGAAAAATCGGCCGAACCAATCAGTTTTTAGTAAACCACAAACGGTTTTTGTTTAGGACATAAATATCCTCATTTTTTATTTCTTGATGTGAATTCAAAGGGTAAGAATGGAAAGAGATGAATATGAACAAGCAGAATCTCTCTCTCCCTCTGTGTTCTATCTTCTACCATCACCACTCCTTGCCTTCTTGATCCGGCAGCCCTTCAGCCTTCTAGCCTTCTCTCGATCCACCACCCCTTCTAGGCTCTGGCCTTCTTCTCTCGATCCGGCTCCTCTGTCCTTCTCGGCATCGGCAGAGCTTCACTGCGAGGGCGCCACACAGCGCGACACATCCCGACGACACGACGAGCAGTGGCGGATCCACCAAGGGGGCATGAGAGGGCTGGAACACCGGCTCCACTCGCCGCACCCTTGGTACCTTCCAGTGTCTCTGTCATTATTTGCATCCCAAATCTAGTTAATTTTGTTGTTGAGATTGCTACTTGTGCACATTTTTTGGTTTTCGAAACACACTATCCATTATTAAGACACTACATGTAATTTATTTTTTATTTTAACTTTGTTCATCATAGTTTGTGTATCAATTTGGATTGTAGATGACATTTAAATGTATATTTGCTAACTCGCCTTGTCGGTGATCTAGAACCAATCTTACGTATGATTGTTTGATTCGGTGGCTCTCCTAAATAAGAAATACGCAGAGAATGATACGGGGATTTTATACAGGTTCGGGCCTTCTCCAGAGAGAATAACAACCCTACTCCTGTTTGGCTATATTGAGTGTGCTAATTACAATCAAGAGGAAGGTTAGGGCTTGTACTCCAGATTGTGCTTGTCCTTTCTGCCTTCTGACTTCAGTCTTATATAACGTATGAAGATGTGGCAGTTCCTCCAAATGAAGAGATGTCCCGATGTTCTAATTGACGAACCGCTTGACAGAAGTTGTCACTAGTAACGTGACACCCCCATGTTGTTAGGCGGTTATTGTCAGAGACTAAAGTAATTCATGCGGTTACCCACAAAGAATAACTGCGCATATTATTAATTCTCCCATGTGTTAATCATGGCGCATAATACTACCTAACTGATTAGGCCCATAAGACAGCAAGCCCTATCAGTTATAGGGTTGTCGAAGCCAAACTAGTTGAAACCAACCAAGTCGTAGAAGAACTTACGACTGCTTGGTAGTTGTAGAAAGGCTTACGACTGTACTATAGTCGTAGGAAGACTCACGACCATGGTTTACGACCAGACAGCTTGACCCCTCCCTTATAAGCTTTAAGAGGTATATTTAAGACTAATATGAAGATGTTAATGTCTATAATAGTAATTACAGACAAATAAATAAATGAGGATCATTAGATCCTCGTCATCTAGTCCCCTAGCTTCAGGTGAAAATAACTTACTTGAAAAAGGGAGTCGTACAAAGTCTTACGACCACAAGGTAGTTGTAGAAGATCTTGTGACCACAAAGTAGTCGTAGAATAATGGTCACACTACTACAAAACAGGCTATAGTAGACGCCCCATCACAGACGGTTCCTTTGGAACCGTCTGTGTTGGGTCAGTCCGAACATGGGGCTGGCGCGGAACAACTATCACAAACGGTATTTTTTAGAACCGTCTGTGATAGTCAGCTATCACAGACGGTTGAGAAATAGAACCGTCAGGAATTATCACTGACGGTTCTATTCACAAACCGTCAGTGATAATCTCTAATCACGCAGCGGTTTTACGTTACAACCGTTCGTGTAGTATCACGACGGTTCTTATTTAGAACCGCTCAGGATATTTTGTTATCCTGCACGGTTCTTATTAAGAACCGCTCGTGGAGATCCTCTCGCCACGCCAGCGTCAGGTCCACCGCCGCGAGGGACGCCGCCTCTCTCTGCCATCGCCGCAGCGGGGAGCAACCCGACGGCCCCGCCACGGCTCCCGAGATCAACATACCTCCACACTTCAAGATGCCGATGGGATGAGGATCTAGCTCTTACTATGGGCAAATAGATATTGTAACTTCTCCTCCAAACTTTTTTAAAATTTTGGAATTTTCATATATATATAGCCAAACAACGTGCGTGGCGATAGCTTACAAAAGATTAAAAACTAGAAACCTATCTAGTGGTGGAGGTAGGTCGCTATCTCCGCCTTCAACACTTCGAGGCGCGGCGTCTTGGGCGGACGGTTTAAGATCGAACGAATCTGAATACGCCCACTCACGACGCTTGCTCGAGTGTGTCCCAAGACCCTGATTGTTGAACTGTTGAAGAGAGCCCATAGGCTCTCTTCTCTTGAGGGTCTCGGCCGGTCGACTCGATCGCTCACTTGCCTCGATCATAGCGGTCAAGTGACGACAAGCCTCCTGAGACGTGCAACTTGTTTTGGAGGACCACGCCGACGACACGGTAAACTCGCCGAAAGTGGGAGATCACCCTAAGACACGGCGGAGGAGAATGTCAAGACGGCGGAAGGTGGCCGTCACCCGCCCGCAAATTCTCGGACAGAGGAGTGAAGACATTGTTGAAATAGTGTTCTTCCAAAGACGACTCAACGATAGCGAGAGAGGTGCAGACAAGGTCGCGTGTCTGTAAGAGGAGGCAGCCATTTCGCTTTTGTGGAGAAAGGGATCAAGGAGGTTGTGTGAAATACATTGTAGAAGGGACACATCTATATATAGAACAATTTCTAAAGCCGAACAGAGACGAAGAGATATTTGGGGAGTCAGAGCGACGTTGGAAAATGAAGAGATGAAGCCGCGCCGTGTGATCGTGAGACGAAGAGACACACGCAGAAAATGAAGACGAAGAGACACGCGGAAAATGAAGAGTTATCACGCACGGTTCCGTTGTATAACCGTCAGGAAAAAGGAATCACATACGGTTCTATTTAAAACCGCTCAGGATACGTTCATATCACGCAGCGGTTGTAGTTAAATTCTTTATAGAACCGTTCTTTTATAGAACCGCTCGATATTATCATCAGCATTTCTCGTTATAAACCGTCTGTGATATACTTTTTATAAGGCGGAAACGCTAGGGTTTTGCTCTCACTTGTCACTTCCTCTCCGCCCTTTAGGCTCTCGCGCTCGTTCGCCTCCTCTAGGGTTTAGGGCTCGCCAGTAGTTTTCACCGCCGACCACGACCTCGGCCGCCGCCCCAACCTCGGCGCCCCGACCTCGGTGCCGCCGCCGACCTCGGCGCCTTGACCTCGGTGCCGCCGCCCCACCACGGCGCCCCGCTTCACCTCCCCGGGCAAGAAGCCCGACGTCGCCGCCTCCGACCTCGACGCCGCCCTCCTCCTCCCGTGTGGGCCTCCTCCTCTCAGACCGACCTTCTCCCACTGCCCCTCCTCCCGTGTCGGCCTCCTCCTTGCACCGTGAGTTCTTGTGCGGCATCCTCTCTGTGAGTATTGCTCCTCTGTGGCGCTTCGGCTTTGTTGATCAAGGGCTTTGTTGACATGCTCGTGATGAACTATGTCTTATAATTGAGATTGAATGTGATAGTTAGTTCATACTTGAGCTCTATTGTATTACTTGCTACCGCCAATATGATCTATCGTTAATTGGTTACTTTCGGTTGAGCTCATCGCTCATTGCAAATTGATCGGTGGGCTTTGTTGACATGCTCGTGATGAACTCGTCTTATAATGAGATTGAATGTGATAGTTAGTTCATACTTGAGCTCTATTGTATTACTTGCTACTATCAATATGATGTATCGTTAATTGGTTACTTTCGGTTGAAAGCTAGTTATTACGATTCTTCATGTTCGCTCATTGAGAGTATTCAGTTTTAGTTGGTAATCTAATGACTAGTTTGTGATTCTTCTAGTAGTCAGTATGAGCTCATTCAACTTTTCATTTGCCATCTTGATCTCTGTAGTCAACCTCTGCTTGATCGAAGTTTAACTGTTTTAATTAGCTTGAGATCGTTTGACGCTTAAGCAAAGTATTGTTTAGAGCTCATAGTTTGAATTTATATTATCATATTCATTTAATGAAGAGTATAGACAATAGGATTGAGATGGCAAAGACTTGTTCTTTAGCTACTCTCCTTCGAGAGCACATAATATCATGAATCAATATGTTGGAATAGTGATCGTGCCTCGTTAATCTCTAGATCTTTTATTGGTGAGCATTTCCTTCGCCGATCATTTTACTTGATTCTAGTTCTATGTCTTCATTAAAGGCTAGTCTTACGTACATGAAGCATTAAACCTTTGCTTAGCATTTTCTTCGTCGATCTCGACACACTTGAGTGTACCTTTGCTTCGTGCCAATCCTCCACGGCACAAAGCAAATGGTACACTCCAAAGGTGTCGAGCTCGATGAAGTAGGCTCGAGCAAAGATTTGTATCACTAGTTTCTATCTATACAAAAATCATAAGAGAGGTGGTGGATTAAGGAGTGTTAGAATAGAAGCCGTGGATTAAGGAGTGTTAGGAATGTTAGTAGTCCAGTATGAGCTCATTCAACTTTTCATTTGCCATCTTGATCTCTATAGTCAACCTCTGTATTTCTTCCCGAGATTAATTGTTTCATATTTATGCTGGAATTATTTATGATTATTTGCTATGTCTATTTTACTTGATTCTATTTTGTTTCTATGTCTTCATTAAAGGCTAGTCTTCGCACATGATGCATTAAACCTTTGCTTCGTTGATTAAGGAGTGTTAGAATAGGAGCGAGGGAGGCGGCGAGCCCTGAGGATTAAACCTTTGCTTAGCATTTTTCGTCGATCTCGACACACTTGAGTGTACCTTTGTTTTATGCCGGTCCTCCACGGCATAAAACAAATGGCACACTCCAAAGGTGTCGTGGTCGATGAAGAGTATAGACAATAAGATTGAGATGGCAAAGACTTGTTCTTTAGCTACTCTCCTTCCGAGAGCACATAATAGGAGCAGGAGGCGGCGAGCCCTCAGATTAAACCTTTGCTTAGCATTTCCTTCGTCGATCTCGACACACTTGAGTGTACCTTTGTTTCATGCCGCCCTCCACGGCATGAAACAAATGGCACACTCCAAAGGTGTCGACCTCGATGAAGTAGGCTTCCTAGAGAAGCTAGTGGATTAAGGAATGTTAGTACTCTGTATGAGCTCATTCAACTTTTCATTTGCCATCTTGATCTCTATAGTCAACCTCTGTATTTCTTCCCGAGATTAATTGTTTCATATTTATGCTGGAATTATTTATGATTATTTGCTAATATTGCACATGTTGAGCATATTATTAAGTTTCAATGTATATGTTAATTTGGGACACTTGCAATCCATTTTATTGCATGTGTAACTTATATAGATAGCAAGTAAGCGAGATGGCAGAGACATCGTCTTCGCCGCGCCGCCACCACCGACGCCGAGATGGAAGAGGCGCCGACGAGGTCAAACGACACCGACGCCAAGCAGATGGAAGAGGCGCCGACGAGGCCGCCGTCACCGCCGTCGATTTATAATGACACTGAAGCGAGATGGCGAGAGGACAATCGAAAATGCCTACGGGCCGATCGGTCATCACGGAGGTCAGTGACTTTGGGGTCTCTCTGAGTCCCAAGAGATCAGCGGCGAGATTCCGGACCATCTGCGGGATACTTGCAAGGGAACGGGTCCTCATCACCACACCAACGTGGAAGGACCTGACGAAAGAAGCGAAAGGCCCGAACGAAGAGATCACAACACTAGGGGATGCCGTCCTCTCTTTTATCCAGTGGCCCAAGAAGGACATCGCCCTGGACCCAGCAGTGCCGCGATCTGGACACGACCATTCCTCTCCAACGGGACCCTCGATGACTCCACCTCATGTTTTGCCTCATAAGGCCACCTCTTCGATTCCCGTGGAGAAGACACCGAAGGAACAGCAAAAGCGTGCCGCCGTATCCGTTCCCGAGTCATCTCACAAGAAGACGCTGCCAATCGCTAAGGCCAAATCGAAATCCACAAACGTTAAGGCGCCTCCCAAGTCCCGGAAGTCCGCGATACCCGAGAACTACATCATCGGAAAACCATTGTGCTCCGATGTAGTATTAATGCACGCTGGATATGCTTGTCAGGCTTTGCATGCCTGGTACTTGGCGAAGACCCAAAAGAAGGGGTGCGATACTGGAATCACCGTCAGATACGAGGATAAGCATTTCTTCAAAGGGACGACGATTTCGTCGGGGCTTCAATGACTTATTTCAACTATTCAACCTCGTTGGCCTCGACGCCTCGCTTCTACGATGTTGGACAATTGTAAGTGCGCATAATCAAGTTCTACATTCATGTAATACCAATAAATATCACAACTCATTGCTTATGTATAGATACATCTTTGAAAAATGTCCGGAATGGAAAGAACCAAAGGGTTTCCTCGACCCACATGTGGTATCGCTTGCAAACCATCCAACAAGACTCCTCCTTCGTCGAGAAATACATAACGAGGTCATTGCTTCGTCGCATTTAATATGAAGTACATAGTGGTGCCCTACAACCGTGGGTAAGTGTCACTACTTGCTATACAAATTTCATTTGTACTTTATACGCAACACGAACTTAGGTTTAATGACTATAGCGACATACATGAGTAGGTACCATCGATCCTTTTAGTTATTATACCCAAGAGGAACCATGTGATATACCTTGATTCCCTAAACCGCAACAAGCACGACTTCAAAGACTCTAAGAGGAATACTCGAGAGGTATGCTCATTTCCTCCTTACATAACTCTATTGTAGTCTTCATTCGCTTGAAATGGCCGAGGATAACCTTTTGAATCATGTAGGTCGCTCATCAATTATGTTGCCAACAAAGGAATATACAATGGAAAGAGCGCCTAACTAACACACAGGGATGGATTTTCGATGACGCTACAACACTATAATCCTATATCATACTTCATAATAACGCGTCTCGAATCGACTATACCTATATATGTAATTCTATTTTTTGCAAAGGTCCAAAGAAAAAGATGATGAGTTATGTGCAATCTCGTGCGCTATCATATGCAACTAATCCTTCAGACTAGGAAGAAGGATCCCGAGGTTTGTCAATCTCAAATAATTATTTCCTAATTATAAATTTAAATATATATATCTTACCACTTTACTCTTGCTAGTGGCGGGCCTTGAATTTACAATGTGATTCACTGTTGCTATGAAGAGATCAAGGACATTCGAGGAAGCTCTGCGCCTTTATCAACACGAAATCATTAACGACAACGGAGAGTTTCACTCCGCGCCAACCCGAGCATCACCCCACTAAAACCTCTCAACGCAAACAATTGTAATCTAGTTGTAACTATAGCGACAATACTTGAACAAATGCGGATCTTTTGTAATTTATTTTGAGTAATGATCACTTTGAGTTGTCATGGCTCCTTGAATCTGTTTTTGTGAATGCTTGAATCTGTTTACGTGAATGCTTGTTTTCAGAGGGCATGGCTAGCAATTCCCGAGGCTAGCCAGAAAACACCAAATTGTGGGCGAAGTGCGAGCTATCACGAGCGGTTTTACGTTAAAACCGCTCAGTGAAGTCAAGTATCACGAGCGGTTTGAACAGAAAACCGCTCGTGATAGGAGAATATCACGACGGTTCTAAATAAAACCGTCAGGATAGGAGAATATCACGAGCGGTTCTACAAAAAGCCGCTCGTGATATTCAAAAATCACGACGGTTTTATTTAGAACCGCTCGCGATATTCTCCTATCACGCACGGTTTTACTCAAACCGCTGCGTGATATTGACTTCACGCACGGTTTTTAATAAAACCGCTCAGGATATTTCGTATCACGAGCGGTTTTGTACCGCCTCGTGATAATATCTCGTTATCACGCATCCAACAAACATAGACGGTTCGGAAACCGCCTGTGATGACGATTCCCAACCGCCTGTGATGTCGGTTCCTGTAGTAGTGTCAGAAGTAAAAACCTTTTGGACTGGTATTTTATTTTGACCAAAAAAAGACTTGGTCAAGAAGGTAATTTCACTTGAGGTGTAAAGATAGGCTCAGTTTTCTCGAACAGGCAAATTAAAGAATCTCAATCGACTCTCACAAATCTGTCCATTGGAGCGGTTCCCAAGGAGGTGGCAACTGTTGAGTTCCCACGATCTTAAACTCAATCGCACAGTAATAAAAACTTACCACTGGTAGATTTTAGGGTTCTTACTTTTTCCCTTTGCTTCAACTGCTCCTTGAGCTCTCACGTTCTCCGCCGCCGACCAAATCACCATCTTCCTCGAAGCTTTTCTAAATCCAATCCAACCTCACCTAGAGAAAATGGTCGAAGTAGCTTCTAAGTGGGCGGAATCGGGGATGGATTCAGCCAAGATGAAAGCTTTGGTCGCTGCTGAGAAGATTCCAAAGAGGGAATTTGTGAAGTGGATTGAAGTTGTCGATCAACATTGGCCGTTGGGGGAGATTGGTCAAATCCCCATTTTTCAGGCATACTGTGAGTGTGGCCTTCGATTGCCCACTCATCCCTTCCTTATACTCGTACTCGAGCACTTTAGGGTGGAGTTGGTGAACCTTGTTCCCAATTCCATCACAATGTTGAGTGTGTTCGTGTACTTGTGCGAAGCTTACCTTGTGATCCTTCCAGACCTGGAGTAGTTCCAATACTACTATGGAATGAGTAGACAATCTGGAATCGCCGGGAGCTGCGGTCTGAAACTCCACGACGGGAAGTCCAAGGAGTATATCCAAATGTTCACCCGGTCGTCGTGGTCGGGGTGGAAGAAAAAGTGGTTCTACTAAGAAACAACCAGTGAAGACATCCATTTCTTCGCAGGGAAGGCTGCCGAGAAGATTCATTCCTAAGATTCGACTCCTAAGGATCTTAGCCGGATCACCCCCTACATTCAACCTATCAAAGACTTGAAGGAACAGGGGGCTTACCGGATGGCACACGGTGAAAGATTTCATCACGCGCCGCATTAGCCCCTTGAAGAACCGAGCACATCCTATGTGGATGTACTCGGTGGCTAATAATTCGACCAGAGATTATGAGAAAAGTAAGTAACCCTTCGACTTAATTTTCTTTTGATTAATCTCAAGCCTAACCACTGAGTGTTTTATCTGTTTGCGCAAATCTCTCTCAAGCAGAGATTGACACTCGAGTCAAGCTCGTTTGCGAGAAAGCTCCGCCACCTGATGCGGTGGCTCCTCGAATTGTGGCGGTCGTATCCACCAAGGAGAAGGAGGAACGGCTAAAGATAGTCAAAAATGGATTCCTTCTTTGGGCCCTCGTAGTCGTAGAATGTCTTACGACCACAAATTAGTTGTAGAGGATCTTTACGACCATAAAGTAAAATTTCTTTTTCTGACCTTTGCAGAAAGTAGGCATGAAAGATCGTCAGGACGACCAAGAGGTCGGACTGATGGTTATTGGCACGGAAGCGGAGCAAGTGAATGCTCCTTTGGCCAAAAAGCATCGACAAGTAAGCGGCGGACTCAAGTTTCGATCCGACCAGGCGCTTCACAAAATTCTTTACAGACATTGTTGCTGCTGGGAAGGCCAAGGCGATCAAAGCAATTGAAGCTCGTAAGCAAAAAGCCTCCAAGATCAGGGTACCCTTCTACTATGATGATAATTAATTATATATAATTGGCCTGAACTAGTGATGCATCGGTTTTTAATTGTGCACAGGCGTTTACTACGGCTTTGCTTGTCGACGCCATTGAATGCAATCGCAGATTTGCCGAAACCCGCCAAAACAAGAATTTACATCCGGAAAGAAGCCTATTGCAGCGGTAGGTTCAAATCTTTCTTGCCCACCATAGGATCAATGTTGAAATTTATAAAGTCTCGCTAACAATTGCAGATTCAATAAACTTGTTAACTATATACTGTTACAAATTAATGAAGAATCAAGTTGGCTTTGAACGACAGATATGTACGTGTTCTCTTGGGTCTTGTGTTAAGTTCATCTTTCTCTAGTATCCCAATGGATTGATGAGATCAGTTATAAATAAAATAAAATAAAATAAAATAGGACAAATAAAAGTTCGAAAGCCATGGCAAAATGAGAGGAAAAAAGGGCAGTAAACATTATAGAGTACGTACATACTACATCAACAGATCACGATGACAGCACAGATCCATGGAGTTATGTTACTCAGTGGGGTACAAAACATTTACCTGATGTTTATAACTCCCGAATGAAAACATGCAGCAGAATCTTCTGTTGAATTTTTAGACAAAAAGGCATTCTCCCCAGCTTTATTAACCGAAACCAAAGTCTTACAGGAAAGGATAGTATTCGACTAAAAAAATCAAAAAACATCTTGAGCGTTCTATAGCTAGCATTTCAAATAAAAATAACTACCGCGCATATCACCATTTCGGGTGTGGATTTCACTAGATCCATACCATTTTTTCTTTTCCAATAGCGCAAATCATGCCACGTCAACAATTCCAACTTAATTACCTCACCTCACAATTAGGAGGGAAACTAATTTACCGCTTTGGATGTTTCTACCAAAGCTTGATCTCATACTTCCTCATGAGGCCACCGATCACCTGGATGTCGTGCATCCGGGCCATCTCCTTGTCCATGCACCTTTGCATGCTCTCAGACCACTGCTTGCCTTCCTCCATATGTCACTTGGCTGTGGTGTCTCTATTGACAAAATAACCAACAGTGCGGGTCCATGTCTCCTTGACGATTGCGGTGATAGGGAGACACCGCACACCTTTGAGGATGCTGTTGTACACCACGGACATGTTGGTCGTCATAATCCCGTACCTCGCACCGTTTGTGTCATACAGAAGGGACCGTTTGTGTCACAGTGGCACTCCGAGAAACTCATTGCATTAGCTGCTTCCCATAGTCTATACATCCATCAAATGGATGTGAAGACATCTTTCCTTAATGGAGAGTTGGAGAAACAAATTTATATGAAGCAACCTGATGGTTTTGTGATTTACGGGCAGAAAATAAGGTCGCAATTAATCAAATCATTGTATGTCCTAAAGCAAGCACCCCAATTGTAGGATCGTAAGGGCAATCAGAGGGGGGGGGGTGTGAATGATTGATGCTCTAACTGGAAGGTGGAACCTTGAAGATCTAAATTGAACTGATTCACTCATGTAGCATAAAATAAATCTTCGTCGCCTTTGCCCGAGTAGTTTGCCGAATCGCTCACCACACGCTCATAGATGTTGTTGGCAATAGCCCTTTGCACGAGAGAACAATCACAGCAAACACACAAGAGATACGAGAGCCTACGTCCATGGGAGACGAATTGCCGCTGCTCCGTCCGTATGAGCAGATTTTTTCTTTCTGATTAGGGTTACAAGAGGTCGGTGACCCTGATTACATGTTCGACTCGGGCACAAAGTGCATGCAGCTTTACGAACACAACCCCTTCCTTTCGCCATGTTATATACAAGCCATCCACTACAAGAGTCAAAAATAACATTGCATTGATTTACCTCAATTATCTATTGACTAATCTTAGCCTGCAATAGTTATCCATACACAAGATACAATAAAAAAAGATTGTATTAATTTACCACAATTAATGGGTGCATAATGTGTATCTAAACATTAAGGTAGGATTGAGAAAATTGAAGGAAATATTAATCGATACTCCAATTAATACCTTGCATGTGCTTCTATATAAACACCGGCAACAGAGTGAAATTCAGAATAGCACATCAACTCAGATGAACAAGTTGGGGGAAAGAAGAAGAAAAAGAATTCAAGGGCTAGCCTCACGATCGATCCTCATGGCAACTGTTTTCAAGAAGAACACGATGGCCCTCTGCTTGGCGGCTCTTATGATCATGGCTACTCTTCTCTTGTCATGTGATGCAATAGCTTATACTGATGACGATGATCATCGTGGAGTAACAGGTAATCCATGTTTTTTTGCAATATATCTATTGAACTCAATGGATATTAGTCGTAGTACTCTTAACTTGTGCATGCATTTGGCATATATGTGTGTGCGCGCATATAGTTAACAAGTTTGTTAATTATATATAATTGGCCTGAACTAGTGATGCATCGGTTTTTAATTGTGCACAGGCGTTCCTGCAGCTTGCTTGCTGACGCTCGCCGAATGCAATGCGCAGATTTGCCAGGAAACCTGTCGAAAACAAGAATTTACATCCTGGAAAGAAGCCTATTGCAGCGATAAGTTCAAATGTTGCTGCCCACCATAGGATCGATGTTGAAATTTATGAGGGTACTGCTAACAATTGCAGATTCAACAAACTTGTTAACTATATACTGTTACAAATTAATGAAGAATCAAGTTGGCTTTGAACGACAGATATGTACGTGTTCTCTTGTGTCTTGTGTTAAGTTCACCTTTCTCTAGTATCGCAATGGATTGATGAGATCAGTTATAAATAAAATAAAATAAAATAAAATAGGACAAATTAAAGTTCGAAAGCCATGGCAAAATGAGAGGAAAAAAGGTAGTAAACATTATAGAGTACATACATACTACATCAACAGATCACGGTGACAGCACAGATCCATGGAGTTATGTTACTCAGTGGGGTACAAAACATTTTCCTGATGTTTATAATTCCCGAATGAAAACATGCAGCAGAATCTTCTGTTGAATTTTTAGACAAAAAGGCATTCTCCCCAGCTTTATTAACCGAAACCAAAGTCTTACAAGAAAGGATAGTATTCGACTGAAAAATCAAAAAACATCTTGAGCGTTCTATAGCTAGCATTTCAAATAAAATAACTACCGCGCATATCACCATTTCAGGTGTGGATTTCACTAGATCCATACCATTTTTTCTTTTCCAATAGCGCAAATCATGCCACGTCAACAATTCCAACTTAATTACCTCACCTCACAATTAGGAGGGAAACTAATTTACCGCTTTGGATGTTTCTGCCAAAGCTTGATCTCATACTTCCTCCTGAGGCCACCGATCACCTGGATGTCGTGCATCCGGGCCATCTCCTTGTCCATGCACCTTTGCATGCTCTCGGACAACTGCTTGCCTTCCTCCATCTGTCACTTGGCTGTGGTGTCTCTATTGTCGAAATAACCAACAGTGCAGGTCCATGTCTCCTCGACGATTGCGGTGATAGGGAGGCACCGCACACCTTTGAGGATGCTGTTGTACACCACGGACATGTTGGTCGTCATAATCCCGTACCTCGCACCGTTTGTGTCATACAGAAGGGACCGTTTGTGTCACAGTGGCACTCCGAGAAACTCATTGCATTAGCTGCTTCCCATAGTCTATACATCCATCAAATGGATGTGAAGACATCTTTCCTTAATGGAGAGTTGGAGAAACAAATTTATATGGAGCAACCTGATGGTTTTGTGATTTCTGGACAGGAAAATAAGGTGCGCAATTAATCAAATCATTGTATGTCCTAAAGCAAGCACCCCAACTGTAGGATCGTAAGGGCAATCAGAGGGGGAGGGGTGTGAATGATTGATGCTCGAACTGGAAGGTGGAACCTTGAAGATCTAAATTGAACTGATTCACTCATGTAGCATAAAATAAATCTTCGTCGCCTTTGCCCGAGTAGTTTGCCGAATCGCTCACCACACGCTCATAGATGTTGTTGGCAATAGCCCTTTGCACGAGAGAACAATCACAGCAAACACACAAGAGATACGAGAGCCTACGTCCATGGGAGATGAATTGCCGCTGCTCCGTCCGTATGAGCAGATTTTTTTTCTTTCTGATTAGGGTTACAAGAGGTCGGCGACCTTGATTACATGTTCGACTCGGGCACAAAGTCTGTACCGCTTTCTGAACACAACCCCTTCCTTTCGCCATGTTATATACAAGCCATCCACTACAAGAGTCAAAAATAACATTGCATTGATTTATCTCAATTATCTATTTCTAATCTTAGCCTGCAATAGTTATCCATACACAAGATACAGTAAAAAAAGATTGTATTAATTTACCACAATTAATGGGTGCATAATGTGTATCTAAACATTAAGGTAGGATTGAGAAAATTGAAGGAAATATTAATCGATACTCCAATTAATACCCTGCATGTGCTTCTATATAAACACCGGCAACAGAGTGAAATTCAGAATAGCACATCAACTCAGATGAACAAGTTGGGGGAAAGAAGAAGAAAAAGAATTCAAGGGCTAGCCTCACGATCGATCCTCATGGCAATTGGTTTCAAGAAGAACACGATGGCCCTTTGCTTGGCGGCTCTTATGATCATGGCTACTCTTCTCTTGTCATGTGATGCAATAGCTTATACTGATGACGATGATCATCGTGGAGTAACAGGTAATCCATGTTTTTTTGCAATATATCTGTTGAACTCAATGGATATTAGTCGTAGTACTCTTAACTTGTGCATGCATTTGGCATATATGTGTGTGCGCGCATATAGTTAACAAGTTTATTAATTATATATAATTGGCATGAACTAGTGATGCATCGGTTTTTCAATCTCAGCTTCTCACGGCTTTGTTAAGCGACTAGAAAAGGTGAACTAGAAAAGTTTTGTATCTTTTGTAAAGGACACTGATGCGTTGGCAGAGCCTATAGTCGAGGGAGATGCTGCTTCTGAGGTGGTCGAGACAGATCTCGACCATCTGATGAGTCAGGAGAGTCAAGGAGCGGCAGCTCTTGTTCAGGACCCACGACCAGACGTGGTCGGGGCAGACCTCATTCCTCTACTCGAATTTCGACCAGACGTGGTCGAAGAGAAGAAGTCGAAGAAATCTTCCTTAGGGAAGGTTTCTTCTGGATTCAGGATCAAATCTAGAAAATGAAGGTATGTAAAAAGATAAAAGTATAAGAACAACTTTTACCTTTCGCTTTCTACAAATTTGACATGTTTTCCTTTTTGTGATTTCAGCCCAACTCCTCCAGCCCCCATGGACGCCCCCTTCGAGAAGCCCGTTGCCACTTCTTCTGCAATCGAAGAGAGGGCAACGGAGGCGATCGAGGGATTAGCCCCCTGCAAACTGAGGTGGTCGTGGTGGTGAGTGCAGAGATGGCTGACAAAGCGGTGGAAGCACCTAACAGAGGTGGAGATGGAACCTCCGTCCACCACGTCGGGAAGGAAGTCAACGAAGACATTCCTCCCGGTCCTCAAGGAGAAGCTACCAGTACAGAAGAAGAAGAAGAAGAAGAAGAAGAAGAAGAAGAAGAAGAAGAAGAAGAAGAGTACCTCAATTTCTTCTCTGAGTTCTTCGGATCTGCTTCCGTTGTGGGATCTTCTACATTCAAATCTCGTAACCGAGTTCCTCACCCTAAGGATATTCCTAACAGGGGGAATATTTTCGATGACAAACGTCTCGAAAAGGTGTAGTGAAACTGAGTCGATGAGATCGATGAATTGAAAGATCCCACAAGGGTAGTCTCCATGTTTGCTCCAAAAACTATAAATGTAAGTATCTGATACCAAACATTTACATATGTGGTTTGTTTATCCCTTCTCATTGTCTTTCTTTATGCAGAAAGCTTTGGAATAAATTGTCACTGTAGCTAAACACAACCGACAACTTATAGAGCTACGACAACAAAAAAGTGAAACTCTGTGAGCAGGCAGAGAGATGGTAAGCTACTGCCTTTCGTAATCATTGTTTACTCGACTAATTGTGCAGTTCTCATGTCTATCTTTAACCTTTGCAGGTTTAAGAGTGACGAAAAATCCTTGACTGGCGCACTCGACCACGAGAAGGCCGACACGGAGAAGCTAAGGGATGAAAATCTCAACCTGATGAAGAAACTTCAGGAGGCTAACTCTGCAGCTCTTGATCTGCAGAGTGAGATAAACAGTAAGTTCTAAACTTAAGACTGCTTATGATAATGATCTCCTATTTTTTCTCTAACTCTTGTTTCTTTTCATAAAAAGATGTCGAAGTGGGTAAGCTCCGAACCGAGGTCAATGAAAAGGTCTTGGTTGTTCACGAGCTATCCCGCATCACCAAAGAGAAAGACGAGGTGATAAAGTCGTGGGAAGAGCAATCTGCGAAGAAGGATGCTTCCCATAACAACAAAATTAAGCAACTTGATGCTCGACTGGCGGGTAAGTAACTCTTTAGCCACGACCAGTGCTGCTTATGAGTTGTTTAATAATATGTTTCTGACTATTTGCACTCTATTTCAGAGCAAGCAATCAAAATCAAGCGACTCTATGAAGCTTCGACTTGCAACCAGGTGGAGATGAAGTCGACAAAGGTCGACCTTCAAGACGACATATCCCTCCTAAACAATGTACTCGGGGGGACTTGGTGCTAAGGAGGTGACTCCTCTTGAGGACACCATGGTCTCCCATACGAGTGCGATTGGAGAGCAAGTCAGAGCTGTAGAGAAGGTAATAGCTACTCTGAAGACCAACCAGGCTGACTCGATAAGAGAAGCTATCGAAGGTGTAGTAAGTTATGCCTTGGCAAAACTTAAGGCACATGGTCATAATCTCGATCTTCAACCCGTCGAGAACGATTTCAACTGCTCGGAAGCAGAAGCAACCCGTCTGATCGAAAAGGTGGAGCTAATTAGCTAGAAGGTCGCGGAGGAGATGCAAATTGGATCTCCTTCGTCAGAGTAGATTGTAATAGGGAAACTTGTAAAGACAAGTCTTTTGGTTATGAATATATATACCTGCTTTTTCCTGCAAATTATCTTGTCGGGTAATTAGTAACTCACAAGATAATGAATAGAAAAAGGAAATAAAATTTAAGACTAAGATTTGAAGTCATATTAATGGTGTTATCCTAGCCCCCGACTATTTGCTTAGTTTATTTAGATAAACTAAGTAAATAGTGTATAAATGGGTTTTTATAAAATAAAAAAAGAGAGGTTGGTCTAACTTATAATTGTCGATCACGATTATCATGTACTGGTCGCAAGAGTAGGAACAAGTCGACACTAGGAAGTTTCTTCTAGTGGGCAGGACCACATGCAGAAAGAAAAGACTTCGACTAGGTAATGTTACCCTCTTTAACCAGAGTAATCAAATCAAGAGCGGCAACTTGAGTTAGACTAACGTCTGGAGTACCTTTTAAAATTCGTTCGACTTGTTCCAGTGGACTCGATAGGTTTGCCCTGGTAGTAAGAGTTAGAAACAGGACGATGCTAGAAAGTTCCTTCTAGTGGGCAAGATCACGTGTAGAGAAGAAAGACTTCGACTAGGTGTTGTGTCTTTCTCTGACCAGTTGCAACGAACTGAGTTGACCAAAAGTAGTTGAACAAATTACAAAAGTGTACACTACTTAGAGTATTTTTCAAGATGAATGAAGAAATGGACTAAGGTTAAAAAGAGTTGGCTGGAGAATGTTTCAACCAGATTTGTTAAACTCAATCTCTTTGTATTGGTAGCAAAAGTCGGGAACATGGTGACACTAGGAAGTTCCTTCTAGTGGGCAGGACCACGTGCAGAGAAGAAAGACTTCGACTAGGTGATGTTACCCCTCTTCGACCAGTGTAAAGAAAAACTAAGTGGATAAATATGATCGAAAGACTATCCAAGCACTGCTCGAAAAGTAAGACAATAAAGAGTGAAAGAACCTGAAACTTTATTGATATAATAAGGAGTTACACATAAAATTTGTGTAACTGGTCGATGTTCCAAGAATTGGAGAGAACCTGGACGTCTTCCATTGCTAGTCATACCAATCCTGATCACGTAACTTCGACCACTATGTAAGGATCTTCCCACTTGGGGGAAAGCTTATTCCGATTAGACTAGGATTGAATTTTCTTCAACACCAAGTCACCTACAGCAAGGCTGCGAGGTTAGACCTTACGATCATAGTATTTGCGTAGGGCTTGTTGGTAGACCGCTGAACGGATCAAGGATTGATTCCTCTTTTCTTTGAGTTGGTTGATGTCATTTGCCCAAAGTTGTTCCTGGGTAGAGTCGCTGAATGTTTCGACCCTCGTCGATCGGATCTTTAGTTCTATGAAAGCATGGCTTTAGCCCCAAAAACTAGGAAAACTGATGTTTCATCTGTAGCCCTACTTGCAGTCGTGCGAACTTCCCATAATACTGAGGGTAATTCTTGTACCCAAGCCCCCGAGCGCTTGACAAGATGGTTGAATACTCGAGTCTTGATGCCCTACATTATTTGGCTATTCGCTCTTTCGACTGCCCCATTACTTTATGAGTGGGCAACAGAAGCATAACATAACTTGGTACCCAACTCGTTGCAAAATTCCTAAAATTTTGTGCTCAAAAATTGCTTACCGTTATCTGTAATTATTCGACTGGGAACACCAAATCAAATAATCACGCTTCTCATCATGAATATTTTTGTTGCTTCCGTTGTTATCCCAGTCACAGGTTCGGCTTCAATCCATTTTGTGAGCGTATCAATAGCCACAAAAGGAACTAGAAACCTCCTGGTGCTTTTGGGAACGGCCCTAGGATGTTGAGACCCCAGGTCGCAAAAGGCCATGAAAGAGGAATAGTTTGTAATGCCTAAGCCGATTGGTGTATTTGCCTGTTATGAAACTGGTATTGTACACACTTTTTAACCAGCTCCTTGGCATCATAAAGTGCTGTTGGCCAGTAGAAACCTTGTCGAAAGGCCTTTTCGACCAGCGTTCTATAGGAATCATGAGTTCCACAGATGCCCCCATGTATGTCGTGAAGGAGGTTTAATCCTTCTCTCTGCGATATACATCGCATGAGTACCCCTTAAGTGCCTCATTTATAGAGGACTCATTCGATCAAAGTATACATTTTGGCCTTCCGGGATAAACGATCTACGTCGAGATCATCATCGGGTAGTGTACCCTTCTGAAGATACTCGTAGATAGAATTCATCTATGTATCCTCGTACTCTAGAGAGGCTGTCTCAATAGGAGGTGTTTATGATACTCCGACTAGAGACGGCTTCTGGAGCTACTCCAAGAAGACTCTATGTGGTACTTGAGATCGGGAAGAGTGAAGAATCTAGACCCGACATTATGTGTTAATGGAGTATTTTGGTTATTAATGATAAATCTATTTGTGAGACTAACACTTCTATTATTATACCTATTATTTAGTCTCAGTTGGATAAAAATGTGAAAATCATAGAGGTATGCATTTGACATCATATTCTAATATCTTGTTGCATTCCTCGGATCTAAAATATAGGTTGAACTCCACTAAAAGGTTAACATTGAATATGTGCATATGTTCTTATTACACATTTGTGTATGCACACATTTAGGGGGAGTTCACTCTATATTTTGTGGCTTCATTAGTATTGATTCATATTCCTTTTTCCACATATATTAAGGATCTATACCTTGAAACATATCATTGAGTATATAAAACTTGTGTAGTTCATATATACTCATATTTATCTACATTCAATTATTTGCAATTGAAGTGGTTGTCATCAATTACTAAAGAGGGAAAGATTGAAGTATTTTGTCCCACCATTATGAGTTAATGGTATGTTGTGGTAATTAATGACAATCATGTTATGGGATTAATGTTTTTCATGAGTTGGATAAGTAGGTTATGTCACATGATGATAGAGACTTTGGATGACATCATGAGGTGATCGTCATCAAGTCAAGATTCAAGAAGAGGATGTATCATGTGTTGATGCATATCAAGTTCAGGAAGAGGAGATGATCATGAGTTGATCATCAAGTCAAAAGAAGACCCATCATGTGTTAATGGAGGTCAAGTGAAAGAATGCATCATGGGTTGATGCATATTCAAGTCAAGAACTTGAAGTAAAGAAGATCATATTGTGTTGATGATTATCAAAATCAAGAATCCGGACTTGAAGTGAAGATGTGCGTCATCAAGTTTCAAGAAGATGCTTAAGGCAAAAGTATGACTAGCTAGGGCTAAGGATGTGTTCCTAGTCTTTTATCAGTCTTGGTGTTTGGTTGAAAGATCGAATTGTTAGTATAGGTTGCCGTACTATTAAGAGGGGTCTTGATTAGTAGCTTGAGTTAGTCATGTGTTGATAGCTCGTTGTGCTTGCTCTAGCTCTTATTAGCATGTTGCCAATATTTGCGAATGTGTTTTGCAAATGGTCATTGCTCATGCATAATCCTTGTAGCATGTGACTTTAGTTTGCGAATGTGCTTTGCAAATGATTTAAGTACATGTACCTTATTCCTTGTGGCGTTGATTCTAAAAGTCAGCAAATATGTTTTGCAACTTATTGAGAATCTTGCCTTTAACCCTTGTTTGCATCGTGCATCAATTGGCAAATGTGTTTTGCAAATTGAATGGAAGCGAAGTGCAAAAACTCTCTTTCAACCCTGGCGGTCTGACCGCAGGTCATTGGGCGGTCTAACCGGAATGTTCGGACTAGGCGATTGGTCCTTGTGAACTAGCGGTCTGACCACCAGCAGCGACCGGTCTGATCGGTGGGGAGTCCGGTCTGACCGCCATATGTTAGCCAGTCTGATCAGCCCCTGGTCAGCGGTATGACCGCACTCGTTCAGTGGTACTACCGGAGTGCGGTAGTACCGAGCTTTATTGGGCGGTATGTTTTTTTTCAGGATGGTGCTTTTTCTAGATCTGGCTTGCTCCTTTGTGGAGCGGTCTGACCGCCTCTCTGGCGGTCTGACCAGTGTGGTTCGATCTGACCAGACATTGGTTGGCTGTCAAAGCGGATGTGTGTCCTACGGCTAGTTTTATAGCCGTTGGAGCTCTGGCGGTCTGACTGGCCGTTAGTTGGCGGTCAGACCGGTTTATCCCTGTTTTTCTGAGATCTTTCTTCTAATGGCTAGTTTTTGTGTGGGGGCTATAAATACCCATCTTGGCTGGTTGTGAGAGGAGTTTTTGCCGGTGCTATTCATTCCTTGAGCAAAGAGCAAGCCCTCTGATCTCTTATGTGCATGTGTTGCACTTAGTGAGCTTAGAGAGCAAAACTTAAGTGCACAGGTTGCATTAGGTAGTGGATTGTGTATCCACTTGAGCTTAGACACTTGATTTTTTTAAGTGGGTGTCTCTGACTTGTTACTCTTGGTGTTTGCCTACACCTAGATGGCTTGGAGAAGTTGCGTCGGTGATCTTCTCAAAGAAGGTTGTGAGAAGGCCCAAGCGGTTGTGAGTGGTTTGGTGCTCGCCATCTCCGGAGTGGAGGAAGAGCAACCCCAAGTAGATCGAGGTGTTGGTTCGTGTTGGAGCGGGTCCAAGTCGTTGGACTTACCTCGGAGGTGTTTGGCTTAATTCGTGGAGCCGGCCCAATTAGTTTGGGCTTACCTCAACGTAGATTAGGGGTGACCGGCAAGTCTTCGAACACCACGGTAAAACATTATTGTGTCATTGTGGTTTGTTTCTCTTGTGTTTTACTTTGCGCAATCTACATTCATAGTATTAAATTGCTCACATGTCTTTGTATGATTGCTATCATTATCAATAGACTTATATTGTTGGTGCATTTAGTTGAGACTAATCTATTTAGGTTTTGATAGTGTAAAACTGTATTGTTAGCTTCCGCATTAGAAATCGGTTTTAGCCAAAGAAGTTTTTAAAACCGCCTATTCACCCCCCTCTACTCGGCCTCCTCGATCTTATAAAGAGGCTATTCGAGCTAACTGGTCAGCGAGAAAATTATCCTTTCGAGAGATATATTTCAACTCGAAACCAAAAAAATGATTTTCAAGCCTTTAGACTTCCGATAAGTATTGAGACATGGTCAGGTTAGAGCACTGGTACTCTTTTCCGACTTGATTCACGACTAGTTGAGAGTCTCCTCTTACGAGTAGTCGTCGAATCCTGAGCTTTCACTGCTTGTATGTCAGCCAACAAACCATTGTATTTTTGTTAGCGAACCATTAGACCTTCTAACCATTACACGGTTAGCAAACCATTCTGGATGGTTGACTTCTCTTATAAAGCCTGCTCTAAGGAACTTATCCAATTCTGATTTGATGGCTTCTCATCGATCATGTGCAAATCTCTGTAATTTTTGTTTTACGGGTTTTTTGTCAGGTCGTAGAGCTAGCCTGTGCTTGATCACTTCCCTAGGGACTCCAGGCATGTCGGATGCTTGCCATGCGAAGACATCTGCGTTAGCTCAGGGGGAAGTGACGAGGGCATCTTCCTATTTGGGGTCGGAAGTAACCCCGATACGAACAGACTTTGAAGGCTCCTCTGAATTCAAAGGAACTTCCTTGACTTGATCGTTCGGCTTTGGTGCAGCTTTAGGCTTCGACTACTTGGTCGAAGGATGCCCCTTGCTCACTTCTTGAGTCGGTATCTGGCCCACCATCTCGAGGGACTTGTAGTCGCATGTAAGCGTCATCTTCTTATCATAGCGTACTGTGATCACTTCTTTGGGACCTGGCATCTTAAGACATTGATACCCGTAGTGAGTAGCCATTAAGAATCGTGCCAAAGTTGGTCATCTGAGTATGGTATTATATGCCGTATCGACATCGACCACATCAAAGGAGATCTTCTATGTCCTGAAATTGCTTGGAGAACCAAATGTGACAGGAAGAGAAGCTTGGCCAATGGGCTTGGCCGAAGACCCTGGTACAATCCCATGGAATGAGTGATCGTACAGGTTTTATTTTGGTCCAAGGTACTTGCATCTCGTCCAGAGCACTTGTAAATAGAATGTTTAAAGAACTGCCACCATCAACCAATACGCGATTCACTCGACAGTTGTTGATGGTGGGCTCGACCACAATCAGATATCGACCTAGTCGAATGGAAGGGATCGGAGTCCGCCTTCTCAAAAGAAATGGGAACTTCTGACCACTTCGGTGTTTTAATGACAAGATGAGAGTCAATAGAGTTTACCTCTCGTGCGACGGTTTTGAACTGTCGCTTTGACTCATATGCCGAAGATCCTCCAAAGATGTGGTCGATGTATGCTTCAGATCCTGGAATGGCATCTCCTCGTCATCATCTAACTGCTTACGACCACTTGTTCGTCCTACCTCTTTGAGTGTAGGTAGTGGCCCTTTGCCAGTGTAGTAATCCTCGAGTTTTCTTTGGAAAACCTGGCAGTTGCGAAGGTTATGTCCTTCCTTTTTATGGAAAGGACACCACCTGGGCTTGTCGTTCTTCCACTCAGGGCGCTTACCATTGCCCCGTTCGGAATATGTCTTATAACTTCATGGCTCCTTATCGCTTACGGCCAAGACTTCTTTAGAGGTGTTGGCTTGAGGTTTTTGACTCTTCGTCTTATTCTTGGATTTCTTGGTCTTTTTGTCCTTCTTCTTGCTGCTTTTGCCCGCTTCTTGAGGGTCTTTGTCATCCCAATCGATGGTTTTATTCCACTTGACTGCTTCAGCGACAGTCGCATATCAATCGGTCATCTCGAAGAGCTCAGCGATTGTAGCAGGAGGATTCAAAGCGATGTCCTCCGTAATTCTTCTGCTATGGACTCCCTCTTAAAGGCCCTGATAACAGATGAGTCAGAAACCTCTAGAATCGAATTGCGCACCTAACTAAAACGCCTGATGAATTGGCTCAAAGTCTCGTGGTCATTTTGTCTCATTCTGTGCAGGTCGTCCTACTTTTCAGAGCGATTGTAAGTTCCCTGGAAATTGGCCAGTAGAAGGTCACAGATGTGTTGCCACGAATAAATCGACTCGAGTGGCTGGTTTAGCAACCACGATCGAGCGAACCCTTCGAGCACAGTTGGAAGGTAATTCGCCATGACATGCTCTCCTGCTGCTGCTGCTCGGACTGCGGTCGTAGAGATCTGAAGAAATTCGATGGGATTTTGTGACCCATCAAATTTCTCCATGTTCACTGGTCGAAAACGCGGCGACCAGTGAACGGTTCGGAGATCAGGCGAGAATGTTCAGCATCCGGTAATGACATTGTAATACCCCGTTCGATCTTTAGAACTATATTTGAATTTCAATCGTTTTATCAGGAATTAAAAAGGGATTTCAGAATTTCTCTTAAAGAGGGATTAAATTTTGAGCCAAAGGCCCATAGCCTTGGCCTATTAGGGGCAGCCAAAACCCCTAGATGCTACAGTACCATTCCGCCGCTACAATACCACCACCTCCCTTGCTGCTGTCCAAGGAGGGAGAGAGATGAACCCTTCGGGTGCCGCTGGCCAAGGAGAAAAGAAGAGGGAGAAGGAATGGGAGAGGAGATCCTCGTGAGGATTTCAGCGGGTTCCTTTGTGTCCTCAAGGGTGATCCTCAATTCTTTGTTCATTTGTTTAGTTCTTTTCTATGCGATTGATGTCGTTTAGTGAATTGTTGTTCCTGCTGAAATTGAGTCGGTAATCTGCAGTCTTCTTGTTCGTCAGTTTTGGTCTAGATCAAAGAGAAATTAGAGATTTGGGTCTCCTAGAGAATTGTGGGGAATATCATTAGGTTTCTGTAGGATCTGAGTTCACTTAATTTGGAGTTGTAATTTGGGATATACGTTAATTTGTTTACTGTTGTCCTGAAACTCTGTCAAAATTCAGCAGTTGTATTAATTATTAGATAAGGATTTGTTAATGGCCAAATCAGGGAGGTCTCCCAGCACAACTTTTGTAGGCGATTCGTTTAGCATTCCAGATTGTTAAAGAACATAATTTTTTGTTCAACCAATTAGAAGTTATAGCTATTCTTTTACTGCTGTCCATATTGTATATCAGTTTCTGACAGTAGATTTTTAACTGTATGTTAGATTCAGATAAAGGCAGAATTAGAAGACCACACCAACTATGTTTTTGTAGATAATTTTTTTACCTTTCCAGATAATCTGGGAATACCTTTTTATGATTAACAGAGGGAAAGTTATGTATTTTAGAAGGCCGCTGTCCAATTGTAGTTTTCTGCTAGTTTGTCGTCTTGTTGAATAGATTAAATAATTAAACCATGGGTTTTGGGGGTGTGTTTGAGAATATTGCGATTAGCGTCATATTACCTTGTCAAACTTATTTTGAGTAACTTAATTATTATAGGAAGAGTGACTTCGTGGTTAGTTGCACCTTCTCTACCTTCCAACGTGTTGCAACGCGAAAGGCAAGTATAGATTGGATTACTTTGAATGTATGTTTGGTTGAAATCGAATGTATGAATATGTCATGGTTGAATTCTATGGATAATGAGTAATGTATGAATGTATGTTTGGTTGAAATCGAATGTATGTTTGGTTGAAATCGAATGTATGAATATGTCATGGTTGAATTCTATGGATAATGAGTAATTCCGTTCTTACATGATTACGTTCATTGTTGATATCCATTTGCTTCTATGAGAGAATGCAATTGTTTTTCTTATTTCATTTCATTCATTCATGCCTCGCCCACGGGAGTGGGTAATGAAAGCCCCATCATTCCAATATGGGCAAATGGATCCCCGTATGAAATATTCTTCATACGGGCCTTGAATCCCTGTATTTTGATAATGTGGGCCTGAATGAACACCGATAGGTGTTCACTAGCTATACCAGTATATGCAGAAGAGAGGTGAATGCATTTTCATACTTGCATCCAATGCATAGGACTTTCTTATGTATTCGAAACATTGAGAACGACCTGTCTTTGATTCGTTGTTTCTTATGTCATTCAATTATATTTGCTGAGTCATGGACTCACTCTTACAAATCTTATTTTGTTCTAGGTGAACCTTGAGGACGACACGCTTTGGGAATGGATTAGACCACATGAAGAACCTCACTCTATCACTTGATTCACAATTTAGACAATAATTTTGTGTCTATTCCTCATTTGAGAACTATGGATTGTAATGTTTGGTTTCACGTTGGTTCCTATTGTTCGTCCTTAAACTTTACTTGCGTCTGGATATGTTCATGATTATGTTTTCCTTGATTAATACATTATGATCTGAAATTTAGAGTTTACCTGCTTACTGAAATTTTAGGTTAATTATTGTAGTAGTATCTTTGCTTGTTGAGGTTTGGATGTTAGTAGATGTTATAATGTTAGAAATAACTTTTATTGCTGATTGGTGTTAGAAGTTTAGGTAGCATCTTGGCTTTCACATAGCTAGGGTGTTACAGACATCATGTCGCCTTCTCTATAGAAAAGAAGGGTTAATATCCCCAGGTGGTCGTAGACGCCGATACCCGGTCGTGGGTGGACCCGACCTATGATAGGTCTCAGTCCTACGAGAGTAATAATCCTCGTATTCCATCTGCCATTGCAGATTTCTTGGTTGTAGCGGTATCTCCTCTGGGAGCTTGTCAATCATCAGACGTTCGATGAACTCTTCTTCGGCTAGAGTTAAGATTAGGAGAGTGATGTAACCTGTTGCCGCACCATGAGGCGAGTTGTTCGAACGACTTGTAGTCGACGGAGTCGTACCAGTACGACTTCCAGAACGATGTCGGGGAGGATGCTCAAGTCTTGCCATCATGCTTCGGAACCTTCGCGCGATCTCTTCAACGAAGAGGTCATACCCTGGTGTTCGTGCGAGTTCTTGAGTTGGGTTCTCGAGAAGATCATTTATGTGCTGGAGTTCTCTAGCCTCCTGTGACTGATATTGAACACGCCCAAGCAAATTTCTCTGAGCCGTCATCCTTCTCCTTCGGGTTGTCTCAGGATCATCTATGTCCAATCCCTGAGTTTGCCCTAATGGAGTGTGATCATTTCGAGGATTTCTTCTACGCTCATAAGAGTGCTGATCCCGTTCATTAGCAGAGGCATCCTCATCATCACCACGAGGGGTCATAAGTGTAGGATAAAGGATAACCGACTAGAGGGGGGGTGAATAGGAGGTTTTTAAACTTTTTAACAATTTAACAATTTTAGCCAATTTATCAACTTAGTCTAAGCAAGATATAATTCTATCTAAGCAATTTAACACAATAGACAAGCTAGAAATATAAATACGAAAATGTAAAGACTAGAAATAACCACAATGACACAAGGATGTTTTTCCCGTGGTATCGAAGACTTGCCGGTCTTCACTAGTCCACGTTGAGGAAGCTTGATCACCTCAAGCCGACTCCACGAATTAAGCCTTCCCTCTATCACTAGTGGTAGCTCTTCTCCTCTCCGGATAGACGAGCTTCAACCTTCACAAATGCCCGGGTCTTCTCACAATCTCCTTTGAGAAGATCACCGAACCAAACTCCAAGCCGTCTAGGAGACGGCAATCTCCAAGAGTAATAGAGCAAGAAATCTTCACTTGAAAGTGCTCTAATGCCACAATGATCAAACTCAACTAAATGCTCTTGGAAAAACCGCAACTACCTTTGCAAAAGGAATTGAATGCTCTCAAAGAGTAGGAAACAATGCAAAGGGCTCAAGGGATGTTTAATGAGGTTCAACAACACTTCTAGCTGCAGTGGGTGAGGTATTTATAGCCTCCACCCATTGCACTAGCCGTTGGGGCACGAAATCCCCAAATTTTCAGAAGGCGCGGTCGATCATGAGCAATAGTCTTGATCGATCCGCCCTACCGCTATAACGGTCGTTTTTTCTCCTCTAAAACGCATTAAATGCACTGGGAAAAATAGCCGTTACGGTGACCCCGGTCAGACCGCAGGTACATGCGCGGTTAGTCCGGCCTACGAAAAACGAAAATCGCTTTAAAACACTTACTGAAAAAAGCTGACCGCTTGGAAAATCCGAAAGTGCGGTCAGTCCGCGAGTATGCCGGCGGTTAGTCCGGCCTCAAGATTTCAAGCGAAAACCAAAAATTTTCTTCTCTGGAAAATGCTGACCATGGAGTTGATCCGCACATGCGGTCAGTCCGGGAAAATAACGTCGGTCAGTCCGGCCCAGAGAATTTCCAGCAAAACAAGAAAAAGCAACCCTCTGGTAAAAGCTGACCGTCCCTTTTGGTCCGAGACCCCGGTCAGTCCGACCTTTAGCCGTCGGTCAGTCCGGCCTCCAAAGATTTTCAGCAAATTAAAATCGAGGCCAAACCAAAAACAAATCCAAGATTAAACCAAGTATGATTTGAGCAATTGTGGCATCATTCACTTTCAAGGTACTCAATTCTTGAACCCTCTTTGTAGTACGGCTGTCTAGCCTATAACCCGGTCTTCCAACTAATTCACCTAAAACCGGTAAAATAAAAAGATCCTAGTCTATTGTACATTGTCTTTGAGCCAAGAGATCTTCATGTAATCCTTTCGCGTGCAATTCCAGGTCATCAAAAACACCAATGGGACTTAACCTTGTAAATACTCAATAAACACGTTAATCCCATATTCACATATTATCATTAATTACCAAAATAATTTTTAGGGGCCTAGATGCTTTCAATAAGGTGTGATCAGCGGGGAGCATCCTCAGGCCTGCTTCTAGGAGAGAGATCATGATCTGAGGGGAGGGCGAAGACCTCCTGTGTATGATCTCTACTTGTGCTTGAGGCCTCTTGGCTTGAAGAGTGGTCAAATAACACCATTTGACAACTTGGAGTTAACCCCTCCAGGAAGGGGAACTCCGGGTTATAATCGTCTGTGTCCGTAGGTGAACCCTGCGAACGTGTGGTCAAACTCGTAGGAACAGGGTGCTCCTCTATATCCTTTACGAGGATAGCCACAAAGTTACGACCACCAGATGTTGATGGAGTCCTGGAATGATGGCTTTCAGGATTTGCCTCGCCAGATCGGACTGCCTCAGGCGGACTTGAACATTCGGAGGGAGAACCCTCGTCATGTTGTGAGCCTGCCTGGTTGTGGTCTTGATTGCAGTCGGATGGACACTTGTCCTCTGAGAAAACTAGTCCCTCAGTTGGATGTACTGTTGTGGGGGAAAAGGATTCCTCGTCAACTCTATCGGTGACATAGTCTCCTGGATCTGGCGAATGATCTCTGAAGGCAGCATTATCATCGGATGAAATGATGCTCGGCTCGTAGTCGAAACCGGCACCTGTATCGATGTCTGCGTAGTCGGCTAAGTCGAACAAATTCTCCTCGTACCACTCTCCTGCCATGGAAGCATTAGGAACAAAAAGAGAATGTGTTGACAAGGAAACACTGGAGATCTCCCCACGGACACTGTCGGTGATCTATAACCGATCTTACGTATAACTGTTTGATTCGGGGCTCTCCTAAATAAGAAACACGCAGAGAATAACACAGGGATTTTATACAGGTTCGGGCCTTCTCTGGGGAGAATAACAACCCTACTCCTATGCGACTATATTGAGTGTGCTGATTACAATCAAGAGGGAGACTAGAGCTTGTACTCCAAATTGCGCTTGTCCTTTCTGCCTTCTAACTTCAGCCTTATATAGCGTATGAAGATGTGGCAGTTCCTCTAAACGAAGAGGTGTCCCGACGTTCCAATTGACGAACCGCTTGACGGAAGTTGTCGCTAGCAACGTGACACCCCCACGTTGTTAGGCAGTTATTGTCAAAGACAGAAGTAATTCATGCGGTTACCCACAAAGAGTAACAACACATATTATTAATTCTCTCATGTATTAATCATAGTGTATAATACTCCTTAACTGATTAGGCCTACAAGACAGCAAGCCCTATCAGTTATAGGATTGTCGAAACCAGACTGGTCGAAACCAACCAAGTCGTAGAAGTACTTACGACTGCTTGACAGTCGTAGAAAGGCTTACGACTATACCATGGTCGCAGGAAGACTCACGATCATGGTTTATGATCAAACAGGTTGATCTCTCCCTTATAAACATTAAGAGGTATATTTAAACTAATATAAAGATATTAATATCTATAATAATAATTATAAATAAATAAGGATTATTAGATTCTTATTACTCCTCATGATAACTTTATTCTAGTGGCACCCTCTCAATTTTCGTAGAACATACGCCACTGGCGGCGAGCCGGTGAGGCTTCACGCCACATAGCCTGACCATGCCTCCTCTTCCATCCATCCCCTTCTCTTCCTCTTCTCCGGCGAATACACCGTAAAAACTAACCACCGCAGCGGCTGCGCACCAACGAGGCATTGTGCATCAGTGACCACGGGGAGGGAGGCAAGATGAGCATGATCGATGTGCTGACCCGGGTGGACTGCATCTGCAAGAAGTACGACAGGTACGACGCCGACAAGCACCGGAATGACGCCGGCGGAGGCAGCGGCGGCGGATCAGGACGGGATGGATGAGATTGACTCCATGTAACTCTGCAGGAACTGGATAGGCAGGCCCCTTTGATGGATGAGATTGACTCCAAGGTTGAATTTTAGTTTTTAGTTTTTGCAAAATGCCTGTTATAATAATGTCCATAGTTGAAGTTGAAATAAATGCATATGCATAATTTTTGCAGGTGGATAAATCTGATGCAAAGCTAAGAAAGACTAATGTGAGACTAAAAGAAACTGACAACCAGGTGAGCAGTTGGTTTTGTTGAATCCTAAAGTCTTAATTTACAACTTAGCTGCTTTTGCGTGTTCTTAGTTTTACTGACAAATCTGGGTGCTATGCAGTTTCGATCAACTAGGAACTTTCACTTGTGAAGTTCCTAGTTGATCGAAACTCAATTTGTAGTAGGGTCACAATGTATTGGAGTATTACCTTTCAATGTATTGGAGAATTACCTTTGATATTAGACTACCAATTGTCACAACAACTGACTTTTTGTACTATAATTATTAGTATTATCTTTGATAAATAAATATAATATCCGTATATGTAAAAACCAGCGATTGGACCAGTGAACCGGCCGCATGACCGGTTCGATTGCCGGTCCGGTTTTTGTACTCTGCTGCAAACATCTCGTGTCTTCAGTCTTCACTGAAGATTATGCTGCCCTTATGTACCTGGGCTAAAGCAGCCCTTAGAGATAATTCTTTCCTTTCGAGAACAGAATGCTAAGAGAAATTGTTGACAATTTTATTCAGCTTCCATGTGTAATTTCAATGCTTGTTTTTACTGAAGATGCTGCTTAATTAATTTGGTACTAGGATGCTTTGATAATCAATATAAGGAGATTGACTGTTCTCAGAGGCCTGGATGAACGAATGTAAGATGTACTAAGAAGAGTTGCCAACACTAGCAAATACATTGATCGTTCTCAAGCATTGTAAAATTAATCAAGACAAGCAAGCAGCTAGGGTGACTTGCCTCGTCACCTCTCATTCTAATGGAGGGACCAATCACAATTCAGAAACCAAACACAAGAACGTCTACAGATCAGACAAAGAGAAGCAATCAGCTAGAATTGTACACAGCCATCAATGCTCCCTAGCAAACGTATGCCTTAAGACCCTATCGATTCATTAACCAACGAGTGCGTGCAGCTCTCAGAGGCGAGGTCAGAACCCGCCGCCGCCGCCACTCCATCCGCCGCGGCCCATCTGGTTCGCGCCGAGCCCCACCGACGGACGCTGGTTGGCGTTGGTCACGTACTGCCGCACGGGGTCGTCGGCCGCGGCCGGCGCCCCGGCCGACTGCGGCGCGGTGATCACGTACTGCTGCATCACCAGCACGGACACCATCTTGGAGAACTCCGACGACACCAGCAGGTCCCCGATGGGCCCCAGCTCCGGTGACTCCATCCACTCGGTGAGGGCAGAAGTCAGAGGCGAGCTGGCCTCGCCGGGGTGCCGGCCGACGATGTACAGCTCGTGCGCGCTGTCCAGGTCCCGGATGGCTGCCAGGGTCTCCTCGCTGTTGGCCACGACCTGCTCCACGTACAGGATGGCGTCGTTGCCGACGTTGCGCATCCGGAACTCGTTGAGGTACTCCTCGTCCATCTGCCGCTCGCTCTTGGCGCTGTCCGGGACGATGGTGATGGCGCGCGAGTGGATGCTGGCCGCGGGTGGCGGCGGCGCCGCCGTATAGTCAGGCGGGATGAAGCGGACGATGGTGAGGCAGACGCCGGGGTGCTCGACCATCCGCCACGCGTAGGCGAGCCCCTCGCGGTCGTCGGGCCCGCCGAAGAAGAGGAGCGCGACGTGGTGCACGGTGGCCATGCGCGCCGTGGCGGCGCTGAGGCCGCGGTCGACGAGGATGCCAACCGAGCACGGCGCCGAGGAGAGGATGCTCTCGTTGAACCCCCGGATGGACGCGTTGATGGGCTCCATACCGCCGTCCACCGTCTGCTGCTTGTGGAACGGGAGCACAATGAGCGACACGTGTTTGTCCTCGGCCAGGATGCACACGTCCTCGTGCATCGTCTGGTACGGCGACACCGCCGTCAGCGCCTGGATCGACACGCCGCCTGCATATGTATATATACACAGCATTTGCATCATCTTGCGTGCATGCTCGCGTATAGGGAGTAATGGAGGAAGAGCGGCTGACCGGCGTGCGCCTCGTAGTTCTCGAAGGCGTTGAAGATGTGCTCGCTGGCGCCGGGGAGGGAGCTGGCGCTGCGACTCTGGTTGGAGGCGGAGTGGTGGGCGGCGAGCATGTTGGAGGCACGGCCGGTGAGCTCGACGAGGTGGAGCGCGTAGATGAAGATGGGGGAGCGCTTGGTCGGGTTGGAGAGCTCGAGGAGGGAGATGATGGACGGCACGTTGCGGGTGGTGTGCACGCACGCCAGCATGCGCAGCTCCGTGTCGTGCTTCGACCGCTGCAGATTGCGCCGCTTGTACCCGATCAGCCGCCGCGCCGGCCGGTACACCGTCGTCACCACCGGCGTCACCAGCGCCGTCATCCCCACCGAAACCAGCACCATCACCGCAAACGACTCATCGTCCAACACCTAGTTGAAACTTGAAAGGAAAGACGTCCATTACGACATACAGAAACCTGGCAACCACTTGCTAGTTGCGTGCTCGAAATTAAAGTGTTACCTCCTTGTCCCTTCCGATGTTGAGGACGATCATCTCGACGAGCCCCCTGGTGTTCATGAGGAAGCCGAGGGCGACACCGTCGCGGAAGGTCATGGTGTAGGAGACGGCGATGAGGATGGTGCCCATGATCTTGGCGAAGCTGGCCATGATGAAGACGAGCACGAGGAGCCCCACGGTGACGGGGTCGCGCACCTTGGTGACGTTGGTGCGGAGGCCACTGATGGCGAAGAAGAGCGGGAGGAGCAGCCCCGTGACAAAGTCCTCGAGCTTCTCGATGAGCACGACGCCGAGCGGGCCGCTCGGTATGACCAGCCCGTAGACGAAGGCACCGAACACCGAGTGGATGCCAATGGCGTCTGTGCACACGCCGGCGATCATGACGCCGGTGAGTATGAGGGTGACGTGCACGTCGCCGATGGTCTCGCCCTCGGGGACGCGGCGGATGAGCCACCACATGAGCGGGCGCACGACGTAGAAGCAGGCGAGCACGAAGGCCACCCCGGAGAGGAGCACCCACAAGGAGGAGAAAGCGGTGCTGTTCACCTCGGAGATGGCGATGGCGAGCGCGAGCAGGATCCAGGCGCACATGTCATTGACGATGGCGGCGGACATGGCGATCCGGCCGAGGTCCGAGTTGAGCAGCTTGATCTCGGCGAGGATGCGGGCCAGCACCGGGAAAGCCGTGACGGAGAGCGCCACGCCGAGGAAGAGCAGGAAGGAGGCCTGGTGCACGTTCTTGGACACCTGGTGCCGGAAGATGAAGGACGTGGCCGTGCCGATGCAGAAGGGCAGCGCCATGCCCGCCACGGCGATGATGAGCGCCTTCTTCCCCGAGCGCTTGATGACGTTGACGTCCATCTCGAGGCCGACCAGGAACAGGAAGTAGAGCAGGCCGAGGTGCGCCACCGTCTCCAGCGTCAGCAGGCTCCGCTCCGGGAACACTGTGATCGCCCACGTCGCCACCTGACCCATCGCCGACGGCCCAAGGATCACGCCAGCCTGCACCGATCACACGCACGTGTGTGCACGTCAGCATCTGATTCGCGCGCGCATGGCGTTGCAATTAAATGGATGGCTGGCTAGCTTGTATATATACGCACGAGGATCTCAGCGATGACGCGAGGCTGGCGTAAGGGTTTGAGGAGGAGGACGAGGACGCGAGTGGTGGCGACGATGATGGCCACCTGGAGGATGAAGAGCGGGAGGGAGAACTCGAGCGGGCTGACGCCCTGCCAGATGCCGTAGGTGGTGACCATCATCGGCGAGTAGCACACCACCGCGCCGGCGCCGGAGCCGGAGCCGGGGGCCGAGCCGTTGCCGAGCGCCATCTGCGCCGTGACGTTCGTGGGCGGAAGCGCGCCGGCCGTCCCCGCCTGTAGTATCGGGGCCATCTCGGCGCATGGGAGGACGGGGAGCTGGCGTAATTTCTTTCTCTCTCGCGCGCGCGCGGTGTGTGTGTCGCGGCTAGATTTGCAAGAGAGGAGAAAGGTTTGGGAGGGGGAGCGCAAATGGATCGGAGGGTGGAAAAGGTCAAAGCGCAGTGACTGAACTTCGCGTTTTTGGTCGGTCGTCCGGCGAGTTTGCGGCGTCCATTGCCTAATTTTGACCCGCCGACTGTGAACGGCAGCTTGTTTCAATGGACAAGAAAGCCGTTCATGGCACATCCCAATTCTCAAATCTAGTGCCCTGCCTCTGTTTGATCTTGGTTTGATTAGCGTTCTAACCGCACCGTACAGCGCACCGTCAGGTATGTGTATTTCGAAGCAAAAGCTAGCCAGGGATCAGGCTTACACTGTCTAGAACCAGAGGCTAGGCAAGTGTAGCATCTCACGCTGCTCAACCTACACCTACATGACACATATACCTAACACAAAGCATTGCTACCATTCATAATTTGTTCATATTTTTTTAATGGGAAAACTATAAATTCGTTTTGACAAGAATATAGGAACAAACATCAACAAAGTACTCGCATATGATCAAATTAGCATGAGAAACCAAGTGCACAATGTAGCCGGATACTTCAATGGCCCTAGAGATTGATAGAGAACACGGAAGGTTGTCCCTTCAGAATTTTTTTGCAAAATACCAACTTCAGAATTGTGATCGAACTACAAAATGCAACCACTCCTTTTCAAACTGACCACAATCAGGCTTCAGTCTGCTCCCTCAGGCGACGGATTGTGCTTCTGACAGTGACCGCACTAGCAGTGCTGGAAATGCGAAACAACAAAATTTAGCAAACATAAGTGAACAAAAATTATGTTGCTACTTGGAAATAAAGGTGTACTCGGCATTAGAACATACTTCATGGTATAAGCACCACCAGCCTTAACCTTCCCACAGTCCTTGCATCCCCAGATTCCAACTGCTTTCCTCTTCACGGCAAACTGTGAATCAAGAACAGCATTATATCTGGTGAAGGAACATGCAACAAGCGATACACAATAAAACAAACAAACGAAAAGGAAGGCTTCTAAATTCTAATCCATAATTTTATTAAAAAGTTTCACCAAACTCATTCAAAGAACAAAATTCCAATATTGTGAACAGCGAGCAGAATCAGAAGCTGTTATGCACTACTTACCTATCTGGAAGAAACTCGAATAATTCATAACTGAAAGACAGCATAAACATGTCCAATGATAATACAAGAGATTGCAATAGCAGTATCGTTAAAATTCTTTACGTTGTGTAAATCAGCATATTCAGTTTAGTCACTTGAGAGTTAAGATGCTATTCATGTTGCCCTCTAAAGTCTAAACAGACATCATGCGAGACAGAAACTAATAACCTATACTAAAGTCCGAAATAATACACAAGAACGGCAAAAAGAGCACCAAAACCTTCCACGGCAGAACAAAACCTGATATCATTTATTGAATATCTGCTTAATTGTACTAGCCAAGTGACAACAAGCATTATTTGATACATAGATGCATAGTAGAACAAGTTGGCAGACAATTTACCATTTTAGAAACAAGACAGCTAATCATTATAATCATCGACAGATTTACCTTGCCACAGAATTCACAGAAGTACTTGGAGTGCTGGGAGACCTCCATCTTCTTAATCTGCTTACGCAAACTGGCACCATACCTGGTACCTATATAACATTGATATTACAATGAAACAGAATTACACAAGTTAGCAAATATTCATGAGATTGTCAAATAATGAGCTGGGCAGCTCCAATGTCGTTACCATATTTGCCAACGATTCCAGCCTTCTTGGTGCGCTTCGTCTGCACAAACATCACAAACACAAGAAATTAAAGCACTCCTCGACAAGCATAGTAAAACAGTGAGGTGGGCTACTATACAGCACATAAAAAGGCATGGATAGAATCATTGAACTATCAACTGGTATTTGTGCACCTCTGCTTATGTGAATCTAGCTCCAACTTTTCAACATGGTGAAGGCAGACAAGAGTTGTCTATGACTAGTTGCGCATTTAATCTCGAGAAATTATCGGTAGTACATACTTGAAGCTCGTGGACAAGTATCTCATGAATATGACGGCACATAACAGACATCTTGTTGCACATTTAAGCTCAAGTCTTCAGTAGTACATAATTTTAGCTAATGATAACGTACCTCATGGAAATTCCAATTTTAGCTAATGAAAACGTACCTCATGGAAATTCCATAATTCGGTGAAAAGCACAAGTATTTCCCAAATGCCCTATTCTACTGTTATTATTACTCACTCCTCGTACTAGTACTGATCAATCGGGTGGCAGATATGGGCATTTTACCAACAGCAAGACGCCAATACCTTTTAATCAGGTAATAATACCGTAGGATTTCGCGGTGCCACAGTTCGCATCAAGCACAATAAATGCAAACAGCAGAAAACACTAGCAACATCGCACTAGATCTAACAAATACAACGACTCCGAGCAGGATTCCTCCCCGACACAAACCAAAGCCTCGGCAAATCTAACTGGGAAGGCATAATATCTCTAAAGCGCCGAGCACAAGCTACGGATAGAACCACAAATCAAGATGGTCCCAACAACGAACGTGTAGGAAACCTAAGGACCTACACGCGCAGAGCGCGGATCAGAGGAGCCACCGATGAGAGAAAGGGGAGAACGTACCATCTCACCGGCGAGGATGAAGCGTCTGCGGCAAGCGGCAAGCGGCGACGGCTGGGAGACGGCGGCGCGGGCAAGAGGTCTCGAGAGGGAGGCGGCGTGGTGGAGCTTATATACTAGATGGGGCTAGGGTTTGGGGTTCTCGTCGCTGTTAGCGCGGAGACCCCCGAACTGGGCAAGTATTATTCTACTATTGGGCTTCTTTTAGTTTGTATTTAGGCCCATAACGAATTTCCAAAGGGGAAAAGAGCGTAGCAAACAGTTTTTAGAATATTTGGGGCCTTTGGATCTTATCTTTGGACGGTCAATAAAGACTCAGCAGAGCAACCGAAAGAGAGATTGAGAGCCCCAAGCAGGGTATGACGTCTAGCCTGCAGCAGTGAAGCCAGAACAAAAATAGAGAGGGTGCTCTAAGGTTAGAACTAACGCAAAATAAACTTATCGCACATGCATCGAAGGGTTTTGTTCAATCCAAATTCATACATAACTTTTTTTTTAGCAAAATACAGTAAAAATAGTACATCGCTAGCGAGGGTACAATGGTTGCGAGTAGTAGTGGGGGTACTATGGGTACGACAGGTGAAACTGGTGCTCCAACACCCCAAGCGGGTGAAGCTCACCGTCAAAGCAGATGCATGTTACGATCGGACCGTGGGCCTAGTCTAGTCTGGTGTGACTGTCTAACCCAATAAAAAACATAGGTTCTAGAGCTTCTAGTTGAACATTAGTGGTAGCTAGACGGGCCGCTAATTCCAGATCATGGGTAGGGTAATTCTCTTCATGAGGTCTTAACTGTCTTGATGCATAAGCGACAACTCTTCCTAAAACCGCTTTCTCAACGCGGTACGAACATTATGAGTTCTTAGTCATATCCTTTGGTCTGACTAATGCCCCTGACTATTTCATGAATATGATGAATAAAGTATTGATGGAATATTTGGACAAGTTTGTAGTTGTGTTCATTGATGATATTTTGGTTTACTCCAAGTCAGAAGAAGAGCATACTGAACACTTGAGATTAATCCTAGAAAAACTCAGAGAACATCAGTTGTATGCTAAGTTCAGTAAGTGCAATTTTTGGAAAAAAAGAAGTAGATTTCCTTGGTCATGTGATGACAGCCGTAGGAGTAGCAGTTGAACCCGGTAAAGTTAAAACAGTGTTGCATTGAGAACAGCCCAAGACTGTCACTCAGATTCGCAGTTTCTTAGGAATGGCAGGATATTATCATCGTTTCATCGAAGGATTCTTAACGATTGCTAAGCCTCTTACGCGGTTGTTGAAGAAGGAGAAGAAGTTCACTTGGACCCCAGCTTGTGAAGAGAGTTTTCAAGAGTTGAAGAAGTGTTTGACTTCAGCCCCAGTGCTGATTTTGCTAGATATTCGCAAGGATTTTGATATCTATTGTGATGCTTCGCGTCAAGGATTAAGATGTGTCTTGATGCAAGAAGGAAGAGTTGTCGCTTATGCGTCAAGGCAGTTAAGGCCTCATGAAGAGAATTACCCTACCCATGATCTGGAATTAGTTGTCGTAGGGCATGCTTTAAAGATTTGGCGTCATTACCTCATTGGTAATCGCTGCGAAGTATACACAGATCATAAGAGCCTGAAGTATATCTTCACTCAGTCTGATCTGAACATGAGACAGAGAAGATGGTTAGAGTTGATAAAGGATTATAATCTGGTGATCCATTACCATCCTGGTAAGGCTAATGTGGTTGCAGATGCATTAAGCCGTAAGAGCTACTGCAATGCTGTGGAAGTAAAAGAAGTTTGTTCGGAACTTCAAGAGGAATTTCAGAAACTGAAGCTGGAAGTTGTATCTAAAGAATTTGTAGCTAGTCTTGAAGTGCAGTCTACTTTGGAGAAGCAGATTCGAGAAGCTCAACCAAAGGATGCTGAGTTTTCAGATATCAAGAACAAAATGGCAGAAGGAAAGTTCAAAGACTTCACCATAGATGATCAAGATATAATGTGGATTAATGGACGCATTTGTGTACCAGATGTCGATGGGTTGAGACAGCTAATTTTGAAGGAAGCCCATGACTCCAAGTATTCAATTCACCCTGATAGTACTAAGATGTATCAGGATGTTAAGAATAAGTTTTGGTGGCCAAATTTGAAGCGAGAAGTCACAGAGTTCGTTGCCTTGTGCGACGTGTGTCAGAAGGTAAAAGCAGAGCATCAGAGACCAGCAGGTCTGTTGCAACCTCTGAAGATTCCAGAATGGAAGTGGGAAGAGATCGGAATAGATTTCATTATTGGTTTACCTAGGACTCAATCGGGTTACGATTCGATTTGGGTAATAGTGAATCATTTGACTAAAGTTGCCCATTTCTTGCCAGTCAAAACCACTTACTCAGGAGATCGCCTTGCAGAGCTGTATATGTCAAGGATTGTCAGTTTGCATGGTGTGCCTAAGAAGATAGTGTGAGATCGAGGATCTCAGTTCACCTCTCGTTTTTGGCAGAGTTTGCATGAAGTCTTAGGGACTCATCTGAATTTCAGTACTGCTTATCATCCTCAGACAGATGGACAAACCGAAAGAGTTAATTAGATATTGGAAGATATGTTGAGAGCCTGTGCTCTAGCTAATGCTACCAGTTGGGATAAGAATTTACCGTATGCAGAGTTCTCATACAACAACAGTTATCAAGCCAGTCTGTGGATGTCACCGTTTGAAGCTTTGTATGGCCGTGCTTGCAGAACCCCGTTGAATTGGTCAGAAACAGCTGAACGTTTGGTTTTTAGGCCAGACATTATTCAAGAGGCAGAAGGGCAAGTGTCTATGATCATAGAATGATTAAAGATAGCTCAGTCCAGGCAGAAGAGTTATGCTGATAATCGTCGTCGCGATCTTAGCTTTGAGCCAGAAGATTTTGTTTATCTTCGAGTTACGCCCCTCAGAGGTGTAAAGAGGTTTCATGCCAAAGGGAAGCTCGCCCCTTGGTATGTTGGTCCGTTCAAGATTTTGGATCGCTGTGGAGAAGTAGCTTATCAGTTGGAGCTGCCGCAGTCGTTAGCAGGAGTACATGATGTTTTTCATATCTCTCAGTTGAAGAAGTGTCTTCGTGTGCCAGAAGAGCAGGCCCCGTTGGAGTCAATCGAGTTGAAGGACGACCTTACTTACAAAGAGCAACCAGTCAAGATTTTGGATGTAGCAAAGCGTCACACCAGAAGCAAGACCGTTCATTTTTGCAAAGTTCAGTAGAGCAACTACTCAGAAGGAGAAGCAACGTGGGAGCGTGAAGAAAAGCTGAAAGCCGAGTTCCCTAGCTTTTTCTCTATCTAGCCTAAATCTCGGGGTCGAGATTCCTTTAAGGGGGGAGGTTTGTAACATCCCAATTTTTCTGAGCTTTAAAAATCTTTTAAATAGCTAGTAGGGAGAAAACTCACCATTTGGTTTTGTTTGAGTTTAATTTAAAAGCTTAATATTGAACCTTGTGCATCAAAACAATTTAATATGATTAAAGTCAACATCAACAATGGTCAAAACTATTTTATTTGGATTCTATATGCTTGGATATATTTTCTAGATTTTTCTAGAATTTTTCCAAGTTCATTTGCTACTTTCTAATTGCCATTTGGTTTTTCTACTATTTTACAAAATAGAAAAACCTATTTAAATCTCACCTAATCTCTTTGGGCCTAAACCCAATCCTTTCCTATTTCGGCCCAACTCCTGTGCGGCCCAGCTCACCCGCGCGCGTGCCCCACCCTCCACTGACATGCAGGTCCCACGTGTCAGTCTCAGCCTTCCTTTTCTCTTCGCGTAAGCGCGCTCAGTCTTAGCCATTGGATCTTGTTTGAATAGTCAAGATTGATGTGTTGTTCGGACAGTCCGAACGTCACACTCGGTGTGAGTCGTCCGATCAAGAATAGACAGTCAAGATTCGTTGGGCTGTTCGGACGATCATAACATCACACTCAATCTAGATCATCCATTTAAAATCTGACGGTTAGAACTTGTGGTCCAAACGTTTCCTTTTGTTTGCGTTCGCTAGCCTCGCTGCCAGGTGGGCCCGTTTTCATCTTTGGCTCCGAGTCGGCTTCGTTCTCGCGAGTTCAACGTCGCTGTCGCCATTCAAGGACTTCGATCTTCATCCGACAACAACAATTTCCAAACTAAACCACCCCGGATTTGTTTACCAAATCTTATCCCTTGTTATCCCGCACCCATATCTGGTTTCAATCATGCCCGAACCCAGCTCTATCCCTTCCTATTTTGAATTTCCTTTTTGTGTTCTTCACGGACTTGATTTGGGGATTTCCTATCTCGAGCCGCCCGACCCCTATAAAAGGTACCCTCGGGATCGCAAGAGCACCTGCACCAAGAACCCTAACCCAATTTCACCCTGAGAGCTTTAGCGCCACCACAATTGGAGATTTAGGTTTCGTTCACCGAAACCCTAAAGCTTCAATTCCGCCGCCGTCGGTGACGCCCTGCCCTCGTGGTTTGCACCATCGTGTTCCTCATCATCAGAGCTACCTCCTGGACCTCTTGGTTTTGTCGGAACGTCGCCGGAGCCTTGATCCAACAACACCCGAAGCCTTCCTCCGCTTCGAGCTCGCCGCCGGCCACCACTGTCCACCTCGACCACCCGGAGTTGGTTCATCAGGTTCGCAATAGCGTTAGCTACATGCCTATACCACTCACTGCCGGTAGATCGCTATCGTTCGCCGGATCCTTGGTTCTCGTGCGCCACCGCATTCTCCGTCGAGCCACGTGGAGTCCACGTCAGCGCCACACCAGCTTCCTTGCCTACGTGGCGCATGCGTGGCGCCGTGTCAGCACGTACGCGTGGTAGCCTTGCCAAACCAGATCCAGATCGGTTCGGTGGACTTGGTCTACTGTGAACCAGGTCGCTGACGTGTGGGCCCCACACGTCAGTGATTTCCTTTCTCTTTCTTTTCCGGTATTTTCAATTGGAAAATAATTTGGATATTTCTGAAAATAGGATTTCTTTTAGATTCAAACTTCCAAAGCCCATATCTTTTGCATCCGAACTCCGATTGAGCCCATTCAAATTTCTAAATTCATATAAATTCAAGATCTATTTATCTAAGATTTTTATTTGTTTTTTTGGAGTTTTTTTTATCTCTGTTATTTATTTATTTTATTTATTTGCTTCGTTTGCGAGTAAACGTTGATACTTCGGGAAGATTTGAAGAAGAAGGAACACATCAAGAGCAAGATCAGTACCTAGACCTATTTCAAGGTAAGTCATACCTTTGATCATATTGAATCCCAGTTTTCAAAAGTTATATTGATTCAAATTATTGCATCAACTTTAAGTATTTATTTAAATACTTTTGGGTTTAGTTATTAATCCAATTTGTTATATCCACCTTGTCTAATTGTTATGTCTTAATATTTTGTCACCCTAGATTGATTTATTTAGTTGGTATTATCGTAGCACCAACGTGGGTTGGTTAGTTACGATTAGTTTGCTTAGCCATGCCACGAGTCATCATTTCATGTAAGTTGCAGTTATAAATTTGACTAAGTGATTATGGAACTTTATGATAAAACTGTGTGTACTATGTGCTATTACTCGTTGATGGCATGTGTTGCACTTAACCAACAGGGTGGGAAAGGATTTAGACGGAGGCAAGCGGTACGGTGTATTGTTTTGGTGGATCTGTGTGCACGGGCTTAAAAATCTGTGTGCATAGGGATTTGTGGTAAATTGGAAGTCTTGTCTTGGTCAATTAAGGACTTAACTTTGTGCGCCATTGAACTAAGCCTTACTGTACAACCACATGCCTGGTATGGGACGGGCCTAACTTACTAAGTTATGGAATCTTGACATTGCTACTCAGGTTGTAGGTTAGACTGTGTTGATTGGGTGGAGGTGTGCTACCAAGTAGTTACATCATGGGGCGGTTCGCCGTGTCTCTGTCCAACGGTGTGTGTCATACTTATCACTGTGTATTGCTTGGTATGATAGTTTGTAAGCACACTGGGAGTATCAATGCTTGAGATGAAGTTTCTGAAATGTTTTGTTATGATTAGTGCTTGCAACACTAGTTGTATCTTGTGGGTAAAGAGTACAAACCCTGCAGAGTGTTAAATCAATCTATTCGAATAGCCGCATCCGCAGTCATGGACATGCTCGGGGGATTTCACACGAGTGATAGATTTTCATAAAAACCTTGGAAAGGGAGCTATGTGATCTATGCCATATGGCTATGTGAATAAATTGTTTAGGCTATGTGTCTTTGTGAAATCAAACTGTTAAATTATTATTGTTATTTGTTTTACTTTATACTTTCAATCTATTATTCATAGTCAAACTGCAAATGTTGCATTTCTGCAAAAGAACCACAGAAGCCATTCGTTTGGAATAAGCCATCATGTATAATTGCATTTCTGTGCTATGACTTGCGAGTACGGTTGTATACTCATGCTTGCTAAATCAAATCAACAGAAGAGGAGTCATCGCCATCTTTCGAGGAGGAGTTCGTCGAAGGTGTCTAATCGTAGGGTCTTAATCCCAGTTGGTTGCATGTGGTGAATTGATGGGATGCCGCTACCGTTTCTGTTTTCGCTGCTATTTATTTCTCTGTTGGCCCTGCGTGGCTTAATAAGTGTAAACTCGATCTTAAGGTAAAAACCCTTATTTGTTAATCAAATTACCCGTTTATGTTATTAATCGCCTTGTGTGGATCGATATTCGTCTATATTGAAACTATGTACACTAGCGTGATCCTGGACTAGTGTATTATACACAGAGGGTCCAGAATTGTATTTTTGGGTCCTAACACTGTGCCTTTTTTCTGAATTTTCTTTTAATTCTGAAATCAGGGCTAACACCATGCCGACATCATAAATTAGGATTTCCAGTAGAAAAGAAATTCAGGAAAAATCCATAAATTCAGATTTGTTATTTCTTTAGGGTTTAGATCTTCCAAAAGCTCGGTCTTCCTCATACGAACTCCGATTGAGCCCATTTAAATTTCTAAATTCATATAAATTCATGCTCTATTTTTCTGAGATTTTTATTTAATTTTTGGAGTTTGTTTCCTCTCTATTTTGTATTTATTTTATTTATTTGCTTCATTTGCGAGTAGACGTTGAAACTTGGGGGAATTTCGAGGAAGGAGGAGTTGATCAAGCCCAATACCAGTACCAAGACTTGTTTTAAGGCAAGTTGTACCTTTGACCATGTTGAACCCAGTTTTCTAAAACTACTTTGATTCAATTATTGCATTTAATTTAAGTATTTATTTAAATGCTTTGGGATTAGCTATTCATCCAATTTGTTTATGTCCACTCTTGTCTATTGTATTATCATGATCTTTTGTCACCCTAGCTTGGTTAATTATTAGTCAGTATTATCTTAGCACCAACGTGGGTTGGTTAGATACGAATAGTTTGCTTAACCATGCAACGAGACATTCATTCAATTGAGTTGCAAATATAAACTTAACTAAGTGATTATGGAACTTTGTGTAAAACTATGTGTTGTGTGCTATTACTCGTTGATGGCATGTGTTGCACTTAACCAATAGGGTGGGAAAAGATTTAGACTAAGGCGAGTGGTGGAACTGTGTGATATGGTGGAGCTTTGTGATTGGAAAATATGAATCTACATGACTTAGTTAGAAATTGACAGTCTCGCCTTGGTCAATTAAGGACTTAATTTTGGCGCCATTGAACTGAGCCACAACTGTACAACCACATGCCTGGTATGGGGCGGACCTAACTTAGTAAGTTACAGAATCTCGTCATTGACTACTCAGGTAGTAGGTTATGAGCTCAATAATGGGTGGAGGTGTGGACTACTATGTATGTCACATTCATGAGCGGTTCGCCGTCTTCAGGTCCAACGGTGTGTGTCGTGACAAAGCACTGTGTTTGGGTTGGTATGACGGTAAAATACACCGGGAGTGTCAATTGTTGAGATTAAGTTTTGGAAAAGTTTTGTTATGATTAGTGCTAATTACACTGATTATATTGTGTGGGTAAAATATACTACCTCTACAGAGTGTTAATCAATCTATTCGAATAGCCGCGTCCGTGGTCAAAGATATGCTCGGGGATTTCACACGAGGGGTAGATTTTCATAAAACAATTCAGAAGGGACAACTGTGTTATTAAACTCATATGGTTATGTGAAAGAAACCGATTAGGTTTTGTGTCCTTTGTGAAATTTCTTGTTAAACTATTATTGATTATTTGATTTGAATTACATTTTCAATCTATTATTTGTATTCAATTGCAAATATTGCTTTATTGCAAAATAATCACAGAAGCCATTTACTTTGTAATAACCCATCATCTATAATTGTATTCTGTGGTATAACTTGTTGAGTACTCGGAGTACACATTTTGCTGCAATCATTCAGCTGAAGTGGAGGAATCGTCACCTGCCTTCAAAGAGGAGTTCTACGAGGTTGTTGATTATTAGGTCTTGATTCCAGTCGGTTGCTTGTGGCGGGTCGATGGGTTTTCGCTAGAGTTGTTTTTGTTCCGCTGCTTATTTATTTACTATTAGCCCTGTGTGGCTTAATAAGTGTAAAACTCGACCATAAGATCAACACTGCTATTTATTCAAGTCAATCGTTTATTCTATTACTGTGGAATCAATATTCATCTATGTTGACACTATGTGCACTAGCGTGATCCTGGACTAGTATAGCATACATAGAGAGTCTATAATTGTATTTTTGGGTCCCGACAAGCATGCACCCCAGAGTAGCCTTGTAAATTTGTCTTGTTACTAGAGGTGGGTGCTAGTGGAGGTCGTTGCAAGCGTACTCCCTAGAATTTATTTTTATACCTTTGAAAAATATCATGTAATCAAGAACGAATATCTGCAAAATAGTTAGAATAGTCTAGCCTTGTAGCACCACTAATAAGATCGAGAATATTAGCAAATCCTTGAATTTTAGCTCTAGGGTCTAAAATAAATGCAAATGTATATAGGAAATGGATTTCTCTCCGATATTTAAGGTATTACTTTTCATAGCAACAATAAACTCTCGTAAAAATGTGTCATTTTCATACATTTTCAATTGACTAGTAATCTGTAAAATACTATGCATAATAATAGGAGATGTTGGATAATAGACAGCGAACAAAGCAACAGTGGCATCATAAAAAAAATTATAAAAACTGAAGTATCTTCTCACCAACGAACCATTGTTGCTCAGTCAATAGTATAGTACTGTTAGTGCTCTAATAGTGCGTTTGAATGAAAATAGAAAAAGTGCTCTTATATGGTAAAAGACTCTTAAGCATCAAGTAAGTAGAGTTCCATCTTACAAGCATGTTCAAACTAAACTTTCTTGGACGTACACCCATTGCTCGACAGAAGTTCTTATATGCTGCTATTCTTACATTAGAATTATTCAGGTAAGATACCGCATCGTGAAAAGCTTTAATATACGAAGTCAACCTCTTCAAACCGCATTTGACTATAAGGTTAATAATATGACAAGTGCGTCGCTGATGTAGCAAGAAAGAATCGGCATATGTACTCAAAACTGGAGTAAGAATATCCATGGGCATAGAGTTCGAAGCGGCGCTGTCTGTCGTAGTAAAAAGACTAGACAGTAAACAAGAGGGACCTCTGGCTTCGGAACGAGGGGCCGAAGGGTCCCAGAAAAGGGGTTCCGACTAAGAGTGCGCTTGTATTGATTGCCAGAAATTTTTGTGTGTTTTACATGATGGGGGATAGAGGCTATTTATAGCCTATCCAACAGGGTACATGAAATTACGCACACACCCCTACAAAGGTACAACTACCATAGGGGTAGTAGGAGTTTCTCCTAGCCTACGCGTAGCCTTCGGTGCATGGTAGACTCTCCTGGACCTGGTCCACCCGGGTGGTGAGCCCGACCCACCTTTATTGCACCCTTGCTGATGGTTGCGAGGCCCCTCCGGGGGCCCTCCTTCGGGAGGCCTATGGGGCCCCCTCAGAGGACACCTTTGGAACCGCCTTCGGGTCCTCCGGGGACCCCTTCGAAGCCTTCGAGAACGCCTTCGGAGCCCTCGAGGCCCCTCCGAAGGTCGCCTCTAGGGTTACCTTCGGAGCCTTCAGAAGCATCTTCGGGGACCTCGGGGACCCCTCTGGAGGGCACCTCCGGGATCACCTTTGGATCCCTCCTAAAGAACCGTCGGGTCCTTCGGGGACCCCTTAGTGCCTTGCCTGTGCCGTGGGGCCGATGGGACGCCCCTATGACAAGCCCCTCGCAGTCGAGGTCCTGCTTCACCATGGCTGAAACCATGCCGTTCTCCCGAAGGATCCAGACACACCGTCCCCTCGGGCTTGGCAAAGCGTGTCTTGGGAGGGCTAGCGAAGGTGATATGTTGGTGGAGTTCGCTGGCTCCTAGGTTATCGTGCGCCATTGGGTGGTGCACAGCATGAGTTGTTGTGTGCCATAATGACGCTGATGTGCGCCTGTTGGGGTTCTGTGCGTCGACCGTTGGGCTGTGTGTGGCCTTAAATGGTTGCCAGGTTTTGCTGTAGCGAGTGCACATGGCGCGCGCGGAGTGGCCCGTGGCTCCTTATTTCCTTCTCACGGGTTCTGCCAACCTATAAATATGCGGCATCCCCCATTGCTGTCCACTTTCACTTTCTCAGTTTCCATTCTGTTACGTTTTATTCCCACTGTGGTGCTTCGCTTTCCTTGCGAGGGTCCACATTATTGCTTCAAGCATGTCGAAGCGGGCTAATGAGAGTACTGGGGAGGCGATGTACACGAGCGAGTTGGGGAGGTCCACCGTGACCGATCTCGTCCTTGGCACTCTTGTCAACGAGGGCAAGTTAGAGAGCTTAGAGAAGGTCCGCGCCCTCGGGAAAGAAACCACCCCGACCCCTCGTCCGGACGAGGCAGTGGTCTTCGTCGCTTTCTTTGACGCTAGCCTCTGCTTGCCATGCGTTGCTCTAGTTAAGGATGTGCTCCAGCTGTACGGGGTGGAGTTGGCGAATTGATACTGAATTCGATCGTGAAGCTGGGGGGGTCTTCGAATGGATGCTGTGAGCGGCTAGAGCCAGTGGCGAGGGGTGTCTGTTTGCCCACCTTCACGACGGGCGTTGCCAACCGAAGAAAAAGAAAAACACCGACGAGACGCTAAACTTCGGCAGCGTACACTTCCAGCCGAGGACCCGGTGCCAAATGTACCTACCTACCCCGGCGGCATGGAACCGCTGGGACATGGACTGGACTCGATAGTGGTTCTACTACAAGTCACTGCCGGAGGATGGTTTGCAATCTTGGGGCGGGCCAATATGACTTATCGTTAGCCCCGATATTGATCCTATTGCTAGGGAGGAGGCCCTCCTCCAGCTTTTACTGGATGTGACAAAGCGCCTCTCCACCCGAGGCCTGGTTGAAGAGTTCTGCGCATTCTGGATCTGGCCTTTGGCCTAAGATTGGAGCGTGGAGATCGGGGCTTCGGTGGCCGGATGTCCGATCCTCATTGTGAAGGGGCGCGGGGGTGCGGATCCCAACGCCTCCTTTTTTTGTTTATTTTTTGTGCAACTTCTAACTGTTGTGTTGGTGATGCCTCCGCAGTTGTACTTATCACCGAGGTGGCTCGCGCCTTAGAGGTGCTCTTGGGCCCATACACAGGTGAAGAGCACTCGAAGCGTGTCACGGTTGTGCGGAGAGAGCTACCAACCGGCGATGTTCGCTGATTGATTCGCCTTCCGGCGTCCGGACGCCGAAAGGAAGCGTGCCCACGCTGCCGAGGTCGATGGGCCGGAGCCAATTGCGGCGGTGCCGCTACGCGCCGCCGGTCCTCGTGACGCGTGCGACCCCGCCGAGGCTGTGGAGGATGCGGGCCAGCCCACCAAGAAGTTAGCGAGGGCCGTGGAGCGAGCGGAGTCTTCCGGTTCCATCGGCTCTTTGTCAGATGAGTGCGTTGATTCGGCCGACGAGGGCATTTCAGGGGACACCACGGGGCGCCCCGCTATGGAGGTGGCTAAAGCGACGGGCGCGATCGACCTGACAAGCGTTGTTCTTGGTGAGTCCTCTGATGAAGAGACTCCGTCGTGTGTATACGGCGCGGATGTGGAGGTCCTGGCCACGCCGCCTACTCCAGGGCGTGTTGATGTCGTCGCAGACGACCCTTCCGCTCCGCAATCGCCCCAAGGTATGAATGTCACCCAGTTTGTGCGACTTTACTGGCGTGTCTGATACTTGCTCGCCCGTGCAGAGGTGGGTGACGATGCAACGATGGCGATCAACGATGAGCTCGGATGTGATGGGGGTGCTGCTGCCGAGAATGCCGCACTGCTCGGGGTCCGGTTCCACGCCTGCCGGTCGCTATAACTTTGTGGGCCCCGTGGATATGCTCCCCATGTGCAACAAGGACTTCATGGTCAGCCCCGGCGCCGCTAAGGTTTGCGGGGTGGTTGGGGACTTCGTTCATTCACCTCTTCTCCCGGAGTTCTTCTAGAAAATAGGCCTAAGGGACATGCTCCGGAGCATGGAGGCGAACGCTATGAAGGTTTGTGGGTGTCCTGCGACCACCTCTTTTGTTCTGTTTGCTTGTTGCTGAGGTGTCTTCATTGCGCAGACGATGATGCTTTCGCGGGCGCTAGATGTCGATATCTCCAAGTGCTTCGATGAGATCCAGAGCCAGTTGGACAAAAAGTACGTGAAGAATGAGGCCCTCAGCGGTGAGCGCGATTCCCTCGCGATGAGGGTAAAGAGGCTGGAGGATTAGGTGGCGGGCCTTCAGGCTGACTTGGACGCTTCGCAGAAAGCGCGGGCGCTTGCTGAGGAGGAGGTTGAGGCGTAGCGCGAGCTGTCAAATGCCATGGGGCTGGCCGCTTTTGAGGCTCTAGTGACTCTTAAGGATGCCGTGACGCAGCTCGGTGCGGTGCCTCCTGCGAGGACTCACTGACCTGCGGAGACGGATATCACCTTCAAACGGCTTAAAAACGTTGGGGAGGTGTGCGTGCTTGCGGCGCGCACGTACGGAGATCATTGTGCGAAGGTGGCATGGTGTACGACCTTAGCCTCGCTTGACAAGGCGGGATATGCACATATAGACGCTCTCGCCACCCGCACGTTGTCAGTAGCTAACGCCGAGGAGTCGGTGAATGTGAACGCCGAACCGCAAGGCCGCAAGGTTCTCGGCTGAGGACTACTTTGGTAGCAGCTGCCACGAAGATGCGACCGAGTCTTCCCAAGCAGACAAGCGGGCAGCCAAAGGGAAGAGGGCGGCGCCCTACCAAGTCCCGGAAGGGCAAGCGGGGTCCACTTATGGAGACAAGGTGACCTCCGCTTGCTGTAGCAACCAACCTTTTAAAGTGGAATAATTGACTTGTGCTGTTGAATAGATGGATTTTAGAATTTGCCCCCCTATGTGTCTATGACATGTGGGTCCTGGACCCACATGTCATAGACACATGGGGGTAAAATCTGAAATCCATCTATCCCATGAGGGCAAATTATGAAATCCCCCTTTTAAAGTAGTGCAGGGCTTCGTTTTGTACTTTTTGTTGCTCTGCTAGGGGCTCCGGGGAGGAAAACCCTTTTTTGTGTAATGACCTCCTGGTGTTAAATGAAATGCTTTTTTGTTTGCCCAGGCGTTTTGCCCCGCTTCAATCGCTATTTGAAGTCATACCTCGCGGTCTGTACAGGGGGAACAATGCTTATTCAAATGTGCCGCGCGGAGGGGCGCTCGGCTGCCTATGGGGCCAAGGCGCAAGACTACTGTGGCCACGCGGACATTGAAGGATGAGCGCGAGGTTCTGTTGAAGTGGCCTCTTAGGATTTGTTATCGTGGTGTCGCCTGTCACGGTGCGAAATGGCAGCGGTGGAAGAAGGCGAACCCGACGGGTTCTATGAAAACGTTCTTCCGAGTCCACGTGCGGGAGGCCACGAGAGCGCTGGAGGAGATGTGGGCCTTCTAGGAGTACATGGGAGTTGCTGGTGCCTCCGAGGGACCCCTGCTGCCCCCTGCAACGTTGGAAGCTTTGACGAGCTCGTTTGACACGCCCAAGGATGTGGTCGTGCGGAGGGAGTATGCAGAGTTGGTGGCTAGCGGAGCGTCGGATGATGAGCTGCTGGAGTGGGCGACGCGCAGGGAGGAGTGGGACTTCATCCCGTAGGTGCACGGTGACTGATGCGGCGTACCATGGTAGGAGTGTAATTTGCACCTAGTATTTTTCGGATTTGTTGTTTGTGTTGAGGCGTAGTAAGGTGTATGGTGTGTTGAGCTTAATAAAAATGGTGTGATTGTATGTTGTAGATGACCCGTCCGAGTCGTGGCACTACGTGGGGCTCCTCTCGGCCCTTGCGAGGGGGAGGCGAAGCCTCGCGCAGTCCCCCCTACATTTTTAGATAGGGCTCCGTGGACCCTAACTTTTTGCGAGTGGGAGGCGAAGCCTCGCGCCGTCCTCCTACTTTTTTAAATAGGGCTCCGTGGAGCCCTACCTTTTTCCGGGGGTGGGGGGAGCCTTGCGCCGTATCCCATACTTTTTTAGATAGGGCTCCGTGGAGCCCTAACTTTTTGCGAGGGGGAGGCGAAGTGTCGGGACCCAAAACAAAATATGCAATTCTGCACCCTCTGTGTATAATGCACTAGTACAGGATCACGCTAGTGCACACAGTGTCAACATAGGTGAATATCGATCCACACAAGCGATTAATAACATAAACGAGTAATTTGATAACAAATAAGGGTTTTGACCTTAAGGTCGAGTTTACATGTATTAAGCCACGCAGGGCTAACAAGAAATAAAATAGCAGCGGAACAAAGAAACTTCAGCGGAATCCCATCAATTCACCACAGTAACCGACCGATCCAGACCTACGATCAAGCACCTTCGATGAACTCCTCCTCGGCAAAGCGAAGACTCCTCCTCTTCATTGCATGTTTTACAACAAGCATGAGTACACACCGTACTCGCAAGTCATACCACAGAAATGCAATTATAGATGCAGGCTTATTCCAAAGGAATGGCTTCTGTGGTTCTTTTGCAGAAATACAACACTTGCAATTTAAATACAAGTAATAGATTGAAAGCATAAGTAAAACAAATAGACAGTAAAAATTTAACAGTTTTATTTCACAAAGACACATAGCCTAGACAAATTATTCACATAGCCATATGACTTAGGTCACCTAGCTCCCTTCCCAAGGTTTTCATGAAAATCTACCCCTCGTGTGAAATCACCGAGCATGTCCATGACCGCGGACACAGCTATTCGAATAGATTGTTTAACACTCTGCAGAGGTTGTACACTTTACCCACAAGATACAACTAGTGTAGCTAGCACTAGCCATAACAAAACAGCCTTGTAAACTTCATCTTAACATTGACACTCCCAAGTGTGCTTACAAACCGCCGACAACCCCACATAGGAAGTCATCCGACACACACTTTGTTGATGTGGGGACACGGCGAATCGCCCGTGATGTGACTACCTAGTAGCACACCTCCACCCATGCACATAGCCTAACCTACTACCTGAGTAATCAATGCCAAGACTCCATAACTTACTAAGTTAGGCCCGTCCCATACCAGGCATGTGGTTGTACGAATGGCTCACATCAATGGCGTACAAAGTTAAGTCCTTAATTGACCAAGGCAAGACTTCCAAGTAAACTACAAATCCCTATGCACATAGGTTATTAAGCCCACGCACATAGCTCCACCAAAAATATCACACAATTAGACAAGGAAATCATAACAAATTGGACATTAACTAATCCCAAAATCATTAAATTAAATAATTAAAGTAGATGCAATAATTTGCATCAACATAACTTTTGAAAGCTGGGTTCAACATCATCAAAGGTATAACTTGCCTTGGAAAAGGTCTTGGTATTGATCTTGGTCTTGAGATGCTCCTTACTCTTCAAAACCTCCCGAGGTATCAACGTCTACTCGCAAACGAAACAAACAAACAAAGCAAAATAAAAAAAGAGGCAAAAAAAACTCCAAAAATTAAATAAAAATCTCATATAGGTAGATCTTGAATTTAGAAATTTGAATGGGCTCAATCGGAGTTCGGATGCAAAAGATATGGGCTTTGGAAGTTTGAAAATCTAAAGAAACCCTAAAAACTGATTATTCCGAATTTCCGAATTATTTCTTAAAAGAAAAATCGGATTATTGCGCAACGATGACGTTAGCGCTCGGAATTAAAGATTTAAAAAGAAAATCTGACATGTGGGACCCACATGTCAGTGAGATGGCTCACGGTGAACCAAGTTCACCAAGCCAGCTGGGTTTGGGATCTGCCCGGGTGGCACGCACGCGCACACGTGGCGCTGACGTGGAGCCACCCAGGTCGACACGCACGCACGGTGCTGAGGTGGATGCCGACGCGGGCGCTGACACGGGCTGCCATGTCAGCTCGACGGCGGCGGAGGCTCGGGAACCAATGGCACGGCGAACGGCGGCGCTCCGGCGAGCGTGGATGGTACCAGCGTGCAGCTCTCGTTATTGCGCACCTTCTGGTCCAACTCCGGGTGGTCGGGGACGATTGAGGCGGCCGGCGGCGAGCTCAAAGCGGCGGAGAGACACGGCTGTTGTCGGACGGCTGCTCCGGCGATGCTCCAACGATGTGGATGGTCCTAGGAGGTAGCCCACGCGACGCTGATCACGTAGGTGCGGGCCACGGGAGCGGGGCGTCACCGGCGGCGGCTGAATTGGGGAAAAACCGACGGCGGCGAAAACCCTAAAGCTTGGAATTGCGGCGACGCTGGGGCAATTGGAGCTCAATGGGTGGCGGCTTTGGGTTGAGGGCATGATCGCGAACCCAGGGGGCCTATTTATAGGGCCCAGGCGGCACGGGATAAGGAATCCCCAAATCGGGATATCCTCGGGTTTGTTCAATCTACGGGATATAGTTCGATTCCGTTCCAATTGAGAGCAGATGCGAACGCGGTGAGATAAGGGATGAGATTTGGCAAGTTTTCTAGAAGAGATTTAGTTGGAAAATCTTCGTTGCCGTGTCGAGCTCGGAGGCTTAACAATGGCGGATGGCGCGCGTGGCTTCGCGAGGATGAAGCCGAAATGGAGACGATGACCTCGGGCGGGCCCACCGGTCAGAGGGACGCGGAGGCGGACGCGTGCGGGCGAGCGTGGGATGCTGATCCAACCGTCCATCGCTGATCCAACGGCGTGACGAAGCGAAGCGCCAGGATCTGGCCGAAGCGAGGCGGGCTGGTCAAGATAGATCGGGCCGAGGAATTCGCCCAGAGGTTTTTCTGAGATTTTAATACTTTTTCCTTTTTAGAAAATACCAGAAATCCAAATAAGCAATAGAAAATAGCAAATGAACTTGGAAAAATTCCAGAAAAATCTGGAAAATATACCCAAGCCCAAGGAACCCAGATAAAATAGCTTTGACCATTGTTCATGTTGACTTTAATCATATTAAATTGTTTTGATGTACGAAGTCCATATTAAGCTTTTGATTTAAAAACAAATAAAATCCAAATGGTGAATTTCATCCTACTAACTCTTTAAAAGATTTTTAAAGTTCAAAAAATTGGGATGTTACAAACCTCCCCCCTTAAAGGAATCTCGTCCCCGAGATTCAAAGCTAGCTAGAGAAGAGGTCGGGAACTCGGCCAAATTGCCTTCACGCCTCCCATGTGGCTTCTTCTTCGGAGTGGTTGCTCCACTGGTCCTTGCAAAAACGAACGGTCTTGTTCCTGGTATGGCGCTCTGCGACGTCCAAAATCTTGATTGGCTGCTCCTTGTAGGTAAGGTCTTCTTTCAATTCAATTGACTCCAGCGGAGCCTGTTCTTCTGGCACACGAAGACACTTCTTCAACTGGGAGACATGGAAGACGTCATGTACTCCTGCTAACGACTGCGACAGCTCCAATTGATAGGCTACTTCTCCACGACGAGCCAATATCTTGAACGAACCAACATATCTAGGGGCAAGCTTCCCTTTGGCATGAAATCTTTTTATGCCTATGAGGGGAGTAACTCGAAGATAGACAAAATCCTCTGGCTCAAAGCTGAGATCACGGTGACGATTATCCACATAGTTCTTCTGTCTTGATTGGGCTATCTTTAACCTTTCTCGGATCATAGCCACTTGTTCCTCTACTTCCTGAATAATGTCTGGCCCGAAAACTAAACGTTCAGTTGTTTCTGACCAGTTCAAAGGGGTTCTACAGGCACGACCATACAAAGCTTCAAACGGTGACATTTGCAGACCGGCTCGATAATCGTTGTTGTACGGAAATTTCACAGACGCAAAACTCTTATCCCAACGGGTAGCATTGGCTAGAGCACAAGCTCTCAACATATCCTCCAATATTTGATTAACCCTTCGACCGGCCCATCCGTCTGGGATGGTATGCAAGATCGAATTCAGATGAGTCCCTAAGGCTTCATACAGACTCTGCCAGAAACGAGAGGTGAATTGAGATCCTCGATCTGACACTATCTTCTTAGGCACACCATGCAAACTAACAATCCTTGACATGTATAATTCTGCAAGGCGGTCTCTTGAGTAAGTGGTTTTGACTGGCAAGAAATGGGCAACCTTAGTCAAGCGATCCGCTATTACCCAAATTGAATCGTAGCCCGATTGAGTCTTAGGTAAACCGGTAATGAAATCCATTCCAATCTTTTCCCACTTTCACTCTGGAATCTTCAAAGGTTGCAACAGCACTGCCGTCTCTCGTGCTCGCTTTTACCTTCGACATACGCCGCACAAGGCAACGAACTCGCCACTTCTCGCTTCATATTTGGCCACCAAAATTTATTCTTAACATCTTGGTACATCTTAGTACTACCAGGGTATATCGAATACTTTGAATCATGGGCTTCTTTCAAAATCAGTTGTCTTAACCCATCGACATCTGGTACACAAATACGTGCGTTGATCCGCAGCGTATCTTGATCATCTATGGTGAAATCTTGGAAATTCCCTTCCACCATCTTCTTCTTGATATCAGAAAACTCTAAATCCTTCGATTGAGCTTCACGAATCTGCTTCTCCAAAGTAGACTGTACTTCTAAACTGGCTATAAACCCTTCCGACACAACCTCCAGCTTCAGCTTCTTAAATTCCTCCTGAAGTTCCAAACAAACCTCTTTTACTTCCATGGCATTGCAATAGCTCTTACGGCTTAAAGTGTCTGCAACTACATTAGCTTTACCAGGGTGGTAATGGATTCCAAGGTTATAATCCTTTATCAACTCTAACTATCTTCTCTGTCTCATGTTCAAATCAGACTGAGTGAAGATAAACTTTAGACTCTTATGATCCGTATATACCTCACAGCGGTTACCGATAAGGTAATGACACCAAATCTTTAAAGCGTGCACCACAATAGCTAATTCCAGATCATGGGTAGGGTAATTCTCTTCGTGAGGCCTTAATTGTCTTGACGCATAGGGGACAGGTCTTCCTTCTTGCATCAGGGCACATCCTAATCCTTGACGCGAAGCATCACAATAGATATCAAAGTCTTTATGATGTCCGGCAAGATCAAAGATCGGAAATCAAGTCAAACATTTCTTCAACTCCTGAAAACTTTCTTCACAAGTCAGTCCAAGTGAACTTTTTTCCTTTTTCAACAATCTGCGAAGAGGCTTAGCAATCGTTGATAATCCTTCAATGAAACGGCGATAATATCCCCGCCATTCCCAAGAAATCGTGAATCGAAAGTGATGCTTGGGTCGTTCCCCAATGTAGTATCGCTTTGACTTTATCGATCGACACCTACTCCTCTACCGCCATCACATGACCAAGAAAATCAACCTCCTTTTTCCAGAACTCACACTTACTAAACTTTGCATACAACTGATGCTCTCTGAGGTTCTCTAGGATTAATCTCAAATGTTCAGCATGCTCCTCTTCTGACTTGGAGTAGACCAAAATATCATCGATAAACACCACTACGAACTTATCCAAATATTACATGAACACTTTATTCATCATATTCATGAAATAGGCAGGGGCATTAGTCAGACCAAAGGACATGACTAAGAACTCATAATGTCCGTACCGCGTTGAGAAAGCGGTCTTAGGTATATCCTTAGGACAAATCTTCAATTGATGATAACCCGATCGCATATCGATATTTGAGAACACTCCGGCTCTCTTCATTTGATCTAACAGATCATCAATCCGAAGCAGTGGATACTTGTTCTTGATGGTGACTTCATTGAGAGATCGATAATCGATGCACATCCTCATGCTTCCATCTTTCTTCCTGACGAACAAAACTGGTGCTCCCCACGGCGACGAACTAGGTCTTATAAAACCTTTCCCCAGAAGTTCTTCTATTTGCTTCTTCATTTCCACTAACTCATCTACCGCATCCGATAGGGTCTCTTAGAAATAGGTGCTTTGTCTCGGGCGAGAGATCGATGACAAACTCGATGTCACGGTCTGGTGGCATTCCGGGTAATTCTTCTGGGAACACATCTGGATAATCTCTAACAATAGGCACATCTTCCAAAGCAACTGCCTTCAAACTATTGACCATCAGGTGCCCATCGCGCACCGAGGTAGCTTGAAACTCTACCTTGTTCCCCTTAGTATCTTCGATTATAACGGCTCTTCGGCTACAATCTAACACGGCTTTGTGCTTGGTTAACCAATCCATGCCAAGAATGACATCTAAGGTCTGGGTGTCTAAAACGATTAGGTTGGCTAGAAACTCAACTCCAGCTATGAGTAACTTAGCTCCTAAACATCCCACTTTAGAACTTAGCTCTACTCTAGGCGACTGGACTAACAGAGTATGCTTAAGGCGCATAACTTCCAAATTATTCTTAGTGACAAAAACTCCAGAAACAAAGGAATGCGAAGCTCCGTAATCAAATGTAATCGATGCAGTAATCGAAGTTTACTAGAAACTTACCCAGTACGACATCCGGTGCTTCTTGGGCTCCTTCCAGAGTGACGTGGTTGACACGACCTCTAACCACAGACTGAGGCACTCCTCCTGGTTGACTGGTACGTTGAGAAACTCCTTGGTTGTTCGACGCTGGGGTCTTGGCGGGTGTAGCTCCAAGATTAAAATGGACTGGGGCGATTGTCCCCTTCTGCGGACACTGATTGGCGAAGTGACCTGGTTGACGACAAGAATAACAAACTCTCTGAGAATTCTGCTGATTGCTCCCTAGATTGGGGTTGGTTGGCGCAGGGTTGCAAGAGTTCTGAGCCACTGGACGAGGTGCTGATGTTGGTGCAGGCTTCCTGAAAGAATTCTGCGGCGGAAACTGATTACTATGTTGTGGTACCACTCTTGCTCTTTGTTGGGACTGGTGACTTCCTTGCTGGGCCATTCTGCATTTGCAATTGTCTTCCAGTTCCTTGCGTTTGTCTCCCATAACCAATGCCTTGTTAACCAGTTCTTGAAAGTCTGGGAAAGTGTGGGCAAGTAGATTGACCTGCAGTCCCGAGTTCAAACCCTTCAAGAAGCGACTCTGGTGAGACTTGTCAGTAGCGACGTCCTCTGGAGCATAGCGAGCTAGTTGAGAAAACTTAATCAGGTAGTCAGTCACTGACATAGCTCCTTGCTTCAAGGCACTGAATTCATCATTCTTCGATCCATAATACCTTCAGTACATGATATTGGCGAATGTCATGCAAATTCTTCCCAAGTGATTTTTGTATACCTCATGTCTTTGCTGAAATTCTCCCACCATTCGGCAATTATGCCTTCCATCCGATGAGTAGCATACAAAACCTTCTCATGGTCGCCGCATTGAGTGATCGCAGCCTCTCAATAACCCGGCCAATCATCGGCTTCAATTGGTGTAACATTACCAGCAAAGGTTGGAGGGCGAGTCCTCATGAATTCAACAAGCTTGGATGGTCCTTGGTGTCCATGAGCGACTGGGGCTCCAGGATGATGGTTGTTGTTGTTGTTGTTCTGATTGCTCATGTTCTGCAGGTGGTTCATCATAGTATACATCATCTGTGTCTGTGCTGCCATGAAGGCTCCAAAGTTCTGCAATTCAAGAGGGGTGCTTGTGGTGGTACCGCTCCCAGAGGGGTGCCTTTCGTTGCCTTCCGATCCTTGGGTTCCGGATCCACTTGCGGCGGTATGGTGAGTCTGAACCATCTGATGAAGCTCCATGGGTTAGATAAGGTAGAAAGCACAAGATGAGTTAAGAACTTATCTAGGGGGTAGGTTAAACCCAACAAACACAGTTCAAGAAAACCAAAAGAACACCTTTATTTATTAAGGGTTTTAGTATGGCTTGCAACAATGCCTAAGGGCTTTTGCAGCTCATACCGGCACACAAGGAAAATAAGACGATCCTAAGCACACAAACTACTGCCTAAAAGGCGACTCAAAAGGAAACTGGCTAAGTCTGACAAACTAAAACTCTAGCGATCTCAGTCGCTAAGGTAGCCTCCACAACCACGACGATGCTCCCGCCGGCTGTAGACTTGGAAGTGAGCTGGAATCTTTGCGAATTGGTCTTGATGTCCTGGGACTGGTGCAGCAAGAGAGCAGTGCCTCCTGCAAAAGGCTAGCTCCTCCCGGCTCTGCGGCCTTTGGCTCCTCCGAACCTCCTCGGGGTCTTCTTGAGGTCCTCTTCCGCTCTTCTGGTCTTCTTCTTCTTGTTCCTCCTCATGGTCGTGCTGACCGTAGAGGCCTTCTTCCAGTGTGGCGATCCTTTCTTCACTCTTTGCGGTCTCATAGGCGCCTCGGCTCGGTGGCACTTGCTTCGAAGACTTTTCTTGAGCAACATGAATTGGGCGAGTGTACCATCGTGGCATCGTCTTCTCCATCAAGAGAGCGGGTAGCGTCTTTGGTCGATCCACTACGGCGGCTCGGGGATGGTAACGGAAGATAGTGTTTCGCAGCTCCCGTGCGTAGATGTGGCAAATCCTGAGGATGGCTAGGCGTGACGACTCTTGAATTCCTTGCGCGAAGGTGATCCTTCTGACGGAGATGTTCAACGGCTGGCTGGCTTTAGTGCTTTTCTTGGCGTAGACTGTTAGACGGCAGATCACTCCACGATCTCGGCCATTTACCACCCATTGGTTGCCACGATACATGGGACGATCAAAACCTCCAAGTACTTGCAACAGCTTCCACAGCTCTGCGGCAAGTCCGCCCTTGCGCTCACCGTAGGTATGAAGCATCTAAAAAGACAGACAAGAGGGTGGGAACCAAGTTAAAACGGCGGGGAGAGGAAAAGATTATAGCAATAGATGAGTCGAGAGAGACATGAGGGGAGTTAAGCAGTTCATTTAATCTTGCAAGTTAATTTTTTTCTTTAGAAAATAATTTGGACTCTCTAAGACGGCCGATCTAAGGGTAAGACCTACAGTCAGCCTGGCTTTGATACCACCTCTGTCGGGACCCAAAATATGCAATTCTGGACCCTCTGTGTATAATGCACTAGTCCAGGATCACGCTAGTGCACACAGTGTCAACATAGGTGAATATCGATCCACATAAGCGATTAATAACATAAACGAGTAATTTGATAACAAATAAGGGTTTTGACCTTAAGGTCGAGTTTACATTTATTAAACCACGCAGGGCTAACAAGAAATAAAATAGCAGCGGAACGAAGAAACTTCAGCGGAATCCCATCAATTCACCACAGGCAACTAACTAGGATCCAGACCCTACGATCAAGCACCTTCGATGAACTCCTCCTCGAAAGCAGGCGAAGATTCCTCCTCTTCTGTTGCATGTTTTACAACAAGCATGAGTACACACCGTACTTGCAAGTCATACCACAGAAATGCAATTATAGATGCAGGCTTATTCCAAAGGAATGGCTTCTGTGGTTCTTTTGCAGAAATGCAACACTTGCAATTTAAATACAAGTAATAGATTGGAAGCATAAGTAAAACAAATAGACAATAATAATTTGACAGTTTTATTTCACAAAGACATATAGCCTAGACAAATTATTCATATAGCCATATGACTTAGGTCACACAGCTCCCTTCCCAAGGTTTTCATGAAAATCTACCCCTCGTGTGAAATCACCGAGCATGTCCATGACCGTGGACGCGGCTATTCGAATAGATTGTTTAACACTCTGCAGAGGTTGTACACTTTACCCACAAGATACAACTAGTGTAGCTAGCACTAGCCATAACAAAACAGTTCGGAAACTTCATCTTAACATTGACACTCCCAGTGTGCTTACAAACCGTCAGACAACCCCACATAGGAAGTCAGTCCAACACACACTGTTGGACAGGGACACGGCGAACCACCCCGTGATGTGACTACCTGGTAGCACACCTCCACCCATGCACATAGCCTAACCTACTACCTGAGTAATCAATGCCAAGACTCCATAACTTACTAAGTTAGGCCCGTCCCATACAAGGCATGTGGTTGTACGAATGGCTCACATCAATGGCGCACAAAGTTAAGTCCTTAATTGACCAAGGCAAGACTTCCAAGTAAACTACAAATCCCTATGCACATAGGTTATTAAGCCCACGCACATAGCTCCACCAAAAATATCACACAGTCCACTTGCCTCCGTCTAAATCCTTTCCCACCCTGTTGGTTAAGTGCAACATATGCCATCAACGAGTAATAGCACATAGCGCACACAGTTTCTATCACATAGTTTCATAGTCACTTAGTCAAGTTTATATTTGCAACTACATGAGATGTGATTTGTAGCATGGCTAAGCAAACTAATCGCATCTAACCAACCCACGTTGGTAATACAATAGCACCAACTAAATAAACCAACTAGGGTGACAAAAGATTATGGCATACAATTAGACAAGGAAATCATAACAAATTGGACATTAACTAATCCCAAAATCATTAAATTAAATAATTAAAGTAGATGCAATAATTTGCATCAACATAACTTTTGAAAGCTGGGTTCAACATGATCAAAGGTATAACTTGCCTTGGAAAAGGTCTTGGTATTGATCTTGGTCTTGAGATGATCCTTGCTCTTCAAAACCTCCCGAGGTATCAACGTCTACTCGCAAACGAAACAAAAAAACAAAGAAAAATAAATAAAACAGAGGCAAAACAAACTCCAAAAATTAAATAAAAATCTCAGATAGGTATATCTTGAATTTAGATGAATTTAGAAATTTGAATGGGCTCAATCGGAGTTCGGATGCAAAAGATATGGGCTTTGGAAGTTTGAAAATCTAAAGAAACCCTAAAAACTGATTATTCCGAATTTCCGAATTATTTCTTAAAAGAAAAACCGGATTATTGCGCAACGATGACGTTAGCGCTCGGAATTAAAGATTTAAAAAGAAAATCTGACATGTGGGACCCACATGTCAGTAAGATGGCTCATGGTGAACCAAGTTCACCGAGCCAGCTGGGTTTGGGATCTGCTCGGGTGGCACGCACGCGCACACGTGGCGGTGACGCGGCGCCACATAGGTCGACACGCATGCATGCGGTCTTTGAGGTGGATCTTGACGCGGCGCCGACACGGCCGCCATGTCACCGACGGCGGCGGAGGCTCAGGAACCAATGGCACGGCGAACGGCGGCGCTCCGGCGAGCGTGGATGGTACCAGCGTGCAGCTCTCGTTATTGCGCACCTTCTGGTCCAACTCGGGTGGTCGGGGCGATTGAGGCGGCCGTGGCGAGCTCAAAGCGGCGGAGAACCGATCGTTGTCGGACGGTACGCTCCGTGAGGTTCGGCAATGTGGATGGTCGGGAGGTAGCCCACGTGATCGCGTGAATCGAGAACCCGCGGAGCATGGCGTCACGTGGCGGTGAATTGGGGAAAAACCGACAGCGGCGAAAACCTTAAAGCTTGGAATTGCGGCGGCGCTGCGGCGATTGGAGCTCAATGGGTGGTAGCTTTGGGTTGAGGGCATGATCGCGAACCAAGGGGGCCTATTTATAGGGCCCGGGCGGCAGGGGATAAGGAATCCCCAAATCGGGATATCCTCGGGTTTGTTCAATCTACGGGATAGAGTTCGATTTTGTTCCAATTGAGAGCAGATGCGAACGCGGTGAGATAAGGGATGAGATTTGGCAAGTTTTCTAGAAGAGATTTAGTTGAAAAATCTTCGTTGCCGTGTCGAGCTCGGACGCTTAACAATGGCGGACGGCAAGACCTTCACGAGGACGGTTTAAAGCAGGCAGCGACCTCGGGCGGGCCCACCGGTCGAGAGGGGCGGAGGCGAGCCTTGTGGCCTTGAATCTTGATCCAACCGAATCCATCGCCGATCCAATCGGGGAGAGGCGAGCCTGAGGATCTGGGCCGAAGCGAGTAATTTGGTTGAGAGGATCGGGCGGAGGGAATTGCCCAAGATGGGTTTTTCTGAGATTTTAATACTTTTCCTTTTAGAAAATACCGAAATCCAAATAAGCAATAGAAAATAGCAAATGAACTTGGAAAAATTCGAGAAAAATCTGGAAAATATACCCAAGCCCAAGGAACCCAGATAAAATAGTTTTGACCATTGTTCATGTTGACTTTAATCATATTAAATTGTTTTGATGTACAAAGTCCATATTAAGCTTTTGATTTAAAAACAAATAAAATCCAAATGGTGAATTTCATCCTACTAACTCTTTAAAAGATTTTTAAAGCTCAGAAAATTGGGATGTTACACGAAGCCTCACGCCGCCCCCCCATACTTTTTTAGATAGGGCTCCGTGGAGCCCTACCTTTTTGCGAGGGGGAGGCGAAGCCTCACGCCGTTCCCCATACTTTTTTAGATAGGGCTCCGTGGAGCCCTAACTTTTTGCGCGGGGGAGGCGAAGCCTCGCGCCGTCCCCCCTACTTTTTTAAATAGGGCTCCGTGGAGCCCTACCTTTTTGCGAGGGGGAGGTGAAGCCTCGCGCCGTCCTCCATACTTTTTTAGATAGGGCGCCGTGGAGCCCTAACCTTTTTGAGGGGGGGAAGCCTCGCTGCTTCCCATACTTTTTTAGATGGGGCTCGTGGAGCCCTACCTTTCTTGAGGGGGCGAAGCCTGGCGTGTCCCCATACCTTTTAGATGGGGCTCAGGTGGAGCCCTAACTTCTTGAGGAGGCGGTTTTGCGAAGATCGACGCCATCCCCCCTGGCGCGGCTTGCTCTTGTGGGCGCTTCGCACCGGGGCTAGCCCTGCGCGTCGTTGTTGCTTCGCTGCTCGGATTCGTGGATTTTATTGGTGCGCACCGGGGGCCGAAGGCCATGCGCGGTGGCTTTCTTTGTACTCTCGTGCTTGCGGAGGGCATCGGTGTGCACCGGGGCCGAAGGTCATCTTGTGATGGCTGTTTATCTGGCCGTGCTGCTGAGGGCATCGGTGTGCACCGGCCAAAAGGCCATGCTTGCGCGATAACTGTTTATATACTCGTGCCTGCGGAGGGCATCGGTGTGCACCGGGCCGAAGGCCATGCGCGGTTCCTTTGTTTATACACTCGTGCCTGTGGAGGGCATCGGTGTGCACCGGGGTTGAAGGCCATGCGAGGTGGCTTTGTTTATACACTCGTGCCTACGGAGGGCATCGATGTGCACCGGGGCCGAAGGCTATGCGCGGTGGCTTTGTTTATACACTCGTGCCTGCGGAGGGCATCGGTGTGCACCGGGGCCGAAGGCCATGCGTGGTGGCTTTGTTTGTTGCGCCTGTAGGGTGTTGCATGCTTTGCTCATTAAGGGGGGACAAAACGCCCAAAAGTACACATGTTTGTACATGCCCGCCTTGTGGTTTGGTTGGCGGGGGGGTGGTTGTTGCCTGGGCGCAGCCGGGTTTCCCTACGAAATACAAAAATTCTTCTAGGGGTAGAACCTGCGAAGGCTCTTGGCGTTCCATGTGTGGCCAAGCTGTTGCCCCTTCGGGGTGGCGATGTAATGCATCCCAGCCCTCGTGCTTCGGGTGATGATGTAGGGCCCCTCCCACTTGGATTCGAGCTTGCCTATTGTGGCAGGATTGGCGACTCGCTTGAGGACCATGTCGCTAGGTGCCAGGGGGCGGGGTCTTACTTTCTTGTTGTATGCTCTCGCGACTTCGGCCACGTACTTTGCCATGGTTGAGATGGCTTCTACATGATTTTCCTTGACCAGGTGGAGGGAAATTTCTCGGCTGGTTGGGTCGATATCTTGGGTTGCTCGGAGGGACCTTGCTGTGAGCTCACCCGGGGTCATTGCTTCGTCTCCGAATAGGAGCTTGAATGGAGAGAAGCCTATGGCCCGGGTTGGCGTGGTGCAGAGTGCCCATAGGGCCTTCTGAAGTTCTTCCGGCCAGAGCCCCCTCAGCAATCCCACCAGGCTTTTGGTGAGGCCTGCTAACAAGTTGCCATTGGCCCTCTCAACCGCCCCGTTGGACTCGGGGTGACCCACCGACGCGAAGCATATGGTGATTCCAAGGTCTTGGCAAAATGCTTTGAAAGCGGTGGAGTCGAACTGGGTGTCATTGTCAGTGACGATGTCCTGCGGCACCCTGTATCTGCAAACAATGTTCGTCCATGTGAACCACTGGGCTGCTGCAGCTGTGATCTTGGCGACGGGCTCAGCCTCCACCCACCTGGAGAAGTACTCGATGGCGACAAAGGTGGAACGGAGGCCGCCTCTGGTGCCGGAAAAGGGCCGATGATGTCGAGCCCCCATCGTGCCGAAGGCCGACGAGGCGGCGCTGGTTGCGAGGGATGCTTGGTGCCTTGGGGTTGTGGGCAGCCTTTGGCGGCCTGACAATCTTGGGCGAGGTCTGGGCGTCTCGGAGCGCGGTTGGTCAGTAGAGGCCCTGACGGAAGGCCTTCGCTATGAGGCTTCGGGGGGGGGGGGGCCTGGTGCGCTCCACAGTCCCCATCGTGGATCTCCCTGAGTAGGTCTCGGCCCTCTTGGTGAGATATGCACCGTAGGAGGGGGGTGCACACGCCCCATTTGTATAGCTCACCATTGATGATGCGGTAATTCCGGGAGCGGTGCCCGAGCCCCTTTGCTTGTTGGGTCTTGAGTTATTTACTCTTGAATAGTGGTGATCGCCCTCGCGATCTGTTTCACCAATTAGCAAGATGGGGTATGACCCTTGCTCTTCATAACATCGCCTGGTGTTTGAGACTCGGCCCTTGTGCTCCTGGCGGAGCCCCTTGTTCTTTTGGCGCAACCGAAGGAGCGTGAAGCACCACGTAGAAGACTTCTGGTTGTGGTAGGCCGCTGGAACTTGCCGCTTTTGCGAGCTTGTCCACCGCCTCATTGTCGCTCCTTGGGATGGCTTGCATGGTGATGCCGAGGAAGTTCTTTCTTCTTTGCTTTCATCTTGCCGCTAAGTAGCGTGCCATTTCGCGGTCTCTGGTTACGAAGCTTTTGTCGAAGTGCCCCGCCATGAGGCGGGAGTCACTCTTAACCACAACGCACTTGGCGCCCAAGATTCTAGCTTTGCGGAGGCCCAATAGTAAGGCCTCATACTCTGAGGCATTGTTGGTTGTAGGAAATCGGCGTCTTTGCATAAGATAAACTTCGCCGTCCGGCAACAGGATGGTAGTACCCGACCCTATTTGCGCCGGGACCCGTCAGTGTGGATAGTCCATGGCGCCTCAACGGGAGCTGAAGGTTCACCCTAGGCATGTGGAGTCCACTCGGCGACGAAGTCAGCCAGGAACTGTGACTTGATGGCAGTGCGCGCTGTGAAGGTAATGTCGAAGGGTGCAAGCTCCGCCGCCCACTTACTAATGCGTCCTGATGCATCCTTGTTGCGAAGCATGAGTGCCAGGGGGTAGGACGTCGGTACTGTAATGGCGTGCGCCAGGAAGTAGTGCCAGAGCTTACGTGAGGCCATGAGCAGGGCGTAGGCCAGCTTTTCCAGTTCTGTGTATCGGACCTTGGCCCCCTAGAGGGCCTCCGAGACGTAGTATATGGGGCGCTGGCCGCTATCCTCTTGGACGAGGACCGCCCTGATTGCCGCCGAGGAGGCGGCAAGGTACAGGAGGAGCTGGGCTTCGGGCTTCGGGCTGGTCAAGCTTGGGAGCTGATTCAGATACTTCTTGAGATCCTAAAATGCCTCCTGGCAGGCTTCGGTCCAGTGAAACAGCTCTGCGCCCCGGAGGGTTTTGAAGAAGGGTAGGGCTCGTTGGTGGCCGAGGACAAGAATCGGTGAGACGGCGAGGCGACCGTCGACCTTTACACCAGCAGCGCGTCTTGAGGCGATTCCATTTCTTGGATGGCTGGATTTTTTCGGGGTTGGCTTTGATGCCCTCTCGACGAGGAACCCGATAGCTTGCCCGCTTTGACACGGCGTGTTGTCTAGATTTAGCTTGATTCCTCTCGGGAGGTTGTGAAGGTCTCTGAAGGTCCTCCGCGTCTTGAAGTGGCGATCTTGCTCTTGACCACTATATCATCGATGTAGGCTTCGACATTGCGTCCCAGCTATCCTGCCAGCACCTTGGTGATGAGACGGGTGAACGTTGCGCCGATATTTTTGAGGCCAAAGGGCATGCGACGGAAGCAGTATGTCCCGATGGGGGTGATGAAAGCGGTCTTCGCCTCATCCTCCTTGGCCATAAATATCTGGTGATACCCAGAGTAGGCATCGAGGAAACTCATCAGCTCACATCCAGAAGTGGCGTGTACCAACTGGTCGATGCGAGGTAGAGGGAAGTCGTCTTTGGGAGACGCCTTGCTAAGGTCGGTGAAGTCAACACATATGCGCCATTTGCCCATGCTCTTCTGGATCAGGACAGGGTTGGCCAGCCACTCCGAGTGCTTAACCTCTCGGACGACCCCTGCCTTTAGAAGTTTGGCTATTTCCACCTTCTTTGCTTCTAGGCCTTAGGGGTCATCTTGGTATAACCACTTTTGGGGATTGCGTCGCTTCGGAGGGCAAGGCGATGCTCAATCGTCTCACGGGCTATGCTCGGTATGTCCTCCGGGCTCCATACGAAGATATCGGAATTGCTACGGAGCACCTTGAGGATGACGCTGTGCTGTTCTGCTGGAAGCTCCGCCCAGGGCGATTGTCCTTTCTGGGGATGAATCCCTCAAGGGAACCCTCCGCAATTGCCCCTTAGGTCTGGCCCTCGGGGCCCATTTGCCGGAGGGTTCCTCTGGCGGGGCGGCTGGGTTGGCTTCGACTGTGTGAACATGTCGAGTGCGAGGATCAGCCCCTAGCTCGGTCTTCCGAGCCAGATCCTGGTCACCCCGCACGGTGATGACGCCCTCCGGTGCGGGGATCTTCATGCATATATAGTTGTGATGGGCAACTGCACCGAAGGCGTTTAACGTGGCTCGCCCCAGGATGGCGTTGTACTGGTATGGCATGCGAACCACATCGAAGGTGACGGTTTCCGTATGGGATGCGGAGCTATCGCTGAATGTAACGGCCAGGTCGATCTGACCTAAGGCCATCACCGGTCTTCCCCCTGAAGCCTACGAGGGGTATGCTTGGGGGTGACAGACGGTCTTTTGGGATCATCATTTTGTTGAAGGCATCCGCAAATAGGAGGTCTGCGAGCTTCCACCATCCACAAGGACGCGCCTGACCTCGAACTCCGCAATGGTGGCGGAGATGACGAGGGGGTTTTGGTGGGAGAAGTGGATGCCCGTGGCATCCTCGGGGCCGAAGGTGATAGGTACCTCGACGTACCGGGGGCGGCCTACATGCAGGCCACGCCGCAACGTGGTGGATTTGCCGGGCATAGGCGCGCCGCTGTCTCTTAGATGTTAAGCCGAGCGAAGATCCGTCCGTGATCATATTTATGATCCATTAACGTGGTTCGCCGTGGCCTCCCTCGATGTGCGGCCTGGGTGGTGGGGCGGGTAGTTGGTTGCTGGCACCCCTAGTGTCTTCGCGTTCGGCTGGTTGCTAGCGGCGATTCATGTAGTCGTGCATGGCCGCGATAGTGCGGCAGTCCGCAGTTGTGTGCGAGCATTCGCCGTGGAGGTCACAGTACGACGTGACGCCTTCTACGTCGTTGTGGGTCTCTAGTTGGCGTCTACCATGGCGTCCGCGGTCTCTGCCCCGGCCGCGGCCTACTCGGTCGCCACGCTTCGTTCCTTCGGAATTCTGGCCTGCGTCTAAATGGTAAACACCGCAACCTTTTTGGCGAAAGTTGTTGCGCGACTTGGGGTTGGTTCTTTGCGGCGGGTCGCCATGGCGGTGTGGCTGTTACGCCCGCTCGATGGCCAGCAGTGTAGTGGTGATCGCCTTCCGCTCTTCGGTTGCTATCTTCCTCTGCTTGGGCGTACTCTTCTATTTTGTCGAAGAGTTCCGTGATGGTGGAAACGGGCTTGCGGGCCAGCCTTTTCAGTAGCGGGCCCTTTTGCAGCCCGCAGGTCGCCGCGTTGATGATTGTTGTCTCGTTAACGCCCTTGACCTGGCACTTGATCTCTGCGAATTTTTTCAAGAAACTGCGGAAGGATTCGCCCGGGGCCTGCTTGATTGAAAACAAGTGCCCCGCGTCCTTTGGCTCGATGTAGTTCCCTTGGAAATTGTTGTGTATCAGGTCCCACAGCTGTTCCCATGCGTAGACAAACCGGGGGGGGGGGATGGTGAAAAACCATGTGAGGGCAATCCCCTTGAGGGCGACCTAGATGCTCCTGGCCTTTGTCATATTGTCCCCCCGCGACCTCTATTGCTGTTTCGTAGACCCAGAGGAACTCTGCGGGGTCGGTGTAGCCTTCAAAGGGTGTGACATCTGGCATTTTGAAATCTTTTGGCCAGCATGCTACTTCGAGCCCCGCGCTCAACGGGGAATTGGGGTCTCCCCGGAGCAAGGGCGCTGGGTGCGGGTTGGCTACTGCCGCTGGAGGATCCGATGGCGGTTCTGGGGTTGCGAGGCTGCCTTCGACGGGATGTCGCAGGCTGAGCATCTCCCACGCGGAGGTCAGCCAGCTCTCGTTGGAGGGCCTCGTAGGCCCCCTGGTTACCCCTATAGTTCCCGAGGGCATGCCTGAAGGTTGGTGATTGGGGAGGGATGCTTCGGCGAGCAGGGCGTCACCCCCGACAATGCCACCGTGGGTGGAATTGTTTGCTTCTTCTTCTGCGGCCCGCGCAGCAGCTGCCGCCGTAGTGGACGTCTTACTCCGCTTGGCCCTCGGGGTGTTGGGGTGCGACCCACTTGCCGCCGCTCGCCGAAACTTTGGATCTGACCCTTGAGAGCCATCGATGCTTTATGTCTGTGACTTTCTTGCCGAACCCCACGGACGGCGCCAACTATCGTAGTAAAAAGACCAGACAATAAACAAGAGGGACCCCTGGCTTCGGAACGAGGGGCCGAAGGGTCCCAGAAAAGAGGTTCCGGCTAAGAGTGCGCTTGTATTGATTGCCAGAAATTTTTGTGTGTTTTACATGATGGGGGAAGGAGGCTATTTATAGCCTATCCAACCGGGTACATGAAATTACGCACACACCTCTACAAAGGTACAACTACCATAGGGGTAGCAGGGGTTTCTCCTAGCCTACGCGTAGCCTTCGGTGCATGGTAGACTCTCCTGGACCTGGTCCACCCGGGTGGTGAGACCGACCCGCCTTTATTGCACCCTTGATGATGGTTGCGAGGCCCCTCCGGGGGCCCTCCTTCGGGAGGCCTGCGGGCCCCCCTCGGAGGACACCTTTGGAACTGTGGATATCATGGGGATATACCTGAGATCTTAGGATGATGTTATAATTGGCAATGTCGTTGACGGTTTGCCGAATCACGTGTTTTCGGAAAAGTTCCAAGTCTGTCAGGCCTTTGGCGGTCGACCAAGCCATTTAATGATCGGGCCAAGCCATACTGCTTGGTTTCTGAAATGGTCCTTGGCGGTCTGGCCAGGCGGTGGCGATCGAGCCAAGCCATGGAAGCGATCTGGCCAAGCTTTACTGGCGGTCGAGACCGGCCACTTTATGAACTGTGGATTTTGAGTGGGCCAAAAATAAAAGGTGTAGGCAAGTGAGAAGGTGCTTCTGTGCTTGGTCTCATAATTTTTGGAGCTTCCAAGCAAAAGTTCTATTTGATTGAAATTTCGAGAGAAGGTTCGGGTTTCAGGTTGGATTTTTGGCTAAGTCATGGATGGCGGTCGAGGCCAGCCTTTGGTGTGATCGAGCCGTGAGGCGAGGCGGTCGAGCCGGCCAAGGTGGCGATCTGACCGGTTTTGATGTGTTTAAATCGTCTTCGTGGCGGCGATGTTTGCTGTTAGGTCAAGTTCATGGGTTTCATGGCATATGTGTTGCATGATGCATGTTTTGACTAACGTGGGTCAAGTTGTGAAGAACTTGTTCCGGATTCGTTGCTTGTCTATTCTTTGTGCGAGGTTGCTTGGTGGTCAACGACGGTCAGCGGCGAGATGATCGGGACTAAGCTTGGAGAGTGAGATCGAGCGATCGGCGATCTTGCGGGTGAGGTCAATGAACTCAAGTGTAGTCTGAGAATGGACAAGGGTAACCGAACAGGCGATTCGGTCGACCGGTTTGATCAAGCGGCGGGGTCTGTGCAAGTGCCATGGTGGTTTCGGTGGGGCCGGATGGGAGACTTGCCGACATGAAGAGAGCCACGGATCAACCTACGTGTGAAAGCATGGAGGTGCTTCACGAAGATGGGACTCGGTCTTTGCAAAAGATCGAGAAGGGTATTTTGGTAATTTTACAAAATACCGCCTTGAGACCTTTGCCAACTCACGGCGCAAAAGATGGTGCAAGGTGAAGCGGATTAGGTCAAGAGATGAAGACAACGCTTTAAAAGCGGCGTGCGTATGTGTCCCGTTGTTTTGGGCCTTAACGGGCCCATTAGGGTTACTCTTCTAGAAGGTCTAAGCCTCCACTATAAATAGAGGAGGAGGTGGTGCACCCCTAAACCCTTTCATTGTGTTTGAAACCCTAGTTTTGCTTAGGGAGAGGATTAGTGGAGATTAGGGTTCTAGAGAGTTGGATTTGATTTCGTGCTCATGTATTGAGTCTTTGTCCTCCATTGATGGAGTGGTCAGAAACCAATACCATATCAAATCAATCCAAAGAAAGTTCTCTCAAAGATGAGTTCATTTGCTTTCTTTCTCTCTATTTGATGATTTTGAGTCTTTCTTTGATCCGCGAGTTTTTGGTTGGTTTCTTGCCGTGATCTAACTTGCTGGGACATGTGGGAACCCATCTAGGATCATCTTGATCATCAATCACCCACGAGCAAGTCTCTAGATCATATTTTGCTTTTGGCTCGGTTTTTGAACCTCCTTCGCTCAAACTGAAAAAGATAGGAACTTTGGCATGGATCTCTGAAATCTTTGATTGGAATAGGTTCCTAATATCTTTAGGAAGGTGTGGTTCAAATTTCGTGAAGTTTGGCCTTACGGATCAAAAGTTAGGTCGTTTTAGTTTGGATTGTCGGTGATTTTCTTGATTTTCATGTTCCTTTGTCGAGGCGGTCGGACCGCCCATTCTAGAGGTCGACCGCTAGGCAAACCGGTCGAGACCGCCTGTGAGAGGTCGAGACCGCCCAACACTTTGAGATTTGAGTTTTTGTTATTTTTGGGTGTTTTGCTTTGGGGTTTGGATTGGATTCAATACTAGTCTTCCATTTGTCTTGGTATATTGATCTTCATAGCTTCCATAGCTATTGGAGTGAAATTTGTGTTGAATCCATCTTTTGTGAAAAAGTGAGCGTGCTCCTATTCACCCCCCTCTAGTCGCCTTTTCGGTCCAACAGGAACCACCTTCGGGTCCTTCGGGGGCCCCTTTTGAGCCTTCGGGAATGCCTTCGGAGCCCTCGGGGCCCCTCCGAAGGTTGCCTCCGGGGTTGCCTTCGGAGCCTTCGGAAGCGTCTTTGGGGACCTCAGGACCCCTCCAGAGGGCACCTCCGGGATCGCCTTCGGAGCCCTCCTGAAGCACCGTTGGGTCCTTCGGGGACCCTTTAGTGCCTTGCCTATGCCGTGGGGCCGGTGGGCCGCCCCTACGACACTATTAAAATAATTGAGAATATTTTGTTTGTAGGACCAAAGTTTTCCACGACTTTGATACTACAGTCTGCAATATTCTCACCCGTGTGTGCTACATCAATTATTTTGAAACCTACAATTCATTTCTCCATTACCCAGTCGTCATTAACATAATGACCAACTATAGTAAGATAACTCTCTTTAGCCCGGCCACTCAATATGTCCGAGGTCAGGGCTACCGAAAATGTGCACGTACTAAATAGTTCATTTAATTTATCACGACGTTCATTGTAGTATTTACTAGATCCCTAGTTGTTGTCTATCTAGAAATGGTAGAAAATTTTGGATTATGTGCAGTCCTAATATAAGTTTGGAAAACAGTAGACTCCCTAAGGCCTAACGGTAAATCCTCAGAAGTAAATAAATGACAGAGAGATTGACGAGCTACCTCGGGATTGTAGTCACAACTATGTACTGTACCGTCGGGGTTGTAATGCAGCTGTGTCTGCTTTATCACCAATCCTTGCTTGGCCTTACATCTTGTAGCATGTCTAAGCAAGTGTCCTGTTCACCTGAAGGCTTTGCAGACAATTCGTGACGACAAGTTTTGCAAACAACATATGGTACCTGATTTCCTTGTGCGTCTAGCTTGGTTGTCCTGTCTAAATTCTCCTAGACTCCCGATGTACACGACCCTCTTTGCTCCGGTGGTCATTGACGAAGATATTGCCGTCGAGTCTGATGACCGAACTTTGCCTTGCCCTTCTAGTCGGTATTCTCGATCTTCTAATCCAGACAACGACACTTAGAACATGGATGTATGCTGCGCTATAGGCTGTACTCTTTTTTCCTTTGCTAATATTTTCTCATGTTGAGTTTTTACTTGGCAAATGTTTTAACGAGGTAGCTAGGGGTGTAAATCGGATCCGGATTATCCGACATTCGTATCTGAATTATTCGATTCGTATTTGATATATTGAGACTCAAAGAGTGTCGAGCAGACCTTGATTATCTGTTTTATCCGACATTCGCATCCAGACTATTCGATTTGTATTCGATCCGTTGACATCCCTAGAGGCAGTCATGTAAACATTAATAAAGTTATTTCTTACAATTTCAATATATCCATATCCTTTTATGGGTATAGAACTCAATTTTACAATTTCAATATGTATTCTTGAATTCTATACATTTTTCTGGATTTTTTAGTATTTAAAAAAAAATTCGAGTCGAGATGGACTACACGGGCCAACCCCCGGACTGTCGAGCTTAACGCGCCTGGGCCGGCCCAGCACGGTCCGAGAGGTCGACGTATCGTGCCTGAGTTGGTACCCTAGCTTACATACTGGCACGATACGATCCACTTAGCTAGTCTAGTCGACTGTACGGTGCCTATGTCCATACCTCAGCATATACTAACACAACATAACCCGTTTAGTTAGCCTGACCAACCCTACAATGCCTAATCACGGATCGGCCGGGCCGCCAATTTGGACAGGACAGGTCTGCGGTGGAGGCGTCCGTGCCCTTCGAGCTCTACAGAGGACCGCACCAAAGATCACCCTACTCGAGGTGCAATCTTTGCTCACTAGTGCCATTTGTTCACCAATGTAGTAGTACTAGCGGAAACCCATGAACAGCCGTAGACAAAAATGGAAACACACACCGGTGTGCCCCGGACAAGAGCGCATCACAATGATTGCCAACGAAACCACGTCGCCATCCACCGTCACACGCAAAGCCGTAGTTGCATCACACTCACACTCGAGCTCAGCGCAGTCCTCCTCTTCGTCGTCGCCGCAGCGGCATTCTAGAAGCCGCCGCCGCCGCCGCCCGCTCTTCTAATCCAGCGCCCTCCTGGAATTTCCCGGGGCCACCTTTGCTTAGGGCGGCGAGCGGGATGAAGGGCCAGGCGGCCCCGGCGGCGGCGAAGAGGCGGGGGCGGTGCCTGGCGGTAACGGGCGCTGCCCTGGCGCTGCTCTTCTTCTCCGTCGTCGTGCCGCTCGCCGTGCTCCTCGGCCTCCACGCGCGCTTCCCTTCAAGTCCGTACCTTACCACTCAATACCCTACCTTTTCCTCGTTCTCTCTCTCTCTCTCTCTCCACTCCTAGATCTGGGCCTAGCGTCTGGTTCGCCGGCTTGAGCACGATCTCGGGACACCCTAACTGTACACATGGTTCAATTACTCGATTTTTGTCATCTCTGCAGTGTATTTGGTCGACGAGAGCGCCGTGTCGGTGAGTGCCAAATGAATCTAATTAGCTATGTTTACGTAATTTATTTTGTTTAGTTTAATTTGGTCGTTGTTAAGATTTGCCCCACATTTCTGCTGAGCAGGTTTATGGCGGAAAAGAGGGTGGTAGTTGGGAGCCAAATCCATCGGAGGTAGGGGTCCTCACCATTGCCATCTCTGGGTTATTTTTTGTTCCATTTCCCTAAATGTCCCAATCACATGGGGCGTGGTTTGGTGTGTCCGTATCTTTGTTAGGTTTGGTCAATGCTGGATCATTGTGGGAAGAAAATAATTTTTTATATCAGTGATGAATGTTTTTTTTTTCAGGAAAATGACAGAATGCGGGTCAACAAGGTCATGAAGGAGTTTTCACCGGCTATTCTAAAGGTTTGCAATCGCACCTGCAGTTGTTGTGTGTATTTTTGCGCGTGATTTTTTTTAAACAGCTTGCTAGTTGTGAGTTGCTATCATGTTGTGTAGAATAAAATTGTGCAGCTTCAGTTATGGCCTCATGGGCAGTGCTTAAATGGAAGTGCTTTTCAGTACATGGTCCATGACCGCATGTTTTGGAAATGTTGGTCTGCATTTGCCGTATCGATGATCTTTAGTCTTTACTTGTTTCATATGGCTCCCTTTTGCAGTTCTACTGCAATCAAGACACCATTTCTTTCTTTTTGGTATGCCAGAGCTCAAAGGGGTTCTGAATTGCTAGTAATAATTTGGCTGGAAATTTGGGTCTCATTTTTTGAATGCATGCCTTTAGTGAAATTCATGGATGTTATGAGAAACTGAATATGTTTTCGGGGTGAGCATATACACATCATAACTGTTAGAAAAAGATGAGCTGTAATGATTTTGGAAGTTTTAAATCCTCCATTTTTAGTACTAAATTGTGATGTAGAGGACAGAAAGTGAATTCAGAGGGAGAGCATGGTATCCCATTATATCTTTTTTGTTTGCTCATTTCCGTGCATATTTTTTTCACAGAGCTTTCTTTACCATTTTTGGTGTTAGCTTTGCACCTGTTATATCGGTATTGTTTATTGATGGTCCAATACAGCCAGTACAGAGGTTAAGACTATCGTAATGTCCAGTATAGCTAGTCATGTTACAGGGATTGTTATGGTACTATTTGGAAAGCTTTGATCCTGATGTAGTGCCTGCGTTCTGCTTTCTGAGTTGGTGCTTGTACTGTCATATATTGTGGCCTTTATGACTTGATCATTTACTTTGGGCTACCAATATGAAGTGTCAAGTAACAAACTCACCGAGTGAAAAGTAATGCAGCAAGTGTTTGTGGGCATCATGTGGGAACTGACAATTCAGCTTTATCGTGGGATTTTTCAGTTGTCACTCCATATGCACATGTCTTGGAGTGGGAGAATCACAAAGGTTGACCTAGCAAGTGCTTGAAATACGCAGATATAACATGCTCTGGCTAGGCCAACAATGGTGGATAATTTAGCTGTATCCTACAAGAATAGCACTAACAAGAAAAACATCAACTCAATCTGTCTGTTGGGCCACCACATGTTGTAATTATTGCCATCTGTATCCATATGGATATTTTTATGATTATTTCACGGGAAATTATTACTGTAAACCGGATCGTCTTCTATTAGAATAGCACATTTATTTAGAGTGAAGATTTTCTGAATTAAGAGTAAATTTCATCTTCTTGTAAATCTTGTTTATCTACCAAAACGTGCATATTTTTATTATCTGGCCAAGTCAATCTAGTTGTTAGCTGACTATTCTTCTGACAGGACTGGACCAATACAAATGCTAGTCATTCCGACACAGAAAACAATGGGATCAACAGCCATCCCAACCTTGACAGTTTGAATAGCAATACCTCAATCTATCCAGGTAAACCGGGCTCTTTTTGTTGTCCACTTTCTTAGTTCTAAAATTTAATTACAAAGGGAAAGCTTCATCTAATTCTGATTTTAATGTGCAGGCCCTTCTATCCAACAAACTGTAACTTTGGAAAATTCATCATCACTGAATGTAAGAGACAGTGCTTAATAGGTTTTTTCGGTCATGCTACCATCCACTCTTGCACTAAATTTACAGGCTGACTAAATTTACAGGCAGATTTTTATAAGAATTCATGAGTAGAGCATGCCAAATATGCTTTGCTATGAAAATATATATTTTGAACTATTTAGGTATCCTTTGTAACTTATATGCAAGGTTTTGTAGATTACATGGTAACGATAATAGAACCTTTTTGCTTGCTCTATTTTCCCCCCACTGTTGCAGATTACTGACTCTGATCCTAAGGACAATTTTGAACAAGGTTTACCTGGTGATGAGAGTGTAAAATCCTGCCAGCTTGAATTTGGAAGCTATTGTCTTTGGTCTGTAGAACATAAGGAAGTCATGAAAGATTCTACAGTGAAGAGACTCAAAGATCAGCTATTTGTTGCAAGAGCATACTATCCCAGCATTGCAAAACTTGAGGGGATGGAAAAACTTTCACGCGAAATGAAGCAAAATATCCAAGAGCATGAGCACATGCTTAGCGAGGCCATATCTGATGCTGATCTACCTAAACTGTAAGTAGTCTTGCAGCATTACTTTCTTCAGTTGACCAGTTCTCATCTTAACATATTGTCTTAATCCATATTACAAACAAAACGGCTAACTTAAGAAATCAGAAGTTTATCCCACATGGAAATGTTGGGATTATTATTGTTGACAGTGGCTGCAAAATACTCTTACACATCAAATATATATGACAAATGATATTTCAGCAGTCTGGCTTTGCACCTGGACATTGTCAACTAATTCCTTGTGTTTCTGCACTTCGCGGCATTTTTTATATATAAATAAAATAAATTCTATGTGCATTTGGTATACTGGAATCCACTATTGTTTGATATGCATGCAGATACAGGAGACATGTCTTACTGACACTTTGACAGCATAGTAGAACTTTGTTCAAGGAAGTTGATTGAGCATTACTGGAGTCAGAAATCTGTTATAACTATGTGCATTCAATAGGAGTCACGGGGAACCAGTAAGTGCACGTGTTGGCTGGTAGTAACAATCCACTAGCCGGGCAACATAATCCATTTACCAGTTACAGTTAACGAGTGGTCCAGCAGTCTTAACTAGAAAGGAGGCTAAGGATTTATCTCTTTCCTCATCTTATTTTTTAGTTCACATTATTTTTGTGATGTGTTATATGTTTTGCATCTTTGTGGACCGTAGTAATGACAGTATGTAGTTTGGTTGAGTGACATTATAGTGAGTAAACTAAAATTGTGATATGGGGAAGAAATAAGAATAGTTTGCCAATAATAATACCGGTAAGTTGTCTGTTGAAAGGAACTGAGTGGACTGATGAACTGATGGCTCAAAGTGAAAGTAGATATTGCCAACAAACTTTTTTCTTAGCAAACTTAATTTTTGAATAACAGATTTTGTTGCATATATTGAAGAGTTGCTACAGTGATTCCCATTTGTTATTTTTGAAGTCATGGAGTCAATATGGCAAAGATGGATCAGACAATAGCTGCAGCAAAATCATGTGCCATTGAATGCACTAATTTTGAGAAAAAGCTGAGGCAATTGCTTGATATGAATGAAGATGAAGCTCATTTTCATGCAAGGCAGAGTGCATATCTTTACAGGCTTGGAGTTCAGACGTTACCCAAGAGCCTCCACTGCCTTTCAATGAGATTGACAGTAGACTACTTTAAATCCTTTGCTAACATGGAGTATTCAGATGCGCAAAAGCTTGAAAATCCAGTACTCCGGCACTATGTTATTTTCTCCACCAACCTTCTTGCATCATCCATGACAATCAACTCAACTGTGATGAATTCTGAGGTATGGTATTGTATGTAGTGCTGGACCATGTAATCATTTGAAGATCCGCATCATGTTGCTCACCAGTTCTCTTCAGTGTTTCAGGAATCAGCAAATGTGGTTTTCCATCTTGTCACTGATGCACAGAACTTCTATACATTTAAGAATTGGTTCATCAGGAATTCTTACAAGGAAGCTACGATCAGTGTCCTTAATTTTGAAGATTTCCAGGTAAAACATTTGGACAATAGGGAGGTTGAACAATTATCACCATCCGAGGAGTTCCGCATCACCTCCCATAGCAATGCTCAAATGTTGAACACCCTAATGAGAACTGAATATATTTCAGTGTTTGGGCACTCCCTTTTCTTGCTTCCTGAACTGTTTAGCAACCTTAAAAGGGTGATTGTTTTGGAAGATGATACTATAGTCCAGAGAGACTTGTCGCTCATGTGGAACCTTGATTTGAAAGGGAAAGTGATTGGCGCTGTCCAGTCTTGTCAAGTTAGATTAAGGCAACTCAGAGCATACTTGCCTGACTTCCCATATGATGCTAGTTCATGTATCTGGATGTCTGGAGTGAATGTTATTGATCTCGATAAATGGAGGGAACATGATGTCACTGGGGTTCACAATCAGGTACTCCAAAAGGTTAGTATGGTAGTAGGGCTTAGCTGCTGTCCTCTTCTTGTATGTCTTGAAAAACTCTGGTTTTTTCCAACTAATTTTGTGGTTAGATTTGACATCTAAGGATGGGGCATTCATCATGGTTGAACTCTTGCATTTTTGTGTGTGTTTGTGTGTGCGCTGTACTGAACCTACTCAACTGAATTGTGATCATAACTCATAAGATAAACCAGCTTGAAACCTTGAACACGTGCATTTACCATAATTTGGTTTCCTGTCTGCAAGTAGGCAGCAGCATGGTTTCTGTAAGTTATCCTGCTCTATTCTTTACATGTTTAGCTTGTTAAGCCCAGAGTTTGTAAATTCTTAACCTGATAAAGGTGTGTGTATGTCTCGCCTTTAACAGGTACAACATGACACGGAAGCGTCGTGGAGAGCTGCAGCACTACCTGCAGGCCTGCTTGCTTTTCAAAATCTGATCCATCCTATTGAAGGCCAGTGGGTCCAATTTGGTCTTGGTCATGACTATGGAGTTACTCATGGTGCCATAAAGAGAGCTGCCATACTGCACTACAATGGTAACATGAAACCCTGGTTAGAACTCGGCATACCACGGTACAGGAAATATTGGAAGAGGTACCTGCTGAGGGATGAGCCATTTATGATTGATTGTAACGTGAATCCATGAATACGGAAATTTTGCAAGCTTTGGAATTTGGAAGTTCAAGTTTGCATGGGATGGTCCATGGGCAACACCAACTTCTGAGTTTGCAACTGTATGCGCGGAAAAATGTGCAATTTGATCAGAAGGGAGCTCCTTCAATGAGCACCGCACAAATTGTGATTATTCAGGATGTTGCTGAGGTGTGAAGGAAAGTTGCTGCGAATTTTTGCAGACGGGTGGTCTATCGTTCATTTTGTTGTTCGATAGATGTACAGTGAGGATTGGATTGGACAAAGGTGCTGACTGCTGAGTTGTACATCAGCATCACAAATTGGTTTTGAGGATGTGTTGTAGTTTGGTGAGCCTTTTGGGTTGTAGAGTCAGTAGATTAGGTTCTTGGGAACTGGGATATTAACCAAAATTTTCCTGAATATATAGTGTTCCCGCCCTGTTGAAATTGTTAATACGAATGGAGCTTGTTGTATTGCAATAGCCCAATGGGTAATATATAGAGTACAAAGGGACATATATAAAACTAAAACCTAACAATAGGAAATACCACTAATACCCTTAACACCTTCCCTCAAATGCAAGGCGTATGTAATAGCATTGTATTTGGAAAGGGTTGACACTACAATAGGGAAATCCGAAGTCCGAGTCTTGATAATGTCGTCGTAGCGTGCAGCTCTTGGAAAAATGTGTCGGCACCAAATGATCTCCTCTCATCCGGAATCATGCTGCAGCCCACAAGCACAAAGTGCAAGGGTTGAGAAAGTAGCGGTAAGTGGGAGCAAAGTCGACCGCGTCAATACGATGAGAGAGGATGTGGAAGGTGACACAAATAGATAGAATTGTCAAATCAAGCCGAAGAGAGAGATAGAAGCATGGTAGAGCAGATCGAAGCCTAAGATGGTGGCGGCGCAGTGCACAATAAACGCAGCGGAGGCGCGGTGCAGAAGAAGCGCGGCGGCCTTAGAAGCTCGGGGCGGCGGCTCAAAAAGAAGCGGCGGTATCATAAAGACTTCTACGATCTGCAACGGCTTGGAGAGAAGAGCGGCAGCTGCAGCCATGCGAAAGAAAGGAGAGGACCACATTCAATCCAAGAGGTTGAATCATGGCTAGCAAAGCAATCGGCTGACTGACAAGAATTTGTGGACTCGTACCGATTTTGACGAACTCAAAGAGAGAGATGCTACAGACTTGGATGGACGTAAACGGAAGACTCAAAAGAAAAGACTCAAATGCAGTGGATTATAGTAGCAGCAGGATTTTCTCTCTCTCCTGGGCTGGGCCGGCTCCTCAAAAACGACAGCCAGGGAAATAAAAAGGGCCTTCACGGTCCACGAGCAACGCACGGGGAACTTTAGGGTTCCCCGGCCGAGCAGCGGCGGCGGCGGCGTGGCGTCGGTGTACACGAGGTCGGGGCGGTGACGACGGAGAGACCAGGATCCGAGGAAGGCGCAGCCGGAGCTCGAGCAGAGGGCGAGCGCGCCTTGCCTGGCCGATTCTGATGGCGGCGGCGAGATCGAGGCGGCGAAAGGGAGGAAGCCGAGGCGATAGAGCAGAGGTCGGCGGGGGAAGCCGGATCCGGCGTCGGAGAGGCGGATCCGGCTTCTTGCGCATGAAACGGCGGATCCGGCGGGCGTGTCTTGCGGCGGCGGCGCCTAAGCACGATGTAGCGGCCTAGAGGCGCGATGATGGCGCCGTCGTCGTCGAGGGAGCGATCCGACCGGATCTGGCTGGAGGAGGCGGCCAAAGAGGGTGATGGCGCCGGATTCGCGCGAGGAGGCGGTCGGAGCGTGCGGTGGCGACGTCCTAGCAGTGCGGAAGCGAGAGCGAGCGTGGACGCGACGGTCGGAAGGTGGCGGTCGACAACGTGACCGCCCCCGGGAGTAGAGAGCACCATCCCGGGGGCAGCAGCGGAAGATGGTTGAGCTAAGTTGTATACCTAAGCTCTGATACCATGTTAATATGAATGGAGCTTGTTGTATTGCAATAGTCTAATGGGTAATATATAGAGTACAAAGAGACACACACAAGACTAAACTCTAACAATACGAAATACCACTAATACCCTTAACAGAAATCATACCCGCGATTCTTTTGTGGCGGCTGATGCACTTGCATTCACGCAATGAAAATACTCATATCTTCCTCCAAATCCATCTTGATAGGTATAGCGTCTTCCTGTTTGTTCTATTCAGTGCTGTGTCATGGGCTCATGGCTCATCTTATTTTATCGAGTCTTTGATGCCTAACTGTACCTGTGCAGTCTTCAACGAAGGCTGCTCCTTGTTTCGTCAGGGCTGCAACTTCCCGGTACGATCTCTTTGCAGCCTTCTAATTCTAACTCCATTCTGATTAATAACGAATGGAGAGACAAATGAAGATATAATACACATTCAAACTTGTGCTAAAAGTTGCTGTAACCTGTAGACACTTCAAGTCTTCAACCTTCCTGCGAACAAGTACTAGAAATACCAGAGCTAGCCACTGACAAGTTGGCCCAGTAGCCACAATGCATCACTGTGTGACTGTCTATGTGAGCCCACTTGCAAGAGACCAATCTGGTAGGGATTGTCTATTCGTAAGATGATTAAAATTTTTTAATCATAAGTCATATTTTTTACTTATTAGATTAATATCTAATCATATGATATATTAATTTCTACATAAATTTAATGATCACAACAATTGATTTAAAGTTACGAAAATTTCAGACGACTTAAAAATAGCAAATCCGTTAACTAATTTGGTTAAGCTCGCGCGTGGGCGGCGCGCACCACATGGAGACCGCGTAGAGCGGGGTGCCCTTCCACCCCAGCCGCACCGTGCCGTCGCGGTCATCTGCCACCGTGTAGCCCAGACCCGCCGGGCACGCCCCGCCCAACAGCTGCGCGCGCCCAACGGCACCGGCGAGCAGGAAGCCGTGCCGAGCGAGCTCAGCCTGCCAGCTGCCGAACCTCTCCCCGTGGCCGCTTCGCACCGGCCCGCCGACTGCCAGCACGTTCCCGATCTCCCTGCCCAGCACACCGTGCTCTGCCAGGTGCCTGCTCGCGTCCTCGTCGGCCGGCCGCGTTGCGCCCAGGGAGTCGAACACCGCCGAGTAGTGGTTAAGCGCGGAGACGAACCGGTCCAGGAAGTGACCGTGGCCGTGGCCGCTGTCCCCGGCCGGCCCTTTTTCCTGCTCCACCAGCGTCAGCACCTTCGGCTCCAGCCACCGCACCAGCCGCATCGTGGCGCCGTCGTCCCCGGCCGCGTCGTACATGGCGTGACGCAGCCAGTGCACGGCCACGGCCTCCCCTGGCCTCTTGCTCGACAAGTCGGCGACTGCGTCGACGTCTCCAGGCCGCTTTGCAACGGCGTAGAACTCAAACGATATGCTCAGCTTGCTCGCCAGCCCGGCGAGCTGGTTGCCAGTGTCGTGCAGCACCGACGCCGACATGCCGAAGCCGGTCACGCGGAGAACCGGCGGGCCGCCCGGCCGAGCCGCCAGCGCGGGGAGGAGCGAGAACCACTGCAGCGCGCCGCCGGGCACGATGTCGAGGTCGACAATGTGGACCAGGCGCTTGCCGTGGAAGACCTCCAGGATGGCCTGGTTGCACGCCAGGTAGGCGAGCCTCGCGAACGGCGCGACGTTGTAGAAGGCCCGGAACGCGGCGTGGATGCCCGCGCACGGCGGCTCCATGGGCGCGCAGACGCCGATCCACGAGCCCATCAGCCGCGCCGCCATGGCCCTGGCGAAGTAGGCCACGAGCCGCTCGCCGCACGACGACGCGTACGGCGAGGCCATCTGCGACAGCTCGAGGAGCGCCTCGTTGGCGTCCGCGAGGTTGCCCATAGACAAAGCCACCGCGCACTCCATGAGCAGCGCGATCATCCGCACGCCGTGGGCCTCCTCCTCCTCGGCCCTCGCCATATCCTTCCTCTCTTCCACAGCACCGTCGCCTCCCTCGGTCACCTCCTTGCACGCCCCTAACACCAGCTGCTCGGCTGTCTTAGCCGTCGCCAGTTCGACGAACTCCTGCACGTCCTTGCCGGTGCAACGGTCATTGGCGTGGACAAATCCGTGGTGATGAGGCAAGAAAGGGCGTGGCACCAGTGGCAGGTTGATGTTGCCAGTGCCAGTGCTGCTGCTGTACAGGTACTGGTGATCACGAAACTGCATCAAGCCTAGAGAATCACGCATGTCTGAGCCTCTTCCTGCCACGAGGTGATTGATCGCATATCAATCAAGTAGGGGTTTGCATAGCTGAAGAGAAGATTTGCAGAGGGAGAGCGATGGCTATATATATGGAGTGTGACTCAATACTAGTATCTGGCTATATGCATGTCATGGTGTATTATTACTAGGTCAACCTGGAAGCTAGTGGCGGTGTGAGAGGAAGTTGCACGGCAGGAATCTGTGAAGCAGCTGTCTGAATATTCTTTGAGCTGTATTGAGATTGGTTAGTAGGCTTGGCCGGCACAATGAGCTGCTGGGTTTTGGTGTTTATCCAGGCCGGGGTTGGTGATTCAGCTCTTGTTAGCTCCTGGTTTTACTGCAGATTTAACTAGCTAGCTAGTGCGCTGAGGTGTGTAGAATCCGGAATGTTCCAGAAAATTCAGAGGGATATTTCTTAGGAAATTAAAGGAGCAAGGCAATTCGTCAGTACCTATAGAAAGAAAACACTTGGGTTAATAACTGTTAACATTGACATTGGCACTTGAACTTAGAAGTGGTCAGAACCATTTCACTCTGACGTGTAATTTTTTTAGGAAAATGGGGGGAGAAACCATGTTTTTTTTCTTCCTGTTAATTCCTAGAGAGGTTTAAAACTAATATTGATGCTTGTGAAGTGTGTGGTACATTTCTATGCACTGCACGGAGAAAAGCGAAACCGAACTAGAACCCCCAGGAAGGATCGCACAATATGACAATGCATATAAAAATCAGTTAAGTGGAATACTGGAATCAATGACACCCTATCAATTAAGAGTTTAAGACCAGCAAGCTTCAGATATTTGCCGGACTAACTGGCAGCAGCAACGAGCCGTCGCGCTCATTCCTGCCTCCACATGGCAGACTCATTGTTTCCTATGTGCTAACTGCTAAACAAGCGAGCTCTAGCTTGCCAATTTGACCTGGTATTCGTGATAATTAAGGCCATGCGTAATATCGTACTATATAATTCATGAAATGGCGGAGGATCAGATCGACACGGGTTCAGTACAATCATCGATGACAAAAAAGAAGAAGAAGAGAGAGTATATTACAGAGACAGACCTGGCAAACAGCCGATGAGTAGAACCAAATACAAGTTAATGATGGATTAAACTTCTCCCTCCATGAGTGCCATACAGCCGGTGGCCAAGGCGACGCCAGCAATTCCGCGTGAATCTATCAACTGCCTGTATTTCTATGCATAAACATATGCTTAATATATTGGCAATTGCACGGGCACGTCGAACTAGATGGTTTGTAAGAATAAAATAATCGCATCGCGATCGAAGGGCATGCATAGCTCCCTTCCAGGTGGACACATGTAACTAACACCTGCAGCTGCAGATCGAGCAAGCTCAGCATCAGAAGGGCTAATCCGCTGAGCGAAGTTGACTAAGCAACACGTAGTGGAAACGGACTGCTAGAGTAGAGTGACACCGGGTCAAAGATGGCTGTCATGGGCCTAACTACTTCGGATGGGTTTCACTTGGGCTTGTGGACTGATAGGCTAGATAGTCCAGGGGCTAAAGCGAGTTGATGAAGCAAGACAAGGGCCCTCTTTGTTTAGACTTAAGTTTTTTGGCTTATAGTTTAAAGCTAGTTTTTTGGCTTAATCAGCTTATAAGTCTCTAAGCTTTTAAGCCAACCTTTGTTGTTTGGTAGTCAGGCTTTTTGTAGGATGTTGGTTTATTGAGTTGTGTGTGAAGGATGAAAGGTCTGAAATACCCTTAAGGGTTTAAAGAACCTTGTTAAGCCTATAGTGCACTTCATAGATATCGTTCATAGTGCATGCGTGTATTGAAGAACACCAATTCTCCGTTGATTTCACATGACGATCACGCCATCCCTTAAACCTATAGTGCACTTCACTCGTTTTGCTGAACTTAACAACAGTGCCTTGGAACCCCATAATCCTCTCCCAATTAGATATGAATGATTTGATACATATTATATAGGTGCTACCCAACCTCTTACTTAATAACTCGAAATCTAGATGGTGACTTGAACATTATCTCGTATTTAAACTAGCACCTAGCCTTTTCCAAAAACCATTTCAGACAAAACACAATGTAATCATCCAGATGACCGAATACAAATACTGATACTATTGAAAGTATAATGCGTTCGTGTGGGAGAACGACCTACGGAATGAAACAAGTCGTCAGCAGAGTATTCTCCCATATATGGGGATGCTATCAGTAAAGATTCTACGTTTCGAGAAGAACCTGCAAGCAAAGATCAAAACAGAGCTCCGGCCAAGTTTTCACCAGAGAGAAAGCAGGCAAAATTCAAGAAGCGTCACGTAGCTCAATCGATCAGCAACAGTTTACCATGACAATTAGCACATCTAAACTCCTTCATGGAACCCGTTTTTAATTACTTTTGTGACATCAACATTTTGCACTAAACAGTCGACTCTTGATCATATGAACAGAGAAAGATGAAGCAAATAACCCTGCTGCGAATGTATCAAGTCAAGAAGCCAAGGGAAGGGAATCGAACTGTCCGATGGATTCATGGCCACGTGGTGAACTCGAAGACCTTGCCGACGATCTCAAGGCCGGTGGGGATCTGCCAGATGAAGAGCAGGACGTTGAGCGCGTTGAGCGCGATGTGCAGGCTCCTGGCCGTCTCGTTCCCCTTCTGCATCGCCGGGACCAGCGCGGCGGCGGCGGCCCAGAGCACGGTGATGGTCGCCCCGGCGAAGAGGTGGGATCCCGGGAAGAGCTTGCCGGTGCGGAGCCAGGTGTTGAGCGAGCCGCCGACGGACTCGAAGACGCCCAGCCCGAGCAGGATCGACCCCGCAGAGGCGGCGCCCGAGCAGGATGGGAGATGGGAGGCGGTGGCGTTCGGGAGGGGGAGGCGGCGCCGTTCAGGAGGGGATCGAGAGCAGGAGGCGGCGGGTTGGGAAAGGGAGCAGCAGGCGTCAGTTGGGAAAGAATCGATTGGAAAAAACGGAACGGTTTGTAATTATATACCAATGGCAATTTGAGAGTAATTTTAATGAAGTTCGGTGGCAAAAAGATATTCTATTCCGTAAAAACCAAAAAAAGTACTTCTTCTATGGCTTATGGTTTTTAGGCTTAAATTGGCTTAAACTTATTATAAGCCAAACAAAAAAGCACCCCCTTTGTTTAGGCTTAGGCTTTTTTGCTTTTAAGCCAGACAAAAAGCCTAAACAAAGAGGGCCAAGGTAGAGTAGTATATAATCACACCATGTGCTGGAAGGATGTATCGAACCAGAAATGACCAGAAGGCATTGGCCTCCTCCTTCCTCTAGTTCTCCTCATTCCCCATCTCTGCTTTGCTTCTTCCCAGTCTAAATTCTCCATTCCTATTCTCCAATTTCTCCCCAAGTACTTGTATCTCCTGTATCGTGATGTTGGTACTTAACAATATGGTATCAGAGCAGTCGGTCCCAGAGGTTTCTCACACCGAGACGGACATGACTGAGGAAGAGAAGACGCGATGCATGGCAAGGCTGGATAATTTGCTCGCAGTTACGAAGAAGCAATTGGTTGATCTGACGGGCTTAGCTTACCAGATGGAGGAGTTGGAGGCCACCCTCCAGCCACTGGTCGTGTCCATTCGAACCTCACCACCGTCCGGGACTGCACCAACATCTACCTCTATCACCGCTATGGGCCACACCATGGTTGCTGCTACCCCGTCTGCAGAGGCCAATCCCACTGCCAACATGCCTTGGTGACGCCCACTAAGTGTTCGACGGAAGGTTCAAGCCATGTCACCATCACTGATGGTCGCGTCCTTGCTCATCCTAGTGTCGACAAGCTCCCATCAGTTCCCTCGCTGAGGTCAGTCGTGGTCACCAAGCTCGACACCGAGGTGGCCGCCAACTGTTTGACGGAAGGCCCTCGCCTTGACGCCGATGACATCGGTGCCACCGACCTCGCCATCATGCTGTCGGCTGGCCCCGAAGGCATGCTATTAGGCTTTGCCATCAACAACGGCCCCACATCTGTCCTCGACAATGTATTTTTGAGGGCATGCTCATGCGGTTGCTACCATGTCGTTCTGTCGACAACATCCAGCACTTTGCTCGGTGCCAGTTACATCATTCCCAACATCATCCAGGCAGCCCCGACCAGTGTTCCCCAGGGCCACCTTGCCACCCGTGTTATCCTCACTCTCACCAGCAAGGGAGACGAGCTCTCTCACCTGCGTATCCTCTATTTGCCCAACGATCACAAGGGGTTTGAGGAAATGTCTGATGGGAGTACTATGGTGCGGTGGCCATCACCGAGGGAGTGGGTCAAGCGCTAACCATGGCTGCCGCTGGCGCAAGTGATAATCGCTGGTAACAAAGCAAAGCCACGACCAGCACCATGGCCATCCTTTAAGTGCTGTTACAAAGAAGTGCAACTGCAGGCAACCAACAAGGAAGGCAACAGTGCAAATTCTGATGCACAAGGAGGCAAGTATTCCCGTCTTTGTCAGGTAGATATAAGCTATGTTATGGTGGTTGAATTGAATCAAGGAGCTGTAGTTGTTGGAGTTGATAAATTTTGTGAGGAGTGCATTGGTGCTGTGGAGCTGCGGCCACGAAGGCTGCCACCAATGCCAACCAATTCTAGATGTGTGGTTGTGGTGAGATGGTTGCTGAAACACATGGTAGAATGGTCAAGGAGATTAGTTGAGATAAAGTGGTGGCCACCACCTACTCACAAGAAGATCATGCGCAGCAGAGGCGTGGTGGAGATACTCTTGCCACCTGCGCTAGTGGCGATCACAAGTAACGGATCAGAGAAGTCGCTTGCTAACATGGCTTGCGAACTGCAACCAAAACCATGGGTGTTGTTCATGCGCAGTCCAAGTGATGGCCAGGAACGGCTAAAATCATCGAGGTCGTCACCTATTCACGAAAGTACAGTGTGCAGGGTTGTTAATCTCCTTGTTCTTATGGTTTCTGAGGGATATGGCAACATTTCTAGCTCATGGAGTTGTGGTCCTGTCATGGAAGTTGCAGTCCCAGTTGTTTGCAGCAAGTATTCCCATGTTGAGCAGCTGAAATGTGGTGAGGGAATGCAAGATACAGTGCACGAGTATTGTAGTTCTGTCAATTTCCTTGATGGCAACAATTGTAGCCCTTGGGAATCTTTGTGTATCTCTGACCAACTCCATGGGAAGTCTGGGAATTCCACTGAAGAGATTCCTGTGAAGAAAGTATACAAGTTGTTCCTGGTGATGCTACATGTGGAAATCAAAAACCCTGAACATGTCTTGTGCTCATCAACACAACCCATAATATCCGGGTTCATTGATTGCAAGAGTTGCAGAGTTTCAGTAGGAACTCTATCCTCAAAAGTTGCAATTCATTTCATGGAAAGACATACTAAGATGGACCAAAAATTACATGAAGTATCAAACTATGATCAGCTGTTGCAGCTATCACATGTGCTCTGTGGACAAAAGGGCTGCTTGGATCCAGAGAACTTCAAGGAGTTTAAACTTGTGGAGAAGAGGCAACTCAGTCATAATGTGGCCAAGTTCAAATTTGCTCTCGCGACACCTACTTATGTACTGGGCTTTCCAATCGGCCAACATACAAGCTGCAGAGGTCAGGATGCTGCTGGCGAGGAAGTAATCAAGCCCTATACTCCAACTATGGATTCTGATCTTGGATACTTTGAGCTTGTTATAAAGAGGTATCCCCAAGGAAGAATGTCTCATCATTTTTGTGGGCATGGACCAGGGCAAGTGGTTCTTAAGTATATTCTGGATGGCTGCAACTCTAATCAGGGGAGGTTCTGTGGGTTCAGTTCCTTCTTCGTGGTGATGAATCTTATGCGAGAGGGTTCATATGAAGCCAAGAGTAATTATTGCACTTCAGAAGAGCAGCAGAAGCGTGGTGTGTTGGCTCGCCTAGCAGGTTTTCAGGTCATTCCCAACGTCTGTTGCAGGACATGGCTCGGGTGTGATGGTTATGAGCTCCTGAACGTGCCACGACAATCTGTGCAAATTGGAAGCATTCTTAGCACCCATATGCTTACCGGTGCTATATGTGGAACTTTAATTAACTGGCATTTGTTGGTCTATGAAGTCGTTGCAAAGGAGGTTTCAATAGCAAGTCATGAACCATGGAGGTCAACGATTGGTGATGGCAGGCTTGCTGCAGGCGTAAGAATTGCAAGCACCTTGGTATCCTGGAGGGGTCGAATTCATCTTTGCTGCTTTCATTATAGTGGCTTGGGGACAAGCCAAATCTTAAGGAGGGAAGAATGTCATGGGCCTAACTACTTCGGATGGGTTTCACTTGGGCTTGTGGACTGATAGGCTAGATAGTCCAGGGGCCAAAGCGAGTTGATGAAGCAAGACAAGGTAGAGTAGTATATAATCACACCATGTGCTGGAAGGATGTATCGAACCAGAAATGACCAGAAGGCATTGGCCTCCTCCTTCCTCTAGTTCTCCTCATTCCCCATCTCTGCTTTGCTTCTTCCCAGTCTAAATTCTCCATTCCTATTCTCCAATTTCTCCCCAAGTACTTGTATCTCCTGTATCGTGATGTTGTACTTAACAATGGCTACTACTGCTGAAGGGCTAATCCGCACGCCAGGGTCACTTGCAGCCTTGCTCCTCCCTATCATCGACCGAGGAACTAAGACGAGTGAAGCAACAGCGTATGCCCGCCGCTAACTAAACTTCCTCTGAAATCAGTAGTACCGTCAGGATGCGGCTAATCAAGATTGGATTGCTGAAGGCGTGCGCAGGTTAAGCAGAGTCATCGTCGGACTCTATTGGACCGAAACGGCAATTAGATGAGGTGAATAGGAGCACTACTCCTTTTTCATCTCGATTGGATTCAATTTTATTATCACTTCAATAGCCATGAAAGTTACAAAGATTGAGAGTACAAGCACAGCAGAAGTCATGTGTTGAACCTGATCAAAACCCTGAGACACAACGACCAAAATCACCAAAAACTCAAAGAAATGTTAGATGGGCGGTCCGACCTCTCGTATGGATGAGCAGTAAAATCAACAAAGATTTTAAGATCGCAAAACGACTCAACTTTTGATCCGGTGATTTAAATCCTCTTAAATTTCAACCATAGCTCATTAAGAAGGTTAGAAACCTATTTCAATCGACAATCCGGAAGATCGAGACCAAGGTTCCACCAATTTCTTATATGAGAGCAATAGGACACAAGAACTGAGAAAATTCAAACTTTGATTCAAAAACTTGCTTATGGATAGATGAAGATCAAAATGATCCTAGATATATTCCTACATGTCCCAGTAAGCAAGATTACAGCAAAAAAACCTCAAGAAAACCAAAGCAACATCAAAATACCAAAAGTCATTGAAGTGAGCGATAACAAAAAGAGATTCATCTTGAGTAAACTTTGCTTGTATTGATTTGAGAAGGGTGTTGGTTTACAACCACTCCACCATAGAGGACAAAAACTCAACTAGGGGTGAAAACGGGCCGGATACGGACATATATTGCTCTTTCTGTATCCTAACCCATATTTTTACCTCGGATTCGGAGTCAGATACGAATACATATTTTTCGGGATACGGGTATGGGGCAGATGCGGATCGGATTCAAATCGGTCACGGATAACTTGACGGATAGTGTACACATAAAGAAAAGATATAACTTCACCAACGAAAGTGTCAAATTATATTACCTATTAGAGAATTATTTATCCTACTTAACAACATAAATATAATCAAATATAAATTCATATTATATATTAGTCAATGACTAGAAAACCATAGAGGATATTAAATGATATTGATATTTATTGGATATCCATTTTGGTGATTTACCAGATATCTTTCGACGGATCGGATATTGCTCTTCTTGTATCCTAACCCACATTTCACGAGATTTTTCGAATATGGATAATATCGGATGCGGGTCGAGACTAAAAATTGGTACCACGGGAGGGTTTTTTTGGATACGACATCGGATCGGGTAGAAATTATCCGCCCCGTTTTCACCTCTAAGCTCAACACTTGAGTACTCAATCAATCCATCTCTCGCAAACCCTAGCCTCAACTACTCCAAAGACCCCAAAACACAAATTAGGGTTTTTCTCTTAGAAGGACTTGCGAACTCCACATCTGGACATTTTCTTTTATATTGGAGGCTAGGTTTAGAGAGAAGATCCTAGCGGACACCCATTAAGCCCCCACAAACAGACGGCTCTACATTCACGCATGCTTCTCAAAGCGGATGACAAATTGGGCTTTCCGAATCTGTTTCTTTGTGATATTTATCTTCACTTGGCCTAAACCGTCTCTCCTTGCGCCGTCATGCGTCACGGTTTAGCCAAAGGTCACCAAGGCAGTATTTTGGTAAAGTTACCAAAAATACCCTTCTCGATCCTTCTCCAAAGACCGAGTCTAATCTTCATAAAACAATCTCATGCTTCGTTACGTGTAGGTTGGCTCTCTTCATACCGACAAGTCTCTCCCATTCGGCTCCCACCGAAACCACCATGGCACTTGCACCGACCCTCGCGCCACTTGATACAACCCATCGCATCGAACTTCCCGTTCAGTTATTGACGATGATTTAATAATCCTCAATTAATTAAGTTATTTATCTATAGTATTATTGTAACATCCCAATTTTCTGAGCTTTAAAAAAATCTTTTGAATAGTTAGTAGTTGGAAAATTCACCGTTGAGTTTTTTTTAAAATAAGCTTAATATGGACTTTTAGTATCAAAAATATTTAATATGATTAAATTCAATATCAACAATGGTCAAAACTATTTTATTTGAGTTCTATGTGCTTGGATATATTTTCTAGATTTTTCTAGAATTTTTTCGAGTTCATTTGCTATTTTCTAATTGCCATTTGATTTCCTAGTATTTTCTAAAAAAAGGAAAATGTATTTAAAATCTCAGAAATAGCTTTGGGTCGAAACCCAATCCCTCCCACCCATTCTCTCTGCCTCGCGGCCCAGCCCACGTGGCCTTGTCCTTTCCGCGCCAGCCCGCGTGCGCCCGCGTCCTCGTCCCTCTGACCGGTGGGTCCCACCGAGTTGTCTTACTCCTCCTATCACCTTCTCCGCGAGCTCCACATGCAGCAGCCATGGCTGTATTTGGAAGCTTCGTCTGACAAAAGTGATTCTCTAACTAAAATATCCCGAGAGATCGTATCAAACCCCAATCTCTTTCTTTCCCGCATCTGTTTCTGTTAAAATCAAATCCCAATTCGTATCCTATCTCTAAGAACCCACGAGTCTGAAACGACCTTGATTTAGGGATTCCTTATCCTGGCACACCCTCAGCCTACAAATAGCACCCCGAGGTTCTCCATCGCCTCCGCATCTCGAAACCCTCACCCACATCCCCTCCGAAACCTTGGCGCCGCCGTAATCGAGGTTCTAGGGTTTTTCGGCAGAGCTTCCTATTTTTCGATTTCTGCCGCCAACTTTGTTGCCTCGTCGTCATCGACCACGCCATCATCTTCAATGTCGCCCAGGCTGCCTCCAGAACCTCTCCACGTCGTCGGAGCATCGCCGAAGCGTCTTCCGACAAATGCCCGTACCTCTCCGCTGCCAAGACCTCATCGCCTGCCACCACCGTCGTCCTCAAGCACCCGTAAGTGCACCAATGAGTTTGCAATAGCATTCTCTGCCTGTTGGTATCACACATCGCCGATGAGGCACCGCCATGCGCCGTTGTCGCCAGAGCCCGTAATCTTCCTACAACCAGGCAGTCGTATTCTTCCTACGACCCGGTAGTCATAAGCCTTCTACGACCAAGTAGTCAAAAGCCTCCTACAACCAGGTAGTCGTAGCTTCCTTCCGACCACGTGCAGTCGAAATCGATGAATAGTACTTGTTGTACAGTGCTCGATGTACAGTGCTCGATGATCAGTACTCGAATTCCTTTTTGAGTATTCTCTTTAGATTAGATATTCTAAAAGCCATATCTTCTTCATCCGAACTCCGATTGAGCCCATTCAAATTTCTAAATTCGAGCTCTATTTTTTGAATTTTTTATTTAATTTTGAGAGTTTGTTTTCTCTCTGTTATTTATTTATTTTGTTTATTTGCTTTGTTTGCGAGTATATATTGATTCTTCGGGGAATTTTGAAGAAGGAGCGCATCAAGATCAAGACCAGTACTCAAATCTATTTTAAGGCAAGTTGTACCTTTGATCATGTTGAACCCAGTTTTCAAAATTACTTTGATTCAAATTAATGCATTTACTTTAAGTATTTATTTACATGCTTTTGGGTGTAGTCATTAATCCAATTTGTTTATATCCACCTTGTCTATTGTTATGTCATAATCTTTTGTCACCTAGCTTGGTTATTATTTAGTTGGTATTATCGTAGCACCAACGTGGATTGGTTAGATACGAGTAGATTGCTTAGCCATGCCATGAGTCATCATTTCATGTGAATTGCAAATATGAATCTGACTAAGTGAATATGGAACCTTGTGATAAAACTATGTGCGCTGTGTGCTATTACTCGTTGATGGCATGTGTTGCACTTAACCAACAAGGTGTTAAAGGATTTAGACTGAGGCAAGTGGTGGATACTGTGTGATATGGTGGAGCTTTGTGATTGTGAATGATAATCTTTATGGCATAGTTAGAAATTGAAAGTCTTGCATTGGTCAATTAAGGACTTAACTTTGTGCGCTATTGAACTGAGCCACAACTATACGACCACATGTCTGGTATGGGACGTGCCTAACTTAGTAAGTTATGGAGTCTCGACATTGACTACTCAAGTTGTATGTTATGTGCTCAGTGATGGGTGGAGGAGTGGACTATGAAGTAGATCACATCGCAGGACGGTTCGCCGCTTCCCTATCCAACGATGTGCGATGGACTAATTTCCCCAGTGGGCGTTAGTTTCGTTAGTAAAATATATCGGGAGTGTCAATACTTGAGATGAAGTTTCTGAAAGGTTTTGTTATAATTAGTGCTTGCAACACTGATTATATCGTGTGGGTGAAGTGTACAACCTCTGCAGAGTGTTAAACAATCTATTCGAATAGCCGCGTCCGCGGTCATGGACATTCTCGGGGATTTCACACGAGGGTTAGATTTTCATAAAACCATGGAAAGGTAGCTGTGTGATCTAAGTCATATGGCTGTGTGAATAATTCGATTAGACTTTGTGTTCTTTGTGAAAATAATTGTTAAATTAATATTGTCTATTTCTGCAAAAGAACCACAGAATCCATTCCTTTGGAATAAGCCATCTTGTATACATTGCATTTTGTGGTATGACCTGCGAGTACGGTTATGTACTCATGCTTGCTATAATCAATCAATAGAAGTGGAGGAGTTTTCGCCCGCCTTTGAGGATGAGTTCTACGAAGGTGCTGATCGCTAGGTCTTTATCCTAGTCGGTTGCCTATGGCAAATCGATGGGTTTCCATTGGAGTTATTTGTTCCGCTACTGCTTATTTCATTACTGCAAGCCCTGTGAGGCTTAATAAATATAAACTCGACCTTAAGGTCACAACGAGTATTTGTTATCTAAATTACTCGTTTATTCTATTATTTTGTCTTGTGTGGATCGATATTCATCTATGTTGACACTGTGTACACTAGCGTGATCCTGGACTAGTGTATTATACACAGAGGATCTAGAATTGCATTTTTGGGTCCCGACAGAGGTGGTATCAGAGCCATACTGACTGTAGGTCTTGACCATAGTTAGATCGGCCATCTTAGAGTGTCCAAACTATTTTCTAAAGCAAAATTAACTTGCAAGATTAATTGAACTGCTTAACTTCTCTTATGTCTCTCTTGACTCAACTATTGCTGAAATTTATCCTCTCCCCATTGTTTTAAATTGGTTCTTACCCTCTTGTCTGTCTTAGCAGATGTCGTGTTTCCAGAACTATGGTGAGCTTAAGGGAGGACTTGCTGCAGAGCTATGGAAGCTGTTGCAAGACCTCGGAGGATTCGACCGACCGTTGTACAAGGGCACCGACTGGGTGGTGAACGGCCGAAGCCGTGGAGTGCTTTGTCGTTTAACCATCTATGCTTGGAAGGACACTAAAGCAATCTGTCCTCTGAATATCTCCGTTCGGAGGATGGTCTTTTCAAAAGGAGTTCAAGAGTCTTCACGCCTTGCTATATTGAGGATCTGCATCATCTACGATCGCGAGCTTCAGGACACAGTCTTCTGCTACCATCCTCGTGCCTCCGCAGTGGACCTTCCTGCACGTTACCCGTCTACAGATGGAGAGTGCAACGCCACCATAGTGCATCTTGCCCAGTTTGCAGTTGCTCAAGAGGAATCCCTGGAGTTGGCTGCCACATAGTTGGAGTGCGTTTATGAGACCCTGCAGATGGCAGAAGAAAGAATCACCACACTAGAAGAAGCTCTCTACAGCCAGCACGAGCACGAGGGAGATCGTGAAGAGGAAGACCCCGAAGAAGAAGATCCAGAGGAAAACCAAGAAGAGACTGAGGAGCTAGCAAAGCCCGAAGCATCGGAAGAGCTCACAGCTCGCACGAGGATACTTGTTCTCGCCGCACGATTCCGGCACTAGGACCAGCTTCTTGAGGATGCGAGCGTAGTTTAGTCTCTGAAAGCGGCAAAGACCGTCCATGGCTGTGGAGGTTATCTCGTCGAGCAGTTCGCTCTAGTTTAGGTTAAGTTAGCTGAGGTTCAGTGTGTTTGAGCCACAACAGTTTAAGATTAGGAGTGTCACCCTTTAGGCGATAGTTTGTGTGTTAGGATCGTTTGTTTTCTTGTGTGAGAGTATGAGCTGCAAAGGCCCTTAGGCATGTGTTGCGGCCATGCTAAGACCATATTAATATAAGTATTTCAGTTGATTTCTTGAAGCTGTGTTTGTTGGGTTTAATCTACCATCTCGATTAATTCTTAACTTATCTTGTGCTTGTTACCTTATCTAACCCATGGAGCATTCGCCAGATGGTTCAGACTTGTCATGCTGCTGTTAGTGGATCCGGAACCCCTGGATCAGAAGAGAATGAGTAGACACCCGCAGGAGCAATCCCGCCGCAAGCATCTCCAATTGATTTGCAGAATTTTGGAGTGTTCATGGCATCTCAGACACAAATGACGTACACGATGATGAACCAGACTCAGAACATGAACAATAATCAGAACAATAACAACAACAACGCAACACCAGACAACCATAGTCATTATGGACCATCCAAGCTTGCATAGTTCATGAGAACTTGCCCACCCACCTTTTCTGGGAATGTCTTACCAGTTGAAGCCGATGATTGGCTTCGTATCATCGAAAGGAAGCTGCTGATCACCCAATGCAGCGATCATGAGAATGTTCTATAAGTCACCCATTAGATGGAAGGCATAGCCGTCGAATGGTGGGAAAACTTCTGTGCCGCGCATGAGACGCCACAAAATATTACCTGGGAAGAGTTTTCAACTGCTTTTCGCCAGTATCATGTGCTAGAAGGAATTATGGATCTAAAGAAGGATGAATTTCATGCCCTTAAGCAAGGAGACATGTTAGTGACCGACTACCTCAAGAAATTCTCTCATCTTGCCCGCTACGTCGTGAAAGATGTCGCCACTGATAAGGCCCATCAAAGTTATTTTCTGAAAGGACTGAATACTGGATTGCAAGTCAGCCTGATTGCACACACCTTTCCAAATTTCCAAGAGCTGATCAACAAAGCTTTGATCCTTGAGGATAAGCACAAAGAGTTGGAGGACAACTGTAAGCGCAGAATGGCTCAGCAAGGGAGTCATCAAGCTCAGCAGAAGCCGAGGACAGTCCCCAATAGTCCACTCGTTTTCTGACGCAGAACTCTTCCAGAACACCTGCACCAACTTCAGCACCTCGTCCAGCTGCTCAGAACTTCCGCAACCCTGTGACACTCAACCCCAATCCCGAAGGCAATTAACAGAATGAGCCTAGAGTTTGCTATACCTGCCATTAGCTAGGACACTTTGCCAACCATTGTCCTTAGAAGGGAACAATGTCTCCAGTACGCTTTAACCTTGGAGCTACACCGGCCAAGACGCCAACACCAAACATCAACCAGGGAGCCTCTCAAGCTACTGGTCAATTCGGAGGAGCACCGCAGTTGGTGGTCAGAGGCCGTGTCAATCACGTCACTCTGGAAGGAGCCCAGGAAGCACTCGACGTCGTACTGGGCAAGTTTCTTGTTAACTCAGTATCTGCATCAGTTTTGTTTGATTCTGGAGCTTCCTATTCGTTTGTTTCTAGAGTTTTTACAACCAAGAACAATTTGAAAGTTATGCATCTTAAACATACTCTGTTAGTTCAATCGCCTGGAGCAGAGTTAAGCTCTAGAGTGGGATGTTTAGGAGCTAAGCTACTCACAGCTAGAGTTGAGTTTCTAGCCAATCTTATTGTTCTAGATACCCATACCTTAGATGTCATTCTTGGTATGGATTGGCTATCAAAGCACAAAGCTGTGCTAGATTGTGGCCGAAGAGCCGTAACAATCGAGGATACCAAGGAAAAGAATGTGGAGCTTCTAGCCACCTCAGTGCATGATGGACATCTGTTAGTCAATAGCCTAAAGACTGTTGCTTTGAAAGATGTGCCTATTGTCAGAGAATATCCAGATGTGTTTCCAGAGGAGTTACTAGGGATGCCACCGGACCGTGATATTGAGTTTGTCATCGATCTGGTGCCAAGAATAGCACCAATCTCTAAGAGACCCTATCGGATGCCAGCTGATGAGCTAGTAGAAATGAAGAAGCAGCTAGAAGAACTTCTTGAGAAAGGTTATGTGAGAACTAGTTCGTCACCGTGGGGAGCACCAGTTTTGTTTGTCAAGAAGAATGACGGAAGTATGAGAATGTGCATCGATTATCGTGCTCTTAATGAAGTCACTATCAAGAACAAGTACCCACTACCCCGAATCGATAATTTGTTCGATCAGATGAAAAGATTTCAAAAATCGATCTGCGATCAGGTTACCATTAGTTGAAGATTTGCTCGAAGGATATACCGAAGACCACTTTCTCTACACGATATGGGCATTATGAGTTCTTAGTCATGTCCTTTGGTTTGACTAACGCCCCTGCATATTTTATGAACATGATGAATAAAGTATTCATGGAGTATTTGGACAAGTTTGTAGTTGTGTTCATTGATGATATTTTGGTTTATTCCAAGACAGAAGAAGAACACGCTGAACACCTGAGGTTAATCCTACAGAAACTGAGAGAGCATCAATTGTATGCAAAGTTCAGCAAGTGTGATTTATGAAAAAAAAGGAAGTTGATTTCCTTGGTCATGTGATGACAGCCGAGGGAGTAGCAGTTGACCCTGGTAAAGTTAAAGTAGTATTACATTGGGAACAGCCTAAGACCGTTACTTAGATTCGCAATTTCTTGGGAATGGCGGGTTATTATCACCGCTTCATCGAAGGATTCTCAACGATTGCTAAGCCTTTTACGCAATTATTGAAGAAGGAGAAGAAGTTCACTTGGACCCCCGCTTGTGAAGAAAGTTTTCAAGAATTGAAGAAGTGTTTGACTTCAGCCCCAGTGTTAACTTGGCCAGATATCCGGAAAGATTTTGATATCTACTGTGGTGCTTCACGTCAGAGATTAGGATGCATCCTGATGCAATAAGGAAAGGCTGTCGCTTATGTGTCAAGACAATTAAGACCTTATGAGAAGAATTATCCCACCCATGATCTGGAACTAGTTGCCGTAGTGCATGCTTTAAAGATTTGGCATCATTACTTCTTTGGTAACCGCTGTGAGGTTTACACAGATCACAAAAGTTTGAAGTACATTTTCACTTAGTCTGATTTGAACATGAGACAGAGAAGATGGTTGGAATTAATAAAGGATTATAATCTTAGAATCCACTACCATCCCGGTAAGACCAATGTCGTTGCAGATGCTTTAAGTCGTAAGAGCTACTGCACTACTTTGGAAGTAAAAGAGATTTGCCCAGAACTTCATGAGGAGTTCTAGAAGCTGAACCTAGAGGTGGTAGCTGAAGGATTCTTAGCCAACCTAGAAGTACAATCCACCTTGGAGAAACAGATTCATGAAGCCCAACCAAATGATCCTGAGATTAAGGACATCAAGCTCAAAATGAAAGAAGGTAAATTCAAGGACTTCACCAAAGACGATCAAGATATATTATGGATTAATGGACGTATCTACGTGCCAGATGTTGATGGATTGAGACAGTTAATCTTAAAGGAAGCTCATGACTCAAAGTATTCTATTCACTTTGGGAGTACTAAGTTGTACCCGGATGTTAAGAATAAATTTTGGTGGTCAAATCTGAAGCGAGAAGTCGCTGAGTTCGTTGCCTTGTGCGACGTATGTCAGAAGGTAAAGGCAGAACATCAGAGACCAGTAGGTTTGTTGCAGCCCCTGAAGATTCCAAAATGGAAATGGGAAGAAATCAGGATGGATTTCATTACTGGTTTACCCAGGACTCAATCAGGATATGATTCGATTTGGGTAATAGTTGATCGTTTAACTAAGGTTGACCATTTCTTGCCCGTCAAAACCACTTACTCAGGAGATCGCCTTATAGAGTTATATATGTCAAGGATTGTTAGTTTGCATGGTGTGCCTAAGAAGATAGTGTCAGATCGAGGGTCACAGTTCACCTCTTGTTTTTTTTTTTGCAAAGTTTGCACGAAGCCTTTGGAACTCATCTAAATTTCAGTACTGCATACCACCCTCAGACAGATGGACAGACTGAAAGAGTTAATTAAATATTAGAAGATATGTTGAGAGTTTGTGCTCTAGCTAACGCTACCAGCCGGGACAAAAGTTTGCCGTATGTAGAATTCTCGTACAACAACAACTACCAAGCCAGTCTGCAAATATCACCATTTGAAGCTTTGTATGGTCGTGCTTGTAGAACCCCTCTGAATTGGTTAGAAACAGCCGAGCGTAAGGTATTCGGACCAGATATTATTCAGGAAGTAGAAGAACAAGTATCTATGATCAGAGAAAGATTGAAGATAGCTCAGTCGAGGCAGAAGAGTTATGCTAATAATCACCGTCGTGACCTCAGCTTTGAACCAGAAGATTTCGTGTATCTTCGAGTCACTTCGTTGAGAGGTGTCAAACGGTTTCATGCTAAAGGGAAGCTTGCCCCTAGGTATGTTGGTCCGTTCAAGATTGTGGGTCGTCGAGGAGAAGTTGCTTATCAGCTTGAAATGCTGCAGTCGTTAGCAAGAGTGCATGATGTGTTCCATGTCTCTCAGTTGAAGAAGTGTCTCCGTGTGCCGATAGAACATACTCCTTTGCATTCAATTGAGTTAAAAGATGATCTCACTTATAAAGAGCAACCAGTCAAGATTTTGGATGTCGCAGAGCATCGTACCAGAAGCAAGACCGTTCATTGTTGCAAGGTTCAATGGAGCCATCACTCGGAAGGAGAAGCAACGTGGGAATGTGAAGAAGAACTGAAATCCGAGTTTTCTAGCATTTTCTATAGCTAGCCTGAATCTCGGGGTCAAGATTCCTTTAAGGGGGGAGGAGGGGGGGGGAGGTTTGTAACATCCCAATTTTCTGAGCTTAAAAAAAATCTTTTGAATAGTTAGTAGTTGAAAAAATCACCATTGAGTTTTATTTGATTTTTAAAAAATAAGCTTAATATGGACTTTTAGTATCAAAACTATTTAATATGATTAAAGTCAACATAAAAAATAGTCAAAACTATTTTATTTGGGTTCTATGTGCTTGGATATATTTTTAAGATTTTTCTAGAATTTTTCTGAGTTCATTTGCTATTTTCTAAATGCTATTTTATTTCCCAGTATTTTCTAAAAAAAAGGAAAATGTATTTAAAATATCAAAAATAGCTTTGGGCCGAAACCCAATCCCTACGACCCATTCTCTCCGCCTTGCACCAAATTTCCCACGTGGTTTGTCCTTTCACGCCACCACACATACCATCGCCCTCGTCCCTCTGACCGGTGGGTCCTACCGAGTCGTCTTCCTCCTCCCGTAGCCTTCTCGCGTGAGCTCCACATGCAGCAGCCATGGCTGTATTTGGAAGCTTCGTCTAACAAAAGTGATTCTCCAACTAAAATATACCGAGAGATTGTATCAAACCCCAATCTCTTTCCTTCCCGCATCTGTTTTTGTTAAAATCAAATCCCAATTAGTATCCTATCTCTAAGAACCCACGAGTCCGAAACGAACTTGATTTAAGGATTCCTTATCCCGGCACGCCCTCAGCCTATAAATAGCACCCCGAGGTTCTCCATCGCCTCCGCATCTTGAAACCCTCACCCACATTCCCTTCGAAACCTTGGTATTGTCGTAATCGAGGTTCTAGGGTTTTTTTGGCCGATCTTCTTGTTTTTCGATTTGCGCTGCCGACGTTGCCGCCTCATCGTTGTTGACCATGCCATCGTCTTTAGTGTTGCCCAAGCTACCTCCAGAACCTCTTCACATTGTCAGAGCGTCGCCGAAGCGTCTTCCGACAAACGCCCGTACGTCTCCGCCGCGAAAACCTCATCGCCTGCCACCACCGTCGTCCTCAAGCACCCGTAAGTGCACCAATGATTTCGCAATAGCGTTCTCTGCATGTTGGTATCACTCATCGCCGATGAGGCACCGCTGTGCGCCGTTGTCGTCGGAGCCCGTAATCTTCCAACGACCAGTAGTCGTAATCTTCCTACGACCTGGTAGTCGTAAGCCTTCTACGACCAGGTAGTCGTAAGTCTCCTACGAACAGGTAGTTGTAAGCCTCCTACGACCAGGTAGTCGTAGCTTCCTTCCGACCACATGCAGTTGAAATCGATGGACAATACTCGATGTACAATGCTCAATGATCAGTACTCGAATTCCTTTTTGAGTATTTTCTTTAGATTATATCTTCCAAAAGCCACATTTTCTTCATCCAAACTCCGATTGAGCCCATTAAAATTTCTAAATTCATTTAAATTCGAGCTCTATTTATTTGATATTTTTATTTAAATTTTGAAGTTTGTTTTCTTTCTATTATTTTTTTTATTTTTTATTTGCTTCGTTTGCGAGTAGACGTTGGTTCTTTGGGGAATTTTGAAGAAGAAGGAGCACATCAAGATCACGACCAGTACTCAGATCTATTTCAAGGCAAGTTGTACCTTTGATCATGTTGAACCTAGTTTTTAAAATTACTTTGATTCAAATTAATGCATTTACTTTAAGTATTTTTTAAATGCTTTTGGGTGTAGTTATTAATCCGATTTATTTATATCCACCTTGTCTATTATTATGTCATTATGTTTTGTCACCCTAGCTTGGTTATTATTTAGTTGGTATTATCGTAGCACCAACATGGGTTGGTTAGATACGAGTAAATCGCTTAGCCATGTCACGAGTCATCATTTCATGTGAGTTGCAAATATAAATCTGACTAAGTGAATATGGAACTTTGTGATAAAACTGTGTGTGCTGTGTGCTATTACTCGTTGATGGCATGTGTTGTACTTAACCAACAGGGTGGTTAAGGATTTAGACTGAGACAAGTGGTGGATACTCTATGATATGGTGGAACTTTGTGATTGAGAATGATAATCTTTGTGGCATAGTTAGAAATTAGAAGTCTTGCCTTGGTCAATTAAGAACTTAATTTTGTGCGCCATTGAACTGAGCTACAACTGTACGACCACATGCCTAGTATGAGACATGCCTAACTTAGTAAGTTATGGAGTCTCGACATTGACTACTTAAGTTGTAGGTTAGGTGCTCAGTGATGGGTGGAGCTGTGGACTACCAAGTGGATCACATCGCGGGACGGTTCGTCGCTTCCCTGTCCAATGGTGTGCGATGTACTTATTTGCCCAGTGGGCGTAAGTTTCGTAAGTAAAACACATCGGGAGTGTGAATGCTTGAGATGAAGTTTCTAAAAGGTTTTGTTATGATTAGTGCTTGCAACATGGATTGTATCGTGTGGGTAAAGTGTACAACCTCTGCAGAGTGTTAAACAATCTATTCGAATAGCCGCGTCCATGGTCATAGATATGCTCGGGGATTTCACACAAGGGTTACATTTTCATAAAACCTTGGGAAGGTCGCTGTGTGATCTAAGTTATGTGGATGTGTGAATAATTTGATTAGAATTTGTGTTCTTTATGAAAACAATTGTTAAATTAATATTGTCTATTTGTTTTGAATTATGTTTTAATCTATTATTCGTATTCAATTGCAAATGTTGCATTTATGCAAAAGAACCACAGAAGCCATTCCTTTGGAATAAGCCATCATGTATATATTGCATTCTGTGGTATGACTTGCGAGTACGGTTGTGTACTCATACTTGCTATAATCAATCAACAGAAGTAGAGGAGTCTTCGCTCGCCTTTGAGGAGGAGTTCTACGGAGGTGCTGATCGCTAGGTCTTGATCCCAATCGGTTGCCTGTGGCGAATCGATGGGTTTCCGCTGGAGTTATTTATTCTGCTATTGCTTATTTCATTACTACCAGTCCTGCGAGGCTAAATAAATGTAAACTTGATCTTAAGGTCACAACGGTTATTTGTTATCCAAATTACTCGTTTATTCTATTATTTTGTCTTGTGTGGATTGATATTCATCTATGTTGATACTGTGTGCACTAGCGTAATCCTGGACTAGTGCATTATACACAGAGGGTCCATAATTGCATTGTTGGGTCCCGACAATTATATATAATAATGTCTCTTATACAACCTCCAATGGTACCCCTCAATATTAACAATGGGGGAGATCATACTCACATAGTTGTCGTAAGCTTTTCTACGACCACCCTATATGGTCGTAAGTTCTTTTATGACCACCTATTGGTCGCAAGTCTTACCACGATCACCTTATGGTCATAAGTTTTACTATGACCAGGTCATCTACGGCCGCCCTATGGTCGATAAATCTTACAGGCATATGGTCCCAATCGACTAGGGACATTTATACGCTTGTTTAATATACATAGTAGTTAATATGTGCCATTATTCCTGAAGATAACTGCACGTATTAAATCTCTGTTTCTGACATAACCGCAAGGCGGCGTGGGGGGATATGTCTATGACAATAACTACCATTAAATGTGTGCATTCATCAAACAACAAGGCGCCTCTCGTCATAGACAACTGTCACCCCTTCATGCGCTATATAAGGAGTAAAGTTAGTGGACAGAGAGAGAGCAATCAAACAATAAAACAGACAAGAGTCATTAGTCTTAGTCTTTAGTGACTTCTCTCTTGTAAACACAATCAATACAACAACACAGGAGTAGGGTTATTATTCTCTCAGGAGAAGGCCTGGACCTGTATAAAATTATCATTTCCTTTTCTGTGTGGTTTCGCTCCAGGAGAGCCCCCAGCATTCATTCATAAAATCGATATTAAACCATCGACAGTTATCCTTGTCTATCTTGCGTGATGCTTGAGTCCAATGATTTCACATGACATCCTTGATCGTTCTAGACCTCAGCTCTCCAAACCTAGTCTCGATCATCCTTGTATTTGACTTTCAAGCCTCCTGCACAATAATAGACCAAGAAATCGATTCCGGGTATAAGTTCTTCACAACTTAACCCACATTTAGTCAAAACATGCATCATACAACACATATGCACTTTAACCCACGAAATTGACATATCCCACAATCATCGCTGCCTTGTCGGCCAGCGAATAAGGCAAAACCAGTCAGACCGCCGCCCATGGCCAGTCTGACTACCCCTTGGTCGGTCTGACCGCCAGCAGAGGGACTTAGCCAAAATTTCCCTCTGAAAATCTGCACCCTCTCTGGAAATTTAAAACAAATAGAACTTTTGGCTCGAAACTCCAAAAATTACGAGACCAAATGCAGAAGAATTGTCTCCCTTGCCTACACACTCTATTTTTGGCCCAACCCTAAACTCGAAAAACAAACTTTTGGTCGGTCAGACCACCACTCACGGCCGGTCTGACTGTTGGCCCTTTGGCCTGCCCATGGGCCGGTCTGACCGCTTGAGGTAGCCGGTCAAACCGCCCGAGAAGGCCACCGGCCAATCACCCTAGCCTGGTCCGACCGCCTAAACCTCGATAACCAATTTTGCCAAAAACGCATGTTTCGACAAACTCTTGACACCATTGCCAATTGTATCATCATCCTAAGATCATGAGTATATCCCCATGATATCTACAATCTCCCCCTTGATGAACACATTGGCAATTTTTCAAAAATACAAGTTGGAGGTTTGTTTTCGAAAATACTCAACGTTTTTCCGCAAAGGCATAACTTGATCCAAAAGCAAGAAACAACCATGGAAATGACCAAGTTGGCTTCAAATAGGTAGAAGTAAGTTAGGTGGGCCAAAAGAGTGCATGAAAGCTTCAATTTCCAAAGAGGAGTAAAAAATCTCACTCAAGGTCCATATTAAAGAACAATGGTTCAATTTGACCTTTGATCATTTTGAGGGATTAAGGAATGCAATTCAAGTTCAGAAATGACAAGATGAACATAAGAATTCACATGAGATGCTCCCTCTCACTATGATCAACAATGTATATATAAAAAAAATAATTTTCTCCGTTTTCTCCAAATAGCTCCCTTTTTAGAGCAATGCCGACGCTGTCAAACTAGGTGACTACATCCACGAGGAGGAGATGACGGGCCTTGCCGATCCGAGGGTTGTGGAGGTTCGGAGGGCTGTCGTGGAGATGACGACGCTAGAGGAGGCAGGTCCCTATGCTCGAGTAGGTGGCTGCGACGGCGAGGGCTGAGCCCATCACTGTGTCGTCGACGGAGACGGCTGGGGGAGCACGGGCAAGGCGCTGCACCCTTCATGGGAACGCCGGGTGAGGAGTCTTATCGCTTGTCACTATGGTATTGGGTGTCACGTGTGGCGAGTTGACGCGTTCTCGCCTTGGCGGCAAAAATACGACGCTATCGAGTCGCTACTACGCAGGGGCCAGGACATGGCAAGATCTGATATCGGCCTTGTTTGGGGAGCTTTAAGCTGGCTCCTGCTTTAGAAAAACCAAAAGCTCTCCCAAACAGACTAGCTTCGCAATAGCTTAATGTTTAAGCCACAGGTAAAGCTCATGTCAAAGCCACAACATCTATCCACCAGTTTTTCTGGCTTGTTGTGGGATGGGGATTACTATTTGCCACTAGAACTTCTCTAAAATTACCCACCAAATATCACTTGTTAAAAGACTAAACCCGTTTGGTCTCCTTCCCACCCCATTGAAAGCATCTAGACCTCTAAAAATGATTTTGGTAATTAATGATAATATGTGAATGTGGGATTAACATGTTTATTGAGTATTTACAAGGTTAAGTCCCATTGGTGAATTTGCATGCTAAAGGACAACATGAAGATCTTTTGGATAAAAGACAAGGTACAAGTAGTTTAGGATCCTTTTTGTATTTTACCGGTCTTAGGAGAAATGGTTGGAGGACTGGATTATAGGTTAAATGTCGTGCTATTAAGAGGGATCATGACTAGTAGCTTGATAGCATGTTCTTGTGCCATTTGGATCAATTTAGGATCATGCATGCATTTGGATTTGGATTTGAATTTGAAAGCTCTCTGTGAAATTGACTGCTCAAACGGTAGTACCAGGGTTTAAAGGGCGGAACTATCGCTTTGCGGTATGACTGCGTATCCCTTGGCGATATTACCGTGGGCCGTTCAGACTATTCAAAAATGACATGATAGTGTGATTTAAACGAGTTGTCCGAACAACCCAATCAATCTAGGCTGTCCACGTAAATGGTCAGATCGTCACAGCCAACTGGTTGCTAATGCGGTATGACCGGCCTTTGGAGCGGTACTACCGCATTGCGGTAATTCCGTTTTTTAGTTGGCGGAACTACCGTGTGCCGTTTGGACTATCCAAACAGCACATGATCGTGTGGTTTTTAAGTGTGGTCCGATCAACCCATTTAATCTGGAGCGTCCACGTGTGCAGTTCAAAAGTGCCTGTCAGCTTATTTGTGGAGCGGTACGACCGCGTCATGGTAATTCCGTTTTCTAGTTGACGGTACGTAAAATCCAAAGAGTCTCCATTTTGGTTAAGTTTGCAAAACCATTGGAACGGTAGTACCGCTGTTGTTTAAACGGTACTACCGCTCTACGGCATTTCCGGAAAATGGAGCGGAACGTATTTTCCAGAGAGTCTCTTTTTGGTGCTCTTATGCTCTCTTGGCAAACGGTAGTACCGATGCTTTCTTGGCGGAACTACCGCGCACTTACTTGGGCGGTACTACCGTGGGCTGTTCGGACTGTCCGAAAAGTTCAAGATCGTGTGGTTTAAACGCACGGTCCGAACAACCCATTTCATCTGAGCCGTCCACATGGCTAGTGTGTTTGGGTGTGCTGGTTCTTATCAGGGTTGCGGTAGTACCGGAGCTTCAATGGCGGAACTACCGCTCCACGGTACTTCCGAATTTTATGTGGCGGTACATAAAAACCAGAGAAGCACTCTTTTCAACTGAGATTGAAACCCTGTGAAACGGTAGTACCGCCCTTGTGAGCGGTACGACTGGGATAAGCGGTATGACCGCATGATAGTTGGCGGTAGTACCGCGTCGCGTTTAAAATGGCTATGTCAGAGGCAGTTAATGCTCCTGTTGTAGCCGTTACAGAGCGGTTGGTGAGAAGCGGTAGTACCATACCTTGGTTGGTGGTAATACTGTATTTCGCTGAAAAGCTGGGGTTTATCTCATAAAGGTTGGATTTGATTGTGGGGATTATAAATACCCCTCCACCTGCTCTAGGATAGAACAGAACTCTTCATTTAACATCCTGAGAGCCAAGAGCATTCACTCAACACCTCAAATACACTTGTGCATTCATTGTGAGGTAGTTGAGCCAATTCAAGTGCATTCATTCTAGTTGATCCATTTGCACTTGAGTGCCATCAAGCAAAGGTCATCGATTTGTTACTCTTGGAGTTTTGCTGAACTCCTAGACAGCTTGGTGGTGGAAGCACGGTGATCTCTTCAAGAAGATTGTGAAGAGGCCCGGTGCCAAGTTTGTGATTGGTTTGGTGTTCACCATCTCTGGAGCGGAGGAAGAACAACCAATAGTGATCGAGAGAAGGCTTAATTCGTGGAGCCGGCTTGATTCGTTCAAGCTTCCTCAACGTGGACTAGTGAAGACCGGCAAGTCTTCGATACTACGGGAAAACATCGCTTGTCTCATTTGTGGTTATTTCTTGTCTGTACTTATTCCGTATTTATAATTCTAGCATTTATCTTGTGTTAAATTGCTTAGCTACAATTGTATCTAGTTTAGACATAATTTATGATTGGCTTAAATCGTTAATTGGCTAAAAAGTTTTAAAATCTCCTATTCACCACCCTCTAGTCGGTTATCCTTGATCCTCCACCCGTACGAGTTTTTGGCCTAAATGGCACTATTTGGAGCGGCATTAGCAAAAATGACGCCCTCACAGCTGCAATTGCAAAAATGATGCTCTCGTCTGCACCACGGTGCTGCGGACAAGCTGCAAGGTGGCACGTGACGCCTCATCTGCACCACGGTGGTGCGGACAAGCCACAGGGCGACATGTGGTGCCTCATCCGCACCACGGTGGTGCGAACAAGCCGCGTGGCGACACGCGACGCCTCGTCCGCACCATCGTAGGATGGACAAGACGCCACGTGTCGCTTGAGGCTTGTCCACACCACTGTGGTGCGAACGAGGCACCCCATGGCTTGTCCGCACCACTGTGGTGTGGACGAGGTGCCACATGTCAGCACGGGAGCCGTCCGTCCTATGGTGGTGCGGACGAGAGCGTCATTTTTACAATTACGGCTTCGAGGACGTCATTTTTGCTAATGTTGTTCCAAATAATGATATTTAGGCCCCCACGTCCGCTCGGCCTCCTCCCCTAGGTTGCTCCTCCTCCCCCACGCCACGTGGCCTCCCTCGCACCGCTCGGCCTCCTCCAAGCTGCGCGGCGCCGCCGCGAAGCCGCCTTTGGCTAGATCCGCATCACTCGCCCCCCTCCTTGACGCCCCCAACTCGCGCCGCTGCCTACCGAAGCCCCCTCCTCGACGCCCCAAGACCGAGCCGCTAGAGAGGATGATGCTACGGATCCACGTGGCACTCGAGGACGCCGACTCCCAGGGCGGGTGCTGCTTGGGCGCCCGTGGTGCAGCGGCCAGGCTCTAGCTTAGGGAGCTCAGGGCCAGGGGCGGATCCAATATAGGAACATGGGTGTACAGATGTACACTCTTTTTTAAGGAAAAAACCCAGTATTTATTAGGTATATATACTAGTAAGTATACTTAAAACTCGTATTTGCACTGTGCACGGCGACTCCGTCCGATCGGTTGCCCAGCCCACTCGCCATTTGGTCATGCCGCCCCACGCCACCAGCAATTAGCAAAGCCCACCACGGCCCAACGCCCACCATGGTCAAGCCGCCCCATGCCAAGCGCCTCACCCTCATGCCCTCACGGCAGCCCCAACCCAAGCGCCTGAGCATTTCCTCCACTTTCTCTTCTCGCTCTGTGGCGGCGGCAGCAGCGCAAGGGGTGAGTGCCGAGCGGCCGGAGCCGGAGCCGTGGGGAGGCGTTGGAGGTGGGCCGTGCTGGTGGGCGCATACGGCGAGGCCGGACCACGCGGGCGCACGGTTGGGCCGAAGGCACCGAGGGAGACGTGCACAGGGCCGAGGGCGTGGGCTGGTGCACAAGTGAGTCAGGGCGGGTCAGCTAGAGGCCGAGCCAGAGCAAGGGAGGCATCTTGTGAGGCGGGACCGAGCCAGCCGTGGCATGGTGGCGGACAGGAACCGGGGCCGGGCCGGTGACCAGAGGAGGTGGCGCCATGGGGGATTAGAAGGAGCAAAATCTCTAGAGCAAAGAAATGGAGATGGGGAAAAACAAGAAGCAGCCAAGGGGAAGAAAGAAGGCACTAGGGGCTGTGTGCCTGTGTCGGCTGAATGGGGAAAATAGAGGAGAGAGAGAGTGGAGTAAAGAGAGAAAGTGGGAGGAAGCAGGAAGAAATGGGTTGGGAATTTCATTCGGCTCCCCACCCCAGTCCCCAGGGGTAAGGTCGGCGGCGCTCGCCTTCGGCCCTTCGCCTGATCGCCTCCCACAGCCGCTCCTCCTTCGCCCGTTCACCGGCTCACCGCCACCGCCGCCATGATGGGGAACAGGCGAACAACCGAATAGGGGAAGGCCGGCACCGTCGACGCCGAAGCGGGGATGGATTGGATAATTGGATTGGACGCCTGATTGGTACTGATTGTTTGATTGACTTGGATTCGACTGCTTGCCTTGCAATGTTCAGTGGCCTCGAATTGAAACCAGATTTTTCAGAAGCGGCCAAACAGATGTTGGACAAGCTTAAAGAACTAAGCGAGAAATCGGATGGGAAGATCTTGGCTGTCGATACAACCATCTATTTGAGAGAGACGTGGTGGCACAAAGGTCCGAATACTCTGAAGGAAGCATTTCCAAACACTTACACCAAGGCAAGTAACTCATTTACCATTTGATTAATGTGGATCATATTTTGTTTTCTCCCGAACAATCAAAAACACCGGCCACAGCTGCTTTTTAGCTGATAAAGACAAAAACAGTTTTTCAGCTAAGTTACCGTTCCAGCAACCGACGGACGCTCGTGTCATCCCATGGCTCCCTCCCCTTTTCTGCACAGCAGACACGGTCACTTCTTCCCAAGACCTTCTCATTCCTGCCTATTTTCTTCCACTTGTTGACTCGCCCACAGTCGGAATAATATTTCACCATGGCTTTGAAACTTTCGACACAAATTTGAAAACTTTCAACCGGGGTTGTTGGCCATATTTTGGTGGAAAAAGATTAGATGTCATGTGGAATCTACGTGTCATACTCACAACTAGAAAAATTTTGGTAATCCTTGTAGCTATTGGCATGGTTGCAATCCAAACACATCTACTTTACCAAAGTTTTCGTCATGCCCTGATTTTGGCACTGTCAAAATTTTGGTTTGGCTATTTGGGGGGCACAAACCAAACAGGCTTAGGGAAATCGTTTAGGGTAATGTTCAGTCAAACATTATAAACTTTGGCTATCAATATCTTTTGGATATTTAGAATGAACACATGAAAGTGACATGTATAGATTTGTCTCAAAGAATACTTTCATGACATTATAAACTTTGACTATCAATATTACACAGAAATGAATGTTCAAAGTTGCATTTTAGAGACCGTGTCAACGTCTGAAACGACTTACTTTTGTGACTGGAGGAGTATTAAATAGTAGGCTGACACGCATGGCCCATATGTCGACGCGTCGATTAGGATGGAGGGGGTGGGTTGGGGTGAATACCACCCTCACCAATAGGTTCTTTAAGTAGCAAAGTTTTTCTTCTTGTTAGAGAATTTATAGGGAGGCAATATTTGTTTGTCCATAGATTTTTTTTCTTCAGTTTTTTGTTAGAGATTTTTTAGGTGGGAGGTGGGACAGGCTGACACGCATGATCTGTATGTTGGTGCGTCGATTAGGAGGGAGGGGGCGGACGAAAGGGAGGGGGTGGGTTGGGGTGAATGAACCGCCATTATCAATAGGTTCTTTTTAAGTAGTAAAGATTTTTTTTCTCTAGTTAAAGTATTTTTAGGAAGGCAATATTTGTTTGTCGATAAATTATTTTTTCTGCTTTTTGTGAGATTTTTTAGGACATGGAAGTGGAGGTGGGACAGGCTGACACGCATGACCCATATGTCGGTGTCGATTAGGAGGGAGGGGCGGACAGAAGTGGAGAGGGTGACAAGTAGTGAAGATAGTAAGTAGCACGCAGAATAGGAGTACATTAAGTAAAACCTCTATGGCTCATCGACTACCAAACATTTCTAATCAAGCTCTCCTTTGAAACATCTCTCTCTTAATCCTTGCCAACTCAGTGAGAAATTGAAATCATCTTGATCGCCCCGCCATGACCCAAACTGTCCAATGCTCGATCCAACACCCAGAAAGTGCAGAATGTCAATGAAAGGCAGAGGAGAGTTTCGGCAGAGGATGTGCATCCGAGATGGAGGAACAAGACATCAAATTAACCATCAATCTCTGAAGCTTAACAAAATCTAGTAGAAACTGTAATCAACGCAACAACCATGTGTGTAAAGCTTTTTGGGTCGGTAAATGGCGTGATAAAATTATATAACTCCCATTACAATGATTTGAGAGGGCATCTCGAGATTACATTCATGCGTTCCCAGACAGCCGATCGACCCCCCAGCAGACGTTTCTTCCCTCTTCCTACGTTTGTTTCGTCTTTGTTCCTTTGAGAGGGGCGCGCTCATGCATGAGCCCCCCGGTGCTTGCTTATTCCGCCAAAGCAAAAGAAAATTCATGCCAAGAACAGCAGCACCAGAAGAATGGAGGAGTACATCTGTACATGATAACGACGGAAACAGCAACCGGTGGATGCATGGTCGATCAGGCGGGGAGGTAGGACGGCGGCAGCGGCAGCCCGACGGCCTTGCCGCAGTGGAGGCCGTTGTCGAGCATGTTGTACTCGTCGCGCAGCGACCGCGCCGGCGAGACGGCGCTGATGTAGAGCTGCTCCCCGAGGCAGTGCCGCTCCCAGATGTTGGACCTGTTGGAGTAAATCTTGTTGTGTGTTACGTGTTGCATATAGATAGATATGCAAGCTCACGCTGTGATGGTGTGCGTGCACGCTTGACCGAGTCTTTAAGAATTTACTTGGTAAATTTGTTAGATATTTGGTAAGTTAGAATCATCGTGTGATTCCACATTTCCAGGAGTTTATTTTGGCAAGTAATTATTATTTTTCTTGCTTAGCTGATAAGCTTCCTTGTACTAGGCTATTAATTTGTAACATGAAGAAAGAAGAAAAGGTATCGCTATGCAATTAGCAGCGAAGCACAAAAAAAAAGTGTCTTGTGCATGCTTGTGTGTGTGTGTTTGTGAGAAACAAAAGGAGAGAGAGGTTGTGTACGTGAAGCACATAGAGTTGAGTGAATCAACTCCAACATTTGGTATCGGAGTGAGGTTCCACGTGAGTAGATGCTGAAGATGATGTCGTCCCCTAGCAAAATCGCGATGGGCGATGATGTCGTGGACACAGTGTTATCAAAGGCGCCGACAAGGGAGGGAACAGTGTCCCTCCAATAACCGTTGCTCACGAAGAGCAAGGCGTGGACAATCAAGATGAAGGTATATATGAGAGCTCAAGGCATGTGGGACACTGATGAGTTTGGCGACGTCGATATGCGCAAGGATCAGATGGCATTGGCTGCCACCTATTATGGCATCTCCAAGGAGACACTCTTCCTGCTGGCCGAAAAAGAGACGACCAAGGAGGCATAGGAGGCGTTGAAGACGATGCATCTAGGTGGTGAACGTGTGAAGGAAGCTAAGGTGCAGACCCTCAAGTTAGAGTTAGAGGGGCAGCGCATGAAGGAGATGGAATCGGTCGATGATTTCGCCGTCCAGTTGACGATCATCGTCAACAGCGAGAAGGTTGAGGAGACTTACATTGTCAAGAAGTTCCTCTGTGCTGTCCCAGAAAGTTTCTCCAGATTGCTTCGATTATCGAACAATTTGAGGACCTCAAAACTATGACGGCGGAAGAGGTCATTGGGCGCCTGAAAGCGTACGAGGAGTGTCTAGGAGGATTTGGTGAGACCGAGGAGGAGCACATGTTGTTGACGCGTGCTGAATAGAAAGCGAAGGATGGGTCCGAGAACTCGTCATGAGGACGTGGTCGTGGCCGTGGCGAAGGTTAGGACAAAACCAAGGTGAGATGCTACAATTGTCAAGATCTTGGACACTTCGCTTACGAATGTCCGGCAAAGAAAAAGGAAAAATCACTCCTTGTTGAGGCATAAGGTGAAGACGATGAGGTGAAGACGACGAGCTAGTGCTACTACGAGAGAGGTCATGGTGGCATGTCATTATATCTATCTTTTTTATTTTATTTTATTTTATTTGCATGCATATTTGTTTGTCATCTACATAAACATGCAAGAGTGTGGTGCGCAAATCGGAGTACAAGATAAGATGCATCGTGAGAAGCGGCCAGTCTACACAAAGAAAGCACTACATGTGGAGTAGGCATGAGAAGTGTACCACATGTATCCATGAGAAGTGGTCATATTTAGCATATTAATTAGTTGAGGTGAAGAAAGCACAACAAGATTAAATGGGTGAATGTTGGAGTTAATCTTATCGTGTGTTACATGTTGCATATAGATAGATGTGCAAGCTCACGCTGTGATGGCATGCATGCATGCATGACCGAGTCTTGGGCACTTACTTGGTAAATTTATTAGATATTTGGTAAGTTAGGGTCATGGTGTGATTCCAGATTTCCAGGAGTTAGTTTTAGCAAGTAATTCCTTCCTTAGGTAATATGATTAGTTTTCTTGCTCAACTGGTAATCTTCCTTGTACTAGGCTATTTATTTGTAACATGAAGAAAAGAGAAAAGGTATCGCTATGCAATTAGCAGCGAAGCACAAAAAAAAAGTGTGTCTTGTGTATGTGTGTGTGTGTGTTTATGAGACAAAAGGAGAGAGAGAGGTTGTGTATGTGAAGCATATAGAGTTGAGTGAATCAACTCCAATAGGACCGCACGTTCCACATACCCACGTTGTCGAACGTCAGCATGATCGCCGACCACGACCGAGGGTACACCTGGATCGTGTGCCTGCTCACCGCGTCCAGCAGGTTGTACTTCCTCCTCAGCTCCGGCAACCACTTCCCCGGCCCCATCCTACACTCACACACGTATGTCAGAGATACAGCCCGGCCGGCCGTGCATGCATGTTGCATGGCAGTTCTATTTTTATGTGCGGAGTAGGACTGTAGGAGTACAAGATGATTGAATATAAGTATAAACACGTACCCGATGGCGAAGAAGGCATAGCCGTCGAGGTGGTGGGAGTCCATGCTCTTCTCGGGCTTCTCGAAGATGACCTCGATAAAGGTGCGAAACTCAGCGGTGATGACGTTGGGTAGGATGCGAAGGGGCCCGTTCACGGCCGGGGGCACGTTGCCCATCTGGTTGTACTTGAAGTCTTGAACACCTTGTCGCTAACGTTGAAGTACCCGGTGAGCTTCAGGGGGGGTGTTGGCGTCCACGTGGGAGATGCCATTGAAGCCGTACCAGAGCTTGCCGTCGATGTGGCCGCAGGAGACCAGGAGCTTGATGGTGCGGGTGATGTTGATCTGGCCATAGTGGTACGAGCCCTACGGGTTGTTAGATTAATCGTGTTTAGAAATTTTGTTTCTGATTCCTTTTTGTGTACTATTCAAATAGATGACATTCCTCAATTAGATGTACATGATAGAGATCTTTTAATTCAGGATTTCTCTTTGGAAGAACTTCATGTTGCTGTCTTTTCTATGGAAGTAAACAAATCTCCTGGCCCAGATGGATTCCCTGTGGAATTCTATCAGCAATTTTGGCTTTTAGTTAAGGCTGACTTAAAAGGTTTACTAGATGTTTTTTTTCTAGGACAGTAGACATTGCTAGACTGAATTTTGGTGTCATTTCCTTGTTGCCAAAAGGAAAAGATGCAGATAGAATTCAGAAATTTAGGCCCATTTGTCTGCTTAATGTTAGCTGTAAGATTTTAACTAAAGTTTTAATTAACAGATTGGCTAAGGTCATTGATAAAGTAGTTCTTTTGTCTAATCTGCTTTTCTTAAGGGGATGTATATAATGGATGGGGTGCTAGTTTTACATGAGACATTGCATGAATTGCATAGGAGAAAACAGTCTGGCATCTTATTCAAAGTTGATTTTGAAAAAGCCTATGATAAAGTCAATTGGAACTTTCTTTTTAGAACTCTTGTGTTGAAAGGTTTCCCACCCAAGTGGAATGATTGGATAATGCATGTGGTTAGCGGAGGTAAAGTTTGTGTGAAATTAAATGGTGACATTGGACCTTATTTTAGAACTTTTAAAGGTCTTAGGCAGGGTGACCCTTTATCACCACTGCTGTTCAATCTGGTGGCTGACATTTTAGCTCATCTCATTAGACAAGCTCAGGATTTGGGTCTTGTTAAAAGCATTAATTCTTTCTTATCTTTGAAAGGGACATCTATCTTACAATATGCTGACGATACCATTTTCTTGATATAGGATGATGTAGAGAGTGCTAAAAATTTGAAGTTTATTTTATGTTTGTTTGAACATCTTTCAGGCTTAAAAATAAACTTTCACAAAAGTAAAGTTTATTGCGTGGGGTCAGCAAGTATTAATCATAAAATCGTTGAGGAAATCTTTACTTGCAAAGGGGGGAAATTTCCTTTTAAATATTTAGGGATTCCTGTGGATAGAAAAAAAAAGGAATTTAGATTGGAAACATGTTGAGGATAAATTTGAGCATAAATTGAGTGGTTGGCAAGGGAAGTTATTAACTTTGGGAGGGAGATTGGTTCTTATTAATTCTTCTCTTAGTAGTCTTCCTTTATACATGATGTCTTTATATAAGGTTCCTGTTTGCGTTAGGAGGAGGATGGATTGTTTTAGATCAAGGTTTCTTTGGAATTCTGTTGGGGGCAAAAAGAAATACCACTTGGTTAGTTGGCTAGTGGTCTGTTTGCCTAAATCTCAAGGGGGTTTGGGTGTTCTTGATTTGAAAGTGATGAATTTAGCTATGTTAGGTAAATGGTTGTGGAGGTTAGAAAATGGGAATGGTCATTGGCAAGATATCATCAGAAGGAAGTATTTAAGTAAGAAAATCTTGTCCCAAGTTACTACTAAAACAGGAGACTCTCATTTTTGGAAAGGAGTCTTGGAGGTAAAAGATGTCTTCTTATCTTGTTGTAAAAGAAATTTGGGAGATGGTTCTAGAACCAGTTTTTGGGAAGATTTGTGGATGGGTGATGTTACTTTTGCAGTTAAATTTGCTAGACTTTATGATCTTGTTATCCAAAAACATGTTACTGTGGCAATGGTCTTGAAACAAGGGATTAAGTCTACTAAATTTAGAAGGACTCTTTTGGGGGAAAACTTAATTCTGTGGCAGCAACTTGAACATGATTGCAGCAATGTGAAGTTAAGCAATGTTTATGACAAGTTAGTTTGGAGGTTGACACCTTCTGGTGTTTTTTCTGTGAAGTCCTTTTACAATTCATTGAGAAATCAATCTTTTTGCTTTCCTTTTAGATTCATCTGGGGAGTAAGACTGCCTTTGAGAGTTAAAATCTTTTTGTGGTTAGTCCTTAAGGGAAGGATTTTGACTAAAGACAACCTTTTACATAGGGGATGGTCTGGGGATAAAGCTTGTGTTTTTTGTGGTATGGATGAAAACATCAATCATTTGTTTTTTGGTTTGTCCTTTGTCAAAGTTTATTTGGAACATAGTGGTGTGTACTTTTAACTTACCTTGTCCTCTACTTGATATCCAGCAGTTAATGAATAACTGGATGGGATGTTTTGATAAGAAGATCCGAAAGCTGGTCATAGTGGGTGTTGCTGCTATTGTTTGGAGTGTTTGGAGAGTTCGAAACACTGCCTGTTTTCAGCTTAAAGGGCCTCTAGAACCGGTGTCTGTGATGTATGATATTTGTCGGTGCATTGGTCTTTGGTCCAAATTGCAGAAGGAGGCCGATCAAGAGGCGCTAGTCAGGGGCGCTAAAACACTTGAACAAGTGGCGATGGAAGTTTTTGGAGCAAGAAGAAGCTGGGTGCCGTGGATTAAGAAGTTGAAGAATGGAGTGGATCATGGTGTCAATTAGCTTGCTGTAGTTCTGGATGTTGTTTCGTTCTTTCTGCCGGTTGCTATCTATTTAGATAGCAGGTTTTGAGTGTCATACTATTTTGCTTCTACTCTGCTAGTAACTATTTTCTAGCTGTAATAGCAGTTTGGAACTTGTCTGATAGTTTTTCTAGAAGTGTGGAGGTGCTGCTCTAAGTTCCGCTATGTTTGTTTTGGATAGTAGCTGCTGGTTACTTCCTATTTGTTTTTTTGCTTTGAGTTGGTCAGTAGAACTTTGTAATCTTGGTTTCTGTTAATAGAAACAGGGGTGTTTCATGCCCTTTATATAAAAAAAGAAATTTCGTTTCTGTTTCTAGAAGCAGAAACCGAGTCGGTTTAGAAGTAGAAACCGAGTTGAGTCTGTGTCCGGGTCGTTCGATGTATGCCTACGTGCATGTGTATAAAGCTAGGCTTATAGTGCAATGTAACAGCAAGAGTGCAAAGGAAAAAGCAATAGAAAAGAAAAAAAAAAGAGGAGCAACGTGGCTCCTGAAACAAGTGTTGTGTTTTTGCTTTGTTTTTGGGTTTGCTTGTCTTGTCTCAGCAGGAAGGAAAAGTTCAAGGCAGTGGACTGCTTTGCTACTGCTATTTCACGTGAAGAGAGCAAAGGCACCAAGGCAGGGACGCTGTTTGGAGTGCATCGGGAAGATAAGTCACGTTGAAGCATAGGAACAGGAGGGCTGCTGATCCACTGCTATCAAGCGGGACCCACGGCCAAACTGGTTGCATCTCTGGGGAAAATAGTACAAGCATTTCTCTGGAACGAAATTTGTATCAATGATTAACGAAGCAGTACCAAGCAGTATTATCTGGACAAAGTAGTAACATTGAACAAAGAATAAGAGGAAAATTCCAACAGTTGGTATCAGAGTGTTCTGATCTTGGCGGTACCTGAAGATCATGGGCGACAAGGCGAAGACCCGGGATGGGCTGTTCTCCCTCCTATATCCTGTCCTGATGACCGACAATTACCCAGTGTGGGCTATGAAGATGAATGCGAACATGCGTGCTTAGGGAGTCTAGGGTGCAGTCGATCCGAAGGCGAAGATCAAGGAGGTGGACGATAAGGTAGACCAAACGGCTTTGGCCATCATCTACCAGGCTGTGCCAGACTCCATGATACGGCAGCTCATCGGCAAGGAGACGGCACGTGAGGTGTGGGTGACGCTTCAGAAGATGCACGGGGGAGTTGATCGTGTGAAGGAGGTGCAGCTCCAGAATTTGCATACCGAGTTCGAGAATCTCTAGATGGGAGAAACCCAGTCGGTGGACGAGTTCGCCGGTAAGCTATCTTCATTGTACAATCAGATTGTCTCTCTCGGCGACAAGATGGAGGAATCTGTGGCAGTGAAGAAATACCTGCGCGTGCTACCAGAAAAGTTTGTACCTATCGTCATCACGCTCATGTACTCCTCGGATCTGGAGGAAAAGAAGATCGAGGAGATCACTGGTTCCCTCAAAGCGCATGAGGAGCTACTAAAGGGGTATCAATCCCGTAACGAGCAAAGGTACCAGTCCCATAATGAGCAGGCGTTGCTGTTAAAGGGAGATACAAGAAATGATGACAGACGGTTTCACAGGGGATCATCGGAAGAGGACGACCGTGGCTCATCAAGAAGCCGCGAGCGTGAACGTGGGTGCGAGTGAGGCGACAGAGGTGGCCGTGAAGACAAGGCTGGGCAAGACGATGGTGACAGATCCCTTGATAAGTCACATATCAAATGTTTTAAATGTGACAAATACAGTCATTACTCGTCGGAGTGCCGCAACCACATAAAGTGCTTTAACTGTGACAAGTATGTGCACTATGCTTCGAATTGCCGAAACAAGAAGAAGAACGAGGAGGTATACCTCATCCGAAACTGTGAAAATGAAGACGACCATCCTACCCTGCTTCTCTCCTTAGGTGTCAACAAGGCGCCGGTCATGGTGATATTGAACGAGGAGAACGTAGTTCCTAAACTACGCACAGAAGGAGGTAATCACGATCATACTGATGAGTGGTACTTGGACACTGGAGCAAGCAATCACATGACGGGAGATCGCTCCATATTCCATGAGCTCGACGAGAAGATTTCGGGAGAAATCAAGTTTGGCAACGGCTCCACGGTACAAATAAAAGGCAAAGGTACAATATTGTTGCGATGCAAGAACGGTGATCAAAAGATGCTGCCTGGTATTTACTTTATACCAAGTTTGTGCAACAACATACTCAATCTCGGGCAGTTGGCGGAACGGGGGTGTAGGGTGGAGCTGCAGGATGAGTTCTTGTGTGTCTATGACAAGAACAAAGATTTGTTGATGAAGGTGAAAAGATCCCCGAACCGTTTGTACAAAATTTCTCTGAAAACTTGTAAACCGGTTTGTGTGAAAGACAATCTGGAGGAGCCAGAGTGGAACTTAGATATCGGCCAAGGACATGGCGGGACTCAGGAGTGTTACGCAGTTGGCGCAGGAGGCGCATAAAGCGAGTCTGGGAGGTCAGACGGTCTTGCAAAGAAGTCTGCATGTATGCGCTGCAGGGGGCGGTGAGTCCCACGAGCATGAAAGGCACGACGTATACGAAGCTGACACGGGAGGGAGAGGCGGTGTAGCCTCAGTTGAGATATACGTGGGAAAGCGGACAGACTTAGTCCAAGAGAGAGGAGCGAGAGGCTCAGGTAATGGCAAAGCCCAGGCGGTCGTGGGAGCAGGTGCTCTAGTCCAGGCGGGCGTGCAAGGAATGATAAGTTCAGTCCAGGTGCGAGGCGCAGCAAACGTTGGTTTATGCATGGCTCAGGATGGAGCAAGTGTAGGCGGTAGGGTGGTATCAGCCTAGGAAGGAACGACGAACAGGAGTGAAGGTAAAAGAGGAAGGTTTGGAAGCTCAGATCAGCGTAATCAAGATGAAGAAACAAGATTAAGGGGGTGATTGTTAGATTAATCTTGTTTAGAAATTTCGTTTCTGTTTCTAGAAGTAGAAACCGAGTTGGTTTAGAAGTAGAAACCGGGTTGAGTTTGTGTCCGAGTCGTTCGACATATGCCTGCGTGCATGTGTATAAAGCTAGGCTTATAGTGCAATGTAACAGCAAGAGTGCAAAGGAAAAAGCAATAGAAAAGAAAAAAAGAGGAGCAGCGTGGCTCCCGAAACAAGTGTTGTGTTTTTGCTCTGTTTTTGGGTTTGTTTGCTTGTCTTGTCTCAGCAGGAAGGAAAAGTTCAAGGCAGTGGACTGCTTTGCTACTGCTATTTCACGTGAAGAGAGCAAAGGCACTAAGGCAGGGACGCTGTTTGAAGTGCATCGGGAAGATAAGTCACGTTGAAGCATAGGAACAGGAGGGCTGCTGATCCACTGCTATCAAGCGGGACCCACGGCCAAACTAGTTGCATCTCTGGGGAAAACAGTACAAGCGTTTCTCTGGAACGAAATTTGTATCAACGATTAACGAAGCAGTACCAAGCAGTATTATTTGGACAAAGTAGTAACATTGAACAGAGAATAAGAGGAAAATTCCATCACGGGTTGGGCCGCGCGGCACTGGCCGTTAGATTCCACCGGAAGGACCTCCACTGGTTGGGGGACCAGGCCTAGCCGGCCGGTGGCAACGGCGGGGTGTTGGAGCCGGCGTAGTGGATGATGATGGAGATGGACTCGGCGTCGTGGATGAACCTGGTGGAGGCCTCCACTACTACATAGAGGTGAAATGTCCGAAATTGAAATTTCCGTAATTTTCAGCCAAATCGTTTGATCAAATTTGAATTTAAAAATTAAAAAAAATAAAAAATAAAAAGAAATCAAGGTGGGCCTGGGGTTCGAGAAGCCAGGTCTCACCTCCACTTCAGTTGCTAGCATACCACTGGGATACTTGCATACTTACAAAATGCTAGCTCTGTTCCCTCTCTTTAACCCTTAAAATCCAAATGAACCGAAAAAATTTGAGCGAAACTATTTCCTTTCGGATAAGGACGATTCTGGTCGGCGTCGACGAGAACGGAGAGGCAGTGTCCGACGTGGACGACGAGCGAGTCGTACGCGTCCTGCATGGCGTGGGAGCCGTCCATCTCGACGAGCTTCATGTCGTGGCCCTGGATGCGGAAGTTGAGGGACGCCTTGATGCCGACGTTGCAGACGCGGAAGCAGTAAACCTTGCCCGCCTCCACGGCGAAAATGGGTGTGGTGGCCATGTCCTTGCCGCCCCTGCCGTTGATGAGGACGCCAGCTGGGTGGCCGATGCTGCGTCTGGCATCGAGCAGGCGGGCCATGACGGCGTGGTCCTTGGTGTACAGTCGTCGATCAGGACCTCGTAGTCGTCTACCGGCGGGTTTGAAGGGGACGGGGATGAGGAGGCTGTTAGGAATAATCAAGAGAGTTAATGCGTGAGTTAGTGGGCCTGTTGAGTCATGGGTGCATGCGCATTGATGTTTGCATTAGAGGTAGTGACGTATGAATTGCTCTTATCTTCAGTTACTCTTCGAAAGATAGAATAAAAGCCAAAGAAAGGAACCCAGAAAAGCTGAGATTTCGAGTAGCACAAAAATTGTCCTGTAAATTCAGTATTTTTTTTTCTGTGTGTGCATCTCCCTCATGTAGTGTGTGTTCACAGGTAAATCTTGTGTGTATTTTCTAGCTTTATTCCAACAATTGATATCAGAGCCCAAGTTTTTAACCCGTGTATGCTCAAGATCATGCCACGCTCTCTGGGAAGTGGCGTCATCAGTGACGAGGCGACGTCGAGCCGCACCATCGTTACCGGCGGTGGTCCGTCGAGGGTACCGAGAAGAGAAAGTAGCGTCTCTCTTCAATACCCTATATTGAGCAAGAGCAACTACGGCGCGTGGGAAATCAAGATGAATGTGTTCATAAAGGCCCAAGATGTTTGAGAAGCTGTGGTAGCCGACAATGTTGATGAGTGCCAAGATCAGATAGCTCTTGCGGCCATTTTCCAAGGAGTCCCAGAGGAGACCCTTCTTATACTCGCCGAAAAAGAGACAACGAAAACTGCATGAGACACGCTCAAGACGATGTACGTCGGTACCGACCGCGTCAAGGACGCGCGCGTGCAGACCCTCAAGAGCGACTTCGAGGGTTTACACATGAAGGAAACAAAGTCGGTGGACGACTTCGCCGTGAGATTGACGACTCTCGTCAACCATATTTGTGGTCTTAGTGACAAGATGGAGGAGAGCTACATCGTGAAGAAGCTTCACCACGCCGTCCCGAGCAAATACCTGCAAATTGTCTCAACCATTGAACAAGTTGGGGACTTGAAGACAATGATGGTGGAAGAAGCGATCGGCCGTCTCAAGACATTTGAGGAGCATCTACGCGGTATAAGAGACAACAACGACGGCGAACATCTTCTCCTAACGCGCACCGAGTGGGAGGCCCAATCGACGAAGAATAAAAATGACGAGCTCGGCGGCTCTAACGGCAATGGTGGCCGAAGCTACGGGAATTGTAAATTCGACAAGGCTAAAGTAAGATGCTACAACTGCAACAACTATAGGCATTTTGCTTTCGAATGCCGCAAGAAGAAGGAGGAACAGACGTATCTCGTGGAGGCGGATGCCGACGACGAACCGACACTGCTGTGAAGCCATCTTGATTAGGGAGAGATTGTTAGGAATAATTAAGAGAGTTAATGCGTGAGTTAGTGGGCTCGTCGAGCAAGCTTGTCAATTCCGTTCCGTTCCGGCCGGAATGGCCGGAAGATTTCATTTCGGCGAGCAAAACGGAATGTCAAAGGCTAAATTCCGTACCGGCTAAAATTCCGGCCATTTCGGTCGTTCCAGTCCATGCCGGCCGAATCACGCATTCCGTTCAACTCGGTACCGGAAGGAAGGAGGAAGTCGAGGGGCGTTGTTCATCAGAGAGTCCCAGTAGAGGAAGATGAAGCAACGGCCAGCAACGCTTGATGGAGGTAGATATTGGCGGAGGATTGCCGGTGAGGAGGTCGACACGAACGAATCAGGCGAAGACCACGGTTGTGGGGAAGAAAATATGTACCAGGGATTGTGCTCTGTGGGGGGCGAGCAGATGGTGCGGCGTCCAAGCGGCAGCAGATCCAGGGGCAGAGCAAATGGCGTGGGATCTGGCACCAGCAGCCTCGCCGTCGCCGCTACGAATCTGTGGGTTGTGAAAAGAGAGAGAGAGAGACTGAGGATGATGGCGGCGATAGATGAGTGGGCAGTGGCTCTGGTTGTTTTGGGCTTGCGGCAATAGAGGACAAGCAAGCCTGGCCCAGTGGTAGAAAAAATCTATTAACTTGTCTCTCCTCTCTACTCAAGTAGATACATTATATATCATTATATTTAATATATTTATTAGCATATATATTATTATATTATACTCCGGAACGGTACACCGGTATGATCCGGTACCGAAACGTTCCATTCCAAGAGCTAAACCGAAATGACATCCGAAATGGAATTAATAACTTTGTCGTCGAGTCATGCGTGTCAGCAAAACATGCATGCACATTGATGTTTGCATTAGGGGTAGTGGCACATGAATTACTCTACCTTCAGTTACTCTTTGGAAGATAGAATAAAAGAGAAAGAGAGGAACCCAGAAAAGCTGAGAATTTGAGCAGCACAAAAATTGTCTTGTAAATTCAGTATTTTTTTCCTGTGTGTGCGTCTCCTCCGTGTAGTGTGCGTCCACGGGTAAATAGCGTGTGTGTTTCCTGCCTTTGTTCCAATAGAGGCGGTTGACGACGTTGATGGGCCCGTAGCCACCCGTCGCCCACTGCATGCCGATGGACAAGAAGTAGAAGAAGTTGCCGATCTGATCCTTGGGTTGCCACTTGTAGGTCCAGTTCTGTCCCGGTGCGATGGGGCACTGCGTGCCTAGTAGCTTGTCCTGCCACGAGTTCTTCTGGTGCTGCATCCCGTTCCAAGTGAAGAGGAGTGGCTGGTCGTGCTGGTTGAAGACGTTGATGACGATGTTGTTGTTGGAGGAGCAGTTTATCCTCGGCCCAGGGAACTCGCCATTGATGAGGATCACCTTCTGGGCGCTGGGGCGGATCCAGAACGAAAATGACCGGGTGTCCCATACATATCACACATGTCTAATTATAAAGCAATGTTGTATAGAAACTAGAATAATAATGTGTTAAACAATTCTACATAACGGATAAAGAAATAGCCATCAAAGTGCCTACCAAAACAAAGAGTCATACACTTCGAGTAGTAGTTTTGGTTAACTGTCGCAAAGTGAATAAATTATGGATAAAGTTCCAAACCATAGACAAAAAATGGTCGGCATCAGCAAAAAACAACATCCGGCCTTGATATCCTACAAAAAGTAGAGTAAATCACATAGTAAAATTTTAAGTAAAAGAATCATGAATTTATCGAAACAAAGATAAGTGCATTACATTTTATATTTTCTTTCTACGCTCCCTTAAGTTCTGGAAGCGATGAATTACAGCATCATTGGTAGCTTTCCTCATTTCGCATTTCTCCACATAGCAAATAAGGCTATCTCTCAAGAAGTCATTGCTAATGCGATTGCGCAAATATGTTTTCACATATTTTTGAAACAAACGTAGATGGTCGGTTGGTCACATGGATGATGGATCACTCAAAAGTTGTAGTTTTGCCTCTGATTTGTCACTAGGTATTCTAATTCCCACTACCAGTCTACCACAATTGTAAACCACAATCCCAGGGTTTGAGAAAATCAACAAACGGTTAGCAAATTGAATCCCTAAAACACAAAATTAGTGATTGTGCTTGAGATAAATTGGTATTACCGACTACCGAGAGAAATCAAAATTACTGGTGATGGCTTCGCCGCTAGAAATCGTGTGGCTGCGGCTGGAGCAGTGTGGCGTCTTGACTCTCATCTCGCCGTCTCAGCCTTGAGATAGGGGGGGTGATCTAGGAGGAGGCCATGGAAGACGTCCTTGGTTGTGGTAGAGGTAGGTTGGAGGTGGGTGGGTATATAGGGTAGAAACCGGGGAGGTCAACCGGAGAGCTTCGGAGTGAGGAGGGGGACGCCGGGGCAGGGATTTATAGTGCTTGAGGGAGAGGGAATGAGCAGTGTGCCGGTGCTGGGTTAGGACGCCGCCGAGATGGCCGGCCATGCCGCGTTGATCTGTCCCCTACGTATGTGTCCCACCGTTGGTGCTCTATCGATCCCTCGCCGCTTGACTTTGATCAGTTCGTGCATTCCAAGCCATGGTAGGATGTTACCTTGAGAATGGTGTTTCTAGAGATCAACAGAATCTAGGTTATTACTATTATAATAGGGAGCAACTAGCGCCTAGACGCTTTCCCACCGTACGCTCCTCTAACTTGAAATGTTCAATCTCAGCCGTCCGATCCAACGCAACAAAAAATTGGTGAGGCACAATAATTATTTAGTAAGCTCGCAACAAATCCCCATCCGATGCAACAAAAATTTAACAAATTTGCAACTCGAAGCAACAAACAACAAATCAAACAACTTCATATTGCAACAAACAGCACCAAACTCCATGATGCAACACATAAGAACTCGGATGCAACATACACAAATAATTAGTGCAACAAAAATTCATACGAAAACCACTTGCCACAAAATGGGCGAAGGAGATCCAATCGTTGCTTCAGCCATACGCCACTGGCCTCCGGCATCATTGCTGCCGTTGTTGTCTCCCCAAGTGAGGCCGTCGATTATGGCTGCATCTTTGGTCCTCACGATCTCACTAACTCGCCTCCACCTACGCCGCCACTGCTCGAAGGGCACCGCCTCACATCCTCCCATCACCTTCACCACAGGCCGCTCATAGACCCCCCCTCTTCTTCAGCCGCGGGCGCCTCCGGCCCTCCGCCCTAATCTACCAAGCCCCAATCGCTACCACCCTACGCGATTATGGATTTGTGCGGCTCGGGTATGGGGCTACAGTGGCACGGGGAGGAGGTGGGGTGGCTTGGGATGAGTCGACGGTGGCACGGGGAGGCGAGGATGAGGGGAGGGGAGGGGAGAGGAAAGGGAGGAGGTGACGGCTTGGGGAACCAAAGTAGGCGCGGTGTCGGGTGGGGAAAGTGGAGTGAGTCTTCACGGGTCGACGTGAGTGAGACGTTCGATTTTTCCTTCTTGCTCCGGACTTATGCATCATATCATTGTCCATTATAATATGATAAGTGTGATCCTATGTAGGATTCGAGTCGAAATGATCTTATATGATTTTAGGATAATGCTACGGGACAAACATCATATCCATCATGTGCTTCACTCACTCCCTCGTTTACTTCGTGTCCACACCTTCCTTCCCAAAATCTCCTTATCTTCTCTGTCCCATCTCTAAATTCTTTCCCAAATAAACTCATCCTCCCCTAAATCCAGCACCTGCTTCATCTCCCCCAAATCCCCAAACCTCCTTCTCCTCCCTCATCTCCACCTCCTAGTCCCGCTAGCCCAATGCTGCCGTGGTGGCGTGCCCCAACTGCGTTGAGGCCTTCCTGACGAGGATTAAAACCTCTATGTATTATTTTAATACATAAAAGACCATACGTCTTCATGGTCGTAACCCCTAAGGCTAACGACCTCACTGGTCATGAGGATTCCAGAGGTTACACGATGGGTACCTCGTCGACTAGGCTTCTACTGTAGTGCCGTAAAAGCTATGAACTGGCATTTCTTACCGTATGATGAATAGACCACGTCTTTGAATGTTCCATACCATGCGATGATATACAAGACATCGACAATAAACCACCCTACGGTTAAGCTTTTCACAGCACTTAACCGCAAGGTAGTTAACACGTTGTTAATCGCTTTAAACCTCCGACCAATCGTAACGTTTAAATCGTGGGGCGCCTTCTCGAGAGTAATCGCCGCCTCTTCGGGAGTTATTTAATGGTGGAACGCAGAAGACAAGGAGACAACAGAAGACACACAGAGCAAGGCAACACAGAAGCCAAAGCAGTAGCATTCAATACATTCGGTGTAATTAGAGATAGTCCCTAGTCAAGTCTTGTAGTTCCAGTTCATATTAATAAAGAGCAGCCCCTATTCTCTCCCAGGATACTCTACGTCATTTTCCTCTTTTTATTTGGTAAGATCGGCGACTCGATCGTCGACAGCTGGCGCCGTCCGTGGGGAAGAAGATGTGAGTTTTTCTGAAGAAACTTCTTGCTCATCAAAATCCTCGCCCAAATTCCTGTAATCGCTCATGCGATTATGCCCGAAGTTTTTGATGAGGAGAACTGGTTCGATTTGGCGTACTACGCCCACCTCGACATGGAAGGATGCATCCGTGCTATGCAAGAGAATGGCATGTCATCCTCCTCCTCCTCCTCTGCTGGTTTGCACATCGCCGACGTCGGCGAAGTTGACCCAATGGATGAAGATCCACCCGTACGACAGGTGGCGGTTCCAGCCATTCCGATCGGCTCGGAAGGCCAGGGAACTTCCTCAAGCCCGGTCGTTCTGATCGGCAAAATAGGTGAAGAACTTTCAGTACCACAAATTGAGAATCTCTATACTCTGGATGAAATCATGGCTGAAAGATACTCACCTACACAGCAATTCGAGAGCGAACCGACACACAATAATCGGTGTCGATGAAGCCTCCATCGTCGCAGAGCGACGGAGATGATCAAACTCAGATACGACGGCCGTTGTTCGCGTCAGCCGAAGTTCGCCAAGAAGACCTTCGGAGGTGCTCATCTCCGACCGCTCTCCGTCATGGAAACTTCTGGCAAAAGCACTGAGAAGCTCTCCATCAGTTACGATGTAAGCTCATCGGAAGATCGCTGCTAGAGACATGAGGTCAATGCGATCGGAGATGCAAATCCGGATGCCTTGCGCGGTCCTACGCACTCTACCACGCCACCACGTGTTGGTGGAGATGATGCGGGCCGTCAAGCACCAACTTCCGGAGGCAACGGAGCTGATCGACGTCCATCAATTAACTCACCTGGCGCTACCCAGCCAAGAGTAACTGATCGGACAGAACAAATCCGAAGGTCAGGGGAAGGTTCAGGTCTGCGTACACCTACGACCAGTCTGAACCCCCTGAGACCTTCGGTAACTGTACAAAACTTGCGACGTGTGCAAGATATGTTAAATAATTATGACCCTGTTCTAGTAGAAACTCCAGATTTTGTACAGCTCGTAGGCCAAGTATCGAAAATTCTGCAACAGACTATGCAACGAACGGAGGCGTATCGAGAACAAAGAAGTCTGGGAAGTCAGACCATGACTTCATCTCAACGCTCCTCCCTCAGTAGAGGGCAACTTGGGGAACAAACGGTACACAGGCCCCCTTGGCGATTCCGACCTAGGAGTCACGAGGGAAGAAGGCTATTTCAGATAGCAACTCCCTCACCACGTCGGGAAGAACAAACGCTGGAACCTGGCGATCTCAGGCACCGTTTGAATCAAGTAGGCGATCGGCCCATTGGAGCACCTGCGTTCCAACCATAGGAACCGGTCTCCGACCGATTACAATCCGGTGCCTTCCCAGAGAAGGCGCCATGAATCCGTCACAGGTTGTCGAGCCTTCTCTGTAGGGCTCCAGGCTGTGCGTTGGCCAAACCGGTTTCAACCGGCTAATTTGGACAAATTCAACGGGACTCAAAACCCGCTAGAATTTCTCCAAATATACACCACCGCTATCAGAGCTGCTGGAGGTGACGAAAATGTAATGGCTAACTATTTACCCACCGTGCTCGAAGGGTCTGCCCGGTCTTGGTTACTCAACCTACCGGTCGGATCAATCTATACTTGGGAGCAACTCTGCGACCTCTTAATAGAGAACTTCCAGGGTACGTACGACCGCCCTGGAAAGGAGGATGATCTCCACCGAATCCAGCAGGGCTCTGATGAGACTTTACGTCAATACATCAATAAGTTCAGCCAGGTCCGTAATTCCATACCGGAAATCGCAGAGTCAACGGTTATTCAGGCTTTTAAGGCAGGCTTAAGGAACCGGAGGTTTACGGAGGACATGTCAATGAACCCTCCACGAACCACCGTCGAGCTTTTCGACATGGCCGATAAGTATGCCACCGCTAGCGAAGCAATTGAGTGGTGTGAGGCCATCGATCGGAAAGACAAAATTCCCCAGCCTGGCCTGGACAAACTAGAGAAAAAGAATAAAAAGTCTCTCAAGAAGAAAAAGAACCGCAGACCCGACGATAAGAAAGTCTTAGCGATTCCTGAAAAATTCACGAAGGGTAAGAAGGACTACACCGGTCGAAGCAAAGCAAAGGCTTCAATGTATGATTCGGAAAAACAAGAAGTGGTGTCCACTTCACCAAAGATGCGAGGCATGATCTGCGCTTTTATCGTGTCGGCAAAAGAAATCGGAGGATTATTATGCGGGTAAGGACCATTTCCATAATATCGAACTGGAGAAACAAGCTCTAAAAAGGACAAGGATGGCGACGAAGAGATGGAGTACCAGGATCCCCAACACATAGTCAACATGATTTTTGGAGGATCTTCTTCATACGAGTCCAGGCGTCATCTGAAGGCCATGGAGCGGGAGGTCAACCTTGTCGAATCTCCGACCATCACCAAGCAGTTAAGGTGGTCGGACATGGCAATTTCCTTCAGCAAAGATGGCTGTCCCATCCCTTCGACTCGACCGGGTAGGTTCCCTATTGTTGTTGAACCAACTATTAATAATTGTAGGGTTAATCGAGTCTTAGTAGATGGAGGTAGTTCTTTGAATATATTATTTGTGGGAGCTTTAAAAGAAATGCAGGTCCCCATGTCAAAGGTGAAACCAGTGAAATATGCTTTTCATGGCATAGTTCCTGGCTCCACCGCCAAACCGATAGGACAAGTTTCCTTACTGGTTACGTTCGGAAAGCCTGATAATTTCCGAACAGAAAAAATTCCATTTGATATTGTAGATTTTGAATCTGCATATAATGGAATCCTTGGTCGACTAGTATTAGCAAAATTCTTGATAGCCACGCACTACGGTTATCAAAGTTTGAAAATGCCGGGACCAAGAGGAGTCATTATGGTTCGAGGAGACCAGAAATGGCCTTTGTATGTGATCAGAAATCCCTAGAACTGGTTGATGAACTTCCGACCGTGAGAGATCGACCCATCTATCAGACAGTCAAACGCCGAGGTCAAGATGACGTCGAAATCGTCCAACCAGTCAAAAGAGGTATTGCTCGACAAAGATGCTTCTCCGGACAGCGCCAAGTCACTACCTGGGTCAGAAAATGCTGACCCACCCACTCGCAAGGTTCTGGTCGGAGCAAGACTCGATCCTAAATAGGAAGTGTCGCTCGTCTCCTTCCTCCGAGCAAATCAGGACGTATTCGCCTGGCAGGCGTCTGATATAACCGGAGTCCCCCGGGAGGTGATCGAGTACAGGCTAGCTCTCCAGCCTAATAAGAAACCGATCAAGCAGAAGCTACGGCGTTTTGCACCTAATCGGAAGGAGGCAATCCAGTCGGAGATTGACAAGCTTCTCAAGGTTGGATTCATCCGTGAAGTCAACCACCCTCAGTGGCTCGCCAACCCTGTAATGGTTAGGAAGAATAATGGGAAATGGAGAATATGTATCGACTTTACGGATCTTAATAAAGCTTGTCTGAAGGATGATTTTCCCCTTCCGCGCATTGATCAACTGGTAGATTCTACCTCCGGGTGCGAATTACTAAGTTTTTTAGATGCATATTCAGGGTACCACCAGATTAACATGTGTAAAGAAGATGAAGAGAAAACTTTCTTCATCACCCCATATGGCACTTACTGTTATGTTAAGATGCCATTTGGTCTCAAAAACGCTGGTGTAACTTTTCAAAGGTTGATGCAAAAAAAAACCTTTAATCCACAAATAGGTCGGAACCTTGAAGCTTACGTTGATGACCTGGTCGTAAAGAGCGTCAACGCTAGTGATCATGTTCACGACTTACAAGAAAACTTTCAATAACCTGAGAAGGCATAACCTCAAGTTAAATCCAGAAAAGTGTGTGTTCGGAGTTTCTGCTGGAAAATTGCTCGATTTCCTAGTCTCGGCTAGAGGTATTGAAGCAAATCCAAGAAAGATAAAAAGCCATCGACGGATCGCCCCCGACCGTAAAGAAAGAGGTCCAAAAGCTAACCGCCAGATGGCGGCGCTAAGTCGTTTCATAGCAAGGTTAGGTGAAAAGGATTACCTTTCTTAAGCTTCTTCTAAACACGGAGTTTTGAGTGGACTAAAGAGGCAAACGATGCCTTTGAAGAACTTAAAAAGTACCTTACAAGCACCCCGGTCTTAGTTTCCCCAAGACTGGATGAAACATTGCTGATTTATGTGGCTGCAACGCCACAAACAGTTAGCGGTGTACTGGTCGTAGAATGGGATAACATCCAACGACCAGTATATTACGTAAGCGAAGTCTTACATGGACCAAAGGAAAGATACCCACAGGTACAGAAGTTGCTCTACGGCCTCCTTATGTCTTTATGGAAGCTTAGGCATTACTTTTAGGCCCACAAAGTGGTCGTACCGACCGGATATCCCCTTGGTCAAATCCTTGGAAACAGGGAATCATCAGGACGAATAGCAAAATGGGCGGTTGAGCTAGGGGCGTTTGACCTCCATTTCATCTCATGAACAGCAATAAAGTCCCAGGCTAATCGCAACAAGCTTTCTCCCAAGTGGGAAGGTCCTTACACCGTGGTCGAAGTCACCCGACCAGGTTCTGTTAGACTCGCCATGTCGGACGGGCAAATTTTGTCAAATTCTTAGAACATTGATCAATTGCGTAAGTTTTATGTCTAATTATTTTGTACTTTATTTCAATTCTTGATTTAGTATATTCATTCTTCTTGTTTTCGACAAGTGATACAATTTATATATCTATGCCTATATCCTGGTCATCTATTATTGTTGTTTAAAATAGTCGGAGAAGATAATTTTTCTCTCCGATATCCTTTATCGGGATCTTTGTTACTCTTTGGCAACGACATCAGTGTCATACGCTGTATAGGTCCTAGTCGTGATCATTCCATGAATGATTCCACGCGACGACATCTGAGTAAACAGAGCATAACACAAGCAACAATGTATAGTTCATTATGCTATTAAGATCATGAAGACTATATTTCTTCATTTCAACATTCTGTTCTACTCTCGTTTGGCTACTAGTCAGGACACGGAAAGCCTCCTAGTTGAAGTCTCTCCTTTTTCGCACGTGGTCCTGCCCACTAGAAGGAGCTTCCTAGCGACGGTTCTTTTCTTACGATCCTCGCTGCCAGTCGGACTTGAGATTGAACACGTTTTGCGAAATGTTTTTCTATATCTTCTTTTCTTATCAGTTTTTTCCGACCAGTTTTAGGTCGTATATATAAATACGATCACTTCTCTTCAATTACATACATTCTTGCATTTCTTCTTATGTCAATACAACAAGTCTTTTTTCCGACTATGTACAACTTTTGATTGGTATTTCGATCATGACAAACAAGGATCTATAACTAGACGAAATCATAAGTCGGTTCGACCACGATGATTTCCTAGTATTGCTACGATCAGTTTTGTCTTCATATCGGCACATACCTTCAAAACAATGGTTTCGACTTTCATTCTCTATCTTGGCTACCTGCTTGTATAGTAAAGTTCTTCTACTATAAAACAGTCGGGGGCTAGGAGGTATACGAGAATTTTAAAAGTCAAAAGGGATAAACAAAAGCATTGTTGATGACATAAAAGGTAATTTATATACATTATTTTTCAATATTCTTACATTTGCAGGGGCCTACTCTCGAAATATCTCCAGGTTAATTACTGCTTGATGGAGATCCGACCTCTATCTCCTCTACAACTTTATCTCCGAGTGGCCTGAGTTCCTCTATGAACTTCGTCGCCTCCTCAGGTGGGCAGTTGAAGTCATCTTCAACAGCTTGGATATCAATGGAGGGGTCGGAAGCTTTCAGTTTTGCCAAAGCAAAACTAACTCCACTAGCAACGCCTGTTTTCATGGCTTGGACATAGTTCTTCCGAGTAGTCTTGAGCAGATTTTTAAGATCCTCTAGAAGTTGACCCAAATAGTTTATTTTCTCTACTGGATCTCTTAAGGTAGGCAGACTTGATCCTGATCCCATATCAAAGATCATCTTGTTCAAAAATAGAATCTTTTCATCAATGTTTTGCACAAGAGCTGTCTCCTTGTCTTGCTCAAATTTTAGAGTCTTTTCTGCTCTGTCCAAAGCTTGTTTTGCTCTACAGGAGTGAAGCAGGTGATAAGCACAAACATAATTGAAGGAAGACAATAAGTCAAGTTTACGACATATTACCTTCAATTCTTTTGTTAAGTGTTTCATTACTGGTCGTCGCTTCGGCGATCGACCGGTCCTTAGCTTTAATTTCTTCTTCAAGCAGAGCTGTCTTGGCTTTCTCAGCCATGGTCTCTTCTTTTATTTTCTCCAAATCTATCGAATACGATAAGGGAGAATAGTTAAAAAAGAACAAAGTTTTGAAGAAAGGAAAAAAAGTTAAGTGGGAAGTTCTTACTTTCCAATTCGGAGTGTTTTTGCTCCAAGTCCTTAATTCGCTAGGTCAGTCCTCCAACCACAGCAAATTTCTCGACCAGATGCTGTACAAATAGTATTTTTTTCTCCTTAAGTTCCTTGTAAACTTTTGAGAAGTACTATGGAACTGGTCGTAGATACTTACCTGGATCGCCAAATCATTATAACCGCCAAATATTGAATTAGGATGCATTTTGATTTGATGATCCGATATTTTTCCCCATGCCTCGTTAAGCTCCTTATCCTCGATAAATCAGGGGCGAAAAGGGAACTTGTCAGGTTGAGAGGAATTACCAACATTGGTCGGAATCGATTGAGGGCCTTTAGGGCATCGACCTCCGTATGAGTTAGAACCACCATCGATCCAACTCGACCGCTGGCCTTGACACTGCTTCGGGGCTTCTTCGACCACTTTTTCTCAGAGTTCTATCCTCGGGAAGCACTCTGATCGGGATCTCCACGAATGCTCGGTCTCGGGAAGAGTCCGATCGAAACGACGGAACACCGTAAGACCTCGCGCAGTTAAAGAAGGGAAGTTCAAAATCAAATCTTCAAGAAATTATTAGAGGTATGCGCTTACACAACCATTTTTCATTTGTACATACCTGGTTAGTTTTCAAGATTTGACTTTGAATCGCGGAAGGGTAAACTCTGTGTCGTCACCCTTCCTTTTCTTTTCTTCTGCTTTTGCCGGTTCCAAACCGATAGAGTTGGTTAAACCCGTTGCATCATCCAACAACATGTCGGAAGCGATGCCCTCGATCAGCTCGTCGAGGTTTACGTCCTTGACCATCTGGTCGGGCAGAGTGGTTTCACCAACCTCTAGACCAGTTGTTTCAGTAACAACTATCCGGTCGTCAACGACCGGTCTGGGTTTACCTCCTCGATCCGCCTTCTGACCGGCTTTTCACCTTCTCCACCAACCAATAAACGAATTTGGTTTGGTGATGAAATCTTTATCTAAACTACATATATATTCATACGAAATGTTCTATTATCTCGGAGATTCATCTTCTTCCGAGGCATCGAGTAAGCACGAATCGGTCGGAACCACGGTGGGATGTCAACCCTCACCCCGAGTAATTCATAATCCGACCAAGCTGCGAGAATAGAACATGATCAAAAATCTGATCGGAGAATATGTATACATGATAAAAGAAGTTTTTTGATTATTTACCTTAAGCCTTGCTAGTTTCTCTTCAGCAGGAACTATGGCCAAGATCTCGGGGAATCCAGCCTTCTCACCAGGCTCCCCAGAGCAGATCAGCCTGATCCGCTCTCTGATTTCCTCAGGAGAAAGGGCTTTAAAAAGCAAAAGAAGTAATGGCAGATTTTAAGGTAGTACTATAATCAAATAACAAAATACTGGTTGGAGTTTCTCTCGAAGACTTACCACCTCCTGAGATAGCTTCATCACGACCAATGGACCAAATCAGGGAATGAGTTCGAAGCATCAGCGGGCTAATCTGGCGCTTGGTGAAGTCCCTCACCACATGCCAAGAGGTCAAGCCCTTGACTCGCAGGTCGTAGATAGCATCCACCCATCTTCCGATCACCCCTGTCTTCTCCACGGTCTTTCTCCACTTGGGGTTTTCATTCGCTCTCATCCCGGTGAAGTAGAGGCCATCATCCCTCGTAACCGTCATGTAGAACCAGTTCTTTTTCCATGACGACCATGAGGATTTCGAGTACATATGAATGTACTCATCGGCCTTCCCGTCGTGAAGGCACAATGTATATTCTCCAGGAGTCTCCGTGGTTCTCCCCATCACCATTCGGTAGAAATACCTGAAGAGCCTCAAACTCGGAGGCACTCCCAGGTATGCTTCACACAAATATGTGAAGATGCTGATATTGGCGATGGAATTTGGAGCCAAATTCACCAATTCCACCCCGTAGTACTCAAGAACACAGAGAAGAAATTTGTGTACCGGTAGCCTCAGCCCGCATTCGATGTAGGCGAGGAAAACAGGGATTTCCCTGTCTTCACTGCTCAGAAAGTGTTCTCCAATCGCCGGTCTCCATCTGATCAAATTCTTGTCCGAGAGCATCCCAACCTTTTCCAACGCCTCAACTTTTTCTTGCTCAATTCCGAAAGCAACCACTTCGTGATTTGCTCCGACATGATGAAAATTCTCAAGGATGAGTAATGATCGTAGGAGATTTTGTGGTCGGAAGAACAAGAAAAGAGGACTAAAGATTTTTATATTGACAAAGGGGGTCAGAAAAGGGATCTGGAAGCGTAAAAACTCCAAAAGGTCAAGCAATGGGGATTTTATAGCCTCAGATCTTTAAATTACGATCAGAGGTTACCCACAAAAGTCCAAACGGCAAAAAGCTTCTTTTTCGCCCAACGGACAGAGGAACTCTTCGGTTCCCAAGGCAAGTTCTCAACTTTAAAATGGACACAAACCACCTCGAATGTCACGGCATTAAATGGGGGTCTGCCCGATACAACTTCATCGGAAAAAGGTGTTCACACGACCTATTCATTTAAAATTCAGGGGCTAGCTGACGAGGATTAAAACCTCTATGTATTATTTTAATACATAAAAGACCATACGTCTTCATGGTCGTAACCCCTAAGGCTAGCGACCTCACTGGTCGTGAGGATTCCAGAGGTTACACGATGGGTACCCTGCTCGGACTAGGCTTCGACCAGGTAGCTGCTCGGAAAAGCTATGAACTGGCATTTCTTACCGTATGATAAATAGAACACGTGCTGAATGTTCCATACCATGCGATGATATACAAGACACTGACAATAAACCACCCTACGGTTAAGCTTTTCACAGGCACTTAACCGCAAGGTAGTTAACACGTTGTTAACTGCCTTAAACCTCCGACCAGTCGTAACGTTTTGCCAGGGACGCCTTCTCTAGGAGTAACTGCCGCCTCTTCGGGAGTTATTTAATGGTGGAACGCAGAAGACGAGGAGACAACAGAAGACACACAGAGCAAGGCAACACAGAAGCCAAAGCAGTAGCATTCAATACATTCGGTGTAATTAGAGATAGTCCCTAGTCAAGTCTTGTAGTTCCAGTTCATATTAATAAAGAGCAGCCCCCATTCTCTCCCAGGATACATCACGTCATTTTCCTCTTTTTATTTCGTAAGATCGGCGACTCGATCGTCGACACTTCCCATCCGAGCTCGCCGTCTCCAGGCACCTCAACGGCTACTTCGTGGCGACCGACGGTGCCCGCACGAGTGCGCCTGTGTACCTCGCCGGTGACTTGCCCGTGACTGCATGCTTTGCCATCAACCCAAGCCGCAAGCTGCTACGCTGAGCCGACCTGCATGCGTCCTTCTGAAGATGAACCTTGTTCGCCATCCAGAAGCTCCTCAGCCTCTACCTCAAGATCATCGGCAAGTACAACGCCGCCTCTGGCTACGTCCTTCTGGATATGATCCTCATCTGCCAAAACCTCCATAACAACCTCCATCTTCAACTGGCTACATCTTGTTGCGGGCATTGCTCAATTTTGTTGCAATAGTTGCCTCAAAATGTTGCGTGGAGTGTTTTTTATTATTGCGATGTTGTCGCATCAAATGTTATGGCAAGATGTGTTTTTTTTGTTGCAATGATGTTTTTGATTTGTTGCACAAGAGTAAACATTTTGTTGCAGCCCTTTACCATTTGGTTGTTGCATCATTGTTCTAAAAATGTTGCAATAATTATTTTAGGATGTTTCCACTGTTATTTTTAAATGTTGTAATATTGTAACATCGAAATTTATTTGCTTGGGATATTTGAACTAATCTTTAAAAAGCGCAAAAATGTTCTATATGGATGGTTTTGTCAGACCCTAGGCATTGAATACCCGAAATCCTCGTGTGTGTATCGTACTAGTCACATGATCAGTGGCTAGTACAAACATCCACAACATTGGTATACACATCTATACACAATATACATACAACATGGAACAAATATGGTACATAAACTTAGACGATTACATAATTTACAATACAAGGGTCAACCGGCCAAATAAAAGTTCAAGTATCAGAAGTTGCAGCGGAAATTTAGTAGATTAAAAGCAAAATTCCAATTACATGCCCATACAAACCCTCAGGTATCTGACAAGGAATAAACACTAGAAAGACCTATCCCCGTACCCTCGGTACCGGGACCGAAGAAGGTGTCGTCCGACATATGGCCATCCTTATCCTCAGAACAACAATTTAAGAAAGATTGAGTACATTGTGTACTCAGCAAGACTTGTAGTATATCGCAAAATTTATTTATATATATGCATGGCTAACAAGGGAGGAGGCTCTATGCTACAAGTTGTTTTCAACATTAAGCAAATTTTATTTGCAATATCAATACATAGTATTTGGCAACGGAAGTTTGAAGAGCTATTAAATAGATAAAGAACAACAAGTAAGTAATTTGATAATTAACAAATCACAACCCTCCTTGGTTGCGGCCACCATCTTATTTTCAGCCATACCATGACACTCAATTCAAATATCGCCAAAAATATCTATCCCAACATTTCCCAATAAGACTCTTTTTTTTTTTTGCAAAAGTAGAGACTATACTCGATGGACTGCACTATGCACGCTCATGACCGCGAGCACAGCTATTTAAATAGATTTACACCTTACAGAGGTGTACAACTGTACCCACAGTATACGAATTATCTAGTTTATCCAGCATCCATTGATACCACCGCTCACGATCTTTTAGTAAGCAGTCTAGAGCACGTAATGAAGCCTTTACATCACCTAGTCCTAGCCTTGCACTAGCTCGGCAATAAAAACCATCACTTCGATCCCGGGTACCTCCCATCAAATTGAGGAATTAACCATTGTATTGAAAGGCTTTGGTCCCAACCTCGGTGAAGGGAGCCCCTTCGAGCAAGCCTACCCGGTCATGCCTGTACTATTAAAGCCTACCAATATGCAAGGCTAGTATTTTGTCGGGACCCAAAAATACAATTCTGGACCCTCTGTGTATACTGCACTAGTTCAGGATCACGCTAGTGCACACAGTGACAACATCAGTGAAATATCATTTCTATATACAAAGATGACTAATAAATAGACAAATACAATAAATATCAGAGTAAAGACCTTAAGGTCAAGCTTATAATTAACGCCTCAGAAGGCGAAAAGCTCAATGAAGCTGCAGCGGAACGTAACAGAATAACTTCAGTGAGATCCATCCATATGCCCACAGGCAATCGGCTGGGATGTGCGACCTAGTTCTCCACGATCCTTGAGGTAGACCTTGTTGACTGATGATTCCTTCACTTCTGCTTGATTTATTAAAGCAAGCATGAGTACACAACCGTACTCGCAAGTCATACCACAGAAATGCAATTATACATGATGGCTTATTCCAAGGAATGGCATTCTGTGGTTCTTTTGCAGAAATGCAACATTTGCAATTGAATATAAATAATAGATTGAAAGCATAGTTCAAAACAAATAGACAATAATAATTTAATCAGTTGTTTTCACAAAGACACATAGCCTAATCAAGTTATTCACATAGCTATATGACTTAAATCACATAGCTCCCTTCCCAATTGTTTTACGAAAATCTAACCCTCGTGTGAAATCCCCGAGCATGTCCATGACCGCGGACGCAGCTATTCGAATAGATTTATTAGCACTCTGCAGAGTTTGTACACTTTACCCACAAGATGCAATCAACCGGATCAGAGCTGATCACAACAAAACCTTTCAGAAACTTCATCTCAAGCATTGACACTTCAAGTGTGCTTGCAAATCGCCATACCAAACTATACACGGTGGATGGTACGACACACACCGTTGGACAGGCCCGTCCCATACCAGGTATGTGGTTGTACGAGAGGCCCAGTTCAATGGCGCACAAAGTTAAGTCCTTAATTGACCAAGACAGGACTTCCAATTTACTATAAATCCCTATATACATAGATTTTTAAGCCCATGCACACAGATCCACCAAAAGTAGCACACAGTACCACTTGCCTCCGTCTAAATCCTTTCCCACCCTGTTGGTTACGTGCAACATATGCCATCAACGAGTAATAGCACATAGTACACACAGTTTTATCACATAGTTCCATAATCACTTAGTCAAGTTTATAATTGCGACTTACATGAGATGATGACTCGTGGCATGGCTAAGCAGACTAATCGTATCTAACCAACCCACGTTGGTGTTACGATAATACCAACTAGTACTGAACCAATCTAGGGTGACAAAAGATTATGACATATACAATTAAGCAAGGTGGATATAACAAATTGGATCAATAACTAAACCCAAAAGCATTTAAATAAATACCTAAAGTGGATGCAATAATTTGAATCAATATAACTTTTGAAAGCTGGGTTCAATATGATCAAAGGTATAACTTGCCTTGCTATAGCAATGACGATCTTATTTATCTTTAATCTTCTACTTCCTTGATCTTCAGCTCCTTCTTGACCAACACTTCTCGCAGTATCAACGTCTACTCGTAAACAAGCAAACAAACTAAATAAATAAATAACAGAGAGCAAACAAACTTCAAAAATTAAATAATAATCTCATAATAAAATATCTTGAATTTAGATGAATTTAGGAATTTGAATGGACTCAATCGAAGTTCGGATGCAAAAGATATGACTCTTGAAAGAATCACATGAAATGATGAGATTGCGAGAGAAAAGAATATTCTTTCGGATCAAATAAAATAAAATGAATTGGAGACTTACAAGTGGGGTCCACTGGTAGGCTAGAGAGAACAAAGGTAGTGAATGACATGGGGGACCAACTGGATAATTGAAATTCAGAAATTAGGTGAATTTCCGAAAAGGGACAGTGGATGACAGGTGGGACCCACTAGATAATTGAATTTCTAGAATTACTAGAAATAAGGAAAAGGGAATGACAAGTGGGCCATTGGTCCATAGACCAAGTCCACGGGCTAGGGTTTGGTGCATGGTGAACTGAGTTCACAGAATAGGGTCTGACATGGTGGGGACCACGAGTGAATGACCCGGCTTATAGTGAGCCAAGTCTACCCGGGTATGGCTTAGGGTTGGGTTTAAATCTACGGTTTGAGATGTCTGGCTGACGTATGGGGTCCACAAGGCATAGGGTAGGTTCACCATAGATCGAGTCCACGGTCTCGGCTTTTAGGGTTAGGGTTGTGTGCTTGCCACGTGGACGGCTTAGGTGGCATAGGTGATCGCGTGGCATGCACATGGTAGTGATGTGGCGGCCATGGAGGATGGAATATCAACATGGCCATGAGGTGGCACATGAGATGGATGTTGACCCGGCTGCCACAGGTAAGTGACTTGGTCCATGGTGGATCAAGTCCACATGGTCTAGGTTTTTGGGTTTTGGTAGGGGTGGACATGTGGGCGTCTTCGTGGCCATACGTGGCCATGGTCGTTGAGGTGGCACAAGGCACGGTGACAGCATGGCAGTGAGGTGGCGACGAGGTGGCACGCACGGGATCGATGATGTGGCTGCCATATCGGATGTAAAGCCAACATGGTCACGAGGTGGCATGTGACATGGCATGTGTGGCATGCTGATGAGGCAATGCCCACGGCACAGGCACAAGGGTGCACGCCCATGGTGGCGCTCGGCCAAGCCGGCCCACCGGGGCTGCGGGTCACGGCGGCTCAAGGGGGTGGCCCAGGTGGAACGAGGAGACAAGGACGGTCCCGGTGACGCGGTCGTGGCAACGAAAGACAGCAGTAGTCACCGGCGATGATCAACGGAGCGGCGGCAGCGGCGGCTCGCACGTCGACGGGGAGCTACGGCCACGCTCTAGGGAAGTGGGTGAGAGAACCAGATGGAACATTGTACGAGGATCACGATGGCGGCGGCCATATGCGGCGGAGACCATTGGAGACGGGGAAATAGTCGACGGAGAGGCGGTGACCGGAGATGGAAGAGACGAGCGAAAACTCGGGCTACGGTGATCCAAGCTCAAAATAGAAAGAGGGGATTTGTAGATTGGAACTAGGGGCACCCGGTGACGCGATCAGATTCAAGAGGGGCTTACCGAGGCGACAGGGACGCGACGAAGACGCTTGCGGGCGCACGGGTGCGGCCGGAGGCGAAGAGGACGAAGCGGTGCCGGCGATAGAAGGCGAGGGAGCTCCGGGTGGTGAGCGCAATCGATGGAGGATACCGAGGTGATTGCGGTGATGCAGACGCGACGGCTCGGGGAACCTCAACGGCGGAGATCGGCGATGGAGAGACGCGGCACCGGAGTTGGCGAAGACAGCTCGGCGACAGCGCTTAGCTGCTCCTTGGCGACGGCGCCTAGGGATTTGGAGGCGGCGGGTGAGGGCGGAGCGAGGGCTCACCAAGGCGGCGCTTATATATGGCCACAGGATGCGGGCCCGTCACGGACGCCCAGGCGACGGTGGCAACGAAATGCGCGAGCGGCGCTAAGCGCTAGGGTAGCGGTGGTCGCTGGCAAAAACGGACCCGTCTTGGCGCTAGGAAGAGGAGGCTCGAGCGGGCTGGCTGGAATCGGCCGGAGCGAGGAAGCGGCTGGGCCGAAGGAGGCGGGAAGACGAATTGGGCCGGATCCAATTCAGCCCAAGAGGCTTTTGGAAAAAAAAAGAAAAGATTTAGGAATTTAAATAAAAGCTGAGAATTCAAATGAGGCCAAATAAATACCAAATAAATTCAGAAAAATCCAAGAAAATACACAAAAATTTCTTTAAATTGATGTTTAGATTAGTCATATTAAATATTTTTAATTTAGGAATTCAAAGAAAATTGGTGAAATTTTCCAGGGACCTAAACTACTCAAAAGATTTTTGAAAAGCCAAATTTTGGGACGTTACATATTTGATTACTTAATTAGCTAAGGTTGCCCCATACCAGTACATGTGGTTGTACGCTTAGGCTTAGATTGGTGGCACCGATATTTTGTCATTAACTGACCTGGGCGAGGATCTCCCCTATCTACTTGTGAGATACACCTCTCACAGTTGTCAGATTATAATATAACTCGTCCACGTCACAAACTAAGTTTTTTATTTTTATTTTTATACAAAATAACAGAGGTAAACCCCTCTGGACCGTCATTTCAAAATCTCCCAAATTTATATTCAACATTTCATCCATTTTCAAATTTTAGTAAATCTAGAGCCCGACTAAGCATTTGTGCGATATTCGCACACGAAATGCCCTAATCAACATCATCTATTGCATAAATATTAACCTAATGGCTATAACAGTAAGGATACCAATATTTCAAAGAGGATCATGCATTGAATAGGAATATAACTACCGTTATCCCCAAATATAGCAATTTTAAGCAAACATACACACATGCATAATAGATTTTGCAAAAAGAAGTACAATAATAGAAATAATAGGATCAACATGGTCAAAGGGGGTACTTTCCTTGCTCTGGTATCTCAGAGTATGAGGATGGATGATCGTCGTAAATTTCGTTCAAAGTATCGACGTCTATTCAAAAAATAGCTGAAAGCAAATTAATTATAGAAAAATAATTTCAACGCCAACAAAATCCAAATATTTTTACATATTTAGACATATCATGATTTTAGATGAATTCAAAAAAAAGATTCATTCCATTTGGAGTTCGTACATAAAAGTTATTAACATTTTAATTTGCTTCGGTTCGAAAATTCTACAAATTAAGGAAAGGGTGACGTCGAAAGTGTATTTTCGGAGGTTTATGCTTTCTAACAGAGAAAATGTATTTTCCTCTGAGTTCTTCTGAGGTTTATGCTTTTCAATAGGGAAAGCGTATTTTTCCCTTAACTGAAAATTATTTTTCTCATTTTTTTGAAATTATTAACTTAATGTGGGGCCTACTTGTTAGTGACTCGTATTTTTTATTTTCTTGAATTTATTTATAAAAACAGACATGGTCCCACATGTCATAGACTCGTTATTTATTAACTAATGATTAAACTTATTTTTTTATTTTAATTAACTGACAGCTGGGGTCCACATGTCAGTCTCTCGGGTTTTAAAACATGTTTTAAAACTGAGATTAGTGTGTGGTCCCACATGTCAGTGACACATATTCTAATTATGCTTTAAATTAGATTTTTTATTAAGTTTTCAGTCGGTCCCACATGTCATTGATTAGTTTCACTTCACCACTATTAGCGAGAGAGAAGAGATAGGAGCAAAGTTGCGTGCGGCCAAGCACCATGGCGAGCTCTCCAGTGATGAACAGCGCAACGACTTGGCTCGGGGATGGACAAAATGGGTTCCCCTCTCTATGGCGATCCCACCGGGTGGTGGTGGAGGCCGGAGAGATGGATGGAGACAGCGTTACGTCGGCGATAAGTGGCGAAGCTCCTCTGGTCTGAATTGGCTTTCGCGCATGGAGCAAATTGGCGACGAAAGATAGTGTGCATTGGCTCTAGGGGACAACTACAATGCTATATGCAACGGCTCGGGGACCAATGGTCACCAGAGCGGCGACGATACCATTTCCTGCGGCGGCGCCATTAGCAATCAAGGTGAACTCTACACTGTGCTGGCTAATCTAATGCGTATAGAAGCACTAGGGGACTTCTAGAAGCTCACTAAAAGTGTAGATGACATCGAGGGATGGCCGGGAAGCATGTCGCCATTGAACAGCGGTGGCGCAGAGGAGGCTCTCGGTGCTGGCACTTTATGGTGATGGAAGTGCTACAAGAAGTGTAGCATTAGCTTACTGGGACCCTAGGATGGTGTAGGAGCGAGGAATAAAACGGGGACTCACCGGAGTGACGGTGAATAGAAAAGGAGTCGGCGGCGGCCAGATTTGGAGAAGAGCTTAATTCTGGAGATTCTGTGAGCTTGGGTCGACTTTAAGCAAGGAAGGAGCATTAGTAGAGTATGGGATGTGATATGACACGGTTAGATGAGGTTCAAGCTCACCAGAGTGTCAGGAATGCGGAGGTCCAAAACAGGGTGTGTGCCAGAGACGAAGAAAATGACAACACAATCACGCTACAGGGTTCTCGAAGCTACATCAAGCAAAGAAGGAGTATTAGTGAGGTAAGGGGCGCATGGTGATGCAGGTGGCGAGGACAACGAAGCTTACTAGAGGAAATGGCGGTGTGAGGCTCGCTCACCGGTGTCGAGAACGACGCTCTCGTTCCTAGCGAAGCAAAGCATGAGAAGCTTTGATTCTTAGCTGGAGGTGACAATGGCGATCTAAGGAGCTCATGGCGTGGTGAGGGGCTTAAATGCGGTCGAGAATGGTGTGAGAGAAGTGGCGAGAAAATGGCGCAATGTTCAGGTTTCTCGCGTCGAGCTTCGGTCTGGCAACCTGTGTGGGATAATGATGCGTCAATAGGGCAGCCAGCATGGGCAACGATAGGCGGTAGTGGTGGGGGGCAGGTGAGGTGCAAAAACGGTGGGCGGTGGTCAAAACCAATGAGCGAGCGGTGGAGCTGCGCTGGCGCGCGAGCGTGAGAGTGAGATGGACGAAGGGTTCTGACAGGTGGAGCCAGCACATCATAGAGAGAGAGAGAGAGAGAGAGAAAGAGAGAGAGTGAGAGTGCTGGTGCAGGCTAGAGCAAAAGCGAGAGGAGATGACCCGATTTGGTTTTCGGCCCAAAGGTTTGGTGGGAATTCAAATTAGGTTTTTGAATTTCTTAAACTGGCTTATTGTTGTTCAAATTTCTAAACATTACAAACTGGCTCCAAAAATTATGATTTTTTTTTGTGGAGTCTCCTAACAGAGTACGATTCCTTGTGTAAAATTTTTGAGATTTTATCCATTTTGTGATTTTCTCGAAAATTCTTACATGTTGTTGTTTACATGTAATTGTGCAAATGTTCAAAATCATGCTAAAAATAGTTTTCCCACACAAACACATGTTCAAAATTATTCTTCCATTTATTTTCACTATATTTTTTTTCCTAAATGTGGTTTTTTTATGTTACAGGTTTCATCATTTTTTGTGAGAATTTGATATTTTTCCTAATTTTTTTCTTGCCATTGTATTTATGATTTGCGCATTTGGTTGCACACATAGATTAATTTTGTTACAAAGGTTGTATTCGGATGTTGTTCTGGGCGCTAGTTGCGTCCATGATTTTATCCCACGATCAATATGGATCACGTGTTTGTTGTGGGCAATGAGCTAGAGCAACGCGTTTTGTAGCGACACCGATAGAAAACGAGGGTAGATTGGTCACTTCACTTTTTCCATCTGAGGAGGCCCGTTTGGTGTCCAAACCCATGGTGAAAACTATTAAGAAACCAGGCCCAGGCCAGACAGGCCTGGCCCATGGTGGGCTCCTCATCCACCCTGTAGACTATATAAAGGATGTAACAACCTCATTTTAGTGAACAGTAATAATATGCATTTCATAGAATTTTTTTGTCATTTTGAAACATGTGCATAAATTGTTACAATTTAAAAACCTAATTTTCAAACCAAATCTAAAGCTTGAAACAAAACTCCAAAAGAAAATACAAGTCTTTGCTAATAAAGAACCCTGGTTTTTAATTTAATCAAATACTAGATTATTTATCACAAATTAAGATATTTTTTGTCAAATGTTTAGAGATCATTTTGATTTTAAGAAAAACCTAACTTCAATATTTAACCCTTTTCGGTTAAGACTATTTAACTAAGTATTTAAAATGTGAACAGTGGTGTTTCAAATTTTTTATGGGATCTACATCATCCTAGAAGCATCTCTGAAAATTTTCATATTTTTATGAATTTAATTGCTATTTTTAGCACCCTGGTCAAACTAGAAAGATTTGAATTTAAATCGGGTCAACTATTAGACTCAGACCGAACTACCGTTCACTGTAGTGACCCGCACCATTTGTTTTGGTTGGACCAAGCCCACTCGCCTGTACTTGCGTCCGACCACGCCGCTTCACCTTGTCTCGCTGACAGCCCCGAGCCCACAAGTCGGTCTCATTGCCCTCGTCTTCTCCGTGCCAGCTCAAATGCCATGCGAGCGATGCAGCAGCCGAATGCGAGGTGGCATCACGCCCGCGCGTTTCATTGCATGCAAGCACCACTTGGCATCGTGTTGCTGATATTGTCGGTCTAATATTGCCACGCATGGTCGCCCTCGTTCCCTCCGGCAAGAAAGCCATAAAAACCCTCGCTTCACTCCTCTACGAACCGACCGAGCTGCTTTCTTCCTCCTCACGGCGATCTCGCTTTCTTGCTCCATTGTTCTTCTCTCTTTATGCCTTGTTCATCCTGCTAACTGGAACTCTTGGCATTGTTTGTAGTTTTGGAACCGTGGGGTTGTCTTTTGATCGCCGGAGTGCGCACCAAATGCCATTTTCGCACCAACCTTGGATTCGGTGAGTTCCTCTCGGTTTTCTTCATGTCACCTCTTGTGTTGGACTCTAAGGAGTAAAACCCCTCAACTAATTGTGTAGATTATCAATTAGTTTTGTCAGATTTTGAAGTCTCTTATTTTTCGGCCGACTTTGCCCCTTTCGTCTCCATCTCCGGCCGGGTAAGCTATTTTCCGATTCCTTCAGTGGATAGCTTCCTAGGTGCCTAAGTAACCTAGTCCAATCACTCACTCTTTGATTCCATGCTCAGGTTATTGTGTCAACGGGAATCTCTTAATCACCGCCGTCGGTCCATAGCCGCCGGAGCTCCTCTGTGGATCTTTAGCCGCCCTTTGAGCTCAGGTAGGTTCCTAATGTCCCCTAGTAGCATAAGCATGCGCTAGTTTGCTTAATGCATCACTGAATCAGCGTAGCCACTCTTGCCATTTTTGTGTAGCCACTGTTCCATGTCTTGCCGCCATTAGGGTTCACCGCCGGCCAAATTCCGGCCACCGCCAGGACCGCCAAGCTATTGTGGTTCCATTTCAGCTTTTAGCTCGCGTGGCCGTAGGCCATCGCGCTGGCTAGCCGCCGGCAAAGCTCGCGGCTGGTCGCTGCTCTGTTGTCGGATGCCCCAAAAACACTGTAGCGGAGCGATTTAACACTAAACGCATCGGATTAGGGTTAAAACACACACATTAACTCGCGTAATCAATTGTTTGTTTCACTGACTGGTGGGGTCGGGAACAGAAATTGAGAAGGGCTATTTAAAATGGTTTAAGTTGTGTCACTGACGGGTGGGCCACAAGGCCGGTTAAGTGATACGGTAAATTAGATTGGTACGTTTTCCCTTACAAGAAAACGTATTTCGTATACGTTTAATTCAAAAGTATGTTTTGTAGCCGGAAAACGTATTTTTTGAGTTTACGCCTTCAACACGTTTTCAGCGGGGTTGGGTCAAGGCTGACTGAGTCAACCGTGGACTCGGGACCCGCTCATCAGTGTGTAGGTCTAGGTTCGGCTCGGTAGAAAAAGATTTGAATACGTTTTAAAATCCCGAATTGAATTGATTTTACACTGAAAACAGTTTTAACTTCAAAAATTCATAAGTAATTCATTTTAACTCCAAATCAAGTGAAATATTTTTTGTTAGTTTTAGTTTTTACTAAACTTTAATCTGGAATAACTTTTACACATGCTTCTATTTCATAAATTTCTGTTAATTAATTTAATTATACATTAAAGATTTTAACTTTATAAAATTCATAACAAATTCAAATAAACTCCAAATAAACTAAGTTTTTCACTAAAATTTACTTAAAAATAGAACCATCCTACTGTAAGTTTATCATGCATTTTTTTGTACTTTTGCACTTTGCTATTTTTCTTTTCTCGGTATTTACTTGCTTTTGTTATTTTTAGATTCTGATTTGCCCGACGTGAGTGAATATATTTCTGATCAACCTGAGATTGAGCAAGTAGAATATAATCAAGGCAAGCCTCCTCTTGCATCATTTTGATCCCAGTTTTGATAATTAGTATTTTTGAAATACAATAATAATTGTGTGCATGCTATTTTTATGTATATCAATAATTTTGCGAGTCTAGTTAGTTATATCCTAAATCATTGTGGCTTACCTTTAATCTGATCATACACATATATGCTTAAGATAGAAATCTTGTGTTGGAAATATAGTCTTTATGTGTTTGCTTAGCCATGCAAGTCAGTAGATCGGTAGTTTGGTTGACAAGATTAACTTGTCAATTTTGGGAGACACTGAATTTATGATAATTTTGTTTAATTGTTTAGATTCTTGAAACTGAAATCTAAGTCTAAAAATTGTAAATTAAAAACATGATTTAGATCTGGACAAGTGCTTGATAGTGATGGTGCCTTCGTGCACGAGAATTGGGTAATATGGTAGTCTTGTCCGGATCACTAAGGACCGAACTTTGGGCTGTCGTACCAAGAACTACTCGTACTTTCACACGCTGGATTGGGGCCGGTTTGGTCAAGTAAGGGAAGGATTGTATTGGATTGGAACACAGGTGGTGTGAGGACATATGTGTTTGGTCATATGTTCATAGGGATCCGATTGCAATATAATATGTGCGAGTGAGAACAGTTTTAGATTTTAGTTCATTGGGTCGACATTCCTAACACAACTTGCGTGCCCCGGTTAGCAGACTCTATCAGTAGCCTGTACTAAGCGGGATTCGTCGCGCAAGGGTGTTTCAATTCAATAATATGTTCTTGCTAAAAAGTATCAAATCTCGATCTACCCGACCGATATACCAAAGGAAGTGTGTCATTATCCGAAGGCTTACGGGCGGGTCGAGTCGTGTGGGTAAAGATGTACACCCCTGTAGGGTTTAAAACTATTCGAATAGCTGTGTTCCCGGTTACGGACAATACTTGGTTTTGATAGACATCATAGTTAGACTTTGAAAATAAATTGACATGGGTATACTTGGTATTGGCATGAATGGTTGTTCATGCATGTTAGCAAGTCAAAGTGGGCAGCCACTTTGATATGTTTTGATTAATGATCATATCAATTTATTTGTTGTTTTAGTCCAAACTTGTTTACAAAATGGCCTTTACAAAGATTAGAAAGTGTAGGAATAAAACTTGTTGCTTAATGCAAAACTCATGCCATTATAGCCTTTCCTTTGAACAGCCTTAAGCATATATAAAAATTCTCATCCTTTGGCTAGGTTCTACTAAACACTTCTTTTATTAGTTTGTGTAAGTCTTGCGAGTACCTTCTGTACTTAGTTGAATTAACCGCTTGTTGCAGGTGAGGACGCTTATGTTTACGACATATCCATTAGCATCGATTATGGCGACGCTAACGAATGATGCTGTTTCTACCTCCACTAAGTTGCCTGCGGGTGTTTGGGCACACTTGGTGGTATCTTTTGGTGTTTATAGTAGTTTCCGCTGCAGACTTTTGTTTTTAGTTGACCGTTGGTCTCATATGTAACTAATGTATTGAAAAACTAGTCTTGAAAATTTTACGTTATAAATATATGACCTTTGTATGACTTTGTACAATATTGTTTAGGATATATGCATATTAGTCATTGATCTTGGGAACTAATGTGAGACACATATTTGGGAACTTGAAATTGGGTTCATTGCTTGCTAAAAATTATGCCTATGGTATAATCTTTTAACTTGAAACGAATTCAATCTCAGGGGTCCTCACAGCGCTGGTATCAGAGCCATACTGACTGTAGGTTAGAAATAGCATGGTCATTAGTATTAGTAAGTCTTCAGTGAAATTATTTTCTAGATAACAAAATAATTTCAGAAAATTTAAGTATGACATCTTTTATTTCTTATCCATCTTAGTGTCATTTCTTACCCCAACTTTCAGTTGGATTTACAAACTAATTTGCTCACTTACCTTGTCTTTTTGTCTATAGATGAGCGGGTGGTATTTAGTTAAGGAACCCGTGCTGAGGAAGTGGATGGATACCCGGCATTGCTGCGGGGGAAATGGTGTGGAGGGCTAATTTCACCTACCAACTGGAGTATGCTATCTATCGTCGAGACCGAGGACCAGGAATGGAGGAATATTGTAGCATCCCAAAATTTTGGTCTGTTTTAAAGTTTTAAAAGAAAAATAACCATTTGAATTTTCCTGCTAAAGTTAAAAGCTTAATTGGAATTTTCAAAGTTCAAAAACAATTTAATATGAATAATGTCAACATCAACTATTATCAAAATTATTTTATTTGGATTATTTGAGCTTGGATATATTTTCTAGAATTTTTCTGAGTTCATTTGCTATTTTCTAAGTCTTATTTGGATTTTCACCTATTTTCTAAAAAGAAAAACTATTAATAAATCTCATATTCTCTTGGGCTGAAACCTACTCCTATTCCTCGGCTTTGATCCTCAGGCGCCCCAAACCTCCGGCTTTTGGCCCACCTTGAGGCCTGCTCCTTTCCTCTCTCGTCAGCCCACGCCAAGACTGGGTCCCACCGGTGCCACCGCCCGTTGAGCTGCTGACGCGAGTCCCGCCTCGACCATCGACGATGGGACCCACCTTTGGTTACTGTTCTTCGTCCCCGACTTGGACTCTCCTCTTTCCTTCACCGCGCCGCCGCCTTTTCCGTTAGGGTTGTGCCTCCCGAGGCTATTTAAAGCCCCGGGATCCTGCTTCCCTTGCCATGGCCGCCACGCTCTTTTTGCCCTAGTGGCCTGCACTCAAGTCGTCGCCTGGAGCCCTAGCGTTGCTTTCGTCTTCAGCGTCGGCCGTGAGACCTTGTTGTCTCCGCCACCGCTCCGGCATCTAAATGCCGCCGTGGAGGCCACCTTCGACCGCTAGAAGTCCACATTTCGCCGCCGCCGCGCCGACGGAGGGTCCTTCCTCGCCGCCGCCGAGCCCGAGGTCTCCACTCCACCTAATCATCACCACCGGCCGTCTTGGTTGTCCCCGAGCACCCGTGAGCCCACCGTTGTAATCCCCATCTCGCCCTCTACCTCCCCGTGCCATCTGCGCGCCGCCGGGCGAGCCGCTGTCATTGGGACCGTCGGGATCCGGCGCCATCACCAAGCACAACACAAGGCGTCACCGCCAAAGCCACCGCCATCTCAAAGACCAGAGCCCTCAGTCGCCAAGCGTGGAGCCGGTCGTGACGCCACGTGGCGATCTAGATCCAATCCCAACACCCGGCTCAGTGAACGCGGTCCACCGTGAGCCTAGCCACCGACTCGTGGGCCCCACCGGTCAAGTTGTTTCACCCAGTCCGATCATCCCTCGCTGACGCCAGCGCCACATCGTAAATCCAGATTTTTCTATTAAGAAATAATTCGGGTAATTCCAGAATTAGGGTTTCTTTTAGATTCAATCTTCCAAAGCCCATATCTTTTGCATCCAAACTCCGATTCAGTCCATTCAAATTCCTAAATTCATATAAATTCACGATCTATCTATCTGAGATTTTTATTTAATTTTTGGAATTTTTTTGCTCTCTATTATTTATTTATTTATTTATTTGGTGTATTTGCCTTGTTGCGATTAGACGTTGATACTTCGGGAAGCTTTGAGCAAGGAGGAGCATACCAAGATCAAGATCAATCTCAAGATTTATTCCAAGGCAAGCTGTAGTCCTTTGATCATATTGAATCTATGGTTTCAAAGTATATTGTGTTATACAATTGCATGCTATCTGTATATAAATTGTTTTGGGATTAGTTATTACCTGTTGTCATTATGCTCCACTGATTATTTGAATACCATAAATCCTTTGTCACCCTAGTCTGGATAATTTTAGTTGGACATATTTGTATCACCAACATGGGTATCATGTGGATGCTTAGTTATGCTTAGTTACGATGGGTTCATCATCACATGTGTCATAATGATTAATATTGACTTAATGAAATATGGAATCGTGGCGGTATGCCACTGTTGTTAAAACTTGTGTACCATGACTGGGTGTGTCATTGGTCTTGGTTAAACTAAATGGTTTTCGCTCAAGCGAGTGGTTGGTGGATAGTGGTGGTGTTTCTACACGCTGTGGGTTTGTGGTAGTTCTCGTCTGAGTAGCTTGTTAAGGACTTAATCTTGTGCGCCATTGAATTAGGCCTTTTCATACAACCACATGCCTGGTATGGGACGGGCCTAACCTAGTAGGTTGTTGAGTTTTGGCTTTTGACTACTCAGGCTGTATTTGGGTGGAGGTGTGTATCCTTTTCTAAGGCCACATCGCGGGACGGTTCGTCGCATCCCTGTCTAATGTTGTACGTCAACCACGATGAGGTTTTGGATGGCTGTAGGTACAACGTGAGAGTCAATTATTGAGATAAAACCTCTGAAAGGTTTTGTTATGATTGGTGATCGCTACACTGATTATATCTTGTGGGTAAAGTGTACAACCTCTGCAGAGTGTTAACTGATCTATTCGAATAGCCGCGTCCTCGGTTATGGACATGTCCGGGGATTTCACACGGGAGATAGGGTTTCTTCTAAATTGAGTCAGAGTGTGAATGAGATGTTCACTTGATGAATATAATGTTTGTTTGGTGAACAGGTAATTCACTTGGTGGTTGGTGTCGATTTGTGAATAGGGGATTCACTTATCTTTGGGTTGGTTGGGAAGTGAATGGGAAGTTCACTGGTTGTTTCAAATAAATTGTTTAATTATTTATTATTATTTTCAACTACGCATTTCAATCTATTTATTGTATTTATCGTAAATGCTGCTTTATGCAAAAGAACCATACAGCTAACCTTGTCAAGCCATGCATGAATACTATTTGCGTACATTTCCCTACAACTTACTGAGTACATTCAAAAGTACTCATGGCTTGTGCCCTCTGGTTAATCAGCAGTTGAAGAATACCAAGCTGCTCAGGAGTTCTTTCAGCAGGAAAACCATGAAGGTTTTGCGGATTAGGATGCGTTCTCCACTCGATTGCCTGTGGGCATGTTGATTGGCCTTTTGAAGAGTTTCGTTCCGCTGCAAGAGTTTATTTGTTTCTTTAGCCCTGCGTGACAAGTTAATTAAACGTTGACCATAAGGTCCAGTTATTATTATTATTTATACTCTGAGATCTTTTTAGTTAAATCGAATAAATGGATGGTATTTCATCATTGTTTCCTGTGTGAGCTAGCTACTGATCTGGGGACTAGTTCAGCATACACAGAGGGTTCCTGAGATGTACTTTCGGGTCCTGACAAATATCAAGCTGTGGTAAATATTATTGCAAGACAGGTGCCAAGGAGCATTCCATACTATATCCAAGTTCATGCCACCTTTGAAGCCATGGCCATTCAAGAAGCGGCCATTGAGGCTATGAGCCAGCTTCGTCATGATCTGACGGAGTTGTCCCAGCCACCCTACGACCACTTCCCGAAGCGAGGTCCTAGAGCGGAGGTGAACACGTTCGATGAGATCTAGTTTGGAGAAACCCACAAGTACACCAGTTGACGAGGTTGGTTCATATCATGGACAAAATCCACCGCTGCTACGTGTATGAGTTGTGCGAAACCCGACGCCATCTTAGGGAAGCCTAGGAGTACCTCAGGATCGGAGTCAGCATGAATCGCGTTCCTCGTAACGTGCTTTATGGTGACAACGAGATCTCCCCAGCTGCTACTGCACCACCAGATTATCGACTTCCGGAAGTGGCGGGGCTCGTACCTACTTATGGATAGTGTCGCTAAGCCCGGATGTTTGCAGGTTTTCCTCGCGCACAGCGGCCGGCACCCCTTGGAGATCATGTTCCTTTGCTAGGTTCTCTGAGGCGTCTCATCAATCCATTGGACCCTGTAGACACGGGATCACCTGGAGCTCATCTTTTAGATGAGTTCCCGGTGAACTTCAACCGGGATCACTTTGTCTAGGCCATGGATGATGAGCACTCGTTGCTAAGAGTTGTAACCGACTAGTAGCTGTCCCTAAATAAATGTAATAGGATAGAACTTGTATAATTATGTATGTTCCGTTGTAAGACTTTTGTTTTGGGCAGTGGACGTCTTGTCTACAGACATATATGGATATAACTGTGACGAAACTTTGCTATTTGCTGTTTAATGGATTTGTGCTCTTTTGGTGTCAATTTCGTGCATATCATATCATTATGTGTGGATATCATGGGGATATGCCTGAGATCTTAGGATGATGTTACAATTGGCAATGTCGTTCTCGGTTTGTCGAAACAAATTTTTGAGAAGTGTCAGATAATCGGTCGCATCGCGCGTAAGCCATGCAGACGATCTTGATAATAGTACCGCGCCTTGTTGTTTGGTTGTACCAAGATCGCGAATGACCGCATGTGTGCGGTATGGTTTTTCCAGAACGAGTGTAATCTGGGAAATTTTGGATTTCTCTGGGTAGCGGTACGACCACGCATTATGGGTGCGGTATTATCATGATGCTTGCAAGATTATCAAGATCGTAGTACCGCCATAACATGGCGGTAGTACCGATTTTGTGCCGATTGTCATTTCAATTGGAGAATTGCTTTTGGGTTAGGTCAAGTTCATGGGTTTCATGGCATATGTGTTGCATGATGCATGTTTTGACTAACGTGGGTCAAGTTGTGAAGAACTTGTTCCGGATTCGCTTTCTTTGTCTATTGATGTGCGAGTTGCTTGGAGGCCAACGACGGTCAATCGGCGAAGATGATCGGGACTAGGCTTGGAGAGCTGAGGTCCAGAACGATCGGGGATGCTGGGTGAGGTCAATGGAGTCAAGCATTGCGCAAGAGGGACAAAGGTGACCAAACGGGCAGTTCGGTGCGACGGGTTCGATCAAGCGGCGCGGGGGTCGGTGCAAGTGCCATGGTGGTTTCGGTGGGAGCCGGATGGGAGAGACTTGCCGACATGAAGAGAGCTGCTGGATCAACCTACACGTGGCGAAGCATGGAGGTGCTTCACGAAGTTGGGACTCGGTCTTTGCAAAAAGATCGAGAAGGGGTATTTTGGTAATTTCACCAAATACCGCCTTGGTGACCTAATGCCAACCCGCGGCGCAAAGATGGCGCAAGGTGAAGTGGATTAGGTCAAAAGATGAAGACGACGCTTTAAAATGCGTGCGTGTGTGACCCGTTTGTTTTGGACCTTAACGGGAGCCCATTAGGGTTACTCTTCTAGAAGGTCTAAGCCTCCACTATAAATAGGGGGTGTGCTGGATAGCCACCTCAATCCTTTCATTGTGTTTGAAACCCTAGTTTGCTTAGGGAGAGGATTAGTGGAGGTTAGGGTTCTAGAGAGTTGGATTTGATTTCGTGCTCATGTATTGAGTCTTTGTCCTCCATTGATGGAGTGGCTGTAAACCAATACCATATCAAATCAATCCAAAGAAAGTTCTATCCAAGATGAGTCTATTTGCTTTCTTTCTCTCTATTTGATGATTTGAGGGGTTTCTTTAATCCGCGAGTTTTTGCTTGGTTTCTTGCCGTGTTCTAGCTTGCTGTGACATGTGGGAGTGCATCTAAGATCATCTTGATCATCCATCACCCACGAGCAAGGTTTAGATCTTGTTTAGGTTCGAAACTCGGTTTTGAAACCTCCTTCGTTCAATTCAAGAAAGGTAGGAACTTTGACGTGGATCTAGTCATTCTTTGCTTGGAATAGGTTCCTAGCCTCCTTGGGAAGGTGTGTTTCAAATCTCGTAGCGTTTGGCCAAGTGGATCAAAAGTTGTGCCAATTTTGGTTTTCGCTCGTCGGTCGTTTCCAGACAATCCAGATGACCGCCTGCTTGTTTACTCTACGGTCATATCAAGACATCAGTCAGACGATCATCGCTTGTTTCACGGTCATATCAAGACATCGATCACCGCTTGCTCGGTTGTTCCGATTTCCCTGATTTTTCAGAACTTCTTCAGGGATTTTGCTTCTGTGCCTTTGGGGATTTAGGAGTAGATTCATTACAAGTCTTCCACTGTGCTTAAACATTCATCTTCATAGCTCTCATAGCTATTGGAGTGATTTGCGATTTGCGAGTTGAATCCATTCAATGTGAAAAAGATTTGGTGCACCTATTCACCCCCCCTCTAGTCGCCTTTTCGGTCCAACAAGTGGTATCAGAGCCCGGTTAGTTCAATCTTGATCTTAACCGGTCACTGAACTTGGCGATGGATAAGTACTCGACCAAGCCGCATGTCTTTGATGGGCTCGACTATGCCTATTGGAAGAATCGCATGCGAGTTTTCCTTGAGAGCGAAGGACAAGCTATATGGGAGGTTGTTCGAGCCCGCTGCGTTTGCCGGTTGTTGCTCTGGCCGCCAAAGCAACCCTCTTGGCTAACAACAACAAGGCAAAGAACCTTCTATATGCCGGGCTTGGTAGGCAAGAGTACGATAGGATTTGCAATCTTGCGATCAAGACATGAGATTTGGCACACCCTCGAAACTTACCATGAGGGATCGTCCCGCATCAAGCAAGTGCGTTAGAATGTCTACAAGCGAGAGTACAACAAATTCGAGATGCGCCCCGTGAGAGCATCGATGACGTCTTTACTCGCTTTTAACAAGGTGATCAATCGATGAAAGTCATTGACATTGAGTACTCTCAATCGAGAATGCCACCCACCTTTTGGTGCAATCAACACCAAGGAGTGGGAGATGAAGGCAACTGCCATAGAGGAGAATGTCGATCTCTCTAATCTCACTTTGGAGCTGCTTTATAGCAAGCTAAAAACTCATGAGATCAAGAGAGGCGGTAATCCTAAGAAGGATAACATGGCTTTGGTGGCTGATCCTCTCAAAGGACTCCTGATGGTTCTTCTGAGTCTTCTTCTGGTTTTTCTCTTGCGTGTTTATCTGCTATTCAAGAAGAAGAGTTTGAGAGTCTTCCTGAGGCTGATTTAGCTCTTTTAGCCAAGAAAGTCACACGGGCATATAACAATGTCAAAAACAGAAAGAGAGGTGGCCTGTGACATGCTATGAGTGTGGAGAGCTATATCACATCCGGACCAACCGCCCTAAGTCAAAGGTAAGGGCAACCATAAGAATGAGAAGCTTGCTCGAAGAAGCCTAAAGGGGCAAGCCCAAGTATGATGCTGCCAAGCTCATGAAGGCTGCTCACCGAGTCCTTGCCGCTTTTGGAGATCAATCCATGAGCGATGTGGACTCCGAGAGCGAGGAGGACAAGGAAGAGGAGATTCCTCAAGACAAGAAGGGGAAGGCCAAGGACTTCACCGGCATGTGCTTCATGACCGACTCCATCGACGCCGATGACAACGATGAGGTACTTCCATCCTATGATGTCCTTTCTGCTAGATGTGATAACATGTATGAGCAATTGCTTAGCCAAGATAAGGCTTTAAAGTTCACCATGGCTAGGAACAAGGATCTAGAATCACAAGTCGAGAATTTGACATTAGATATTGTGAATGCTAAGAGTCTAGATGTTGATGAATGTTCATCCTGCCATGCTTTGCACTCCGAACTGTCTAAACTGCAATATGCTCATGATATTGCTTTGCATCCTTGAAAATGCTAGAACTGAGCTAATTGATGTTAAATCTGCTCCATGTGAAAAATGCTTAGAGTCTAGCAAGTTGGATGCTTCTGGTAATGTGAAATCTAGCTTTTGCTCTTTACGCTTAGAACGCTAACATGAAGTTAAGGATATTCTAGAAGCGATTAGAGCTAAATTTGCTGCTTAAGGACACAATTGATTCTACATCTTGTGCCTCTTGTGCTGCCTATAAGCTTGAAGTTGCTCATCTTAAGGAGAAACATGCTAGAGCCATTAAAGGCAAGACTTGTGAATCATGTGCTAATATTGGAAAAGAGAATGCATATCTCAAGGATACTTTAGAAAGATTCTCTAATGGTGAAAAACAGTTAAACATGATTCTAGATAAATCTAAAACTCCTTTTAAGAAGCAAGGTTTAGGATACAACTTTGCTCAGAACATGTCCAAGCCTAATGTCATTCAGGTCTTGGAAAATAGCTTAGTTGAATTTAAAACCCAACCTGCAAAAACTGTCTTTAAATCTGCAGGGTTTGTCCAACCTTCTTTTGAGGCAAAAGGTGCTTCTCCAAAGGTACAAAATACCATTGCACCTATTGCAAGAAGAGTGGACATTTGGTTGAGTTCTCATATGAGGTTGAAGAACGCTAAGAAAAATATTGCTAGAATGTCATTTAATCAACCTAGAGCATTTATGAGACATGGTCACGCATAAAAGAAGAACTCCGGTCTAGGATTTGTTACACATGCTCATCACCATGTTCCTAGACAAGATGCATCTCATGTTCGTGTTACCATTGCTCATAATAGAACTGCGAATAATGTCAAGGATAGCACATCTGCTTTGCATACTACTTTCAGACGAGTGTCTCAAGATCGATTCCCAAGTCGCTTTTAACTAACCCCATGTTGAGACACATCACTCTTTTGTTCCTTGATTTTCGTGATTGGCGCGAAGGGGAAGAACACATGGTTCGCCGACCGTGTTCACGCCACATGACCGGAGACTCAAGATGGTTCACCTCCTTCACGCGATCAACCGGTGATGACTTCATCACCTTTGGAGATGATACACAAGGCGCATTGAAGGAACTGAATGATTAGGGTGAATGACAAGTTCATTCTCAAGGACGCCGCGCTTGTGTCTAAGCTAAGGTACAATCTCCGCTCGTCTCCACGACTTCTCGATGATGGCTATGAGACTCGCTTTAAGAAGAATGCCCGTCGTGTGCTTGATTCTTTTGGTGAGCTCGCTTTTGGGATTTCTAGAGTTGGTAGAATTTTTGGAGCTGATTTTTCCGAGTCTCTTCTTTGGATCCCTTAAGTGCTTAATTGCTTCTTCTTCGATATCGGCTTTGGCACCGCGGTTGGGGCACATTGGTTTTGATCATCGACACGAGTTAGCGGCCTTGATCTCATGAGAGGTTTGCCTAAACTCAAAGTCGCAAGGATGTCAGATAAGCGCTCTGTAGGCATGGCAAGCAAGTTGTCGCCACACCCATCATTGACTATGGTTATGACCGACGGACGGACGGTTGCTTCATATGGATACCGTTGGTCCCGCTAGGGTTGGCCGATCGGTGGCAATTGGTACATTCTTGTCATAGTCGATGATTTTTCGAGATACTCTTGGGTGTTCTTTCTTGCTTCAAGGATGAGGCTTTTGATCATTTTCATGACCTTGTTCTTCGCTTGGCTTCGAACTTCCCGGTGCCTTGAGAGCGATCCGCATGACAATGGCACGGAGTTCAAGAACGCTTCTTTGCCTCTTTTGTGTGCCGAAGCGCAGATTGAGCATCGCTTCTCTTCTCCACACGCCCCTCAACAAAATGGCGCTTGTGGAAAGGAAGAACAGACTCTAGTCGAGATGGCTAGGACAATGCTAGATGAGTATAGCACACCGAGGAGATTTTGGGCGAAGCTATTGCTCTGACTTGCCATATTTCAAATCGTGTCTTTTGAGACCGTCTTTGGGCAAGACTTCATATGAGCTTCGCTTTTGTAGAAAACCCTCTGCTTCTCACTTTCGAGTCTTTGGATCAAGTGTTTTATTCTCAAGACAGGAACCTAGATAAATTTGAATCAAGGACTTGTGATGGTTTATTTACGGTTATCCCGCTCATTCGAGGATTTTCGGGTTTTAATGTTGAAACTAACATTGTTCAGAGACATGCAATGTCACTTTTGATGAGACTAGCCCCGAGCTAGATCCGATGTTTCGTGACTTACAGTGACAGAGAGCATTTTTGTTGAAGAAGATGAGGATGAACTTGATTTTGCTCCTTCACCATTGTCGATGTTCCCTGCAAGCCGCCCAAGCTCCAACACTCGCTTCGATCGCTTCACCTCCAATTGAGGCTCTGCATGACTTCTTCATCAAGAAGATCATGCGGAGGTTGAGGAGATGCTATCTCCCCAGCTCCTTTGCACATTCAGAAGCAACACCCTCCGGATCAGATGATTGGTAATCTCCATGAGCGAGTCACTCGCTCCAGGTATCATGATCCGAGTCTTTTCTCTCACGCTGCATTTGTAGCTTCTTTTGAACCCAAAGATATATCACATGCTTTATCTAATGCTAGTTGGGTCAATGCCATGCATGAGGAGTTAGAGAATTTTGAAAGAAATAAAGTTTGGAACCTTGTAGATCCTCCTAGTGGTCATAATGTTATAGGAACCCGTTGGGTGTTCAAAAATAAACAAAATGAGGATGGTTCTGTGGTTAGAAACAAGGCTAGATTGGTAGCTCAGGGTTTTAGCCAGGTTGAAGGGTTAGATTTTGATGAGACCTTTGCTCCTGTTGCTAGATTAGAAGCCATTCGCATCTTGCTAGCATTTGCTGCATCTAAAGGTTTTAGGTTGCATCAAATGGATGTTAAGAGTGCCTTTCTGAATGGTTTTATAGAGGAGGAAGTGTATGTTAGGCAACCCCCTGGCTTTGAGGATCCCAAGCATCCTGATCGTGTTTACAAGTTATCCAAAGTCTTGTATGGTCTTAAGCAAGCCCCTAGAGCATGGTATGATAGGCTTAAGACCTTCTTGCTTAAGAATGATTTTAAAATGGGAAAAGTTGATAAGACTCTTTTCATTCTTAGGCATGGCAATGACTTCCTGCTTGTTCAGATTTATGTTGATGATATTATCTTTGGTGGTTCCTCTAATGCTCTTGTTTCCAGTTTTTCTGAGACCATGTCCAGGGAATTTGAGATGAGCATGATGGGAGAACTCAATTACTTTACGGGGCTACAAATCAAGCAATGCAAGGAAGGATCTTCATCCATCAAACGAAGTACACCAAGGATTTGCTCAAGCGTTTTGAGATGGGTGATTGCAAGCCGATCGCCACTCCCATGGCAACATCGACTATTTTGGATCCAGATGAGGAAGGAGAAGCCGTGGATCAACGCGAGTACCACAGCATGATCGGCTCCCTTTTGTACCTGACGTCCTCAAGACCGGACATCCACTTCGCGGTCTGCCTTTGTGCGAGGTTTCAGGCGTCACCGAGGACTTCACATCGCCAAGCCGTTAAGCGTATTTTCAGGTATTTACACTCTACCCTTCAGTATGGCATTTGGTATTCTTGTTCTTCTTATTTGTCCATTCGGGGTTTTGATTCGATTTTGCGGTCAGAGGCTAGATAGGAAGAGCACATCCGCACATGTCATTTCTTAGGCACTTCTCTTGTCTCTTGGTCTTCTAGGAAGCGGTCTTCAGTAGCACAATCCATCTTCAAAGTTGAATATGTAGTCCGCTAGTTGTCAGAGTCGATTTTGTGGATGGTCTCCACTCTTAAGGATTTTGGGTTAACTTTTGCTAGTGTTCCTCTCTTCTGTGACAACACTTCTGCTATTAACATTGCTAAAAACCCAGTGCAACACTCTAGGACCAAGCACATAGACATTCGCTATCACTTCCTTAGAGATCACGTTGAGAAGGGTGATATTGTGCTGCATTTTGTGGAGTCCGAGGCTCAGCTAGCCGATATTCTCACCAAGCCTTTAGACCCAACAAGGTTTGCCACCTTGAGGAGTGAGTTAAGGGTAATTTATCCCTATGGGTTGGTTTGAGGGGGAGTTGGATCTTTTCTGATCTTTCCTTGTTCATTTGATCTTTTCTTGATTTTCTTTTTGAACTTGTTGATCTTTTTGATCTTTTAGGCTTTTAAGCTTTTCTTGCATCTCATTGTATCATATTGCATTCATATGAAAAATCCAAAAAGATGCATTGTAATATAAGTTTTTCTTCTTATCTTTTAAAATTGATGAAGCTTTGCTTATTACCCTTTGGAGCTTTAGTGTTTCAAATTCTTGCTCAATGCCATGTCTAGTTCTTTGACTTGCTAGAATTATCATGCTTTTTCATGTGTAACTAAGTCCTTGCTGTATGAGCTAGAACTTGAAAAACAACTTGAACTAAGAAATTAGCAATTTGTGAATTGTTTAGCCAGTTGCGCAATTAGTGCTCCTTTTGTGACATTGGCCCTGTCAAAATTGCTTTGTTAGCTCTTGAATCTAGCTTCGATCATTACTTGAGTTTCTTGTGCTTCTGAGAATCTGAAACTGCTCTTGTGAAAAATGAAAAATCAAACTTCAAGATTGTCTCATGCTTAAATTGTGCCAAACTATTCTTACGAGACTGCATGTCAAAGACATGAACTTGGAGATAGTTTGATGATCCAGACGATCTCATGGGGACTGCTTGTCACAACTGACATGAACCTCAAGATTTGTCGCCCTGGTAGAAGCTTAGGAAGAGTTTGTGGATGGCTCCTAGTCCGTGATCTTCTTCACTAAGATATACCTTTAATCAACTTTTGGTCAAGCTTAGGATGAGTTTGTGGATGGCTCCTAGTCCAGGATCTTGTCACTAAGTTAGACCATTAGTCAACTTCAATATTCATTGCAAATGAAAAACTGTTGAAAAATGGGCGTTTGAGAAAAATGAGCAAAACGATTCATTTCAGGACTTGTTTGTCTCTTAATGTGGTCTTTGTTAGCGTTTTGATCTAACTTTGACATTTTGACATGGCCACTATCATTTTAGGATCCCTGTTGACGAACTTGCTAGATTTGAAGCTTTGCTTAAAATGCTAAAATTCATTGCTTTATATTGAGCCTTCTAGCTTTAGCTTTGTTATATATGTCTTATCATGATCTTGCTAGCACCTTCAGGCTTGATATGTTGTTTGTGCAACTTTAGAAATGCTAGCTTATTCTTTTGGGTAATCTCCAAAGCTTCTTGTATTCAAAAATTGAAAAATACAAAAAAATTGAAGCCACTCCATTGCATTTCATGCATGCTCCATCTTATGCTTTTTCCTCATTCTGCATTTGTCATCTCTGGACGAGAGGAAGGCGTGATTCCTTGATGACTCCATTGTCAAAGGGGGAGAAGATATTTCAAAATTTTGTGTTAAAGGGGAGAAGTTGTTTGAAAAAGGGGGAGCTACTTGGAGAAAATTGAAATTCTGAGGATCATAGTGAGGGGGAGTTTCTTATTTGCATTCTTATGGTTTTATTGCTACTTCTGAACTTGAATTGCAATTCTTGATCCTCACAATGATCAAAGGTCATATCGAACAATTGTTCTTTCATATGGACCTTAAGTGAGATTTTGACTCGTTTCTGGAAAATGAAGCTTTCTCGCTTTCTTTTGCCGTATCTCACTTGCTCGATACTATTCTCGAGCCAACTTGGTCATTTCCTTGCTTTTTCTTGCATTTGGATCAAGTTGTGCCTTTGAGCAAAACGTCGAGTTTTACCTTTTCAAACCTCAAAATTTGCATTTATGGGAAATTGCCAATGTGTTCATCAAGGGGGAGATTGTGGATATCATGGGGATATGCCTGAGATCTTAGGATGATGTTACAATTGGCAATGTCGTTCTCGGTTTGTCGAAACAGCGTTTTCAGCAAGTGTCAGGACAATCGGTCGTATCGGGCGTGTAAGTCATGCAGACGACCATGATCTTGTAATAGTACCGTGCCTTGGTTGCGGTTGTACCGCATCATGAATGACCGCATGTGTGCGGTATGGTTTTTCCGAGCGAGTGTAATCTGGGAAATTTTGGATTTCTCGGGTAGCGATGCGACCAAGATTATGGGTGCTTGATACTACTGCGATGCAGATTATCTACATGATCTTGGTAGTACCGGCCATAACATGGCGGTAGTACCGATTTTGTGCTGATTGTCATTTCAATTGGAGAATTGCTTTTAGGTTAGGTCAAGTTCATGGGTTTCATGGCATATGTGTTGCATGATGCATGTTTTGACTAACGTGGGTCAAGTTGTGAAGAACTTGTTCCGGATTCGTTTTCTTTGTCTATTGATGTGCGAGTTACTTGGAGGCCAACGACGGTCAACGGCGAAGATGATCGGGACTAGGCTTGGAGAGCCGAGGTCCGTAACAATCGGGATGCCGGGTGAGGTCAATGGAGTCAAGCATTGCGCAAGAGGGACAAAGGTGACCGAACGGGCAGTTCGGTGCGACGGGTTCGATCAAGCGGCGCGGGGGTCGGTGCAAGTGCCATGGTGGTTTCGGTGGGAGCCGGATGGGAGAGACTTGCCGACATGAAAAGAGCCGCTGGATCATCCTACACGTGGCGAAGCATGGAGGTGCTTCACGAAGTTGGGACTCGGTCTTTGCAAAAAGATCGAGAAGGGGTATTTTGGTAATTTCACCAAATACCGCCTTGGTGACCTAATGCCAACCCGCGGCGCAAAGATGGCGCAAGGTGAAGTGGATTAGGTCAAAGATGAAGACGACGCTTTAAAATGCGTGCAGTGTGACCCGCTTGTTTTGGGCCTTAACGGAGCCTATTAGGGTTACTCTTCTAGAAGGTCTAAGCCTCCACTATAAATAGGGGTGTGCCGGATGACCACCTCAACCCTTTCATTGTGTTTGAAACCCTAGTTTGCTTAGGGAGAGAATTAGTGGAGGTTAGGGTTCTAGAGAGTTGGATTTGATTTCGTGCTCATGTATTGAGTCTTTGTCCTCCATTGATGGAGTGGTCAGAAACCAATACCATATCAAATCAATCCAAAGAAAGTTCTATCCAAGATGAGTATATTTGCTTTCTTTCTCTCTATTTGATGATTTGAGGTGTTTCTTTAATCCGCGAAGTTTTTGCTTGGTTTCTTGCCGTGTTCTAGCTTGTTTGTGACATGTGGGAGTGCATCTAAGATCATCTTGATCATCCATCACCCACGAGCAAGGTTTAGATCATGTTTAGGTTCAAACTTCGGTTTTGAAACCTCCTTCGCTCAATTCAAGAAAGGTAGGAACTTTGACGTGGATCTAGTCATTCTTTGCTTGAATAGGTTACTAACCTCCTTGGGAAGGTGTGTTTCAAATCTCGTAGCGTTTGGCCAAGTGGATCAAAAGTTGTGCCAATTTTGGTTTTCGCTGTCGGTCGTTTCCAGACAATCGATGACCCTTGCTTGCTTCTACTGGTCATACCGCTTTGTCATCGAGACGACCGCTCGCTTGCTCTACGGTCATACCAAGACATCGGTACGATCGACCGCTTGCTTTACTGCGGTTGTTCCGATTTCCCTGATTTTTCAGAACTTCTTCAGGGATTTTGCTTCTGTGCCTTTGGGGGTTTAGGAGTGGATTCATTACAAGTCTTCCACTGTGCTTAAGCATTCATCTTCATAGCTCTCATAGCTATTGGAGTGATTTGCGATTTGCGAGTTGAATCCATTCAAAGTGAAAAAGATTTGGTGCTCCTATTCACCCCCCCCTCTAGTCGCCTTTTCGGTCCAACATTATGCATGCTAAATTTAGTACACTACCTTTGCTGTCCAAACTTTAATTTGTGCTCGTTCGGGTGTATCCTTGTTGGAAATTGCTAACAGTTGTATGGCAACAGTATGATAGGAGCTACTACTCGTTCTCGCGACAAGAAAGTGTATGATCTCCACCCAGAGATCCCGCTTAAGCTTCATCAATGATCTTTGCGCTAGAGGAGAGCAGGCAGAGCCTTCTAGCCGCCATGAGCCTTGTGGTGGTCGGCATGAGGAAGAGCTTCCTCCGCCGCCCACAATGGCTGATGTCCTCTCACATATAGAGCACAATCGTATGGATCAAACGCGTATTCTAGAGCAAATCGCGTGTAACACTTCTTCAGCTCCCAGATCATCTGGAGGGGCAGGGAGTCATCGCGCACAGGGAGGGCTCGCTGATTCTCAACGGACCAACCCACCGGTGTTCTCCGGCTCTAAAGACCCTATGGAAGCAAAACACTGGCATAGGGCTATAGAGAAGAAGATGTTTATTGCTCAATGCTCTGAGAGAGAGAGAGAGAGAGAAGGTTCTCTTTGCTAGTTATCAGTTGGATGGTGTAGCCAGTTCATGGTGGGATAACTTCTATGCTATCCAGCCTGCCGGACACGTCCTGACTTGGGACGAGTTCAAGGAGGCCTTCCATGAGGCACACATTCCGGAGGGACTCATGATGATCAATCAGTAACAGTTTCTTACTCTTAAACAAGGGTGAAAGAGCGTGACAGAGTACCTTCATGAATTCAATTATCTGGTCGCCCCGCATGGCCGTGCCGGCTGCACAGGCGCCACCGCACCGCGCCACTCTGACCCTGCAAGGCTAACGCACGGGCGCTACTGTGTTGCGTCTCTCCGGCCCAGCAAGGCCATTGCACAGCACCGTGTCGACCCCGACAGCCTCCCCGTCGGCCGCACCCGCCGTGCCATCGGTCGTGCCCGCCGCACCCGCTCCCGCGCACGAAGAAGCATGCGCCGCCATGGGGAATAGGGGCAGGGGAAACCTAGCTCCTCCCCTGCCCTTTTTGGGCTGCCAATTGTGGGCTATGGGCCCGAAAGGCCAAATGGGTCCGGCCATGTTCCTTTTCGGGAATAAAAAGAAAAAAAAATCTGAAAAGGAAATTTTTCAAGAAGTCCCTCAAACTCTATGAAAATTGCACAAAAAAATTTCTCAGAATTGAAATTTACCGGTTTAGCCCCTAAAAATTGCAGAATTTGCCAAAAGTTCATATTCTAGCATAAAAGGGCCTCGAGAATTCAATTTTTGAATAATTTTTAACTTTTGAAGCATGTTTAACTTTGTTATTTTTATTTCTATGCAATTTATATACTGTATTTACTGTTTTGATTATCTGTGATTATTTATATTGCTTTTAATCACTGAAAATAGCAGTAAATCATAAAAAATGCATATAAAAATACAGGAACATTATGAGAATTTTTGCAACTATTTTATGCAAATTACCAGTGGTAATCTTATGAAATCTTTGCATGAATATGCAGATGACTGCCATTACGAACCGGGGGTTCGAAGAGCTGGCCCAGCATAGGCAGAATTACTTGACTTGGGCATCATATGTCAAGATCGTACTTGGGTCCAAGAAGCTCCGTGCTGCTATCGGATTTGGCACCTCGAAGAATGCCACTCCAACTGCTGAGGAAAATCATCTGGCACTTCACTTCCTCAGACACTATCTCTGCCTAACACTCAAGAATAAGTATATGGCAGAGAAGAACGCACTAGCTCTATGGACCGCACTGAAGAAGCGGTTCGAGAAGCTGAAGTACACTATTGTTCCTTAGGCAGAGCAGGAATAGAATCGACTACGTTTTGCTGACTACAAGACCACGGGGAGTACAATTCTGTATTGCACAGAATTTGTGCCAGTCTTCAACTCTGTGGTAAGGTAACCACGGACAAGCAGAAGATCGAGAAAACTCTCACTACCTTTCACCCAAATGCGGTGCAATCCGCATGCAACTATTGTCAAGACGGCTATAAGGAGTATGCCGAACTAATTGACATCATGCAAGTTGCGGAAGCTCAAGATGATGTTCTAAGGAAGAACTACATCTCACAGCCGCCTAGTAACAATATTGGTCATGAAGCCAATGCTAGCAGCTACAAGGTGAGGAAGCCTCACTCAAAGGAAAGAGGCAGGAAGGGTAAGGTCATGGGTCGCAAGGCCAAGCCAAATGGTCAAACCAAGAAGCACGATGACAATCCTTATGGCTAACATGACCAAGGATGCTACAAATATGGCACATGGGGGCATTGGTCACGGGTTTGCCGTGAGCCGGCACACGTCATTGATGCATTCTAGTCTAAGAAGAAGGGCAAAGGAAAGCATGAGGCATACCTCGCCATTGCAGGCACAGAGAATTCACAGCCATTGGTTGCACTCATGGATGTGGACAGCCCAGTAGCAGCCCCCACCACGCCTTCTTTGGACATCGCAGCGGGCGTAGCCGTAGTTGCCGAAGAGAAGATGGATATAGAGCAGATTCAGGCAAAGTTTCTTCGTACTTCGCTGATTCGATCTAGTGCACGTATTGCACTTAGGTCTTTTTATAGTCATTTGCGGTTTGTCGTTATAGAACATTGAATTATTGAATAATTGTTGTAAGCTCTAGGAGGGCAAAGCATTAAATTCCTATGATGAGTCCTGTAAGACTTATTTTTCCGTATTAATACTAGCAAGTTATGTTCTGTTTTAGAGTATTTTATTTATGTGTGGATTGCTTCCTACCTCATATTAATAAATATTTTATATACCAGAATGCATGTGGCGCCCTATGGAGAAAGTGTGCTTAGTAGATAGCGGCACAACGAATACCATCTTGAGAGAGACGAAATACTTCAGTCAATCAGTAAGAATGCTGATAGACTTACAACAATCGCAGGCAGCGATACTTGTATAATAGGCTCAGGAAGAGCCACAATTATACTCACGATGGGCACAATTTTGTTCATTGAAGAAGCCTTGTTGTACCCAAAATCGACTAGAACTCTCCTAAGTTTTAAGAATATTCGCGTTAACAGTCTCTATGTAGAGACTAAAGAAGAGCATGATAAGGAATACATTCTCATTACAAAGCATGAAGAAAGTGAAAATGACTTCCTTCATATGAAATTGGGCTATACTACACTAATATAAAGGCACCTGCTGCCTATACTGTCTTGAAAACCACTTTTAGAAGCTTTGAACTTTTCTGTCTTTGGCATGATACATTAGACCACCCCGGTATTAGGATGATGAGAAATATAATTAACAAACATAATATCAATGTAAATAATTTCCCGAATTAAGAAGATTTTGTGTGCAGTGCTTGTGCCACCGGGAAATTAATTACTAGACCTTCTGCTCTGAAGTGAAGGATGAAATCCCTGCATTCCTAGACCGTATCCAGAGAGACATTTGCGGTCCTATACAGCCCCAGTCAGGGTCATTTAGGTACTTTATGGTGCTCATCGATGCTTCCTCGAAATGGTCGCATGTATGTTTATTGTCAACAAGAAACCACGCTTTTGCAAAGCTGATCTCGTAGATAATTAAAATTAAGAATAATTTTCCTGGTCATCATGTGAAGTCCATCAGAATGGACAACGCCGGAGAATTTACTTTAAAGGTATTTGATAATTACTGCATGGCAATGGGAATTACTGTTGAGCATTCCGTACCATGTGTCTGAAGGGCTACGGGTAGGCTACACTAGCGCAAAATAATAAAATTTCTACCCGTAAACCAAGATCACTGCAGTTATAGATCACGGTCTTACCACTAGACGCGCAGGTGCGGAAATTGATGCAGCACGTCGGGGCAGAGTAGTCGTACTAAGTTGATGCAGCACGTCGGGGCAGAGTAGTCGTATTACTTCCTCGTCCTCGTCGCGGCCCCACGTCTGACTCCTCTCTTGCGGTTCGTCCAAACGCTACAGATCAAATACCTCAAAGGTATCCACACGCACGGGAGGAAGCGACGCCGCCGGACTACTAGATCCGCGAGCGATTAGGGTGTGGGAGGGTGGCGGCCAAGGTTTGAGGATGTCACGAAAAACTCATCCCCAATCACAGGCGCCTTGCCCTCCTTTTATAGACGTCCTTACAATGGGCTTCTACTAATAGAGGCCCATTAGGACTCAATGCCGATCTAATTCGGATCCAATCCGAATTAGGCTTCAACCCTTAAGTGTGTGACCCTTTAGGTTCACGATGTTTAGACATGACGCGAGTATACATACTTGGTCAATAGTTGGTAGCGGCCTCTAGCAAGACGTGCCAACTCCTAAACGTACACAAAGATCATATCGGACGAACCATCACAACGTTATGTACATGCCAATCCTTTGCCTCACGATATTCTGATTGAGCTCCAAGTGACCACTCTATCTCGATCCTGTGATCCGGAATCCCTTACTAGGTTAACTCTTAACCTTAAGTAGCATGGCCATGCATTTACGATCCGATCACTTGAGGGGCCAGAGATATCTCTCTCGTAGAGAGGGCAAATCTCATCTCGACCGACCATGCCTCGCAAAGATGCTTCATGACAAACTCGAAAGCTACCTTTATAACTACCCGATTCACGGAGTAGCGTTTGATAGCCCCTAAGTAGGTCGATTCACATCTCAAGTACATGCGACAATCTCGTGTCTAAGGAGAAGGCGTACACATTGTGTAGAGAGAACCATAAGTATAATTGTTATGTCTCATGTTGGGTCGGTCCAACCCCATGTTCTAAACATGTGTCCACATTATTGGTTTGACATCTCCATGTCTATGACACGTGAAACATGGTCATCAACCGATACATGTGCTAATCCATCATTCACGTGTGTCCTCACATGAACTCCGACTAGGGACAACTTTAGAATAACCATACAAGTAAAGAGTTTCACAAACAAGTCATATACTTGTTAATCAATACAAAGGTAATATTCAAGGAACATTTATTAAATCATGGATACAACGAAATATCATCATCTCTATGATTGCCTCTAGGCATATCTCCAACAGCCTCCCACTTGCACTAGAGTCAATCTAGAAGATATCTAATACCCATAGCTCTTGTGTGTGCCTCATGCTTAGGTCGTGGGAGAGGCTTCACAAAGGATCTCAAATATTCAAACCGTGTGTATTTTGCATATCTTTAAATCTCCTCGATTGAGGATCTCTCGAATGAGATGAAACCGCCAAGATATGTGTTTGTTCTTTTGGTGATTCCTCGGCTCCTTGGCTTGCGCAATGGCCCCACTGTTATCACAGTAAAGATCCAGAGGACTGCACGCACTAGGAACCACACTTAGTTCAGTTATGAACTTCCTTATCCAAACACCTTCCTTTGCTGCTTCACAAGCCGCAATGTACTCGGCCTCCGTTGTAGAGTCAGCAACAGTCTCCTGCTTGGAACTCTTCCAACTGACCGCACCACCGCTCAAAATGAACACATAACCCGATTATGATTTGTATCGTCTTTGTCGGTTTGGAAGCTTGCATCGGTGTAACCATTTACAACGAGCTCTTCCTCACCTCCGTAGACTAGGAACACATCCTTAGTTCTTCTCAAATACTTGAGGATATTTTTAACCGCCGCCCAAAGACTCTCACCGGATCACTGGTATCTGCTTTCGTAACACTTAGAGCATAGGAAACATCTGGCGATTACATATCATAGCATACATGATAGATCCAATGGCAAGCATATGGAATCTTACTCATGCGATCTCGCCATCGCTTGTCGAAGGACACCGAGTCTTGCCAAGATTTATGCCATGAGACATGGGCAAGAACCCTTTCTTTGCCTCCTCCATGTTGAACCGTTTCAACACTTTGTCAATGTAAGTACTCGGCTTAATCCTATTAGCCTTTTGATCTATCTCTATAGATCTTAATACCCAAAATATATGCCGCTTCCCTAAGTCCTTCATTGAAAAACTATTTTTAGTGAGGTCTTAACGGACTCGAGCATAGGAATATCATTTCCAATCGAATATGTCATCTACATATAAGATTAGAAATACAAGCGAGCTCCCACTTGCCTTCTTGTAAACGCATAAGATTCTTCTTCGTTTTTGATGAACCCAAACCCTTTGACCATTTCATCAAAAACAATGTTCTAACTCCGAGATGCTTGCTTCAATCCATAAATGGATTTTTGAAGTTTGCATACTTTTCTAGCATTGATTGATCGACAAAACCCTCGGTCAGTATCATATACACATCCTCGCTTAAATTTCCATTAAGGAAAGCCGCTTTTGACATCCATCCGCCATATCTCATAGTCGAAATATGCAACAATAGCTAGAATGATCCGTATAGATTTAAGCATCGCTTCAAAGTAGAAGGTCTCATCGTAGTCAACTCCTTGAACTTGCCGAAAACCTTTTGCATAAGTCGAGCTTTATGGATATGAACATTTCCATCCATATCAATCTTCCTTTTATAGATCCATTTGCACTCTATGGTTTTAACACCATCGGTGGGTCAACCAAGTTCCAAACTTGATTGTCTCCGATGGATGCTATCTCGGATCTCATGGCACTATGCTATTTCTCGAGTCTGGGTCCATCATTGCTTCCGCATAGGTCGAGGCTCATCATTGTCTAACAATAACATATCTCGCAGACATGGAGCCTTCCGACCTTCGTGGTGGTGGTGCTTCCTTTGCCATGGGTTCCTCAACTTGTTCTCGCCACGTGGGCATCATTCGTCGAGTCTTCCCGATTGGTTCATCTTGAACCTCTTCAAGCCGCACTGCTTCTTCCACTTGTCTCCTGTTGAGAAACTCTTTCTCTAGGAAAACACCACTTGAGCGACAAACACTTTGCCCTCTAGTCGGTTGTAGAAGTAATATCCAAAGGTTTCTTCTGGATATCCCACTTAAAATGCATTTATCCGACTTGGGTGTGAGCTTGTCCGATCAGTAGTCGCTGACAAACGCCTCACATCCCCAAATCTTTAGAAAAGACAAACCGTGACTCTTCCCACCCATATCTCATATGGTGTCTTAACTACGGATTTAGACGGTACCCTATTAAGTGTGAAAGCTGCCGTTTCTAGAGCGTAACCCCAAAATGATAATGGTAGATCCGACCGCTCATCATCGATCGAACCATGTCCAACAAGGTCGATTCGCCGCTCGGATACCCCGTTTCTTTGAGGCGTTCCGGCGGTGTTAGGCAGGAACAATTCCGCAACTCTTCGATGATTGCTAAATTCATGACTCAAATACTCGCCACCACGATCGATCGCAGAGCCTTAATTTTCTTGGCACGTTGATTTTCAACTTCATTACGAACTCTTTGAACTTTTCAAAAGTTTCGGACTTATGCTTCATTAAGTAGACATAGCCATATCTACTAAAATCATCGATGAAAGTTATGAAGTAATGAAATCCTCCTCTAGCGATCGTGCTCATTGGTCCACATACATCGATGTATGATTTCCAACAAGTCCGACGCCTCTCAAAAGAACCTTTGAAAGGTGACTTGGTCATCTTACCAAGCAAACAAGCTTCACATGTCTCGTATGATTCAAAATCAAACGAAGTTAGAAAACCATCATCATGGAGCTTCTTCATGCGCTTTTCACTTATGTGACCCAAACGACAATGCCAAACATAGGTGGGATTCAAATCATTAGGTCAAGTCTTTTAGCATTTATGTTAAAGATGGGTGCATCATCAAGATTTAAAATAAATAACCCATTCACAATGGGCTAAAAGCCACAAACATTTCATTTTAGAGATCAAACAACCATTGTCTTTACTTGCAAATGAATAACCATCTCTCATCAAACATGAGGGGATAAAATGTTTCGACTCATACTAGGAACATAATAACAATTATTTAATTCCATAATAAATCTTGAAGGAAGCTGAAGTTGCATGGTGCCGACGGTCAACGCAAAGAACCCTTTCTTTATTTCCGACGCGAAAATCAACTTCACCTCTTGCGACTCCTCTACTTTTATTAGCCCTCGCATCGAGTTGCAAATGTGAGCAAGCGATCCGTTATCAAATACCCAAGAGTTAATAGTAGAATCAGCGAGAAAATGTCTAAAACATTTATGACAAGTGTACCATGGGTGGAAGTCTTACTTCCAACCTTCTTCTTGCATTCCTCTAATCCGGTACTTCTTGCGCTTCTCTTCCAAAGGCGATTTCTTTACAATAGAAGCATCTTGTCTCACCTCGAGTCCAAAGATTAGGCTTAGGCGCCGGCTTCGAGATCATATCTTTAACCTTGCCCTTATTCTTTGCCCATGGCTTCCTACCCTTTTCTTGAAGCTAGACTTGTTCTCAAGACACCATCACATGGCTAGGCCCCGCACACTTCTTAATGTCACTCTCTGCTGTTTTGAGCATCCCACAAAGTTCATTAAGGCCCTTTTCCACCCCATGCATATGGTAGTTCGAAATGAAATGTCCATAGCTAGGTGGAAGAGACACCAAAGTGAAATCAGTTGCCAACTCTTGGCTAATTGGAAAACCAAGTTTATCCAAAGTTTGACTGTAACCAACCATTTTGATCACATGTGGGCCTACGGGTGCACCTTCTGTTAACTTGCATTCCAGAAAAGCCTTAGAGACATTGAATCGTTCAATCCTGGCCTGTGTCTGGAACATGTCCTTAAGCGCCATGATCATATCATACGCTTCCTGATCCTCAAACTGCTTTTCAAGGTCAGGTTCCATGCATGCAAGCATAAGACAGCTAATCTCAAGAGAGTCATCACATGCTTTCTTGTAGGCAGTTTTAACAGCAGCAGCCGCATTGTTAGCAGGCTCTTCTGGGATTGGGGTGTCCAGAACGTTTTCCTTTTTATCTGCCCTGAGAACAATTCTCAGGTTACGGACCCAGTCCGAATAGTTTGTTCCATTTAATTTTTCTTTCTCAAGAATCGATCGCAAAGCAAAAGGGTGTCTTGCGGTTGCTAGATGCCATTGATCTACAATAGGAAATGCAAAATACTAAGACAAATAAAACCATGATAGAGTAAACCAGATTAAACAAATTTAATAGAATGTACTCCCACTAAAATCAACATCCTCTATTGATTCTTAGTGATTCAAGATCCGCAATTAACGAGTCTACTAGTGAGCTTTTGCATCACCACTAGGAGACAAGTTAATTCGGTAAGCAACACCTTACTAATCATATCTCTATATGACTCTTGTTGTTGGGTGACATCTTTATGCCCCGGCGCCCAACCTTTATGCCCCAAGGCCCATAACCTTTATGATAACCTTGTTAAGTTCACCAATCCTTATGCATGTAGGTATCCGATACAAACCCATCTAGTTAAGGAAAGTCGATGGTGCCCTAATTTTATAGACCCACCATCAATTTACAAGACATGGGATGGTGCAAAGTTTAGTTGGGAGGGCATATGTTTAACTTAACATTTTGTGAGGGATCGCTATACTTCTACCATTTAAACATGCATAGGAGTAAAACAAACAGGAATAGCATTCACACAGTTGTGACTCAATATGGCCCATTTTCTCATGGTGATCTCCATCGCCATAGAATCTGTCCACCATGATGATCTCCATCTCCATGGTTAATGTGTGCCATCCCTCCAAGTGATGTGTCCTCCGAGTACTAATATAAGCTATTACTCATAACAGCTAGTAATAAAATACATGGATACAAGGAATCATCACAAGTCGGCACGCAGGCCGTTAATACAATACTTTGACAACACAATGGCTCCAGCCGTGTTGCCGAACCCACGACACACGGGTCATGAAAATATTACAAACATGCATCACATACACATTAGGCCATACTGGTCACATACATCCAGCAAAAACAAGTTATGCATAGAATCGCAATCTACCGGATAAGGGTCGAGGGGTTTCCCCGCAGGGTTCGAAGGCGGCGCCCTCATGGTCCGACATTCGTAAAAAAAACAGAGATCCAATCTATGCAATTTTTACTTAGGATTTTGATCGGCAAATCATATTTACCACAAATCGACTATTGTTCCGATTCGACCAATTTGTATTGATCTTTGCGCAAAGATGCCGTGGTTTGAGAACCGAGACAACTTTCGGCTCATGGAGCCCGATCGCACGATCACGGTACATCGATTATCAATCTAGGTTCCGATTCGACCAATCATATTGATCTTCGCATTCTGCAACCGGTTTTACGTGTCACCGCTTCACCCGATGGCGAATCCGACCGGTAGGGTATGTTGTTTCACGACCTTAGCAAAGATGATCACGAAACCAGATCAATCCATTACCAGAACTATACAATCGATCACATCGATCATACCGACTTACATATCGCCATATGCAAATCACCCGAACCTATAACATGACAGCAACCGCTCTGATACCACTGAAGGGCTACGGGTAGGCTACACTAGCGCAAAATAATAAAAATTCTACCCGTAAACCAAGATCACTGCAGCTTATAGATCACGGTCTTACCACTAGACGCCAGTGCGGAAATTGATGCAAGACGCGTCGGGCGAGTAGTCGTACTAAGTTGATGCAAAGACGTCAGGCGAGTAGTCGATTATTTCCTCGTCCTCGTCGCGGCGTCCACGTCAGCTCCTCTCTTGCGGTTCATCCAAACGCTACATGCAAGGCCTCCAAAGGTATCCACACGCACGGAGGAAGCGACGACGCCAGACTACTAGATCCGCGGCGATTAGGGCGTGGGAGGGTGGCGGCGAGGGTTTGAGGATGTCACGAAAAACTCATCCCCAATCACAGGCGCCTTGCCCTCCTTTTTATAGACGTCCTTACAATGGGCTTCTACTAATAGAGGCCCATTAGGACTCAATGCTTGATCTAATTCGGATCCAATCCGAATTAGGCTTCAACTTCTTAAGTGTGTGACCCTTTAGGTTCACGATGTTTAGACATGACGCGAGTATACATTCTTGGTCAATAGTTGGTAGCGGCCTCTAGCAAGACGTGCCAACTCCTAAACGTACACAAAGATCATATCGGACGAACCATCACAATGTTATGTACATGCCAATCCCTTTGCCTCACGATATTCGGTCGAGCTCCAAGCTGACCACTCTATCTCGATCCTGTGATCCTGAATCCCTTACTAGGTTAACTCTTAACCTTAAGTAGCATGGCCATGCATTTCGATCCGATCACTCGAGGGCCCAGAGATATCTCTCTCGTAGAGAGGGCAAATCCCATCTCGACCGACCATGCCTCGCAAAGATGCTTCATGACAAACCCGAAAGCTACCTTTATAACTACCCGCCATTTGAGTAGCGTTTGATAGCCCCTAAGTAGGTCGATTCACATCTTAAGTACATGCGACAATCTCAGGTCTAAGGAGAAGGCGTACACATTGTAGAGAGAACCATAAGTATAATTGTTATGTCTCATGTTGGGTCGGTCCAACCCCATGTTCTAAACATGTGTCCACATTATTGGTTTGACATCTCCATGTCTATGACCTGTGAAACATGGTCATCAACCGATACATGTGCCTAATCCATCATTCACGTGTGTCCTCACATGAACTCCGACTAGGGACAACTTTAGAATAACCATACAAGTAAAGAGTTTCACAAACAAGTCACATACTTGTTAATCAATACAAAGGTAATATTCAAGGAACATTTATTAAATCATGGATACAACGAAATATCATCATCTCTATGATTGCCTCTAGGGCATATCTACAACAGTGTCCACACCCAGAATGGACTAGCAGAGGCATTAATTAAAAGAATTAAATTTATTGCCCGACCGCTTTTGCAAAATTGTAATTTACCAACTACATGTTGGGGACACGCAATCCTGCACCCAGCAACTCTTATCAATTTTAGACCGTCAGCATATAACATCTATTCACCTATGCAACTAGCGCAAGGGTCAGAACCGAAAATCTCTCATCTTCACAGGTTTGGTTGCAAGGTTTATGTACCTATACTACCACTGCAGCGAACTGCAATGGGCTCTCTCTGAAAGTCTGGGATATACGTTGGTTATGAGAAAACATCCATAATCAGCTATCTGGACCCCATAACTGGAGATTTGCATACAGCCCGCTTCATAGATAGCATATTTGATGAAGATAGTTTCCCGTCATTACGGGGAGGAAATCAACCCCTTGATAAAAAATGTCGGAAAATAACATGGCAAGCCACGAGAATCCATGAACATGACCCGCGCACTAGTGAAGCAAATAGAGAAGTTCAAAAGATAACTGATTTGCAAGCATTAGTGAATCAACTGCCTAACCACTTTAGTGATTTGAAGAGCATGACCAAGTCGCATGTACCTGCACGCAATGCACCAGAGAGGGTTAAAATACCAAAGAAAATTGAATGTATCCCTAATCCCGTCCAGAGGCCTCATAATAAAAGGATGAGAACTCCGGCCCCTCAAATCCCATGTAACTAGGGACACTTGGCAAAAAAGGATAAGAAAGATTTGACATAGCCGATCACTGAAGTTCCCTAGAACCAAAAGGGGAGCCAATTGAAACCTGGCACTAGTATGGAACCTTCTGTAAAAGGCATACTGGATTTGAACATCTCCACGAAGGGATACATCAGGATGGATGTGTGCGTACATATCGGAGCTGAAAAACTAAAGGGACTTGCCCCCATAATTGGAAGCAGCGGTGAGCAAGTAGAAGCATTAGAAGAATCGCCCCATGAAGAAATAGCTATAAATTATGTGACCACAGGAGAATCTATGAATAGGACAACAGCCAATGTCGACATTTATTTTGCAAAGAAAATTGCAACAATCATCGATTTTGATCTATAGCCTGTATCGCTCGCTGAATGTAAGAAAAGATCAGATTGAGAAGATTGAAAGAAGGCAATAGAAGCAAAATTATTATCTCTTAATAAAAGAGAAGTATTTAGGCATGTAAGCCGCACGCCTCCCCATGTGCACCCCGTAGGGCATAAGTGGATATTTATTCGAAAGAGAAATAGAAATAATGAAATTATAAGATATAAAGCAAGACTCATTGCACAAGGTTTCACTCAATGGCCAGGAATTGATTATGAAGAAACGTATTCCCCGGTCATGGGGAACCACCTTTAAATATTTAATCTCAATGGTAGTAAACTTGAATTTAGAAATGAAATTGATGGATATGGTAACTGCATACCTTTATGAAAACTTGGATTCAGACATATATATGAAGGTACCTGAAGGTATCCCTGTCCCGAACCAAGACAGAGCAAATAAAAATATGTGCAGTGTGCAACTCAGAAAGTCACTGTACATACTTAAGCAATCAAACAAAATGTGGTATAATCGCTTAAGCGACTTTCTATCCAAGAAAGGCTACACGAACAATGAGGATTGTCCCTGTGTATTTATACGACGATCCTAGGATGGATTTTGTATAATATCAGTGTATGTAGATGATCTGAATATCATCGGGACCCTAGAAGAAATTAAGAAAACAAGCTCTTACCTGGAGTTCGGAGTTCGAAATGAAAAATTTGGGTAAAACCAATTATTGCCTAGGATTGCAGCTTGAGCATGCCCTTGAAGGGATTTTAGTGCATCAGTCAACCTACACTCAAAAGGTGTTAGAAAGGTTCGGCTTTGAAAAGACATACATTTCGAAAGTGCCAATGGTCGGAAGACCATTGTAGCAAGATATAAGGACCCGTACAGACCTAGAGAAGAGGGGGAGGAAGTCCTAGGACCGGAATTCCCGTACTTGAGTAGGAGCACTCATGTATTTAGCAAACTGTACTAAACCGGATATTGCATTTGTCGTGAACCTATTAGCTAGGTATAGTGCAGAACCTACCAAAAGACATTGGCATGGAATAAAAGACATCTTCCGATACCTCTAAGAAAGCAAAGATCTTGGTCTGTTCTACAGAAAGAACCAAGATCTAACTATGACTGGCTATGCAGATGCCGGGTACCTATCGGATCCGTATACAACCAAGTCGCAAACATGCTATGTATTCCTATGTGGTGGAACTGCAATTTCATGAAAATCGTCTAAGCAAAGTCTTGTATCAACTTTAACGAACCACTCGAAAATCATAGCGCTGTACGAAGCCTTGCGAGAATGTTATTGGCTTCGGCAGATGATTCACCACGTCCAGCAGTCGTGTGGATTGAATACCGTGAAAACCCCTACTATTATGTATGAAGATAATGCAGCTTGTGTTGCACAAGTGCAGATGGGTTATGTGAAGAGTCAACTCACAAAGCATATCAACCCCAAGTTCTTCTATGCTCATGAATTGCAAAAGATAGGCGAAATTAAAGTATTGCATACTAAGTCATGTGAAAGTCTTGCAGATTTATTCACTAAGTCACTTCCAATATCTAACTTTGAAAGGTTCATACGTGGAATTGGAATGATGAGACTTAGCAAAGTACAGAATTCAGGGGGGGTCTTTTTGAACTCATTATTGAAACTTGATCATGAAGATCGAGTACTCAAAGAATAAGTCCTAGAGATTAAATGAAATTAGGTGGATTGCACTCTTTTTCCCTTGACGAGTGTTTCTGAAGTTTCTCGACTAAGATTTTTAATAAAGCAATTCGTGCAGCACAGCAGAACGTGTTTCATGTACTCTTTCTCCAAATTTTTCTCACTGGATTTTTATAGAGTTTTGATGAGATATGAACATGACATATGAGTGCCCAAGAGGGAGTATTAAAAAACCGTGCCCAGGCAGGGCAAGCCTGCTCCATGGTGGGCTCCTCATCCACCTTGTAGACTATATATAGGAGAGAACCCTTAACCATCGTATGTGTTTTGTGGAAGAGAAATAAAGAGAAGAAAGAAGTCCTCTCACATCCCTGTTTTCAATCTATTATTATCTTGTTCTTGTGTGCGATTATATATACGTTTGTCTATGAAGTGATCACTCGAACTGGACTCACCAACGACGGTTCATCAACAAAACTTGCATAGCTACCAATAAAGAATCTAATACACGATTGATTCAAGGAAATAAAAAAAGGAGAGAATCTAATACATGATTCGATCATCACAAACACGTACGCAAAAAATGTACAATTCGAAAGGGAAAAGGGAACGAAACAACGCTTTACATTCTACTTGGGCTTGACCTCAAAGTAGGGCATATAATCCGACGCGTTGTCGCCGCCGTACGACCCCCTCGTGATCTCCACGTCGCTGTACGGGTGCGCTCCCCCCGCGCCCTCGAACTCGGCGGCCGACGAGCCGGCCGAGCTGACGCCCCCGTCCCCGGCGGGCTCGTTCTGCAGCATGGCCTCGATCTCCTTCACGACGGCGCCCATGGTCGGCCGCGCCGACGCGGACTCGTCGACGCAGCGCATCGCCAGCTGCACGAACCGCCTGAACCCGGCGGTCCGCGCGGTGTCCCGGATCGCCGGGTCGATGACGGCGCGCAGCCCGTAGTGGTCGCGGTCGTTCGGGTTGATGGCCAGCCTGACCACGCGCACGATGTACGTGCCCTTCTCGATCGGCTGCCTCCCGCTCAGCAGCTCCAGCATCACCACCCCGAAGCTGTACACGTCGCTTTTCTCCGACAGCTGCTGCGTCATGTAGTACTCCGGATCCAAATAACCCTAACCAAATATGATCAAAACATGTTTAATTGGGTCTCTATTAATGATAGGAGATTGGCAGAGTAATTTTAAGGAGAAATGGAGTGCTATATAGTACTACTTAATTACCAGTGTTCCTTTGACTTGAGTGGAGACATGGCCCTTTTCGGTGTCTGCGACGAGCTTGGAGAGGCCGAAATCGGCGACCTTGGCCTTGAGGTTGTCGTCGAGGAGGATGTTGGTGGACTTGACGTCCCGGTGGATGATCGGCGGGTCGGCGAGCTCGTGAAGGTACGCTAGCCCTCTCGCCGAGCCGATGGCGATCCTGAGCCTCTTCTTCCAGTCCAGGTACGTCCCTCTCGCTGCATGCATGGCCGCACATATACACAGATCAATTGCTTTGATCTCAAGCGAGATTAATGCATGGTTAAAAATAAAAATAAAAATGCACATAGAGATTTGTGGTAATGGTATGCAGTGGTTTGATTCAAATGTACCTATCAAGTTCTCTCTGAGTGTTCCATTGGAGACGTACTCGTACACCAGCATCTGCTCCCCTTGTTGGTAGCAGAAGCCGATCAGGCTCACCAGGTTCCTGTGATGAACCCTGGACAGCAGCTCGATCTCGTTCTTGAACTCCACCACGCCTTGCATTGACCCGGACTGCGCTCGCTTTATCGCGACCCGCGTACCATCCACGAGCGTTCCTCTGTACACCTTTCCATAACCTCCTGACCCAATCTCATGGCTCTCTGAGAAATTGTTGGTGCAGTTCTTCAGCTCATCGAAGGAGAAGAACCTTGCCCCTTTCAGCTGCGGAGCCCCTCCACTGTCTTTCTGGGAAATTCCCCATGAAGCTGGGATTTTGGAACAAAATTCAGTCAAGTTCCAACGTTTATTGTTCTTGTCATGATTGATTTTACTAGGTTAGTATTGTTTATAGCTGTTAATGTGCCCTAGTTTTAAATATTGGTAAGATACTACGATTCTATGTTTCTTCCTTTTTTTTTCGAGAACACGCAAAAGACTTGCGTGCCATTTCATTTAAGATAGAAAAGACTAAGCCTATATGTTTCATTCCTCACAAATTGCTTAATGGCGTTGTTGGTGACAACAGAAATTGCAATGCACACAAGTTTTCAGATCCTTACCGAAAGGGTCTGATCGTTCCGTTTGTTTGTCAGCCCTTCTCTTCTGTCGTAAAGCAAATATTGCCATGAAAATGAGGGCAATCACAAGCAGCCCACCGGCTGCTGCAATCCCAGCTATAGCACCTGTACTGATCTTAGATTTTTTACCACCGCCAGCAGCAGCACCTGAACCAGAAACTTAGTGAATTTCACACCATCATACTACTTCAATGCAAATGGGAGTCTTAACATGGTGAGATTCAAGTACCGGACAATGGGACATATGGATCTGCAATGAAGTAATAAGGCCCGAATTTTTCCGGTGGTTTGTAAGTCTGGTTGCTGAAATCAAAGCCAATCCTTATCAGTTCCGACAGGTTGAAGGACATCCCGGATGACGGAAACAGCTTCACTTGAACTTGGAGGTAGTTGTCACTGTTGAACTGGATATTAGAGAGGTAAACTGAACCGGCACGCAGTGCCAGTTGTGTCGAGAGGCTCGTCTCCAGTTGTTGAAATGTCGCGCTGTTCGTCAGGTCAGTGAAGAACGGCGCTCTGAAGACCATCTTGCCATTGTACGAATAGGCGCAGCCGCAGTTTGCAGGGTCCAGGCTCTGATCACTACGGCACGAAGTTGTCAAGCCACACTTGGTCACACTAGTGGTGTATGCTATCATGTTTGCTTGCTGGAGGCTGCAGAAGAATCGACCGGAGAAATCTGGATCCACGCACACCGGATTCCCCATAAGCCTGCAGGCAGGTTAGAGGAAGAAAAGCAATGTTGACGAGTGGGTGGAGAAAAAAAAACAATGAGTAGTTCTTGGTGCTGAGTTTGCAGGTTCTTACACTAGTTTGTTGTTGTAGCTTTGGGTGACATTGGCAGACAATATACGGTTGTTTAGGAGATTAACAACCTGCAGTTGTTTGCTGATGCTGCCTGTCATCTCAAGTGTCCCGTTGAATGCGTTGTTGCTCAGTACACTGTTTGATCATCAGCCACAAAAACAGGTAAAAATGGGGGTTTCTTTTTCTTATTGAATTTATTTTGAGTTGCCAAAAAATTACACTTGCTGCAGCTGGGGCAATGTGAAGAGTCCCTTGGGGACCTCGCCAGAAAGTCCTCCAGAAGATATTGAACTGAGTGGTTAAAACAAATCGTGATGAGTGTGAAACTGTCGTAGTGAGATGATTTGAAGAGTCAACAGTGTTATATAACTCACACAGAAGTAAGAGATGTTAAAGTTGTGAACCAGTTGGGGGCAACTGAAGCATCAAAGGAGTTGTTGCTTAAATCCCTGGTTATTAAAGGATGGATTCATCAGTAATTATCCAGACAATTTATATCATTGGACAATGCAGCATGGAAGCATTATAGTCAGTTTCTTACACAACATTCAATACGTTCATGCTGCTGAGATCTGGCACTGATCCAGTTAGCTGGTTGCTTGCCAAGTTCCTGCAGAAGATAACATTTTTAAAAAAATAGGTACGTTAAGTATCATAAAAGATCTTATCTTGACTGGTCTTTTAAGATCAGCAGAGGTTACTTACAGCTCATTTAGTTTGACCAAGTTGCTGATGTTAGAAGGAACTGCTCCCACAAAACTGTTCCTATCCAATCGGCTGTCCAAGACGCAAAGCGGGTCAAAGATTATGATCAAGCAATTGTTGGAGAAGAAGGGAATTTCAGTTATCTGAAGATACTTACAGTACTTGGAGCGTTTTAACCCCTCCAAGCTCGCCTGGGATCGAGCCAGAGAATTGGTTGCTATCAAATAGTCTGGCAAAGATGAAGAGTGTAGTTAGCAGGATATGTTTTTCCATACGAAATACAAACTGAAAATTTGGAAATCCCTTACATGTGTATGAGAGTCATATTAGAGTTGAAGAGTCCTGTAAGCGTTCCAGATAACTGGTTCTTGTTGAAATGGCTGTTCAACAATTAGAATTTAGAAAGATGAAACAATCAGAAGGGACGTGCTTGCAAACTGACCTTCTCTAATTGATCAGGAGCAGAAAGTAAGATCGAAATAACTTACAAGTGTTTCGTATTGATAAGTAAATCAAGGCCTGGTGTCGTTGCTGATGAGATTGGGATAGGTCCAGAGAGCTGATTATCAGCCAGATCTAGCCAGAAAAGGCTTGAGAGTAGGCCAATTGAAGCTGGTATTCTACCTGTAAACTTGTTCGAATTCAAGGCCCTATAGAATGCGCCACATTTATTTTTCCACTCCAATCAAAAGAAACGTGAAAAAAAATTGTGATGGAACTTTCATCTTCTGAATCAACTAGCTACTTACAAGAACGAGAGCTGGAGCAGGTTGCCTAATTCTTGAGGAATGCCTCCGGTGAAGCTGCAACCAGCCAAGATCCTGACAAGTGACAAGTACAGCGCATTTGTGCAAGTCAGTAAGTCTGTTTGGTGATTTGTATGTCTGATGAGAAAAGGTAGGATTGACAATAAAGAGCAATGTATCACTTACAGTGTGGTAAGCTGCGCAAGGTTCCCAATCGAAGCGGGCATCGGACCACCGAGGCCAATGTTGAAGGAAAGATCCCTGCAAGTGCTTGTGTTATGAGCTAGTACATTCTTTCTTCTCTCATGCAGGTAAATAAGCAGGACTTCATAGCTTTACAGATCATTTCATCCATATTTTGTTTCTGACGGTATATGTTCAAGTGTATTTTGTATCATATATTATAACCTGGCCTTAATTAATAAAGAACCTAATCCATGTCACATTACCAAATAGTCAAAACTTAAACCTGCTCAGCTTAACTCTCAAGAAACCGGAGTTCATAAACTACAAGCAAGACTGTTCTGACTAGTTCAACTTCAACAGTCTGAATAATCTGAAATGCTACAGCATCCAAATTCCAAGCTCATGCTCTGTAAAATCATGGCAGCTTGCATCTAGTGATTTCAAGGTCGGGGGAGCGACTTACAGATAAACAAGCTGGCTTAGCTGGCCGATGCCGTTGCTCAGTGTGCCCTGCAGGTTAACGCTTGATAGCCTCCTGCAAACAGACACGCATGATGTTATGCTAGGTGATTGATACCGGGAAGTGGAAACGAACTGCAATGAATGGCAGAGTTCCTGCCCAATCTTTCGGGGGGAAAAAAAAGAGAAATGAACTGCACGGCCACGGACTGGAACTCACAGCGATGTGACCCTCCCGCTGTTGCACATGACCCCATCCCACCGCTCGCCGCAGGGGTCGCCGGACGTCGACCCCTTCCAGCTTGACGGGTAGTTACTCCATTGGCTCATCAGAGATTGGAGCGCGGAAACTGTCGGAAAAAAATTCATGAAAGAAAATTACTAGCGAGCCAGAAATTCGTCTGGTTCCTTACTCGTAGCACCTAACACCACGATTATCTTTCCCCGTAAACGTAAGAAACGAAATGGAAAGGACCAGAGGCCAACGGAATGAAACGAACTGACTGCATATCCAAGAACCAGAGTTGATCAGAATCAGACTAACCATCCTGAGCGTTGGTGTCGCAGAACCCCGCAGGTATGCTCGCCAGCAGAAGCAAGAGCAGCAGCCGCACCGCCGCCTTCATCCTTCGCGGCGACGACGACGACGGCGATCGGATCCCGAAAGCACGTCGGAGCGGACAGCGCTTCTCCCTCTCTATCCGGCTCTCGTCAGAGACGCTCCTTCTCTATCGATCGCGACTCGCGAGGCGAAACTGAAAGGAGGGGAGGGAGGGGAGAGAGCTGCGAATTACAAGCCCAGCGACCACGCCTCCTCGCTGTATATCTTGATTGGATCGAATTACCAAACCAACTCCGCAAGTTTCTTCTTCCCCCAGCGCGCGCACGCAGGGAAGAGGTCAACCCGCACATAATGAGCTCGTGCGGTCATCTATATACCAGCTTACCATGTCGCCTCCATCCACCGTTGGTCAAACGGCAGGAAAGGAAGAGGGAGCCGGCCGACTGCTAAACGCAATTTGGAAAACCATTCACATTTGTTAATCTCTGTCAGACGGCTGCTGGTGGCGAGTAGCTATCGCGGCCGCCCAACAGTGGACGACTCCAGCTCATCTGCGATTTGCGCGTTGCCATCGTTCTCTCTCCCCACTAGGTTGGGGGCTCGAATCCGGTCACCTCTTCCTTGTCTAAACCCGCAAGGAACGACGTTCTCACGAGCGCGCCGTGTTTCCGTTTCTTCCGCCGTGCACGGAGCCTCCAGCCGGTGCTTGGATCACGGGGCCGGTCGCCATTTTAACTAAATGGCACTGTTTAAAGCGATATTATCAAAAATAGCGTGTTTATAACCGTAATTGAAAAAAAAAAGACACTCCCATCCGCCCACAGGATGGATAAATCACAGAACGACACGTGACGTCTCGCACACCCACAGGATGAATAAACCATAGGACGACACGTGACGCCTTATCTGCACAAGCACGAAGACGAGACGTCATTTTTACCATTGCGTTGCACGGCAGCTGCCCTTCCTGGCTGGTTAGTTCAATCCAACCAACATTTGGTTGCGTCTTCATTAGACTAGTAGTATATTACATTGATAAGTTAGAAAAATGATCGGGGTAATGTGCAGTCCAGTTTGTATTTATTTATTGTGTGCGGTGTAGTTGACAATATAGCTAGCATATGGCAGTTAGGTTCAGGATTCTTTGGCTCGATTGCCCTTCTGACCGACGGTCGAGATGGACGCAGGGGCTTCAAGAGCTCCATCTGACGGCAACGGGGCATGCTTCTTCTGAGCTGACAGGGACCAATCGGGTCGTCGTCCTGCCAGATTTGGTGTTCTTTATTTCGTTCGATTGGAAATTTAATACTGATGTAGCTCATGGAGACGGCGACTTTTATGTTGCCGGCTAGTGGCTACCCGATTTCTGATTGGGCTGCTCTTTTTTTTTACTTTTCACATGACTTTTGATTGGAACAGTTGAGGGAGGCTGGACGGCACGCATATGTACACGATTTGCAACACGAAGTGAACAGGAGCCCTGGTCAATGGGGTATTGCCGGTCAAAATACGGCAGCCTACCTTCTCCTCCTAATCACACATATATATATATATATATACACACACACCGTGTTTTAAACATTGAATATTGATACGGTTCTTAAAACATAATTTTGATCACTAATATATATTGTAATATAATTATAACACCCACTGAAATTATAATATTATGAAAATATTTTTCAAGACATATGTATAAGTATGATTTTCATGTATCCAATATAAATATTTTAACAAATATCAATAGGCAAACTTTTGAAAGTTTAACTGTACGTATCTCAAAACGACACGTATTTCGTGACTGAAGGGAGCAGTTCGCACTTCGCATGCCTGCCGGTTCCACACAAAAAAAAGGTGCGCATGCTTAGAGCTATCCTAATTCCCTACTAAATGAAATCTCGTGTCCATATCTAGGGAGAGTGCAAAGCGGCAAAGGGTAGTCCTCAAGTTCAATTCAAGGCTTCCCCTTCTGTCTTGTCACTGGAAATGAATTCCGGTGTGCGTCGCCGGTGATCGGAGTTCCTTCACCTTCTGTACCTCCGGCAAGGGGGGAGATCTCACCGCGCAGGCCAACGCATCCGCTTCCCAAGCCCCAACTTCAGGCCGCAATCGCGCCGGGGGCAAAATCTACGGTGCACGGGCACCACACACGCTCGGACGTCAGCCGCTGTCACAGACATTTTACACACGCAAACACAATCTATGAAAAAAAAATCTTAGGTTTACTTTTGAGTTTTGACACTTACATGGTTGTATTGTGTTTTACTACAAGAAAACCCTGCATGGAATAGAATGTGGATAAAACTGTTAAATACTCCCTCAGGTTCACAAAAAATTGTTTTTAGAATACATGTAGTCAAACTTTACAAGCTTTGGTTATTGATATCTTTTCAAATATTCAGATTAGATACATAAAAATCATGTATAGATTCATCTTAAAAAGTACTTTCATAGTACTATAAATTTTTTGGATTTTACAAATATTTCACAATAGTAATTAGTAGTCAAAACTGCACTTTGAAAACCGTATGTCCAAAACCATATCGGCGAGACCAAAATGCAGTAAATCGATGTTATTGGACAACTGGAAAAAGACACATTAGTTGGTCAACAACACTGTGATTAGATAAATCAAAATGTGACCTCCGAGCAAACACGCAAGTATCCAGAATTCAGATTCTATATGCCTTGCGAAAAAAAGTTTACTGGTTGGGAATTCCGACGGAGGGTGTGAATATTAATTTTGATTCGATCTACAAAATAAGTCATCTCACAGAAATATCTGTGCTCAGTGCCGCCTCACTCTAGTAAACTCGCTCCTTGCAAGAATCATCCCGGAGAGCTTGTCAACCTCGTAAAGGAATCCAGCGGAAAATAGGAAGCTGCGGCAGAATGGAACAAAAGGATCAGTTAGTTCTTAAGGACTGTGGCATGGATGCACATATAAACCATCAAAAAGTGGTAAGAAAGAGCACAAGCACAAAAATACAAAACAACAGTGCTATAATTTAAAAGGCAGAGCTCTCTATGATATTTTTAAAATGGTGTTATGTCCATCCCCTGCTAGATCTTCTACTAGACGAATAGTCAGTAGCCACTAAGATCATTATGCAGGTTCCAGCAAGGCTTCTGCCAGGCACCGTGTGATATGTCCAACACAAACAGTGCTACAATTTAAAAGGCAGAGCTCTCTATGATATTTTTTAAATGGTGTTATGTCTGTCCCCTGCTAGATCTTCTACTAGACGAATAGTCAGTAGTCACTAAGATCATTATGCAGGTTCCAGCAAGGCTTCTGCCAGGCACCGTGTGATATGTCCAACACAAACATGTGGAAAATGCTTCACCATCATGTACCAGAGTAAAAGAAGCAGGTTTATGAAATTGCCAATAACGTGTGAGCACCACACAATGCTTTGGCAACACCATGGTGGATGGATCACATCTTTTCACCCCAACATTGTTAGATATGACTTGTATAGGGTGTTCTTTGTATATTTTTATACACATGTAACTTGTATATGTTGGCCTTTATGCCCATTAGAATAGACAAGGGAGTTATTCCAATATGGTATCAGAGCATTGGAAACCATAACTCTATATCCCACTTGACTACCGCCATCGCCGCCCGAGCCCTACCGCCGCTCGCCTCGCGTGAGCCGCTCTCTGCTGCCGCCCGAGCTTCCATCGCTGATCACGCCTCGTCATCCTCACGCTACGAGCTCCTCTCCTCGCTTTTCTCAAGGTGCTTGCCGTCGGCTCGGTTTTCACCGCGCGCACTACCGCTTACTCTGCGGCGTCGTGCCGCCATCGACGCCGCTAACGCCACATCGCCGGAGCTCGCTTGAGCTTCCCTTTTGCTCCGTGCCAGCGTAGCGAGTCGATTCGCTCGGATCCGGACGCCTCAACTTCGCCCCGATGCCACTGTCGCCTCCTGGATGGAGGCCGAGCGCCACCTTCTCACATGCGCCGCGGTCGCCAGCGACGAGGACAACTCTCTCCGTGCCCATTTCGCCAAGGCGGAGACAGAGGCCACCGTGCTGCGGGCCCGCATCAAGTGGCTCGAGAGCGAGACCGTCGAGCACAACGAACTCCTTTCCGCGATGCTAGCGGCTACGCGCCCTGGCAATGCCAACCTTCGTCGTTCTTGCCTCAGGCCGCCGCCTCCCCTACATCATGTCGCCGCCCCTGCAGCCACCCTGGTCTCAGGCTGCCGCCCCTGCATCATGTTCTACTCTTTTGGCTCTTGCTTCTCAGCAATACTCCTCACCTCCGTCACCTCACTCATCCGATATCTTGTCTCCGTGGATCTTTGACTCCAATGCTTCTTTTCACATGACACCGAATTCTACTCGACTCACTTCTATGTGTCCCACAGCTCTTCCTTCCACTGTTCAGACTGCAGATGGTACCTCTCTTCCTATTGCAGACCGAGGCATCCTTTCCACTTCTTTCTTTCATGTTCCTACCGTCTCTCATGTTCCTAAGCTTGCTATGCAGCTTATGTCGACCAATCAGATCACTGACTACGACTATCGTGTTATTCTTGAGTCCGACTCTTGTGTCCAGGACCGCCGCAAGGGGACTCTGCTCGATGCTGGCCCTCGGCGCCGTGATTTACAACGTCTTTGGGAGCTCAACTGGCTGCACCTTCCTTCCGTTGTCTTCACCAGCCAGTTAGTCACTACACCTGCCTCTGTTTTTGCTGCGTCCTCCACTGCTTTCTTTGCTAAGTGGCACATCGTTTGGGTCATCACAGTGTATCGCGACGGTTGTCTCTAGCAAGACATGGTCTTCTTGGGTCTGTCTTTGGTAACACCTCTTTACCTTGTATGGGTTGCAAGCTTGGCAAGCAGCTACAGCTCCCCTATCCCACTTGTGATTCTACCTCGGCTAGTCCTTTTGATCTTGTTCACTCCGACGTTTGGGGTCCAGCTCTCTTCGTTTCGAAAGGGGGTCTACTATGTGATATTTATTGATGATTATTCTCGTCATACTTCGATCTACCTCATGTCCTCTTGTAGTCAGGTTCTCTCTATTTACAAGAGTTTTGCTACCATGGTTCGCACTCAGTTTGATTCGGCCATTCGTGTTTTCCGTGCCAATTCTGCTAGCGAGTATCTATCTGTTGCGTTGCGTCATATTCTCGCTGAGTAGGGTACTCTTCCCCAGTACTCTTGTTCTAGTGCTCACGCTCAGAACGGTGTCTCTGAGCATAAGTATCGTTACTTGCTTGAGACAGCTCGCGCTCTCGTGCTTGCCTCTTCTACTCCACCTCACTTCTGGGCTGAGGCTGCCTCCACTGTTGCTTTCCTCATCAACATGCAGCGTTCCACTGCTCTTCAAGTTCTACTCCTGTTGAGCGTCTCTACGGTCGGGCTCCCGAGTACAGTCGCCTTCATTGTTTTGACTGTGTCAGCTTCATCCTTCTTCCACCCAGGGTTATCAATTTCGGCGAAATGGCCGAAATTTCGTTCATTTCGCTAGGTCCCGAAAGAATTTAAATTCGTTCAAATTTTTTCAGTTGGTTTGAATTTGGAGGGAATTCGGAGGGTTAAAAGGACTAAACACCAGTATAAAATCACCAAGTCGGCTGTAGCCTGGTGGCAACGCCTGTGCGCTTCTTCCCAAAGGACCTGGGATCGAATCCCACCCAGTGCATTTATTTTTGTGATTATTTTAAATTTTAAATTCAAATTTGATTCAAACCAGTTTGAAAACCCACCGAAATTTCAGACCGAAATTCCGAAATTTCGGTGATTTCGCCTATTTCAGCCACCAACGAAATTTTTTCAAAAACGAAATTGTTAACCCTGCTTCCACCTCATGAGCGCACCAAACTGACTACTCAGTCAGTTGAGTGTGTTTTTCTTGGCTACAGTCTTAAGCATAAGGGTTATCGCTGCTACAACCATGTTGCTTGCCGAATGAGGATCTCTCAGGACGTCGCCTTCGATGAGTCCCAGCCTTACTACCCTCGTCCCTCTACTGTCAACTCAGATTCTCTTGTCGAGTCGATCTCCTTTCTGACTTTTCCTGACACTCAGCTTTCCACTTCTGTTTCGCTTCCACCTCCACCTTCTTCGCTTCCCTCTCCTCCGGCTCCACCTATTCCTCCTCCGCCGGAGTTTCCTTTCAGCTCTTTTATTGAGATTCCACCCTTTTCCCTGCACTACTCTCGCCGTCCTCGACCTATTCATTCTCCAGTTGAGTCTCCGTCTTTGCTGGGCCCAGTTCCCCTTCGTCCTTGCTGGGTCCTACTCCACCTTCTCCTCCTAGATACGATCTACGTGATCGTCACGCTGTCAAACCTCCTGGTCGCTATGGCTTCACAGTCGCTACTCTTTCCGAGCTTACGACCTGCCGTGGGGCTGCTTCTCACCCTGAGTGTCAGCTTGCGATGTCTGAGGAGATTGCTGTTTTGGAGCGTACTAACACTTAGGATCTTGTGCCCTTACCTGCGCGTCACTCCCATCATGTGCAAGTGGGCGTACAAGATCGAGACCCGCTTGGATGGTTCTCTTGAGCGCTACAAGGCTCATCTTGTGACGCGTGGTTTTCAGCAGGAGTATTGTCGTGACTACGATGAGACCTTCACTCCTGTCGTCCACATGACCATTGTTCGCACTCTTCTTGTTGTGGCCTCTGTTCGACAGTGGCCCATCTCTTAGCTAGACATCAACAATGTCTTTCTCAATGACGAGCTGTGTGAGGTCTACATGCAGCTACCTCTGGGTAATCTGTCCCTGTTGGTATGGTTTGTCACATTCGTCATTCTCTCTATGGGCTCAAGCAAGCCCCTCGTGCTTGGTTTGACCGCTTCTCCTCTGTTTTCATTGTTGTCGACTTCTCCGCCGTAATCACGACTCTGCCCTCTTTGTACACACCTCTCATCGGGGTCATACGCTCCTCTTCTATGTGGATGATATGATCATTACTAGGGACGACTCTCAGTATATTGATTTTGTGAAGAAGCGTTTCAATGAGCAATTCTTGATGTCTGATTTGGGTCCTCTTTGTTACTTCCTAGGGATTGAGGTCACCTCACACCTGAGGGCTACTACCTCTCCCAGGAGTACATTCAGGATATCCTTGCTCGCACTTGTCTTACTGATCTGCGCACAGTGGACACTCCTAAAGAGCTTAGTGTTCACTTTCGGTCCACCGATGGGGAGCCTTTTGAGGATTCCACTCGCTACCGCCATCTTGTTGGGAGCCTTATCAACCTTGGGATCACTCGACCTGATATTTCTCACACTGTCCACATTCTGAGTCAGTTTGTTTTTGCTCCCACTTAGCTCCACTAGTCACCTTCTTCGTGTTCTGCGATATCTTTGTGGAACCATCAGTCGTCGTCTTTTCTTTCCTCACTCCAGCCCTTTGCAGCTTCAAGCGTACTCTGATGCGACCTGGGATAGCGATCTTTCTAATTGTCGGTCTCTTTCTACCTATTGTGTTTTCCTTGGCTGCTCTTTGATTGCCTGGAAGACCAAGAAGCAGACTGTTGTTTCCCGTTCGAGTGTTGAGGCTGAGTTGCGAGCCATGACGGCGTTGACAGTTGAGATCATTTAGCTTCGGTGGCTACTTGAGGATTTCGGTGTTTCAGCTTCTGCACCGACTCCTCTCTTATCAGACAGCACTGGTGCGATCAATATTGCTCGAGACCCAGTGAAGCATGAGTTCACCAAGCATATTGGAGTAGATGCTTTGTTCATGAGATCGCAGGTGCAGGACTAAGTTAAGTTATTGTTCTTCAGTATGTACCTTCGAAGCTTCGGTTAGCAAATTTCTTCACCAAGGCACAGACTAGAGCTCAGTGCAGCTTCTACCTCTCCAAACTCAATTTTGTTGATCCACCATGAGTTTGAGGAGGGGTGTTAGATATAACTTGTATAGGGTGTTCTTTGCACATTTTCATACACATGTAACTTGCATATGTTGGCATTTAGACTCATTGGAATAGACAAGGGGGTTATTCCAACAAATATGATTATTACAGTTAAATAACTTTAACTCTCCAAAGTCATATTGTTAGGTGACTGAATTTTTCCAACTAGCTGGAGGACTTTTGTTGCATGCAACAATTACTGTTCTAAATCTGACAGCCTATAGAAGGATCACTAATTCGATGTTTTACATAGATGGATTTTACTCAGCTGCTACCTGCTACTGCTAGTCATGCATCCTATAAGTTCTGTCAGAATACAACAATATATAACCAACAAATCGCAATGGGTTTTTAGTGCGAATATTGCAAAATCTAATAGAGTGTTTGCAACATGCAAAAAACCTAATGGTAGCATTTTTCTAGTAAGATCCCATTAAATTTTGTATAAATGTGTTAACTTACACTCCCATCTCCTCTTGCAAACAAGGGGAAAGAAATATTTTCTGTTTTATAAATATTATTTCCATTTCTCTCCATCCAAGCAGAAGAGAAGTTCACAAGAAGTATTCCATTAGAACATCTAAGATTAGCATCTCTGGGTAATCTCAAGACCTGGCTTATTTAGCAGACAGGAATCATTCAGGTCTATTGATGGGTTCTTGGGACCAAATAAGCAGTAATGACTTGTACAAAGAAATCAGTAACATATGTTAAAGGTGGCGTACCATGTTGTGATGCAAACACGGTGGACAGTGCTAGCTACAATAAGAGCAACAAGTTCTGCTACAACAACTGCAAAGAAAGAACAACTGTGATGACATAAAGTCCAAATTAAAAATTATAGGAAAACATGGGAATGAAGTCATATGCTATATGCACCTGCGCCCCACCCAGTTCTAATGCCACTAGCTTCTTGGTAGTTCCCAATAAACTGCAAAATTTGCTATAGTTAGCACGTTCCAAAAATCCATGCAACAAAATAACACTTGCTAACATGCAACAAAATAACACTTGCTAAGGAAGTAATTGATGATAACAGAACTCATCGATCTTATAACACAAAACCATAAAGAAGTGTCCGTCAAATGTATGCACCACCTGCTTACTGAGGTTTTATGTGCTAGCTTCACTATGTATTGCCTTAACTATGTTTTATGTGCTAGATTCCAATGAAGAAACGGAGGTCCTCTATGGCGGCTTCGGTGGTTTCAAAATGTAGAAGAGGACATGAGCTCACACAATGGCCACAGACAAGGCTTTGCATCAGCTAAAGCTATATACCATATTTTACTACAAGACTAAAAAGTCAATTATACTTTAAAATGGAGGAGCTGAACCTATTAGTCCAGACACCCCTCTATAGCTCCAGCTTCTTGTCTTTGAGAAGCCAACGCTTCGTAGCTCCAGCTGGAGGCAGATCCTAGACAAACAGGGCCTCAGTTGTTGTTTATGATTGCCCGCATTGTGGGAAGCAATTGGCAACTTGGCCTATGTAGTACAACAATGTGAGTTTCAATTGACGGTTATTCCTAATTTCCTATATAGGAAAGCAATGCAAGTTTCAAATTGAAGGGTATTTTCTATTTGAGAAGCTACTCCAGGTCATAAAAACTGAAGGCAAAGTAGCTTCGAGAAACTACCTTCCAAGATCCAGATCCTCTAAAACTCAAAACTGGCTTATGCAGTTAGTCTGGGAAGCACCGTACCATTATGAGCTGCTGCAGACAGAAAATACTCCCTCCGTTTTTAAATACATGACGTTTGACCAAACGTGCAGTCAAACTTATATAACTTTGACCATTACTTTCCATATGATTTTGTTAGTAAAAAATTACAAAATTATTATATTATGAAAATATTTATCATGACAAATCTAATGATACTATTCACTCATGATCAATCTAAATAGTTTTTCATATATTATTAGTCAAAGTTAGATAAGTTTGACTGCACATTTGGTCAAACGTCATGTATTTAAAAACGGAGGGAGTAATGTTTAGATATCTGCTACAGAAATCAACCACTCAAAGGTATACCACATGCTACACGAACTGGACTACCATTTTTTCGCCACTTAGTTCCCATCCCGAGATTATGTACATGATACATCTTCGCAACCCCATTTGCTTATAAATCCACATCCCAGCATGTCACTACACTGCCGATCGGGCTTAGCTAACTGAAGAAGAATCGAAGAACCAAGTTTCTGCCACTCCTATCACCTCAATTTAGCGAGCGAACCAAGAAGAGGAACAACGCCAAGGGCTTCCTCACCATCACGAGCAAAAATTAGCAGCAGTAAGAGGTGATTAGAGGGGAACGCACGGTGAGGAGGAGGAGGAAGAGGAGGGAGCTGACGAATCCGCCGGCGATGGTCATGAGCTCTGACGAGGCGAACTTCCCCCGGTACATCTCCAGCAGCGACAGCGTCACCGCGAACAGCAGCAGCGACAGCAGCATCGACCGCCCCGTGCTCGCCATCTGCAACACCAGATCCCCAACAACAACAACAAAAATCAAGAACCTCGCAACAATGACGAAGGATCGGAATCACACGGGGCAGCAAAGATTGATGCCTCGTCTCGTATCACCTGGATGGATCGGATCGGAGATATGAGGAGACAGGCAAGGGCAAGATGGGCAGTAGGGTTTTGCGCTGCTCCTTCTTCCCCTGTCCCTCTCCGATCTCACGAGACGCGAGGTGAGTAATGGTGATTGGTGAGATCTACGCCGAGTTGGGGTCGCCTGACGGAAGATGGAGGCAGGCCGTACATGGGCCGACAGTTGAGAAGCCCATGGAGTTGTAGTTGGGCCTGATGAGGTAGTTGGCTGGGCTGAGCCCGAGTCGACACGGTGGACACAAACCGCTTCCCGAGTTTTTTTTACGTATTTGACACTCTCTACGCATGGAATAGCAAAAATAGACCCTTTTTTAGGGGGAATGGCATATTTGCCACATCACTTTATGCCTAATTGCCAGAATATCACTCAATGTCTCGATGTCATGTGGCCCCAGGACACAGATATCATTGAGATATTAGATGGCATTCTGGCAATTACACATAAACTTAATGGCAAAATTTCAATAATCCCCTTTTTTTATCAATTGTAGAAATAGCATCGTGGAGCCGCACAGACGCGACACATAGACTTGTCCACACCTCAGGAGGCTGAATTTGCCTCCACCATGCCCTTGGAGGCCGAACATGTCTCTATCAGGCCCCTCGGGCACATCACTGCCTCCATCGTGCCCAAGGACAAGGCAAGTCCGGTCACCAGGGCACGGACGAGTGCTCGTCCGACGGTCCAAAAATTGTGAACAGTGTATTTGACACTATTTGGTACTATTTGTAATACCCCAATCTTATTCCAAGAGAGAATCATGCAAAAGAAAGATTAAACATTTAAGAAATGGGGTTTTCCGCGAAAATCCACCAACCTGGGCCCTGGGCCTTGGCCCAGGTGGCCCATGTGTGGCCGGCAAAAGAGGGAGGCACCACCCTCCCCCACAAACCCTAGCCACCCCTAGTATTTCCCCTTCTCCTTTGCTAGCCGCCACCCCCTTTGCCCTTTCCTCCTGGCCGCCGCCCCCAGCAGTCCATGGTGCCTCCATCTCCTCCCCAGTCGAGGTTTCTTGTTGGTTCAACTCCCCTCCTGCCATTGGAGCTCCTCCTCCCTGCCCTTGGTGCTGCAACTCCGCTGCCGGCCAATGCGAGGAAAGGAGATTGAAGTCAGTGGGACTGCCGGCCTAAAGGGAGGAAGGAAGAGGAAGTGGAGAGAGATCTTCTTAGAGGGATTGTTTAGTGTCTTCCTGGGGTTCTACAAGGGTAACAATCGTTGTTCTTCGATGGTTGGATCATAGTAGATGCAAAATTGATTATGTTTAGTGGATCAAAGTCCTACTGCGAGTAAATCAGATTCTGTCCAACTGTTTGGGCAACTGTTTTCATGAATTTATTGTCTGAATTAGAGGATCCCATTGTGGGATTCGTTCTTAGCTTTCCGTAGACTCGAAGATCACTGAATTCCGATTTACGGTTTAAAAGTTATGATGAATTCTTTCCTACTGTACAGAAAGTCTGACGGGAATTAACAGTCATTATGTTCATTAAAATATGATTACGTTAGGAGCCGATTCAGATTTGTTGCCCAAAATTATTTCTGTAGGTAATTTCATTAGCTTTCCGGATTGATAAAGAACACCATTTTTGGCTTTGTAGAACAAAAGTTATGTACGTTTCAATTTGACTGTCTAGATTGTATGTCGGGTTCTGACGGTAGTTTTGACCCGTGTGCCACATTTTGTTCAAGTTTCATGCCAACTAGAATTTTGAAGGTTATGTTCTTATCTTTCCAGAATGACAAGAATCTTGGATTTTGATTAATCCAATCAAAAGTTATGATTGTTTCTTTACTACTGTCCAATTCTGTTAGACAGATTATAGATTAGAATTTCAGTTGAATGCTAGTCTAAGTTATTGGCCGAATTAGAGGTTTCAGCCAACTAGACTATCGTGGAGGGTTTCGTTACCTTTTCATAGGATCTGAGATCACTCCGTTTCGAGTCTCAGAGCAAAAGATATGACGTTTTTAGTACCCCTGTCCAATTTATCGTCCTGCTAGACTGTCGGTTTAATTGGTTAGATCAACTATGTGAACCTTGAGTTTAGGATGATGCGACTAAGCGTTTCGAGTAGCGTTCTTTTCACGTTGGTTCTTATTCAAGTAATTAATTTGTGTAGGAGGAGGGAATTCAAGTTTAGCGGCATCCTCCTTGCCTCATAACGCTTCGCAGCGCGGAAGGCAAGTACCCTGTGAATCATATCATTGATGATTGTTGATTGTTTGGTGTTCATGCTTTCATTTCATTCTATGTTCTATGAGTAGATTTCACTTATTCATATTCTTTCTTCATATGTTACTCCATGCTTTATGATATTATGATTCCATATTCATATTCATATTCATTCATTGAAACATATGTTCATGATTTAAGATCCATCATTCCAATATGGGCACGTAAGACCCACCAATCCAATGTGGGTAGATTTGGTCCCGTATGTAACGTTCTTCATACGGGCCTTGGATCTCCGTATTTTGAGAAATGTGGGCCTAGGTGAACACCGACGGGTATGTCACTAGCTATACCGGTATAAGCAGATGTGGAGTTCATGTATTTCTTTTATTCATATGTTTTCTACAATTGTATGTTCATATTCTATAATAGGATTGTCTTGTTTTTATTCTTTGTTGTTCATATTATTCCTTGTACTTGCTGAGTCATAGACTCATTCTTACATGTGTTTATTTATTTTAGGTGAACCCTGATGACAGCATTCTTGGGAGGGAATAGTCACGGATACTGCATTCACTTCACATTATTCACATTCTAGTTATATGAACTTGTCCTTACCATTTCATTCGTTGAATATTGGATTGTAATAAATTGAGGTTGATGGTTGATATTATCATTCTTTATGATATGATTGAATTGGTAATAGTTTAATGAACTTCATATAAACTTTTGATAGTTTGATCCTAATTGATTCAATATGATTGGATGATAGAGTTTGATATGTTATTGAATTCTGATTCAATTCTTATATTCATTCTATTAGATGTTGATCTTTTTATGTCATTAGTCAAAAGATTGTTGAAATTATTCCGTATCATTGTTGGATGTTAGTCTTTTAGGTAACATCTTGGCTTCTGAATAGCCAGTGTATTACAGTTGGTATCAGAGCATCAACCTTTGCTGCACGGACGCGTGCGGGATAGGGGCATGGGTATATGGCGCATGGCGCGTGTGGTCTCGGAGTGGACACATGGCATGGCATATGTGCTTGCACTAGACGCACGGACGTGTACCGAGGGGTGGTTCTGGGCATTTGCCGCGTATGCGGTGTGCTGCTGAGGGCGTCAGCCCTTGAGCGGGGGTGAATGTAATACCCCGGCCTACTCGTAGTGCAGCCCATGTGGCCCATGAGGAGTCATGTGGTGGGATTAGTCTCATATTGCTTGTCTAAAATAAATTGTAGTAGTATATAATGCATGTTGGGTCCAAACTTAGCACCTCCAGGCTAACCCTTTTATACGAAGCGAGGACGAAAGTGTAAGTGGGGTGCTATGTGTGCGCGGGTCCGCCCCACGGTGGGCTGGGTATTGAGCGGATTTTGGGCCAGGGTGTTACACTATTTGAGCACTATGTGATATTATTTGAAACAGTATGTACAACACTGTTTAACACTTTAGAAAATTCAATCAAGAGCACTTTTTTCTTTGATTTTTCATTTTTTTTTTTACCTTGCACTCGCAGCTTCAGATATATTATCACATGTACAAAAAAAATCACAAATTTTTTCACATGAAATCACGACGCAGCACGGCACACGTAGCTTCAAACTTAGGTGCCAACCTTCGCTATTGCCACCCTTTGCCTTGGTTAATCGATGGACAGTGATGGCTTGGTGTCCTTGTTAGGGTTGCCGCCTACTTGCTCGTGGCTCCGTCGCAGTCTTGCTTCTGTACTCAAATTTGTATTTCTTGCTGGCTGGATATTGAATCGATTTGGTTCTAATGATGATCATATTATAAGAATTGAAAAGTATATTTCAGTCATATGAAAGTGGAAGGATGGGTGAGAGGGTGGAAGGAGAACACGTAACTCTTTGAAGTTTTTAGAGAGTAAACTTTAAATTGGCTCAATTTAATTGGAAATTGACATGGGGAACAGAAGCGTTAACGAATGCCACTATGTTGAGGCTATCTGCCATAGTTTTTACTAGCTGTTATTTCTGTTTTTTTTTTGGGGGGGTGGACTTTTTTAATTAATTAACCTTTTTTTGAATTTTATTTTAAAGTTAACCTCCGGCGCACTTTATTTCTAATTCTGACATCTTTGGTCACGCCACCACTCGTGGTGTGATAAAATAACACTTTCACGTTAGCCCATTTCTGGTCAAACTCTTGTCTCGCCACTGGAAATGGCGTGACAGTGTTATTTGGTCACACCACAACCAGTGGCGTGACAAAAAGTGCTATTTTAGGGACTTATCCTGGTACGTGACAGTGTTGTTTTGTCACGTGGCGTGATCAAAAGGGTCAGAATTGGAAATAAAGTGCGTCGGGGGTTAACTTTAAAATAAAATTCAAAAAAAGTTTAATTAATAAAAAAAAGTTCTTTGGGGGGTCATCCATTTTGTTCACTACAGTATATATGTTGACCAAAGGAAGCTACTAAAATGTTTATAGAACTAACTGTGTTTATTAATAGCTAGGAAGGTTCCTTTTTTTTTTTGTAAAAGGTGCGAGCACTGGGCTTCTAGTTTAGTAATTTATTTTTTATTTCATTTATTTCTTTCTTTACCAGCATCACCACAGTTCATGAACATGTTTGGAAGTTCTTATCCAACACCTGGAGGAACCTTATCTCAGAACCAAGTGCAGGCAGGAAACAGTTCTTTAGGTTCTTCAGGAATGCTACATGATGGAAATTCCAGTGACAATTCTCCATTTGACATAAATGATTTTCCTCAATTAACTGGGCGACCTAATTCTGCTGGAGGTGGTCAAGGGCAATATGGTAATGTTACAGCACTAAAAAAATCTGCACTATTCAGATAATACTATATTAGGTTAACTAACTTTTCTTATTTTGTAATTTGAAGGGTCACTACGAAAGCAAGGAGTCAGTGTTAATGCTATTGTGCAACAAAATCAGGAATTCAGCATTCAGAATGAAGATTTTCCAGCTTTACCAGGATATAAAGGTGTGTGTCCACCATTGCTAGTCTCATTATGCACGTAGTGGACAACTCTTACCTGAATCTGAATGACCATCTGTTCCTTGTTAGCATTTTAGTTTTTTAGCTTTTGCCCTTGCATTTCATCTCTTAATGATATTTGTTATGTGGACAGTTTCATTGTCAACATACTGCAATATAGACTATAATTCAGCATTACAATTTACAAGATAATGTTTGATATCTCATCAACTCCTTCACTGTTTTCTTCTCATTTAACGACATTTCATGGTCCTGGTCCTGGTCCTGGTCCTGGTCCTCTTCTCAATTTTCTATTTGGCATATGTTTATCCTATTCTTGCAAGCTTAGTTAACATCATCAATACACTTTTATCAGTTATCAGTAGGGGTGGGAAATGGATATGAATGATCCGTATTATTCGATACCGTATTTGATAGGATACGAATATGGTAAAGATTTTCCCACCCGATTAACAATCTCTCCTATTCGTATTCGAATTCGCATAAAAATGTGGATGCAAATATGGTATGGACTTTTACCATCCGAAATGTTATTTTATCCAAACTATTCATATTTGATGAAGCAATATATATATATATATATATATATATATATATATATATATATATATATATATATATATATATATATTATTATTGCAATACAACTAATTAGTTGGGCAAGTTTTTTAAAATTCATTGTGAATCCATGTTGCTTTAGGTGAAATAAATAAATAAGAATTATTAAGTGTGATTGTACGAGGATAAAATGTCATTAATATCTTCATGTTACATAAGTTATGAGGACATCCGAATCCCACCGAATTGAGTAGATATTTGATTCGAATTCGTATTCATTACAACATTCGTATTCATATTCGTTTAAAAAAATATGAATACTTCCACCCTAGGTATCAGTAATCATTTCATATGTATTACAATTTGATCCGTCGAAGTTGTTCGACTAAATTCAGATCATGAGAGTTGTTCTATCATTTTCCTTTCTGCTAATTATGTTTTGGCGTAACCTTTTTCTTGGATATTACCTTATGATATGTTTCTTTGGAGTATCAGGTAACTCCTCAGATTATGGTATGGATTTGCATCACAAGGACCACCTTCATGAGAATGTAAGTACTATGCAAGCACAACATTATCCTGTGAGTTCATGTTTTTATCATTTGATTCGCAGACCAGTTATACCTACTTATATTCTTAAATTTCCACACATGATTATACAGATGGGTAGATCATCTGGCTTTAACTTGGGAAGTAAAGTAACTATCCACCCCGTCAACAACATCAGCAGCAGGGGCGTAGCCAGCCTATGGCCAGGCCTCGGGCCGGCTCAGCCGTGGCCCATCTCTTGGTTTCTTTCATATGGAAATTTTTGATTTTTGTTTGGTCCATCACATGAGAATTTGAGACTGAATCTCAGGTCATTGCTCGAGAGACCCGAGGCTCAGCTCCACCACTGATTAGTAGAGTGCTAATTCGGTAAGCAACGCTAGGATTTTCTTTTACGTCATCAGCAAATTGTCAATATTGAACACACCACTCTTACAAGTTAGGAACACAACTCAATTTTTTAATTAAGGGAGCTGTAGGTTAGGACCCTACCAAAAATTGATATTCGGTGCCTGCTAAGCTTTTCAAATATGGATTGTCACTGTGTTTACTAGGTTCAAAATACTGGGCTTGAAAATATTGGACTAAGGCCGGTAAATTCTCCAAGCCCATCTTCTAATTCGGGGCCTTATGAGCAACTTATCCAGCAATACCATCAACCGCAGACTCAAAATTCATTTGGGCTGCAGACATCTTCAGGTCCACAATCATATAAGGATCAGAGTCTAATGTCTGTTCAGGGAACACAGGCTGCCACAGATCCATATGGTTTACTTGGATTGTTGAACGTAATAAGATTGAAAGAGCCTGGGCCAACATCTCTTGCTTTAGGGATTGATTTGACAACACTAGGGTTGAATTTGAACTCTCCAGATAATCTTTACAAGACGTTTGGCTCTCCATGGTCAAATGAACTGGTTAAAGGAGAACCTGATTATCAAATCCTGGCTTGGACATTACAATGTTTTCTTCCTCTGCAGCCATTACATTTTCAGAAGTTTCACCCCTTGACACTATTCTACATCTTCCACAGGTACATTGAGTTAAATTAACTTTGCATTTGTTATTACTAGGTTATGCAGTATTTGACTTTGTTCTTTGTGCAGTATGCCGAAGGATGTCGCTCAGTTGTATGCTGCGAATGAACTGTAAGCACAAACCTGCACGTTTTTAGTATCGATCATTCATTCATTCCCCATATTGTCAAATAACTTGCATCCTATCGTACTGTATGTAAGCATATGGGCAGAATAATGGTCTTACCTGTCGGATCTCCTTTCTTATGCTGAGATGCATTGATTGAATATTCTTTGAACTACCCTTTTTTTTGCTGTCCAGAATTTGTTTTTTAACTGCACTGCTTTATTGGACCTTCACTTGGTGCTATTCAGTATTCACGCTCCCCATACTATTGTTGATCCTGTTGACGTGTTTGCTCTTCTTTTTATCTTGTGTGGTATTCAGGAACGGATATTACTACAGCACGGATTGGCTGCTAGCGATCCCTCTTTCGTTTTATTTTAACCCAAATTTCTTATCTATGACTGATGGAATAACAACTGAAAACTCCATGATGGCCTTTGTAGGCTTATCTTGACATAATCATGCTTCCTGACTTATCTTATATACAACAATATTTTTTTTTCTACTCATCATTTGCTGTTAGATATTCTTTTCTCAATTTTCCGTCTTTTTTAGTCAAAATGGCCTGGTATGTCAGATAACTTAATTTGCTGCTTCCATTTTTTCAGATACAACAAGGGGTGGTTTTACCTTAGAGAGTACCATGTGTGGCTCACAAGAGCTCCAAATGTGGCACCTCTTGTCAAAACTCCAATTTATGAACGAGGGTCCTACATTTGTTTCGACCCAAACTTTTGGGATACAGTTCATAAGATTCCATCATCTAAAGAAATCTTGATAGACTTTCTAGCCTTATCGCATAGCTGAAAAATTATATCTGAGGATTTGTTGATTGCAGGACAACTTTGTTCTCCAACATGAGGCAGTAGAGAAGAAACCTGTCCTCCCTTCTGCCGGCCAAAATGTTAGATGAAAAATATAAGGTCAGGATTTTGAGTCCCAATAACCGTGGATTTTGGTCTTCAACAGTGTGTTTCTATTATGTAGTGTCATAATTCCATATATCATATATGTAGGACTGGCTTTTCTGACGTACTAATTTGCACTTGCAGCTGCTGCAGTTGTTCTCCTGCATTTAAAAGATTTCAAGTTTCTTGGGTTGGATCAGTATCTGTTACTATTATAGATGGAATACATTCGTTCAAAATGACTCTGTAAGCATTTCTGAAAACTGCACATTTGTTGAGATTAACTTGCTTTTTTAAGAACGAGATTAACTTAATTTGTCGTGCTACATTTCATTTCCTCTGAACAGGACATGCCTGCTGTTGAGGAAAACGGAGCTCCTGTGTTGGATGGCAGCCCTGTTGGTTGAGTTGTAGACATGTAGATGAGGAAAGTGCGCTTAATAATTCGTTGGTCGTAACCAGTAGGGCCATTGTAATTTTGTTTTGATATTTCTGACTGTAATTGTTTTCGTCTTTTAATTTGCTCAAGATTCAGACTTTACTAGCTCTTGTTCGTTATAATTTAGAAGGTACTTCGGGTTTGGAGTCGATCGTTGGGCAGGTAAAATTCTGAACCCGTTGTGATTCAAGCAACAGGCAGCAAGCGTACGAAAAGCAAACCGTCGTAATTTGCTCGTGGTGAAAAAGGTTTGCACGGTACTAAGACAAAAATTATATTATCAAATGATGTACAATTTTAGCATATCTTTACTGTAATTTTTTTGTTTTGTTTTTGTATTTGTAGGATTCATCTAGATTTACTTTTGTCGAGTTTTAAATTTTTTTTGTTTTGTTCTTTTGTTTGTAGGGTTCACCTAGATTTACTTTTATCTAGTTTAGAAATTTTTTATTTTGTTTTTGTATTTATAGAGTTCACCTATATTTACTTTTGTCTACTTTAGACTTTTTTAACATAAAAAAAACAGAAACCATTGGATAGTGATCAACGTACCGAAGAAAGTGATTGGGTTTTAAGAAAACTTCAGACGACTATAGCTTAGTCGGCCCCTAAATTAATCAACTTATTGTCGCGTAGGCACGTGCGGCATCATCTCTGGCCCTCGTCTCGAATCTGCACAAGAGGCAAACATTAATGGAAAACCGATGTCTCCCACTAGCTTTCTCCTATCAGCGTGCACGCACGCAACGCATGCATGCAGCGGGCCTGTCTTGTGACTTGGCCGCTGCATGCCAACTCGTCGTGCGTTAGGGCATCTTCAATAGTGCCATATCAGCCGTCAATTGGCCTTTTCATGTCAGTAAAATTCTAGGTGGAAGAGAGAGAAGCATGAGAGAGAAAGGAATATGTCTCTTCCTCAAACAACCATATCTACACACGAACCAAGACACATCAACCAGTGCATGTGAGAGAGTGGTGAAGAAGTGGGAATATTATAAGTTTGGCATGAATATTAGAGACAACTTGCTATAGACAGTTTATTGGAGATGTTGTCTCTAAATATGTTTTTCGACGACGTGAAGTTGATATAGCAAAATTAGAAATGACACTATTTAAAATGCTTTTAGTCACTCCACAGTGCGAGAAGCCATCAGTCGCGTCCGTCGAGCACGTCCAACTCGTCACGTACTGAATTGGGAAGTTCCCAACACAGTAGGGGCGAAACCACATTATGTGACCCGGTGTCACAGGACACCGGGTAAAAAAAATTAGCAGAGATTAGTCTATATATACTATACGTGCACCCTTTCTGACTCAAAAGTTATGTACCCTAGTTCAGACTAGCCTCTGGCTGAATGATGCATTTTACCAATGTTTGCCACATAAATTACTATTTAGTACATTGTTACTTAAAAATTATATATGTTGTTATATGTATAGTGAAATAGTGAACTCCGATTATTTTCGTTCTAGTTCCGCCCTGAACACCAGAACTCCTACTAGTGTATTACTACTAGAAAAAGATGTGTGACTGTGAGAGTCAGTCTCAGAAGGGTTATGCATGCATGCATATGAACCTTACCAACCCTCTAATCCAATGCAGCCTGTGTTCGCCGATTGCCATTTTTAAACCCTGTAGGTATAGCAGAAGTGCTTCAGTAAAACTGTTCTAGTTCTGGTAGTAGTAATTAGCTATCCTATTTCTGTTTTACTTTTGGTTTTTCGCTAGATACGAGTCTAGTGACGGACTCAAGACCAAAATTTAGAGCTAATGAGACTTGCCCATCTACTTACGGCTCGCCGAACGCCCAATACACCGCTTCACTCAGCAAGCAGCGGGACTAAGCAAGAAAAGAAGAGATCTGCACACTTGTGTACTGGCACTTGCACGATAGAATCCTCTGGTCTCGAGCATGAGGCGTGGAGAAGGCGCGCCGTGGTCGGGGGCAGCAGCCCATGGGGCTCGGCGGATGTCGGATGGTGCCATGTGGTGCGCAGCAGAGAGAAGATGAAGATAAGGGCAGGAGAGGAGGCTGACGTGTGGGTCCTATTCTTTTTAATTTTATTTGCTCAGTGTCACAGGTGGCAATACAAGTTGACATCGGATCCCAATCGGCGCCACGTAGGATCAAAACCGGCGGTTTAGGATGTGGGGTGTAATTTGGACGGTATCTGAGGGATGCAGAGTAAACGGAATTGAAGTTTATTTAGGATGCAAGTTAGAGCTTGGCAAGAGCAGAGGGACCAAAAGTAGCCATTTTTTGAGGAGAATGGCCATGGGATTCTCGGTAGGCAAAAGTTGCCGCAGGCACGTCCATTTCTCAAGAATCGAAGCGGCTGAGCGCTTGAGGCTCCACTGCTCAACCGAATTGTGGTCCACGAGCTTGCAGAAATGGATACATTACATGCTGTTAATACGTGTACGCACCAATTCACCGGCGGATATTTCGTGAACAATTACACCAGATCATTCAGCATAGATGAGCTACTCTAAAGTCAAAACTATGCTTAAGCAAAAGGAGGGCATGGTAAGTTTCATCCAAAACTAAGGTGAACATGAACATAAGCATGGAAAGTTTTCCCAAAGAATGATTCGCATTTATCATCATGCTATGATCTCCACTGGCAATGTTAAAACATAGAGCAGAGTACTATTTTAACCGACGTTTTACGAAGGAGCCCTGATGAAAGACGATTTAGACAGACACTGAACTACGCATAGAACTTTCGACTTTCAGCGCTTTCCGCCGCCGCCGCCAATCTTTGGGCCTTTAGGACCCTTCGGAGCGGCACCCTTTGTCTGTGCCTTATGGGACTTGCTCACCTCAGCCTTCTTGGCCTTCTTCTCATCCTTGGTCTTCTTGATGCGCTCCTTGATCTCACTGCAAATGTATACAAGTCTTGACTCGTGATTATGTTCTTGGCAACGTCAAAATATGTCCGGGAAAACCTCCGTTTGTGCCCTTAATGCAGGAGGATTATGCATGAACATGAAAGGCAAATTCAAAGGTAGCAGAAGGCCAAGAAGAAAAGGCGGCGAAACAAGATCTAAACTATTCTAACATAGAACGGGCATCTAATATGATGAAGAACAGAATGCCAATCGCAAAGCGAAACACACCTTGTCTGAGAAGTAACTACTACTATAAAGGTCGTGAATTTGTAGATATCATGCATCAGGCACCAAGGAAATTTGACACCAAAACCAATGGTTGCCACCATGATGCATATAACAAGAGCTCTATAAAATGACAGAGAACATACCGAAGAGCTGCTTCTCTAGCAGCATCACGAACTTCAGGCTTCTCAGCTCTCTTCTTTTGGATGACTTCCAATGAAGCACCGACAATTGCCCTGGAGTACGGTTTCTTGGTGGCGCGGCGCTTCTTCTTGACAGCTTCAGCATGCATATCCTACAAACATAGAAGTGGAAAATAACATCTAAGAAACAAAGCACAAACAGGAGCATTAATCTGGTTGACACAAAACAACTAACTGCATAGACATGGAATTAAGGATAGGACTGCATGATGCAGAAGACAGGTGCCCAGATGTACATATCTCTAATATCTACATGTACATGTATATTGGGAGGTGCTCATTTTGAGAAACCAACATGACATTTAAATACAAGTATAAACACAGTCATAATCCTGAATGAAGAGAAATGCATTTAAATCGTAGAAGCCAGATATTTATTGGAATCCAGCTTACATGGCTCATGGCTTACGATACTCAACTTACTTAGAACCTGTAGCACAATACAACATTACAACTACTAAAGCTTAAGCATGCCATCTCAGCTCAACCCAACATATTTAAGAAAATGTTTAATCAGTGTGCGAAAAGTGAGGTTCATGCAGTTAAAGAGCATGCGCTCATAAATAGAAAATTGGCCGCCTAGAATACAATACCTTCTTGTGCTGCTTCCTGTACATAGCTGTCCAGGTAAGCTTTGCAGGCTTCAGGCGGTTGTGGAAGTAGCGCTTGCATTTTGAGTTTGCGAAAAGGAAAACCTGTAAATTATATACCAGTACTTGTTATAACAACCTTCTAAGCTTATAGATATTCCTGACATTAAATGCACAAGCTGACCTGAGAATCAGCACGAATAAACCGAATGCCCTTCCCTGGATATATCTTCTGACCACTAAACCGGCAAAGTTCTGTCCTGTAGAGGAAAAAAAACAATACTTAGAATTTCTTCTACACAGATCACACTGTTATTGATGAAGGTTTGCTTTTACTACCCTTAACTATAATAAATCACTATAGCACACAAAGCAAAGGAGATTGATTAACAAAATCTACACATGCATTGCAATAATTATAGCATACAATACATAGACATAGAAACTTACTTCAGGACCATCTTCTCAGCTTCAAGAAACCTTCACAAACTCCTGCCTAGTTTCAATGAAGCAAAGACAGACGAATCAGCATCCATGACATAAACAAGTGAGGATGCAAGTACAGGGGATTACAACCCATACCAACAATGCACAGGCCACAGGGTAATCGAGTCAAATTGCAGCTGTGCAAATGTTGGGACTTGACAGGCAGCAGAAACACAAACGAGTAAGTTAGCTCCTACTGCAAGGGTGCTACCCTTGTCCATCTCGCACATCAATGAATAGGCTAATATGCAAGTACAAAGGCCATAGCACCTGAGTGCGTGTGCTTCAGTTCATGGGGTTCCTAAAATCACCCTAAAGAACCTAAAATGCTGCAACCAGTATGATAATATCGAATTACTATCCACGACTACGATTCAGATCTCAAAAGGATCGATTGTTGGGCGACTACTGGCAGCACAAACACGAAACAAATCACCACTGCAAAGCGGGTTGCCTGGTCCATATAGCACACAAGATATCAGGCAACTAAGCAATCACAATGGCTATAGCGCCTCAGTACCGGTGCTTTCATTCGCTCCTAGGAAGTCTAGAACCACTAAAAGAAGCCCAACTAGCTGCGATCAATGGGATAAAACCGGATCACTACATACACTCGCAACCAACTCAAAACCCAAATGGATAGCCATAGCATCCGATGTGTACACTGTAAAAAAAGTAACTAGACCGGATCTACTACAAGTGCAAGAAATCATCTACGGTTAGAACCTCACAAGGACACTAACTTTCCTTTTCTTGGTTCAAATCCAGGTCATCACGGAATGGAAGAACAACCAATGTACCTAGGATCCCACGAATACAACCGCCGCAACAACTAATCATGGTCCTAGCTCCTCGAAAGAAACGTAACAACATCAGGGGATACGATGGCTACAAGAACTAGTTGCTCGAGGATAGGGACGAAGGGAAGAACATTTCGACGGCTACCTTTGCGCGATGCCGTAGGTGGCGGCGAGGCGATGGCGGCGGCGGAGGTATCAGCGTTTTCGCAGTTCCGAGGCTTTCTTATAAGCGCACGAGTGGGCTGGACTAGGGTTAGTTGAGAAGTACGCCGTCCATGGGCCGAAATTGTTGGCATGTAGGCTGTAGACCCAAATCCTTAGATTATGTAGGCCGTGGCCCATTAGATCAGAGCAGACTTTTTCCCTCTCTTTTTTTCGGGAACTGTCTACTTATTTATAAACTATCTGAATTTCTCACGAATTCTGTGGCAAGATGCTATGATGCATATGTTTCTGGAAATCTACGCCTCCCATATGCAACTCGTATCGACATTAATAAATAGCATATGTAACGGTAATTATAATAACATTTTTACTACCAGATTACCATGTAGGTTTCTGCTTTTTTTTGGGTCACGGCCCAAAGGTGTTTGACAATAACGTGCAGATACCCAAAGACTTAGATGCTATGATTGTTTGATAAAAGTATAAAACGCCTCCGCTGCCGCGTGCGTTCAACTCGCGCTCCCAACAGTTTGGATCTGGGGCTATCTTCCCTTGCTTTTGCGGTCTCTGCGAGGTCAACCTGTGCGCTCTGCACCTTGATGTAGTCGGTGAACCTCCGGGCAGCCTCCTTGGAGTTGGAGCGTTCCAAGTCGTTAGAGAGGACGATCTCCACGACGATGTTAACCCGTCGGGCACTGAAGACCATCACATTTGTCTATCGGAGGAGGAGCTCCAGCTGACCGACGATGGTCGTCACACCTTCCGGCATACCGTAGGGTGGAGAATGGAGGGTGCCGCGGGCACAATGATCTTCTGCAGCATTGGCCATTGTCCGGCCAGATATGTGCTCGTATATAATTATGAGGTAGGCCAACACGGTCGATGTGTGGGAAGAAGAGGGGGAAGTCATTTCCTCCTTTTTTTTTGAGTGAAAAACTTATCTTTTTTGGCTTTATGGAGCTTGAAGAAAGATGAGTGTTGTGAGAATTCATCTTCGGAAGCGGAAGTCCATTTTATAAAATAAGAAGTAATGTCGGTGCGGGAGACGAAGAGACACATTGGGATCTAGAACACGATCGACGTGAGGGAAGAAGAGTGGGAAGTCATTTCCTCCTTTTTTGAGTGAAAAACTTTTCTTTTTTGGCTTTATAGAGCTTGAAGAAGGATGAGTGTTGTGAGAATTCATCTTCGGAAGCGGAAGTCCATTTTATAAAACAAGAAGTAACGTCGGTACGGGAGACGAAGAGACACAATGGGATCTAGAACGGCATTGGTGCATTTACCGAGCATTCGATTGGCGTGGTGTCATTTTTTTACACGTAAGTAGACCAGTAAACGCCAAATCATATTATAGTAAACCCATACTGAATGCATGGTAATTCCAAAAACAATAAATGATAGTAACATTACTAGCATCGTATAGTAACCTCAAACGAGCAGTCTAGTAAAATTGTTTTGGCAGTAATTTTGTATGTACATGGAAGTAATTTTTTATACCCAAGTTTATTGTCGAGTAGTTGTTAGACGTTTAGATTTTTTTTTGAATTTTTGTATGAGCATGGAAGTTGCATATATTACGTGTGTGGGGCCGCACCATCCGAGATTCCTCGCACTATAGCAAAATCAGAGTTTCTCTCTTTGGCGGCGCGCCCAACCCTGAAAAAACCCCAAGTTGTTACCGCAGGCTCTCGAGCGAGCTCTACTGGTCCCCATTTCCAGTAGGATCAGAGGGGATCTTCGACTTCAGTCCCCTCTCACCTTGCACGTGTCAAGGTACAAGCAAAAAAAATCCTGCTGCATTTTTTTTTTCATTTTTTTCTTGTGACGTGGAAATATGTAGGGTTCCGAACAAAAATTCCCCAAAATCCACAATCGTGTTACCCCTAGCGATTTTCCTCCCAAATTCATGTTTTCCAGACCAGCTCAAGCGGGAACAGTAAATAATGGATGGATACAAGCTTAGAAGTAAATCCACACTATCCCTACAGTAAATCACATGATCTTCTTTGATTTTGTTTTGTTTCCCCACAGTGGTAGTAAATGAGGACACCCGGCGACGCCCCCTGGAAGGTGAGGAAGATCACCATAGAGGTCAGCCAGATCGCACAGGCAATTTTCGTGGACCCATCTCAACCTGAACCTATCATAGCAAAAACATCATATTTTCTTATCACAGATCCTCGCACGGTTGTTTCTTGGAAGAAACAGTTGAGCAAGAAGAGGAAGGTCATCGAGCTAGAGGATGTCGTTGCCATGACGTCCTGCGCGGAACCTGCGACCGAGTCCGCCATGGTAAAGAAGCAGTAAATCCTTATTCATATTACAGTAATTTGTTCGCTGCACCAACATGATATCGCCGTGTATTATTCTAGCAGTAAATATAAGATAAGTTCCAGTAATTTTGTAGTCATGTCGCCAGTAAATCATTCTACTTTCCAAGCAGTCCGCGACGGAGAGGAAGCGTGGACCATACACGACGTGCGGAGGTCAGAAGCTTTGCACATTGATCGAGCTGGTAAGCAGTAATTATGTTCACAACTTGTAGTAATAGAACTTTTTAGATGTATAGTAGCTGACACGCGACGTTATCAACACGTATGCAAGAGAAGGGGAGCGAGTATAAGGCAAGTTGATGTTCTATTTGTTGTTCCACAAGGTCAACAACGTCAAGCCCCTACCTGATGTCCTTGAGAAGTTCAGGCCGCATAGCATGACAAAGTAGCATGATGAGTTGTAAACATTGCAGTAATCTTTTCGTGTAACATGTTGGAATTAATATGGGCTAGGCCCAAATATTATATTCTAATTAATTCCTGGTAAATCTCAAACGCCCATGTGCATGTGCTAAGCTATTTAGTCCCACATGGACAGATGAAGGGGAGTTACACCAATTTAAAAGGTGGAACGTGGTAGCCCCTCTTGTGGAATTGGAAAGAGACAACACACGTCTTGGCCGCTTCGCCGAGCCGCCGTCTTAGCCGAAGAAGCCGGCCGGGCGGGCGCGATTTTCTTTATCTATTCGAAAATCGAAACGCACTGACATTGAGGGTGACTGTTGGTCTCTGGTCTCTTCGTTTTTTGCCATTAAAAAGAACAGAGTGCTGGTCCTTGATGGTGGCTGTTGATCTTTAGTCTTCTAGTCACTGTTGGCCTTTGGTCTTCGGGCGATCGCCTTGATGGTGATCATTGGCCTTTGACCGCCGGGCAACTGCCTTGATGGTGATGATGGTCTTTGGTCTTCGGCGACCTTTGGGCTCTCTCGTCTTTTGGCTATATAAGGAGATCGAGAGAATCGGCTTTGCCGAAGTTTTTCCACTTCCACAGCTCGAAATTCCACGGTGCTTGTTGTCGTCTTTGGCGATCTCCATCCCGGCGAGGCGCTGCGGTACGCATCGCACCGGGAGAGCGATCCTCCGAACCCTCATCCTCGAAGGCTTACACGAGCGAGGGCGAATAAGGTTTTTGGGAGCGTTATGCGATGCCTCGTCGCTGCTACGTCTACATCAACTGCACGACTACAACTTTCTGCTACGCTCTACACCAACTGCACGACTACTACCACTACGACATGACGGACGACGTTCTCATCAAGAACACTGCTGCATCTTCTTCTTCCATGGAATCTGGGTATGCCTATATCTCTTTTGTTACTTGGTTTGCTTTACAATTTGTTCTTGTCTTGAACACTGAGATAGGAATGCTAGCTTCTGTTCTTCTAGAATCTAGTATAACCATAGTGTTCTTAGTTACCTGCTTTGAGAAAATAGCTAGACTATTTTCCATGTTTTATCTAGCTTATTTCTGGATTAAAGTAATTCGAAAAATGCTTATGTTTTCAACAATCCAAAAACCTTATTCTAGGCATAGGCATTTTTCACCAACTGGCTTTGCTGCTGCGCTCAAACCCTCTGAATTCGATGGTGCGAATTACAAGAGGTGGCGCACCAAGATGGTGCTTTGGCTAACTGCCATGAACGTTTTCCATGTGGCAAACGGCAAGCCTGATGGAACACTTACTCCTGAACAGGAGCAAGCGTTTGAGGTCACGATAACCTTTTAAAGGTGCCGTGGTTAGTGTTCTTGGTGAGAAGTTAATCGATGCATACATGGTGATTAAAACTGGAAAAGAGATGTGGGATGCACTCGAGGCCAAATTTGGGGTTTCGGATGCAGGCAGTGAATTGTATCTCATGGAGCAATACCATGACTATAGAATGGTTGATAGCCGTTCTATAGTTGAACGGGCTCATGAGATACAATCTATGGCCACAGAACTTGAGTACTTCAAGTGTGTATTACCGGACAAATTTGTCGCGGAAGGCATTATTGCCAAACTTCCTCCTTCTTGGAGGAATTTTGCTACTTCTCTGAAACACAAGAGACAAGAGTTTTCTGTTGAAAATCTCATTGGGTCTCTTGATGTTGAAGAGAAGGCGAGGGCAAAAGATACACATACTAGAGGTAATGAGGGACATTCTAGTGCCAATATGGTACAGAAGAAGAATGGCCAAACTCAAAAGTTCAAAGGCAAAACAAGAGTGCACAAACAACAAGCTTCAAGAAGAAGAAGAAGAACACAAAGGAGAGCCTTTGCTTTGTCTCGTGGTGAACTCGGTCATTGGGCCAAGGATTGCGACCAACGCAAGGGTGGAAAGAATCGACAGGGCGTAATTCCAAATCGCCAATGTTGTTGTTGGTACTCTTGAGACGGAACTTGTGGTATGGTAATTTACCTCATCGTTTTTTCCGTATGTCAATCTACCGATTGGTGGATAGACACCGGTGCTAATATACATGTGTGTCTTGATATTTCATTGTTCTCTTCTTACCAGTCACTCGATTCAAAGTGCTCTAATGGGGAACGGGTCACATGCCATCGTTCATGGTGTTGGCACGGTCGATCCAAGTTTACTTGGGAAGATTGTGCAATCAAGAACGTGCATCATGTGCCATCGATCAATAAGAATCTCGTCAGCGGATCTCTTCTGTGTAGAGATGGTTTTAGACTGGTATTTGAGTCCAATAAATTTGTAATGTCTAAGTGTGGACAATTTGTTGGTAAAGGCTATGTGTGCGGAGGCTTGTTCCGCCTATCTCTTTCAGATTTATGTAATAATATTGTGAACCATGTTTGCAGTAGTAATGAGACTACTATTTGGCATTCACGACTTTGTCATATTAATTTTGGTTGCATGACGCGGTTAGCCAGTTTAGATTTAATCCCAAAATTCACCCTTGCCAAAGGTTCTAAATGTCAAGTTTGTGTGCAATCAAAGCAGCCTCGTAAGCCTCATAAGGCCGCAGAGGTAAGAAACTTGGCACCATTAGAACTCATACATTCAGATCTGTGTGAGATGAATGGTGTGTTGACAAAAGGTGGTAACAGATATTTTATGACTTTGATTGATGACTCCACTAGGTTCTGTTATGTGTATCTTTTGAAAACTAAAGATGAAGCTCTTCACTACTTTAAAATCTATAAGGCAGAAGCTGAGAACCAACTTGAAAGAAAAATAAAAAAGATTAGGTCTGATCGTGGAGGAGAGTACTTTTCAAATGAGTTCAATTTATTCTGTGAGGAACATGGTATAATCCATGAGAGGACGCCTCCCTATTCACCCCAGTCAAACGGGGTTGCTGAAAGAAAGAACCGCACTCTAATTGATTTGGTTAACGCCATGTTAGACACAGCGGGTCTTTCCAAAGCATGGTAGGGGGAGGCTATATTGACTTCATGTCATGTCCTAAATAGGATTCCCACAAAGAATAAAGAGATAACCCCATATGAACAATGGGAGAAGAAAAGACTATCACTTTCATACTTGCGCACTTGGGGTTGTTTGGCGAAAGTCAATGTGCCAATTTCTAAAAGGCGTAAGCTTGGACCAAAAACCGTTGATTGCGTCTTTCTAGGCTATGCTCACCATAGCGTTGGATATAGATTTCTAGTGGTGAAATCTAGAGTACCTGACGTGCATGTTGGTACAATTATGGAGTCCAGAGATGCTACATTCTTTGAGGATATTTTTCCGATGAAAGATATGCCTAGTTCATCGAGTCGAACTCGATACAATTCTGAACTCGCCATTCCAATGGAATATTTTGAACAAACCCTTGAGCAAATTCACGAGGAGGAAGACAATGAAACTCTAAGGAAGAGTAAAAGACAAAGGACTGCAAAGTCTTTTGGTCCTGATTTCATTGTGTACCTTGTGGATGATACTCCAAGTACCATTTCTGAAGCGTATGCTTCTCCAGATGCAGAATACTGGAAGGAAGCAGTCCGTAATGAAATGGATTCCATTATGGAAGGAAGCAGTCCGTAATGAAATGGATTCCATTATCTCTAATGGAACTTGGGAGATCACTGAGCGTCCTTATGGTTGTAAACCTGTAGGATGTAAGTGGGTGTTCAAAAAGAAGCTTAGGCCTGATGGTACTATCGAGAAGTACAAGGCACGGCTTGTGGCCAAGGATTATACCCAAAAGGAAGGCGAAGATTTCTTTGATACTTATTCACCTGTGGCAAGATTGACCACTATTCGAGTACTACTATCTCTGGCTGCCTCACACGGTCTTCTCGTTCATCAGATGGACGTTAAGACGGCTTTCCTAAATGGAGAGTTGGACGAGGAAATTTACATGGATCACCAGATGGATTTGTAGTAGATGGTCAAGAAGGAAAGGTGTGCAAGTTGTTGAAATCTTTGTATGGTCTTAAACAAGCACCTAGCAAAGGGCATGAAAAGTTTGATGAACTTTAACATCTGCGAGCTTTGTTGTGAATGAAGTCGACAAATGTGTGTATTATCGCCATGGTGGGGGCAAGGAGTCATTCTATGTCTCAGATGTTGATGACATATCGATTTTTGGGACCAACCTTAATGTGATTAAGGAGGTCAAGGATTTCTTATCTCAGAATTTTGAGATGAAAGATCTGGGAGTAGCTGATGTTATCTTGAACATCAAGCTGTTGAGAGGTGATGATGGTGGGATTACATTGTTGCAATCCCATTATGTGGAAAAGGTTTTGAGTCGTTTTGGTTATAGCGACTACAAACCCTCTCCAACACCTTATGATCCTAGCGTGTTGCTTAGGAAGAATCGGAGAATAGCCAGAGACCAATTGAGATATTCTCAGATAATTGGTTCACTCATGTATTTAGCTAGCGGTACGGGCTCGATATCTCGCTTGTCTTTGTGAGCAAACTAAGCCGGTTTGTTTCCAATCCGGGAGATGATCATTGGCATGCTCTTGAGAGGGTAATGCGCTATCTAAAGGGTACTATGAGCTATGGCATTCATTATACCGGTACCCCAGGGTACTGGAGGGTTATAGCGATTCAAACCGGATATCCGATGTCTTCTTTGAGATTAAGGCCACAAGTGGATATGTCTTCTTACTTGGAGGTGGCGCTGTTTCATGGAAGTCTTGCAAGCGCACCATCTTAACGAGGTCAACAATGGAAGCAGAACTCACAAAGATTAGATATCGCCATCGCCGGGCCGAATGGCTTCGTGAGCTTTGATGGATTTGCCGGTTGAAAAACCAAGATCGCTATTCGATGAATTGTGACAATCAGACAGTGATTGTCAAGGTGAACAGATTCTAAAGATAATATGAAATCATCAAGACATGTGAAGAGAAGATCAAGTCTGTCAGAAAATGAGAAACTCCGAGTAATAGCTTTGGATTATATCCAAACAACTAAGAATCTGCGATCCTTCACAAAGGGTTTATCACGAAATGTGATAGACAATGCATCAAGGAGATGGGTTTGAGACCCACGTGAGTTATACCATAGTGGTAACCCATCCTATGTGATCGGAGATCCCGTGAAGTAGGATTGGCGAAACAAGCTATTGGTTAACTGGGAGGAGAGTACCTTTATAGACCCACTCCATTAGAGATGCAATTCTCTCCTAAATCTGTATGGCAGGTTGATTTTTATCTTAATGTGTTCTGTGGCTTGTTAAAGCAAAGATGCTGTCCTACAGAGCAATCTTTAAAGAACACACCTATATGAGTTCGACTGCTAGTCACAGTCTATGAAATAGGGTAATTTCTAGGAAGCTCATGAATAGGCCAAGAGTATGACTTATATGCTCCAATCCGCGGGGATGCCTGGCAGCCTAGTATCAGTTAAGGACTTAAGTGAAACTTATTCACACAAAACTGTCAATTCAATGCTTAGTCCATTGTGCGCCAGTGATAAGTGTAGCTTCTGCTCAGTGGATGTTCAACCTTAACCTGTGTCGGGACCCAAAAATACACTCGACCCTCTGTATATCGTGACTAGTCCAGATCACGCTTAGTGCACACAAAGGACAACATCGGTGAAATATCAATTCCATATACAAAGATAACTAATAAATAAGCAAATAACAATAAACATCGAGTAAAGACCTTAAGGTCAAAGCTTACAATTAATGCCTCGTATATGGCGGAAAGCTCAATGAAGTCTGCAATGAACTAAATGGGATAACTCAAAGGAAGCCCATCCATATGCCCACAGCAATCAACAAAGCGCGATCTAGTTCTCCACGATCCTTGAAGTAGGCCTTGTTGATCGGCGATTCCTTCACTTCGCTGATTCGTCAAAGCAAGCGTGAGTACACACCGCATCGCAAGTCATACCACGTAAATGCAATTTATAGATGCAGGCTTATTCCAAAGGAATGACATTCTGTGGTTATTTTTGCAGAAATGCAACATTTGCAATTGAATACAAATAATAGATTGAAAGCAAGTAAAACAAATAGACAGTAATAATTTAACAGATTGATTTCACAAAGACACACACAGCCTAAATAGATTATTCACATAGCCATATGATTTAGACCACACAGCTCCCTTCCCACACAGTTTTATGAAAATCTACCCCTAGTGTGAAATCCCCGAGTATTGTCCATAACCGCGGACGCGGCTATTCGAATAGATTGTTTAACACTCTGCAGAGTTTGTACACTTTACCCACAAGATGTAATCAACTGGATCAGAGCTGATCACAACAAAGCATTTCAGAAAATTCATCTTACTATGCTAGGCCTGCCTCAAAACAGACATGTGGTCGCATGCTGAGGGCTCAGTTCAATGGCGTATAAGGTGAAGTCCTTAATTGACCAAGGCAAGACTTCCACATGCCAACTAAACCACACACCACACAGATTATTATTCACACAGATCACACAGATTATTGTCCACACAGATCACACAGCCACACACCCACCAATTCACACACCACCATGTCACACAGCTTCCACCACCACACAAGATCCACCACTTGCCTCAGCCTAAATCTTTTCCCACCCAGCTTGGTTAAGTGCAACATATGCCATAATAGCACACAAGACACACAGCTTTATCACATAGTTCCATAGTCACTTAGTCAAGTTTATATTTGTAACTACATGAGATGGTGACTCGTAGCATGGCTAAGCAAACTAATCGCATCTAACCAACCCACGTTGGTGCTACAATAATACCAACTATTAAATAACCAAGCTAGGGTGACAAAAGATTATGGCATATCAATTAGACAAGGATGTTATAACAATTTGGATTGTTAACTAAACCCAAAAGCATTTAAATAAATACTTAAAGTAAATGCAATAATTTGAATCAAGATACTTTTAGAACACCGATTCAATATGATCAAAGGTACAACTTGCCTTGCTAGCAATGACGATCTTATTTAACTTTAATCTTCTACTTCCTTGATCTTCGCTTCCTTCTTGATCAAGACTTCTCGCAAGATCAACGCCTACTCGTAATAAGCAATTAAACCAAATAAATAAACAACAGAGAGCAAACAAACTCCAAAAATTAAATAATAATCTCAGATAAATAGATATTGATTTGAGATGAATTTAGGAATTCAAATGAACTCAATCAGAGTTCGGCTGTGAAAGATATGAGCTTTGGAAGATCACATGAAATGATGAAATCGAGAGCGAAAAGAATATTCAAAGAATATTCCTTCTGATCAAATAAAATGAATGGGAGGCTTACAAGTGGGGTCCACTGTAAGTGAGAGGAACAAGGATAGTGAATGACATGTGGGACCAATTGAATAATTGAATTTCGAAATTAAAAGAATTTCCAAAAAGGATAAAGAGGATGACAAAGGGACCCATCGATTTATGAATTTCGCATTAGAATAATTCCGAAATATGGTAGAGAGAGCGACACGTGGGACCAATAAGATAAAATGATTTTCAAGAATTAAATTAATTCCCGAAATAAGATTAGGGGTTGACATGTGGGCCACTGGTCTATGGACCAGGTCCACAGAGATATGCTAGTCCAAGGTGGACCAAGCTCATGGCTAGGGTTTGACCAAAGGTTGACTGTCATGCGGGACCCGCACGTCATAGACTAGGTTTATGATGAACCATATCTACAATGCTCCGATTTTAGGATTGGGTTAGGTACAGGCCACACAGGTGATGATAGTGCATGCCACATGTGCACAGACGCTGAGGTGGCGAGGCTGGGACAACGACGTGGCACCTGAGGTGGCACTGGCACGGCTTGTGCTGACATGGGGGTCTAGATGAGCAGATCAAAGGGCACAAGATGACGCAGACAGCAGACAAAGGGGCTCACCAAGGATGCAGATCGATAAGCGGTGGCGCGGCCGGATCAAGAAGAAACGGGCCAGGCGGACTCGCGCGGAAGGAAAAGGAGGCACGCGCTTGGCCTACGCTGGTCTCCCGCGCGAGACAAATGGCGAAGCGGAGCGGATTTATTGGCTGTTCACGCACGCGCTAAAAGGAAAAGGAAGCGCGCCAATCGGTTGGGTTGGCTTTGCCATCGGTGTATGGCAAGGCAATGTCCAGAGAAAAGAGAAGGAATCAACACATCTCCTGAACATACGTACACGCATACATACATGAACGCATGATGAATAGGGCGATGGGGTGGCCGGCGGACGGAGACGACGCGGTGGCGGCGAAGGGCAAACGGAAAGGAAACGACGAGGCGGAGATGATGACGCGTCCGCACATCAAGATTTGGCTCCATGCGACGGCAGTGACGCCAAGAACGGCGACCACGACGGCCTCACGGACGTGTAACTCTTCCGGTGATGCTCGCGAAGAGGAGGTGAGCACAACAGAGAACGCGGCGATGCAAACCCAACGGTGGTGGAGTTGAAGGTAGGGGATCAACGGTTGCGCAAGTAATTGGCCGGAGAAGGACGACGACAAGAGGCGAGAGAACGCCGATTCTCAACGACGGTGGATGAAACTTGAATCTAAAAGAGGGAATAATAGGTATGAACGAGGGGCACGAGATGACGCGATCGATTTTAGAAAAACTCACCGAGGAAGCGAGGAGCTCGACGAACGCCATGGCTCGACATGGCCGACGGTGTTCGCGATCTTCGGCGAAGGAAGGAAGCATGACGTAGAGGACGACGACGCGAAGCCAACGCCGCAGACGGTTCAGCCGGAGGACATCGGACGAAGGCGCAGTTCGTTGGAGAAGCATTTCGGTTGAAGCTCGGTTTTCTGTAGATTGCGACGAAACCAGATTGATTCGGAGAAAACCAAATCAAGGGATGGGGAGAGGAGATCAAAACGGACGCGTGAGCGCAAACGGCTCGCTTTTATACACACCGAGGAGAAAGATATGGAATTTTGAAAGGTTTGGGTTGGTTGCGTACACGTTCTGGGAGCGGTTCTGGACTCGGCTGGAGGTCGAGGATGAACAGTGCCCCCGACGGTTACTGTAGCAGTGCGGCAGGAGAGAGAAAAGAAGGATTTTCGGAATTAAAGAAAATCCCAAAAATCAAGGAGGCCAAATAAATAGCAAACAAATCCAGAAAAATCTCAAAAAATACCAGAAAATTCCTTGGAACACAAGGAAGCTAAATAACACAGGTTTTTATTTAATTAATATTTAGATTAGTCAAATTAAATATTTTTAATTTAGAAAATTCTCAATTAAGCTTTATTAATTCGAATAAAATTGGCGAAATTTTTTAGGGACCTAAACTACTTAAAAGATTTTTGAAAACCCAAATTTTAGGACGTTACAACCGGTCTCCATCAAAACACTGGTATATTAAAACAATACTGTGGATCAAGGCATTTGACATGTGCCCTTGAGATCTGGTAGGGAATTGTTGGAATTAATATGGGCTAGGCCCAAATATTATATTCTAATTAATTCCTGGTAAATCTCAAAGGCCCATGTGCATGTGCTAAGCTGTTTAGTCCCACATGGACAGATGAAGGGGAGTTACACCGCTTAAAAGGTGGAACGTGGTAGCCCTCTTGTGGAATTGAAAGAGACAACACACGCCAGCTGCCGCCTCTCCGAAGCCGTGCCGAGCCGAGCCGAGCCGAGCCGCAGCGCGCGCGTGCGGCGGTGCATGCGCGTGCGTGTCTTTAGTCTTCTAGTGATCGCTGGCCTTTGGTCTTCGGGCGATCGTTCTTGATGGTGATCAAGGGCCTTTGGACTATCGGGCAATCGCCCTGATGGTGATCGATGGTCTTTGGTCTTCGGCGACCTTTGGGCTCTCGTCTTTTGGCTATATAAGGAGATCGAGAGAACGGCTTTGCCTCGAAGTTTTTCCAATTCCACGCTTCGAAATTCCACGTTGCTTGTTGTCGCTTTTGGCGATCTCCATCCCATGAGGCGCTGTACGGCCAAGACTGGGAGAGTAGGCCTCGAACCCTCATCCTCGAAGGCTTACACGAGCGAGGACGAATAAGGTTTTGGGGAGCGTTAAGCGACTACTTTCGGCCGCTACGCCTACATCAATCGCACGACTACAACTTTCGCTACGCTCTACACCAACCGCACGACTACTACCACTACGACATGACGGACGACGCTCTCATCAAGAACATCTTTGCATCTTCTTCTTCCATGGAATCTGGTATGCCTATATCTCTTTTGTTACTTGGTTTGCTTTACAACTGTTCTTGTCTTGAACACCGAGATAGGAATGCTAGCTTCGTTCTTCTAGAATCTAGTATAACTATAGTGTTCTTAGTTACCTGCTTTGAGAAAATAGCTAGACTATTTTCCATATTTTATCTAGCTTATTTCTGGATTAAAGTAATTCGAAAAATGCTTTTGTTTTCAACATAACACGCAGTAAAAGACACTTTGCAGCACAGTAAAACGAAGAAATTCACAAAACAACAATGTGTCCTTGTTTGTTGATGGATATTAGTAAAATCCAAACTAACATCTAGTAAAAACTACTACACACAGTAATCCAAAAAAACAAACAGCATATGAGTGAGGAAACAACAGTAAAACAATGCCTTCAATGCAGTAATATTATGCTCCATATACAGTAAGATAACACATACAGAATAGAAAATCAAAAATCTCTCACTTTTACAAGCGTGTATGGGATGCACCAGCAATGATGATCAATAATACGATGTGCTATTTTTTACAGTATCTTAGCCTTATCGAATAGTAAGACAACATATGTAGTTTATAGTACCTTTTTTTTTGCTCGACACGGCAGTAAAAATCACAACTCGGAAGGAAAACAAGGCGGATGAACCAAATCACGAAGCACACCATGCCGTGTAAAGGGGGTATTTTTTTTACTACTGACACGGTTGACATATGATTTTTACTGCCTGTTTTGAGGGGATCGATTTTTACTGCCGATATGGGCGCTCCCGCACCATTTTATTGCCAATCACGGGGTTCGGATTTTACTGTTGATTCCAAGGGATGAAGGCGCGGGGGAAGAGGGTGGGGGAGCGTGGGCAAGCGTGTCACGGCCCACATGCAGAATAACCTATTCTACGCTCAGGCGCTGAATAGCGCTACCATATCATATCTATCTATATATGTTTAATACGCACTGTTATAATCTGGACACACCACAATCGATGGTGCATATCTTTCTCGTTTTCCTCCGATTAAACGTGATAATTTCTAGCCATTGAGAGCGAATGTGATGTCTTTTTTCTTTGGTTTTAATAATGTAATATATCTGAGTAAATTTCAGTCTAAAAACACTTATAATTTTCATGTCTTAGTTTTAGCTGCTAATTCACTGTATTTTTGAAATGTTTGACACTTTTGTTTCGCTTTCACAGATTCCCCTTTGAATGTCACACACGTGCTCCCGAGAGTGCATCACATCCCGATCGTCCATTCATTCTCACTCGGCTAGTAGACTAAGTGTGCATCTGTCATGACATACCAGCGTGACAAAGCACAATGTTTAGGGTCTGTTTGGGATGGCTTCAGCTTTGGCTTTTTGCTAGAAAAAGGCGGAAGCCGTTTCAAACGGACGGCTTTCAGTAGCCGCTTTTGGAAAGCCGGAAGCCGTTTCCAACGTGGGGAGCCGAAAGTGGGAAGCCGCCCTGGGCAGCTTCCCACGGCTTCAGCGGGTTGGTTTTGGGACTTTGCCACTGAAGTTGGAATGAAATTACACACCAATGTCATCATATATAAACTCCAAAATCCCCAAACCACTCCTTATTTCTCCTCCCCGCTCCAGCGCCTCCTCCCTCATTTTTTGCCGCCTCCACCGTCCACGACACCTCCCCCTCCCCGACCGGCTCCCTCTTCCTCTGACGCTGTCCACGCTGCCTCCGTCCGCCTCCCTCGCCTCGCCAGATCTGCCATCTCCTCCCCTCGGTCTCCGCCTCCCTCCGTCCTCCTCCTCCTCCCCGCCTCCACCGCCTCCCTTCCTCCTTCCGCCCCTGTCCTCCTCCCCTAGTCTCCGCCGCCTCCCCTCCTCCCTCCGCCCTTCTCGTCACCGCCGCCGCCTCCGTCCTCCTTTCTTGACGCTACCTCGGTTTTCGTCATCGACGTCGTCTACACTAGTTCTGTCCTCCTCCGACGCTACCTCCTCGGCTTCCCACCTCCCACCTCCTCCCTCCATCCTCCTCATGCCGCCGCCTCCTCCTTCTCCCTCCTTGCGCCACGACCTCCTCTTCTCCTCACGCCCAGCCTCCCTCCTCCTCCTCACGCCACGCCCCTTCCTCCTCCTCCTAGGCTACCGCCCCAGCTTCCCTCATCCTCCCTCGTCGTCATTAATTGCGGTTAATTGCGGCTAATTGTCGTTAATTGTCATCGATTGTCATTAATTATTGTCAATTATCGTTAATTGTGGTTACTTATCATTAATTGTCATCATTTGACTCAGAGGCATTTAAGACATTTTCTAACTTAGAAGCTCCAGCCAGACAACCAAACACCAAACGTATGTAGCTCAACCGTTTAGCCCTTCAGCCCAGCTGGAAGCTGCTTTTCATAAAAGCAGCACCCATACCAAATAGGCCCTTACTTGCTTACGAGTCCATGATTACGGAGTTTCTAGTCACGCATGCTCCATTCCATCCCGTCGCTGATCGAACCATGAGAAGGAATAATTGTGTTCCATTCCAAGTGAGACAACAATATATTTACTACTCCCTCTAGCCACAAAACAATGTCGTTTTGGGATACATGTAGTCAAATTATCGAACTTTGCCTATCGAATATGTTTTTTTAATATTTGAACTAAACACATGAAAATGTATGTATATATTTGTCTCGAAATGAACTTTCATAAAAGTATAAGTTTGTTAGATTTTATAATTCAATTACAATATAAATTTGTAATCAAAATACATTTTAGGGACAGTGTCGATATCGATGTCCAAAACGACATTCTTTTGTGATTGGAGGGAGTATTTAAAAAGAAAGTGTCGACGTTTGGGATTCTCGTCACAGAACGGACAAACAAGAATACAATAAAGAAAAAATAGAGATTACTATCTGTTCGCCAAGGGACTCAGAATTGAGAATGTGTATTGCAAAGGATATGCTTTGATTACAGGGAAAATGGCTGTGAATACACGTGGATTAGGGCTTAGATGTGATTCTATATTACAAGGGCACACAGGCCGGGCTATTTATAGTTTTACAAGAGTTGGCAGTTATTAGCAGTGATGTCTCTTCGCGCAAATCGTCGCGTCTCTTCCTGCCAATCGTCGTGCCCCTTCGTGATGACCGTTATCGCTGATATCTCCACGTGCAACCGCTATTAATTGCACGTGGGTAACCGCCCTCTAGGACCTCCTCTGCGGGGGAGAGGTCCTAGAGATGTCTCGGAGAGGTCTTTGAGGAGGTCCCGGAGAAGTCCTAGAGGAGGTCTTGCTGGGCCTCCAGAGGGAGTTTTCGGGGACGGTTAAAGGAAAGACTTTATAGGCCCACCTTCCGACTGTTCGATTGATCTTGGGCCCAGAAAGCTAACTTAGGCCCAACAAAACTGTGCTTACTTATTAATAAGCGAATAAAGATATACTTAGATAATTGACTGGTCAACAATCCTCATCAGCTAGCCCCTCAACTTCAAGTGAAAATAATTTACTTGATCAGGTTTTTAACAAGAATTTGGACTTGGTCAAGAAGATAGTTTTACTTGAGTTGTAAATAACTATTTCTCTTTAAGAAGTAGAAGCATTGGTCATATATATTTATGAGAGCAATTCCCGAAGGGACAAATACATTTTAGTCTTCATTGATTTATTAGGAACAAACTCTAAAAAAAATCTTATCTGTTAAACTTTCATTTGGTTTATTTAATTCCACCGTAAGTTACTGGTATATAAATAATCACCAGAAGGGCAAGAAGGAGAAACATTCCTTCAAAGACTTCCATCCTCAAAGCTTCTCATGAGTACGAACTCATGTTACTTTGGTATTTCTCTTCCTATGGTTGGAGCACATAATAGACAACCATCCACGGACCAAATTGACTTTTCGACCACCTTTGTTCAAGGTGGTCGGACAGTCAGTTTGCTTCATGGATTAAAGTCTTTAAGAGATTGATAGAAGAAAATCCCAATGATCAGGTGATCTTCTCTTGAAATGTATATCAAGGTAACCTCCAAGCAATTTTGTATCTTTTACCCGTAATGGATACGAGATGAAGATAACTTTTTGAAAGAAAGAAACAACTTTTCAACTGCTTTCCTTACACATATCCGATGCGCGGAACAACTTCCTTGACCGGACGTGACGTGTCGTGTCATCACCCATCGAGGCACAGTTGTTACATCCTTGAGGTAGTGGGTTTTAAATACGCCAAGGGTATATATACGGATTTTTACCTCTCCTTAGGCACGCTTGCACCCTAGTTGCTTTTCACTTTCCTTTTCACCGTGTACCTTTCATCCTCCACGAACCTTCGAAAAGAAGGAACTTACAGTCCGCCATTGAATCTTGACAATGGCGGGATGGAGATCATCGATGTTGACAGCAGAGGAGCTCCAAGGACTGGAGCAAGATGGACATCTTCCAGAAAAGGCTCTCATCGAGTGGCGTGCACCGATGAGAGAGGTTGAACCAAACCCTTCGGCTGGTTTCACGGTACTCTTCGTGCCTTACCTCCGGGCAGGCCTCCGCTTGCTTGAGAGTGATTTTTTGATTGAAGCTCTTAACCATTATGGAATTGAATTGGTTCACCTTGTACCGAATTCAGTTCTAGTACTTAGTGTTTTTGCCCATATGTTTGAAGCGTTTTTAGGGATAGCCCCTAGTTTGCGTTTGTTTAGGTTTTATTACCAGATTATCCGTAACAAGAAAGATGCTGGTGCTTTGGGCTCCTTTTATTTTAAATTTCAAGATGCCGATAAGAGACTGTTCCCTTTCTTGGCTACCAAAGACTCCAACCAATCATGGAACAAGGAATGGTTTTATTCCGAAGTTCCGAAAGAAAGTAGAATTACTTACAATCATAGTGCACCACTGGAGTGGTCCACCAAGAACCGAGCTGCTGATAAGGACATTAAGCTTACAGAAGATGAGAAGAAAGTGGTCCTAGTGATCAGTAACCTAGTAGGAGGTCTATCTGGACGGAAGATAGTTCACGACTTCCTCAAGAACAAGATCTTTCCTCTTCAGAAGAAAGAGATATTATCTTGTAACTGCGACGTTACTGAAAATGGTAATATTTTACTCATCTTTTTTTTACTTGAACTGAATTTCATAGTAAAAAGTAAGTAACTTTTATTGCATTACAGCTCTCTTAGATGATGAGGTCCTAGCTAGGACCTCGGTCCTGTTAAAGGATTGGGTTCTAGAAAAGGAACCAATCGGTTTAGAGGAGCAGCCCCCAAGCTTGATTGGGGCAACTTTATCACTGAGGAAAGATCGCACAGTGGTAAGTATTCATAAAAATTAATTAAACAAAATAAGTGAATTTGCTTATGTCTAATTTCTATATTTTCTGAACAGACGACATCAAAGAAACGTCCCATTTCAGATGTCGGTGTGAGTTCTTCCCCTTCTTTGGCAAAGAGTGCAAGGATTACTTCTAGACCTCCTGTTGCACCAATGAAGACAAAACACACATCTGCCTCAGCATTAGCTTCTCCAAGACCTCTTGCCTCAGTTCCTTCTCTTCCAAGATTTTCCACCCAAAAGGTATAAAAAACAAAAGCCAAGACTCTTATTTCCATATATGTCTCTACCCCCCAGCCAGTGTCTTCTATATCAACTTTCTTGGCTGGGGTGGTTTAGAGCGAATGATCATCAGAAAATCAGAAGAGGAGATCCCTCTTCAGAGGGTTCCAAGGCCAAAGACCTCACTGGCCTTAGTTCCTTCTTTCATTAGAGCAAAGGAGAGGACCCACTTTCACTGTAAATGAGGACTTCATGTCGCTCTTTAGTGAAAGCAACTTTGAAATCGAGTAAGTTATTCGATTATACCTTTATAATTTTGGTTTTGAAATGATTAACCTCTTCTTTTCCTTTAGCTTTGATTTGTCGTCAGACCCGGAAAGAGGTCAACTGACTGCTCAAGAGCAAAATTCGCCACCAATTGCATTGGCGGCAGAAGAATCCCCAGCAGAAGAAATTCTGCTGATGGAAAGACCTCCTAGGACCACTGAGGAAGTGGTCCTAGACGTCTTGACGACAACTGTAGAGACGTCCCAAGGGGCACCGCTGGACATGGAGGTCCAGACGGAGAGGTCTTCTCAAGAGGATCGAACGGAAGAGATGGTCCATGAGACCATTGAAATTCAAGATGAAGGTGATCATACCTTGGTAAGACTGGTATCCTGATAATATTTCTTTAAATTTATCAGTATAGAATTTGACTCACATAATGTCTTAGGAGTCAGAGAGTACCAAATTGATCCAAATGTAAGAGTTTTTCGTCTAGTGCAACTGGATCAACCTGAGGATGAGATTCCTCTGGAACGTTCACCTCCCATAATCGAAAAGAAAGACCTCCATGATCTCATGACATATGCCAAAAGATGCTGGAGAGTCAATATTGACATGGTGGAGGAGATTAAAGCTTTTGCAGAGGAAAAAGAGAAGTAAGTACAGTAAGTTATTATTTGGTTGTAAGATTCTAACTTAAATAAATAACGTATACCCTTATTTACTTCACAGAGAATGTTTACTGGCGAAAGCCGAACAAGAGAATGCTAAATCTGCATTTCAAGCTCTCAAATTAAAATTATCTGAGGTAGAAAAAAGATCTGAGGAGAGTGCGGTGGTCATAGCACAGAAGACCGAACAGGTCTGCCTCTTGACTCAGAAGAATGAGAGGTTCCAAGAGATCCTAAACAGACAATCTAAAGAAAGTCACGATCTCTTTAAACAAAACAAGATGCTTCTTAAGGAGAAAGAAAGTAATGGACCTCCCTTTGTCCTTATAGAGCATTTGATTTATAATATGCCATGCATGAGTTTTATTCTCTTTTTCTGCTCTTTTTTCAGAACTAGAAAAGGCAAAAGAGGATCTTCAGAAGACCTCTTCTAATAAATACCTTCAGATTCAAGACTTGAAAGAAGTGGAAAGATGAGATTGTATTGCCGTACAAGATCTTGAAAAGAAGGTGGAAACCTTAATGAAGGCTGGCAATGAAATTACCCAAGTTACTGGGAATAGCTTTTCCCAGATTTCAGCTTCTCTGCGAGAGATCGCAGAACATCTGAAGGCTCCGGTAACTCCTCTTGCGACCAAGATGACCTTGGATGAACTAAGAAATAATATCTATAATCAAATTAAATATATTCAGAAACACATACCTGCCATGAAGAATACCATATACCAATCTTTGACGAAGGCAATAAGTCAATATTTAAATCGAGTTTTATTGAAGATTGATATCCTTTATGGGGATTCTGTCGATCTCCAGAAGTTTGTCCCTGTGCCCAAGTTTAAGACAAAAGAAGCAGATATTGTTGCTCAAGCCAAGATCACACTAGTGGTGGCAGAGATCGTAAGGAACATAGAAACTAGTGCTCCTACTCTTCCCTCAAGTACGTATGGCTCGAGTGTACAAAAGTGATATTGTAATTATACAGATGTTTTGTTTTAAATGATATGAGATAATGAAAATATTTTGTGTATGATAAGTGTGATTATTTATCAAAGATTAACTTACTTTGTCTTGCAAACCATTTTTCGCAAATTAAAAGTCGTATATTTCACTATATGTAGCCCCCCGCATGGAACACTTTGTCTGGCAATGAGAGAAGTGTTTCGGGCGAACAATTGTGCTAAGATCAGTATATCTATTATAAAACCAATGATCCGAATCAGTGTGTATTTTAGAAGATGAAGTCAGACTGCTGAGCTCTCATGCAATGAGATTTGGCTTATAGAAGAGGTCTCAGATAGTTGTCATTTCCTAAATGTATACCGATGGTCATTTGATTCGTAAAGACACTGTGATCCATGAGCGAAATTGATCAATTGTAGGCACTTAAAAAATATCTTAAAAAATAGTGATCACGTATGCGAAATGATATGAAAAATTTATGCTGAAAAAATTCAATATATTAAGAATAACAACTGGATTTATATAATATAGAAAAAAGATACTTATACATAAAATTTACGAAGATGTTAAATGTTTAATGTGTTAGATAAAACACGACCATCCTCCATAGCCAATCTAACTGATCCTGGCCTAGTGACAGAGACTACAGTATATGGACCCTCCTATCTGGAGGACAACTTGTTCAAGTTGGCTTGGTTCTGGATGCGCCTCAGGACCAAGTCTCCCACATGAAGTGTTCTTGGATGAACCCTTCTATTAAAATAGCGTATCAGCCCTTGCAGATAGGTAGCCGATTTCAATAATGCACGATCACGTCTTTCTTTTAGCATATTGATGTCATCTTCACGTAAATCTCCCTGATTTGTTTGATCTAGGAGGTCTATACGTGTGGAACCTATCCTATACGTGTGGAACCTAGCTGAATCTCACTAGGTAGCATTGCTTCTGCACCGTAGACTAGTGCGAATGGTGTTTCACCAGTTGCTCTACTAGTCGTAGTACGCAATGCCCATAAAACAGAAAAGAGTTCTTCCATCCAATTTTTCAAGCATATCTTAAGGCGAATAAAAACTCTCTTTTTAATATCTTGCATAATCTGACCATTGGCCCTTTCTACTGCTCCATTACTCTGTGGATGTGCCACGGAAGCAAAGCAAATTTTAGTGCCAATTTCATCGCAATAATCCTGAAACACATCACTAACAAATTGGCTCCCATTGTCTGCGATATGACGACTGGGTATTCCAAATCGCGTAACAATGTTTCACAAAAGAAATTTCTTTGTCACTGCAAATTGTTATTCAACGATCGACTCAAATTTCTATCCACTTAGTAAACGTATCGATGGCCACAAACAAGAACTTATACCCATTGGGTGCTTGCGGTAGTGGTCCAACTATGTCAATGCTCCAAGTCGAGAAAGACCATGACAAGGTAATGGTCTGTAATTGATAAGATGGTTGGTGCACTGGTCTGGCATGGAATTGACATTACTCACAGGTCTTAACAAGGTGCATGGCATCTTGTAGAGCGATGGGCCAGTAATAACCTTGCCGAAAAGCTTTACCAACTATTGTTCTATAGGATGCATGTGTACCACACAAGCCCCTATGGATTTCTTTTAGTAATTTTATCCCGAAGTCTTGGGATATGCAGCGCATAAGAACACCATGTGCTCCCTTCCAGTACAACGATCATTCGACCAGTTTGTACATGCGTGCTCTTCGAATTAACCTATCCTTCTGTTGAGGATCATCGGGCAATGTCCCTGATGCGAGATAAGTGGTCAATGGTTTTATCCACTCCGCATCTTGCTCGATGACTCCGACCTCTGAGGTGGTCGAACCCATCTCTATTGAAGGTTTTGTAAGGTATTCGAGAAAAACACCTGTTGGAATAGGCGCTCGTGAGGAACTCAATTTCGATAACTGGTCCGGTAAGGAATTTTCCTTGCATGGTATATGTTGGACTTCGAAGTCCCTGAAGTGTTTTTCCAACTTCCTCACTTCACCCAGGTACTGAGCCATTATCTCATCGGACGTACTGTATTTCTTTGATACCTGGTTTACGACTAATTACAAATCTCCCTTCGCTAAAAGCCGATTTAACTCGAGGGATTTGGTCGTCAAGTCCGCTAGAAGATTTTCATACCGCCACGTTGTTAGTGGCAGAGAACATAAACTGTATGACATATTGGAGTTGATCACCCTGTGGTGTTATCAACAAAATCCTGGCCCCTGAGCCTTTAAGCTCGTGGGAGCCATCAAAATACATTGTCCAATGATCGTCCAGCCCTGGACTTTCTTGAGGTTGATCATCAGTGTTCGTCCATTCAGCCACAAAGTCAGCCAGGACTTGGCTTTTTATGGCCGTTCGGATAGTAAAATGAAGATCGAATTCTCCAAGTTCTACTACCCATTTGGCTATGCGACCCGTTACTTCTTGATTATGTAGTATGTTTCCAAGAGGAAAAAATGAAGGTACTGTGATTTTGTGGGGCTGGAAATAATGTCTAAGTTTTCTGAAAGTCATCAGAAGAGCATAAATTAGCTTTTGAACCTCAGGGTATCTCTCCTTTGGTCCATGTAAGACCTCACTTACATAGTAGATGGGTCGTTGAGATCCTCCTCTTTCTGAAATAAGTATCGTTCCAAGAGGAAACAATGAAGGTACTGTGATTTTGTGGGACTGGAAATAATGTCTAAGTTTTCTGGAAGTCATCAGAAGAGCATAAATTAGCTTTTGAACCTCAGGGTATCTCTCTTTTGGTCCATGTAAGACCTCACTTACATAGTAGATGGGTCGTTGAGACCCTCCTCTTTCTGAAATAAGTACCGTGCTGACCACATTTGGCGTTGCTACCAAGTAAACTAGTAAAGGTTCACCTTCTAAAGGTGACACCAATACCGGAGGATTTGAGAGATAAGCCTTTAAGCCTTTGAAGGCTTTGTCAGCTTCTTCGGACCATTGAAACCCCTTATTACTCTTGCGGATCACCTTAAAGAAAGGTAAACCACGTTCTCCTGATTGAGAAATAAAACGTCTAAGAGCCGCCATTCGACCAGTCAAGGCTTGGACCTCCTTCACTGTGGAAGGTGGTCGCAATTGTTCAATGGCTCGAATCTTCTTAGGATTAACTTCAATCCCACGAGAACAAACAAGGAAACCAAACAATTTGCCAGAACAAACTCCGTAAGTACACTTTTCAGGATTAAGCTTTATTCCATGTTTATTTATATTTTCGAAGGTCTCTGCTAAATCCTTCAAATGGTCATTCTTAGTACTACTTTTTACAACGAGGTTATCTACATAAACCTCTAAATTACGCCTAGCCGATCGGCCAAGGTTTTTCAGATCAAACGCCGCACGCGGGCCCAAAGATTTTTAACCCAAACGACATCTTAAGATAGCAGCAGACACCGAAGGGATTGATGAAGGCAGTCTTTTATTCATCTTCTTTCACCATGCTGATCTGATGGTATCCAGAATAAGCATCAAGAAAACTCATTAGTTCGCAACCCGCGGTGGAATCAACTAATTGACCAATGCGAGGCAAAGTGAAGTCATCCTTTGGGCAAGAAATATTTAAGCTGGTAAAATCAACGCACATACGCCACTTACCGTTAGATGTCTTGACCAGGACTGGGTTCGCAAGCCACTCGGGGTGATCAACCTCCCGAATAAAGCCAGCTTCAAGGAGCTTATCGAGCTCTACTCTGATAGCTTCTTGAAGATCCAAGGTAAAACGTCTCAGTCTTTGCTTGACTGGTTTTTTCTCAGGCTGAATGGCTAGCCTATGCTCTATCACCTCCCTTGGGGCCCCGGGCATATCAGATGGCTTCCACGCAAAGACATCTGAGTTGGCTCGGAGGAAGGTGAGGAGCTCGTCTTCCTATTTCTCACTTAGTCCCGCGCCAATCCGGACTGTCTTGGATTGGTCATCGGGGCTGAGTGGTACGAATTTTACCTCCTCATTAGGTTGAGGTGCAGCCTTGATCTTCGCGAACTTCCCTGCTTTATCCTCCAAAGTAAGATCTTTTAGAGGCAGCTGATTGACAAGTTTTAATGACTTTCGATCCGACGGCCTGGTCACCTTGCACACCACGATCACGCCTTTTGGACCAGGGCTTTTAATCTTCTGGTAAGCATGGTGTGTAGCTGCCATGAATTTTGTTAGAGAAGGTCTTCCCAAAATAGCATTATAGGCAGACTCAAAATCAACTACTTCGAAATTAATTAACTCAGTTAAAAAATTAGCAGTTGTACCGAAGGTTACTGGTAAAACTACTTGCCCTATTGGTGTAACTGACATACCGGGCACTATCCCATAGAAGGGACTTGTCATTGGTTTAATTTTAGAACAAGGGATTTGCATCTCATCTAAAGTGTTTACAAATAACAAATCTAAAGAACTACCGCTATCTACTAATACTCTCCCTACTCTGCAATTACTTATAGTAGGGGAAACTACTAGTGGTAATTTACGAGAAGTAGACATACCTTTTGGGACGTCCTCCTTATTGAAGGTCAGGGAGGTCTCTGACCATTTGGGGTATTCTGGACGACCGGGTGGGACTTCAACACTATTAATGTCCCTCCACGCCGCCTTGTACTGCAGCTTAGAGGCGTGGGCGGCTGAGCCCCCGTAGATGATGTTGACGTGGTGATCCGTTCTTTGGAACGGCATCTCCGTGTCCTTGTCATTACCTTGGACCTCTGGTGGTCCGCTATCTTCTGGTGGGACAGGCATTGGGCCTTTCCCATCGTAGTAATCCTCCATCTGCTTCTGCTAAGTACGGCAGTTGCGGAGGTTATGGCGAGGAACTTTGTGCAATGGGCACCAGCGCCCACTGTTCCTGGACATACTTATAAACCGTGGGGCAGTTTGGTCGTTTGAACGACCTCCTTGCCTCCTTTTGGTCCAAAGACCTTTGGTCTTGTCGTAGAGTGGTCGTTGGTCAATTGCCACGACCTCCCTAGTGGACTGCTTGGACCTCCCCTTTTCCTTTCTCTTGAGTTTACATTTGCTGCTCGTGGAGCCCTCAAACCTTTTGGATTTCTTTTCCTTGACCTCCTCGAGGCCTAGCTGAGGAGGAGTGATCCCCTTATCCACCATCCGATTCCATTCCATTGCCTCATTAGCGTCGGAGTATCAATCCGCCATGTCGAAAAGTTCTGACACGGACCTGGGCAGGTTGATGTTGAGGTCTTTTGTGAACATTCGATATCTTACCGCTTGTTTAAAAGCTTGAATTACAGAGTCGTCAGAAATATTTGGGATAGTATTACGGACTTCTATAAAACGCTTTACAAATTATCGTATATTTTCCTCGGGGGTTTGACGAAGTCGATGTAAATCGTCTTCCTTCCCTGGTTTTGCATAACAACTTTTAAAGTTATTTTGCAATGCATTACAGAGCATCTCCCAGTTATGTATGGATCCTTCAGGTTGGTTGAATAACCAGGTCCTAACAGGACCTTTTAAAACTGTGGGTATATAATTTGCCATTACCTTATCAACGCCTCCAGCAGCTTGGACTGCGGTAGTGTAGATTTGGAGGAATTCCGACGGGTTTTGCGTTCCATCGAAAGTCTCCATATTCCTTGGCTTAAACTTTTCTGGCCAGGTGATGTCCCTCAATCCAGGGGAAAAAGCTTTACATCCCGCATAAGGTCCAATACATTGCCGTGTATTACAACGATTATTATGACCGACAGGAGATCTGGGACATCTGCTTCATCCCGGAAAACGAGTGTCATGCTCACCTTGGTCTTGGACGCGACGACCAGGTGCATCATAATTACGACTCTACCTTCGGCGTCCAATTGAGGACCCCTCTAGGTGTGAGTCTGTTTTGGAAAGAACGGTTCGTGATCGGGCAGAGATGTTCTCTGCCGCATTTTGTAGTTCCTGTGCAATTGCACGCATCACTTGCACTCCTTGCTCCGGAGTCAATCCTTCCGGAGGATGTGCGAGGGCGGTCGCTAAGTAGCGAACACGTTCAGTAGGGGAATCCTCTTGCATAGGGGTTGGTAAGGCATTTGAACCTCTTACCATCGTTGCCCGTGACGGTGACGTATGCATCGCCGGCGGTGGCACCCTTGCTGAGGAGCCAGGGACGTCTTGGTAGTAGAGGTCACGAGCATGCGAGATGTGCGCTTGTGTGGCGGCACGTATCTCGGTTTGTCGGGCCTCTTCCTCTCGTTAGAGGCGTTCTCGTTCCTCTTGCTCCCGGCGTTGCCCGGACATTCTGGGATTATCGTCGGGATTGGGTTGAACGTCACTGACGGCAGCGATCTGACGACCGCCGGAACATGTGGAAGGGGTGAACATGCCTCGTCCTCTGAGAAAGAGGATGAGGCGTACTGTAGGGTGAATAAAAGATTCTCCCCAGATGCTCTCTTCAAGCCTTCAGGGTGGATGCTGCCAACGAGATCATCATGGTTCGCTGGGCTCCAGGGACCTTACGAATCTCCTCTTCCAGAGGAGACAGGCTCGGGATAGTATTCGTCCACAGCGGTACTTGTGGACGAAGGCACGGTCGGCGTGGAGCCGACGGAGGCAGAAGGTTCGGTGGACGACAGTGCCTTAGCAACGGCCCCAGAGGAACCATGGGTGCTGCCGGACACGAGGACGAAGTTTTCTTCCATGCCTTCATCATAGTCAGAGATATCGAGAATGTTTTCTTCTCTCTAAGCAGGAAGGTTGTGATTCATTAGCAAAATGCAACACACATTACCAGAATCGAGTAGGCGAAGATGATGACAGCGCTCCCCACGGACGGCGCTAGCTGTCGACGTCTGGGACTCTCGTCACAGAACGGACAAAAAAGAATATAATAAAGAAAAAAAATAGGGATTACTATCTGTTCGCCAAGGGACTCAGAGTTGAGAATGTGTATTGCAAAGGATATGCTTTGATTACAGGGAAAATGGCTGTGAATACACGTGGATTAGGGCTTGGATATGATTCTATGTTACAAGGGCACACAGGCCGGGCTATTTATAGTTTTACAAGAGTTGGCAGTTATTAGCAGTGATGCCTCTTCGCGCCAATCGTCGCGTCTCTTCCCGTCAATCGTCGCGCCCCTTTGTGATGACCATTATTGCTGATATCTCCACGTGCAACTGCTATTAATTGCACGTGGGTAACCACCCTCTAGGACCTCCTCTGCGGGGGAGAGGTCCTAGAGATGTCTCGGAGAGGTATTTGAGGAGGTCCCGGAGAAGTCCTGGAGGAGGTCTTGTTGGGCCTCCGAAGGGAGTTTTCGGGGACAGTTAAAGGAAAGACTTTATAGGCCCACCTTCCGACTGTTCGATTGATCTTGGGCCCAGAAAGCTAACTTGGGCCCAACAAAACTGTGCTTACTTATTAATAAGCAAATAAAGATATACTTGGATAATTGACTGGTCAACAATCCTCGTCAGAAAGTAGTGGCAGTGGTTGGTGATATGTTCTCTCCTCTCAATTCCCCCAAAAGGCTTGTTTTGGATAGGTGGGGATTAGGTCCAATCCCTTAATCCGAAGGGATTGGAAATTAGTTGATTAGGTCTAATCCCTTCGAATTGAGAGATTATACCTGATCTCCACCTATCAAAACAAACCCTTATACATCTGACCCTCCATAAAACATCTCTAATAAAAACAGAAATCCCTCCTAGCTCCCAAAAAAATTCTCTAGAAGAAACAAACTACAAACAAACTCCATCTCCCTAAAAATTATATAACAATAAGAAAACAAACAAAATAATGAAACTCTACTAGGTGTGCACTTGAGCTGAGGACGCAGAGGTGTGACACTACCTTTGTCGGAGCTCGGCCGAGTGTGGAGGCAAATCCGAGGGTGTGGGCCGGGCAGACCGATCACGTCAATGTCTACTCAACGTGTTGGGGGTAATATGATATTTTGTTTTATCTGTAGCAAAGCACGGGCATTAAGCTAGTAGATACAAAAATATGGTTGGACCTTTACACACACGAGTGTGTCTCAGTGAGAAGGTGTGTACCTGCGCTCCGTGAGGTTGTGGATTTGTCCCTATAATATGTGATTCTAGGAATGGGTTAGCTAGGAGGCACACTTGCTGAGTGTTTGTGCGTGGTGGTGGTGTATACGTGTGTGACTACCTTGTAATCTTAGAAAAAAAAACTAGTCAGTAGGTACGTGGAATCCACGTCGCATCAATATCAAATCATGTAGACACAGTAATATTTTTAGTGTCAACTTTATGCTAACACAATAACAATTTTGATGTCCGCTTTTGCACCACTTGCCTTCAGTTGACACCGCCACTGCGCTGCTATCGATTAATATGGAGAAGAGGGAGCTAAGAATTGAGGGGGGAGCCCTTGCCATTGGTGACCGTCTCCCCCAATGAGACCTTGCTGTCGGATTTTACCTGATTCCACTGCCATCACAAAGAAACATGTCTAATGAGAGGAAGAAAATCGTTGGTTGCTGGTGCCATTGTGCCTCTCATCATAGCTGGGTGTTGGTCATTGTGATTCTCACTTGCGGGAGAGGTAGGCGACACAAGCAACAGAGGAGACCTTGGGCGATGACGACGATAGCCGGCGAGGGCAGCAGTGACACAACTTGCAACAACGGAGGCGGCCCAGGCGAGAAGTTAGGATCGACGGCAAGGGGGCGAGGTGCACAGAGCCGAAGGGGGCATGATGGAGGAGGTGAGGTCATTATGAAGCATATGTAGGGATGGTGATGGCGACGTCGAGGTGGCATGGGGAGTACAGTGATATTAGTGAAGGCGTGATCGAATGGAAATTTGGAATGTGTGCATAGGTAGGTGTACTCGGTAGTAGGGATAACAACCAATTAACGGTGTGATTAGGACAATGAAATGTGGGCCGCATGATAAAGAAAAAATTAATGGATGGAAGGGGGTTGGCCCCTTAAATCATTAATTGATACACGATTATGAATGAGATTAGTAGGTAATTGTTTTTAGAGGGATTAGTAGGTAATTATCTGGTAATTATGGTATTAAATACTGACAGATATGAAATGAATCTGGACCATTCGAGGCTAACGATCCCATAGCTAGGATTGTTGTGTGTACACAAACATGAGGTGGATGTAGCAAAGAAAAACTCACCCTTTCTATATTAGTACAGATAAATTCAGATCATGCCGCACGCGACGGTTTTAGATTTGGGATGGGGAAGCAGCTGAGCACCCACCAATTCCACCGTCGGAAACTCTGGAAAACCCCGAGATGTGCCGTCCATGAGGCGTCGCTGTCGCCGGCCACCGCGTGCGTCGTGCCGGGATTTTCGTCGAGATTCAGGGTCAAAACTCTGAAGAGCTAATTTCACAGATTACAGCGACATACATATATATCAGAGTGGCGTACAGCTCATTGGCGAGTCAAAAGTTGATTTCGGTCACTGTTCAGCAGCCCGGCCGACGGAAAATCTTTTTCAGTGTTTTGGACTTTCAGTCGTACCAACATGGGTGCGCATTGCGTTGAAATGATGGTCACTAATTCACTGTTGATGTTGCTTTGCAAGCACGAAATGCTGCACCATATTGCACTTTGGAGTCCCCAGGAGGCAGGAAATGCAGTAACTTCACATGCATGCATGGTGAGTAGACAGCTCCAAAAGGTTTTTGCAGTAAACTAATAAAACAAAAATTGGGGTGAAGAAAGGCAGCTGGCCTGTGGCTCACTGTTCAGTACTCAGTAGACAAGAGCAAAGCACCTGGCTGGATCACGTTCCTGGCTTGTCGAGAAGGAGTCAAGCTGGCTAAGGATTAGAAAATTCAGAATGTGATCGTCGAGACTGATAATCATGGGCGGAGCCAGTAGGAGCGTTCTGTATATCCAGTTCTGTATGTCCAGACACACCCAAAAATCAAAAAACAACTCCTGATATTAATTTTGCATTTTGATCATATTCATAGTATTTCTTGGTGTGCACCCTATTAGAAGCCCAGCTCACAACACATGACCCGTGCCCCCCACCAGCCCACAGCCACCACACCACTCACCAGCCAATAGCCATCTCCATTTGCAATACTCCAATTCCTCCCTAATCTCCAACCCTAAATCCTTGATCCTCTCCTCTCCTTCCCACTTGGTCCATGCGGCTCGGTGGCTCAGCAGCCAGTGCAGGGCGGAGAGCAGCAGCAGGCGACTCGACGCGACGTGGGAGCAGCAGACATCAGTAGGCGGCACGACACTCACCAGCACATAGCCACAGTAACTCAAGATTTAATTTATGGAATTCGATTGAAAAATATCCCTCCCTAAAGAATAAGGGGGGAAAACACATGCTATGGTGGCATGCTTTTGGTCCTTTGATTTTGTTTTCATACCAAACTTGATGCTATTCAATCGAAATGAAATTGGATGGAGACCATTGGTGTGCACACGTCGTGACCGGCAATACATCGCGGCAAGGCGGCACAGGGCAGCCAGTAGGGCAAGTGGGAGGCCGACGACCTCACTAAGGCCAGCGGTTTTGCAGGTGTGCATTGTGGTGAGTTCACGGGAATGGATCCGTCCCTCACATATCACATCCATTCATTTCTCCCTCTCTTCTATTGATTTAAGATTTAATAGTAAAATACAGTTGCAATACTAAGTCAGTATATGGAGCAACTTTTATTTTTTCTTCTCATGTTCAGATTATTATGCAAATCATTTCCAAATTTATTACTATAGTGATGACATGTGAAAATATGCTAGTAGACTATCACCTCCGTTTTTTTTACTTGACGCTTTTGACTTATAATAGGAAAATTCTTAGCTCTGTTGGGTGATGCATAGTTTGAACTATTGGCATCAGGCGTTGCTTGTTGTGTGCATCCTTAACGTTGAAATCCTAGCTTAGCCACAGCTGATAATCAATTACTAGCTAGCCAACTTGTGAAAGACGATGGAAGAGAATAGGTCAGATATGATATTGCTTATATCCGAAATGACATCCAACAGCTTGCTTTTGATAATTCCGAGTGATCTTATGTTAGTAGAAGGGAGACTAATCGTGCGGCGTACTTGTGTGCCAAGCAAGCGACTCCGGGGAGTACTCGATGTATATGTGGCTAAATAAAACACCGGACTTCTTGGTAGCATGTTTATGCTCAGATCGTATTGTACCCCTGTTAATGAGTAATATAAGCTTCTGGACGAGTCTAAAAAAGGCACCTTAGAGTTACATTTGTCAGAATCAAAAGAACAGTGCAACTAGTACATATATATACTGTGACATATGCTGATTTGTTTGAAGAGCTGTACATTTATATTCTGACGGGAGACCGGGAGTATAATTTATGACTCGGGTAATCGATGAACAAAAGGTCCCGAGTGCACGTCTCTTTCCAATCGCAAGAGGGGATCGAGTTCGTGAAGGGTTAGTGTTGTCGAGATCACGATCTTAGAGTTTGATAAGGCACATGCATATATGAATATGATCATCGATTGATCGGTGGATGTGCGTTTTTTTTCCATGTCCCCCGTCTACCTCTCCTTCCATCCTTTTGCAATTGGTGCTCCACCAGCTAGCTAGCAAAGCAAACTTCCACACTCCATGAGACTAACACACTCGTTCACGCGTACATGCGAGGTGAGGTCAAGCAACAAGCAAGCGAAGTGAAGCTTCCGGCGGCAACAATTTTCTCTAGGTGTGGCGCACCTAATTATTAGACCACTTGTTTCCTTTCAGTTGGCCCCCAGTGCAGAAAGCTATATATGCTGCAAATGCAATCATATATCAGCTCCACTCACAAGTCGCAAGTAAATAACGAGATGCAGTAGCAGCATATACACTAACATGCATGCATCTAATAACTTGCAGAACCCAAAACCGGTAGTGCAAGCTAAGTTCATGTTAAATCATTATATTATAGCCAGGGGAAAAAGTTGCTTAATTTTAAATCGATACAGAGCAAGTCAACCTTGGTGCTGCAATGCCAAAAATGCTGAGGTTATTTTTCTACTGCTGCTGCGGAAGTAGTAGTAGTTTGAAATGCAGAGAGTGAGTTTGTAGTTGTGCCACCTGAATCACATTGCCCTATGGCAGTTGGTATTTGCTAAGGGCCAGGAACGTACGTACGTATACTTTCTGATTGAGCCGGATGACAAAATATCTAGCCGGCGTATATAGTCAAATTAAAGACTGGAAACTTGCAAACTGTTGATATGACTGCCATTAGTGCATGCCCATGTAATTAGGCTTGACGAGCTTAAAAAAAGACTTGTACAGTAGTGGTGATCGGCCAACTTGGGCACTCGTGCATGGGTGCTTTCTTTGCCTGCCGACTAAAACATTTTAATTGTCCCAACAAGACGACAATCTAGAAGAAGAAGAAGAAGAAGATGTGAGGGGTTGCTAAAGTATTGCGTGATTCTTGCGTAATTTTTGTGTTCTAGAGAAGACTGTAAATTGAGACAAGAATATAAGGGCACCATGCATGATGCATCATCATCATCCTCTGTGCAGTCCCGGTTGGTACTGTGGGACTCCAGTGACCTCCAGTTTAGCTTGCTTAGGATAGACCACTTTTCTGCTTTCTGTGTGGTCAGCGGTGTCGGACCCGGATTCGAGAATCCAAATCCTCTGTGAATCATCATGCTATTCTGGATCAAGAGCTAGCACTTCACAAATTACGTTCTTGAATCATTCATACAAGGCGTGAACTGAAACAAATATATTACAACACGAGGTAACATAGCCCTCAACGGGTTGAAGTTTACAAAAGGGCCGCACAAGGCCAAATATATTACATTACAAAAGAACGACCAAGTCTACAATGAAGCAACAGGAAGGTAGGGCTCCTCTCGCACACGAAAGCGATCGGGTGTCTCAGGTACTGACATGATATTAACCAAGGGTTTGGATAATATTGGTTGTATGCTGGTACCAACGAGTCTACTTAGACTGGCGAGATCTAAACTCTGTAACTATCCTACTCCTCGTCATATCCTTGTCCATCGTCTTACGGTCCATCGTAGTAGGCATAGTCTCCTTCATCTTCATTATCTCAAGGGTGGGGAGAAAGCGAGGATGAGCACTACTACAGTGCTCATGAGCCAACACACAAATGCAATTATATATATGCAAGGCTTAACAAGGATGGCTCGGGTTCTTTTATTTATAAAGCAAGTTTTGCAATACTATAATTACAAAACCTATGACTTAGCATTTTTAACAAATTGTAATTTTATAAAGAGAGTAGTGTGCAATAATTATTTCAAAGTGAGGTTACCTCCACCTTCATGCTTATTTTGATCATGGTTACATCCACCATATTAACAAAGACTGGGTACATCCACCCAGGAAAAACAAATTCAGGGCTAGGTGAGCCCGCCACAATTTTATACCACCCACAAGGTTTTAAAATAGAACTAACTCAAGTTAAGTTCCCATGTCCGCCTTTGACCGTAGGCACGGCTGTTTAAACAGTTTAATACTCTGCAGAGATAGCACACTTTACCCACAAGAGACAATTAACTCATTGCCCTACACAATTCCTTAGATGTGTAGTCGAGAGGTTGTCACAATAACGTTTCGACTTATCTCACCCCTTCTGTCATTTCGCACATATAGGGTTACGCCCATAGTGTTGAGCGGGATGTTTTACCTCAGCGACTGGTATAGCGGTGCTATACCTCAGCGACTGGCAAAACGTCACCCTCCTCTCGGTGTCCCATTCAAGCGAATAAATCCCTTGGCTCCCCATTTATCCCCGGTGAAAATGGCATCCAAGGTTCAATAAACCTACTAAGCTAAGTCGCAAGTTTTTCTGCAACTTGTGGTTGTACTTGTTTAACACGGGAGGTCGTGACCCGATTAAGTCCTTAGGGTTATCTGGGCGGTTCATTCCACAACCCAACCATTCTCGTGCTCCCGGAGCACCAATCCGCCTCACCATCCGCCGAGATAGAGCTAGCATTTTAGGGTTTTTGAGGAGTAAACCAAACTATTTTCTCGCCTTAGTCATTAGACCACCAATGACTACCCAAAACATTTTATTTTTGAAGACATGATGATTTGGGGTATTTAATACCCTAAGATTTGAGCAAGGCTAGCATGTCGCCTAAGTACGACCTATAACTAGTATTACCATAGTATTACTAGGGTGACAAGGGTTATTGGATTCAAGTTGACATGGATGGCAATATTAATTAATTAGACAACAAGTAGGTAATTAACTACCTTAAGCTTTAACATACATTTGATTAAAAATTAAAGCATGCAATTTGTTAATTTAAAAGAAACTAATTTACATAAAATGTAGGAGCAACATGGTCAAAGTATTGACTCGCCTTGGTTAGAGGCAAGATGATCGTGATATTCTTGGTCTTGGTCGACTTGAGGATCTCCGTCTTGAATCCTAAGCAGGCGATTTACCTAAAAAGCACAACGGCAAAGAAAGCAAGTAAATACAAAAGAATACACAAATGAACTCCAACTTATCAAGTCCTGTGCCATTAGCAAGGTCTTGACTTAACTAATTTTAGAAATTTATTTTGCAATTTTTGGAGCTATAACGGAGAAGATACTGAATTCTGAAGCTTAAATGGAAAAGAAAAAAGGAGAGAGGGCTTCCGTCCACGAGCAAGATGGACGCGTCCCACGCCAGGCGAGGCTCGGGTTCACAAAGACAAGTCTTGTGGCCCACCGGGCAGTGGAAAGGGGAGGTGGCCTGGCTGCTGAGGTTCGAGGGCCGCATGGCGCCTAAAGGGGGGGTATGAACCTATGACGGTGGGGCCACGCCTAAACAAAACCTCACACACGCTCTTCCTCGCGCCAGAGCAGAGAAACAGAGAGGGGCTCTCGGGCGGCAAGTGGCTTGGCAAGGCGGGCGTGGCGCGGCAGGAGGCGGTGTGGCTGCTGGAAGCCGGAGGTGGCGGCCTCAGGAAGTGGCGGCGGGCAGGAGAGGCGCGCCAGAGAGGAAGAAAGGGGCGGCGGCTCGATTTTTCACACCACAAGCGACAAGCAGCCTTGGAGGCGACAGCGGCAGCGCCTGGCGAGGGGGTGTTGGTGGAGCGGTCCAGGAGGCTTGGGAGGCCGGTGCGGCTCAGCTCCAGCGGCCGAAGCGAGAAGACGAGGCGTGGGTGGGGCCCTCACGGCGACGGGAGAGGAGGGAGGTGGGGGCGGGTCACTCAGGGCCCGCGGGCTTTCGGTGACGCGGGCAGCGTGGTCGGGCTCACCGAGGCGGCCATGCGGTGGAGAGCGCGGCTGCGAAGCGAAGCTCGAATTTGAGGTATGTCCTCTTTACCTTTTTGCAATGGGGCGACGTGGGGAAAGCTCCAGGAGAAGGGGCTTAAAGGAGAAGGAGGAGCGGGGGTCAAGGGGAGGGCGAGCAGGCTGCGTCCCGCGAGAGGCATGGGCGCTGCGCACGGAGGGTGGTTGGGGTGCAAGCCAGGACGGCGAGGACGAAGCCGACGCAGCATCTGAGGCAGCTCCAAGGTCGCGGGTTGGTGATGACCGAAGACGAAGACGCTGCACCGGTCCACGATCTGAGGGCAGCGATGACGCCTGGTGACAGCAGGCTCGCACGGAGGGGCTTGGAGTCAAGGCGATCGGACGCGAAGCGTGACGGGTGGTGACGAGGGCGCAGCACAGAGGGGACGGGCAGGAGTCAAGCGCCCTTGGGCGCTCCTTGGCTTGATCGACGATGGCGCCATGCAGAGGGCAGGGCGGCCGGTGGCGCAGAGAGCGGGGGGGCAGAGGGAGCCGACAACACGACTGTGGGAAGTCCTCCACTGCTGGCTTTGCTCGAGGGAGCAGGGAAGGAGAGGACTCTGTGGCCGCATGGGCCGGGCAGAGAGAGAAGGGCGGGCTGGCCGGCTTGAGGAGGGCTTGGCCCGGGAAGGAATGGGCCGAGCCCGAGGTAGAGGCGAAGTCCACTCAAATCGGCCAAGATTCAAACGGAGGAGAAAACTCCGAATCGCGAAACTGAGTCCAAATGCTACAACCAACGATTTGAAACTCGCATCGAGGAAGAACGGGGTTTTCAAAATAGGATTTAGTTGAATTACGGCGAAGAACGAAACGAAATCATTTACTATTTAGCCGTCAAAACGGACGTTACAAATCCTACCCACCTTAAATGTAATCTCGACCGAGATTCGAATGATCCGAAAACAGAACGGTAGTCTTGCTTCGCTTGATCTTCGCGTTCCCGTGTGGCTTCCTTGGCGGTGTGGTGACTCCATCGGACTTTGCAAAGGCGGATGACTTGACGTCTTGTTAAGCTTCTCGATGACGTCGAGGATCTTGATTGATGCTCGGGATAAGTCGATCTTCTTTCAAGGGCGATGGCTTCAACAGCGTCTGCTTCTTGAGCACTCTGAGACATTTCTTGAGCCGGAGACGTGAAACACATTGTGAACTTCGACAAATTCTCCGGTAGCTCTAAGCTGTGCGCGAACTTCTCCGCTTGGCGGTGATGGGGAATGGGCCTATATATCTTGGGGCAAGCTTGCCTTTAACCTTGAATCTTGAGTTCCACGGCGGTGACACCTTAAGGTACACGGCATCTCCAACTTCAAAAGTTAACTTTCTTCGACGGTTGTCGGCATAACTTTTCTGTCTTGGTCGAAGCTGCTTGGAGACGATCTCGATCGGTCAATGAACTTTCTCTTCGCTTGCTTGAGAGTATCTCGTCCAAGATATATCCTTCACGGATTCTCACCAATGCAGAGGGTTCGCATTTTCTTCCATAAAGTGCTTCAAGCGGTGACATTTTCAGACTTGATCGGTAGCTATTATTGTATGCAAACTCGGCATACGGTAAACACTTTTCCCAATCTACTAAACTCCAAAGCACAAGCTCAAGCATGTCTTCTAGAATTTGGTTTGTCCTTTCTGTCGACCATCGATCTCATGGATGATAAGTCGTTGAAATCAAGGTGTGTCCCAAGGGCATCATGCAAAGCGCCCGTAAATGCGAGGTGAATTGGGATCCTCGATCGGAGACTATCCTCTTGGGTACTCCGTGTAAACACACAATACGAGCCATATATAACTCAGCTAACTTGTCTCCCTTGTAAGTTGTCTTTACTGGAATGAAATGGGCTACTTTGGTCAGTCTATCAACTATAACCCATATTGAGTCACAACCGGACTTGGTTCGGGGTAGACCGGTAATGAAATCCATTCCAATCTCTTCCCATTTCCACCGAGGGACTTGCGGGGTTGAAGCAATCTGCTGGCTTCGATGTTCAAATTTTGATTCGTTGACACACATCACAACAAAGTTACATACTCGGCGATATCTCTCTTCATGCGTGGCCACCAATACAAAACCTTCATGTCTTGATACATCTTGGTGCTACAGGTGCGGGGTATCTGAATCAGGCTTCCTTCGTGATTAAATCCTTAAGTTCCTTTTGGTGGGGAACAAAGAGACGTTTCCCATACCATAGGATTCCTTGCTGATCTTCAATCATCTTGGGGGCTTTTCCTTTTGCCATGAGATGTTTGAACCTCTGGACTCCAGAGTGTCCTTGTTGAGCGGTCTTGATCTCGCTTCTTCTAACGTTGGATGTGCTTCCATAGCATCTGCAGTGCCTTGTTCTATCAAATATAGGTTGAGAGCTTCAAATTCCTTATAAAGCTCGGGTTGATGCTCTTGAATCATAACATTACTGCAGTATGACTTACGGCTTAATGCATCAGCAACTACATTAGCCTTTCCGGGATGATAATGGACATCCAAATTGTAATCCTTTATTAACTCTAACCATCTTCTTTGTCGGAGGTTGAGATCTGATTGAGTGAATATGTATTTGAGACTCTTGTGGTCCGTATAAATATCACAATGATTTCCAATCAAGTAATGCCGCCAAATTTTGAGGCGTGCACTCTGCTTTGCTAACTCCAAGTCATGAGTTGGATAGTTGTCTTCATGAGGACGAGTCGTCGGATGCATAGGCTACAACTTTTCCTCCTTGCATAAGCACGCATCCAAGACCTTGGCGCGATGCATCACAATGAGACTTCAAAGTCTTGATGAATGTCCGAGGTCAATCTTGTGCGAAGTTAACTTCTTCTTCAATTCTTTAAAACTCTTTTCACAAGCATCTGTCCATTCATACTTCTTTTCTTTCTTAAGCAAGTGGGTCATCGGCTTGGAAAGCTTGGAGAATCCTTCTATGAAGCGTCTGTAGTATCCGCTAAACCGAGAAAACTACGGACTTCGTCCTCGATGTAGGTTGTTTCCAATCCATCACGCCTTCCACTTTGGATGGATCAATCGCTATTCCTCCCCGCGGATACAATATGTCCGAGGAAACTGATTTCTTTAAGCCAAAATTCACATTTATCAGACTTGGCATAGAGCTCATGCTCTTTAAGCTTTTCGAGGACCATTTGCGGATGTTCAAAGATGCTCTTCATTGGTCTTGGAATAGATCAAGATGTCGCCTATAAACACGACTACAAATTTGTCCAGTATTCCATAAATACCTTGTTCATCGATTCATGAAGTAGGTCAGGGCATTGGTCAAGCCAAACGACATGATTTGTGAACTCATACAAGCCATACCGAGTGGTGAAGGCCGTCTTAGGAATGTCCTCGTTCCGATCTTGAGTTGATGGTATCCAGATCTTAAATCTATTTTGGAGAAAACTCAAGCTCCCTGCCAACCGGGTCAAATAGATCATCAATGCGAGGCAAGGGATACTTGTTCTTGATTGTCACCTCGTTGAGTGATCTGTAATCCACGCACAATCTGGCGGAACCATCTTTCTTCCTTACAAAAAGAACTGGCGAACCCCAAGGAGAAGAACTAGGTCTAATGAATCCTTTCTCTTGCAAGTCTTCAAGTTGTGTCTTCAACTCTTCAAGTTCATCAGCGGCCATTCTATATGGTCTCTTAGCAATTGGGGCTGTTCCTGGCTTCAAATTGATTACAAACTCGATATCTCTCGGTGGCATGCCCGCAATTCTTCCGGGAAGACATCGGGGTAAGCTTGGACTACAAACGCTTGTCTCTAAGGACAACTCTCCAAGGTGGTGGATTGTTCGATCCCAAGGAGGGCGATCCACACTAATCCTTATTGTGGTTTCGTGATCCTTGGCAAGTACCACTTTTACTGGCGCAATCTATTAATCCATGATATGCGGCCAACCAATCCATCCCGAGGATGATATCTAGTGTTTGGGATTCTAGCACAAGAAGAGTAGCTAAGAATCCGAGAATCCTCCAAAGCAATTTCTACTTTGGGACTAATCAAGTAGCATATAGGGTTCCCCGGGTGATCTAAGTACCACGGGTTTCTTTAGCTTATAAGTCGGCAACTTAAGCCTTTCAACAAACTTTCTTGAAACAAAGGAGTGTGAAGCTCCGAGAATCAAACAATACTTGTCTTAGTCTTCAATTAACAGAGAACGCATCCATCAAGACTCTCGCGCCTCTTGTGCCTCCTCTGCGGTGACATGATTCACATTGCCACGTTACGGGTTGGGGTAGACCTTGAAGCTTGGGAAGTCTGGTGACTCTTGCTCGAGCCGAGGTCCGACCTTGAACTGGGCGGCTCTGGGTTACTCTTTGGAGCGGGGTTCTTTGCGATGAGGGCACCGTTAGCAAAGTGACCTTTTCTCCACAAATTGAAGCAATGGAGGTGTCTTTGCGGGGTTGATGATTCTTTGTTGTCCGTCTGGGCGAAGGGCGAAACCGCTTCCTTGAGGATGGGAGGCCGAGTGAGCTTTTTCGAGGTCATTGCAGATGATCTGAAAGATGAACCGCCTGGAAAGTTGACTTGGGATAGTTTCCTTGGGGCTTCGGAAGGGCATCTTCCTCTTGCGGCTAGTTTCGCTAACTTATTCTCATTTTCTAGCAAGAGAGCCTTGTTGATCAACCGGTGGAAGTTGGCATAGTCATGGAGGATAAGCTTTCCACGCATGTCACCACGCATACCTTCCACAAAGCGGTCTATCTTTTCTTCTTCATCGGCTCGCCATTGGGGGCGAGCGAGCAAGTCAGTAAACTTAGTGACATACTCGCTGGACCGTCATATGTCCTTGTTTCAGAGTTCAACTCATTCTTCTTCAATCTCATTGTACCTACCGGCGAAGTTGGTGCGAAGGTCGCTGAATTCCGTCGTGGAATTGGTACGCAAAATCGGTTCATCCTCATCAAACTGTATACGCAACTTCTTCTCAAATACAGCAGTGCTTGGAGGTCTTCTGTTCTCCAACGTAGATGCTACTGACCACCTTCTTCTTCTTCTTCTTCTTCGACTCTGGACTTTCCTTACCTCTGGCGGCAAGGTAATTCTCCCACCACGCGGCACCCTTTTAGTTGGTGGGTGGCAAAGTCCACCATGTCTTTGTTGGAGCAACGAGCGAGTCAAGCTTCTTTTCGGTGTCCCCGAGCCGGTCTTGACTTCAAGAGGTTCGTCCATTGCGAAAAAGGTGAGGGCCTTGTCCTTAAGAAGTCACGAGCTTGAATTGCGGCCGATGTGCCCTGTCACGATTGTTGAGCAAAGCTTGGAGAATTTGGGTCTCATTGAACATCACTTGGGCCATTGTCGGATCTTTGGTGGTGGAGGGGCAGGTCTTGTCCTTGTCCACGACCACGCCACGCCCACGCCTCTTCCTCGGCCAAGGCAAAGGCTCCACTGAGACGGCGGCGGCTCTTCTTGGCGGCATCCTGAAGAAAAGATGAGACTTAGAACTAGGGAGAACCAAGGAAAAAGGGTATATGAGGGTTTACTAGCCCTCTAAGGCACACACAAAAGAACCAAACAGAAGATCGAACAGATACAATACAAAGCCTAGAATGGCTGCATTATATTAAGGGGTTAAGTGTTACATGACTTCCATACAAAGCTTATACGCCAAGCTAAGTCATGACACAGATACACATCGCTCTACAAAAGGGAGAAACAAAAGTGCTTGCAACCCAAAAGATCGCTTAGCAAGCATCGCTAGCTATCCTAGCCTATCGACTACTCCATCGAGGAACGGAGCGGAGCGGCTCGATCAAGCTCGCGAACGAGAGTGACCCGAGCTGATGCGCGGCGAAGTGAACGGAACGGCGGGTCCGGCCCACGCCGACACCGGAAGGTCGCCGAAGGCGGCGGATCGGGCGTCGACGCTTTCTGCGCGCGTCAACTCGTCTGGAGTCCTCGGGGCGAGGAGGAGCCGGAGCTGGTTGAAATGCTTGATCGCCAGGCGGCCGTGAGACGTGCTACCTCTGCAGGGCGGCGCTCTCTCCATCTTGATGATGTCTCGCCCACGCCGATCTTGTCTCTCTCCCACATGGCATCATGGTGGGCTTCATCGCTTCGATCATGTTGGTGCGAAGGGTGTCGAGTGGGCCTCACTATCGGTGAGAAGCATCCGGCGCCGGATCTCGGCGGTGTGGGAGTGGATGTTGTGAATCATCGCCGGGTCACCGCACTTTGGGTCAGCGGGGCTCATCGTCGATGGCGGGCGAAGGACTCGGGAGCTCTCTCCATTGTAGAGACACGGAAGAAGCAAGACTGGCGACTCTTGCAGAGGACCTCGTGTACCGACACAAGCAGTGACGGCGACACGGCCGCATCTCGATAGCGCCGAGCCGCTGAGGCGGGTGCCTCGGCAAAGAACTCGTGGGTCGTGAACTCGCCGGTCTGGCATAGAGGAAAACCTCCATGTCCCAAGACTCGTGAGCTATAACCATCGCCTTCCGCCCTCTAAGAGCGGAGGCGGGGAAATTAAGGAACTGCATCATCACATGAAGGAGATCGACGAAACCGCTTTCATTGACCCCATGAGAGCTATGGTCCCATGGGCTGCAAATGGAGGAGAAGCCATCTACAAATTTTGAAACAAGAGAAAAGATTAGTAACACTTAATGAGATTAGAGATGAGTATGGAACTAGGAATGATGAGTAGAAGCAATAAATACTCTATATTTTTGGCAAAACTTTTCTTAATTTTAAAAATAAGATCCAAGTCCTTAAGGCAACGACCAATCTAACTAAGACTCTACAACAGTATGCTCGATACCGGCTCTGTCGGACCCGGATTCGAGAATCCAAATCCTCTGTGAATCAACGTGCTATTCCTCGGATCAAGAGTTAGCACTTCACAAAGACACGCTCTCAATCATTCATACAAGGCGTGAACTCAAACAAATATATTACAACACAGGTAACATAGCCCTCAACGGGTCGAAGTTTACAAAAGGGCCGCACAAGGCCAAATATATTACATTACAAAAGAACGACCAAGTCTCTGGCTGAAGCAACAGGAAGGTAGGCTCTCTCACAGCAAGCGATCGGGTGTCTCAGGTACGCACAGATATTAACCAAGGGTCGGATAATATTGGTTGTACGCGGTACCAACGAGTCTACTTAGACTGGGCGAGATCTAAACTACAGAACTATCCTACTCCTCGTCATATCCTTGTCCATCGTCTTCTGGTCCATCGTAGTAGGCATAGTCTCCTTCATCTTCATTATCTGAAGGGTGGGGGAGAGAAGCGAGGATGAGCACTACTACCGTGCTCGCGAGCCAACACACAAATGCAATTATATATATGCAAGGCTTAACAAGGATGGCTCGGGTTCTTTTATTTGTGAAAGCAAGTTTTGCAATACTATAATTACAAAACCTATGACTTAGCATTTTTAACAAATTGTAATTTTTATAAAGAGAGTAGTGTGCAATAATTATTTCAGCAGAGGTTACCTCCACCTTCATGCTTATTTTGATCATGGTTACATCCACCATATTAACAGCACTGGGGTACATCCACCAGGGAAAAACAAATTCAGGGCTAGGTGAGCCCGCCACAATTTTATACCACCCACAAGGTTTTAAAATAGAACTAACTCAAGTTAAGTTCCCATGTCCGCTTTTGACCAGAGGCACTACTGCTTAAACAGCTTTAATACTCGCAGAGATAGCACACTTTACCCACAAGAGACAATTAACTCATTGCCCTACACAATTCCTTAGATGTGTAGTCGAGAGGTTGTCACAATAACGCTTCGACTTATCTCACCCTTCCGTCATTTCGCACATATAGGGTTCGCCCATAGTGTTGAGCGGATGTTTTACTCGGCGATCGGTATAGCGGTGCTATACCTCGGCCGACCGCAAAACGTCACCCTCCTCTCGGTGTCCCATTCAAGCGAATAAATCCCTTGGCTCCCCATTTATCCGCCCAAATAAATGGCATCCAAGGTTCAATAAACCTACTAAGCTAAGTCGCAAGTTTTTCTCGCAACTTGTGGTTGTACTTGTTTAACACGGAGGTCGTGACCCGATTAAGTCCTTAGGGTTATCTGGGCGGTTCATTCCACAACCCAACCATTCTCGTGCTCCTGAGCACCAATCCGCCTCACCATCCGCCCAGATAGAGCTAGCATTTTAGGGTTTTTGAGGAGTAAACCAAACTATTTTCTCGCTTTAGTCATTAGACCACCAATGACTACCCAAAACATTTTATTTTTGAAGACATGATGATTTGGGGTATTTAATACCCCTACTTGAGCAAGGCTAGCATGTCGCCTAAGTACGACCTATAACTAGTATTACCATAGTATTACTAGGGTGACAAGGGTTATTGGATTCAAGTTGACATGGATGGCAATATTAATTAATTAGACAACAAGTAGGTAATTAACTACCTTAAGCTTTAACATACATTTGATTAAAAATTAAAGCATGCAATTTGTTAATTTAAAAGAAACTAATTTACATAAAATGTAGGAGCAACATGGTCAAAGTATTGACTCGCCTTGGTTAGAGGCAAGATGATCGTGATATTCTTGGTCTTGGTCGACTTGAGGATCTCCCGTCCTTCAATCCTAAACCAAGCGATTTACCTAAAAAGCACAACGGCAAAGAAAGCAAGTAAATACAAAAGAATACACAAATGAACTCCAACTTATCAAGTCCTGTGCCATTAGCAAGGTCTTGACTTAACGAATTTTTAGAAATTTATTTTGCAATTTTGGAGCTATAACGAGAAGATACTTAATTTACTTAAGCTTAAATGGAAAAGAAAAAAAGGAGAGAGGGCTTGGTCCACAGAGCAAGATGGACCAAGCGCCCATCGCACAGAGGCGGCTCGGGTTCACAAAGACAAGTCTACATGGCCCCCATGGGCAAGTGAAAAGGGGGCCACTGCCACAGGTTGAGGGCCTGCATGGCGGCTAAAGGGGGGTATGAACCTATGACAAAGGGGCCCACGCCTAAACAAAACCTCACACGCGCTTCTCTGCGTTTTTGAGCAGAGGAACAGAGGAGGGAGCTCTCGGCACGGCCTGGGCGGCGGCGAGAGGGCGGCGGGAAGGCTGGCGGGGTGGCTACTGGAAGCCGGAGGTGGCGGCCTCGGTGGAAGTGGCGGCGCGGGAGAGGCGGGCGCCAGAGAGGAAGAAAGGGCGGCGGCTTCTCGATTTTTCATGGCCAGGCCAGCAGCAGCGACGCAATGGAGGCGACAGCAGACGGGCAGCGAGGGTGAGGGGTGTTGGTGGAGCGGTCAGGAGGCTTGGGAGGCCGCTGCGGCTTGCAAGCGGCCCGGAAGCGAGAAGACGAGGCGGCGTGGGTGGAGGCCTCACGGCGACGGGAGGAGAAGGAGGCGGGGACGGGTCACTGGGGCCACGGGTTTTGTGACGCTGCGTCAGGGCCGGGCTCACCGAGGCTGCCGCGAGGTGAGAGGCGCTGGGCGGCCGTAAGCGAAGCTCGAATTTGAGGTATGTCCTCTTTACCTTTTGCAATGGGGCGACGTGGGGAAAGCTCCAGGAGAAGGGGCTTAAAGGGGAGAAGGAGGAGCTGGGGGGGTCAAGGGGAGGACGAGCAGGGCCAAGGCCCCGAGGCGAGGTATGGGCGCTGGAGGGTGGTTGGGGTGCGCAGCGAGGACGGCGAGGACGAGCCGACGCGCAGACACGGGCAGCTCCAAGGTCGCGGGTTGGTGATGACCGAAGACGAAGACGCTGCACCGGTCCACGATCGAGGACGCACGATGACGCCTGGTGACGACGGGCTCGCACGAGGGGCTTTGTCAAGGCGATCGACGCGAAGCGGTGACGGGCGGTGACGAGGGCGCGCACGACGAGGGGACGGGCAGGAGTCAGGCGCCCTTGGGCGCCTTGGCTTGATCGACGATGGCGCGCGCAGAGGGCGGGCGAGCGAGTGGCGCAGAGAGCAGGGGGGCAGAGGGAGCCGACAATACGACTGTGGAAGTCCTCCACTGCTGGCCGCTTCTGCTCGAGGGGAGCAGGGAAGGAGAGGACCTCGTGGCTGCCGCATGGGCGGGCAGAGAGAAAGGGCCGGGCCGGGCTGGCTTGAGGAGGGCTTGGCCCGGGAAGGAATGGGCTGAGCCCGAGGTAGAGGCGAAGTCCAGCTCAAATCGGCCCGAAGATTCAAACGGAGGAGAAAACTCCGAATCGCGAAGTCTGGAGTCCAAATGCTACAACCAACGCATTTGAAACTCAGACCGAGGAAGAACGGGGGTTTTCGAAAATAGGATTTAGTTGAATTACGGCGAAGAACGAAACGAAATCATTTACTATTTAGCCGTCCGAAAACGGACGTTACAAGCGGTCAGTACTCGGCTCTGGCTATGAACAGTCAGGCCAACTATATATTGAGTATTCTTGACTAATGATCATTCCAAACTACCTCAAGATTTTCTATATCTGAATGAAGTGCGCTGCATTCACATCACAGGATCTATCTCAGAGAGAGAGAGAGAGAGAGCGCTGTTTTGGTTTAGAACTCTAACTTTTGGAGTGGCTGCTTGATTAGATAAACTAAAGTTCAGAGCATTGGCCATTAGCAATGGCTAGTGGGATGTTTTGTTTAGAAGACGAGGGAGCCAGCTGAATTGCTACTACCGAGCAATTATGTGATGCGCGCGATCGACTTTGTTATTTCTCAATATATATCTCCAAGAGTGGATGATGAGGGCATCAATTTATGATTTCGTAATGCTTTGAAGCGTCGAGACAAGTTATGAAAACTCTCCAGGATACACACACTTTTGAGTTTTGACTCGAGCAACCACACCTGACACCATACCACATACCAGCATGTCAGCAAGAGTGACATCAACAACTGATCTCATCATCCTTACTGAGAGGAGTGAGAGCATTTTCATATTAAAAAATAAGGGGAAAATATCAGATTGAGTGCCACTATTCTTTATAGTATATAAGAAAAGGAAGGGGGGGGGGAATTCAGCTTTCAGAGTGTCACTATTCAATGATTTGTTTGTACTGTTTGTGTTATAAGACACGCATGGTAACATATCTGGCTGAAGCAATACAGGGCATGGCATCACAAATCTCCATCAAAGCCATTAGGGCTAGCCAAATGGTATGAGTAATGGATGGTTCGATCGATGAGGGAATAATGTTGCTTCACAAACAGTTAATTATACCTATCAAATTATATTTCCCATGTTCTTGGTCTGATTAATTCGGTATTCGAAAGAAAAATCACTACTCATGTGCAAGGTGTCAGTCCGTGTTTCACACACGCACATTATTCCTTGCACACTCGATCAATACCCCACGCCACATACCGATATACTACGTGGAATTCCTCAAGTTACAAGTCAGCATCACGAAGTTTTTTGAAGGCAAATCACAAGATAACTTAAAGTAGGGTTACAATCGCTAGTTATTGCATATAAGAGAGAGTCTGGGATGCAATTAACCCAAGTACACGTAGAACCTCCGGCCAAGGCTTTCTTCGCGCAGCGGTGAGTCACTCCTGCTAAGCCCCTGGATTTCATGTCAAAATGCTCGCGATCGACGATCTCTTGCCGCCTTGGGACTTGATCATATTTACCAGATCCAAACTGTCCATCTCGAGAATCACATAGCGGAAACCTTGACGTTCTGCTAATCAGCTGCCGGAAAACGTCCAGATTCGTCGCGTGCCGCTATTCCTGTTCGCAACAAAGGAAGCATCGATATTAATCTTAGCAAAACCCCCCGGTGGTGGATGCCATTTCACCGGCCTTGGTGTCTCAGTTGTCACCTGGTCACTCTTCATTAGCAGGACTTCATCCACCATATTAGCAACATGCCTGACAGCGACCACAGGATTCCAGTTATCTGTGTCATAGGGACTAAATCCCACACACGAACAACACTGCATCATCTTCTATGCAAATGCCCCCAACAAGCAGGTCTTTTGCCCAAATTAACTGGATGCAGGCGGGGCAATTTCTGCCCTGTGATTTCACGCATTGACTGCCAAAACCTGAGAGCAAAAGAGCATTCGATAGCAACATGGAAAATTGATTCTTCTAGGTTCCCGCAGTCCTCATAGTGGCTTTCATTCAACACATGTCGTAGACGAATTAATCTCCTTCTTTGCCGGCAAAAAAACTGTTAATCGCTCGCCACAAGAAATGCGCACTTACGCTTGGATCTTAAGTTTCCACATATGCTTCCACCAGTGACCTGAGGTCGACGATGAAGAAATGTTGGCCTCATAGTTGTTTACAACAGATAACTGCTCATCCTTCGGAACTCGGTATGCTGTCCGAACAGAATAAATTCGGTTCTTTTCATAAGCCCAGGCCACAACATCTTCCGAATACATATTCCCCAATTTAATTTAGAGAATGGCATCAGCATCCATCTTAATAAAAGATGAGGTTGTGAGGGCTTCATTCCAAGTCCTGCTATCCGGCAAAAGTAGTTCATTTACCTTAGTTACCGTAGAGACCATGTGGTTTGGTTCTAGTCTAGGTGATGAACAATTGGTTTCGTTGTTGAGGAATTTGGGGAATGAACTCTCAGTTTTGCAAATGTTAGCCCACTGTCAAGGCTTAGGCGGTCTGACCGGCCATATGGGACGGTCTGGCCGGCTTTGCACGATGGTTTGACCGGTCATGACCAGGCGGTCAGACCGGCGGTGCAGGTTTTGTGGAAATAGATACCAAACACTTGTCTGGGTGTGTGTATTGGGGGCGGGGGGGGGGGGGGTTGCAGCAGGTGCTATTGAAAATAGAAACTAGACGCGAAACTAGATAAAGTTTAACTGAGAAAGAAATCTAGAGAGGGCTGCTTTCTGGTTTTCGAAAGAGGTTTGACCGGCCATTACATGGCAGTCAGACCGACGGCGGTCAAACCGGTCCCCTGTTACCGGGGAGCACGATCAGACCGTCTGGTGGCTGGCGGTCTGACCAACCATGGCAGTTCAGGCAAAGTGAGATATGCTAAATTTTGTGAACGGGTCAAAGTCATAGAATTAGTGCATATGTGTTGCATGATGTATGTTTTGTCTAACATGGATCAAGTTGTAAAGAACTTATACCTGGAATTGAATTCTTAGTCTATTATTGTGTAGGGAAGCTTGGAGTCAACTACGGTTAACAGCAAGGATCATCGGGACTTGGTTTGGTGAAATCAAGGTCCAGAACGATCGAGAATATCGGGTGAAGTAGTTGGTCTCAAACAAGGTGCAATATAGAAAAGAATGACAAAACGAGAGGTTTGGTGCAACAGGTTGCATCAAATGGTTTGGGCCGATGCAAGTGTTGAGGCGGTCTGGTGGGAGCCAGATGAAAGAGACTTGTTGGCATGAGGAAATCCATTGATGAACCAACGAGTGGAGAAACATGGGATTGCTTCACGATTTTGGACTCGATCAAGGATGGAAGGATCGAGGAGGGGTATTTTGCTAACTTCACCAAAATACCGGTTTGGTGACCTTAGAGAAATCGCGGTGCATGATAGTACAAAGGAGAAGCGATTTAGTTCATGAGAAGGACGAGGTCACGAAGAGACGGATTCGGGAGCGTCGGATCGTCATCCCTTTGAGAAACGTGCATGAGTGTGAGACATGTTTGTGTGTGAGTTTAACAAGTGCCCATTAGGGTATTCTCTCTAGACCTAGCTTCCACTATAAAAAGGGTGGTGCAGGATTTTCACACCAACCAAGCCTAGAAAATCCTAATTTGAGATTTGGGGGAAAGTGGAGAGAACAGAGGAGGCTATGGTTTGATAGATGTATTGAAAAAATATTTGTGGGATTGAGTGCTCATGAGTGAGCTTTTTTCCTCCATGGTGGAGTGGCTATAAACCTTCAATTCCTCAATATCAATCCGATCAATTTGTGCAAAGATGGGTTCTCTCTCGCTCTTGCTCTCATTCTTGAGATTTTGGGTTCTTGTGTTATAAGGGTTTTGCTTTGGTATTTTGCTGTGATCAAGCTTGGTAGGACTTGTAGAAATTGATCTAAGGTCATCTTAACCATCTTTCATCCATGAACAAGTCTTTGGACCAAGTCTAGGTTTTCAACCTGTTTTGAGCCATCTTGCTCTCAAATAAGAAATTCGTGGAACCTTGGCTATGTTTATCTCGATTTTCGATTGGAATAGGTTCCTGACATTCTTGCTGATCTTTGTCTGAAATATCAAACGATTTGGATTTGTAGATCAAAAGTTAGGTTTTCTGTGGATCTAAAATCGTGTTGTTTTCTTATCAGCCTGAGGAAACGGACAGACCGACCCTGGATCAGATCGGCTGAGGGGAGTTGTTGTTAGAATTTTTTGGTTTCAGCTCAAATATTTCACTGTGATTTTGAGACCTTAATCTTCATAGCTTCACAGCTATTGTAGTGAAAAGAAGTAGAATTCTATAAGGGAAAAAGTAGGTCCCTATTCACCCCTCTAGTCGCTTATACAGTCCAACAATTACCAAAACATTTTGGAGTTGCGCTATCGGCTTCATAGAGATCAATGATGGAATCCAGCTATCCTACCAAATATTGACTGATTCACTCGAACCAACTCGTTGCATCAGTCCCTCCCGTAGCACCTCTCTACCATGCAAAATTGCCTTCCACGTCGCCGAGCTTCTTTTTTTTTGAGTTGTTGTCATGAAATCTCCTTGCGGGAAATACTTCCCCTTGATTACCCCGCTGCATAACGAGTCTAGATTCGTCACAATCCTCCATCCTAGCTTTCGATCATTGCTTGATTAAACAACTTCATGTCCCTAAAGCCTATGCCTCCATCCTTTTGTTAGTAGGTTAGCTTTTCCCATTTTAACCAGTGGATCTTATGGTTATAAATGGAGCTCCCCCACCAATAATAAAATAGATAAGATGTTAGCTTCTTACAGAGATTGGCTGGCAGCTTAAAGCAGCTCATAGAGTAAGTTGGAACAGATTGGGCCACTGATTTAAGAACTTCTCTTCCTATGCAGCTTAGTGTGTTTTTGCCCCAACCATTCACAAATTTGGAACTCGGTCAGCTACAAAATCAAAAGAGTCGCAATATACTACGGTCCACTCTTCTTCAGAGTAGATGAGAAATCCATGGAGCATGGCAGCTAATTCTTATTCCCTTGTAATATACTACAGTCCACTCTTCTTCAGCATGCAAGACAAACCCTCTGTGCAAAAGAGGAAAAGATAGGGGCTAATTGGGTCGCCCCGGCGGATCCCCCTCGTCATCTTGAAACTCGGAGAGTATCCCGTTCACTCTCACCGAAAAACTATCAGTTGTGACACATTCCATTACCAAGGTGATCTAACAGTCAGAGAAACCCAAAGCATCCATAGTAGCCTGTATGTAATTCCACTCGACGCGGTCATAGGCTTTAGCCATGTCAAGTTTCACCTGGCAATATATTTCTCTCTCTCACGGCCGACTCAGAGAAGATAAAGGTGAGAATAACGGCAAGCTACGACAGTGGAACTCCGATGAAGACGCGAGCACGGTGCGTTTCTGAGCCCGAAGAATCCGTTTTTGTCGGCATGAGGTGACGGGGACGATGAACACGGCTGAAACGGGGCGGCGACGAGTCCACCGGAAGGGGGACAAAGTCACCGGCATCACATCCGACGAAATGTTCTAGCATGCATGTGTCCGAACAGGAGACATGGAGCCAAATTGCTTCCGTACATAGACATACATGAAAATGCTTTCCTTTTTTAATGAATACATTTCTCTATTATTTTTATCTGTCGTAGCTTCTCTAGCCAATATATATAGTTGTTCACACAGAGACAAAAACAATCTATTTTATCTAAATCTATATTAATTGGTGGTTCTATTAGAAGCTCCTATAATAATTCTATAAGAGAAAATATCAAAAATATAGCTTTCAACTTCTCTTTGGTTCGATTCATGTACCTTGAAATTTTATATTCATGATAAAAAAGTACTAAAATATAGATTATAGTAACGTTAAAAAATATTTCTACAAAATATCTAATATACTTTTGAAATAAAAATGAAGAGTGAAAATTTTAAATTGCTAGTCGTGCAGTGCACGAGTCGATGACTAGTACATGCTTAATTCTAACGATAAATCTCTTGTGAAGATTCATAATCTAGATATACAAATTGATTGCAGTATTTAATAGAAAATCTCTATTCGTATAAAAATAATGATGAAAATAAATATAATATTCATATATATAAAAACCGGCGATTGGACCCATGAATCAGTTGCTTGACCGGTTCGATTTCCAGTCCGATTTTTTCCGTTATGGTTATGATATATTATTTAATAGAGATATGTATGGTCATTTCTCATTAAGTATTTGTTAGATTTAGTGTTTACTTAGTTTGTGCGTATGATGGACGGTTGACCAATATAGCGAAACAGATAGAATATCTTGATGTTAGAACATGTACAACTGTACATTATAAGAGCTTCACGTTCCGCCTAAAAAGGTCTCTGGCTTGATACCCGCGGCCAAGGTACAGACACCACAACACCACAAGTACATCCACATAGTGGCGGAGCTGAGTCTCAGCCCCCGGAGCAATGGCTCAAGGCCCATATGGCATTTGCCATGTGAATACCAATCACATCCTTACCTAAGCTATTGGAGAGGTTCAAGCTCCAGCCGGCCAGCCGGAGGTCTGCCGATGGGCTGGCTAAGCCCCTGCATCCACAGGACACGAGTGCGCAGAACATCCACCTTCTAAATAAAGCATGTGACGCGAAGTTGACCTTTAAAGAGTGCGGGAGAGAAAACTACTAGCGAGCATGGTCCAACTATAAAACGCCAAGCAGGCAACACCACCACACCACCCAGCACCATTGCCTACCAGATCAGCCCAAGAGCGGCAGCACTAGTGTGCGATAGACAGCCACTCAATCCAAAGGAGAGCAGCACAGTTTCTTCCTTGCCTTAGCTCCTGTTGATCCTCGGGACTTGCGAGCAATGGAGCACTGCCACTCCAAGAAGCCCCTCCTCGCCTTCCTCGTGCTGTCCTGCCTCCTCCTCCTCCCCCTGGTTTCCTCGGTGCCCATGTCAAGTGAGTCGATCTCGCCGATTCATGGACGCCTTAATTTCACTGTGACTTGATTCTTGATCCATGCGTATGTTCCGTTGCTTATGCGTTTTGCAACCGCAGGGAGCCTGTACTTGAGGAACCAGCAGCACCCGCCATCTCTGAAACTTACTGCTCAGGTATTTCTTCTGATCCGGTCTCCTGTTTTTATCTTGATTTTGTAGAACTGCATCTGCAACTACAAAACCATACATGAAAAGGCCAAGCAGTTGGGAGGATTTGCAAGCTGATTCATATATAGTTTCACCCGCAATACATACTGATATGTGCTGACAAGAACCATGGCTTGTGTTATTGCAGGAGATGACGGTGGCGGCGGCGCGGAACCTCGGCAGGGCGGCGGCGCGGATGGACGTAGAGGTGAACGACTACCCTGGGTCTGGCCCGAACAACCGCCATGACCCTCCGAAGGGTCCAGGAAGAGCATGAACGAAGCTGGAACCTATAGTTCCCCTTCTTACTGCTAGTAGTACTCCTATATGTATACAGTGCCTAGCAGAATAGACCAGCTATAACTGCAGATAAAAAGCAAACTAAGAAATCAAGAAGTGATCAAGCTAGGGAGCTTTTGTTTGGATCTCCCCTTTGTCTGTCTAAATGCATATGCCTAGTTGTACATCGTGTTTCAGAAGTCAATACAATATACCGGATTAATTAGTTAATTCAGACGGGCGCTTCTTTCTCCTCTCACGATCGAGCCCGCTGTGATCGATCCAATCCTTGTCGCGATATCTGTAGCTGATCACTCCAATCAGTTCACGCTCTGATTAATGCGGCAGCATCATTGCTCTCTTGACCGTGCTCTACAGATATATTCTTTTGCGTTGCTCGCGTTGCGCTTCGTTCCTTCTCGACATAAACCTGACGTCGTATTCCCTACTGCAGTAGAAGGACACGACGTCCAGTCCGTGACAAGTTGCTACAGGAATAAAGACGTTGAGTTGTGAACTTGTGAGTCGTGAACGACCTCTGATTCGAGCTAGGAAAGAACTCCTCGATCGACAAATGCTGCACTGCTCGTACTTATCGTGATGTGAGATGGCAAGATGCTGTTCTGACATCAGAGTTCTGATTCTGAAATAAAGGAATCGATTAGTCGTATTCCATACGTAAACTCCAGGGACACAGTACTTCATTCTGCCCTTCATGTGTGTGTGGAGAAAATGGTATTTATACGTAAACTCCAGGGACACAGTACTTCATTCTGTCCTTCATGTGTGTGGAGAAAATGTGTGTAATGAATATTTGGCATCGGTGTCGACGTGTTTGAGGATCAAAATCTCGGTTTAGCAAATTGTCGGATTAACTGTCAAGCTGTAGACGGTCTGACCGGCCCTGGAGATGGTCTAACTGGACATGAGTGACGGTCAGAATAGCCGAGGCAGACGATCAAACCTGCCGTGGCCGGCGGTGAGAGCTTTTAGGGATTGCGCAGCAAATACTTATGTGGGAGTGTTTGAGGGTGTGTTTGCATACATGTTCCATTGAAAATAGAGACAGAGTTTTGCCGAAAAGTCTAGAGAGAGTATTTTCTAGAGTTTGGGATGCAGTTTGACCGGCTGCTGGCTGGTGGTCAAACTGATGGGCGGTTTGATCGGGTGACTGGTGGTCTGACTGATCGAGAACAGCAGTCAGACCGGCCAGGGCCCAATAAGGCATAGTGAGGTGTGATGATCTTGTGGAATTAGCCAAAGCTATGGGATTCAGTGCATGGGTGTTGCATGGTACATGTTTTGGTTATCATGAGTCAAGTTGTGAGGAACTTATGCTCGGAATCAATTTCTTGGTCTATTGTTGTACATGTGGCTTTGAGTCAACTACGGTTAACGGTGGGGATGATCGGAACTAGTCTAGGAGACCTGAGGTCCACAATGATCAAGGATGTCGGGTGAAGTGGCTGGACTTAAACATGGTACAAGATGGATAAAAACGACCGAACGAGAAATTCGGTGCAACGGGTTGCATCAAGAGACTTGGGGTCAGTGCAAATGCCATGGTGGTTCCGGTGGGAGTCAGATGGGAGAGACTTGCCGACATGAAAAGCGTCATTGATGAACCTACGCATGGCAAAACATGTGATTGTTTCACGTTGATTAGAGAATGATCGAGAAGGGGTATTTTGTATCTTCGCAAAAATACTAGGTTGGTGACCTTGGAGAAACTGCGGCGCATGATGACGCATAGAAGAAGCGGTTTAGGTCAAGAAAAGACGAAGATCACGAAGAGACGAATTCAGGAGACCTAGTTCGTCATCTGCTTTGAGAAGTGTACGTGAGAGTAGACTCGTTTGTGTGTGGGCTTAACTGGTGTCCGTTAAGGTTTTCTCTTTAGACATAGCCTCCACTATAAAATAGGATGGTGTAGGATTTGCACCCCAAGCCTTGGAAACCCTAATTTGTGATTTGAGAAAAGTAGAGGAAATAGAGGAGGCTAGAGTTTGAGAGAGATGGATAGAGAAATTGGGTTCTCAAGTGTGAGCTTTTGTCCTCTATGGTGGAGTTGTTGTAAATCTACAATCCCTCTAATCAATTCAATCAAGATTATCCTAAGATAAGTTCTATCTTGTTTTTTTTCTCTCTTTGATGATTTTAGGGTTTTTTTGTGTTCCAAGGGTTTTAGTTTGGTCTTCTGCTGTGTCTAACTTCTTAGGACTTGTGGAATTTGATCTAAGTTAATCTTGACCATCTTCCACCCACGAGAAAGTTTTGGGCTTAAGTTTTGGTTTTCTCCGGTTTTTGTGTCTTCTTGACACCAATCAAGAAATTTAGAGAACCTTGGTTTCGATCGTCGATTGGAATATATTTCTGACTTTCTTAATGGGTTATGTCTAAAATGTCAGGAAATTTGGATTATGGGATCAAAAAGTCAGATCATTTTGTGGGTCTTTCAGGCTGCTGATATGCATCTAGTGGTCAAACCGGCCTTCGGTCAGACCGGTACGATCAAATTGGCATCGGCGGTCAGACCGGCCCAACCAGACACGATGGCCAGACCGCCCGAGAGGCGTTGTGCTTAGGATTTTTCGGTTTCAACACAAAACTTCCGTTGTGATCTTGTAGCATTGATCTTCATAGTTTCTATAGCCATTGGAATGAAAAATAAAGTGAAATACCGTAGAGGTGAAAACTATATGGCTCCTATTCACCTCCCTCTAATCGCTAATTTGGTCCAACAATCTGTAATGTGACCATTGCTCTTTCAGTGGGCCAGCTAAAGAATCGCCACTGGGTTACAGGGTAGGCGACGGCTGGGCCGAACGCCGTTTTGAGCTTTGACTTTGGGTGCTGCAGGAGACGCGTCAATCATAAGAGTTCGTCGGCGTCGCTAGCTGAGAACAACCGGCGCGAATGTGACGCATTGACATGTGGAGGAGGAGGAGAAGCTTTTGCAATTGCTCACTCATCAGTGTCAGTGGGCTCCTCTCATTTCCATTCCTTTCCCTTGGAGATCGGCAAGATCCCATAGGCCTGGATGCAATGCTAGATGCACCCCCCTCCCTCAGTTCTCGCAAAGGAATAAACTAACATTAATTTGTGCCTAGCTACTTATCCATGGATCAATATTTGGATCTTGATTATGGCTCGACATTATCCTCTGATGGAGTCAACTGGAGCTTGCAGCTATGCATGTTCGAATTTCATCTGAAAGAATTTTCCGAACTTGATGCAAATTTGCAGATTTTTTCTTCTTCAAAATAACCTAATTTTTATTCCGAAATACAGTAATAATACTATTTTTTTTTATAGGAGTAATTATCTGTCGCTCAACCATTGGATGACTAGCCTAAATCGCTCAACGGCTGAGCGACACGTGGACTTGTCGCTCAACGGTTGACCCAAGTGTATAGGCCGCTCAACTAGCAGGCATGCATTCACTACTACAAAAAGGCTATCTTCGACGCTTCATCACGCATTTGCCGACCAAAACCGCTCAGATAATACAATCATAGACGGTTTTGGTTTAGCGACCGCTCGTATTCTTTAGGCCGCGCTTAAAACCGCTCGTGAAGAAGTAATATCACAGATGGTTCATGTTGAAATCGTCAGGAAGTATCACGCACGCTTCTTGTTCGTAATCGCTCGGATACTTCACGCACGGTTTTCAACACGAACCGTCTGTCAATTCCTGTGCTCATCACAGACGGTTCGTGTTGAAAACCGTCTGTGAAGTATCATAGACGGTTCGTATTAAAAACCGTCTATGATACATATCTTATCACAGACGGTTTGTATTAAAAACCGTCTATGATACATATCTTATCACAGACGGTTTGTATTAAAAACCGTCTGTAACTTGGAATTTTCCTTACACTCTGATTTTACCATGGATTCAAATTACTAAATTTTACCATAGCTTGGAATCACTAACACGTCGATTTTACCATGGCTTGAAGATTTTACCATGGCTTGAAATCACTGACACTCTGATTTTACCATGACATGAAATCACTAACACTCGATTTTACCAAGCCATGGTAAAATTAGAGAGTTTACCAAGCCATGGTAAAATTAGAGAGTTTACCAAGCCATGGTAAAATCGACGTGTTAGTGATTCCAAGTCATGGTAAAATCGGAGTGTTAGTGATTTCAAGCCATGGTAAAATCGGAGTGTTTAGTGATTTCAAGCCATGGTAAAATTGCAGAGTAAGGAAAATTCCAAGTCACAAACGGTTCTTAATAAAAACCGTCTGTGATAAGATATATATCACAGACGGTTTTTAATACGAACCGTCTGTGATAAGTATCATATCACAGACGGTTCGTATTAAGAACCGTCTGTGATATGTCGTCACAAACGGTTTTTGTATGAAACCGTCTGTGATTCGCAGCGTGGGAGTTTGAAAAATTTTGAACGCTACGGAGGCAAAATATTTTGGCGCTTTCCTTATATATTAGACACACCTTTGTTTTCCATCGCCTCTCCTCTCCTCCCCACACCGAGCTCCAAATGACCACCTCGATTCCCCGTCAGAGTTCAAATGATGAGACACAAAGACGATGACGATGAGGAGGGATGCGAGGAGCTCCTGTCTACCGAAGGTACGCGTACATCCCCATAACATACATAATTTGTTGGTTGTTTGTTGTAAAGAAAATTATCTTAATTTTGTGTTACCTAAGGTCGGAGCGTCGCTGGAGGTTTTCAGTCCTCTCTCCTTGCCGACGAGCTTGAGTCGAACTCGACGATATGCAAGAACATCTTGTGATATGCTGGTGAGGTACAGAGAGGAGCTCACAAGACCAATCCAAGAAGCCGATGAGTTCTTCAGGAGCTTGGAGACATAGATGGTTTCTAGCTAGTTTAACTTTGTAACTTTATTCTTTTTTCCCATTCGGAGAGGACGTTGTCAAACCTTTTGGTTTCTCTTTCCTATAATGTGTTTGCCATCAGAATTTTAATTGGATTTTAGTTGTCTTGCTAGAGGTTGCATATGGAAACTACTGTCTAGCACTTGATTGGTTTGGCTCAAAATCCGATTTTTTTTTGCAATGGAAAAATCTATTACGACGGTTCTAAACAAGAACCGCTCAGGATAGTATTATCACGACGGTTCTTATTCGTAACCGCTCGTGATAGTCTATTTTCAGACGGTTCTCAACAAGAACCGCTCAGATAGTATTATCACGAGCGGTTCTTGTTCGTAACCGCTCAGGATAGCATTTTCACGAGCGGTTCAAAAACCGTCAGTGATGACTCATGTCATTACAGACTATAAACTCGCACGGCTCACAAAACCGCTCGCGATGATGTTTTTGAACCGCTCATGCGCGCTTTTCAGTAGTAGTGATTGTACAATCGTTGGGCGACAAATGTATAAGTCGTTCAACCGTTGAGCGACTTGGACTAGTCACCTAACGATTGAGCGATAGATGATTATTCATAAAAAAAAACATAGTATTATTACTGTATTTCGGAATAAAAACTAGATTATTTTTTTAAAAAAATCTAAATTTGCATTTGCTGTGGCTAAGTGGATGATGCTTTTATGGGGCTAGATTTATTGGGAACCCTATCATTAGAGCATACTACAGTGTGGCGCACGAGAAGCAAACAAAACCGGCGCTGTCTTTGGGCGGCGATGCACTGCCCGCCCGACTTGGACAGAAAGATTCCCCCGCGACTTCACATCACAACCACTCAACCAGTGTAGACTCCTACGCAATTAGCGTATGTATATACGTACATACAAGAATGTGATCTCGACGAACCTTAATTTCTTCTCTTTATCCTTTGACTTTATCGCATCGAAAAATTCGCAGGCTTATATTAATCTATACCGCCCACCAATGGTGAACTCCACGTGTTGCGAGTGCATGGAAGGTTATCCGGTTATCCAAACCTGAACTTTCTCTCTCACTGGCTTCGCAAAAACCCGCATGCACGCAGCATGGTTATCATCGTCATCACGAGCGTGTGGGATCCGGATTTGCGTTTAGACTCTCTCTATATTCTAAGCTAGTATTATTTATAATCAGTAGCTAGGTTATATAGTATAGTTATCGACGAATATCACATCTATATAAATATATACATAAAAGAGTACTTAATTATTACATAACATTGTAAATAGGCCTTAGAACCAAGTGTTTATAGGACAGGCCGACGACGAACCTACAAATTCAAAGTACAATAGAAGCAAACGGAAAGTAAACCAAAACGGATGGGTCTCCGTACATTTGCCACAGGCAATCGACTAAGACTAGGTCCTGATTATCGCCATCTTCATCATTCCTATGGCCAGATGCATAGAAGTATTCATACTCCGGGTCTTCTGCTTCATAGTCCAAATCCACATATTTGAGTAACCATGAGTACGAAGGTACTCAGCAAGCCCTCTCAGGCAGCAATGCAAGGATATAAATGCAAAACTTACCAAAGAACAGTTTTATGTTTAGTTTAGCACAAAGTCGCTTTATTCAAATACTATGATTATCTTCCAAACGTTTATATGACTTAGCTTGTTTAACTTCAAAACCAAAGTTTCGTTTGTATAAGCAATTGATATCCCGATAAAGTTCTATCCGCCTACAGTTACTCACAACGATTATGTTTAACTGTAATGTCCCAAAATTTAGCTTTTTAAAAATCTTTTGAGTAGTTTAGGTCCCTGAAAAATTTCACCAATTTTATTTGATTTACTAAAGCTTCATTAGGAATTTTCTAAATTCAATATATTTAATTTGACTAATCTAAACATCAATTAAATAAAAAAAACCAGTGTTATTTGGCTTCCTTGTGTTCCAAGGAATTTTCTGATACTTTTTGAGATTTTTCTGAGTTTGTTTGCGATTTATTTGGTCTCCTCGATTTTTGGCATTTTCTTTATTCTGAAATTCCAACTTCCTTTCACCCCCTGCCACGCCCACTGTTCATTATCTTCCCAACCGAACAGCCAAGAGTCCAGTACCTCTACGTTCACAACCGAATCAATCTCAATTCCATATCTCTCTCTCCGGTGCATATAAAAAGAAACCGACCGCGTCATATCAAAGCTCTTGATCTCCTCTTCCAATCCACAGATTTAGTTTCCTCCAAATCGCTCTTGTTTGTTCGCAATCTGCTATGAATCGAGCTCCACCTGAAGACCTTCTCCATCGAGTTGCACCTGGATTCACATTCTAAGAAGTTTTACCTCACCAATTAGCTTGTAGATTTTTATAAGTTTTAATTTGGATCAAGGATTTTGATTTCCCCTTTATGAAATGCAATCCGAGCTTTTGGAAATTCACACATTGCATCAAAAGTTTTTGAAATCCCATAAAATTCATGCAAATTTCAAAATTGTCAAATTTGAGGTATTACAGCGGCGCTAGATTAGATTAGATTCGTCTTTAGCTGGTTACGACGAACAAGTCGATCAGAGATAAGTGAAGAGATCGATTGCGAGATCGACCAAGCTAGGGAATCAACCACTACCGATCTGCATCCTAGTATGACCTAGTGCATGCGTCGGTTGCTGTGTATCTCGTAAGATCTAACATCTTCTCTTCTGTACTACGTTGGCATCAGATTCCAATCTTTCCTCTCTTTTTTTCTTTAGAAAAAAGAAAACCCATCAGATTCTGGTCTGAAGAGATTAGCAGGTGCGTGTACTTGTGTAGTGAGGCAGGCAGTGTCGATGCTGCTTTCCGACTCAACGCAGTGGCACATGCTCGGCCGATGGCTGGCTGAGCGACGAGTGGAGTGGGTGGTCGTGGTGGCGGATAACGCTGTACAGGAGTCGCCTTGCGACCTCTCGCTTTTGTTTCCTGAATCCACCGCTTTTCTGACTCCGCGCGCGCAACGCTGCAAAGCTGTCCTTTTTATGGTCGCCCTAGCACGTGTTGGGATTGGATCTGCCATGCATGGGTGCTTCCTGTTGCTGCTGTGTGTTGATGTTTTTCCGTCTTTTTTTTTCAATATAGAGTACGCTCCCTTTATCACGCATCCAAAAAGACAAGACTAATGGTAAATTCATGATCTCATAAAATTTCTGCTGAATTGTACTCACCATATCACCGAGAGAGATGGTCTCGCTATGTGTTGATGGCTGACACTTCATGTTAAGCAAAGTGACCTTCCTAGCTGTCTAGTTCAAAATTTTCGAGGGGAACAATCAAACAAATCCTTCTCAACCGGCCAGTGGCGGACGCAAGGCCGGTGCGCGCGGGGGCGCACGCACCGGCTCTTGCCGCCGCGCCTGTGGAACCCCCCACTGGTACCACCTCCTCCACTTGGACCCATCCATGATAAAGCACCTGCTGATGGAGCAAGAAGCCAAGAGCCCAAGAATGAAGGAAGGAGCAGAAGGCGTCAGCAGCCATGAGCATGAACAAGAAAAGAAAAAGAAGGAACTCACCGAAGAAGCTTGAAATTTGGGCCATTTCACGTTTGGGCCGTGTTCTTTCCACAAACAAGAGACAAAGAAAGGTAGTAGGCCCATTTTTGCAATCTCCAAATCTCTAATTCCCCACTCCCCAAAATCCAAATCTGAAATCCCCATTCCATTCGGTCATTCCCGAATTCGCCACATAACTGCACAACTCACCTAGTATGGGCGACGGGCGAGGCGACGATCGGGGCCGGCTGGCGCGACGGGCGCGCGCCGGGCCGAAAGGGCAATGGGCCGGCGGCGGCGAAGCGCGACTACGCGAGGACGAGCCGAGGCGAATCATGAAGCTCAGGCTCTTGGCCGAGGCGTTGAGCCGCCACCGCCACCGGCTGGCGAGGCGCGCGGCGCGGCTAACGGAGGCGCGGGCGGCGGGCGCGGCGTGGCCGACGGAGGCGCGGGGAAGTCGACCGGCGGCGTGGGCACTGCTGCCTGCTGCTGAGGACTGAGGAAGTGAGAGCTTAAAAGCTTTGGCCTTTGGGCTTTTGAGGAGTTAGGACTTGGGAGCTTAGGAAATGAGGAGTTGAGGTCTTGAGGACTGACTGAAGCTGCAGGAGTGAAGGCGTGAAGCTCACAAGAAGCAGACAACAAAGGTAATCATGTAATTACTAAATACTACTCCGTATTACTAATTAGGTAAAGTTAAGTGACATAATGACACTTACGGTGGTCAGTGGCTCACTGATTTAAATTGGAATGTTAAAATGATGTTTTGTTACTTGTCTAGTCTAGCTACATGTATTTAGTACTTATGGATTACATATAATTTATTGTAGATTTATAAAAGATAGACAAAAGAACTTTACATAGTTATTTCTCTAACAATCCAAATACAAGTATTACTTCTCGATCCAATGGATTGTTTTCAACAGATGAAATATTATAGAATGGACTTGCCTCCTACTCCTAATCATAGCTAGTGGTTTTGCGTCCATACTTTCATTTCATTTCAATGTTTGTAATTAGTCATAATTTTATGATTGTCTCACTAATTTAGCTACTTTTGTTCCACATATTGCTACTCCCACGTTTTTATAGGCATTCGGATTGTTATGTTCATTAGCCAGGTACTACCTTAAGTTTATTCTACATTCTCGCTTTGTCTCAAGTTTATTTATGTATGAATTTGGATTGCATTAGACATTCAAATGTATTATGTATGTTTGATACGATTTTATCATACTAGCTTGAGCACCCCCTCTATTTTTGTCCTGCGTACGCCACTGCAACCGGCAATACTTTTTGGCACATCGTGGCACAACGACGTGTGGTCGACCTAGCTAAATGGATACTACACAGCGTCCCTTCTGAAAATAAAAAAGAGCAGAAGAACAGATACGGAGATTGTACTGTACAAAGAAAAGAAATTTTGAAATGGGTGGGTCCGTTTATTCTTATACTACTCGGCCCAAACCGGTGGCTTGCGGACGTGGTATTCTTCAGGTCAATTCCATGTCCTTCTCTTCGGCTAAGCGCCAACACTCCCGTGGGCCCATCGATCAGTCAGTCTTCGTTCCGTTCTTCATCGCGCAGACACGTGGCGGTCTCGTATTACAGTCACTAGATTACCAGTCCATCGATCCGACGGTGGATATCCGCCGCAATTAGGCCATGAACCACACACACCGTGCCGACCAAAAGGTGCAGCTCGCGAGTCATGAGCGTGGCAAACACGAGACTTCTATGCAAATTCACGGCGTGTTAGTACTACTTAGGGTAGTTCCGTAGTTACTGTTAAGAAACCCTAAAGAGGCTCTCCCGTATTGTGTTTTCATATATTGTCTCTCTATCAATCGTATGTTGTATGGTAATTGATTGATTGTCTCCATACAACGACTACGTTATTTAACACGTTATCAGAATGAAATCTTCGATTTGGGTATGTCGTTCTAAAGGTTGACAATGAGATCTATATTGTTTTTTTTCCGATTCTAATCGCAAATTGATGTGTTTTGTATGCACGATCTGATGCATTGTCATCATGGTAACCATGCGCTGGGAGACGAAGTCATGTCCGGAATGATACAATCTACAGTGCATCAAGCCGACAAAAATGGCACAATTACCGAATGACTCGATAGGTCGACGCAACAATCAGTGAGTAGATCAGTCGATGCATATTCTAATTGCAAGTCAAGAATCTGTTACTGTTCATCGCGAGAAGAAGAAAAAAATTATCGCGATCTCTGCGTCGGCCAGACGCCGGACAACACCGCCGCTCGCCCGGCCACGCCGCCTCCATGCGCCACCGGTACTACAGTCTTGTGGTGGCCCAAAGGCTGCTGCCGTGTCCGCCGTCACGCCAAGATTGCTCAAGGATGACCACTGCGCACCGTACGCGCCAGTGTCCGTCACATCACGCCGACCTCGCGCTGCACTCGTGTGACACCCTGATTTTCAAAGCCTCTTTGAAATTTTCAAAATAAAAAGAACTAATTTGTTTTGATGAGAATTCAAAGCTTAACCTGAAATTTCATAATGGATTTAAGTTGATTAACCCAAACTTCAACTAAAATTTCCTTGAAGATTTGTTGAGTTGTTGGAGTTTTGAGGATCTTCCCTTCTCTGTCCATCTTTTGCCTATCTCTGGACCAGACCTCCCTACGTCTGGGATCTAACGGTCCAGATCTCCCCTTCGTTTGGATCCAAAGGTCCGGACCTCCTTTGTGTTGTCATCCTCTGGTCTAGACCTCCTTGGATCTAGATCTCCCAAGTGCTTGGACCTCCCGGGGTCCAATTCTCCCTCTCGGGTTTCCTCTGGCTTACAGCCTCCCCAAGCTTGTGCCACCCTCATGTGCATCTGAGCTCCTTTGGAATCTTGTTGAAGCCTTTTGTGTTACTTGGACTTTCCTTCGTTGCTGGTATCCTTGAAACCTTCTCTGGAGGTCCCCTCCGGCACCAACCCGGTAGTACCGTCCGCACTTTGCGGTGCTACCGCTTCTTAGGACCTCCTCTTTGTTCACTTGGACCTCCCTGTGTCCTTCAGGACCTCCTCATATCCTCTAGGACCTCCCCTTACCTTTATTGGACCTTCCTGTGTCCTACTAGACCTCCCCATGTCTTCTAGGACCTCCCTGTGTTCTTCAGGACCTCCCCATGTCCTCTAGGACCTCCCCTTACCTTTATTGGACCCCCCCCGTGTCCTTCAGGACCTCCTCAGGTCCTCCAGGATCTCCTCCTTGTCTATTTGCATCTCTATTGATCGTGCGTCATCCAATTTGCATTGGGCGGTTTGATCTTGGTTGACGTTCGGATGGTCCGAACATCCCACCCTCCCTGAGCCTTAGATCATTCTGGGCGGTCCGATCGAAATCCAGCGGTCCCGACCTCCCTCCTTGTAAATCTGGACCGTTAAGACCTCCCCCTTGGAGATCTTAACCGTCCAGACCTCCTCCTTGTACATCTGGATCGTTAAGACCTCCCCCTTAGAGATCTTAACCGTCCAGACCTCCTCCTTGTAAATCTGGACCGTTAAGACCCCCCCTCTTGGGGATCTTAACCGTCCAGACCTCCTCTCCTTGTAGATCTGGACGTTAAGACCTCCCCCTTGGAGATCTTAACCGTCCGGACCTCCTCCCTTGAAGATATGGCCGTCAAGACCTCCTACTTTGGAGATCTTGGCCGTCCAGACCTCCCCTTTTTGGCAGATCCGATCGTTAGGACCTCCCCTTGGAAATCCTAACCGTTCAGACCTCCCCTGGATTTGATCCTACGGCTCTAGACCTCCCTTGCGGGTGAGGATTTCCTTTTACCTTTGCAGACCTCCCCGTTTGCAATTGATCTTGACCGTTTGACCTCCCTTCCGGAGATCCAACCGTCTAGACCTCCCTTGCGGGTGAGGACCTCCTCCTAGCCCCTGCAGACCTCCTCTTTTGCGCTTGCTCTTAACCGTTGGACCTCCTTTTTGGAGATCCAACCATCAGGACCTCCCCTATGGGTGAGGATATCCCTTTGCTCACGGCAAGACCTTCTCAATGTCCTTGCAGAACCTCCTCTGCGGGTCTTGGCTGCCCCCGTTGGGCAGTCACACCCAGTTTTCTTTACCTTTGACTGTGTCCTGGTGCAAGGAAGTCTTCACCGTGTTTAATGCATGTTGTATCACATTAAATGCCCTCACTTTTGCAGTACTCATGTCATACCATTATCACATTCCTTGCCTACTCCCATTGTCCTCTTTACCAACTCCGGAGGACCCATATTCTGGGTCATGTGCATTGGCCCCAGCTATATATAGCTTGGGAAGTCCTCCTTTCTCACTTTTTTCTCTATTTCTCCCCTCTGTCTCAACCGAGCATACCTTGGACCTCCCTCCAAGTTCTTGGACCTCCTCTCTTGACCCTCTGGACCTCCTCCAACAAGCTCATTGGACCTCCTCCCAACCTCTCAATCTCTCTGTTGGTTTATCTTGGAGTTTTATTGAGTTTTTCCTTTGGATTTTGTTGGGGCTCTATTTGAGTCGTTTGGTTTTCACCGTGTAGATTGCCAAGACCGTGTGGAACCAGAGTTCTGTGAGGGAGAGAAAGAAGCTCAAGACTTTGAGCAAGGCAAGTTACACTCTTGATCATGTTGCACCCAATACTTCAAATTACTTATGTTGATTTCAAGAATGTATGCATGCTTACTTTACTAAGTTATTTCAATGCCTATCTTTCAATTCATAGTTATGCCTACTGCTTGGTATGACCACTGTCCATGTTGAATCAACCTCATTGTCACCCTAGATAAAACCTGGTTCTTGCAATAGTGAGGACTCGTGGCTTTTGGAAAAATAGAATGCTTAGTATTGTTTAGACCAAAATCTTGATTTGGGAAGTTCTGACCAAAAATATCACTTATTCAAATGGTTTCGGCCATAGCATTGGTGTGTCATGGAGGTTTTACAAATGGCCATGGCATTAGTGTGCTATGGAGGTTTGAAAAGCAAAGTAAATGAAAAATGGATTTGGACTTGGGCGAAGCTGGTTGCTTGGTTGGTGCATGTCTATTCACGGGGGGTCGTGTGATCCGATGCCCCAGGGTTGAGGTTTGTCGCCCAAGTCAGTTAAGGACCGGTCTTTGAGACACCACTTGCTAAGCCTATAATGGGCTATGCCAAAATTGGGCAACCACATGTCTCCAGTGTGGGGCGTGGGACCTGGCTAATTAATTTGCAAAGCTCCTTCGTGGTTGATCCGGCGGAGGCGGTGGGTAGTCATGTTACGAACATTGTAGTCCCACCTGGCATAAGAGGGGGCACCCCATTAACCCGGCGGGTTTCTATCCAAAGGGGGATCTGCGAAACCTTAATGTGGGTGGACTGCGGTGGAGCAATGCATTGTAAAAGCCTTGTCATGTGCTCTAGACCTCTCACCAAAGGAAGTGTGAGGTGGTATCGACGGATGCCAAACAAACTAGAGAATTCATGTCATGTGGGTAAAGTGTACAACCTCTACAGAGTGTAAATCTATTCGAATAGCCGTGTTCATGGTCATGGACATGCTGGCAATGTCACTCAAAGTTAGCTCTTGGTTTTGGTTTTCAAAAGACATATGAAATTGGGTTGGGTGGTTTAACCAAATTGGGTTTGGGCGGGAAGCCTTGTGACAGGAGGGTATCCTTCACCATCTTGATGATGAATGTTATCCAACTGAAAATGGATTTGCAAAAAATGAATTTTAACTATTGTAACCTGCCTTGAAACTTAATACTTGTATTTGAAATAAAATTGGCTTTATGAAAATCAACCCTAATATGCTTCCCTTTGATGTATCCCTATGCATGTCATTCTGTTAATTGACGGGTGTAACTTGCGAGCACGGTTGTTGTGCTCACTCTTACTTGATTCATGAATTGAGCAGGTGAAGATTCCTATGATGATGAAGATGACCAAATCAATTAGGCCACGCCCTCCAGCCAATCACCTGTGGTGTAATTGGTGGACACTGTCTTTTGGTTTTTCCGCTGCATTTGTGTGCTCTCGGTTGCTGGAGCTTGTGAGCAACCCTTTGTAATCAAACCTCCTTTTGTTGTTAATAAAGTTGTGTGGATGTTTTTGCTGTCACTTGCTTGCTGTGAGAACTTGTCGATGATCCTTGGGGACCAGTTTGGATCGCAGTGGACTTTAGGCTCGTCCTCAAGCCCCACGACCTCCTCGGGTTGGCTCCTCTCGGACCTCCCTCGAGTAGCGCGTGGTGCTTGAGGAGGTCTGAGGTCCAACGACCTCCTCGGTCAGACCCCTGGACCTCTGGTGGTCTATCGGACCTCTCGGGAGGTCTGGAGGTCCCACCGAATGTCCTCTCGGGGCCCCTGAGAAGTCCTTACGGACCTCCCAGAGGTCCCGAGGACCTCTCGGGGCGCCCCGGGGTCCTTTTGACCTCCCAGAGGTCCCGAGGACCTCCCGGTGTGCCAGGCCGGGTCGCCACAACTCGATGCGCGCTGCACCACGCTCTGGCACTGGGAATGTACTTCTCTCTCTCACGGCCGACTTAGAGAAGGCAAGGGTGAGGGCGGCGGCAAGCTGCGACAGTGGAGCTCCGGCGAAGACGTGAGCATGGTGCGTTTCCAAACCCAAAGAATCCGTTTTTGTCAGCGTGAGGTGACAGGAACAATGAACACGACCAGAAAGGAGTGGCGACGAGTCCACCGAGCTCGGAGGGGACGAAGTCACCGGCATCGCATCCGACAAACTTCGCTTTAACGCAAGTTCAGGATGCTAAGTGGTACATCCTCACAAGTTGAGGGGGCTAAAAAGTAAGATACAAGTTCAGAGAGCTAAGTGGCATAACCTCGCAAGTTCAGGGACCTACAGTGCAATTTTCTCTAAAATAAAAACAGGAAAAAAATGCTTACAATGCACCTCGCGTGTCGGGTCAACTATTTGATTCCAAAACATAGCTTAATTCCAAAGCATCTATTCTACACAAAAAAAAAACATGCTACAAGCTTCTGCAAGCTAATACATTTGTATGTATAGACATTATTGGTTTATATCTACCATTGTCTTCATGTATTCATAGAAATATGTAAGCATCTATTTGAAATAGACAAATTACACTGAACAACTCCTCCATTCTACGTCGAGAAGATAGGGCACCCCGTATCATCTTGGTATCAGAGCTTCGTTTACTCGGTAGGATTCTTATCTAGCTACCTTAAATTTTCGCTGTCCTATACACAAAACCCTAAAATTTTCCTTTTAGCCTTAGTGATCAATCTAAAATTTACGTGAGTATTGCTATGTTTGTATCCATTAGATTTGTGCTTAGCTTGCTGATCTTAGGGTTTCCTTTGCATTGCTTTTTACTCTTATCGTTCTAATAGTCTAAACCGATCTAGTATTTATTTCAATTTTTCCCGAAACTAGTTGTGTGTTTTCCGCTTCGAGTACTGTTCTTCGAGTACTGATCTACGAGTGCTGTTCATCGAGTACTATACATCGAGTATTGTTCATCATTTTCGACTGCACCTGGTTGAAAGGAGGTTTCAACTACTTGGTTGGAAGGTTCTGACTACTTGGTCGAAAGAGGTTCGACTACACGTAGCAGTTAGTATTTCTTTGCTAACTTTTTCATCCTTTGTGGAAACTTTGAACCTATCAAGACAAGCTCTTTGATTTTGTATAGGGCTGCATACATAATATTTCTATACTTGCAATTGTGAAACCGAATTTGGGAAGGAAGTGTTAGCTCATTGCTTGTGCTTGTTGTTCGGCCATATTATAAAATAAAAAAAAGAAAGAAAGAAAGAAAAGAAAACAGTAAAAAAAAGGAGACAATTCAAGTTGGCCGAACCATAATTGAGCTTTATACCCCATTGGTTTTTGGTTCCATTGTGAGTATATATCTATTGTTATGCAATCTTGTGCCCTCATATCACTTGTGCAATCAGCTTGTGTCTTTCTATAACTTGTGCAATATGAGCTACTTTGTTCATCACTTATATCATGTTAGCTCACTCCTTGATTGCATTAAGTTGCAATATCCTTGCGTGTGAGTTGCTTTCTTCATTACTTATACTTTGAGATCAGCAACTAGGCAGTGAGTTTAGCTTGGATATTTACTTATCGTTACAATATCAAGATTTCAGATTGATGGGATATACACTTTACCCTCCAAGCTCCATATATATACGTTGTTTGTGCAATTCCTCAACTGTGAACTCGCTTAACCATCACCTTGGTGTAATCTCCACACTACCAAAGTGCATGCTACTCCGCTTTTCAGCAAATGGTAAGTAAGAACTTCGGTGGTAAGAAAAGGTGAGGTTGAGAGAGAGATTTCCACACATAGATACATAGCTCTTTGTCTATTGTTATTTTTTTGCACAACTAACTATGTCAGGAGCAAGTCACAACTTTGTTGATCGCTTTCAATATCAAGCTTTACGAGACACATTAAGGCAGGAGTTTGAAGCGGGAACTTTGGTGTTGGAGGAGAGATATGATAAACTCAAGGAGGAGGTGACCAATTTGGTCAAGGATCTTCATATTGACATGAATCAACAATTGCACGTTCTACGCACCAATGTGGTGGCTGATCTTGTTCGTGAAATTCGACCAAAACAAGATGAAGCTAGTGTGCACAACGATGGCTATCCACCACAACTTGATGAGACTGATGCGGAGATCGCTGCACGTATTGCTCGTGAAGCTCAAGAACGCCATCACCGTGTGGTAGCGCAAGCTATTCAGTCGCCACCACCTAGTCGAGGTGCAGGAGGCATGGATCATGGTCCAGGGAGGGGCCGTGGTCATGGAGGATGTGGTGGAGCTGCATATGACATCGGCAATGATTTCTACATGCACCATAATACCATAATGACGGTTACTATCGCCGGGAGCGCGACGACGAAGAGAAGTTTGGTAAATTAAAATTTTGTATGCCTAAGTTTACAAGTGGTACTGACACTGAGGAGTAGATATGAACGTCTTGCATCTCAACACTCGTCTCGACCCTTTTCAAGTACACTCAACGGACGAGACTCGAATGTAAGGTTTTACTTGTTGGTCAACGGCCCTAACGAAACCTCACATCTGGATCTCTCAAGTACTCTCTCGACACTGGGTCATACAAAACGATGTGTACCCCTGCAACCTCCAGAAATAAACCAATGTACCTTGGGGCGAACATTCCCTTTGGTACCAAACCACACAACCTGCACAACATACGGAACTCTTGTTCCATCTCTTAATCGATCTCTTCACTCTAACAAGGAGAACCTCCTTTAACTAGGGACACGCAACACAACTCGTTTTAAACAAATTTTGATAATCAGAGCCCAACTGAAAACAAATGATTCACATTGCAACCCACTTATAACCAACTTCCCTCCAAAAGACTCCAATCCAGATTCAAAAGATTCATCATGAAAACTTTTTCACTTTCCAAGTTGGCAGTTGGATAGCAGTGATGCCAAAGATCACTTGGACTTAATGATATATGGATCTTGAACCCACTATACGAAGTTAGAGGGAAATTTGGTTTAGAACATATAGTGGGAGTATCTTTTATTAAAGTGTTTAATAGAAGATTTTAGATAAACATAGTGCTAAATTTTTGCATATACATATTTTTCTATTGTAGATCATGGCACCAAATATTTCCTCCACACTTACCTTTAACTTGTGATCTATTCTTAAGAAAGAAAAGCTGAATAGAACAAACTTCATTGATTGGTTTTATAATCTGATAATTGTTCTGAAACAAGAAAAGAAGAAATATGTTCTAGAGGGTCCCTATCCCGAGGAATCAAATGCAAATGCTACACATGCTGAAAAGAATGCTTATGAGGAGCATTACAATGACACAATCGATGTACGCTGCCTTATGCTTGCCACTATAAAATCTAAGCTTTAGAAGTAATATAAGACCACAGACGCTTACAATATGATTGTGGGTCTGAAAGACATGTTTTAGGACCAAGCAAGGGCAGAGAGGTACAATACCTCAAAGGCATTGTTTTCTTGTAGGCTGTCAGAAAGTAGCCCGGTCAGTCCTCATGTGATCAAGATGATTGGTCACATTGATAGCTTGGAAAAGCTTGATTTTCCCCTTAGCCAAGAGTTGTCTACTGATGTGATTCTCCGATCGCTCCCTGCGAGCTTTGAGCCCGTCATATTGAAGTTTCATATGAATGGCATAGAGAAGTCAATGAACGAGTTGCATGACATGCTTAAAGGTGCCGAGGAGAGCATCAAGAAAAGTTCTAATCATGTGATGATGGTTCAAAAAACTACTAGCTTCAAGAAGAAGGGTAAGTCTTGGGGAAAGGGAAAGTGCAAAGGAAATACTCAAGATGAGATCAAGAGTCTCAAAGCTAAGCTTAAGAAGCTTAAGCTGGGTCCTAAGCCTCGTATAGAATGCTAACATTGTCATGAGACTGGGCATTAGAAGAGAAATTGTAAGAAGTACTTGGTAGAAATGAAAAAGAACAAAAGAAGTAAGACTTCTAGTTCATGTATAAATGTTATAGAAATTAATCTTGCCACTTCTCCTACATGTTCTTGGGTATTTGATACCGGATTGGTTGCTCATATTTGCAATTTGATGCAGAGACTGATAGGGAGTAGAAGTTTAGAAAGAGACGAGGTTGATCTTCACATGGGCAATGGAGCAAGAGTTGCTGCATTACCTATTGACACTTTACCATTAGTTTTACCCACAGGATTAGTTATGGAATTAAATAATTATTATTATGTTCTTGTCTTAAGTAAAAACATTATTTCTACTTCATGTTTAGGAGCACTTCAAGTTTAGGAGCAGAAGGTTACGAGTTCAGAATAAAAAATAATTGTTGTTCAATTTATTTTGAAGATATGCTTTATGGCCATGCTCTATTGGTGAATGGATTATATGTTTTGAATCTTGAAGATGTGTCTGTCTATAACATTAATGCTAAAAGACTTTGACCCAATGATTTGAATCCCACTTTTATTTGGCATTGTCGTCTTGGTCATATAAATGAGAAGCGTATGATGAAGCTCCATAAAGATAGTCTTCTAAACTCATTTGATTTTGAATCATTTGAAACATGTGAATCTTGATTACTTGGCAAAATGACAAAAGCGCCTTTCACAAGTATAGGTGAGATGGCAATTGATTTATTGGCCCTTTGTACATACGGATGTATGTGGACCAATGAATTTAGTAGATATGGTTACATGTACTTAATGAGGCATAAGTCTGAATCATTTGAAAAGTTCAATGAATTTCAGAATGAGGTACAGAATCAGCTTGGCAAGGCAATTAGATATCTACGATTAGATCGTAGAGGTGAATATTTGAGCCGTGAGTTTGGTGATCATCTAAAGTAATATGGAATTGTTCTACAACTTACTCCGCCGGGAAAGCCTCAATGGAATGGGGTATCTAAATGATAGAATCGAACATTGTTAGACATGGTTCGGTCAATGATGAACCAATCTGATATTCTATTGTATTTCTGGGGATGCACTCTAGAAATAACGACTTTCATTTTAAATAGGGTTCCATCAAAAACAGTAGAAACGACACCATATGAGATATTGAGATATGGACCGGGAAGTGTCCTGGATTAGCTTTTCTCAAGATATGGGTTTGTGAGGTATATGTAAAATGTTTGATGTCTGACAAACTCACACCCAAGTTGGATAAGTGCTTCTTTTTGTGGGGTATCCTAAGGAAACTAAAGAATATTACTTTTATAAGTGGGATGATAACAAAGTGTTTGTTGCTCGAAATGGTGTCTTCTTAGATAAAGAGTTTCTTTCCAAATGAGTTAGTGGGAGCAAAGTGCAACTCAAAGAAATTCGAGAAACATCTGAAAATGTTTCAACTCCTACTAGACCTCTACAGGATGAACAAAATATTGTAGAACCTGTAGATGAGGCATCAGCCCCACGTACATCTAAAATGCCACGTTAATTGCTTATAAGGTATGGGCATGATGTTTTATTACTGAATAATGATGAGGCTCAAACTTATGAGGAAGCGATGATGGACCCAAACTCTAAGTCATGGCTTGAAGCCATGAGATCCGAGATAAAATCCATGTATGTCAATCAAGTTTGGAACTTAGTTGATCCACATGAAGGCGTTAAAACCATTGAGTGCAAATGGATTTTTAAGAAAAAGATAGATATGGATGGAAATACTCACATTCATAAGGCACAACTAGTAGCAAAGGGCTTCAAACAATTAAATTCAAGGTGTTGATTAGGATGAAACCTTCTCGCTTGTCGCTATGCTTAAGTCTATCCGGATCATTCTAGCTATTGCTGCATATTTCGATTATGAGATATGGCAAATGGATGTCAAAACAACTTTTCTAAATGGAAACCTAAGCTAGAAAGGTATGCAAGCTTCAGAAATCCATCTATGGATTAAAGTAAGCATCTCGGAGTTGGAACATTTGTTTTGATGAAGTGGTCAAAGGGTTTGACTTCATCAAGAATGAAGAAGAGCCTTGTGTTTACAAGCAAACTTGTTTTTTCTGATCTTATATGTGGATGGCATATTACTGGTCGGAAATGATATTTCTATGCTTGAATCTGTTAAAACTTCATTAAGAAATAGTTTCTCTATAAAATATTTAGGAGATGCAGCATATATTTTAGGCATAAAGATCTATAGGGATAGATCTAAAAGGCTAATTGGATTAAGTCAAGATATGTACATTGACAAGGTGTTGAAGAGATTAAACATGTAAGATTCGAAGAAAAGTTTCTTGCCCATGTCACATGGAATTAATCTTAGCAAGAGTCAGTGTTCTTCGACACCTGATGAGCGAGAAAAGAAATGAGTAGAATTCCATAAGCTTCGGCTATTGGATCTACCATGTATGCCATACTTTGTACATGATCAGATGTGTTGTATGCTCAGATATCAGTTAGATCCAGGTGAAGGTCACTGGATAGCAGTCAAGAATATCCTAAAGTTCTTAAGGACTAAGGATGCATTCCTTGTTTATGGTGGTGAGGAAGAGCTGGTCGTAAATGGTTACACCGATGTTAGCTTCCAAACCAACAATGATGATTTCAGATCGCAGCCGGGGTTTGTGTTTTGTCTTAATAGAGGTGCAGTGAGCTGGAAAAGTTCCAAGCAAGGAACAATTACTGATTCTACAACAGAGGCTGAGTACATTGTGGCTTCCGAAGCTGCAAAAGAAGCAGCATGGATTAGGAAGTTCATTAATGAACTGGGTGTGTTTTCTAGTGCTTTCAGTCCAATAAATCTCTATTGTGATAATAGTGGAGACATTGCATAAGCTAAGGAGCCTAGATTGCATTAAAAGTCCAAACACATACTTTGACGATATCACATTATCCGTGAGATTGTTGAAAGAGGTGATGTGAAGATATGCAAAGTGCACACAGATTTAAATATTGCTGATCCGTTGATAAAGCATCTCCCGCAACCTAAGCATGAGATGCACACAAGAGCTATGTGTATTAGATACATGTATGATTGACTCTAGTGCAAGTGGGAGACTGTTGTTGATATGCCCTAGAGGCAATCATAGAGATGATTGTATCACGTCTAGTTATAGAATAAATGTTATTATGTTCCTTGAATGAATTATCAGTTATAAAGATTAACAAGTATGTGACTTGTTGGTGAAGCTCTTTAACTTATATGATGTCATTCTAAATGTATCCCTGGTCGGGTGTCACTGGTCGGAGGTCGGAACACTAGTAACTTATCGACCAGCACATGTATTGATTGATGACCATGTTTCACCAGTCATAAATATAAGGATATCGAATCAATAATGTGAACACATGTTAGAGAACATGGTGTTGGATTGACCCACCTTGAGACACCATTGAGATTGTTATGATTTTATGTGTCATCAGTTGGTCTCAAGCAATGATGATGTATAATCCTTAGACCTGAGATCGGCATGGTTTGCTACATGTGTAATAGTACACTTAGGGGTTGCCAAATGCTACTCTGTAACTGGATAGTTTAAAGGTAGCTTTCGGGTATGCTATGAAACATGCGGAGTGATGTGACTGGTCGGATATGAAATTTGCCACTCTTAACATAACAGGAGAGATATCTCTGGGTCCCTCGATGTGATCGGATAAAGAAAGTGCATGGCCATGCCACTAGTGGTCGAAGAGTCAACCATATGAAGTTATCCATCACTTGATCGAGAAAGTACTGAACAATCCATGGATGACAAAATATCTCACCTGGAGTTCAACCAGATATCGTGAGGCAAAGGGAGAATACACAAGCAGGTCATCCAGTTCGACCAGATACGGACTGGTCGTATGGAGATACGAGCTGGTCATAGACTAGTCGAACATAATCACTAACTGGTCGTAAGGAGTTACGAACTGGTCATGACTAAGTATGAACTGGTCGTATAGAAATACGAGCTGGTCATAAGTGATAAGGACCTAGTCGTAGATCATATTGCATTAAGGTCCGTCCGATATAATTTATGTGTATTCGGGAATCGTTATGTCTTGCTAGGAACCGCTAACAACTCATGGTCGGAAAAGAGTTTTCGAGTCACAACCGATTACGCATGAACCTATAGGGTCACACACTTAACGGGTTGGAACAAACGAGTTCGAATAGGATCCGTCATGGGCTCTTTATAAGGGGATGCATGAGGCTGTTGGGATAGATGAGGTGAGTTGCATCACCAAAACCCTAGACGCCATCTTCTTGAGGGCCCTACCGTGCGAATTGGTGCTAGCACACCAGCATATAGGGACGGAGCTTGTGCTCGGTGAAAGTGGGCCATGGCCCCCCCAGTGTTTTACGGAAAAAAATTTCAGCACCAGACATGTAATGCACTATGTAGTATGAGGGGCAGAGCGCTGGAACTCTTCGGCCCTTGGCCCGCATAGCCTCATCAGTCATCACCTCATGGAAAGCATCAAAGCAGGAGGCATGTTATGTTACATACTTACATGTAGCGTACTGTGTACGCTAGTTGTTGATGCCCTTTGGCCTTCATCTTTAGGCTTCACCGCTTTAGCCCTTGCGGCCTTGCGAGTTGCGACGAGTCGACGAGCTTGAGGGCGGAGCACCACTGCGCCAGCCGCCAGGAACAGGAAGGGCGGCCCGTGGCCGGCTACGGGTCTGTGCAGTATGTGGTTGTCGCCGAGAGCGACCAAGCACAAGTAGGAGCCAGGAGCTGGACCAGGGCAATTGGTAATTTGGTATTTTCTTTGATTTTTTAGTATCTTTACTCTTGAGTCTTGATTCTTGAAGACTTGAGTTATGACTTGGCACTTGAATATTTTGGAATTTGCTTTGCCTTTGATCTTTAGGCCCCCGTACAATTTTGCTCAAGCTCCGTCACTATTGGCGTACGGTGTTCTATCTCTAGACGTGTGGATACCATAGAGGTGCTGCTGCGATTGCTACTGTGCTGAACGAGGACGTTCCATGATCTTGACAAGGAACGCGATTGATTGCTAGAAGAGAGGATCGACATCGAGGACGCTAGACGATCGACTACAACTACTACATTGACGCGCTCGACGTTGGATTAGGCTGCTCCAACTCTTCTTCTGCTGTACTACGCGTCTAGTGGTAACTTGACCTGTTCACGGGCGGCTGGCTCGAGCGGACATCGTCCGCCCAAAGCTTGGGCTCGAAATCCGACCCGTGAAGTTCGGCCGGCCAAATCCGGTAAAAACAATTTAAAAAGCAAAAATTTATTTATTTAATGTTGGAAATGAGTTAAATATTAGTTTTTTATTCCGAAAATTATTAAAATAATACTTTTAAACAGAAATTAGGTTTTAATTTGGTAAGCTCGAACTGCTTGATTTTTAATTTGGGCTTTTCAAGCCCGGCCCAGCATTTGAACAGGTTTAGTGGTAACGATCTATGATCTCTTGCTTGCATGACTTCCTGATTTACGTGAAAGAAATTTTGAATTACCAGCTAGTGTAGTCTACCCGTATTCCTTCAATGGTATTAGAGCCATCTTACGTAGTTTTTGATCTAGATCGGTCGCATATACTTGATATGTAGCAGTAGTAGATTAGATCTATTACTGTTCTATTCTGGTAACATAGATCGGTTCATATGGATGGAACAGTCTAGACACTGATTGATAAGATCAATCGGTTTTCGGCGATAGTAGCTGGGTCTGTGGGAGGTATGAATTGAAACTTTTTTATGCAGTGTGGATGACCAGGTCTACCAGTTTATTTGCTCTTCTTTATGCTGGTTGTGTTTTATGCTATGAAACAGCGAGTAACAGTGATGATTGCGGAGGAATTGCTTTCATTCCTGTTGTACATGTGCTTCTCTAAAGTGTTAGTTAACAGTGATCATAATAGTCTTCACTAATCTACGAACTGTTCCTTTTTTGTTTCGAGCCATGTTGAGATAAAAACCTGAAATGTTAGCTCCATAATGGCTTTGATAGCTTCTGTTACTAAATTGATGTAATGATGTTATTTGAGACAGTAAGGTTCTGGTAGCTCCTGTTTTTCTTAATGCTTGGCTTCAGAGAAATGGTATTCTTTACATGGATGAGTATTTCTCACTTTATTAATATTGGTTTTCTTGTAATGAGGACGATGCTGATTTATTTGCGGTTCTCTAACTATCTTTGTGTTCTGCGTTCTTTTCCTATATTTTCCCTGGTATTCATTTGCATAACCTGTTCATGTGTCATCGCGTTGCCTTCTTGTAAGGGAGATTTAAACTGTCAACGCCCAGTGCAGAACACCGCAATTTCTGTACCCTATGCGAAAAGTCTGACGTAGTATCTTTTTTTCGGCGTACATAGTTCCATCACTGAATAAAAATGGCGTAAATGCTGGAAGAAATTATTTGTAAGTACATTTCTTCTCTTTGATCATATTACATATCATCAGCTATTCAGCTCCAGATGAAGCCATTCAAATCAAAATGTCTATAGCCTTGATCGCTATCATCAATGTTGTGGGTGTTCAGATCAAGTTTCTTCCCAGAATTTGGGTGTTCAAAATCTATTAGCTTGCTTTCTCTTGGATATTCGACCGCTTGCCTCTTGCAGCTTGGTTCTTCGAGATATAGCTTCTCTCCATCTCTTTCTTTGCTTCCTGATGCCGAACTGGTGGTGCTGCCTGCTCCATTGTTTTGAGGTGTAATATACTCATGTGGAATCTCCGTATCACTTTTACTTCCAAACTCTGCTTTGTGGTACTCTTTTATATTGTGCAAATGACGCATCCTACGCTCGCTTAGGCTTCTGTTAAGGGAAAATTGAGAATCATGATCATGAGATCGTTTTCTGCAAAATAATGAACTATCATCATATGCTTTGAGCACTCCATGGCTCTGTAGTCTATGCTCCTTGATGAATCCTTCAGCTGCAGTCAAACAGTTATTGGTTGAACTTTCAACAAACTGGATTTGCCTTGGCTCTAGTCTGTGCATACTTGAACTTTCTTTCTTCTTGGCAATTGCATTGCTGAAACATTCATTTGATACTTGTGAGACCAGTTCTGATATTTTCATTTTTGCATCTTCCAGGTTTGCAGGACCCAAGCTCTGTTTTCCAAGGGTCTCTTGTGCCTGCTCCAGAACTGCTTGTAGATACTTCCCTTGGGCTTCTATTCGTACTTGTAGATGCCGTTGTACCTGCCAATTTAATTTCAGGTTAGAACCACTGTACCAATAGTTCATATTGTAGATACTAAATGCATGATTATGCTGCTTTTCTGGGATTATAAAAAGGTTTGCTGCTAAATCAAAAGGAAGTATCTAACAGTTCTCTAATCTCTAGATTGTATGGGATCATTCCTGGAGGGAAGTGTAGTGTTCAAGGAGGTCAAGCAATGGTTCGGAATCTGTAGTCATTTTCTTAAACCCTTCAGTTGGAATGGAGTGTGCTAACCGGATGCTTGATTTAGCTTATGTTATTTCCATATACTGTATGCAGGGAAGAAAAAACCGGCCAGTTACCGGATTTACCGGTGGTAACCGGGAACGGAAAAACCGGCCGGTTCTTCTGAGTTTTGCAAATTTAAATTCCAATTTTCGAATTTCGGCTAGTTTTTAAGCAAATTCAAGCGAAATTCGTCCGGATTTTTTCAGGGAAATCCAATAACCGGCCGGTTATCCGGTTATTTTTCCCGGCCTGCGACCGGGATTTGGTCCGGCACCGGCTTTTGGATCCTTGACTATATGCATCTAGGTTAAGAGCTTATTATGCGAGGAGTGTCAGTACCTCACCTCGAGTTGTTCATTTAGCTGCCTCTGCACCTCAAGTTGCATCTGTAGTGCTTCACCAATTTGAATAGTTCTTGCACCCAGTAAAAGAGACTATTACTTCAACATTCAGATGAAATAAAATTATAAAGTGCATGGGCAATGTTCTTACTTCTCTGCCTGTGGAATGACATTTGTATTGCTTATTACTGGCGCAGTTGTTCCAGGCATCCTATCGGCTACAACTGTACATCCGATGGCTGCAAATTGTCATGTCTTGTGAGTTTATACAGTTCCATTATAGTGGTAAAGATGGAAGTTAAACTTGTTCTCACCGTTCTTTGTTGTCCCAGCATTAGCTTGATCTTGGAGGTTCTTACTGAGCCTGTATTTCTGAAACATCCAAGAAATGATGACTTGTGCTACAGTTGTAGATACCATTTTTAATGGGAGATTGTCTGATTATTAAGTACCTGGAGGTGGCTTTTCAGATGATACAAGGTGAGTCCTGGAATGCCCATGAGCCTCATGACTGTTTTTGGAGTAGCTTCTGGGTGATGAACATGAATGTGAGAATTCATCTGGCTTCTGTACATTGAAGAGATAAGCATCGTATACTTACTATCTGCTCCACCTAATTGATTGACTGAATCTACAAATCGCTGATGTAACTCAGGTGTCCATTTCAGCCTAGGTTTAGCGTCGGTTGAGAGAACCAGCCCAGAATCTCCTTGTGTATTTCCTCCCTGCAGAAACGGATGCCGCTCCATTGGAAAGGTTGTTCTAGTAGTGAAGAGCTCACTCAGGCCCTGATGTTGGTGATACATCTTCTGCTGTAGAATGGATACAATTTTTTAGAACAATGGAAATATAAAGGGCCAAACATTTTCACTAACCTTTCTTACTTGTGTTTTCCAGTTGCTTCCTTTCTCTTTGCTCTCACACGGTGGAACTAAAGAGTGTTTCCCTACTGACAAGCCCAAACCCAGCACTCTTGTCCGAGCTTAAGCCTGTTGATACCTTTTGGTCTTCTCAGGTTGATAAGGAGTGCCTTCTGAGGCGCTCCTTATATGGGAAAACATAGAATCTAGCATCTTGGAACAAACACCAAACGAACAATCTTTAAGCCAACTAACAAAAGATGATGTTCTTAGTTATTTTTGGAACCAAAAACCCGAATTAAAATGTCAGTTTTCATTTCCAACCTGTGACTACTACGATAACATCAACCTTGTATCTCTCAGTCAAAAAAGAAAAGAAAAAGAAACACCAACCTTGTAACTTTTTCTGCATATTTTACCCATTAGATCAGTAGAAGTGTGTATATAGAGATAAACACCCACAATTGGAGCAATTTATCTTTTTGAATGTTGCTTTCTGGCATATGATTCTGCTATCTGATCTGTTTGGAGTGTGAAAGATGCTTTTCTGAATCATGCCTCAGAAATCACCAGATGGAAACGTTTGAGTAGCCTCTCTATTATCTAAGCTGATGGAAATCATTTAGTTGGTATTTAAAAATAGTTCAGTGTTGTTGCGTTATGTTTATACTGGAGTGGGATGCAGTATGGATAACTTTTGTTTAAATGAAACAATGGCACTTATTTTTACATTACTTGATACTTTTTGGACATGGACATCCTACATACAGAAACATAAATTTTTTTGTCAATTTTATTCTGTCCTTTGTACTACTGTAAAGTGCATGGAATATGAACAAACATAAGTTCCACCAGTGTCCTTTCCTAAGATTGGTACATATTCACATTGTAGTCCAGAAAAGTATGGAACAAGAGGCTTATGCTTTTTACGTGGGATAAGCTCCTTTTGAACCAGACCGCTTTGATTGTAATCATCACCAGTCAAAGAAACAGTACTTAGGTACTATGTTTCTGTATATGTTACACAACCATTATCATTTCAGTATTTTTTTTTGCTAATACAGGCAGATGGATTAGTGCAATCATCCTTCTTATCTAATTAAGGCACTGGAAAGCTAGATGTGAGTTGTAAGCAAATGTAGGCAATTCTAGTTCCTCCCTCCCTCTTTTTTCTTGCTAAAACAGTAACATCAATACAAATTCTATCAATTCATGTCTGGTCAACCAGGAGATCTGTTTTGTAGATTTTCTGATCGTCGTTCTCTCCCTGCAATCAAGTTTGTCAAAGTTCTCCACATGTCATCAATTTGCCTTAATATAATTTGTTATTTGAGACCTCGATGGAACAAGCATAAGGTTTTTCCTCATGTATCATGGCATGCTTAATAAAGGAAACTGCGATATATATATATATATATATATATATATATATATATATATATATATATATATATATATATATATATATATATATATATATATTTTTTATTGTTCTAGCCTCAGAGCGCCACGTATTTGCAAAAATGACCTCAATTCCACCGTATTTGCAAAAGTAGACCCAATGCAAGCGCGGAATTGCTGTGCGGTCGACGCGTGTCCCATTCAGCTCGGCCGCCGCGAAAGCGAAGGCATGTGGAATGAAAGAGCAACGCGCGCGGAGATCGGGCAAAGCCACCTTCCGCGGTGGAGGAGCGCGGAAGGGGCGGGCACTTCCTATGGTGGCGGCCGAAGGAAGGTCGGCCGCATCTATCATGATGGCCGCATCATGAAAGGAGCAACCATTAGGGTTTTCACCATACTGTTGGCGAATTAGGGTTTTGAGATTTTTTGTTTTTGACGATTAGGGTTTCCAACGGGATGGAATTAGGGTTTCCGACGGGATGCGATTAGGGTTTCTAACGTGATGGGATTAGGGTTTCCAGCAGGATGGTTAGAGTTTCCAACAGTCTAGGATTTCATTCCGATTAGCGCTTTTGTGAATACGAAATTTTTTCAGTAATTTCAGTTAGGGTTTTAACGGGCACTGATATTTGTTAAAAAAACATTATTAAGAAATATGGGCATGGAGGTTTGTAAATTAGGGTTTCCTTTTCTCCAAAATCAGTGTTTCATCACGGTTTCAGCGCTGTTTGTAGTAATTTCAAAATGTAGCAAATGAGTTTAGAAAATTGCGAAACTTTTTGTGGAGCCTCCCGTCACAATGTTGTTGCTTCTGTAATTTTTCTATTATTTAATTCGTTCAGAGAAAGGATGATTGATAAGCATATCAGACGAGGTATAACCTTGAGGATGTCGTCCAAGCAAACTTTGTGTGCTAAAACACTTGTTGTCTTTTAGAAGTGGGATAAAAAGGCAGCGGCACTGTATGAAGCTTATACAAAATATGATTGAAGGGGCTGAGAACGCTCGTTGTGATTATGAAGATGCCCTAAAACATAGAGTCTCTCATCGATGAAGTCGTCTGAACGTATACGCGTATATAGGTAGGTAGTCGATGGCGTACTTTATGAAGCTTATACAGAACATGATTGAAGGGGCTGAGAACGCTCGTTGTGATTATGAAGATGCTCTAAAACATAGAGGATTTGATGTCGGTGCGAATGGTTCTTTCTGGAATTCCACTAGAAGAGGCATACTTGCAATATAGGCTTGCTTTGATGGCTTAGCGGAGACACGGAACCAGAACTACATTAGAGTCCGCGGACAGAAGCACGTTACACGTAGTCACATGGCATGATGGTTCGGGTAATTGCTTTAGTCATCCTCGCTACTACTACGGTACACTGCGACACAAGCATCCGGACCATATAAGTATGCATGCCTTTAGGGGATAGTAAAAAATATGGGGGGTAAGACGAGGGACTACTACGTAATGACTGTCCCCATCGCGTGGATCGGGCCATTTTCCTTCCTTACTAGCTCGGCGTTGGACTCTCGCCGCCTTCCCTTCCCTTGTCGCGGATCGCCCACGTCGGTTTGGTATGTCAAGTCGTCCATGTCCTGCGATTCTATGATGTAAGTGCACCGTATAGTGAGAATCGTACGAAGGATGTAAATTCTTCATAACTCACGTCGTGGATACAGATTACACCCGGGCGACCGGATACGCTGTGGCGGCCGGGCTCAGCCGCATGAGCCTTTCCCTTGCCCTTGTTGCGGGACTGTCCACGTCGGGCTGGTATGTCGAAGTCGTCAATGTCCTACGATTTCATGATGTAAGTGCATCATATAGTGAAAATTGTAAGAAGGATGTAAATTCTTCATAACTCACGTCGTCAATACGGATTACACCCAGGTGACTGGATATGCTGTGGCGGCCGGGCTGAGCCGCATGAGCCTTTTCCTTGCCCTTGTCGCGAGACTGTCCACGTCGGGCTGGTATGTCGAAGTCGTCCATGTCCTGCGATTCTATGATGTAAGTACACAGTACAGTGAAAAACGTAATAAGGATGTAAATTCTTCATAACTCACGTCGTCGATATGGATTACGCCCTGGCGAGTACTGGGCTCCTTTGGTGCCTCCTCAACAGGGTCCGGTATGTAAGGTTTCCACCGCACGAAGTTCTCGGCCCGCACCGAGTAGTTCAGCATGTATTTCTGCTCGATGAATGCCCTGTCGTACATCTCGGGGCCGTCGATCCACTGGAAGAAGTGGCAGCGCATCTCGGGCTACCATTACGTGGGGATGAAGTTAAAAATTGAAGAAATTCAACGTTGGGAGAGGAAAATCGATAAGCGCGAAAGAAACGCTTACGAGGTGGTGCCCGCATGTGTAGTACGCCCGGGCGGCGGTGTCTGGGTGTGTGGACTGAATGATCTCTGGCGGTGTCCGAGTGGCCAATCGTCTTGCAGAGTCTGCATCTTGGGTGCCTAGCCCGTTGCCCACGCTGGCTATCATCCATGTCGTTACGGATGCAGCGGGATTGTCGTCTTCCACGACCAGCCTGTTTGAGTGCGTCGTTCGACACCCACTTCACGTGCCCAGGCCAGAGGTCCCTGTAATGCATGTCCAGCCCGTACAAATGGAACTCGGCACTCCAAGTGCCGTACAGGTGGTGAATGTCGTAGAACTTCGAGACGACATGCGTCGAAAGCTTCGGCGCCACGCCACAAGCGCCACAGCGTATACATGAGAGCAGGGCTTGTGAAAAAGCTGCGGCTTATTGCAGGTGCAGGACGCTTCCCCATCAATCGAGCGGACTTGTTTGCGATCACCCCTAGCATGACCCGTGACATACTTCTGCGTCAGACGGATCTCAAACTTCTTCCTGATGCCATCCATGGTCCTAGCAGTGTGCGAACGAGCCTTTTCGATCTTCTTGTCCATGTAGGCCTGCGCCACCTCCGAATACTACTTGCCTTCGTCCATATGCTTCTTCGCCATCATGGCTCTGTTGACGAAGTACCCCACGGTGCGGTTCCAGCTCTCCTCAACAATTGAGGTGATCAGGAGGGATCGGACACCCTTTAGGACACCGTTGTACACCTCCGACATGTTAGTCGTCATGATTCCGTACCGTGCACCACCGGTGTCATGCAGCAAAGACCATTTCTCTAAGTCGGGTGCGTGCGAGTTTACACACTGTGTGAACTCCCCAACTCTGAGGGATCCTCCTGCCGCTGCCCCTCCCTCTGCGTCCTGAAAATTCCTTACATGCTTGCTAGTATCCTCGTCCAACTGTCTCCACACTGTGTCGAACTTCCGCCTTTGGTTCTGCATGCATAGCTTCTTGAAGGTCTTCATCAGGTCTTTGTTTCAGAACCTTGTGTGGAAGTTCGCCGCGAGATGCCTCATGCACCATCGATTCGTCAGGTCGTTCCACTGGAAGGGAGGCTGTGTCCTGTTTTGCATCGTGGTAAACGTGGATAGCAACCCAGCATTGCGGTCGGAGATGATGCACACACCTGGCCGGTCTTGAACCACCGCCCGCTTCACGTTTGCAAGGAACCACAGCCAACTATCCGTGTTCTCGCTCTCAACAATCACGAAGGCCACGAGGAGTAACTGGTCGTTCGCATCGGCTACTACCGCGGTGAGGATAGTGCCCTTGTACTTGCCAGTGAGGAAGGTGCCGTCTATCGACAACACAGGACGACAGTACTTAAACCCTCCGCTCGCCTGGGGGAAGGCCGAGAATACCCTGTGAAGGATAAAACAATTCGGCCCCATCGTAGGATGCACCCGGTCCAGCTTGTCAATGTATGTCCCGAGATTGGACTCTGCAATCTGATGGAGCATTCTTGGAACAAAGTCGTAGGCCTCTTCGTATGTGCCGAACATACACTCTAGGACCTTCTGCTTTACCGCCATACCTTCTTTGTGGTATTGAAGTCCACCGTATTGACAACATCTGCCAGAAGTAGCTTCGGCGAGACAGATACATCAGCTATGACGAGGTGGCTTATCAGCTCCGCAATATATCAGGACGTCAGGTTGCGGTGCCTACGAAGTGGCTCTGCAAGCTCGCATGTGTGATCCTTCAGCACCGTTATGCGGAAGTCCGTGGCGGCACTCCTGAACCGTTGCGCACGAACCTTGCCAGTGCAAGATCCATCCACATACTTGACGACGTAGGTGTCAGGGTTGGACTTGTGCACCCGATACGTCCGGCTAATGTTGACGGCGTATCTAGCAATGGCCTGCTAGGCAGCGCTCTTGTTGGGAAGCGCTGCCCTAAGAGCAGAGTATCTTCATTGAACCCCCACTCCGCCTCCTCCGGTGCGGTAGAACCGAGGATGTCGTCCAATCTAGACAAGACATAAACGCGTCGGTGGTCACAACACCACCAAATACACCTCCGTAGCAACTTCTTCATCATGCTCCTCTCGTAACTAGTCAGTATCCACGCCTTCTCCTCGCTTTCAACCCGCTTCGGCAAGGTATTCGTGGCAGTCAATACGGGCTGCCCACCACCTTTCCACACCTCCGTTCGGCTCGAAAGCCTCCGCACGCCTCCTCAAGTCTCCATCACCCACTACCTCACCCGCATCTCCAGCAACAGCAGCGTCGGCATCAACTCCACCAGAACCACCCATGACGGATGATTCCGTCCTCTCCACAAACTGGACATACACCATCGGCCTGGCGTATATTGCAACGGCGGGGTTGCACACAACCTCCATGTAGTTGGTCCATCAAGCGTCACTGCTCACCTTGATAAGTTGCCAAAAGGTCTGACCTTCACCACCCATCGAGGCATACAATGCCTCGATGCATAACTTCTTCCTTCCGGTGTCCCGATTAAACGCGGAACGCACACACCTCCTTAGCTCGCATAGACTCATGTCCTTCAGGCCTGGTGCCCGGATCTGGGTCCGATCACAATTTGATCGTCCGCTCCGACGACCGTCAGATACGAGACCATCGCCATAGAACACGAACAAGTCTTGAATCGACATGTTCAGGGAAGACGGCGTTGGGTTCTATGCGCAAAATGACAAACATAAATAAATAGATACACTTGACTACGTGATGTTAGTATCAAGAAACCATGTGATGTTAGTATCAAATAACATATTGGATTAATTTTGCTCCTACTAATTCGCATTTAGTTGTGTATTACAGGATTCAATTCTATATATGGAGTTCTAAATAAAAACACAGGGCTTAAATGGGTAATCAAGTAACAAAAAATTTTAATATATTCTGCAGTTTGGCTATGTGACTTCTTCTACTCTTGATTAATCTTTCCTAAATGTATTTCATACTTCTATTTCAATAGTAAATAATATCCCACTAGGTCGAATGGTTTGCATAACTACACAATGTTATTTTATTTTTTCAAAAAACAATTCAAATAAATCGTATATTTACATGGTTTCAAAATAGAGATTTTTCGCCCCTAAAAAAATTATGCTACCAACCAGATAATACACGCAGCATCAGATAACTAGAACATAGTTATATGCTATCGCATTAAACCTTTCTATACATGTGTCTTAGTCTTGGTTTACCTATTTAGATTAGCTTCCGCTCAGACAATACAATGCATCTACCTACAAGCTCTACCTCTTCTATTCCACACAACATCTACTATATATGCCATAGTTACAGACTGTCTGTTTCTACTATCTACTATATTTACGTGCTAATTAACTAACAATGATATCCACATAAACTAAACATTTACGTTAACTAAGCACGATTACTTAACACATTCTACACAATCAAGAAGCCATTACGGTAATAAAAAATAACTACGCTACTTGCATGTGTATTTACGTAATAATGACATGACCACCAAGCTAATTATATGCTAATCAACTAGCTAAAAATAAAACACATGTCCATGAAAAATACCTTTTCTTGACGCTCGCAAGCCGATCTACAACTTATACAATTGCGAAACCTCTAGATTCAAATTGAAAACCTCCCAAAATGCCACTCAAAATCACCTTCTTTTTCTCCTCTCCTCTTGGTCGCTCGTTCGCTCATTCGTCACTGCTGGAAGAAATGGAATGGCAGATGGATTGAACGAGACGCCACCGCCTTCCTTTTATCTTCACCACCCACGACGACGAGGCGATGCGTGGTGCAGACGGCCAGCATGGTGCGGGCGTCTTTGCGGCGCGTGGGTGGTAGCACAAGCACGGGCGCCTCATTCCGCGCTGGCGACCGTGAAAGCGGTGTCCTTCCGCTTAGCGACCACGGAAGGTCGCCGTTCCCACCACCTCTCGCGCCAAAAGTTTGGTTCGCGCTTCGCCACCATTCCATGACTACAAGATTCCTTCAAGGCCATGAAAGCACGAAATGGGACACGCGTCACCCACACAGCGATTCCGCGCTCGTCCGGGGTCTACTTTTGCAAATACGGAGGAACGGAGGTTATTTTTGCAATTACGTGGTGCTACAGGGCTAGATAAAAAAAAACCGATAGATAGATAGGGAACATATCTATTGCTAATGGGTAATTGAGACCATCTGCAATATTGTGTTTTAGCCGATTCAAATGAGGAGAGAGAAGCCATTGAATCGATTCAATACATTGGAGAGGTTGATTCCAACAAAAAAATGCATGGAACCGGACTCTATTTAGGAATCGATTCAAAGCATTAAACAACTCATATGAGCATTAAACAACTACACAGAGAGAGTGCGGTTGAGAGATAACACTATTATTTTATGGTTTTTTAATGTAACGTGAGTCCCAGTTATTAGTAGGAATCGGTTCAATATATTGGAGAAAAACAAGCTCAGTTCCTAGAATGCTTACGTGGCATGACTTTGAATCGACATCGGTTCAATACATTAAAGATGCTCTGAGTGTTAAGGTGCTAATACCAATCTTGACCGTTGGATCATACAAGGTGTTTAATGTAGGGCATAGGAGGTGAGAGCATGCATGATGTTTAATGAAGTCGCATTAATGAAGGCGCATTGGAGGTGGGAGTATGCAGGGTAATTAAATGGTTAGGATGTGGGAGCCCGCATTAATTTTGGTTGTTCAATCCAGATCCAACGGTCAAGATTGGTATTAGCACCTTAGCACTCAATTACATATTAGCACTAGATATGTTATATCACTTAAATTGTATGATGGTACCTCTTTATCTATTTGAGCATACTCCAATAATGATTATAAGATACCCAATGTTCTAAAAATCGGATCTAGGCGGCGCCTAGGTGCTAGGCGATGGCCGGCCGCCGCGATTTCGGCAAAGTCGACGAGCTAGGCGGCCTCCCCGCCTAGGCGTTCCAAGCCAGTCCAAGGCGGGTCTGGGTGGCCTAGGCGGAGCTCGACGCGGCGGCCTAGGTGGGCAGCATGAGTGCCGGGGCAGGCGACTAGAGGAGAGGGGGGAGATGGATGAGGAAGAGAGAGGATTGAGCTAACCGTCGCCGCCGTTGGGTCATTGCTTGCAGTCGTCACTGAGGTCATTGGTCGCTGCCGATGCGATCCACGGCTGCGGTGGGGTAAGGAGGGTGTCAACCGCAGCTCGCCGCTGCTGCCTGGCTGCGATCGCCGCTGCCGATGCAACCTGGGAGCTGAGGCAGCGTATGGGAGGAGGCGGCGGTGTGGGAAGGAGTTGAGGCAGTGTGGACTATGGAGATGAGGGAGTTAGGGTTGAGGCAGGGTGGACTTGTGGAGTCTGGAGATGAGGCACACAACATGGGCTGGGCCGGCCCAACTGCAAAGTGCCTTCTACTCTTTTGCCTTTTCTTTTTTATTTCTCTTATTAGATCTTCTGTGACTACTCTGCACTGCCGCCTAGGCGCTATGCGTCGGGCCACCGCCCGACTAGCGCCTATTGCTTTCTTGAACATTGAAGATATCCCAAAGTGAGTTCTATGAAAAATTTCATGAAAGTCCACTTTTTAGAGCAAAATTTGTGTATATAATTCTTTTATATATGAAAAAGGGTATATAACAAAAAAAAATAAAGGGCTTCAATGGATTTTTTCGGTCAAGTCGCATTAGAGTATCTTATAATTGGTATTTAAGTATGTTGAAAGTGATAAAAAAAGTATAATATATTCGGTTAAGTGGTACATATATATATATATACACACACACACACGACCGAGTTATTTTTGGCACATGACCACCCATGAGGCAGACCTGGTCGAAACACCCCCTTTTCCCCGTACACGGGGTGTAACATCCCATTTTCGGATGTTGTTTGTTAGCACCCATTTGTTTTCTTGGTTTTCAAAACCTATTTCAAATTATAGTGTTTTTGCAAAGTTCTCCAGTTTTTGCCCTATTTCAAATCTTAGGTTTCAAGTTTTAGATTGCATCTCGACTTCTTTTCAAATCCTCTCAGTTGGGCCTGATCGACCTCCTCTCGCCCTCCCCCCCGACCCCTTTCTTTCTTCCTACCAATTGGTTGCATACCACCTTCCGACCAGGTGGAAAGCTCAGTCTGACCATGTGGTCGAAACTTCCTTTCGACCATGTGCCCGCTGTGTCGCGCCCTCGTGCACCTTGTCCTCACCCGGCACCCTCTACTGCCACCTGCTCCTCCCACCTACTTTGACTTAGGTGCCCCTCTTTCCCGCCTAGTCTTGTCACCAAAGCGCCCCGCTCTTCTGCACCCCTGTGTGCTCACCTACTCGCCAGAGCCTTGTCGCGTTCCGCACCTGCCCCCTGCCGTGCCTCGGGACCGCGCGCCTCTGAGCCCCTCAGCATCTCTCTCGTCTTCTCCTCCAGGCTATAAAAGAGCCAGAGACGCCCTCCTTCATCTCTTTTCCGCCACCCAGCTCTCCCTATCTCACTGTTGTTGTTGTGGCTTGCCCGAAGCTCCGAGCTTCGAGTTCAAGCCTCCGCGCACCTCCTCTCGGTCCTCGACGCACCAGTACAACCCCTCTTCTACCCGCGTCATTTTGGTATCCCAGGGCTCTTTGAAGCAAACCCCTCACTCTGTTTCAGTTGTGCTTCGCAGGAGCCGTCGCCTTCCTCTTCTCTTTCAATCCCAGCTGACCCCTTCGCCACCGTCCTTCATCACAGTTGGACTATGAACTTCCTCGCCGCCGTTTGCCGCCTACCGACTCTCTCCGACCTCTCTCTCAGTCTTGGTAAGTTTTCCATACCCTGTTCTCTATCATGTTCTTTCGAATCCTTTCTTCTTTTGACCACGCTGAGTAGTCGAATCCTTCCTTCTTTCGACCACTCGTGCAGTCGAACCCTTCCGACCACGTGGTGTAGTTGAACCCCTTCCAATACTCGAATACAAAACTTCGAGTACTCCGTTCTTCTCCGTTACGACTCCAATTTCAATGTTCTTTGTTTCTAAATTTGTTTAAATTCAAGATCTTGCTTTTAGCTCTGGTCTCGTTAAATTGGAGTTCATTTGTTGTTTCTTTAGTATTTATTTGTTCACCTTGCTTGTTGTTCCTTTTTCCGATTCGTTCGTCCGAGTAGAGTTCGAAGAAGCAGGAGATCTCCAGTTTGATCAAGCACAAGGCTACCAAGACTCTCTTGCCTTTAACCCAGACGAGTCAATACTTTGATCATATTGAGCCTATATTTTATGCAAATTACATTCCTTTAAATTACCAAAATTGGCATTCTTTAATTTTAAAGCAAATGTATGTTAAATCTTAAGGTAGTTAAATACCCATTTGATGATTAAGTACTTACTACCCCATCCTTTGATAATTGAATCCCTCATTCCATGTCATCCTAGTAACTGTGTGGTAATTTACTAGCTATAGGTTGTTCTTAAGCAACATACTAGTCTTGCTTAAGTGCTGAGGCATTAAAATGCCCTGATCATCATCTTTTAAAAACATGAAAATGATTTGGGGCAGTCGTGGGAGGTACATGACTGTTGTATTTGAGATAAATTGGTTTTTCCTCCACAAAACCCCAAACTGCTATACCACATCTGGACAGATGGTATGTTGGTGGGTGTGGATGTAGCACAAGAATAGCGGGTATGTGGAAAGAGCCACCCAGATGGTATTAAGGACTTAATCCGGTGATGACCTCCCATTGTGTTGGACCGAAAAGGTGACTAGAGTGAATAAGAGCACGAACTATTTTTCACCTTGATCGAATTCAATACTAATTTCACTCCAATAGCTATGAAAGCTATGAAGATCAATGTACAAGCATAGCAGAAGACTTGTATTGAATCCAAACAATACCCCGAAGCAAATAGACCTAAGTTACCAAAAACTCAGAGTTGGGCGGTCTGACCTCTCACCATGGGCGGTCTGACCGGTTACCATGGGTGGTCTGACCTCCAACTAGTTGGCGGTCTGACCTCGAGGCCAATGAACAGTAAAATCAGCCCGAACTCAAAATTACAAAAAGGTCTAACTTTTGATTCACTACTCCAAACCTTACCAAACTTGAGACATACCTTCTCTAGGATGTCAGGAACCTATTCCAATCAAGGATCGTGAAGATCCAATGCCAAAGTTCCGACCTTTTTCCGTTTGAGTGAAGGTTGCTCCAAAATCGAGTCAAAACCAAAATATGATCTAGAAACTTGCTCGTGGGTGATTGATGATCAAGATGATCCTAGATGTATTCTCACATGTCACAGCAAGCTAAATCTAGGCCAGAAACCAAAGGAAAACTCGCGGATCAAAGAAACCCTCAAAATCACGAAATAGAGAGCAAGAACACAAAGAGACACATCTTGAGAAATTTTTTCTTGGATTGATTTGATATGATGTTGGTTTACAGCCACTCCATCCAGGAGGATAAAGACTCAACACATGAGCACAAAATCAAATCCAACTCTCTAGAATCCTAACCATCCACTTTCCTCTCTAAGCCCTAAATACAAACTAGGGTTTCACTTAGCCAAAGGGTTAAGGGAGTGCCCATATGGGTGAGATGATGGAAAGGGCGAGATAATTTGAAAAGTTACTGTGACGATCTCTCGACCACATGACTAGGGAATTGTGTGAGGCTACGAGTTGATTATCTCTTGTGGGTAAAGTGTACAAACCTCTGCAGAGTGTAAAACTATTTAAACAGTCGTGCCTACGGTCAAAGGCGGGCATGGGAAGTTACTAGAGTTAGTTCTATTTCAAAAACCTTTGTGGGTGGGATAAAAATTTGTCGATGGATGTAACCCTGGCTTAGGGTTGTTCCTGGGTGGTCGTACCCAGTGTTGGTAAGTGGTGGAGGTAACCACGATCAAAGTAAGCATGGGTGGAGGTAACCTCTGCTGTTATGAATATTGCACAATTACTCTCTTTACAAAATGTATTTTGGTTAAAAATGCTAAGTGATAGGAATTGCTAATTATGATATTTGAAAACACTGTTTTAGCAAATAAAATAACCCGAGCCTCCCTTGTTAAGCCATGCATGTATACTATTGCAGCTCGTGTGTTGGCTCGCGAGCACGGAAGTTGTGCTCATCCTCGCTCTTTCCCCAACCCTTCAGATCCGGTGGATCATGGAGACTACGACTACTACGACGACCCCGAAGTCGATGGGCAAGGTGGTGATGAAGAGTAGATCAGTTTCGAGTAGTCTTGGTCTAGCTTCAGTCTAGTTGGCCCATCGGTGTTCGCGTACGACCAGTATTGTCCAAATCCTTGGTTAATACTAGACGTACATGAGTATCCCAGTTGCTTGCCTGTGGAGAGATGTGATATGCCCCATTTGTTTCCATTGTAGTTTCCGACCAGGTGGTCGAAACCTCTTTTCGACCAAGTGATCGGAACCAGGTTGTAGTTTCCGCTGTTCTTTTGTGATATAATCATTTGGCCTATTCGACCCTTACTGAAAAATTGACCTGACGCGGTCTATGTCACTCTGATGTCCATATTATAATGGATGGTTTGGTCTTACGACTTGTATGAATTGATTCAGTAATGTACCTGTGAGTGATATCTACTGATTTAGAGAATAGCACAATGTTTTCACAAAGGATTCGGGATTTCGAGAAAATCTGGGTTCGACACGGGGATTGAGGACACTGTTTCTTATGTGCAATTTATTTATGGTGTCTGCACTTACTTTACTTTTACACCATTTCTCTACGTGTGATTCGGTTTATTGCAGTGGCACCTCATTAGAGCTGCGCCAATGGCATATGTCGACACTTGGATCCACTATTAAGAATATTCAGAAGTCACAATTTAATGGTGTTCTTTTGTAGGATCGAATACCGCAATCAGAGGGGGGGTGAATGATTGTAGTGATTTCGTTTTGAATTACTGAGGATAGCCTGTGTTGGATTGAACTGACGACTGAAGACACCGTACTCGTGCTAGTCGAACCACCTTTGACCAGGTAGTCGATTCTGACTAGGTAGTCGAAACCTTCTACGACCACGTGTAGTCGAGCCTCCTGCTACGATCATGTCTACGATCACGTGATCGACGAAAGTGAAGTCGATGGAGAAGCGCTATCTCACCACACACTGCTTGGAACGAGAACAAGTCGAAGACTATGCCCAGAAAGACACGCCGCCGGCGAGAACTAATTTTTCTTGGAATAGATCTGATCTTTTATTTCTGAATCATGTTATGTGGCTACAAAGTGCCCTAACAGCACCCCTCAAACCCTAGCATGAAAACTCCAAAAGCTTTCTCTCAAAAGGGGTCTCAGGATTCTAGATTAACTCTTAACCTCTCCCTCCTTTTTATATGCTAGAGCCCTAAATCGTGTCCTCACCAATACAGACACAAAATCCTATCTCCTTCCGAAAATCAAGGGACCCAAAACCCTTCCAAACACGGGCTTTCCAAAATATCTAAATCTTTCAGTTATGAACACCTTCGCTAACTCCTCACGCATCGAAGCCTCTAGGACTGCGCCTCCCGTAGCTTCTCCATGCATCACGTATCCACCTTTGATCTCCATGTGAACCAGCGTAAGCCCGACCACCTCGTCACATCCTCGACCACCTGAATCTTCGATTTCCCCATCCTAGTCCTGGTCCTCCTCGTCATCGACCATGATCGTCTCCACGCCCAACCTGCGCATGCAAAGACCAAAGAGCGTTTTCATGGCACAAGTTCTCCAACTTAACCAATATCAGTCCACATATGCAAACCACACCCTCATCCATCAATAAACACGAATCAGATCATCCACGATCTTAATTTCCATGCTTTCAGATAAATAACCCAAGACCACTCGAAGCCTACGACTACCTACCGTGAAGCTAATGTAACGATCGCTTTGGGGACTTACCTCCCACCGCCATCCCTCCGTCTTTCCCTCCCCCCTTCCTCGCTGCGCCACCGGTCGGCAGCAGCAGAGGTCACCGCTCCTCCTTCTCCCGCGGCGCGACGCTCACCAACTCCCGCAGCTTTCCTGTGGAAGCCGCACTCGCTGTCGCCTTGTCTTGTCGCCACACCAACCCGTCGCGTTGCCGCCACTTGCCGCTCTGTCGCGCGTGCGTGCGCGGCGCCACACACACGACGCGACGCGACGCGCAGAGCCACCTCTAGCCGCACGTCCTCGCCGGCTTCTTCCGCCCACAAGACGCTGCCCTGCCGCCTCGGGACTGTGCAGCGCCCGGCCGGACCCTCGCCCTCCCCGCCATGGCCTCCCTATAAAGCTCCTCCTCCCCCTGCTTGACCTCCCACGCCGCCCCGAGCTCCGGTAAGTCCAGAACAGAGCCCGAAGCCGCGCTCCCATGGACGGTCGCGCCGCCTCCGCGCCTCCTCGTCGCTCCGGTGAGCCCCCGCCCTCAACAACCGCGTCACCGGCATCCCCGCGACACCGGGATCCCAACCCCCACCTCCCTTCGCCGTCCTCGTCGCTCTGGTGAGCCCGCCGCCTTCGCTCCTCGTCCTCGCCTGCGCGCTGCCGCTGCCGCCCGCCGCCGCTTCGAGCCGCCGGCCACCAGCCCTCCCGCCCCGTCTTGCTGCGGGCGCGCCTCCCTCGCCGCTTCCGCTGCCGCCAATCGCCGCTGCCAATCAAGGCCGCCAACTTGCGCCTTCTCCGCCGCCGCGCCTCTGTGGCCGCCGCCCGGCCACCACACACCACCCACACTACCGCCCCCACCACCACCACGCCCGCCCACCTCCTCCTCCGTCTTGCCCTCCGCTTCCTCTGTTTTCTCGAGGAAGAAATGGAATGGGGAATTGGGTTGGAATTGGGACCGATTTGGGAATAAAACTTGTTTGAGGCCCACATGTCATAGCCAACCTCCTCCCCATGGTCGCCAAGTGGGCCCGTGCCCCACTATTCCCGTGGACCACCACCCCCTCAAGACGACGAGCTCGGTCCACCACACTGTGCCGTGGACCACCGCTTTATTTCTTTTTTTCTAAGCCGCTTAATCTTCAAAAATTCATATCTCCTCCATTTCAACTCCAAAAATTATGAAATAAATTTCTAAAAATTTGTAAAATCAAGATCTTGCTAATGGCATAGGACTTGATTAATTTGGAGTTTATTTATTGTTCCTTATTTATTTATTTGCTCTCTTTGCCGTTGTGTCTTTTTCCGGTATTCTCGCGCGATTAGGATTTGAAGACGCCGGCGACCCTCGTGTTGATCAAGACCAAGACTTCCAAGATCCCCTAACCTTTAACCAAGGCGAGTCAATACTTTGACCATATTGATCCTACATTTTATGCAAATTATATTCGTTTAAATTAGCAAAATTGCATGCGTTATTTCTTTATCAAATGTATGTTAAAGCTTAAGGTAGTTAAATGCCCACTTGATGTTTAAATAATTATTATGCCATCCTTGATAACTTGAATCCATTAATCCTTGTCACCCTAGTAACTATATGGTAATACTAGTTATAGGTTGTACTTAAGCGACATGCTAGTCTTGCTTAAGTACCGGGATATTAAAATATCCCAACCATCATTTCCTCAAAACATAAAATGGTTTGGGTAGTCATTGGTGGTCCATTGGCTAAAAAGGTGTGGAAAATAAATTGGTTTTTCCTCCTCAAAACCCTAATGCTAGCTCTATCTGAGCGGATGGTGAGGTGGTGGGTGCTCAGGGAGCACATGGTTGGTTGGCTTGTGGAATGAACCGCCCAGATAACCCTAAGGACTTAATCTTGTCACGACCTCCTGTGTTAAACAAGTACAACCACAAGTCTGCAAAGTGCAACTTGGCTTAGTAAAGTTATTAAACCTTGGATGTCATCTCACCGAGGGGACGAAGAACGCATAAGTCGGAGATACTCCGGCTTGGAAGGACACCAAAAGGTGAAGTTACAAATGCGCTAGACGTTGTGGTTTGGGGCCACCGCGCTTAGTCGTTGTGGTGAACATCCCGCACAACATATGGGCGAACTCGTATGGGTGGATTGACTAAAGGGCGAGATAGCTAGAAAGGTTATTGTGGCGGTCGCCCAACTACATGACTACTAATCATGTGGGGTAACGGGTAGACTATCTCTTGTGGGTAAAGTGTGCAACCTCTGCAGAGTCTAAACTGTTTAAACAGCCGTGCCTACGGTCAAAGGCGGACATGGGAATCATAACTTGAGTTAGTTCTATTTCAAACAACTTTGTGGGTGGTATGGAAAATGGTGGAAGGGCTCACCTAGCCTGCTTTTGATATTTTCCCGAGTCGTCGAGCTCGTGGTTGTGATTATTGAGGCCGCTCCAATTAAAAGGATGCATTGGTAGAGTTTCTGCTGGATGGATTCTCTACTAAAATAATTATTGCACTTGCTCTCTTTATAAAATGAAATTTGTTAAAATGCTAAGTGATAGGACTTTGTAATTATGATATTTGAAAAGTTGCTTTCGCAAATAAAAGAACCCGAGCCACTCTTGTTAAGCCTTGCATGTATATAATTGCATTGTGTGTTGGCTCGCGAGCACGGTAGTAGTGCTCATTCTCGCTTCTCCCCCAACCCTTCAGATAATGAAGACGACGGAGACTACGCCTTCTACGATGGCTTAGGAGATGATGGACAAGGCTATGACGAGGAGTAGTATAGTCTGTAGTTTAGGTCTCGCCAGTCTAAGTAGACTATTGGTACTCACAGCACAACCGATATTATCCAAATTTCTTGGTTAATATCCGTCAGACATGTGTCACCCCGATCGCTTGTTCGTGTGGGATGAGCCCTACCTTCCCTTTTGCTTCCGCCAGAGACTTGGTCGTTCTTTTGTAATGTAATATATTTGGCCTTGTGCGGCCCTTTTGTAAAACTCGACCCGATGAGGTCTATGTTACCTGTGTTGTAATATATTTGTTTCAGCCACGCCTTGTATGAATGATTCAAAGAATGTGTACCGTGAAGTGCTAGCTATCGATCCAGGAATAGCACAATGATTCACAAAGGATTTGGATTCTCAGAATCCGGGTCCGACAGCTAACGACACCTGATCGCAAAGCCTACGACTACCGATTGCTGACCTGGCACTGTAGCTTCTGACCATCGACTAGCCTTCGACCATCGAAAATCCTTTTGACCAGTAGTAAAAAATCCTACGACCAGGAAATCGTAATTTCCTACAACCAGTAGTCGTAACTCCCTACGACCAGGCAGTCGTAACTTCCTACGACCAAGCACCGTAGCTCGACCGTCGACCATCGACCAGGTACTATAGCCTTCGACCATCGACCAGTCACTGTAGCTTTCGACCATCGACCAGGTATTGTAGCTTTCGACCATCGAACTCCGATCGTCTTCGTACTCTCAGTACTCGAGCTACGTAACTTGACCTCTATTACTCGACACTCGAGCTACAAGACTCAAAGACTAAAAATCGAATGAAGCCTAGCGCTAAGGATCATCGAGTATCGCCGTTTGGACCACCCAACCTGAATGTCCCAACGACCAAAACTTTCACAAACACAAATTTCAATGCAATCCAAAATCAATTATTCATCATCACAAAATTCACGACCTATCCACATGGTCTAACATCTTTACTTAAGGAAATGATATATCAGGAATATCTCTCTCTTTCTGCTTCACTATCACTGATGATGTTGCACTGAACCCTCATCCTCCCATTAAGAGCTTTCTTTGATAATCACTGGTAATGGTAGCCATAACTTGCTTTTTATGCTATATCTTTTTTTTTCTAAAAAAAAAGTAAGACCCTCATGAAGTTTTAGGGCAGCTGAGTGATTTGAGTACATTTGCTCTTTATTTTATGATGTTTATGACACTAACACTGATTGATTTTACCATTCGTAAAATTACTGAAATTACTGTGTTTATCCCTATGTTTGTGCCGATGACCGTGTAGCATGATATGCCAATTTATATTTCTTTTCTCTGCTTACTGCAGTTTATTTTCTTATAGCATATCTACCTATCAGATATTGCATGTTATTTGCATTGGAGGGTGGGCTGTCTTGCTATCAACACATAAAGAAGTAATCGATAGAAGAATCCAAAGCATCATCCTGTGCTCTTCATCTTTTGCAAAACGGCCTCACTTGTGGGAGCATATTCAGTTGTAAGGATTGGTCCTGGTAGCAGTTCTAGAATTGTAAGTTATATATGACCTGAAGCTTTCTGCTCTAGTTTATTTGAACTTTTACATGAGTTCCTCTGCATCTTTGTGAGCATATTAGCATAGAGCCTTGTCTGTTCAACAGCAGGCTACTACAGTGAGTTCCTTGCATGAAGTAAGGAGGCGTAGAGTCAGTCGACCAGCATGGTACCTGTTAATTGCTAATCTTATTATCCTCTTAGGAAATGAACAGACCTCATGCATCTGGTCAGTAGGGATAAAGGGCGTAAAAGCTTTTTCGTTTCCCACTCAAAGTTGAGTGATTTGTGCTGTATATTTATTTTTGTAAACAAGAAAACTGTTTTGGTCTTAGAATCTTTCCATTGTCGATAAAACTGACATGCCTTCCAAGTTCCTGACCCTTTTTTCTCAGAAGAAGAGTACACTAGTGCACGATTTGTTCCTTTTCCAATCTTCTCGATAATCCTTTGTAAAGTGGTCGTTGGTGCAATACAAAGCAAAGTACAAATCCAATTGGAATCAATCATGAATAGCACATCCCAATTGCACGAGCTACTTATCTCATGAATGGAGGTTCTTTGTCCAAGCACCACGAGCTCGGTGAACGAATTGATTCTCAACCTTTCAAATTATCTCCTCAGCATTGATTCTTTTCTCGGTGTCCTTGGCATCTGTGTTCATCCTCAAGTTGCCTGCACAATTCCGGTGAGCTATGCTTTTCGCCATATGCATTTTCTTTCTCATCAATGCTCCTAGATGCGCAGTTTTCTTCTTTTTTCTGATGCGCCTTGCTCGCATCCTAATCTCAATATTCCTTGCGCAGCGCAGAGGCTTTGTATGGCTTTCACAGAATATATGCTGCCTGAGCGAGCAAATAAACTATCGCGGCGGCGACTATCTTACACTTATTGATAGTTACTGTTCATGGATACTCTTTGATCAACTAGTCTGGTCTAGTGGTTACGGCAATATACAGAGTACAAGGGACACAAGACTAAACCTTAGAATAATAGGGAAATACCATAAATACCTTTAACACCCTCTTAAATGCAAGACGTATGCAATAGCATTGCATTTGGAAATAGTTGACACTACAATAGGAAAAATCCGAAGTCCAAATCTTGATAATCTCGTCGTAGCGTGTAGCTCTTGGAAAATATGTCGAGTATCAAAAAATCTCCTCCCATTCGAGTCGTGCGACAGCCCATAAAACACAAGGTGTAGGGGCTAAGAAAATAGAGGCAAGCGGGAGCAAAGTTGATCACAGCAACACGGCGAAGATGATGATGAAACTACAGGAATAGAGAGAGTTATCGAATCAAGCCGAAGAGAAATAGATAGAAGCATGTCGACGCATATCGAAGCCCAAGAAGGCGACAATGCAATGCACAAGAAGTGCAACGGAGGTGCAGTGCAGAAGAAGTGCGGTGGCCTTAGAAGCTTAGGGCGGCGGCTGAGAGAGAATCGGCGGCATCATAACGACTTCTACAATCTGCAGCGGCTTGGAGAGAAGAACGGTAACTGTTGCCATGCAAAAGGGAAAGAAGAGCATCACTCTTGATCCAAGAGGACAAACTGTGGCTAGCAAAGTAATCAGCTGACTGACAATGAATTTGTGGACTCGCGTGGCTTAGACGAACTCAAAGAAGTGTTACGAACTTGGATGGACGCAACGGAAGCAATGACACTTCGAAAGAAAAGACTCAAAGGATAGTTAGCAGTAGCATTCTTTAACAACAGAAAAAGCTGCAAGAAGCCGGAGTGGGAGAAGCTGAAGCCGGCTGTACCTACAGGCTAGAGGAGAAACTGGAGCTGGATGAGAATCTGGAGCCAGTGAAGCTGGAGTGGCTCTGACCAGATCTGGCTATAAACGTTGGAATCAACTCTTCTCTTGTTCTCCCTCTCCCTCTCTTGCTTCCCCTCCAACGGTGGTCGTCCCCGCGCAAGCCAACGCTTAAGAAGGTGAGGCCTGAGAAGCCGAGCGATGGCGGCAAGTGGAGGCTGCAGGCGACAAGGTGCGGCGGTAGCATAGCGAGCCGAGGTGACGCAGGATCCGAGCGGGGACGTCGGTGGCCCGATCCGGGCAGGGAGGAGGCACACAAAGCTCAAGGGGGGGGGGGGCTCGAGGGCGAGTGGGAGGAGCGGTCGTGACAAGATCCGGCGAAGAAGAGCTTGATCTCGCCTGATCCGACGAGGAGGAGGCTCGAGCTGTGACGATTAAGAGGGTGGCTGCCCCCGGGAGCGGAGATTGCTCCTCCTGGGGGTAGCAAAAACGGTTGGAGTGGCAGAAGAAGCAGCACAGGGGAGGGCACAGGGAGGGTGGCGACGGCCGACGATGGTGGTCGGCGGCGGCGGCAAACTTTAACCCTAACTTTGCTCTGAAATCATGTTATAAATATTATGTATGTATTGCAATCCCAATGAGCAATATATAGGTACAAAGGACACAAGACCAAACCCTAGAATAATAAGAAAATACTACAAATACCCTTAACAATGTGATGCTCTTGCAGTTCACGGGCACCGGGAAAGCACCGGAAGGATTCATTCCTGATATGGTATCTAATGCCAATTTGCAGTCGAGATGTTTTTACCTTGTTTATAGCTGTATATGTAGTTATGTGATTTGATGCCATGTGGTAATGGTTATATTTGTTTCAGGGAAATCTGAGGTTAAATTAGATTATATTGAGGTGATGAGAGGGACATCTTTGATATTCTTTTCTTGGGAGCATCATTGAAGCATATGGCATTTCTACTCCTGGTCAGTGCTTGGTTTTCTTCTTTTTTTCATATTCCAATGATCAGATTAACATTAGTAGTTGTCACGAGCAATATTCGACTTAGAGTGTGTGCAGTTGTGCCACATTTCGCATCCTGGTTTATGACAGGTGCAGTCTCCTTGTTATCACCTGCTGAAACTCTCTGATGTTAGTATGTCGCATTGTAGCATCGTACTGTCTAGTACAGATGGCACTTATGAACAGTAGCAGCATATAGACTGGTAGGCCCTCGCCTATCTTTTACACGCGCATACATAGGACAAGTGTTTATGCACCACGGTGCTAGTCATCCAAATGAACACCCGTTGATGTGCTCGTAGATTCGAAAAGCATGTATCTTTACATGTCCATAAAAAAAGTGTATTTGAGATATCAAACTCTAAAAAAAATCATCTTCAATTTAACTAGTTTGAGATAGTTTCGTGGGTATGACCACTCCGGTCACACTAAATTCAAAAATAGTTCAAACTAGTTTGAACTGAATTCAAAACTCACTTACCATAAATACATCAAGGGTATAAAATATTTTCATAACTAAACTCTAAAATTTGCATATATCATATACGTGTATCAGACGATTCATGATATAGGTGCCTAGGCACCCAGGTGCCTTATGTATATTCACATTACTCTCTTTATAAGATAACGATTGGAATCGAGCGTGACTTTTATTTTTCTGTGCACTCATGCTGGTCATTCTGCCTCATTTGTTTCACTCTACTGCTTCTATTCATGACATAACTTTGTGAATAATACTTTGTAGCCTTTTTTCATCAAAATTTTGTCTTGGCTCTGAATTTTGAAAATGGATCCAGGGTAGGCTAGCGGAGCTAAGGCAAGATGTTTTGGGAAGGTCTAGGCCACTACGTTTCTCTGGCCACAACCGATTGCGCCCGTGCGTTTTCTGCAAATTAACGCGAAATGACGTGTGAAAATGGGTGGCACGGTGAATACACATCCTCCTCCTTTGCTCTTCAGTATTCGTCAACCGAAGGATACAATCTTTCTTCGGCACGGATCAAAAGCTCAGGACTCGTTTTCACGGCCACTGCACATAGCGTCCCAACCATTGGGCGCACAAGTCGGCTGCTTCGCGGCCGGCGAGGCAGGCGAATCTCACCGGCCTGATAGGGGAATCTCCGTGCGATATCCGATAGAAATTACACGAAAACGACCGTGTGCCAAGCGATCAAACCAACCGCAGGGCGGTGATGTCCAAGTTGCTCCACGGCTCACATCTAAAGCTATAGCTACCGAAAGTTGGGTATAATCACGATGCAGCGCCGCATGCCGGAGATTAGGATGGCGACCGATGGACGCAGATAGAAGTGTGCGTCTCCACACGATCGATTTGTAACGGTCGCGACCACGACCACTACGGTCACGGTCGGACTTGGGATCATCCTAAATCTCTGTGCAAACCGAGTTAGTCCTAGGAGCAGCGGCTAACTCACACAGTAAATAAATATCGTAACAACCATCAACACAACTTTATTCATAACAACAGAGTTGATACAAGAACGGCCCCTAGGCCGATAAAACCAAACATAGCAGAAGACAAAAGCAGTAGATCACACGATTCGCCACAGACAATCGTCTGGAGGGCGTAACATAGACGTCCTGATCTTCAGGCTCCTCATAGACCTCTTCTCCTGCTCAATGATTAGATTAAGCAGAGTGAGCACAACAACCGTGCTCGCAAGTCACAACCATCAAGTAACAGATTGAATACATGCAAGGATGTCTCAAAGGAAGGCTTATAGAGTTGATTTGCATAAAGCTATGTTTCTTTCCAAATACTTGTACTAAGTTCTAAGGCAGTTATATGATAACTAAAATTTATTTTCTAAATCTCAGTTTTATAGTCAGATAATATTCATCAACAAGTGATGAAGAATACCCTCCTATCACAGGGCTACCTGCCCAAAACCCATTTGGATAGACATCCAAAACTATTTCATAAAGTCTTTTGAAAACAAAACCAAAATCTAACTTGGAGCAGCTTTGCTAGCTTGTCCATAACTGTGGACATGGCTATTCGAATAGTTTTACACTCTGCAGAGGTGTACAGTTTTACCCACATGACACGGCCTCTCTAGTTTGCTTGACATCCGTTGATACCACCGCTCACTACCATAGATAAGCGGTCTAGAGCACGTGATAAGGCCTTTACAATGTGTCATTCCACCGCAGTCCCCCCCTCGCTAAGGTTTTGCTTCCTTTGGACTAACCATCCACTGGGTTCAGGCCCCCTCTTGCGTCAGGTGGGAATACATAAAAGTAGGTCGTCCAGACACCTACACAACCGGATGGAATGACCACGGTGAAACGTTGCAAATTAGTTAGCCAGATTCTGCCTATTCAGAACACATGGTAGTACGATAAAGCATAGCAAAATACACTACAAAACCGATCCTTAACTGACTTGGGCAACTGTCCACAAATCCCTGGGCCTCAACCCTACCCGAGTTGATCTCGTGCATGAACATGCACCCTTCCAAACAACCAATTCGCCCAAGTCCAAAATAATTTTCATTTTTCTTTGCTTTTCAAAAACATTTGCAAACTTCCACGACAACCCAATGTCTTGGTTAAAGCATTTTGACAACATTGGTCTTTAGCGGTAAATTTTCTAAATCAAGATTTTTGGGTCTAAGCTTGACTAAGTATAGAGTTTGGCAACACGTGCTAGTTCATACTAATGTACCAACTAGCTCTTACTATGGTAACAAGGGGTGGTCGGATCAATAATCAAGTTAGGACGTACAAAGGAATTAGGAATAACTACAAAGTTAAAACAGTGATTAAATTACTTAAATTTTAAATAAGCATGCAATAATAATTTGAAACAGAACTTAAATAATTTGAGATACTGGGATTCAATATGATCAAGGGTGTAACTTGCCTTGCTCGAAAGCTTGAGGGTCTACTTCTTCGAGGTACTCGAGCTCTCCGGAGTCGTCAAAATCTACACGTGAGCACGAAGCACATTCAAATAAAGACCAAATAAAATCCAAAACAAAACGAACTAGAACCAACAGCAAGGTACTGACTAGATGACTTAGGAACGGACTCTCAGGAGGAGGCTCGGCTAGACGGGAGGAGGTCTAACTAGGAGGGAGGAGGTCAAGGGAGGTCCTAAGGAGGTCCTGAGAAGGAGGTCCTAAGGAAATCCTGAGGAGGATACGAGTACTCAACGTGGTCGTAGGAAGGGTACAAAAGGATACGACCAAGTAACGTGGTCGTAGGAATAAAGGAAGAGAACAGAGCACGGAGAAACTCACCAGGGTCGAGAGAGACTGAAGGAGGAGGGGGAGATAGTGGATGGAGGGCGGAGACGGCGCGGACGCTCCGGTGAACTCCTTGGCAACGAGGTGGTTGAAGATGGTGCAGGCTCCAGCGGATGGTGGCGAAACTTCAAGCACGGAGGAACTGGGCGAGGGCAAGAGAGTTAGCTGTGGAAAAAGGTGATGAAAGATGGTTGCTCAGGCTTTTATAGCCAGGGGAGACAGGGAGAGTTACTGAAAGACTCAAAGGCCCACACAATCAAGGGCAGGTGAAGGAGGAGATGGGGGCAGGTAGGAGAGGAGACAGAGGGGAAACGGGTACTGCAGACGCGACAACATTTAATACGACACAACAGCATTTAATGCGCGAAGACTTTTGTGTCAGCAGTGACGCAGCGGGAGGAAGAAGAAGGTGAGTGGGGCTGACAGGTGGGTCTAGTCAAAACTCGGGAGGGTGGTCCAACCAAATGGGAGATCGTGACCAAAGAGGTGGTCGTGACCAACGAGGAGGTTGTGACCAAACTCCAGGACTACCTGGAGGTCTTCTAGGACCACCCAAGAGGTCTCTCAAGACTACCCAGGAGGTCTGGGCAAAAGGGGAGGTCCAAACGGGAGGGAGGTATGGACAGAATGGGAGGTCCAAACGGGAGGGAGATTTGGACAGAAGGGGAGATCCAAACGGGAGGGAGGTCTAGACAGAGGGAGAGGTCTAAAGAAGAAAGAGCTGGGCCGAGGGGAAGACAGAACGAACAGAGAAAGGGAATCAACACCAAAGAACTCCAACAAACTCAAAGTAAACCAAACTTTTGGATTAGTTGAAGTTCGATTTAGTCATTTTAAACACTTTTAATTCCAAAATCTCAAGTTAAGCTCTAGAACTTCAACAAAACCGAATGTTTATTTTTATTTTGAAAATTTTCAAAAAGACCTGAAAAACGGGATGTTGCACGATTCTAGTTACATGCATTTAACCACGAGAAAAGGAAATGACGGAAACACCACCTTTACTGCCACCCTTTCGGCCCTGTTTGGAGCGAATTGTTTTTCTTATTTCAGTGGTCGCCTTTTCATCTTCCTTACTCCTAAGGGGCCTTAGGGGGAGGGAAAGTTGCTGCCCATCAGCCGTTGTCCCCCCGGATCAACCCTGAATGTGAATGGACGGCTGATGGTGTAGGGTCTCACGCAAGGCTCTCCCCCATCAAATTTTCTTCTCTTCACGGGGGCTGCTTGGATTGTTCCCCTAGGTTACCATACCAAATTTTGGCAATTACCATATGTAGGACGCGTCCAAAAAGTTTGGCTACAAAGCAAACAATAGCAAAAGCTTTGACTAGCCAAAATTTGGTAATACCAATCCATGGCCCACATGCCATAGTGAGATAGGGTGACACTGCCAAGCCAAAAATTGGGTGTGGTTTTTGTCACCCTGGTTTTGGCCTAAGTTTTGGCAAGAATCAAGCCAAAAGTCGCCGAATCTTTGGGGCAAGCCAAATTTTGGTAGTGATCCCAATGTTATTGATATGCCCTAACAGGCAATCATAGAAATGAGTATCATGTCCATATTTATGAATTATAGAATACATGTTATTATGTTCCTTGGATGAATTATCATTTATAAAGATGAGCAAGTATGTGGCTTGTTGGCGAAGCTCTTTATTTGTTGTATGATATCATTCTAAAAGATCTTTGGTCGAATGTTACTGATCGGGACACTAGTGGCTTATAGACCAAAACATGTATTAATTGATGACCATATTTCACCGGTCATAGATATGGAGACATTGAATCAATAATGTGAGCATATGTTAGAGAATATGATATTGGATTGACCCATTTTGAGACATTATTGAGATTGTTATGATTCTATATGTTATCAGTTGGTCTCAAGCAATGATAACGTATAATTCTTAGACGTGAGATCAGCATGGTTTTCTACATGTGTAACAATACACTTATGGGTTACCAAACACTACTCCGTAACTGTATAGTTATAAAGGTAGCTTTCGGGTATGCTATGAAACATACGGAGGGATATGAGTAGTTGGATATGAGATTTGCTCCTCTTAACATAACGTGAGATATATCTTTAGGCCTCTCGATGTGCTCGGATACAGAAAGTGCATGACCATACCACAAGTGGTTGAAGAGTTGACCACATGAAGTTATCCATCACGAGATTGAGAAAAGATTGAACAGTCCACGGATGACATATATCTCACTTGAGTTCGATCAGATATCGTGAGGCAAAAGGAGAATGCACAAGCAGGTCGCTTACTTCGATCATAGACGAACTGGTCGTATGGCGAATTGGTCGTGAGCTGGTCATACATGATCACAAAATGGTCGATGAACTGGTCGTGACTAGATGCGAACTGGTTGTAAGGTGTTATGAACTGGTCGTGACTAGATGCGAACTGGTCATAAGGAGTTACGAACTGGTCGTGAGTGATAAGGACCTAGTCGTAGATTATATTGCATAAGGTTTGTCCGATATAATCTTTATGTGTATTCGGGAGTCGCTATGTCCTGCTAGAAACCGCTACCGACTTGTGGATCAGAAAGTAGTTTCCAGGTCATGACCGATTACGCATGAACCTACAGGGTCACACACTTAATGGGTTGGAACAAACTAGTTTGGATTGGATCTGTTATGGACTCTTTATAAGGGAAGACGTGGGCTTTTGGGATTAGAGTTGCACCATCCACCGAAAACCTTACCTGCTACCTCCCCGAAGGCCTTGTTGTGCGTGTTGGTGCTAGCACATAACTGCACGACGTTCCACCCCTAGACGTGTGGATATCGTAGAGGCGTCGATGCGATCGCTGTTGCGCTGATCGAGGACGATCCGCGACGTACGTAGGGAATGCGAGAGGCTGTTGAAGGAGATGATCAGCGGCTAAGGATGTTGAACGATCGACTACTTCCACTACATCGACGCGCACGACGTTGAATTGGGTTGCTCCAACTCTACTTCCGCTACACTAGGCGTCTGATGGTAACGATCTATGATCTTTTACTCACATGGCTTCCTGGTTTATGCGGTAGAATTTTTAATTGCGTGCTAATGTAGCCCAAGGTTGTTGGAATCTTGATCCGAGTCTTAAAGTCTTAAGACTTTACGATCTTAGATTGAGTGGAACGATCTGATTCTAGGTAGAATCTTATATCATTTAATTATAGCAAAAAAAAGTAGGATCTCAAGCATAATTTATATAAGATTCTACCTGATTCTAGTAATTAATTATTAAAGAAAATACTCAAGATGTGTCCTTTTTATCGAAAAGTTTTACCATATATTCATTTATATATAATAATTATTTGCATAAACAAAAAAATATTTCATTTTCACTACAGCTTTGAAAGCTTTAAATTATAATATGTACACAAAAATATGCAATATATAGCCAACTTGTGTTAATTATGATATAACGACAATAATATAGGCAACTATAAATCTAATTAGGTGCTAAATGACTAAATAAATGCTAAAATGGCAATTAAAAGATGTGGTCGATTGAGAAAATATACTATTTGGTAGAATCTGGTAGGATCTTAGATTCTACGATTCAATCTTAGAATATTATTCTATCGGAATGCCATCGATCCGATTCAAGATCTCGATTCTAACAACCTTGGCGTAGCGTACCTATATCTCAACACCAAACCATGGCCAAAATACTTGGACAATACCAAAATTTGGTATGACAAACTGGGGCAATAATCCAAACAGTAAATAGCAAGAGAGGTCTTAGAGCATGTACAATGGACTTATGTCAGCCGTCTATAACCATTGCCACGTAGGATTTTTGCTGACGTGGATGAAAGAAAATGAAAAGAGAGAAATATGTTGTCTACAATCCTGTAGTCGACTATAGCACAAGAAATAAGAAAAGCATTAAATGATTATGTGTTCTATAAAGACAACTAAAAAGACAGCAGCCGTCTATACCATTATATGAGTTGTTTTTAGTGCTGTCTACAAATGACATGGATAGTTGTTATAGACAGCAGCTGTCTATACCATTGTACATGCCCTTAATAGCCGGTCGTGACTGTCGTTATGGTCAAAGATGGTTGCAACTCCCAAAAAAACTTTGAATTGGGACGATCTCTGAGGAACTGCACTGTTTAGCGAAATTCCCATAGATTCCCTTGGATTATTTTTTGAAATAATATTATTTTGTAAAAAATTACAAAAATATATATATACAAAACTAGGCTACTATCGCCATTTGGAATGGCGACAGTAGCCTAGGCAGTGGCGATAGGGGCTTGAACTATACAGAGAGGTTCTTGTCATAAGTTGAAATGGCGACAAAGACCTATTGCCACTCCAAATGGCGATAGGGATCCTAATTTTTTTAATATTAAAATTTTAGAAAATTGTCATTTCAAATGGCGACGGGGATCCCGCAAGTCCCTGTCACTATTCTAAATAGCGACACAATCTACCCTATAAAAACCCCAAAATTCTGGTATAACTCACTTTTATTCAGAAAACAGAGAAAGAGGGGAGGGAAGGGAGAGGAACAAAGGGGAGGAGAGAAGCTAGCGAATCGTTATCCGTTCGATCGCCAACTTTTAGGTAATTTTTTTAACCGAATAGATTACATAGTTTTACATATACGGTTGCGTAGTGTAGTATGTTGTACATAATCCTTTTCAATTGGTACTTTAGTTTTATATATGTTGTTAATCATGGAAATCTTATTTACGATGCAGTACGTCAAATATGTCGGACGCCACCAACTTCAAAATGTACTACGGTCAGGGGACTATTCTTGAGGGTCCCGTGGGGATTGATTTGTGTTATTTTCAATCGGTGACCGTAACCCTAACAAGATCAGAATAATGTACATGGGGCGCTGTGATGCGGTGATTGTTTCACATATTCGATTTGGACCATGCTGTGTATGATCTGAGATTGAGTTGTCTTGCCAACCGAGCACCACAGAGCACATATTGGGAGTTAGTACAGCTCAAGGGAACAAGGTTAGGATAGTCATATGTACGCAGAGCGAGGGAGGAACAGTGAGATTTGGTCCATCTGGCCTGGGTATATGCCAAGCCCACTCCTACATCGACGACTGAACAAGAAGTAGATGGTGATGCCGAAGAAGAAGTCAGAGACTCCAGCCATATCGTGGCGCACACAATGGCCAAAAGGTCCAGAAGTTGCTGATCCTGTCAATGAAGACCCTGTGGAAGGAGCTCCTTTAGTCAGGTAAGTTAGTGGGCTTGCTAACGAAGGTGAGGAGCTGAAAGCTCTAATGCAAAGGATGGATCTCGAAGACAAGAACTATATGACATTGTCAGAAGATAAAGGATCCGACGACGAAGATGTTGTGGACCAGCAGACGATTCCATCCGAGTAGAACACATACCAGTTTGACAAATATGTGCTCAAAAATAGTTTAAAAAAAACAGTACAGAGAGGTCTCTGTCGCCAGTTGAAATAGCGACCGAGTCCTGTCAGTGACAAGACTCTGTCGCCAGTTGGTCCTGTCGCCGACAGGACCCGATCGCTTTTTCAACTGGCGACAGGGATCTCTCTATATTGTTCAAGTCTCTGTTGCCACTGCCTAGGCTACTGTCGCTATTCCAAATGTCGACAGGCCATCGACTATTTATTTTTGTATTTTTTTAAAAAATATTATTTCAAAAAAATAAATCAGATTTCCTGTATTCCGAATGTGTCTGTCAGGGATGAATTTTTTATTAATTAACCCTTTTTAAAATTTTATTTTAAATTTAACCACCGACGCACTTTATTTCTAATTCTGACCCTTTTAGTCACGCCACGACCCGTGACGTGACAAAATAATATTATCACGCTATAGAAAAGTCCTCTAAAATAGCACTTTTTGTAACGCCACGACTAGTGGTGTGACCAAACAACACTGTCACGCTACGAATGGTAGCGTGACAAGAGCTTGTCTAGATACAGGCTAGCGTGACAGCGTTGTTTTATCACGCCACGAGTAGTGGCATGACTAAAGAGGTTAGAATTGAAAATAAAGTGCGCCAGATATTAACTTTAAAATAAAATTTTAAAAAGGATTAATTAATAAAAAAAAGTTCGTCACGGACTCACGGTATATAGCGACCAGGGTCCAAGAAGCCGGTTGGAGCTCGGAACCGGTAATTCAGCTAGTCCGGGTTTCTGATTCCAGGCATGGTAACAGTTATTTTTCGCGCCTGATACAACTCTCACGGCTAAGAACCAAGAGCGATCTAGATTATCATTTATTAGTATCCACATCGATGAATTCATATCAAAACTATGCTTAAGCACCTCGTACATTCGTAACGAATAATGACAGGGTGAATATGCAAAGGCACGTATAGATCCTATGCTAGAGCCACTAAACTCACTCTTTTGATCACAGCCACGGGCCATCCAAGGTCCTGAGTTCAACTAAGGATTGCTGCTTGGTAAAAGATGAGCTGATTTATTAGATGCGATTATCTTAGATATCGTATCATTTCCATATCATCCACTAAACAAATGATATGGGCTAAATTTTGAGACTAGTAATCAACTTGCAGCCATTGTCACAAGTAAGCATACAAATAGGGCATTTCATGAAACTGAAAACAAATGAATTCCGGTCCACTCAAGGATTTATCTCAAAAACCTGCACCAAGAGAACAGCATATACAACACATCAGGAAACATTTTCACAGCTGAAGTGTGAGGAAGTTCTAGCCATGACAGATCATCACACTTACAAACTCACTCCTGAAGTAGATCACTATCAAAGAAAAATTTATCGAAGCGATGAGACACCACCAAAAGTCATCAATTTTTTAGCCAGATGTTCAAATTTTCGCAACAGTTTTCAACAAGAATGTTTTAACAACTAATTTGAAGGTGATGAGGTTGATTTATGGTTGATGTTTCCAAAGGAGTTGAGACTAGCACTAGCTAAAGACATTAATCAGGAATGCATCATTCTCAAAGCCAGAAAAGAAAGAAAGAAAATGGTGTAAGAAAATGTGGAATGACTTAGCTGCAATAAACTAAAGCAAAGTGAAATGAGCAGAAATCGTATGGCAAAGCAGTGGCAAACTCTGTACGCTGGGATTCATCCAAGAGAGATGATCAGCATGGAACAAAAAGTTCAACTGACTTGTTTCATCGCTATTCTCAGATGTATGATCATTATTCACAATAGTAGAGAAAATCAACTCTGCCCTGCATTTGGGTTGGTTTCAGAAGTGGGAGGCGGTTGTTGATCAGGAAAAACACCAACATTTTGTGGTTCAGGCATCGAGAATGGCCCATTAAACCAAGGAACAAGGGCCCAAGGTCTATTGTTGCTCTCACTGCCATTCCCAGGGCCGTCAGCTCTGACCTCCTCATGGCCGCTCTCCATTCTACCAGCATTGCTAGGCTCGCTCAAATCTTTTGTCTCGTCAGATGGCAGCTCAAACCGGCAAACTGGGCAGGAACTATGGAGTTCAAGCCATGGCAGGATACAAGAAGAGTGGAACTTATGTTCACAAGGCATCTGCTTAGCCTGGGACCCCAGCTCAAGATCATCAAGACAGACTGAACAGCTGACAACCACTTCGATCTTGACAGTGGGCAGCGCTTCCAACGCCTCTTTCTTCGTAGGAGGTGTACCATACCGACTTGGGTCGTTCTCGGCCAAATGTTGAAGCAGCAGGCTCAGCCCTGCCCCCAGGACATACTCCTCCAGCAACCCCTCGTCATTACTTGAGCTGCCATGGTCACCTCGGCCCTCGCCAGGATCAAGCACTGAGCCTTGCAGAGTGAGAGCCTGGTTGAAGGCATTGATCAGAATGGAGCTGTCCCTTTCCCTGTCGTCTCTAAGGTCGTCATGGATGCTGTCAAGCACCCGTCGTAGTGCTGATGCCCGTCGATGCCTCCTGATGAAACCCTCAAACTCACGGCCTATATCGTTATCTTCATCCTCACTGTCCGTCGTCGCTCTTGGCTGCTCAAAAGAGTTGTCCAGCATTCCCCATTGCAAGAACCCCGGCTCCGATCGTCGGCTGGTCAATGCCTCAAAGTCCTCACCAATCATCTCTTCGATGAATCCACTATCGCAGAATGGGCACTTGATCTCCTCCACCACGGCCTCCTCAATGGCCTGCTCACATTCATGGCACCAGTACCTTGTGATTGCAGCTTCTGCCATCTTGCAAATCCTTCCGTTGATCAAGTGTTGCACACGATGGAAAGGCAAATCTGTGTACCGGGTACCATGAGTTAAAGGGTAATCTCTATAAATACCCAAGAAAACAATCGCAAGATACAGTTTATCTATCATCTATGAATTATGATAATAAGTGCAGCATCTCAGGAACAATTTTATCAAGAAGAAATGAAACAAGATGAGCACTATGGTGTCCATCGATCTGTGACTGAATTTCACAGTGCGAACTGCAAGCATCCAGATCTTACAAGAAATCAGCATCAAGAACAAGAACGAGAACAAGCACAAATGCACCTAATACATAATTAAGCCTTTTTTGGTTTGGTTCTTTAGGAACAGGAGTGACAAGCTGTCCTAAAGAGAAGACCCACTTGGAGATGCCGATGGGGCAGTACTGACAGATCTTTGAGAAGGGGAAGGCAGAGACCAAAAACCAAGATTCTTAGTTCAAGAATCAGGTGCCGATTCCATTCTCCGGAGAACAGGATGCTATTCCCCAAAAAAAGAATAAAAACCCAGCAGAAGTCTTTCGGATTAGAAGAGCAAGAAACCAATCCCGGCACTGCTCAAGATTCACAACATTGCAGTAAAAACAATTTTGTGGCAAAACTCATCTTCCCCAAACATTTTTTTGCAAAATCCCCAAATTAACAAGCAAGGTGATCCCTTTACACAGGGAACAAGATATCATTCAAAGGGGAAAGATAGAAATCGGCTCCATGTTCTTGATTTAGAAGTTAGAACACGGCAACAAATTGCCCCGCCCCCCGAAAAAAAAGAAATTCATCTTTTATGCGAAACTAAGCATAAGAAAAAAAAGGAAGTTCATACGAAGAAGTGACTAACCTTTGGCTTTTCTTTAAGTGGATTGGATTGGATTGGATTGAGGTGGTCCTCTTGTTCTTGTTTGCTTCGGCCAAAAGTGAGAAGAATAAGTTACAGACGGGGGCAGGTAGCTGGAACTGGAATGCTGGGTAGTTTACTCCCTAGATGTTATCTTCCCTTTATTTTTTTCCTATTCCTGAAGTAAAAATTATTTTTATATGTTCCTGGCACAAATCTCCAACCAATAAAGTTTGTTACTTTGTTATGACTTAGAAGCATACAAATCTTCTGATCTCTTTGAAGATTTTAATACCTGTAAATTGAGGTTTGGCTGATAAGACCTCCTTTTCATCCAAAGCAAAGCAGCCTACCAGTACCAGCTCGTCTGTTGCTGTTGCCTTGTCCCTTATATTTTTATTGGTGTGTTAGCTTCTCATGCTCGATTTTTTTTGGGGCTAACGATAGATTTTTCAAAAAAAAACAATGTTATATGAAGTGTGATTTTTGCGGTGCCAGGATAGATAATGCCGATGTTAGTCTAAACGGGCAAGTAGTGCCTAGGAAGGATACGTCTCGATATCTGGGATCAATGCTACAATGTGACGGCAAGATTGATAAAGACGTGAGCCACGGGATTAGAGCGGGATGGGTGAAATGCCGCCAAGCATCGAGTGTTATGTGTGACAAACAAGTCCCTCAAAAGTTAAAGGGTAAGTTCTATAGGACGACGATCAAATCTGCGATGCTATATGGAGCAGAATTATGGGCGACTAAAAGACAACGTATACAGAAGATGAATGCAGCAGAGATGAGATGCTGCGGTGGATATGTGGTCATACAAGGTGGGATCGAATCTGCAATAATGATATACGTGATAGGGTGGGGTAGCACCAATTGAAGAGAAGCTTGTTCAACATCGCTTGAGATTGTTTGGACATCTTTAACAAAGGTCTTCTGAGGCACTGGTACGTAGTGGAATTTTAAGACATACTAAAAATGTAAGAAAATGCAGAGGTCGACCAAGACTGACGTGGGAGGAAACAGTTGAAATAGATTTGAGGGATTAGAATGTAGCTAAAGAATTATATTTAGATAGGAGCGCATAGAAGTTAGTGATCCACATACCAGAGCCATAAGAAGGTTTAGGGACGGTGTTTTAGTCTCTCGGCTTAAATGATAGGATGTACGGTTTAGAGTTTTAGACTTGTAGGTTTTTTTTTACAAGGCTCTTGTATCTTTTAACTTAGAGGATGTTTTATTCCTAGCCTATCTTAATTTATTTGGGACCAAAGACGTCGTTGTTGTTGTAATGTCATATGATAAAGGATTGAGTCAGTTTTTTTGCAGATATTTCTTTGGGAATTTCAAGCGGTAGTCGATAGACCAACCAATTTGGCCAGCATGTCAAATTGGGCAGCATATCAGGTGCACAAGCACCATTTGGTGCACATATGGAAAAACTTTTAGTTTAGGTATAAAATTAGCATAAAAAATTCTGAAAAAAATTCTAGATGTAATTTATGGTGTTTTGTTCCACCCTTTAAAATTTGAAGTTCAAACTCGAAGTATGTTAGAAGAAACAAAAAAGAGAAGTTTACTGTGAATAGTAACATTTGCCTTTTTTTTTCCTTTGCTTTTGATCTATCATATATCAGAAATTTCTCTTTTTTGTTTCTTCTAACATATTTTGAGTTTGAACTTCAAATTTTAAAGGGTGGAACAAAACACCATAAATTACATCTAGAATTTTTTCAGGATTTTTTATGCTAATTTGATACCTAAACTAAAAGTTTTTTTATATGTACATCAAATGATGCTTGTGCACTAGATATGCAGCCGTCAAATTGTCAATAAGTAACAAGCATGACGAGGTCTAGTGGTTACTTATCCAACGAACGCTTGCAAGTTGCTATAGAAAAAACACCTTGCACTAGGTCTGGCAATTAAAAACACAGTCACCCAGCGATGTTTCAACCCTTTGGTTTGCGCAGGACTAATAGTTCGGATTAGAAAAACATGCCCTCAAACTTTTTTTTAACTTTGACTACTAATATATAAAAATTATCTATATTTTTCAGGTAAAAATAGTATTATTAGATTAGTTATGAAAAATATTTTCGTAATATAATTATTTTATAAATATATTTATACAAAAGATAATACTCAAAGCTGCATGTTGGAAGTTCAAAAAGTAAATATTCGCATCCAAGTAAAAGATTTTGGACTTTCTCGAGTCAAAGCTAGCTACCGCTACTGCTGCGCAAGTGCAGAAAATACGCGAGATTTCAAGGGATCGCGTACACGCCGACGTCAGCGTGCTATCAGCGGCCCGGGCCCGAGAGGAAAGCTACCTGAGCAGCTCGGCCCATCCATGCCAGCCAGAGCTCTAGTTAGCCCGGACTTGGAAGACGTGGCGCGGGCTCTGTTTCACGCGGAAAACGGCCGCAGCCCGCTACCCATGTGGGCCGCAGCCTAATAGCAATGCCTCAGCTCCACCAAATGACGAGATAGCTGGCGTCAGCGCTCCTCAGAATTGAATTCGAAAATTTAAACGGTCCGTTTGAACCATCGTGTTTGTACTGATAGTTTTGATCTGTTCCACTAACAGTCTTGTATATATATATGTTCACTCTTCCTACAAAAATACAGCTATTGTTCGACCGTTTTGTTCGCATGCTTCAGCACACTCCGAAGCATCTGTAAACTGTTTCTGGAATTCATTATTTAGCATATAAGCTACTTCTGCATTGGGTCTTCCAATCGGCCAACATATAAGCTGCAGGTTTGGGCACTATCTGGTCAAGTTTTGATTTACAAGTCATGGTGTCGAGTTGAATGTTCTTATAATTATATATTTTTTGGTGTGTGCTACCTCCTATTGTTGCAGAGGGCAGGATGCTTCTGGCGAGGAAGTAATCAAGCCTTATACTCCAACTACACTGGATTCTGATCTTGGATACTTTGAGCTTGTTATAAAGGTAACTTTTCATAAACATGTTCCTTTTTATTTTGTAATCTTGTCTCACTTTTTTTAGTTGTGATATTAAGCCGTGTCTTCTGTCAGCAATGCAATTTTGTGTATCACATTGTGAATTCACCTCTTATTTTTCCTATTTTCTTTCTCATTATGAAGATGTATCCCCAAGGAAGAACGTCTCATCATTTTCGTGAGATGAAAGTTGGTGACTATTTGTCTGGGAAGGGACCTAAGTTATGTCTATCTTTCTGTTGTAAGGTGCTTCTGATTGGTTCATATAGAATCTGCTGTATTTGGCCATTTTCGTGATATGTTTTCTGGTTTATATTTTTATTGTATGTACATTCCCTGAAACATAACCGACACCATAGTGCATAATTTTACTTGTAAAAAGTGTGTAAATTCACAACGATATGCATGTTGAACTTTCGATGCAGAGGTTAAATGATTTTTTTTCTCTGATGTAGGGCCGTTTCAAGTACCAACCTGGACAAGTGAGCATTTGGAATGTTAGCTGGAGGATCAGGCATTACCCCAATGTTCCAAGTAATAGATGGTCCAATGTTCTTTGACTGCAGTTAATATAGTACACATTTCTGTTAGTACTGAGCAATGCATTTTGCTCTATTATTATAGGGAAATTCTTGAGAACCCAAATGACAACACGAAAGTTCACTTAATCTATGCTAATGTCACATATGAAGACATTCTTCTGAAGGTATGCTTTTGTTGGCAAAATTGTTGTAGATCTCCACTGGCACTTAACCTGATTGTCATACAAAACTAGTTCAATTGTTGATGCCTATCGGTGAACTTCCATATTTTTATCGATCATTTCAGTTTACGGTGTCTAGACTCTAGATTAGAATCCTAGTGTATCTATTTTCTGAAAAAGAAAAGAATCTAGGTGTAGGCGAAATTTTTGGACCGTACCACAAAGAACAGAAACTTAACATAGAAGATCAGTCAATGTCAATTTGTATTTTGTTATTAGAATTCCATATACGCATTTTTCAAGAATTTTCTTCCATAATGTGATAGCAGCCCTCTTTCTTACCGATTAATGATTTATAGAGATGTCCCACCTTGAACTCTAGTCAACAGTCTTTTAGTCTGCTCTGTTGTAACATTTCTTTACTGGTTAGAATTGTAGAAGAAAAAAGTCAGGTTGGACTAATACTTCATATATGCTTTTGGGTAACTCATTACGCTTACAGCGTGACTTTATGATGAATGAAGTTCAGTATGGTATTAATTCGATACATGCAGGAAGAACTGGACAGTATGGGTAAAAACTATCCTGATCGCTTCAAGATCAACTATGTCTTGAATCAAGTTTATATTCTGTCCTGAAGTTTAGTACTTGCCTTGTGACCTGTAATAAACTGCTTGCCTGACCCTATCTGCTTTGCTAGTCCTCACTTTTATTGATTATGAATAACTGCATCCCTCATTGAATCCTCGCCTAACACAGTATATTATATTGAGGTTCCTAGTCTGCACCTTACATCGCTTCATTGTTTCCATTTGCAGCCTCCTGTAAGTCTGGGATGGTGGTGTTGGGTTTGTGTCAAAGGAAATGATCCAAACTCACTGTCCAGCACCTGCTGCCGACATTCAGGTAAATCTTGAGTCTTCAATGAACATGTAAACCATCAGTGGTGCTCGGTGAAAGCTTAAATATATTTCATCTAGCAGCAAGACACTTATGTGACACTCTGTGGTTGGTCGTTTCAGACATTGAGATGCGGACCTCCTCCTATGAACAAAGCCATGGCTGCACACCTGGACGAGCTTGGCTACACAAAGGAAATGCAGTTCCAGTTCTAAGTTTCCACGGTGGAAGAATACCAAAATAACGCGTTGGACAGCATTTCAGTTAGACATGATCTCACCCTGTTGTCATTCAGCTCGTATAGACAAACTTCATACTAGATAAAGCAGCATATCTTGATAAAGCTAGAAAACCATATTGAGTCACTGTACTGTGCCAGTTTTGTGTCAATGTTATTCCATTTCAGACATCCACTACTTCATGTGTCCAATGTTATTACTGGCTGTAATGTTAAGTGCTTAAGAGAGAAAACAAGAGATATCGATTGAGTCAGCATGGCAGACAGAAGTAAGTTATTGAATTAATATATTATCAAAATTTGGAATTCTTACTGTTCCAACCCTGCCCAACTTGTATGATTGCATTGTAAAATGCAACTATATGAGCTATTTCTGCCTGTCCATATTTGCAAACCTGTGACAGCAAAGCAGTTGTCTGTTGTTTCCAGCTCATGTCTTGTACAGTACCAAATTCAGCTGCTTGTTTATGCACAAATTGCAAATCTGCGACAGCAAAGCAATCGTCTTTTCTTTTTCAGTTCCTGTTAGGTGGATAAGTTCCTGTTAGGTGGATACAACAATGCATTATGTTATGTACGTATGTGCTCTCTGCTTAGGAGACAGCAGAGAGGAGAGTGCGTACAGGCTGCAAGGCAAACACACGACCCCAAAAATAATTAAAAATACAAATGCAAACATACTCTGTAGTCTATACCTAAATAGCTCTTATGGATGCGATTTTCGCAGATGGGGACGACATGGGCACCAAAACACTTTTAATTAATTAAATGTCACTGCCAATGGTGCTGCGAAACTTTACAGCGCATACATAGGATTTAACCTTTTTTACTTTCGTTGTGAGCAGCCTCCCGCCCATGGCTAAATATGGTCCTGTAACTGTTTGGGAAGCATTGAGCTATAAAGTGGTTAGAAGCTTAGCGGTTAAGTTTTCTCCAGCTTGGTATAACTAGAAAGGCATTTCGGATAAGATCAAGCTTCTCGTGTGTCGGAAAGTTTTATCTCCTCTCTCTCTCTCTCTCTCTCTCTCACACACACACACACACACACATATATATATATATATATATTATTTGGAAATCTCTCACTTAAATTTCTTGGTAGGAGAGCATACGAGGCTTTTTTGGGTTACCCTCTAGATCTCTCGCGGAAGAAATCACTGTCATCATCATTTTAAATGCCCATCATGGTCCCCCACTAATTCTCGAGAGATCTAGTCTTAATGATGGAGATGATGATCCCATCCTCCAGCTAGCTCATATAGCCTCATACCCAAATCATAGCTGTTTGCCTTTGCCGCATGGACCATTGCATTTCCTACACAGATCTGCACTAATCGAACCATATCAAATGTCGGCATTGGCACGCAAGAGTAGTGTAAGTTCAGTCACGAATTCATGAACCTTAGTGATCCAAGCTTTCCACACCCAAGTTCGTCTCGCACATTCAATTATCCTGGGATACATATTAAGATTATAAGTTCAACCACGATGTAGTATTAAGTGCACTATAATACCATATTATAATTTCTTTTTGAGAGGTGTCGTGGCTACAGACCAAACAATAGAAGTAGGCGGACCTTGGGATCGATACCTGCTGCAAAGGGGTAAAGGTCTCTAGGCCGCTGAAGTGTGGGAAATGGTGTTAGGGAAGAAAAAAAAAAAGGTGTCCCCCTGATACATGTTAGAAGGTAGAAGATTACAATAATGTCATTATAAAGGCCCTACGACTATAAAAGTCTTGTGGTCTTTTCTTCCTTTGTTGGTAATTTTAGTGCACGGTGGGTTCCCATAGACGGTGTCCATCACATCACCTTTCTTGGTCCATTGCGAGGCCTCGACCCCCCCCCCTTTTGTCCTCCGCACGGAGAGACCCCTTCAGGCTAGGGACCCCTCGTGCGGAGGACGAGGTGGTGGGCCGATCAACCAAGGCATCGAGGTGGCGTCCTTTCCTCTTCGCTTACCTTGAAGGGGCTAACTTTTTTGGCTCTTTGTCGGGCCGTTGGGGACGGTGGGTCGTCCCTACAACAGTAGCCCCTTGCGGTCGAGGGTTTGCTTCGCCTTGGCCGAAACTGCGTCCTTTTTGGTCCCGAAGGGCTTAGGCACTCCGTCCCCTTCGGCCTAGTGAAGTCTCATAAAGGCGGTAGCAGACAGTTGTTTTCACGTAGGGTTTGGCGCAACGGTTTGGAAATTTGAAGAGGCGTGATTGTTTTCACGCTTGTCTTTCCAAACTTTGAAAAGGGATGATAATGTACTCCTTTTCCGTGAGCTATACGTGGTCGTGGGCAGGGTCATGTCGGTTTGTGAGCCATAGTGGGGCACGTGTTATGCCCTGTGGTTGGCCGGACATCCTTCGATCGGTGCACCCGTTGGGCGTCGTTGTCCTATATAAAGGGCCCTCACGCTGGCTCCTTTCTTTTGCTCGCAAGTCCCTTACCTGCTTCTCTTGCTTTCTTTACTTTGTGTTGTGTGTGCGCTTTTGCTTCACTCCCAAGGTGCTTCGCTTGGGTCGTCATGGCCAAATGAGGCAAGGGTGCGGCGAAAGCCACGGAGGAGGTATCTTATACCAGTGAGCTCGGGTGGTTGGAGGCCACAGATAGATTTCTCACGGCCCTCATTACCGAGAAGCGGCTTCCAATCCTATAGGGCGTCCAGTATCCTGGCCTGGAGGTAACGCCGACTCCGCGCGACGACGACATTGTGGTCTTCTCCGCATTCTTCGATGCGGGGCTTTGCATTCCTTCGGCGCCTCTTGTGGTGGAGGTGTTGGGTATATACCGAGTGGAGCTTGCCCAGCTGATGTCGAACTCTATTGCCTGCTTGAGCATCTTCGAGTAGGCGATGTGAACACTCGGTGCGGCAGGGAGTGAGCAGTTGTTCGCGTATCTCCACAACGTGCGTCGCCAGCCGAAGAAGAAGAAGGGCACCAACATCATGGTGAACTTCGAGAGTGTAAACTTCCAAGTGAAGTGCTCCTGGCAATAGTACATGCTGCCGCCCACTTCGAAGAACCATTGAGAGACCGACTGGGTGAAGAAGTGGTTCTACTACGCCATTCCCACTTCGGAAGGGCTTCACTCGTCAGGCGGCGACGTCGACGTTATCCCTTCACCCGAGGTCGAGCTAACCAGGGAGGAGGAGGCATAGCTGTTACTATTGAAGGGGGCTGACATCGTGCTAAAGCATGTGAGACTTAGTGGAGGAGTTCTGCATGATGCGCATGTGGCTCTGTCGACGGGCTGGGACTTGGAGCTTGACGAGCCTGTTGACAACCTTCACTTGATCAACCAATCAAGACCAGTGTTGTGAAAAATTGAATACAGTCATCGGACGAGCAAGGTACCGTTAAGTGATTAATTGGAATTATACGGACAATTTGGCATTCTGCTTATATACATATGTATGTGATGATAATACTAGCCCTAAATGTATTTACACACATAATATTGCCAGAATTGCTAAACATACATGTACCATACTCCAGTTATGGCATGGTTTCATTCTAGAAATTCAAGTTTGTAGTTGCCTAGTTCTTCTTCTTCAGCAATGTAGGAAACTCAACAACAACAAAGTATCTATGTAAAGTCATAAAATTGTTGTGATGAAATAATGCAAGTACCTAATTTATTTAACTTTCTCGTTAAGGTACCAGAATCATCAAAGAAAAACCGTTGTTAAGATACAAGAAACTAAATTACTCAAGGACGTAGTTTGCAGTTGCTTGGAATAAAGACTCATACCAGCAAATCCAACAAAAAGAAGCTGCTGATTTAGTCGTCTTGTTTAGAGAATAGCTTCAAGTCTACATATCTTACTATTTGATGAAGAATGAACCCGAAATTGCAGTGACAAGAAGGCCAAGAGTCTGTTGAGGGTCATGCAAGATATTATCGGTACATGTGCTCCCTTTTGGGCTGCTATATTGGGTCGTTGGACAGACAGGCTAATAGGCTGACATGTCCAATTAAACGGATTATACAGTCGATTAGTTGGAAACGACCAATTAATCGGTATATGCGGCTGATTAAGTGCTTACAAGCTTTAACAACACTCTGTATCAGCTAGTCGCGACAGTTTGCTCGCCGATTCCATTTAGTCGGCCGAATAATCGACCATTTTGACTGATTTTTACAACACTGATCAAGACAGGGGGTGGAAGGTGATGCGTCTGTTATTTGTGGTGGCGGCTTGTACAGACTCTTTCTAACTTGTTCTTCTAACGACACAGTTTTGTTAATAGACAAAGCTGCTCAAGCGGCGGAGGAGTTCCTGGGACCCTACACTACAGAGGAGAACAGTAAGCGGGGGAATGTTGTACGTGGCCCTCGCTTGAACCGTGTATGCTCCTGACGCGGTATGAGGCCGACTGAGCGTGAGGAACCTGACAATGAGCAGAGGAAGAGAAAGTGCTCGCGTCTCGAAGGTGACGAGTCATTGTAGCCAATTCCGGCCATGCCTCTGCAGACGGCTGCTCCTGGCGCGTCGGCTCCGGGCTTCGTTGCGGGTTGCCCTACTTCGCCTTGGTCGCGAGGTGTGGCCGCGCGGGCGAAGGATAGAACACTCCGCGAAGCGAGGGGTGCTCTCAATGAGTCCCCCTCACTCGGTGGTACGTCCATCCTGAAGAGGATGGCGCCCTCTGGGGAGCGGCTAGATGTGGGCGATTTCAAGGTCTCCGACATTTGTCCGAAGGAGGAGTCGGGTGATAGTAGCCCCTCAGAAGACTATCTCCCGGGGGATGGTGCTGAACCCTCGGACTCAGGGGCAGTTTCTCCGACACTAGGATGCGATGCCACTGATAAGTTTGTTTTCATGTAATTCCGCTGACCCCTTCTGTCCTTGTGTGTTCCCAACTTTACTAGTCTTGCTTGTATTGTCTGGTGGGGAGTGTGCTGTGGCAGCGGGAGGGCAGGGGGCGAGTGCGAGGGGTGCTAGTGCCTCGTCGGCCCATATCCATGATGAGGGGGATGCTACTTCCTAGACCTTGCCTCCCTCGGTGAACATTGGGCCCTTGTGCCTTACTAATTTTAATGTCCGCCCGGAGGCTCGTGACATCTTCGGGGAGGTGGCTCGCTTTGCTGCTCTAGTGGATGTCGGGAGCTCTTCAAGAGCATGTCGCTTCTGGCCATGTTATGGTCGCTAGAGGCGAATGTCGTGCGTGTATGTTTCACCCTCCGTCGCTATTTTTCCTTGTACAGCTTGATATTGTGGCATGTTGTTTGTCTTTACTGTGTGCGGAGCATTGATACACCCTTTGTTGTTCTTTTTCCTCATAGAGCTTGATGTTGTCTCATGCTCTACAAGATGACTTCTAGCACAGCTACAACGAGGTCCAAGGGCAGGTGAACGCCCGATAGGCGGAGGTGGGCTCCCTCCTCCAAAAGCGCTCTGCTCTAGAGGAGAAGGTGTGTGAGCTGGAGGCTTCAAATGCCTTGCTACCGTGCAACTAAAGGCTAAGCGCAAGGGGAATGGCCTCACAGCGCAAGCTTCCTGGGGCATCATGCTCTCCCTTGAGGAGGCCCTTTGGGGTATGGGCGTCGTCCCTCCAGAGAGGCGGCATGAACCTGTCGACATCGATGTGACCCTGCAGTGGCTGCGGTGCGTCAGACCCGTCGCTAGCGCGCTGCCCAGGTGTTTGAGAACCATTGTGCCAAAGTCACCTGGCAGGCGGCCTTCGCTACCCTTCATAAAGTCGGTGTGATCACCTAGACGCTATTGCGAAGCATACGGTGGTGGTACCCATAGTAGAGGAGACCCCGGAGCTCCTTCGTCATACCCGGAGGGCCAACAACGTCTTCTTCAGTGACTTCTGGAGTACGCGTGGTAGGGATTATGCGTCGGGCTCCGTCCGTACGAGTCTGGAGGTGAATAAGGGGAAGAAGAATGTGGCGGGGGTGCACGTCCCGAGGATGGCCGTGAGGGGCCTTCTACTGACAAGGTGTGACTCTCAGGTTGTCTTTGGTAGCTACCTCAGTTTTTTTTTGTCGTGTGGAATATGCCCCCTCCAAAACATTGTGTCATGTGGCATATGCCCTATCAACTTTTGTACCTCCTGGGCATTGCATGGGGGAGCCATCTCCTGTATGGCTTTTATCTTGTTGGTGTTCGCTTCGATGTCTCACTCCGGCAACCTGCACGCCTTAACGTTGAAAGCGCATTTTTTGAGGTTGAGCTTGACGCCCTCTGCTCACAAGTTGTCAAAGGTTTCCTGGAGGTCGCTTGGGTGTGTTCCCTTCTTGTGGTCTTGACTACTATGTCGTTGACATAGGCTTTGATGTTTCAGCCGAGCTGCGGTGCCAAGACCTTTGTCTTTTGGCTTCATGTAGTTGCAAAGTTGGTCTTAGAGCTGCTCCCATGCATATATGGATCACAGGGGGGGGGGGAGGGCGAAGAACCATGTCAACACCACACCTATGAGAGCGAGGGTTGTGCTCCTTGCTTTGGTGGCGTCATCCCCTCCAACTGCCTTAGTGGCCATCTCATACATCCGAAGGAACTCCATGGGCTCACTGCCCCCATAGCTTTTTATGGTTGGCATTTGAAGTCTTCGGGCCACCATGCTGCTTCAAGGCCCGCGCTCAGTGGAGAAGTCGAGTCCCTACTGAAGACTTGTCCTGTCCGAGGCGGCGCGACCGGAGATGCTACTGCTAGGGGTAGTGCGACGAAGGATGTCGCTTCCTGAGGCGGCCCGACAAGGGATGTCGCTGCCGGAGGTAGCATGACGAGGGATGTCGTTGGGTTGTGCTGTCATAGGTCTTGTAGCTCTCAGCGAAGGCCTGCCAGCTCCTTTTGCATGGCCTCATAGGCTTTTATGTTTTCAATGCGCGCCCCCATACATTTTCCCCCACGATCTCCTCGTGGGTGGAGTTTGCTTCGAGGGCCGTTGCCGTCACGGCTGCCTCATTGATGGTGGAAGTCTTGCTTTATTTTGCACGGGGGATCCTAGGTGTCGAGCCTGCGATGGCCGCTTCGGCAACCGAGACTTTGGGCGCGTTCTTCCTTCTGGGTGCCATCATGATGTTGCTTCTCTGTCATTCCCCACGACCGACTCTATCTATTGTGGCTATAGACCAAACAGTAGAAGTAGGCGAGCCTCAGCACCAATACCCGCTACGAAGGAGGTAAAGGTCTCAAGGTCCCTGAAATGTGGAAAATGGTGCCACAGAATGAATGTTATCTTTATTTGTGTTAAAGTTGCCGTAGAGAAAAAAGGTGTCCCTTGATACATGAGGGGTCTATTTATAGCATTAAAAGTTAGGATGTAGGAGATTACAATAGTGTCCCGATAAAGGCCCTATGACTATAGGGGTCTCGTGGTCTCTTCCTCCTTTGTTGGTAGCTTTGGTGCACGGTGGGCTCCTATGGGTAGTGTCCACCACATCACCTTTCTTGGTCCACTGCGGTGCCTTGATGTAAGATCGAGGAGGCTGACTAGAGGGGGTAAGTAGGCGGTTTTAAAATTCTTTTGGCTAAAACCGAGTTTTATGCAGAATTGTAAATCAATTCGGTTTTGCCCAATTAAAACCTAAATCCAGTAGTCCTGACTAAGTGCACCAACAATATAAGACTATTGATAATGATAGCAAACATACAAAGACATGTAAGCAATTTAATTCTAGGAATGTAAATTGCAATAGAGTAAAGCACAAGAGAACAAACCACAAGGACACAATGATATTTTATCGTGGTGTTCGGAGACTTACCGGTCTCCCCTAATCCACGTTAAGGTAAGCCCAACCACGTTGGACCGGCTCCACAACTTGAGCCAACACCTCCGAGGTAAGTCCACCCACTTGGATAGGTTCACCACTCGCACTAACATTTTGATCCACTCGGGGTTGCTCTTCCTCCACCCCGGAGATTGCGAGCACCAAGCAACTCATAACCGCCTGGGTCTTCTCACAACCTTCTTTGAGAAGATCACCGACGCAACTCCTCCAAGCCGTCTAGGTGTCGACAAACACCAAGAGTAACAAGTTGGAGATGCTCACTTGAACGAATCAAGTGTCTAAGCTCAATGGATATACAATCCACTACCTAATGCAACACATGCACTTAGGGTTTGCTCTCTAAGCTCACTAAGTGCAACACATGCACATAAGATATGAGAGGGCTTGCTCTTTGCTCAAGGGAATAAATAGCACCAGCAACAACTCCCACAACCAGTCACAAGGGGTATATATACCCATATAAGGAAAACTAGCCGTTGGAGGAAAGATTCTAGAAAAACAGGGAAACCCGGTTTGACCACCAACCAATGGCCAGTCAGACTACCCTTGCTCCAAAGGCTATAAAACTAGTCGTTGGACTCATTGCTGGACTGACCGTCCTCACAGGGGCCGGTCAGACCGGACCAAGCTGGTCAGACCGCTCCACAAAGGAGCAAACCAAAACCAGAAAACATCTTCTCTAGAAAAACCTGACCGGGTCACAAGATCCGGAGGTCCGGTGAGATCGGCCAACACATGGCGGTCAGATCGGTATTCAAAACCAGAAAAACACATTCTCTGGAAAATGCTGACCGGGTCATATGACCAAGGTCCCAGACGCCAATACATGATTTGCCGATCGTCACCCACCGTTAGACCGATCAACCACGACAACGACTGCATCGCGAGAACAAGAAACCGTACAGCCGGTCAAACTCTCAACTACGGCCGACGCCCAAAGACCCGTGGTTAGACCGCTAGAGTTGAGAAACACAGATTTTTGCATTTCGTTTCAACTTAATTTGTAAAACACATTTGCCAATTGATACGCGATGCAAACAAGGATTAAAGGCGAGGTTCTCAACAAGTTGCAAAACACATTTGCCAACTTTTAGAATCACACCACAAGGAATGAGATACATAGACTTAAACTATTTGCAAAACACATTCGCAAACTAAAGTCACATACTACAAGGATTATGTATGAGCCTCAACTATTTGCAAAATACATTCACAAATATTGGCAACATGCTAACGAGAGCTAGAGCAAGCACAACGAGCTATCAACACATGACACTCTCAAGCTACTAGTCAAGATCCCTCTTAATAGTACGACAACATATACTAGCAATCTGGTCTTTCAACCAAACACCAAAACCGGTAAAAGACTAGGAACACATCCTTAGCCCTATCTAGTCATACCTTTGACTTGCACATTCACTTAAAATTTGATGACGCACATCTTCATTTCAAAACCGAGTCATTGAATGATTTATAATTTCGCATAAAACTCGATTTTAGCTAAAATAATTTTAAAACCGCATATTCACCCCCCCTCTATTCGGCCTCCTCGGTTTTACAAGTGGTATTAGAGCTTGGTCTCTCTTTCATTAGACTTAACCGTCTAGAGAGTAAATGATGGCGACTATAGACGTCATGCACCCCGGTAGGGCACCACACTTCGATGGTTCAAATTATGCTTATTGAAAAATTAGAATGACCATCTATATTAAGGCTATGGGCCCAAACCTATGGAGAATTGTTGATGCGGGTTTTGCTACTCCAATTGATCCACAAAACCCCACTCAAAGGGAAGAGCAAAACTTGCAACTCGATGTTCAAGCTTTAAATGCTCTATATAGCGCTTTGAGTGTGGAGGAGTTCAATAGAATGAGCAATCTTGATAATGCTCATGATGTTTAAACAACTCTCATGGAAATTCATGAGGGAACCACCACGGTCAAGAAAGCTAAATTGCATAGGTTGAAGCTCAAATATGAGTCATTTACCATGTTGCCTCATGAGAGCATCAATGAGTTTGTATTCTAGAATGAACAACATAGTAAATGAGCTCAAAGACCTATCTTGTGATTTAACCGATCTTGATATTGTGCGCAAGATGTTTAGGGCTCTACTAGACAAAGTTGAGACCTTAGTGACTTTATTCCTCAATTCACCCGAATTGCCAAAGATGCCTCCTACCGCTCTTTTAGGCAATCTCATCACAAATGAGATGCACAAGAAAGACAATGATGAGCTCAAGGAGAGAGACTCAACTTCAAGCAAAAGAATTCATACTTTTAAGGCCAAATATGATTCAAGTAAAGATGAGAATCAAAATAAGGAAAATGATGACACCGAAGAAGACATGGTCACTCTCATGAATAAAATGGAAGATCTCATGAAGAGACGTGACTCACATAAAAATTCAAGCATACCTTCAAATGAAAAGCACCACAAAACTCTAAGGTGCTACAATTATCAAAGAAAGGGACACATTGCTTCAAAGTGTCCTTATGCCGAGGAAGATGAAGAAGAGCCCAAATTGTCATCAAGAAAGAAGAATGATGGCAAAAGAAGACATTTTGCCAGGCTAGCCATAAAGGACAATCCATCAAACATCTCAAATACAAATGAGGCTCCATCATTATTTGACATGTCTACTTGCTTCATGGAAAAATGTAATAATGGGGTAAATGATAATGATGAGCCCTCTTATAATGATTTGATGGATATGCTAGAGAATCTAAATAAATATCTTGAGAAAGAAAATATGAAATTCAAAGTTTTGAAGAAAGAGTATATATCTCGTCAAAATAATTATAATGTGCTAAAAGAAAAGCATGAGTCTCTCCTTCTCAAGGAGTTCACTAGCTCTAAGGTGGTATAGGCATAACATGTGATTTATTAGATGATGTGCCTTGTGTAGTTGCTAATCCGTACATTGCATCTAAGGTTAGCGTATCCACTTTTTGTAATGATTTGCTAGATGCTCCTTGTAGCTCAAAACTAGATGTTTGTTCTTCCTCTATGCTTATTGAAACTAAACTTGTATAGGAAAATAAAGAGATTAAGGTCCAAGTCAAGAAATTGACAAATGACTTGGAAAGAAGCTACAAAGGGAAGACCTATCTTAACGAAATATTAAGCAAGTAACAAATGTTGAACGATAAGAGAGGAATTGGCTTTATTTCGAAGAAGAAGGAGAATATCAAGATGAGACACAATCAAAGATATACAAATATCATCAAGTGCTTTGATTGCAAAAAGAAGAGCCACAATGTCTCCATGCGCCCAAATCAAGTGGATGTCAAGACAAGACATTCAAATAAGAGGTAAACCAACAATGAACAAGAAAAGAAGATATAGCGTGGAAATAAAAGCCTAACTTACTACAATTGTCATGAAAAGGGACACATTGGTAAACAATATCCTATGGGTAACACTCCTAAGCCTACTCTTTATAATGATCATTATGTGCATATGAAGGATAAAATGGCAATGTGTTTGCAAGAATTGTTAGTTCACTAAAGATCATTGCTAAGGCCATCTGGATGCCTAAATCTCTTGTGACTAACATTTATGGACCCAACCAAGTATTGGGTACCAAAAAGTGCTTAAATGCTTAATTGGTACTTGGAGAGGCATTGGAGACTTGGCTCATCCATGAAGAGGTGAATTCCACCATGTGCAAAATTAGAGCCAAACATGAGGATAATCATTTCATATCAAGAGCCAATGTCATCTCGGTAACAAGTATTTACATTAAAGTGTCTAGCTCTTTTACCTTGTGTAGGTTGCATTCCACGAAAATCTTTTAAAAATGGTGTTCTTGCTCTTGTCCAAAAACTTCATTATTGAAATCTTGAGCAAGATGGTTGTGGCACATTAAGGGGGAGTGCTAAATCATAATCATGTATATCACATCCTTAAGTGTGCCCAAATTGATTAAGTGCTAGTAATATTTTTCAAAATTAAGCCTTTTTGCCAAAAGTCGAAAATTTCATAAGTATTGGATTCAAGAAAAATCCATTTCAAGCGAAAATGAGTTTCTAGCCAAAATTGTAGATAGTAGTATCTTGTTTTTTTGACATAAACTAGATTTTTGTGTAAAATCTATCCTAAAAAGAATTTGAAAACCTTGCTAAAAGGAATATCCTAGAGTTGGATATTATTAACCTTTTTGGTATTCAAAAGATTTTCAAAAGGCCAACCTAGAAAAAGTTATTTGATTTCGAAACTCATCTAAAATACTAGTTTGACCTAAGTGGTCACTTTGTAGCACTTAAGTGAGTTTTACCATTTGAGCCAAATTTATTCACATGAATAGGTTCATAATGGTATTAATGACTCATACATGCAATTGGATGCTTTAAATTTCATCATATGCTCATTTTGGCTTATTTTAAAAAGTTTAATGAAAATAAAGTTTCATTTGCGAAAATAAAAACTAAATTTATAAAAAACTATTTAAGAATTGGATTTTTAAGGGCTATATAAGTTGAAAATGCTCCAAATATGTTTATTTGATTGATTGTGTGAGAATTTAGAGCAAAATACAACATCTCCATCTTTTCTCCAAAATCCAAACAGAAATCTGCACACAGATTTAGCCTCAGTCGGTCTGACCAGCTATCCCCCAACAGTTTGACCCATGAGCTCTCTGGTCTAACCGCTCCTTGAATGCCGGTCTAACCGGTAGTTGTTGTCAGCAACAAAAGATGTCCTAGTTGCCGATTTCTACTTGTTTCGGCCACCTTGTTTGCTTCTTTTGGTCAAATTAGTTATTGCTATCTTTGCAAGCTACCCTCTACTGTTTTTTCTTGATTACAAATGCAATTTTGTTATTCAAGTGATATACTTTCAAGTAGTAGCTTTTTTTGATCATCTGGACCTCGGCATGAGATTCATCTTTATACGTGATATCATCTTATTCCTTTAAAATGGTATCTAATTTCATTCCTTGCCGATCATACTTCTCCTGACCAAGCTCAAGTATTCTCCATGCACGAGTGGATTCTCTCATTCCCTCTTCTCTTTGGATGCTTTCTTTGAGGATCTTTGTGAAGAAAAATTCAAGCACTTCGCAAATTCAAGTCTTGTCGACACGTGGTATCTACAAGTGATGTTTAATGACTATCTTTCAAGTGTGATCTACATATAGATATTTTTGGTGCTTAATGTTAAAGGGGGAGAATTTGGTTGCAAATAATGGCCAAAAGAGAGAGTTTGAAGTCATCATGAATTTTGGGTGGATATATTTCAAAGAGAAGACAAAGAGGGAGATATTAGTTGGATAGAGAAAACCTTTGTATGTCAAAAGAGTATAACCTTTGTGTAAGGGGGAGTTTTTCCTAAAAGGGGTTTTCTTAGTGAAAATGAAAAACGTTTTGGACTTTAAAATTGATAAACTATTATATGGGAAACTTGATTTGTAATTTACCCAAAATGGTTTATGGATCATAGAATGCATGTTTTCTCATGAGCATGAGCCAAATTTTCATATCATTTAATTGTTGCATTCTTTGGATCCAAAATATAAAATGAACTCCACCAAGAGCCAAACATGAATATGTGCATTTTGTTTCATTCCATATATTTGAATGCACACATTTAGGGGGAGCTCAATCTATGTTTTGTCATTTCACTAGTATTGATCCCTTTTTTCTATCCACTTATATTAAGGATCTCTACTTTGAAATGTATCCTTGAGTATATAAAGCTTGTGTAGTTGATATATACTCATGTTAATTCAATTTCAATTATTTGCAAGATGATTGTCATCAATCACCAAAAAGGGAGAGATTAAAGAATTTAAACCCGCCATTATGAGTTAATAGAGTATTTTGGTAATTAATGATAATCGTCATATGGAACTAACATTTTCCATGAGTTGGATGAATATGTTATGTTCCATGATGATATTGACTTCATAATCTTTAACACATGATGATTTTCTTTTCTTCGAGATCTTGATACGCTTTAACACATGATGCATCCTTTACTTGACCTCCATCAACACATGATGGGTCTTCTTTTGACTTGATGATCAACTTATGATCATCTCCTCTTCTTGAACATCATCAACACATGATGTTTTCCTTCATCTCGAGTCTTGACTTGATGACGATCAACTCATGATGTTATCTAAAGTCTCCATCATCATGAACATAATCTATTCATCCAACTCATGAAAAATGTTAGTTCCATATGACGATTGTTATTAATTACCAAAATATTCCATTAACTCATAATGGCTGGTCTAGATTCTTCACTCAACTCCCCTCTTCGTCCTTCGCTCAGAGATTACTTCAGGCCCAGGACCCCCTCACGCGAAGGCTGAGGTGGTGTCCTTTCATCTTCGCATACCTTGAAGGGGCTAACTTCTTTGGCTCTTCATCGGGCTGTTGGGGATGGTAGGTCGTCCCTACAACAAGAGGGAATATCATATTACAATTTGATTACACAACCTCTCGATTATTGCAACTCCTCTAAATTAAATTACGAGGAAAATAAAAAGTTTTTTGGCCTCTTAAAACACTCAACAGCAAACAATCCTCACCCTATCCATGAATGAATCGAAAATTTCAATCAATACTAGGAGTGCAAATGGAGCGGATAGTTCCCGACCATCTGTCTGTCTGAATGAATTCAAATCTTATTCGGAGCGCAAAATAGGATATCCAAAATTTGTCTCTAATTTCATAGTCGGAGCCGGATAGTATTTGCCGGATACAGAAACGAATTTGAGATGGAGGTATTCGTCGGATTCAGAGTATTTAAAAAATTAATCATAGCTATTGGGTAAAATATCCAATAACTATCCGGCCCATGGGCCATGGCCCATAGGCTGGCATTGCATTTCTCCTCTAACCCTAAAGTTCCTAACTACCTAACCAGCTAACCCCAAATCCCCAATTCCTAAACCTCAGCCCTCAGGTAGTCAGGTGTCATCGCCGCCAAGACCTCCCTCCGGCGGCTCTCTGGAGTAGCAGGCGTCTGGCGACCGTCGACCTTGACAGCCGCTGCTTGCCTCCCTCGCCGCCAATAGCCCAAGGCCTTCCTCACCACCCCACCCAAGACCTCCCTCGACATCCCTCGCCACGGTCGCCAAGACCTCCCTTCGAGCCTCCAGCAGCTATCGATCTCCGTCGGCCGCCGCTTGCCTTCGTCACCGCCAAGACCTTCCTCGCCGACTCGCCACCCTGCCTGTCGACATTCGTCGTCGTGCCTCTGTCGCCAAGACCTCCCCCAACGCTCTCGACCTTCGGCGGCCGTCGATCTCTGTCGGCACCACGTGGCAACGTCGTTGGTCCCTGTTGGATGCCGCCTCCCGTAGTCCTCTCTCGCCGCAGCCGCCCGTCGACTTCTGTGAGTTGTGATGTGCTATGTCTGTGTGCTACTCATCGACTTCTGTTATCGGTGTTATCTATACGGCTATGTCACTATGCACTACTCAGCCTCAGCCTACCTGCTATATTTAGTTAAATTTGCTCGTTGAATTGCTAAAGTAGTTGCATTTTGGATATGTGGTATGGTTGATTGATGATTACATGTGCGGTATGTATGGTTCTTGTTTTTGTGCAATATCCGACTAAATATTTGTGACCGAGATTACCCGCATTCGACTCAACATGTATTCGCTCTGTATTCGTGACCGAGACTACTTGCATTCGTCTTTGTATCCGATATTATTCGTGTTTGACTCTGTTTTTGAACAAAAATATAGAATATGACACGAGATAAGTGATATCCATCCGTATCCACTTCGATTGCATGCTAATCAAATGCACCTTAATAAATACTCCCTCTGTTCTTAAATACATGACGTTTGACCAAGCGTGCAGTCAAACTTATATAACTTTGACCATTACTTTTCATATGATTTTGTTAGTAAAAAATTACAAAATTATTATATTATGAAAATATTTATCATGACAAATCTAATGATACTATTCACTCATGATCAATCTAAATAGTTTTTTATATATTATTAGTTAAAATTAGATAAGTTTGACTACACGTTTGGTCAAACGTCATATATTTAAGAATAGAGGGAGTATCAGATATGGAGTATAGTACAATGGGTTGGGTTGACGCCAAAAGTCCCAACAAACCGTGTCCACTTCCCCCGCGCCAAATCCACTCCGACGAGCCGCACGTGCGCGGCTCAAACTCCCCACGTCTCCTTCTCTTCCTCATGGTCAACCACCCCAACCCACCACGCACGCCTAAACAATTTGCCGAGCTGCGCAAGAACGCGATAGAAAATAGCCTCCTTGCCTGGCTGCTGTACAGTTGTCCCGGTAGATTAGTTTAATCCTTCCGCCCGGAGGAAGGGCCGAGGGGGCCTAATGGCCGTGTCCTCGTCTGGTTCCTGCAGACCCCGCCCCGGGTTTGAGGGGTCACCGCGCCGTACTCGCTCTTCTTGGCTCTGGCCTTCTTGGTTGAGGGGAATGGTTTCTGGGGAGTTGTTGGGTTCTTGGCTGGGGTTTTAGGATCCTGGGCTGGCTCTTGGGGGAGGAAGAGTTCGAGGGTTCTTGGGGGCGCCGAGGTGGCCGGATTTGGTGCCCAAATTGCCAATTGGTGCGTTCCTGCTTCATGGCCTCGTTGTGGTGTTTGAAATCTGTAATTTCATGCTGTTTTTCTTTCCTGTTTTTCTTTGTTACTGTTACATATTGTAATGTATGTTTAATTCTGAAGTTCTCTGTATGTCAGAGGTTGGGTTTTGAAAGGAGCATGCTTTGTGGATGTGTGGGTTTGACGCGAAAGGTTGCTACTTTTTGTTGGTTTGGCGATGTGTTTGTTCTTGTAGCCTAACGGTACAGGAATTTGGATTGAAAGGACAATTTGGATCCACTGAAGTTTGCTTACAAATGTTCCCCTTTTATTTTTTCTTTTTCTGTGAGAACTCCATGGATATGCTTCTTTTCCATATTTACTCGTGCTATTGTCTGAATTATTCAGTTGTAGTCTCGTGTTACTGCAATCTTTAATTCTATTAAATTATGTGTTCAGACGTGAATTTGGAAGAAAAAAAGCTTCCATTGTTTTTCTGACTCCAAAGGGAATGGCCTTCCCAGATGATGAAAAGATGAAGGTATGTGTTTCTTGTTTCACATCATTCATATAATCATATTATTTCTTACCTTTCCCTCCTTTGTTCTTTTTTCCTTATTTTACCAGATATATCTTGATTAGGGTGGGAAACGGATCGAATACCAATTGAATAGTGCCCTTACCACATTCGTATTCATATTTTTTAAACGAATACGAATTCGAATATTCTCGAATACGAATCGAATGTTGTAATGAATACGAATTCAAATCGAATATCTACTCAATTCGGTCGGATCCGAATGTCCTCGTAACTAATGTAACATGAAGATATTAATGACATTTTATCCTCGTACAATCACACTTAGTCATTCAAATTTATTTATTTCACCTAAAGCAACATGAATTCATAGTTAATTAAAAAAAAACTTGTCCAACTAATTAGTTGTATTGCAATAAAATATATTTATTGATTCGTCGAATATGAATAGTCCGGATAAAATAACATTTCGGATGGTAAAAGTCCATATCATTTTTCGAGAACGCACAAAAGGATTGCGTGTCATTCCATTAAGCAGAAATAAACCAAAGTACAATTACAACAAAGAAGAGCAAAATAAAGAAAGAAAACAGAGAGCGAGGAAGACAGCCAAACAACATCGAGAGACGGCTAGGGACAGCGACCAATAGCCTAGGGGTGGGGTAAGCGAACTACTCCGGAAGTTTGAGCGCCTCCAAATAGCGAGCTCCCGCCCTGCGCCAAAGGTTGAACTCCTCTGAGATACGGTGAAGTAGCAAATGTATTGGTGTGACGTCATGGTTGAAGATCCTGGCATTACGCTCCTTCCAAATAGTCCAAGAGACAAGTATGATGCAAGAATCAAGTGCTCTCCTCCTCTTCTTGTCAACCGAGTTGTGAGCTACCTACCAGAATTCCTCCGAAGTAGTACGACCGACCGGGGTAGCACGTCGCAACCCAACCCTCGCAAGAAAGAGCGACCAAATCTGGCTAGTGACCGCACACCCGATGAGCAGGTGATCAATGGATTCCTAGGAGTAACGGCAGAAGGCACAAACTCTTTGATTAGGGAGGCCGTGTCGCTGTAGACGGTCCGCTGTCCAACACCCGCGACGGAGTGCGAGCCACATGAAGAACTTGCACTTCAGTGGTGCCCAGGCCTTCCAGAGAGCATCCGTGCAGGAGAATTCGACCGATCCTAAGAAAAGAGCTCTATATGCCGAACGCGAACTGTAGTGCCCTGAGGGATCCCAACGCCAGAGGAAGGTGTCTTGTTGGTCGGGCAATGTGCGGACGCCATGCATTACGTCCTAGAGCCCTAGATACTCTAGCAGGACCTGCGCGTCCAGCCGTCCCGAAATGTCCCTAACCCACATGCCATTAAGTAAACCTTCCGCGACAGTTCTTCTTTTCTTGATTGCATCCGGGACTGACTTCACCAAGGTTGGCACAAAGGAGGGGATGCTACGGCCGGTGACCCAACGATCCGACCAGAACAGACATTGTTGACCATGTCCTAGACGGACCGAAATGGAGGGCCGGAATAGCCCTCGCTCTGTCCGACTTGCCCAGCCCGCAAGACCGCGCCATGGCTGTTCCTGCCACGAACACTATAGCCATAGCCACCGGACGCATAGAGCACTGCCCAAGATGCTTAGGTTATGGATACCCAAGCCCCCATGCTGAACTGGTCTACTCACGGCCAACCACGCCACCAAGCAATGGCCACCCGATATTTGATCGGTACCTTTCCAAAGGAAAGCCCGACACCGCTTATCAATTTGGTTGATTACCTAGACCGGCGGATGAAGCCCCATGAAGAAATGAATTGGCATAGCTGTAAGCACAGCCTTGACCAAGACTAACCGACCACCCTGCGATAACATGCGCACTTGCCAACTCGCGAGCCGCACAGCGACTTTGTCTAGGAGTGGCTGAAAGTCGCTTTTTTTAGGCTTCTTCAAGGAGAGGGGCAACCCTAGGTACTTGCAAGGGAAATCAATCCTTGCGCATTGTAGTTCAGCGGCGATTAGTTGCAGTTGGTGGTTAGGGTAGCGAAAAGTCCATATCATATTCGCATCCATATTTTTTATGCGAATTCGAATACGAATAGGAGATAAATTGTTAATCGGATGGGAAAATCTTTACCGTATTCGTATCCTAACGAATACGGATAATTCTATCCATTTCCCATCCCTAATCTTGAATGCATTATCATAATTACAGTTAAATGGAGCATTGACTTAAGTTTTTGGCTTTGTACAATTGTACTCTAGGGCTGTCGACCAAAGCTTTTTGGGACGAAAGATAAGAAAGTCGCAAAGAAGACAGACTGTCCAAGCTGCTCCAATGGTTAGTTCATCTTCTTTCTTCTGAAAAACTGAATCAACAAGAGTCAGTGTCTTGTAGGGTGGTGATAACTAGTAACAAATAGATGAGCATGATTTTATCAAATTTCAACTCTTCTGGGTTGAAAAGGGGAATTGCTCAAGTCAGTTGGCAACCACATGCATAAGGTCAATTGAGTCTTTGTTGACTTTGTAGAATGAGAAATGCTGCTGTGAAGAGGCTGCCGGTTCAAATATGTTTATTTGAAAAATGCTAGGATTCATGTGTTCAACAATTCCACACTTGATTTCTTCATTTCGGAAATTTGACATTTCGTACAAATTTAAATTCAGTACATTTTTTATTAGTTTGTCCTGATAACATAATAGCAACTAACTATTTCGTGTTCCCTTGTCAATTGCAGTTAAGTCCGGACCAAGTTCCTCAAAGGCGCAATCTTCTTCCCCCTTCAAAACACTTTCAGGTGGTTTTCTATCTGGCAACTTTGCCTCACTGGCTCACCCTATGGATGCTGCTGGTTTGATTTGATTGGCTTATTCTTGTGTTTCTTTGGACTAAATGGAAGCAGAAGTTAGGAGCATACGTCTGAGCCATTTCCTAGCCCACTCTTCAAGTGCTACAAAAACTGAACCTTTCAGGTAAAACAGTTAACCTTGCATGTTCAGTCATACTTCCGTCCTCTTAAGTGGAAACCATGTCAGTGTCTTCAATTTTTTTAGTTCGTTATCTAGGATATTTGTATCTACATGGAACGTTGGAGGAAACACACCTACGGCTGAGTTGAACTTGGACGACTTCCTTCCTGCTGATGACCATTCAGATATTTATGTGTTAGGGTAGGTATTTCACCAATCTATTCTTCGTGGTTTTGGAATCTACCCCTGTCAACATTACTAATTACAGTCTCAGCATTTTCTTAGAAGAATGTGCATTGTACACCTTACATATTTTCCATACATTCTATTCCCCTTATTCATATACTTATATTCAATGTATGATGAGAAAAGTAGTAGTTTTTTTTGTTACTTAATGGTCTTAGGGTGTTGCTGACATTTATTTTGGGAAAAAAAAAATTATATCACTGCAAAAGTTCTAAATCCTGATCTGCTATTGTAAAGTGATATCTTTCTTTCATACCATTGCAAAACCAAAATCATACCATTTTATACCACTGTTGACTAGTCAAGCCACTGTAAATCGAAACTATACCATTTTATATCACTGTTAACTAGTGGGCTATGAAGTGACTACAAATACCATTTTCCCCTTGTTGTCTTCTTCTGCCTCAACGCCGCCACCCAGGACGTCGCCACTCGGCCTCGATTGCTCCACCTCGGCTCCGCCAGTGCCGCTGCCGTCACCGGCTGCCACCTCGACCACCTGTGCCACCGTCCTACTAGCGCAATCGCCAGGGTGCCGCCGCCTGGTTCCATATTGCCGACCAACTCCACCACCGCTGACTCTTCTCCGCTTCGTCCCGAATCTCCCCAGCGCCGCCGGGTGCTCACCTCACTGGCTTTTTCCTGTCGAACCCTAGCCGCTGCCCCCCCCCCCCAGTAATCCGACGCCACAGCCGGTTCACCATACCTCCGATGGCCCCTTCGTGGTTCCTCCGGGCACCCGCGTTGCTGAGCCGGCTTCGGCTTGTTGCCGTGGTCGCGCCCTGCGTCATCCCCCCTTTGGACCCCCTCGTCCTTGGTCCCTCCATCGCTTGCGCCACCACAGCCCAAGGCCAACTGTGCTACGATGCGGCGGTCGCTGCCGTCGATATGGCGGGGGTGCTTGGCACCTCAGCAATTCCGACGGTGGCTCTCCTCACCGGTAATGTCGCCTCTTCCTTCCTCCCTACTTGGATTGGTTGTGATCTTTGTTGTGTTGTGGGAATACTGGGATGGAATGGCTTGGATGATGCATGGTGAACTTGTGACAGATGCTTCTGAGACGGTGATGTCCTAGATGTATGCACGATGCCCGCCGACCAGGAGGTGGAATTGAAATTTACTCAAATATATTGGAGGTGGAGGAGCTTGCCCGCCGACCAGGGCGACGGGGGCCGCATAGGCAGAGAGAGGCGGCGGTGGCGGCAGGTGAACTGGAGGAGAGAGAGAGAAGCAGGAAGGGAAGAAAAGAAATGGAGGAAGGAGAAGAAAGAAATGAGGGTATTTTGGATATTTTGGAAAAAGTTGACGGAAAAAATTTAACGGAGGTGACGGCAGTGGTATGAAGGGGTATGATTTCGACTTTATAGTGGCATGGGAGATGTTACTTTGCAATGGTAGATTAGGGATCCGGAACATTTGCAGTGACATTTTAAAAAATTGCCCTTTTTTTTTGGTCAAAATGAGCTTTTTTTAGTTGGAGTTTATTTGGCTTGTTTCAATGAGCAGAAAACATCATCATGTCTCGTCTTTTCTTTTAATCTTGACACAGTTTTCAGGAAATTGTCCCTCTCAATGCGGGTAATGTGCTTGTGATAGAAGACAACGAACCAGCTACAAGATGGCTTGCTCTTATAAACCGCACACTAAACCGACCAGTTGACAGTGATGCTGATATCTTCCAGCACAAGCCATCTATGTCCCTTGATTCAACCTCGTCTCAATGTTCATCAAATCTTGATGCTTCATTCTCCAGCCGCTCAAAAACAGCTAGCAGTTCTGCAATCTTCCAGAAGTCCTCCTTGAAATCTATCAGGAAACCTTACATGCCAACTCAGAGAAAACAGCTCAAATTCTGCAACTGCCCAGTTGAAATGACCAGGAAATCCTACAAGGATGCTTGCTTTGGATGCCCACAAGCATACGTTAATGAGACGGACTCGTCAGAAGAAGATGAAGTGGATGATAAATTGAATGATGCTTATGGTTATATGGTTGATGGAACGACTTCTGCTGTTTCTGCCTCCAGGGATCAGCTAAAATATAACCTTATATCTTGCAAACGAATGGTTGGCATTTTTGTTACAGTATGGGCAAAGAAAGAACTAGTGCAGTATATCGGCCATGTGAGGACATCTTGCGTAGGTCGCGGAATAATGGGCTATCTTGGAAACAAGGTCAGAAATCAGAACCCGATTCAAGTTATATTAGTATTGTCCTTTCATATATGAAAATTGTAGCCCATCCTAAATTTTGGATGGAACTGCAGATGCCAAATAAAATGTTATGTCATAAAGATAGTAACAAATAAACTACAGATTTTAATCTGAAATATCAAAGGGGTTCCTTTGTAATACTGATGTATAGGCTGTGGTTATGTTATGTTTTTCATATAATGTTCTTTATCAACATTCAACATTAATCTACAACTACAGCAATATTTTACTTGACATACTCCAACCCCATCTTGCAAAAAACCAACTCTGAAGCACCCTACGCAGTAGATCCCTTATCCTTTTAGTGATGCACTTACTTTTGGCTTCAGGGATGCATATCAGTGAGCATGACACTGCACCAGACAAGCTTTTGTTTCATCTGCAGCCATTTGGCTTCAGGTGAGAAAGAAGGCGATGAGTTGAGGCGCAATTTAGATGTTTTAGAGATACTGAGGGTCACACAGTTTCCAAGGATTTGCAGAAGAACCAAGCGAAGAATACCTGAGAAAATTCTTGACCATGAGTAAGAAAGTCATGCTACAGTTCTTTTTAAGTTATTATTTATTGTCAATTGCTATTCTCTCATTCTTGTGCTGTTTATTTTAGTCGGATGATATGGTTGGGGGATCTGAACTACCGTATTTCCTTGAGCTATGAAGATACCAAGAAACTGCTGACCGAAAATAACTGGGATGCCCTTTTTGAAAAGGATCAGGTAAACTCCTCAAAAGACGACACTGCTTTTTCCGGAGAGGGCAACTGAATTGTTCCCTAAGGAAGGAACAGAAGTAATGTAATGAGAAAAGACAAACTTTTTTGAGAACTTTCCCTGTTTTTTTTTTGTGTGTTCTAATTCTATCATGCAACAATTTGGTTAACGTTTTATGAAAAAAAAAACCAGCTTAACATTGAGCGCAACTCTGGAAGGGTGTTCAAGGGTTGCAGAGAGGAGAAGATTTATTTTGCTCCTACGTACAAGTACTCCTGTAACTCAGATTCTTATGCTGGAGAGACTGCAACATCAAAGAAAAAGAGGAGAACCCCAGCCTGGTATTTACCATGTTCAAATTAGTTACTTTTATGGTATAAAGGATTCCCAGTTTAGCAGGTCCCAACCTTGAATAGTAACATTTAACTATGACTAAAGGTATCCACACCGATCACATGCCTGTTTACAACTTTGATAATATGTCATTCCCATCTTTGTGTACCAGAAGAAGGGGATACACTGTTTGATTTTCTTGAGATGAAACAAAATACATTTACACAAGCACGTTGGTTAAATTCATGGAAAAGAAAACAGTAAAATAATTCACATAATCACATGTTCAGTATTGCAAATGTAATGATCGATTCGATAACTCATCAAGTACACATCTCAAAATTGAAGTCTACAACTGGCTGCATGTATTGCTACAAATTTTGCATTTTAACAAATGATTTAGTGCCGTATCTAATATCTACAGACCTAACTGTACTATGAACTATTAACAAATTATCGATTCATGTATGTTAACTAGTTCAACTTGTTCAGGTGTGATAGAATACTGTGGCATGGAGACGGTATTGTGCAGTTATCCTACTTTCGTGGGGAGTCTAAATTTTCTGATCATCGTCCTGTCTGTGGAACCTTTATTGTTGAGGTGGAAATACTAGATGGCGAATCAAAGAGGCGCACATCTAATACTAACATCAGAATTGGTGCTGAAGAGCTCTTACCAAGAAGTAAAAATAATGTTAATAAAGGTATGTACCTTCTTGCTTTTAGATTAATCTTGTGCAAAAATATGCATCCTTAAGTTTGGCATAAAGCACTGTAAAGTCCAGTATATGCATAGACCAGACTAATTAGTATGAGCACAACACTGCAGGTGCTGGGATCTAAATCACATAATAAATAGGTTCTTATGATGCAACTCATGAAGAAGGTGCCGATGAACCTTTCCATGGGCGCCGCTAGGTATTTGTTTTTTAGAAAATTATTTTGTGACAATAGAAAGGTGATTGTTGGACAGCATCACGTATAGTTTCCGAAGGAAAGGTGATTATATTATATACTCGAGCAATTTCCCTCGAAGATTCTTTTTGCTCTGTTGGGTAGAACAAGTAAGCCTATGCATAGTTTTGCAAGTTTTATCTTTTGATTCATTGTAGCTGTGTCGAGTTTGAACTCGTCCGGAACAAAATTGTACTGAAACGAGGCGTTCTTTCAAAATGTACGACATTCTTTCCTCTGTCTTTTCCCATTTGTTACGGGATTGACTTGTGTGAATGAACAGAAGATTAGCAATAGCATGATGGTCATTTCTCCTGAGTAATATTCCTTTTTTTTTTCTTTCTTATACAGTTCAGTACTACCTACGGTCATAGATTCGTAATCTCAATTAACAAAGCACAGGTAACGTAATAATTGTCGTTCTATGCGACTGCTGCTTTCTTGAGCTGACATTGAAGCTCTAAGGAAAGCAATGCTCGAGATCGAAGTAGTCTTAAATAAGGCAAACCCCAAATCAGCCCGATAATTCGGTTCAGAAACATATAAGCCAAAAAAAAATAGAGTGTCGTAGCAAAAATGCTAGGCAGATGGGTACGGGACCCTCCGTACAGCGGAGACCCTCCGTACTCTTTGTCTTGGGTGAAGGACCGGATGGAGAGAAGTTAAAACATACCATGTATGAATAGTATTGCATATGTGTTGAATGAGAAGATCCCCCTTACATGTGCCCTTGGGGTCTTACTTATAGGGGGCAAGAAGGGACAATTACCTTCTTGCCCCTATAGGCGAGAGAGAGAGAGAGAGTGAGGGCATTTTGGGTACATTTGCTCAGTAAACACTGTGACAAACTAGGTTTACATATGTACAACATCCCCGACGCAGACACCCCAGATTCCGACGATCTTAGGGCGCTGGGCACCCTTGAGGCTCTCGCTCGACAACTCCTCGTCTGCGTGGGTCCGAGGTCACGAGGACAAGTCCCACGGTCCCGAGGCGGAAGGGACGCATCTGCCGCCCCGCCCTCGAGTCGGGATACCTCGAGACGCAGTGAACTGCGAGGGTCCCTGGAGAAGGCCGGGTGGAGTCCGAGGGGCTCAGGCGGAAGATTCGTCTTTGGGCCGCCGCCGAGGCGACATGGACCTCGAGGCGAGCAAGTGAATGGCCGACGAGCCCCGGGGGGCAAAGTCGACGCGAGCCGCCACGCCGAGGCTTGGCCTCGAGGCGGCGTAGCAGAGCCGCAGAGGCGGCCTCAGGCGAGGCGGTCAATGCTCGAGGCGGGCGAAGTCGGCGCGAGCCCGCTGGGGTGAAGTCGACGCGAGCCGCCACGCCGAGGCGTTGGCCTCGAGGCGGGCGCTCGAGGCGGGCGGCCGAGCCGAGCCAGGCAGGGGGCGAAGTCGACGCGAGCCGCCACGCCGAGGCTTGGCCTCGAGGCGCCTCGCTGTGGCGGCGAGCCTCGCCGAGGCGAGGCTGATCGGCGGCGGCGGCAATATGGCCGTGAGCTCGTGGGGGTAAGTCGATAGTTCGAGGGCTAGCGAGGGAGGCGGTTTAACATGGTCAAGGGCTCTGGGACCCCTAATGCTTTGTGGCGAGGGAGGCGAAGTCTCGCGCTGCCCCCATACCTTTGGATAGGGCTCGGTGAGCCCTAATGCTTTAGAAGGAGGGAGAGGCAAAGCCTCGTGCCGCCCCCATATTTTTGGATAGGGCTCAGGGAGCCCTAATGCTTTAGAAGCGAGGGGCGGCAAAGCCTCGGCTGCCCCCATACTTTTAGGATAGGGCTCCGGAGAGCCCTAATGCTTTGTAGTGAGGGGGAGGCGAAGCCTCACGCCGTCCCCTATAGTTTTAGGATAGGGCTCCGGGGAGCCCTAATGCTTTATAGCGAGAGGGAGGCGAAGCCTCGTCGTCCCCCATACTTTTAGGATAGGGCTCCGGGGAGCCCTAATGCTTTGTAGCGAGGGGGAGGCGAAGCCGAACATGGTCAAGGGCTCCGGAGAGCACTAATGCTTTGTAGCGAGGGGGAGACGAAGCCTCGCTTGTCCCCCATAGTTTTAGGATAGGGCTCCGGGGAGCCCTAATGCTTTGTAGCGAGGGGGAGGCGAAGCCTCGCTGCCCCCCCCATACTTTTAGGATAGGGCTCCGGGGAGCCCTAATGCTTTGTAGCGAGGGAGAGGCGAAGCCTCGCGCCGTCCCCCATACCTTTTGGATAGGGGCTCTGGGAGCCCTAATGCTTTGGAGGGAGGGAGGCGGCTCCTCGCCGCCCCCATACCTTTTGGATAGGGCTCGAGGAGCCCTAATTCTTTAAGGCGGGGGATAAGCCTCATGCCGCCCCCATACCTTTTGGATAGGGCTCCAGGGAGCCCTAATGCTTTGTAGCGAGGGGGAGGCGAAGCCTCGCGCCGCCCCCATACTTTTAAGATAGGGCTTCGGGGAGCCCTAATGCTTTGTAGCGAGGGGGAGGCGAAGTCTCGCGCCGTCCCCCATACCTTTTGGATAGGGCTCCGGGGAGCCCTAATGCTTTGTAGCGAGGGGGAGGCGAAGCCTCGCGCCGTCCCCCATACCTTTTAGGATAGGGCTCCGGGGAGCCCTAATGCTTTGTAGTGAGGGGGAGGCGAAGCCTCGCGTGTCCCCCATACCTTTTGGATAGGACGCCCCTGGGATGCTTTGGTCTTGGGATCATGCTGTGCCACGGTTAGCTTTGCGCTATCTTCGTCAAGGCGTTCATGTTTGGGGATGGTACTGGCTTGCTGCTCTGCTGATGGCGGTGGGAGGCTTGGTTGAGCTTGCTTTGCTTTCTTATGTTGCCTTAGCTAGTGGTCGTCTTTTGGTTGTGTTGAACGAGAGTGAGAGTAGCTTAGCGCCAGAATGAGGGTTTGTGATATCGGAAAATGGTTTATGTGGGAAAACTTATGCGAGGAGGTGCTCAGAGCGATTGGACTTTCTTGTGAATAGGCGTGATATGCGAGGTCTCTTTGTCGAGGTAAAGCGATCGGCGGAGACTTCCTAGTCACCGAGGCGAGCCTCCTAACGACTAGGGTTCTTGCGTTAGCGCATGATTTGGAAAATGTCTCCGTCGGGCGAGGCGCTCATGGCGGAGACTCCTAATCGCCGGAGGCCTCCGAACGACTAGGGTTCTTGCGCGCTGGCCATGATTTGAAAAATGTCTCTCCGTAGGCGAGGCGCTCATGGGAGACTCACCGCCAAGGCCGGCCTCGGACGACTAGGGTTTGCGCGTTGGCGCGCGATTTGGAAAATGTTTCTCCGCCGGGGTGAGGTGCTCATGGCGGAGACTCCTACTCGTCGGCGGGCCTCGGAACGACTAGGGTTCTTGTACCGCGCGTGATTTGAAAATGTCTCTCCGGGCAGGCTGGCCTCATGGCGTGAGACTCCTACCGCAGCCGGAGCCTTGAGCAGCTAGGGTTGCCCGTTGGCGCGATTTGGAAAATGTCTCTCCCGGGCTGGCGCTCATGGCGGAGAGACTCCTGGCGGGCCTCGACGACTAGGGTTCTTGCGTTGCGCGCGATTTGAAAATATCTCTCCGCAGGCTGAGGCGCTCATGGCGGAGACTCCTAGTCGTCGGCGGGCCTCCGGACGACTAGGGTTCTGGCGTTGCCTTAATTTTTTCGGCGGGGCTTATGGACGTTGCCATCCTTGTGGGCTTTCGCTGCTTACTCCGGAGAGTGGGCTAGCGTGCGCCTGGGCTCAAGGCCATGCGCGGCGTCTTTGTGGCCACGATGATGGGCTTATTGACGTTGCCATCCTTGTGGGCTTCTGCTGCTCACTCCGGAGAGTGAGCTAGCGTGCGCCGGGGCTCGAGGCCATGCGCGGCGTCTTAGTTTATACACTCATGCCCGCGAGGGGCATCGGTGTGCACCGGGGCTCGAGGCCATGCGCGGCGTCTTAGTTGCCACGGCGATGGGCTTATTGACGTTGCCATCCTTGTGGTCTTCCATTGCTTCGCCCGAGAGTGGGCTAAGCGTCTTGCCAAAGGGCTCAAGGCCATACGCGGCGTCTTTGTGGCCACGGTGATGGGCTTATTGACGTTGCCATCCTTGTGGGCTTTCGCTGCTCACTCCGGAGAGTGGGCTAGCGTGCGCCGGGGTTCAAGGCCATGCGCGGTGTCTTTGTGGCCACAGTGATGGGCTTATTGACGTTGCCATCCTTGTGGGCTTCTGCTGCTCACTCCGGAGAGTGAGCTAGCATGCGCCGGGGCTCGAGGCCATGCGCGTCGTCTTAGTTTATACACTCATGCCCGCGAGCATCCGGTGTCTGCACGGGGCTCGAGGCTATCTTGCGGCGTCTTAGTTGCCGGGCGATGGACTTATTAGCGTTGCCATTCTTGTGGGCTTCACTTTCGCTCCGGAGGTCATTGCTTTCGCTCCGGAGAGTGGGCTAGCGTCTTGGCAAAGGCTCAAGGCCATCGTAGAGAATCGGGGCGCCGACGAGCACCCTTGGTACTACCGAAGAGGTTTCTTGTGCTTTGGTGTGCAGCGAAGAGGGCTTTGGATGGGCTCCTCCGGAGGCGGACGTCAGCGAACCCGCCAGACCCTTGAAGAACTTCTTCTTGTGTCAGGTGCCGCCGAAAGTCTTGGAAGAAGCGACATCGGGCGCTCGGAGGCCGGTGTCTTATGTGGTAACCGACTTGAACAGGCGGTGCTGGTTAGTATGATGATGGTGGTTGTCTTGAATCTTGATGGTGGCAGTGCGGCGAAATGGCGGTGGAGAGCCTCGGTATGTGCAGGAGGTGGAAATTTGTGGTGGCGAGTGGTGGAGGCCGTGAGGTTCGCCTCGAGGGCGAGGTCTCCCGGGGGGCTTCGGGTGGATAGGGGGATTCGGCCATGCTTGAAGGACTCAAAAGCGGCGCCAGAAGGTGCTCAAAGTCGCCGGTTGCGGAAGGACTCCGGTGCGTTAGTATGGCCCAAAAAGTCGGGAAAAAATTGAAGGCGGACGCGCAGTGCTCAGGTGGTTCGGTCTTGGCTGCCAGGTGGCGAAGGTGCCGGATGGGGCTTCGGGTTGTGGTGGCGGCCCAAGGTTGTCTGGTGGCTCGGCCTGGTGCCAGTGGCACGGAGGGGGCCGACGGTGGAGGTGGCGGCGAGCTCAAAATAACCGGAGGGCTTTGGGTTGTGGTGGCGGCGGCCCGAGGTTGTCTGAGGTGGCTCCGTGGCAGGCTGCTTGAGGTGGCACGGAGGGCAGCAGTGGAGGTGGCGGCAGAGGTCAAAAATGGCCAGGCGCTCAGCGTGTGGGGCCAGTCACCGTGGCCAGCGTCACGGGGTGCTCATTTGGAGGTCAGAGACTCCGCGAGGGCTGAAAGGTGCCTCGGTGGCGAGCCGGGGAGATGTGATGCCCAAGCGGCTGGCAGTGAGGGCCTCGATGTTGTGAGCTGGTGACGGCACTTGCTCTGGAGGTGGCAGGGGCAGGAGCCGCTGGCAGATGATGGAGCCGGGTGTGGCGATGATGGGCTGGCGTGGGGTTTGGAAGAAAGCCTGAAAATCTTTGCTGGCGTCGAAGGTTCTCCCAGTGGCTCGGGCGAGACTCGTGGCGGCTCGAGATGTGCCGGTGGCACACCGCCATGAAAAGCGCTTTGAGGGGCGCAAGCGGTGGTGGTGCTCACCGGGGAGCTTCAGTAGGAACCGGTGCCTGAAGGGACTCGAACCGGTAGAGGTGGAAGTGGGAGCTCCGGAGTCGATCTTGAAGGAAGCGGCCGTGCCATCTAGATTTTGGGAATGTGCTTCGGTTGGCTTGGTGAGGCTTCGGCTGGAGAGCAATGGGCTTTGGTCAGCCTGATGATGCTTTGGCTGTTATTTGATGTGTTTCGGTTTGTACCTTCGACCAAAGAAAAATGGGCTTCGGCTGACTCGATGATGCTTCGGCTCCTCTTTGTAGCTTTTTGTTCGGTCCCCGCAGTCGCTATAACTGTCGTAGCAAAATGCTAAACAGATGGAGTCTGAGGACCCTCCGTCTGTGAGACCCTCCGTACCCTTTGTCTTGGATGAAGGACCGGATGGAGAGAAGCCAAAGCATACCATGTATGAATAGTATTGCATATGTGTTGAGTGAGAAGATCCCTCTTACATGTGCCCTTGGAGTCTTACTTATAGGGGGCAAGAAGGGACAATTACCTTCTTGCCCCCATAGGAGAGAGAGAGAGAGAGTGAGTGAGGGCATTTTGGGTACATTTATCTGAAAACATTGTACAAACTAGGTTTACATATGTACAATATTCCTGATGGCACATCGATACTCCCGATGATCCTAAAACACTGGGCACCTCTTAACATCCTGCTACGACAGAGAGCACATAAAACGAACTACGCAACATATCTTGAAGCAAAGAAAAGGTGGGCTTGTACCCACGATCTCGATGACCACAGCTCTGTTCCACTGGTACGCTGCATGTACCAGTGTACTTAAAACATATTGAGTCAAATCTCTGTTTTCGCTGGCGACTAACATCCATCAGATATGCACTTGTGACCAAATCCGTGCATGGAAACACACAACTCGTACTCACCGCCTTTCGGGTAAAAAATAGCAGAGGAGAGTATTTGCCGTAGCAAAGTAACTGTCACTTATTGCGTGAGTGTTTTAATAGAAATTTTATGAGATTGTAGATTTGTTTTTAGTCTCCGTCTATCTAGACGTGTGCTATTAGGGCCACAATCACTTGTGTAAATGTGTGATTTTATAAAAAAAATAATTTTATTTTAAAAAATAATTACAAAAATAAATAACCGCTCCAAACAAGTACAAAACTTGGTTCTGTCGATAGGGACCCTGTCTCCGGACCAACTCCCTGACAGAGAGTGAACAATGTTCCTGTCGCTAGTTCAACCGGCGATAGGAACCCTAGCCCTATAAAAACCCTTTGAAACCTAAAATTCGGCACATGGCTCATTTGTATTAAGAAAAAAGAGAAGGGAAGGGAGAGCAAAAGAGGGGAGGAGAGAAGCTAGTGAAGCGATGCCCATCCAGTTGCTCACCTACCAGGTAATTTTTTTAACCAAATGGATTACATAGTTTTAGATGTACGGTTACGTAGTGCAGTATGTTGTACATAATATTTTTCGGTGGGTAGTCTAGTTTTAGATATGTGATTAATCGTGGAAATGTTCTTTATGGTGCATGCTTCAAATATGTCGGACGTCGCCAATTTCAAAATTTACTATGCCAGGGGACTATTCTGGAGGGTCCTGAGGCGATTGATTTGCGTTCTTTCAAATAAATCGACCGTGTACTAACAAGACTAGCGCTTGACATACATGGGCATTGCGATCTGGTGGTTGTTTCACACATTCCAAGTGGACCGTGATGTGTATGATCTAAGATTGAGTTGCCTTGCCCCCGGACAGCACAACCCACATATTGGGAGTTAGTGCAGTTGAAGAGAACAAAGTCATGACAGTCATATGTACGCATGGCGAAGGAGGGAGGGTGGAATTTGGTCCTTTTGACCCAGACTTTTTGCAAGCCCACCCTGGATCGGCAATTTGAACAAGAAGGGTGGTGATCTTAGAAGAAGAAGTCGGGACTCTAGCCACAACATGACGCACACAATGGTGAAAGCTCCCGAGTTCTTGATCTTTGTCGGCGAAGACCCTCTGAGTAGCTCTTTCAGTCAAACAAGCTACTGGGCTTGCTGATGAGGGTGAGGAGCTGGAAACCATAGTGCAAAGGTTGGATGCCGAAGACCGGGACTACAATGAATTGTCAGAAGATGAAGGATCCGACGATGAGGATGATGTGGACCAGTAGGCGGTTCCATCCGAGTGGAACACATACCAGTTCGACAACCTCATCGTCAACGAAGACTCTCGTGTGCCGTGGGAGTACGATCAGAGTGAGGTCGGGCAAGGGGCTATGTACAAATGCAAGGAGGCCATGCAGGAGGTGGTCAAATTCTGGGCCTTGTCGGTGCGGCGCACATTCACAGTCGTCAAGTCTATCCTAAGATGATACGACATGAAGTGTGGCATAGAGGAATGCTCTTGGCGAGTGCACGTATTTCATCCTAAGTGGGACATCTACTGGAAGTGCTCTATAGTGGTCTCTCACACATACGTTGTTTCTGAGTCAATATAGTCCCACCAGAGCCTGTCATCATGCTTCATCGCCAACCTCATGTATGGTGAGGTCATGGATAACCTAGATTTTGAGCCACGATCCATCATTCGGGCGATTGAGGTAAGGTTCCAATACACAATCAGCTATGCTAAGGCTTGAAGGGCAAAACAGAAGGCATTGGAATCAAAATTCGGCACGTTCGAGGATTCCTACCACAACCTCCATAGGCAACTTCGAGTCATACAAGACAGGAATCCCGGCACTCATGTCGACATTCAAGACGCTACGCATCCGAAGTGGGCCAATAAGAGGGTAATGCATCGAGCATTCTTTGCCTTTGGTCCATGCATCAATGCATTTCGGCACTGCCGTCTAATTTTGTGCATAGATGACACATTTCTGACTAGGAAGTATAAGGGCCAAATACTGACTGCAATAGCGACGGACGGGAACAATCAAGTTCTTCCCGTGGCATTCGCTTTCGTTGAAAGCGAGAATACGGATAGCTGGTTGTAGTTCCTGAAGAATGTGAGGATTTTTGTTGTGCAAGGCCGTCCCAACGTATGCCTCATACATAATCGGCATACAGGTTTGTTGCGTGCAATAACTTAGTTGCAACAAGGAGAGAACGTATCACTTCCATGGCCGGATCTGCAGAGTAGGTGGTGCATGAGGCACTTGGTGCAAACTTCTACAAGCAATTCCACAACAAGGACTTGATGAACATGTTCAAGCAGCTATGCAATCAGAACCAGCAGTGAAAGTTTGAAGCACTCTGAAAGATTCTGGATGAGCGGACCCAGACGCACAGAAGGGAGGTAGCAAGAAGGGCCGCCCTAAACGCTGACCAGGCCCCGAAGCATTACCACAGCTACCTACAAATGGTCCCGGTGTGACGAGGAGGACGGGGGCGCAGGTGAAATGCTTCTCGGACTAGATTGAGTACGAGCCTAAGGAGTAGTGGTATCTGCTATATGATAGGAGTGGTGCTCGATATGGTGTCATAACAACCAATCTAGGCGAGGTGCACAATTGGGTCATGCGTGGCTCAAGGTGTTTCCCTTTGGTTGGTATTGTGGAGATAATTCTCTGCGGTACCACAAACTATTTTGTTGACAGATGCAACAATGTGTCGCTCGCCATGGCAAATGATAGAGTACTCTACTCCACCATGATCACCAAGTACATGGAGGAAAAGAGCAAGAATGGTGAAATGCACCAGGCATTCAAGATGGGCACAAGGGAGCTTCGCTTCGAGATAATGTGCAGGAATAAAGGACGTCGCGAGACGAACCGTGAGAGGATCACCCACGAGTGCATGCTGCGCCGCGGTAGTTGTGTATACACTTGCAACAAGTCCATTCTTCTGCATAGGCCCTGCTCCCATATCATGGTCGTATGTTCGACAGTGGTGCAGCATCTTGGCCAGTACCTCTCTGATTATTTCAACAAGGAGGCGATGATGTAAACATAGAGTGCAGAGATATATGGTTACGCCGTGGTTGGCCATACGACTTGTGAGCAACTAATCTGGGCCGCAGACATTGATAGGCTGAAGGGAAAGGTTGACCGACGACAGGTACGACACATCAGAAACGACATGGATGAAGCAGAAGTCGGACGTCGTACGAAGAAGTGCTCCATTTGCAGGGAGTCTGGACACACCTTCAAGAAATGCCCTACGAGAAATCCTCAGGACGAAGGAGACATTGGCACTCCGGACATCGCCTTTGGGACCTCGTCCAAACGCTTGGACTCAAGGCGATCCACTTGGGGGCGTTGAAGTCACTGACCACGGAAAGCCTGAGCGGTTGTAATTTGTGATTGCCAATGTTCTGAATTATCATTTTGATTTGTAAAAAACTAAATGTTATGATGTTTTCTGAATGTTATGTAATATCAGCGTGATTTGTCGTAGTTTTGATAGGAACTAAGTGTTATCACGTTTTGCTTAATGTTATGTGATATCAGTGTGATTTGTTATGGTTTTGATAGTAATGACAAATTCACATTTGTTTTCTTACATAATATATAGTGTATGTACATGAGGAATGTTATGCAAGAGGTCATTTATCTAAAGTTCTCAACCGTGTATGAATTCTCTGACGCATCACAATATCACTTACCTTCTTATTTACGAATCATTGCTACTTCAATCGTCCTTGCAAAATTCTTCAGAAATTCATCGCGCTAGAACAACATACGACGATCACAAAATGTTATTGCAAGTCTAACAGATTTTATACCATTGAGAATCTACAAAATCACAAACAGACCAACCAGCTTAAGGTTTCCAACTCCCTGTCGCCAGTTGAACTGGCACAGGGAGCGAGTTTTGTAATTGTTTGGAGTGGCTATTTATTTTTATAATTATCAACTGGCGACGGGGAGCGAGTTTTGTAATTGTTTGGAGCGACTATTTATTTTTATAATTATCTTGTAAAATATAATATTTTTAAAAAATTGTAAGTGTGGTGTATTTGCCGTGCGGCTTCCTTATAATCGGAAAAAAAATGTAGTATTGCACGGAGTGCGAAAACACGAGTTATCTCTGTCAGCCAGGCGCCAGCCAGTCCTGTTCCTGGACATGACCATCTGGGGCGTGCCTCCCATGATTGATCGGCCGTTTGCTGCTCGCACGTTGTTGTTGTTTTTTTTTTCAGTGCGCGCTGGCCGCTGGCCGTTCGATGGATTTGAGCGGCCCCGCAGCCTCCCTCTCGTTCTCTCCCCCGCGAAGCGTCGCGAGACTCGCGAGTGGCGACCACTTCCTACTCGCCGCCGCCGCCTCTTCCTCCTCTTCACCTCCATTGGTCGCCTGCGTGAGAGAGAGAGAGAGAGTTCGGCTGTATTCTTAGCTGCGATGGCGCGGCCTCCCCCTCCCGGCCTCTTGCTGTTCCTTCTCCTCGGCCTCGGCGGCGCTGCTGTGGGAGGCGGAGGCGGCAGGGGCAGCTCGGTGTACCCGGCCGCCGTGGTGTACCCGCACCACTCCCACCAGATCTCCTGGAAGCCCAGGTAGGCGATTCCATTCCATTCCGTCGCTCGCTCGCTCGCTTTCTTGATTTCATCTCGATCTCGATTTTAATGGAATGAAATGAGACGATTGATGTGTGATCCATGGCGTATACTCTCTGCAGGGTGTTCCTCTACCAGCACTTCCTCAGCGACGACGAGGCCAACCACCTCGTCTCCCTCGTCAGTACTACCACTCCCAATCCCATGAAAGGCTTTTCTTTTCGAGGCAAGAATGCCCGGAATTGACTGATTTCGGAATGATTGCTCTTCTTTTCAGGCGAGGGCGGAGCTCAAGAGGTCGGCGGTCGCTGATGACATGTCGGGAAAGAGCACTCTCAGCGATGTCCGCACCAGCTCCGGCACCTTCATCAGCAAGGCAAAGGTTAAGTCTTTTTTTCTTTAATTTCATTATTTCTGCATTTCCAACTGGGATACATCTTGTTGATTAAGGCCGCCTTTGCAAAACACAACCTTCTTTCCCTGGCAATTTTACTTGCAAACATATGTTATATAGATAGAGGTGTCAATGCAAGAAAGTTGGATTCTTTTTGTGATCAATATGCCATAGCTTTTTCTCAAGTACACTGCATCACCTTTGAAAAGGAGCCTCTCACGGGCTCTAGCACAGAAATTGCACCTAGAATGCAGAATTTTCGATCGAACCCTCTTGCCTGTTGTTTGTGCATCTGCAAAGAAAGTTCAACCAGTGGATATAGCAGCCTTTTATTTAAGCTAAAGCCTTTTTTTTTGGCCTGACGACAATGATGGATCCTACTTACCTCACTCGTTCAAAAAACAAATCTTACTTATCTCTTCTGCTTTTTGGAGTCGATGGATGGAAATAGGAATTTATCAAACATTTTATAACACTTTCCTATATTTTTATTTAAATTTAATAATTAGAGTACTAGCATTTAAGTCCTACATATTAATTTCTATTATGCAAGTGCTAGAGCTCATGGTATGCCAAAGATGCATCATTTTCGTCACCTTTTCTTTTCATGGCAAGAGATAGAATTCTTGAATCAATAGGTGTCAAAAACCTACCCTAATTCAGCTGCCTCATCATTAGCAACTGTGAAGAGCTCCTGCCCTGCTCCATTCCATACAAAGCTCCCTTGCTGAAGAGATACTTAATTATAGCTCATTAACTCATGTTTTCATTCAGTCCAGACTATCCACAAGAGTTGATGCGGATCGAACCTCGTGGTGAGATCGATCACCGTAGGGGTGGCCAGATCTTTCACGGTGGATGAACAACAGTGGATAAATAGCTCCTGGTTTAGTGGTTTACTAGATGCAAACCAAGAACAGTAACTAGTGCTAATCACAATCTGAACGAGCAAATGCAACAAGCACACAAAATCTTCACCATCCAATCTGCGGATAGATTGAACCGCGAAGATGAGAACGACCGCTCCACGCAAAACCAAAGAACTAGGTTGTTCTTTGACTTAGGGCACACACACCCAAACACGGGTCGAATTTCACGTGGAACACACGCACACACAAGGATTCACCCCTAAAGCCATCTCGGCAAAAACTCAATTCATAATTAATAATCTGAGTTACATGGACGTTTACAATGGCTTATATAACCCTCCTAAGACACCTAACACAAGAAACAAACTATCTAGATAACTTGGAGAAAACAAAAGGAAACAATGAAATTTCTGTCGTCCGCTTGTTTTGGTTGTTGCGTCGCGCATAGATGGAATCTGAAGCTGGTACTTGATCCTTTGCGTGGGTCTTGAAGTTAGCTTTCCAACAAGTACAAGAACACTCAGATCCGACTTCATATCCAAAAGTTATGACCTTTCCAATCCAGGTTGTGCTGACTGTAACGAGTTCAGTCCGAATTGATTTCAAACCTTCCTATCTTCAATTTCCTTACTTTGGCCAACTTAAATCCGTGGAAAACATGAAAAATGAAGTATTCTAAACCTTTGGAAATCCATGTCACAGCTGGATATCACCCAAAGATGCCGTACATGCCACGGACTCGTCATGTTTGGCAACTCGCGCTCACCATCCGGACTGTCTATGCAGCGTGCACCCCAATTGCCATAACTTTCTGCACAAAACTCCAAATCACATGCCATTTGATCCGTTGGAAACTAGACTTGATAGGCTTTCTAAATATAATTTTTGTGCGCATTGGAAACTTCAGCATTGGTCCGCAAAGCTTCATGAACTTCGTGGACAGAACATAGAAAACCATGTTGATTGAAACTTGATTGATCATGTTTCCTCCTCTTGGGCCGACCTCCCTCTCTTTCTCTCTAGCCCAAATAGGTGTATATGCACTGCATATCCTCATCAATCTAAGCACGTCTCCTTTGCTTTCCTTGCATGCACCCCATTCATTTGCCTCATGTGCACATGGTAGGTCACCTCCGGGATCAAACACGCACACGGCATCTCCGTCTTTCTTCTCCGTAATTTATTGAATTAATCCATTCAAAACAAGTTGCACACAAGAATTAATTTCAAAAGTAAAAATAGTATATATGGCCTCATCAAGAGTGTCGTGACTCGTGACAATCTAGTCAAGCCCTTTACATGTTTCATTTGACAGTCTCGAACAGCACACAATCCACTATTCTAGGCCCCTCTCACTAGCTGAAGGTATAATCTTGCCAAGCTGGACAGAGAATAACACTTCTATCCACAGTTGAGATGCGAATTGACAGAAAAAGAATAGATGGTCCAGATATCCTATATTTCCTTCAGTGCAGTTTTCACTTCCTGATTCCACCATACAGGTGCCAGTAAGCCTCTCTTGAGTATGCTATCCTCGGACAATTTTTCCAGAGCCAGTGATGCAAACATCTTATTCAACACTAAACATAGATGTCAAAGAAGAAAATATGTATATCCACTATCATGGACATATGAAATATTTGAAATCCAAATATTGCAATCCAAATGATTTCTTCTTCTTTTGCTTGAATTCAATAGTTCTTCGCTAAATCAGAGTATTTTTTACTCCTTTTTTTGGTGGGTGGGTTGGTGGGGTTGTATCTGAATGTGCATTTGCAATTCAGCTCATATGCATATATCAAAACAGTTCATAAGATTGATCTGGACAGGACTATCAGTGGATGCTGATTGCTGAGCGTCTCTTTTGCATGTTCCATTCGAATGATGGATGAAATTTGAGTGCATCTTATGACGAATTTTCATGTTCTGTACCAATTAATTGAAATTTGCTAGGAGGGGCAATCTGCTATTCACACATCTCTTGTTTTATTAAGGCATCAATATCTTCTATATTTAGTGACTAACCATAACTAGAGTCCAAGAGTACAGTACTGTTGAGGCATTTCTCTAGATGACATGGTTCTTGTCTAATGATCAATCATGTCCAAATTTGTAGGACCCAATTGTTGCTGGTATAGAGGACAAAATTGCTGCATGGACATTTCTTCCAAAAGGTTGACTCCCATTGAGACAATAACACTACATTTTTCTATTCATGCAGTTTTAGTGGTTCTAATTCTTGCATGTCTTTTCTATAAAACGTTTGAGTTGTATTTGAATTTTGTAGGGCAACACCTTTTGTTAAGAGGTTAGAATCTAGCGCGATGTACCCTAAAATGTAAAGTTCTGCAAAGTAACATAGCTAAAGAAAAAGGAAAAAGTGGAAGTTTTGATATGTTCTATTGCTTGGCCAAATTCTGTGCCCAAACCCCTTGAACATGTCACACACTATCTTTACTATTTTTTCCCCAACTTATTCGAATTGTATTTGGTGCTTTGCACAAGTTTACATGGTAAGACGTAAGAGTACTTTACTAATCACTATAGATACTAACCCTTTGTTAAGAGCATGGTCTATGCATGTGGAACCTTGCCATTTGTTCTGCTAGTATATGACTAAGAAATTGGCCTCTATCCCTTTCTCTTTCATACGCACACATGCACATTTGACCTGAGAACCTCCAGAACAGCTATGCACTCTTACTTGGCTGTATCAGTTCAATTAAAGAAACCTAAAATAACCTTTAGATTTTGAGGCTTAACTTTTCCACCTTTTCTGTTCAGCATTAGTTTGAACAGCATGTCAGAAAAATCCTCAGCTTGATAATAAGGGGATTGCTTCGACATGTTTTCTCGTTGCCCTTCTGTTTATACCTTCCAATTCCATGTGTAGGGTAGGAAGTTGAACTTACCAGAAGGATCTGACAATCTTACTATTTTTAGTTTTGCTTACAAGTGTTGTATAAAAATCAGAGAATGGTGAAGATATCCAAGTTCTAAGGTATAAGCATGGGGAGAAGTACGAACCACACTATGATTACTTCACCGACAATGTTAACACTATCCGTGGTGGTCATCGCATAGCTACTGTTCTTATGTACTTAACAGATGTTGCAGAAGGAGGGGAAACAGGTTTCCCCTTAGCTGAGGTAATTTTCCTTTACATGGTGGTAATGTTTAATAAGATGATAGAAAGTGATTCTGATTGCTGATTTTTCGTTTGAGTCAGCAGGCCACAAATGGCCATTAGTACCATTACTTTCACCTGTGCTTTCCCTGGTTTGTTCTGGGCTCTCTTATCAGAATATTTTCTCCCCATTCATTTGTCAAATAGGAGTTTACAGATAGTGGTTCAGATAACAAAGATGCAACCCTATCAGAATGTGCGCAGAAAGGTATTGCAGGTATAGTTTTCTAACTTGTGTCCTTTTTGACAATCTAATTCCCGTGTTCTTTGTAAGATACCTAACATATTTATCAATTGATTTGCAACTTGTATCTCAGTGAAACCACGAAAAGGGGATGCCCTTCTGTTCTTCAACCTTAGCCCAGATGGTACAGCAGATTCATCGAGTCTCCATGCTGGATGTCCAGTCATAAAGGGTGAGAAATGGTCTGCTACAAAGTGGATTCGTGTAGCCTCGTTTGACAAGGTTTATCACGCACAAGGAAATTGCACTGATGACAACGAGAGTTGTGCAAAATGGGCAGCACTGGGAGAGTGCACAAAGAACCCAGAGTACATGGTGGGAACTGCAGCATTACCCGGTTACTGCAGAAGGAGCTGCAACGTGTGTTAGAATCAGAATATGAATAATCTGTGAAAAATTGACGGTAGCCGACTTGTTGGCTTTCAGGTTTATGCAGGAGCAACAATAACGGCTAAACTGAGTTGGTTCATGAGGTTTGGCCCAAATTCTACCAATTTTGGTTACTTCCTGATGACAGCTTGGTTCTTGGTTACCAGTTTTCAATGGTAACTGGGCAAAGGGGGCAGGAATTAAATTTTTAAAAACTGGGCAGGAATTAGAGGATAAATCTCTGTTAGTATTCATAACTTATGTTAGGCAGAGATGTAGTTCATTATTATTTGAGTGCTCGAGTCTGGTAGCTCATGGTTAGTCCATGCCAGAATTTATCAACATTTGGTTTCATTTTTGTCTGTAATCTTTCGCACTTTGTGGTATATAGCTCCAGTATTTCCTAGAATTTAACAGCCCTTTAATTTACTCTCTCTCTCTCTCTCTAGGCTGTTGTATTGTACTAAACACTAGCAGATCACTGACTAATGGTCGATGATGGACAACGCTGCACAAGGGCCAGACCTGAACCTGCGCCATCTCTTGAATTCTCCTGCGCCTTTCTCACTTTCGCCGTCCAACTGAATCCTGATTCCTGAGCACAACACCACATGATCTTTACGGATGCTTGCCCGTAATGCTACGCTGGCGAGGACAGGGATAGACAAGGCTTTGCAGCTTGCAGCCAAGCTCACATGGGAACAGGGCAGTTAGGATATTTAATGAAATGGACGGATTGAGGCCTTCATTCATTATCATTGCTACTTGTAGGAGTGCAGTGCAGAGTAGCCCAATAACACTTGATTATGCTACAACGTCGGTGCCTTGTGTAAAGGGAAAACACTACCGGGATGGTAGCGATACAATCCAACAAGTCTGACTTGTGCTCCTGGGTTCTCGTGGCCTCTAGTCTAGAGCATCCCGGCAACGACGGCGGCGAGCGGCAGCGCGGCGAGAGTGATGAGGTCGCCGCCAGCGAAGCGGCGCGCGGCGTGGTTGTTGGGCGACGTCCGCGGCGAGGCGAACGGTGAAGTCCCTGCAGGTGGATGAGGCATACCCACAGAACATTTTCAGGTGGCCAGGAATAATTACAACCTAGTTAATTATTCAGTAGAAAGGAACTCACATTAGGGATTATAAATACGTGACAAGCATACAAACCTAATGGGTAGGGTGGGAATTCGGTTTATACGGTTTTTGCGTTCGGTTTATTCGGTATAAATTTATTTCGGTTTTTAGAAGTTGCCAACCGAATTAACCAACCAAAAATTATAAACCAAACCTAATAAACCGAAATATTTCGGTTCGGTTTATTCGGTATTTCGGTATACCGAAATATTACCACTCAGCAGCTTCTTGGCCGTCGGTGGTCGGCCCGTCACCTCCTCAGCTCCTTCTTGGCTTATTGCCGTCACAGCGTCACCCATTGCCACTCCTCGCCAGCTCGCCGTCTTGTAGTTCTTGCCGCCGCCCTCCTCTCTCCCTCACCGCCCGCCGCTCGCCTTGGTGGACACCTCACAATGCGCCCTGGCGATTTGGATGCTAGCAGCTAGGGTTAGAAGCTTACCTGACTTGGTGATTTGGCGTGGTGCAGCTTCTTGGCCGTCGGCTCGTTAATCCGTTACCTCTTCAGCTCCTCCTTGGCTTCTTGGTTCTTGTCGTTGGCCCGTTAGTCTGTCGCCACTCCTCGCTAGCTCGCCGCCTCGTAGTTCTTGCCGCCACCTACCTCTCCCCCTCACTGCCCGTCGCCCGGCGCTCGCCTCGATGGACACCTCACACTTGGACAACGGTGGCCTAGCGACTTAGACGCTGGCGGCTAGGGTTAGGAGCCTGATTGGAATTGGGGATGGGAAGTTGGGAATTGTCGATGTGTGTTGAGGAGGACCAAAGACAAGAAGAATGTTAAAGGTTCGCGACTTCACTTGACCAGGAATTGGCCAGTTGGGCCTTGGGCTTCAGCTAGGAGGTGTGGGCTTCACGAGGCTAGGAATGATTTGTTCAGTGTATTCGGTGAATTCGGTTTTAGAGTTAGAAACCGAATCTAACACCGAATAGAGCCAAAATAAAAATCGAAGTGAACATCGAAAACCAAATTAACCGATATTTTTAGTTAATTCGGTTTCGGTATAAAAATGCCCACCCCTACTAATGGGTAGGGCACGTCAAAGTAGAACAATTATCAGCATCAACTCATCAACTGTATGTCGTTCAATGGGTTAACATTACTTATACATGATCACAAACAGCTTCTATACACTCTTACTGTTAATTGTGCCTGAAAGTCACAGCTCACAACTCAAATCAAGTTCTAAGAGCATGTTTAGAAAGGCGAGAATTTCACACGAAAATTTGTACTACCTCGTGATTTCTTATCCAAATCCTTTTGTTGCACATACGAGGTTGTGAACCTATCCATCAAAATTTGAGTCTTCTTCTACCATAAATGTAGAGTGCGGGGAAATAAGTATCCCGTCGCATCTCAAAGGAAAAAAAAAACCCTCCAGATGTTTTTGCTAGCCAACTCTAAAAACTGTTTTTTTGGACGCAAATAGCACGTTTGCCATGTTTTATTACGGAAGTAGCACCCGTCGCAACAAAATAGCAAATCTGAAACCTCATCTGCACGGTTACTAGCCGGACGCGTTGTCCACACAACACGTCGCCTCATTCGATCCGTGACCAGCTGGACGCCCCTCCACCTCCGTCCCTCGTCCGGCCCCTCACTACCGGACGACGCAAGGCCTTTTGATTTGGTCAAAAGCGTTTATCATGCATTATCACAATGATCCAGACTTGTGTCATTACCTCGCTTCTAGTTGTCATTTAATCTGTCAACACGGTCACGTAAACCTGACTTTGGATGATACGGTTTCTTTATTCGAGCTTTATTAAAGAAAGAAAGGAGAAACAAACCCAAGAGGAAGAGAGGGACCTGGCCATTGCTGTGATGAAATGATTTAGTAATTTCTTTGAGCATATAGCTATGAAAAAGTGCTTAGTATGATCTGTAACTATTGTTCTATGGTAACCATAATTGAAATCTCCTAGAAATTGCTAGGACATACTGACCATCTCGTGTCTATCTTATGGTCTATGGGTCCAGGCAAAGAGAGACTCGAAAGACGCAGAGAATGCAATTATCGGAGCATTTGCTGGTACATCTGAACTGCGTCGTCCAGCCGGTGGAGGGAAAGATGGTGAGGTGGTAGTCGGAAGCAAGGATAGCCCGAAGTTGACGAGGTTAGCCTCGCCCGCTTTGAATGAGCTTTCCTTCCAACTCGGTAGCCTTGATGCTATCTCTATCTATGGTAGGCGTAGCGTGGATTTTCCTCAACTTACGTGTGTGAAGCAGCCAGACCTAAATATTTGCAAGGAACTCGTTGCACTCTCTGGGAAAGGTTGCAAAATTTCTTGAAGGTCAAGTTCTACTAGCGAATAGGTACACCGCTTTTACGGAGGTTGGTTACTAGGCCCGTTGCTTCCCAAAAACTTGCAATATTTTGTTGAAAGGCTTGAATTTCGGTCTTTATTGGGTTCATGAAAATGGCGTCATCCGCATAAGCGATGTTCTCATCCGAATTGCCTGCGAGGGAATCGGGAAAGGATATCCTCTTGAATTGCCTATCAATGATTTTGGCCAAAGATTCGATCGCTAAGATGAAAAGCATCGGCGCTAGAGGTCCCTTAGGCGTACCCTCTACGATGATGGAAACTTCTCCCGGCTTGCCATTAATAAGGACCTTGGAAGGCGAGGTAACAAGCAGGGATCGAGATCCACTCCCTCCATCTAGAGTCAAACCAAAGCTGTTCCGATCTTTCAAAAGATCGCCCAATGGATGGAGTCGAAGGCTTTGCAATGTCGGCTTGAAGAATAAGGAGGCGTGTTAGATTTATGCAAGTTCGAATCACATTTTGAGTATATAAGAAGTTGTCTGGATGCATCTCTTCTTGATGAAGGCGCTTTGGCGGGGAGATGATTGAGTCCAGTGAGGGCGACGGTTTGCCAAAGCTTGCGAAAATTTTCTTGTGTGTGGATCGGTGATTGGCGAAATCTGTGATTCGGGAAGAATCTTGTTTTTAGGAAGAACCACGATGTTACGTGAATTTGTGAGGTCGAAGTGTTGCGCATGTAGATTAAATAATTGTTGGAAGGTTGCAGCAAGTCATTATTGAGCAGGTTTCTAGTTGATGGAGGTCTCCGGCTTTGGTAGCCTATTTGGTCGATCCAAGGATCTTGTTGAGTCCCCGCAGATCCAATAAATGAGTTGAAGAACACAGAAGGCTTCCGTCCTCCTAGTCTTCTTTGAGTGGTAATAGGCCCCTATCGGTTTGCAACATTTGAATGTGGTTCTTCCTTCTTCTATTGCTTGCTTTCGAATATGGAAAAATTTGGTGTTGGCGTCCTTGCTTGATTGAGTTAATGGGACCTTTGCTTAATTCTTGCTTTTTCGATGGTCGCTAGACCCGGGCATCTTAACTTTAAGACTACTGTTGCAAGAGGAGCTCTTCAGCTGCGAGAGGTTCGGCAGCTCTTGGGCTTTGTCAAGGTGAAGAATCACTTCTTTGACAATAGCTAAATGAACCTTGAATTTTGACTTTGAGCTTTACCCAGCGGCTTGAGTGCTTTTCTTTGTCTTGGAGAGTTTTATATGAAACCTTTTGGTGGCTGAGGATGAAACTAGCCCTTTCGTCCGGGGGAGCCGAGCTCTTTGGTGACCTCACGAGATGGGCCAGTCGCCAGACGATCGGTGGCTCCAATAGGTGGTGGGTGTCATTTGCAATGTGGACCTCACTTAACAAGAATGGCGGGCGAATAGGCGGCATGTGTACGGCCGACCTCGGAAGGGCCCTAAGGCGCAAGGGGTTAGCTCTGGGATGGCGACAACGTCTTGAGCAGCCTTGCACGATGGATTCAAAACATCCTTGGTTGGTCACACAGGTGGAAGCGGCTGTCATCTTCTCTTAGTTTGGTGCAGAAATGGCCGGAGGGAGATAAAGGCCCTCAGCGTCGAGCTTCTGGAGTGCTTGTGTAGCCTCATCTAGCCTCTGATGTGCTATCTCTGCGATCATGGGTCCTTTGCCTTGGCACTCTCTGGGCGGTCACCTCGGTGAGTGTCTTTTCTTGGTTTGTAGGCAAAGCGGCCGATGGGAGTTCTGACTTACCAACCCGCCTTGGGTCTTGAGATCTGTCCTCGGTGATAGCGTCGGGGATCTTAGGTGGAGAGTCGGCCAAAATTAGGCTCTGTCACGGAGGTTGGGCTCTTGTTGCGGGGCTGCTTTGGAGGTGTTGGAGCTGACAAGAAGACCATTGCTGAAGGGAGGTTGACCATGATGGCTTAGGCTTCATCTTGTCGAAGGTCAGGGCTAGCCCAAGTTGAGCAATGACGGCGGACATGGCCTTGATGTAGTCCTCGCTTTTCTGACCATTCTCCTTGTGCCTCCTCGTAGAGAGGTTGTGTGGAGGATGAATAGTGTTGTTGTCGAAGACCTCGTGTAGAAACTTCTGTGAAGTCGATGTAAAGCGAAGAGGTCTGTAGTGTCTGATCTGTGTTTGCTTTGACTGTTAAATTGTTATTTAAATGACAAAAGCGACATGGTGCCTCATGTAGCCGGAATTGGGGCTGGTTGTCTCGAGTCGTGCGATGTGGCGGACTTCATAGCTTCTATGGCTATTGAGGTTGTGGCGGCGCGTGTTGTATCGCCACGTCGTCGTCGCCGTCCTTGTGCCTCCGGATCATGGTGGGGGTGGTCATCATAGACCGTGGCGATGAGGCGGCGTTAGCGCGTGGATCGCGAGGAGCTTTGCGATGGGGTTCTCCTCGCCTCTCTTCTGCCTCCTTGGTTGTGTGGGAATGTGACTTCGGCCCCCTTTGGATTCTGGTGTGCCATCGGCCAGTACGGGTTCCATGGAAGGTTTGGTTGTGATGAGCTCGTGGGAGGCAGTGTCCGCTCGTCGAGAGTAAGTCGGTAAGCCTTGTGGTGTGGTCCTCAACGTAGTCGAGGTGGATGATCACCCGGTGGGTGAGCCCTCGCCGCCATTTGTCCGGGAGGCGGGAGCATTCATACAGGCGGCTAGGATCGCCTCCTTGTTGAGTGAAGGTGATCCAGGCCACCTTTGGAATGGAGCTAGGGTTGGGCGTCCGGGCCCGGAGGTTTAGGGTCTGGTGTCCTCCGGCTCTCGAGACTCCTTCAATGGAGTCACGTGAGCATTTCACGCTTGCGATCGCTCGCGAATGTCGATGTCGGTGAACAGGGAAGCCCTTCAAGACAAAAGTCGACACGGAAGAACATTCTTATTTGAAGGCGTGACTCACGGACCTCCAGGGTCGCACGTGAATCTCAAGAGCCTCATGGTGGAATTTCTTCGCGTCCTGCACTCTGTCCCTTGTATGCTTGCTACCGAACTTGAGGAGGTAGTCTCCGGATGATGAAGGGATACGACGACCTCCTCACAGCGCAGGCCAAATCGGTGCCGAACCGCGTCGGCCACCGCTCTGCCGTCGACGCTTGCGTTGCCCCGTAGCACCCATGCCACAAAGCGTGGTCTCCGATCTGGCGGGCTTGGTCGGCGAGGTAATTGCGATGTAGTAATCTTCTTGGTCAGTCGAGCGTGCCAGAGAATGTCATGTCACAGGGCACGAGACTTTGGGAAACTGCTGCGGCGAAAGGTGTCTTCGGGGTAACTTGCTTGATTCTTACGCTTGCTCAGGCACTCTCTTGCCCGATGGCCTAAGGAGAAGCAGAGTAACACCGAATGAGATCTCTGGCCCAGAGACTTTGTGGTGCGCCGCAAAGGCGTGCACCTTCCTTCGGTTAGTAGCGAAGGAGGTTGAGGAAGCTGAACCAAGGCGCGGAGTGGGTTCTGAAATCTAGGCTGCTGCGCCACCATCTTGGCTGGCACGGGCCAGACGAGACGATGTGTCGTGTGAACATCGTATTCGGACAGTGAGCATGTGGATGAGATTTCAGATTTGCTATTTCGTTGTGACGGACTTCTGTAATAAAACGTTTATTACATCGCAAACATGCTATTCACGCCAAAAAGTCCTAAAAACTCCAACAAGATCAAGCTAATGATTCCAGTTTACTTAATACAGACAACTTAATACAAACAACATAGGTTATTGTAGTAAGGGAAAAATTTGATAGATGCAAAATGCACGATTTAGAAACATGCCACTCCAGAGTGCCCTCTTCGGAATATGCCATTACAGTGTGAGCTTGCTCTGATAAATGCCATTACGCCGGGATTAAAATTTATTTCCACCAAATACAACCCCTGTATTCCACCATCTATGTTCGTACGGACCAAATTGCCCTCGGATTTAATCTCTCCGATTAACTGCAGTTGCACCCATTCCCCATCCCCAACCTCTCCCAAGTCCCGGGCAGTCGAGCACCATTTCCATTCCGTTCGGTGTCGCCGTTCGGACCCAACTTGCACCACGCGCACCCGCCGTCCACCTCGGTTCCGTCCGCGGCCACCATCAACGCACCCGGCTTCCACCTCGCTACCTACCATCCGCTCCCGCCGACACACCCGACCTCCACACCTCACTCCCGTGATCGCGTCTGCCGCCGCCGCTGCACGCCCCCCACCTTGCTTCGGTCCGCGGCAGCGAGCAGTCCAGATCCCTTCTTTTCCTCCACAGCTTGGTGTGCTTGCTGCTCGTGCGGAGCGACACGACGGCCATCGCGATGAGAACTACGGCGAGGAGGACGGTGTGGCACTTGGTGGTGTACTGCTTGGCCTTGAGGAGTAGAGACCTACCCATGGCGCGCGGCTAGCTTGTACTGCTTGTGCGCGTGTAGTGCGGTTCCAAACTGACAGCTTCTAGCTACTGGAGCTTGTGCGATTCCGCTGCAATGGAGTGTGGATTTTCGTTTTGTATGTGTATATTTTTCCGTTGTATAAGAGGTTACCGGCATATATGCCACATCTATATTTGTATATATATTAACTCATTAGCCTCACGATGAATACAAACGCTATTCATAACATGGTATCAGAGCAAGATTAAGGTTAAGGTTTTACCGTTGTTGCCGCCGGTCTCTCTGTCGACCGCCGCCGCCCTTCCCATGTCCTTCGCCATCGCTTGTCGTCTTGATCGCGGTGCTTGTTCCTCTCTGCTTCAAGCACAGTAATCTCCATGTTACCTGGAAGTCGCCGTCTAGGAGCCGCCGCCGCCGCCGAGGAGCCCGTCACTGCTGCCGATTGCTATGTCTCATCTTCGTAGCCAAGTCAAGGCTGCAACGCATCGTCTTCGTCGCGTCACGCAGTCGAGGAGTCGCAGTCATCGTTGTCGAGGAACCTGCTCCATCGTCGCCTGTGAGGTTGTCTCCTGCCTCGCCGCCGGAGAGCCACTTGTCACCGGAGTCGTCCGTCGCCAGCGCGCCGCTATCGCCGATCGCCTAGAGCCAATCATACGCCGTCGCATCGCGTGAAAGCGTCGCCGAGAACCGCTTATCGCCGACGCTTGCCGCCGCCGCCGATCCGCCGCCATCGCTAGAAGCGGCGACAAGGGGAACCCTAGTTCACCCGTGCGCTCTTTGGTTCTTGTGCCGAGCGGTTGTTTAACCAAGCCGCCCGATGAAAAGTCGGCCGAAAAAAAAAAAAAAGAAAAAGAAAAAAAGGAGGTACGCCGCTCTAACCACCGCGCTGCCTGTTAGACTTTGTTGTCTTGGTCGCTGCGCCGTCTAGCAATAGCCACTGTTTCCGTTCCTTGTTGTCCGTGATCTTCGATGATCTCAATTATCGGGACTGGTTTCAGCACATGCATCTCCATATACGTGGCCAACACATTTGGGAGTTTCTTACCAACGAGTTACCTTGCCCGCCTCGCCCTGCTTCACTTGCTGAGTCTGTGTTCTCGAAGACTACTTCCGAAGACACTTGTAAGGAGACATCTGATGTCTGATGCTTTTGAGGATGCTATGGAGACTTTTCAGACTCAGTATGCTGCCTACAAGACATGGATTGATGAGGATGCCAGTGCCTCTGCTATTCTGGTTGCTAGCATGGAGGTGCAATTCACCGGGGATGTGGTTGGTTTGGCTTCAGCACAGTTGATGTGGACACATCCACACAACCGCTACGAAGCCGTCTAGTAATTTCTTATATCTTTCTGTTGTGCATCAGGAGTAGTCGCTGCAGTAGGGAGATGCCACTGTGGACAAGTTCTATGCCCAATTGTCTACGGTATGGCATCAGATTGACTCTTTGGGACTAGATATTTGCCACACGTGTTAGTGCTGTCAGTGTCAGTAGTCTCACTTAGAGCTTCGTCGTATCTACGATTTCTTGACCCGTCTCCAGGCTAAGTATGAGCAGGCTCGTGTTCAGTTGCTGGCGTGCCACCCTCGTGTGACTCTGTTGGAGGCCCTTGCATCTGTTCGTGCTGAGGAGATTCGTCTCCGTGCTGCGGGTCTGCTGTCGTCACCATTGTTTCCTTCGATTCTGGCAGCTTCTACACCCGCTATGCCTCTTGTTACTCCTTCACCAGTGGTGCCTTTAGCAGTGACAGTTGCTATTGGTAAGGGACTATACAACACTTACTGCAACAAGGATGGACATATACAGTAGACTTGCTACAAGAAGAAGAAAGATTTACGTCATGGTGGCCGTCCTCCACAGGGCACTGGTGGTTCCTCCTCTCAGAAGAGCTCTGGTGCTTCTGATTCCCAGGAGTTTCTCACACTGCTGCGTCGCATAGCTACTCTTGCACCATCCGGTTCTGTTGGTTCTGCTGCACAGTCTTCTAGTGAGAGATCACCTTCTACTTCTTCCTCACATATATCACCTTGGATTCTTTACTCTGCTGTTTCCTTTCATATGACATCTGATTCCATCAGTTCACTTTCATTTGTCCTTTAGCTACTCCTATCACTGTTCAGACAGCAGATGGTACCTCTCTTTCTATCACAGGATGAGGCACTCTTTTGAATTCCTCTTTTCATATTCCTGTTGTTTCTCATGTTCCTAAACTAACAATGCTATTTATATCTGTTGGTCAGCTCACTGATCATGGTTATCGTGTTATTCTCGATTCTGATTCTTGTTGTGTCCAGGATCGATGCACGGGGACTCTGGTTGGTACTAGCCCTCGGCGCCATGACTCACAGCGTCTCTAGGAGTTTGACTAGCTTCATCTTCCTTCCGCTGCCCTTGTCAGTCTTGTCGCCTCTACCACCACCTCCGCTTCTGCTGCATCCTCCATTGCATCTTTTGCTCAGTGGCATCATCGTTTTGGACATTTTTGCGGGTCGCGTCTATCTTCTTTACTTCATCATGGTCTTTTAGGGTCTGTGTCTAGTGATGCTTCTCTCAATTGTCAGGGTTGTAAGCTTGGTAAACAGCTTCAACTTCCATATCCTTCTAGTGAGTCAGTGTCATAGCGTCCTTTTGATCTTGTTCATTCTGATGTATGGGGTCCGATTGCTTTTTTTTTGAAAAGAGGTCATCGATATTATATAATTTTTATTAATGACTTTTCTCGACACACATGGATATATTTTATGTCATCTCGTATTGAGGTTCTATCTATCTACAAGACCTTTGCCACCATGATCCGTACTCAGTTTGACTCTCCTATTCGTGTTTTTCGTGTTGACTCTGCTGGAGAATACTTGTCAGGAGTCCTTTGTGGTTTTCTTGCTGAGCAGAGCACTCTCTCTCAGTTTTCTTATCCTGGTGCTCATGCCCAGGATAATGTGGCTGAGCGGAAGTATCGTCATCTTCTTGAGACAGCCTATGCTCTTATGCTTGCTTCTGCTGTCCCACCATACTTCTGGGCTGAGGCTATTTATACTGCCACTTTCCTGATTAATATTCACCTTATTCTGCTCTTTAGGGTGGAATCCTAGTTGAGCGTCTCTGTGGCAAGACTCTTGATTATTCTAGTCTTCATCTTTTTGGGTGTGTGCGCTATGTTCTTCTTGCACCTCGTGAGCACACCAAGCTAACTGCTCAGTCCATGGAGTGTGTTTTTTTGGGCTATAGCGCTGAGCATAAGAGATATCGTTGTTGGGATCCTATTGGCGACTAATGAGGGTTTTTCAAGACGTCACTTTTGATGAGTCTCGTCCTTTCTACCATCGTCCTTCTCCTTCCACCACTCCAACCTCTTGTTGATCTACTTTCTTTCCTGACTTTTTCTGTCACCCCTATAGTCACCACACCTCCACCACAGCCTTTGGCCTCTTTGGTGCCTCCTTCATTGTCTCCTTCATCACCGCCACCCTCTCCAGCAGCTCCCCCTGGCCTTGGTTCTTCTTATCTTCTCTACTACACTCGTCGTCCATGAGTTGAGGATTCTTCTGATGCACCATCTTCTTTTGATGGTTCATCTTCTTCAGCCTCTCCTCGATATACTCTTCGTGATCGCCAGTCCATTCGGCCTCCTGTGCACTTTTGTTTAGCGGCCCTTGCCGAACCGACTTCTTATCGTGATGCTGCTGTTCATCAGGAGTGGCAGCATACGATGGCAGAGGAGATTGCTGCCCTTGAGCGTACTGGCACGTGAGATCTTGTCCCTCTTCTTGCGCATGTTACTCCTATAACGTGAAGTGGGTCTACAAGGTTAAGACCCACTCTGATGGTTCTCTTAAGCGCTACAAGGCTCATCTCGTAGCATGTGATTTTCAGCAGAGCATGATCGTGATTACGATGAGACATTTGCTCATGTGGCTCACATGACCACCGTTCGCACTCTTCTTCTTCGTGGTGTGCATCCGCTCGCATGGTCCATCTCTCGACTTGATGTCAAGAATGCTTTTCTCAATGGTGAGCTACGTGAAGAGGTTTATATCGACTATCACTAGGTATTACTTCTCAGGGGCATGGTTTGTCGCCATCGCCGATATCTTCTGACCTCAAGTAAGCCCTTGTGCTGGTTTGATTGTTTCTCTTCATTGTCACCGCTGGTGGTTTATCTGCCAGTGCTCATGATCCTGCTCTCTTTATTCATACTTCGCCTCGTGGTCAGATGCTTTTCCTTTTATATGTTGATGATATGATTATTACTAGAGATGATTCTCAGTACATCACTTTTGTTAAGGAACGTCTTAATGAACAGTTTCTCATTCTGATCTGGGTCCTCTTCGCTACTTTCTTGGGGTTGAGGTTATTTCTACACTTGAGGGCTTCTATCTGTCCCAAGAAAAGTATATTTGGGATCTTCTTAATCGTGCTTCTCTTACTGATCAGCACACCGCTGAGACTCATATGGAGCTTAATTTTTATTTTCGGCCTACTGATGGTGAGCCTCTTGCTGATTCTATCATCACCTTGTTGGGAGTCTTGTTTATCTAGGTGCCACTCGTCGTAACATTTCATACCATATGCATATCTTGAGTCAGTTTATTTCTGCTCCCACTCATCTCCATTATAGTTATCTTCTTCGTGTTCTACGATATCTTCGTGGAACTATCACTCATCGTCTGTTTTTCTCTCGCTCCAGTGCTTTACAGTTCCAGGCATATTTTGATGCCACTTGAGCTAGTGATCACTCTGATCGCCGGTCTTTCTCTGCTTATTGTGTTTTTCTTGGTGGTTCTCTCATTGCTTGGAAGACTAAGAAGCAGACAATAGTTTCTCGTTCGAGTGCTGAGGCTGAGTTGCGAGCTATAGCTTTGTTGACTGCGGAGGTTACATGGCTACGGTGGTTACTTGAGAATTTTGGTATTCTGTTTCAACTCCCACTCCTCTTTTGTCTAATAGTACAAGGGCTATTAGCATTGCTACAAATTCAGTGATGCATGAGCTTACAAAGCATATTGGTGTTGATGCTTTCTACATATGGACATGACGAGTTGTTGCTCAAGATATGTGCTTTGACTTTTGTTTTTTCAAGCGCACGAGCTCAAAGCGCTTCTTAATGACCATAAGTTTGAGAGGAGGAGGGTGTTAGATGTATATTATTGCCTGTGTATTTTTCACATTGTATAAGGGGTTATCTATATATATGCTACCCTCGTACTTGTATATATTTTGGCCTATTGATCTCACGATGAATGCAAGCGCTATTCATAACAACTAGAGCTTGTTTGATTCCGGTAAGCTATGCAACGATTGTGACTGGAAGTGATTCCCTTGTTTGTGTAATTTTCTACGTGATTAATTGATCAATTCAGTAAGCTAAGCATGGGGGATTGACGATGCCTCTATCTCCACCAAATCGTCGCCGGCGGCAGAAGGAAGGTGGTTGGAGGGGTGGGGCAGCGCCTGTGTTGGAAATAATCTTGTCATAGTCGTGTATTATCTAATCGTGTTGCATGTAGCTTAGCACGTTGCGGCTGACTTGGTGTAGAGCCGCACGTCCAGGCCATGATCCATGACAATTGACAAGCATCAGGAGTTAGTTGTTGCATGTGTTCGTGCATGTAGGTAGGGAAGTAGTTAAGGGCCGACAAATGTGTAGTCGCGCGTGCACGTTTGTTTTCTTAGCTGAAGAAGCGGTCCAAGTTCAGTTAGTGGGCTGAGTACTTGTGAAGTGCGTGCGTTGAGTTATATCATGTATTGAGTCTTGAGAGTCCAGTTGAGAATGAGAATATAACAGCCTCAAGAGAAAACGACGTGAGCGATTTGTGCATCGAAAAATACTGTTTATCGTCTTCTTCCTCGAGAAAACCAGAAGGAAGCAATGAGTGAGCTTTCTCCTGGGGTCTAAACCGACAGCCTACTGCAGACGGAAAGGAGGTGGACGGAAGTGAGGTAACTTGCTGCGTGCTCAGAACCTCCATGGCCACCTCTAATAGACCTCTAATAGACGGGTCGGGAATAGAGTTTTGAAAACCGGCATCAAAATTTTACGGGTCCGGTATAGCCGGTTTGGCCGAAAATAAAAATTTGGTGAGTTTCAGCCGAAATTTTCAAATCAAAATTTGAATTTTAAAAAAATTGTTGAAATTTGGTTGAAAATATCGGCCAAATTTTTTGAAAATAAATTTCAGCACAAATTTCTTCTATATTTGAAAGAATTCATGCAAACCAAAATTTTCGTAACCGATTTGAGTTTCTACCGGGGGTTCGATGGGAACGATTTGAAAATCAGTGAAAATCGGTCGATATTTTTAACCCTAGTCGAGAATAGGTGGGTATGGCGACGGGTTAAGAATGCAAGATGCGATTTGCAAACCAGCGAGCAGATTCAATCTGAGGGCAATTTAGTCCATACGAAAATTCGATGTGGCATATGTGGTCGAATTTGATGGAAATAGGCTTTAATCTCCCGTAATAGTATTTCTCAAGATCACATTGCATTGGCATATTTCGAAGGAGACACAGAGTGTCATTTTTCTAAATCGTGCACTATACTATACGATGATACCCATCAAATTTTCCCTTGTAGTAATTAATCAGAATTCGTACTACTTTCTACTACTATCCGTCAAACCATGCATGTTGCATGCATGTACGTACAGGATTGAAGCAAAACTTACCAGTGAAATGTGGACCCTCATCAGAGGGAGAGGGTGATCCTGAGATAGGCGCTGCAGATGGGCCCAAGTGAACATTATATCCGAGGGCTGCAAATTTTGCAACAATAATGTTTTTCTCAAAAAAATCCAAACTTAATTTTTTTTCTCAAAAAAATCCAAACTTAATTTGCGCAAAACAGTCAAGCTAATTGATCAATCAAACCAAGCCAAACAGTAATCAAAAGCACTAAGTAGCATGGTTCAAAATTTCGGCAATTATCACCAAAATCAGTGGAAATCGTTTCTATTGGACCCTCCAACAAATTTTCAAACTGGTTCCGAAAATTTTGTTTTGCATGAATTTTGTCAAATATAGAATAAATTTGTGCCAAAATTTATTTTAGTTTTTTTGGCCAATATTTTCAAGCAATTTCGGCCGTTTTCTTAAATTCAAAATTTCATCGAAAATTTCTGATTTTCGGTCAAAATGGACCCGGTAAAATTTTGATATATACCGGTTATCTTAACCCTGTTAAGTAGTGGTAGTACTAAAGATTAAAGAAATTGGACTCCTGAAGCATAGAAGAACTAATTAACACACGTACGTAAGTAGGGTTAATCAACGTACCTGTGCAGGTGCTGACGGGCGGGGTGGCGACGTGGCAGATGCCGGGGAGCGCGAGCGCGCGGGAGTAATCGATGGCGATGCCGTAGGAGTCGGCGGCGCCGGAGAGGAGCTCGCAGAGGCAGACGGGGTTGGAGTCCACCAGCCCGGCCAGCTCCGGGCAGCACGGCTTGTCCGGCCGCCGCGTCGTGCTCCCCTTCTGCACGTACGGCAGGCAATCCGACGCGTTGAGCAGCGAGGTGAGGCACGCCGAGTCGATCCCTCCCGCCGGCGCAGGAGCAGCCGCCGGGGACACCACCTGCGCCTGCGCTGTCGACGCCGCCACCGCCAGCATCATCACGGCCACGGCCACCGCCCACCTTCGCTGCACCGTCTCCATGGCTGAGGAGGTGGCGGTAGATAAGCTAGCTAGCTATCGCGCGTACGTTTCTTGGCTCTGGCTTTGATGGCGGCCGGTGTCACTAGCTACTCAGCGGCTGGCCACTACGAGTGGGTGTTTATATAGCTGTGGTAGCAGTAGTGGTGCACAACTGCAGGCTACATATATAGATCGATGCTTCTTGTGAGGTGTGGCTGTGCGCGCGCGTCTCAGTCACAACTGGAGCCTGACTCTGCTCGAATGAGGTGTGGCTGTGACACTTCTTGCGATTAAATTCTGACGAGGTCAATTGGGTTAATTGGGTTGGTTTTTTGTTATGTGCTAAGCCATGTTAAATGGTCCGGGGCCAAGGAATTGAACCGTTTTCTGCAAAATTCTTGTGTTGCAGGTAGACCACGGGTTTGGTTCTTTTGCTCCAGCACGTGTTGTCTGAAGTAACTAAGCCAACAATTAACCGGGTTAAATATGTGCAAATTGATTAAGTGGGTCAGGATTGTCTGGTATAGCTAGCTAATCCATCCTCGTCCTCGTCTGGCTATATCTTGGCTAGCTGATGTACTTACTGACTGTGCATGGGGCCTCGCACATTCGTGACGGCAGCAAGACCACCGTGTGGCTATATCTTGTGAAGTATATATGCACATTCATGACGGCAGCAAGAACGAACTCTCTCCATTAATGGAACGCAGCATCTTCCTGTTTTTTTTCTCTCCCCCTTTATTTTATCTCCCTTTTTCCGATGCAAATTGCAATGGCGACTTAACTATTTTTTTATTTAATCATTTTTAATAATATTTTAAAGTTAACCCATCGCTAACTTTATTGCCAATTTTGGTCCATTTGGTCACGCCATCACTCGTGGCGCGAGCAAACCGTTCTTTCACACCATTGTTCCCGATGTAACCAAACCTGTCACGCAAGCCCTCGGCCGCGCGCTGTGCCAGCGTAGAGGGCTGACTTGGCAGTAGTCACGTCTGCACTCATGGCGTGACAAGCCCGCCTTGTCACACCACGAAAGTTGGCGTGATAATGCTGGCCTTTATTTAAAGGTGTTCTCAGACGATAAAATCTTACGCTTGTTGCATAAGATATGTGGACCATTTGGCACAAAAGATAAAATTATAATGCACAAGTTCACTCTCATGTACTTTGTTCTTATCATTTGATTTTCCACGGATGCCTGTTCCAAAAATTTTAAACCTAAGTTGAGATAGCAAGAATTGAACGGTGCTAAGTGAATGCACAATCCTAGGCAGTAGATTTTATTTTGGACCTACGATGTTGTTAGTCTGAATGAATAGATAGACGATTAGGCAGACACATCTCATCCTATTGCAATGGTAGGTGGTGCTTGTCGCCACTTTGTGGTCGAAGACCATTTAATGCCTACTTCCAACCGAGGCGATGTTGTAGCACGCGAGGAGCCACTCCGAGCCGGGGCAGGTTGAACGACATCTCCAGCCGCCGCCGTGCAATTCACTTTTGTCGCCATTCGCTGGCATCGGCGGCGAACCATCTATAAGGTCAAGAAAAAAAAGATACTGCAGTTCAATAAAAAAAAGAAATAACAGAAGATATAAAAATCCAGTTGCTATGTTACGAATCTTAAATCAGTATAACGAAGCATTAGTGATTTCAAATTCATCCTCAACATGCTTCAAGAATTGTGCTTTTCACTCTTTGAAAGAGCATTGAGACGTGTTTTTCAAGAGGAGGCTGCATGCAGAAATTAAATTCTTGAAACTAAAAAATGTGGGATTCACTTCAATTAAAGAATATCACAGTTTATGAAAATGTCTTCAGACGAAACAAAATGAATTTAATCTGATAGAGTGCCTTTCAGTATGTGTAAAATTGTAGAAAAAAACATTGTTAATTGGCATAGTCTACAGTACTGCATACCGTAACATTATTTAGCTCGATTTGGCACCGTAAAAAACGTATTCTGATATTTGGTCTCCTAGATAGAACATGATACTTATTCTGAGAGTGCTGAGTGAAATGCAAGCATGCATCACAAGACACTAACTAGGGAAGATAAGGCAGAGTGTTGCCAACACATGCAAAAATAATTTGGCATCACACAAAAAGTGCATGGATATCCAAATGATGCAAGAAGCAACCCAAAGTAGCCATAGCTAGCGCACAACATAATTGAAGTTGGAAAGCTCACCAAAAATCTCCTGGACACAATGTTAGGACCCCATAAGTACCTCTCATGCACACTCTTTTGGCAAAATGTTTTCAGGCAATGGAGTATGAGTTTAGGCAAACATTGGTGCGTCACCGATTACGATCTTAGCCAGGATGGCTAACTAATAAATGAACAAGACCCAACATCAACTCAGCATATATGTAATACTCATCAGCTCATGAACAATTCAGGTAAACTGTAACGGTGCACTTCTTCTGCACCCTTATTGACACAATGCAGATTGAACGTTATGCAGTCTTATTCAGTAAGTATGCTGCAAATGTACTGAATAATTAAACAACTTTCAGTGATGCCTCGAAGCAAGAACACCGTTATTTGAAATATTACAGTTATGACCGTGAGGCTATTGACTTAGACTACCTTAAGAGTCCACAGACTACACTGAAAACAGCATATGCAAAATTCTAGTGCAATGTCAACAGTGCCAGATTAATAAATAAAATGGACATTTCTAGCGCAAATACCTCCAAAAAGTTCTTCATACGGTTGTAGCTCCCCTCCGAACCCTCAGGTACCTTGAGCACCTCATCCGTCTCGTTGCTTATGCATACCAGCTGTCTACCCTCACTACTACAGAAAAGGTCTTCACAGACAGTTCAAAAACGTTATCACAGACGGTTTCGTGAGCCGTCTGAGTTTATGGGTCAGTAATGACATGAGGTCATCACAGACGATTATTAACTCAGAACCGTCTATGATAGTTGACTATCACAGATGATTTTATCTAAGGAACCGTCTATGATAGTCTCTTCTCAATAAAATATCCGAGCAGTGGCTTCTTGTGCCTCTAAAACCGGCTTCATACACACACACACACACACCACTACTACAAAAAAGGTCTTCACAGATGGTTCAAAAACGTCATCACAGACGGTTTTGTGAGCCGTCTGAGTTTATGGGTCAGTGATAACATGAGTCATCACAGACAGTTTTTGAACCGTCTGTGAAAAAGCTATCACAGATGATTTTGAACAAGAACCGTCTGTGATAATTACTTATCACAGACGGTTCTTGTTCAGAACCATCTGTGAAAATAGACTATCACAGACAGTTCTAAACAAGAACAGTCTGTGATAAGTAATTATCACAGACGGTTCTTGTTCAGAACCGTCTGTGATAGTATTTTCTATTGCAAAAAAATCGGATTTTGAGCCAAACCAATCAAGTGCTAGACAGTAGTTTCCATATGCAACCTCTAGCAAGACAACTAAAATCCAATTAAAATTCTGATGGCAAACATATTATAGGAAAAGGAAACCAAAAGGTTTCTAGCGTCCCCTCGAATGGAAAAAGAATAAAGTTACAAAGTTAAACTAGCTAGAAACCATCTATGCCTCCAAGCTCCTGAAGAACTCATCGGTTTCTTGGATTGGTCTTGTGAGCTCCTCTCTGTACCTCACCAGCATATCACAAGATGTTCTTGTATGTCATCGAGTTCGACTCAAGCTCGTCGGCAAGGAGAGACAACTGAAAACCTCCAGTGGTGCTCCGACCTTAGGTAACACAAAATTAAGATAATTTTCTTACAACAAACAGCCAACAAATTATGTATGTTATGGGGATGTATACGTACCTTCCGGCATACAAGGAGCTCCTCCGCATCCCTCCTCATCATCGTCGTCGGCTGTGTCTCCTCGCTGAACCGCGACGGGGAATCGAGGGTGGTCGCCGAAGCTCGGTGTGGGGAGGAGAGAGGGAGATACTGATGGAAAACAAGGCTGGGGTGGCTATAATATATAAGGACAACGTCAAAACATTTTGCCTCCTGCGCGCACCTTTAAAATTTTTCGAACTCCCGCGCTGCAAATCACAGACGGTTTCATACAAAAACCGTCTGTGGCGACATATCGAAGATGGTTCTTAATATGAACTGTCTGTGATATGTGTCTTATCACAGATGGTTCGTATTAAGAACCGTCTGTGATATGTATCTTATCATAGACGGTTCGTATTAAAAACCGTCTGTAACTTGGAATTTTACCATGGCTTGAAATCACTAACACTCTGATTTTACCATGGCTTGAAATCACTAACTCTCTAATTTTGCCATGGCTTTGAATTTTCCTTACTCTTCAATTTTACCATGGCTTGAAATCACTCATTTCAATCCATGGTAAAATCAGAGTGTTAGTGATTTCAAGCTATGGTAAAATCAGAGTGTTATTGATTACAAGCCAAGCGCGAGGAACGATTGAAAGAGGAGATCCGTGTAGAATCGCATGAATCTCCTCTTTCATCTCCTATTTCAACCATTCCTCACGCTCGGCTTGTAATTAATAACTTCAAGTTCAGTTCTACTGCTATTACTTCTGAGTCCGTGGTTTAGGAGGATTCTACAAGAACTTGGATTGGCATGAAGCAAACCACACACTCCAGTGTGAGATTTGATAGAGAAGAGATCAGGAATGGAATGGTAGGACAATGAGACGCAAGTGAGGAGAATTGACGGGCATGAACACGTTTAAACAAACAAAAGTGAAATGAATGACGAGAGGCAGGTGAAGAGGTGTTTTAGTAGTTTTTACTCATTTGGTCTTGTTTTGGAATGGAATAGGTCGCCCGGGGAAGAAGAGGTTGCTGGGGAAGAAGAGGTCATCGGGGAGGAAGAGCCGCCGCCGGGAAGGAGCTATTGAACAACCAAACTGGACATCAAGGGCTAGGATAGGTACTACATTAAAGGTATATGCATATCATATTCATATCTAAGGAACCATGAAATCCTTAATAAATCCCACAAGTAAAACAACGTGGTTATAATTCTCATAGGATCATGTATCTAGGTTTCAATTACTCACAATTCATGAGGTATTTCTATGTTTTGACCTCTCTAAATTCTAAAAGGACATTCCAAATGTCAGTGATTGTGCCAGATTAGCACATAAGCAACCTAATCTTTGTAGAGCATAGTCAATTTTTGATGCAATGATAGCCAGCAAAAGACTCCATGAAAGGAGCATTGCATTAATTAGCTAATCGCTTTGATCTAATTGATTTTGACAAGTCAGTTGGTATTAATGTCTGAGTTTTGGTAATAGCACAACCACAACAAAATGAAAGCACCAGATTGTTTAACAAAAACTTTATCAGACTCATCCACATTTTCTTTCTCTTCTGCCCATCTCAAAATTGCATCTTCAAGCATGAATGAAGAACAAAATTTCCCAACACCACAACACAACGTTTTTCCGCATTTCTATTTTTGCCCAAAGCCGAACCCATCAGTAGCATCACCATATCATCCATTCCATCACAGAGCAATGGAGGGAGTGGGATAGAGAGTAGAGGGAGTAGAGTATTATACCATAGTGCATAAGCGGCAAAGTCACGACCATATCATCCATTCCATCACCATCCTTCATGCAAGAGCATCAAGTAAACCACATCAGTAAATGAATCAAGCTCTCACCAATAACCGAAACATCAGAGAGAATAAAATCCTCAAGAGCAACATTCAGCCAAGACAAGAATGAGAGGAAGGGGGAAAAGAAGGCGACAGCAGCGTCACCGTAGTTGTGTCATGACGGTGACACTGCACAAGGCACTCTTATTGTAAGAGTGTCTTGTGCATTGAACCGTGGTGTCATAACCGTCAGTGACGGGAAGAAGGGCGGTGTCGGCGACAGGGTCAGGGAGAAGGCGCAACTTGGGGGCGGCCGTCGGGGAGGAGGCTTTGGGTGGCGGCGTCGAGGTCAGGGGCACTCGAGTGAGGAGGGGAACAGGCGAGAGTTAGGGTGCAAACCCTAGCGGGCTCCTACTAATAAAGGGATATTACAGACGGTTTTATTATGGAACTATCAGTGATAATTATTACAGACGGTTCCATACTTATCACAGACGGTTCCATAATAGAAGCGTCTGTGGTATGTTCTCACATCACAGATGGTTCAATAATAGAACCGTCTGTAATACAGTTATAATAAATAACCAATTTTTTTAACTGGCATGAGGCGTGGCGTTTTTGGTGTTCTCCGTGTACTTAACTAATTAAAACAAGTCGTGGGTACATAACCACATGAGGTACCTACTTCGCAATAAATAAGTAAATTCTAGGGTAATAAACAGTAAATTGAAGACAAAGGGATATACTTTACCAGAGACTATCAACAATTAAGTGGTGGCGGGATGATAAAAAAGACGGTTTTTACATCACAGACGATAAAAAATGATCAGTGATCTTATCTTAGCCTTTAAAACTTCGTAAGCCTTCTCCTTGGCTTCAGTGGTGGTGGGATCAGCGACAGTTTGATCAAACGCCTCCACCTGCTGTCTTGCACGCTCCAATCGCGCTTGTAGCCGTTCAGATTCCGTAACCAAGTACATGATAGCCAAGAGACCATCAACCCTGGCCTCCTCCGTCTCGGCGAGGTCGACCCACTCTCCTGCCATCTGGATGTCATCCTTGACTCTCCGGATTGCATCCTTAGTGCGGATGAAGTAGTTCCAAAGGACAATCTCCACGATGAGGTTTACTCGCCGGATGCTGGAGACCCTCACATTGTTCCATCGGAGGAGGAGCTCCAGTCGACCGATGATGGCCGCTATGGTCTCTGATAGATCGGAGGGCCTAGAACAGATGACATTGCGAACGGAAGGCTTGTCCGCAACTTGTGCCAGGTTGCGACCAGAGAGGTGCGAATAGACAACCACAATGTAGGCCAATACGGCTGGCACGAGAGGAGACATTGGTGCTGGAGAGGAAGAAGAGGGGGAAGCCATTTCGACCAGAGCATGCAGTTTGAAGAAATAGGAGGTTTGTGAGAAATCCCTTTCGGAAGCAGATGTCTATTTATAAAATGTGGGAGCCGTAGCGACCGGCACGGGAGACGAAAAGATACAATGGGAGCCGTAGCAACCGGCGTGGGAGACGAAGAGATGACGTGGCGCGTTTAAGACGAAGAGATGACGTGGTGCGTTTAAACGAGTAATTGGATGACGTTGTATCTGTTTTTATTATCACAGACGGTTTTAAGAACAAACCATCTGTGATATTACTAAATATCACAGATGGTTATTTTTTAGAACCGTCTGTGGTACTTCACAGACGGTTTTCAATATGAACCGTCTATGATGTTACATCTTCACAGATGATTCTTAGCGCAGCCAGTAACACAGACGGTCGCTAAACAAAAACCGTATGTGATTGTATTTAATATTGACGGTTTTGTTCAACCGTTTGTGATGACGCGTGTAGTATTAGCCTTTTTTTAGTAGTGCTTGTGTACAAATAAAACATATAAATTAGTTCGTCAACCGCGGCATGAGAAATTATTAGGGGCCTAAAATTTACTCACGCGGTAGGCATTGATGGGGGCCCTCTCCGGCTCCGTGCCCATCCGTGTGAACTCATCATACTTGTCCACGATATCCTCATCATATGAGTGACCCTCCCCTATGTCCTCCTGGTTCATGGTTGGTCGTAGTTGGAGGCGCGCGACGCCGTGGAGCCATCGGAGGTAGCTGACGAACTGAGGTCTCCGATGAATCTGCGGCACATCCCTGGACCGATTGTACCGGTCGGCCTACTCCAACACGTACGCACGGTGGTAATGGACCCAGTCGGTGTGTCATTACCTCTGCCATCGGTTAATCCTGCCATGGGCACAATCTAACTGTTAGCATCAAAACCGATCCCAACGGTGCAAACGACCGGCAATTTGTACCCTTGCCAATGAAGGTTAAGATATGTGGAGAACTCCATTGGTGGAGAGTCTTGAAGCTTTCCAAATTGTCTCATCACCTGATGGGGCAAGTGGTACTCCACCGCATGGAAGTAGATCAGCGGTGAGAGCGTCGTCCACAAGTTGTTGTCCCGCTCGCACATTGGGTTCAGGTCTATCTCGAGGACCTCATCGCGGGTATATGGATGCCATGTGACCTACACAACATATACAAGACATTAGTGATGAAATCATAGTTTAAACAATATTTGCAGTAAGAAAACTAAATTATGAAACTATACCTGGTCTTGAGAGAGATGACGTTGAGCTCGTTCGTGTACCCGAGGTACCGCGACCTTGGACGCCCAGTAGGTGGCAAGATGGAGCTCCAGAGGTAGACTACATTCGGAAGCAACGTAGGGTCATCTAGGGGCCATGCCTGCATGTAGATGGATTTCAATCACATTTTTTGTTTAATGGGACAGTATATGATAAATGAAAAAAAAAACTCGTTCCTGCAAGGCAGCATGAGTGGGTTGACCCACAGGCAAACGCTCCCACATTCACACTTGCAGGAGGTATGCGTAGCCACCCAAGTTGTCGTTGGCACTTCGTGAGCCGCATGCATCGCACAAGTGCCGATACAGACAAGCCAGTGTAGCAGAACCCCAACTGTAAGTCCCTGCTGCTCCGAAATCAGCCAACATGGGCAAGTAAATCCAGGAGACGGCGTTGCCAGTACCGTCAGGGAAAAGAAAGGACCCGAGTAGATGCCAAACCCATTCCCGTGTGAAGCGCTCTACTATGACCTCATCTGTGTCCGGTAGGCACACGTTGAAGTTTGCACGCAGACAGGACGTAAGAACCGCGGAAGGCCGATTGTCCCTCGTGTCCACAGCCAGGTCGTCCGGTCGTACTCCTAGCCACTGTCCAACCCGGTCTCGCCAATCCACACTGTTGATATCCCCAGTCACTGGATTCCCGTCTATGGGGAGGCCCACAATCATACCAATATCCTACAGCGTGATGGTAATCTCGCCTAACAGTAGGTGGAATTTGTGGGCCTCTAGGCTCCATCGGTCCACCAGAGCAGTAAGCACAGCACCATCCATGCGGGGAAGCCCATTGGTGATAATCCGCGCCAACGCAGGTAGACCGACATCGTGAACATATGGCACGTAACACTCATCCCAATCTAGAGGGGTGTCGGTCTGAGGGTGAAGTGGCAGGAGTATCTGGCAAAGAGATATTGAAGAGTCTAGACCTGCCATTATAAGTTAATGGTATATTTTGGTAATCAATGACAATCGTCTTTTGGAACTAACATGTTCTATGAGTTGGATGAATATGTTATGTTCCATGATGATAGAGACTTTGGATGATATCATGAGTTGATCATTGTCTAGTCAAGACTTGGGATGAATAAAATCATCATGTGTTAATGATGTTCAAGTCAAGATCCCGAAGTGAAGGAGATCATCATGTATTGATGATATTGAAATAAAGAGCTTGAAGTAAAGGATGCATAATGTGTTGTTGCGTATCAAGATCTCGAAGAGGAGATGATCATGAGTTGATCATCAAGTCAAGAGAAAACCCATCGTGTGTTGATGGAGGTCAAGTGAAAGAGTGCATCACGGGTTGATGCATATTCTAGTCAAGAACTTAAAGTAAAGGAAATCATCATGTGTCGATGATTATCAAGTCAATGACCCGGTCTTGAAGAGAAGATGTGCGTCATCAAGCTTCAAGTGAATGCTCAAGGCAAAGGTATGACTAGCTAGGGCTAAGGATATGTTCCTGGGTCTTTTACCGATCTTGGTGTTTGGTTGAAAGACTGGATTGTTAGTATGAGTTGTTGTACTATTAAGAGGGGTCTTGACTAGTAGCTTAAGTGTGTCATGTATTGATAGCTTGTTGTGCTTGCTCTTGTTCTTGTTAATAGTTGAGGCTCATGCATAATCCATATAACATGTGACTTTAGTTTGCGAATGTGTTTTGCGAATGGTTTAAGTCAATGTACCTTATTCCTTGTGGTGTGATTCTAAAAGTTGGCAAATGTGTTTTGCAACTTCTTGAGAATCTCGCTTTTAACCCTTGTTTGCATCGTGCATCAATTGACAAATGTGTTTTGCAAATTGAGTTGAAGCGGAATGCAAAAATCATTGTTTTCTCAGCTCTGGCGGTCTGACCGCAGGCTTTTGGGCGGTTTGACCCGCCCTTGAAAGGTTAACCAGGCTTTGTGCTAGTTCCTTTGTTTTGGCGGTCTGACCGCCATGGTTGACCGATCTGACCAGAGGTGCGCAACTGATCTGACCGCCAAGTGTTGGCCAGTCTGACCGGACCTGCGGGTCAAGTGTCCCGGTCAACTTTTTCCAGAGAATGTGTTTTTCTGGGTTTTGGGATCCCGGTCTGATCGCCATGTGTTGGCCGGTCTGACTGGACCTCTAGGTCATGTGACCCGGTCAGTTTTTTTCCAGAGAATGCGTTTTTCTGGTGTTGTGTCCCGGTCTGACCTCCATGTTTTGGACGGTCTGATCGGACCTTTGGGTCAAGTGACTCGGTTAGCTTTCTCTAGAGAAGGTGTTTTCTTAGAATAGCTCTTTGTTCTGTTTTGCGGTCTGACCGCCATGTGTTGGCCGGTTTGACCGGATTGGCGCGGACTGACCAGCCATTGGTTGGCGGTCAGTCTGGACATGTGTCCAATGGCTAGTTTTATAGCCGTTGGAGTATGACCGGTCTGATCGGCCATTGGTTGGCGGTCAGACCGGGCTTTGCTGATTTTTAGCAGATTCTCTTCCAAACGACTAGTTTTTGTGTGTGGACTATAAATACCCACCTTGGCTGGTTGTGGGAGTGTTGTTGCTGGTGCTATTCATTCCTTTGAGCAAAGAGCAAGCCCTCTCATCTCTTATGTGCATGTGTTGCACCTTGTGAGCTTAGAGAGCACACCCTAAGTGCATGTGTTGCGTTAAGTAGTGGATCATTCAAGTGAGCGTCTCCAACTTGTTACTCTTGGTGTTTGCTGACATCTAGACGGCTTGGAGGAGTTGCCTTGGTGATCTTTTACAAGAAGGTTGTGAGTGGTTTAGTGTTCGCCATCTCCGGAGTGCAGGAAGAGCAACCTCGAGTGGATCGCGGTGTTTGTTCGTGTTGGAGCTGGTCCAAGTGGTTGGACTTACCTCAGAGGTGTTGGCTCAATTGTGGAGCCGGTCAAATTTAGTTGGGCTTACCTCAACGTGGATTAGGGGAGACCGGCAAGTCTCCGAATACCACGGTAAAATATCGTTGTGTCATTGTGGTTTGCCTTCTTGTGCTTTACTCTATTGCAATTTATATTCATAGAATTAAATTGCTTACATATCTTTGTATGATTGCTATCGTTATCAATAGTCTTATATTATTGGTGCACTTAGTCAAGACTAGATGATTTAGGTTTTAATTGAGCAAAACCATATTTTTGTTAGCTTCCACATTAGAAATCGGTTTTAGCCTTAGAAGTTTTTAAAACCGTCTGTTCACCCCCTCTAGTCGGCCTCCTCGATCTTACAAGTGATATCAGAGCTTTGTCTCTCATTTATTAGACTTAACCTTCTAGAGAGTAAAGGATGGCGACTATGGAATTCATGCATCCCAGTAGCGCACCACACTTTGATGGTTCAAATTATGCTTATTGGAAAATTAGAATAACCATCTATATTAAGGCCATGGGCCCAAACCTATAGAGAATTGTTGATGTGGGTTTTGCTACTCCAATTGATCCACAAAACCACACTCAAGGGAAAGAGTAAAACTTACAACACGATGCTCAAGCTTTAAATGCTCTCTATGGTGCTTTGAGTGTGGAGGAGTTCAATAGAGTGAGCAATGTTGAAATTGCTCATGATGTTTGGACAACTCTCATGGAAATTCATGAGGGAACCTTCACAGTCAAGGAAGCTAAATTGCGAAGGTTGAAGCTCAAATATGAGTCATTTACCATGTTGCCTCATGGGAGCATCAATGATATATATTCTAGAATGAACAACATAGTAAATGAGCTCAAAGGCTTATCTTGTTATTTAACCGATCTTGATATTGTGTGCAAGATGTTTAGGGCTCTACCGGACAAATATGAGACCTTGGTGACATTATTCCTTAATTCATTTGAATTGCCAAGGATGACTCCTACCACTCTTTTGGGCAATCTCATCGCAAATGAGATGTACAAGAAGGACAAGGATGAGCTCAAGGAGTTGGCCTCAACTTCAAGCAAAAGAATTCATGCTTTCAAAGCCAAATATGATTCAAGTGAAGATGAGGATCCAAATGAGGAAGATGATGACACCGAAGAAGATATGGTCACTCTCATGAATAAAATGGAGGAACTCATGAAGAGACGTGACTCACACAAAAATTTAAGCATATCTTCAAATGCAAAGCACCACAAGACTCTAATGTGCTACAATTGTCAAAAAGGGGGCACATTGCTTCAAAATATCCTTATGGTGAGGAAGATAAAGAAGAGTCCAAATCATCATCAAGAAAGAAGAATGATGACAAAAGTACACACTTTGCCGAGCTAGCCATAAAGGACGATCCGTCAAACCTCTAAAATGCAAATGAGGCTCTATCACTATTTGACATGTCTACATGCTTCATGCCAAAAAATAATAATGAGGTAAATGATGATGATGAGCTTTCATATGATGATTTGATGGATACGCTAGAGGATCTAAATGAATATCTTGGGAAAGAGAAGATGAGATTCAAGGTTTTAAAGAAAGAGCATATCTCTCTTCAAAATAATTATGATATGCTAAAAGTAGAACATGAATCTCTCATTCTCAAGGAAGTCACTAGCTCTAAGGTGGATATAGACATTACATGTAATTTACTAGATGATATGCCATGTATAGCTCCTAGCTCTTGCATATCATCTAAGATTAGCATATCCACTGCTTGTGATAATTTGCTTGATATGTCTTGTTGCTCAAAATTAGATGCTTCTATTTCCTCTACGCTTGTTGAGACTAACATTATAGAGGAAAATAAAGAGCTCAAGGCCCAAGTCACAAAATTAAAAAATGACTTGGAAAGAAGTTTCAAATGGAAGGCCACTCTTGATGAGATATTGAGCAAGCAAAGATGCTTGCAAGATAAGAGTGGAATTGGCTTCACTCCCAAGAAAAGGGAGAATAGCAAGACAAGGCATAATGCAAGACACACGAAAAAATATGTCAAGTGCTTTGGATGCAATGAGAAGGGCCACAAAGTCTCGGTGTGCCCAAATCAAATGGATGTCAAGTCAAGACATTCAAAGAAGAGGCGAACAAGCAAGGAGCAAGAGAAGAAGACAAGAAGGGGAAGTAAGAGCCCAACTTGCTACAATTGTCGGGAAAAGGGATATTTTAGTAAGAATTGTCCCAAAGGTATCTCTCCTAAGCCTATTATCTACAATGATCATTATTTGCTTAGGAAGGATAAACATGTCAATGTGTTTGCTAGAATTGTTAGTTCATCAAAGCTTATTGCTAGGGCCATTTGGGTGCCCAAATCTCTTGTGCCCAAATATGTACTTGGAGAGGTATTGGAGGCTTGACTTATTCATGAAGAGGTGGATTTCACCATGTACAAAATTGAAGCCAAGCTTAAGGATGATCATTTCATATCAAGAACCAATGTTATCTCGGTAACATCAAGGTAGTTAGGATCGCGATCCAAGTCTTAAAGTCTTACGACTCTACGAACCCACGACAGCCTGTCGATCCAAGTCTTCTTGCCGATCCGATCCTACTCAAGGTCGGTAGGATCGCGATCCTACTCTTAGAGTCTTACGGTTCTCTTTAACCCACGACGACTGTCGATCCAAATCTCATTGCCGATCCTACTCGTAGAGACTTAAGGCAATTTTTTTAGAGGCCGGGCTTTGCCGATATTTTGTTTTAGAGCAAAATTTGTTGATATTAATTTCTGAGAATGAAACTATAAATAAACAAGGAGCATGCAAAATATTGTATCAGTGTGGTAATGCTAGTACAAATATCTATATTATGGCATGAGCAATCTTGAGCTTGATAATGATAAGCTCTTTTTATTCTGGAGTATGTCTAGCTACTTTTAAGGAACATGCAAGTGGTAAACCATATAACAATCATACAAATTTATAGTATAGATGTTAAATATGTGTATTTTTACAAATCCGTAGAATCGCCGATTCTACGATTCGATACTACGATTCGATCCTACCGGAGGCAAATCGATCCGACTCGGGATCTCGACTCTGACTACCTTGGGTAACATGTATTTACATTGAAGTTTCTAGCCCTTTTATCTTGTGTAGGTTGCATTCCATGAAAATATTTTTAAAAGGGTGTTCTTGCTCTTGTCCAAAAACTACATTAAATGAAATCTTGAGCAAGATGGTAGTGACACATTAAGGGGGATCGCTAAATCATGATCATGTATATCACATCCCTAAGTGTGCCCAAATAAATAAGTGCTAGTATTGTTTTTCAAAATTGAGCCTTTTAGCCAAAGTCAAAAATTTCATAACTATTAGTAATCCTTTAAAAAAAACTAGTTGCAAAATATATACAAATGCTTTCCAAAGGTTTCCCAAAGGTTTTGGCTGAAGAAAAACCTATTTTAAATGAAAAATGGGTTTCTAGCCAAAATTCTAGATCATAGTATCTTGTTTTTTTGACATAAACTAGATTTTTGTGTAAAATCTATTCCAAAAGGAATTTGAAAATCATCCCAAAAGAAAAATCCTAGAGTTGGCTATTCTAAACCTTTTTGGTATTCAAAATATTTTCAAAAGGCCAACCTAACAAAAGTTATTTGATTTCGAAACACGTCCAAAGTCCTATCTTGACCTAAGTGGTCACTTTCTAGCACTTAAGTGAGTTTTGCCATTTGATCCTAATTTATTCACATGAATAAATCCATAATGGTATTGATGACTCATACATAAAATTGGATGCTCTAAATTTCATTATATGCTCAATTTGGATATTTTGGAGAAGTTTCATGAAAATAAGATTTTATTTGCGAAAACTAAAACTTAATTATTAAAAACTATTTAAGATTTGGATTTTCAAGAGCTATATAAGTTGGAAATGCTCCAAATATGTTTATTTGGTTGATTGTCTAAAAGTTTGGAGCAAAATACAACATTTCCGTATTTTCTCCAAATTCAACATTGAATCTTTTGTTGGTTTCAGTCTAAGCCAGACTGACCGGCTATCCCTGCCGATCTGATTAGAAGCCCTCCGGTCTAACCGCATCCTTGCCGCCGGTCTGACCGGATCTTGAAAGACTTGCCTGGTTTTGTCAAATTTGTTGATTTCCAATTTTATTAGGCATTCTCTTTGCTCCCCAAAGTCAAGTTGATCCTTGTTATCTTTGCAAGCTACTCTCAAGTATTTTTCTTGATTAAAAATGCTTTCTCATTCTTCAAGTAATATTCTTTTAAGTGGTAGCTCCTTTTGATCATCTTGACCTCGGCATGAGATTTATCTTTACAAGTGATATCAACTTATCCTTTCAAGTGGTATCTAATTTCATTCCTTGCCAATCTTATCTCTATTGACCAAGCTCATGTACTCTTTGTGTACGAGTGGATTCTCTTTCCCTCTTCTCTTTGGATGCTTTCTTTAAAGATCTTTTCGAGAGAAGTTCAAGCACTTTGCAAATTCAAGTTTTGTCAGCACGTGGTATCCAAGTGATGTTTAATGACTATCTTTCAAGTGTGATCCTTATAGAGACATAAAGACTGTTTTGGTGCTTAATGACAAAGGGGGAGAATTTGGTTGCAAATAATGGTCAAAAGAGAGAGTTTGAAGTCATCATGAGTTTTGGATGGATATATTTCAAAGAGATGACAAAGAGGGAGATATTGATTAGATGGAGAAAGCCTTTGTGTGTCAAAGGAGTACAACCTTTGTGTAAGGGGGATTTTTTTTCCTAAAAGGTGTTTTCTTAGCGAAAATGAAAAATGTTTTGGCCTTTGTTTAAAATGGGTAAACTTTTATATGGGAAAACCTAATTTGCTATTTGCCCAAAATGGTTTATAGATCTTTATGAATGCATGTTTTCTCATGAGCTTGAGCTAAATTGTCATATCATTCAATTGTTGCATTCTTTGGATCCAAAATATAGAATGAACTCCACTAAGAGTCAAACATGAATATGTGCATTTTATTTCATTCCATATATTTGAATGCACATATTTAGGGGGAGTTCACTCTATGTTTTGATATTTAACTAGTATTGATCACATTCTTCCATCCACTTATATTAAAGATCTCTACTTTGAAATGTATCATTGAGTATATAAAGCTTGCGTAATTGTTATATACTCATGTAAATTCAATTTCAATTATTTGCAAGAGCAATGTCATCAATCACCAAAAAGGGGGAGACTGAAGAATCTAGACCCGCCATTATGAGTTAATGATATATTTTGGTAATTAATGACAATCGTCTTTTGGAACTAATATTTTCCACGGGTTGGATGAATAGGTTATGTTCCATGATGATGGAGACTTTGGATGACATCATGAGTTGATCATCATCTAGTCAAGACTCGGGATGAAGAAAATCATCATGTGTTGATGATGTTCAAGTCAAGATCCCGAAGTGAAGAAGATCATCATGTGTTGATGATATTGAAGTAAAGAGCTTGAAGTAAAGGATGCATAATGTGTTGATGCATATCAAGATCTCGAAGAGGAGATAATCATGAGTTGATCATCAAATCAAAAGAAGACCCATCATGTGTTGATGGGGGTCAAGTGAAAGAGTGCATCATGGGTCGATGCATATTCAAGTCAAGAACTTGAAGTAAAGAAAATCATCATGTGTCGATGATTATCAAATCAATGACCCGGTCTTGAAGAGAAGATGTGCGTCATCAAGCTTCAAGTGAATGCTCAAGGCAAAGGTATGACCAACCAGGGCTAAGGATGTGTTTCTATTCTTTTGCCGGTCTTGGTGTTTGGTTGGAAGACCGGATTGTTAGTATAAGTTGTCGTACTATTAAGAGGGGTCTTGACTAGTAGCTTGAGTATGTCATGTGTTGATAGCTCGTTGTGCTTGCTCTAGCTCTTGTTAGCATGTTGCCAATATTTGTGAATGTGTTTTGCAAGTAGTTGAGGCTCATGCATAATTCATGTGGCATGTGACTTTAGTTTGCGAATGTGTTTTGCAAATGATTTAAGTCCATGTACCTTATTCCTTGTGGTGTGATTCTAAAAGTTGGCAAATGTGTTTTGCAACTTCTTGAGAATCTCGCCTTTAACCCTTGTTTGCATCGCACATCAATTGGCAAATGTGTTTTGCAAATTGAGTTGAAGATGAATGCAAAAAATCCTTGTTTTATCAGCTATGGCGGTCTGACCGCAGGCTTTTGGGCAGTCTGACTGGCCCTTGAAAGGTTAACCGAGCCGTGTGCCGGTTCCTTTGTTTTGGCTGTCTGACCGCCATGGTTGACCGGTCTGACCGGAGCTGTGCAACTGGTCTGACCGCCATGTGTTGGCCGGTCTGACCGAACCTCCGGGTCAAGTGTCCCGGTCAGCTTTTTCCAGAGAATTTGTTTTTCTGGGTTTTGAGATCCCGGTCTGACCAGACCTCCGGGTCATGTGACCCGGTCAGCTTTTTCCAGAGAATGCATTTTTTTGGTTTTGTGTCCCGGTCTGACCGTCATGTGTTGGCTGGTCTGACCGAACCTCCAGATCAAGTGACCCGGTCAGCTTTTTCCAGAAAAAGTGTTTTCCTTGAATAGCTCTTTGTTCTGTTGTGTAGTATGTCCATCATGTGTTGGCTGGTCTGACCGGGTTGGTGCGGACTGACTGGCCATTGGTTGGCGGTCAGTCCGGACATGTGTCCAATGGCTAGTTTTATAGCTGTTGGAGCATGGCCGGTCTGACCGGCATTGGTTGGCGGTCAGACTGGGCTTTGCTGATTTTCAGCATATTCTCTTCCAAACGGCTAGTTTTTGTGTGTGGGCTATAAATACCCATCTTGGCTAGTTGTGGGAGTGTTGTTGTTGGTGCTATTCATTCCTTTGAGCAAAGAGCAAGCTCTCTCTTCTGTTATGTGCATGTGTTGCACCTTGTGAACTTAGAGAGCAAACCATAAGTGCATGTGTTGTATTAGGTAGTGGATTGTGTATCCATTGGGCTTAGACACTTGATTCGTTCAAGTGAGCGTCTCCGACTTGTTACTCTTGGTGTTTGCCAACACCTAAACGGCTTGGAGGAATTGCGCCGGTGATCTTCTACAAGAAGGTTGTGAGTGGTTTAGTTCTCGCTATCTCCGGAGTGGAGGAAGAGCAACCTCGAGCGGATTGAGGTGTTGGTTCGTCCTGGAGCCGATCCAAATGGTTAGACTTACCTCAGAGGTGTTGACTCAATTGTGGAGCCGGTCCAATTTGGTTGGGCTTACCTCAACGCGGATTAGGGGAGACCGGCAAGTCTTTGAACACCCCAGTAAAATATCGTTGTGTCATTGTGATTTATTTTTTTGTGGTTTACTCTATTGCAATTTATATTCCTATAATTAAATTGCTTATATATCTTTGTATAATTGCTATTATTATCAATAATCTTATATTGTTGGCGTACTTAGTCTAGACTAGATGATTTAGGTTTTAATTGAGCAAAACTATATTGTTGTTAGCTTCCACATTAGAAATTGCTTTTAGCCTTAGAAGTTTTTAAAACCGTCTATTCACCCCCCCCTCTAGTTGGCCTCCTCGATCTTAGAGATATACATACAAATTAGTGAAATGACTACATGGTGATGAGGACATCCCCATGACGCTTTCTTCTCCTCTACCTAATGCTCAGGATATACACATCGAACTGCCGATTGGACCAATGACAAGAGCACGTGCCAAGAACCGACAAGATCAGGTGAACTTACTCCTCAATGAACATATCATTAATTTTAATGAGAATTTTATACTGCCTAAGAATAGTGTGTTGATTATGCTAAGGCTTAAAGATCAAGAATTGAAGGAGAAATTCCATGCCATGCTGGTACATGTGCTGGCATGGAAACCCTCGATGCACGCGCAGGAAAAAAGGAATCAAAATATCTAGCACATGGAAAAGAACTGATCAAAGGCTGCACGCGTGGGCCAACAGAAACAAAGGGATTCCATGCATGCAAGTTCGGCCAGGGAGAAAAAGGAAGGAGAGATGCGTGGAAACAAAAAGAAAGGAATCTGCATGCGTTTGGTTTGTACGTATATTATTTCCTTTAGGAGTTGAATACCGACACCAATAATTAAATGTCAGGATTCGCTCTCGGTTTCTCCATGGCCGAACTGATAGTGGTCGACCTTAGGATTTTGTGCGTGTCGTGTTGGCGAGGCTATATAGTCAGGGGCACCCTTTATGTATCGTAGACCACGTTTTATGAAAAAAAAAACTACTGCTTGTTTCTTTCATACCAGAGTTCATGCGAGGATTTCTGAGAGAGAATTAGGCAATCAATTGTTTGTTCTGCAAATCAAGTTCAAGTTTGTTTTTCCGTTGGGAATTGAGGGCTTGGCGAGCTCTGCTCGTGGTCTAGCGGCGATCATCCCGGTGCGTGTTGGCGGAATATCCATAGAGCTATAAGTTCGTGCACTGGCATGTGGTGTATAACTGAGTGTTGTTCGTCGTCAAGCACTATTTATCCACGGTTCTACTCGATAAGATCGGGCCACCCGTATCACATGGTCGATAAGTTGGAAGCATGATCGAATACTAGATTAGCAAATCTCACCACACCCTCGTCGGCTATGCAGTGTGTGTGGTGGTCGTCATCGTATTCCGAGAGGAGCAACGTGTACTACGGGTGTTGCAGCATCCTGCATTACAGGAAATGAATTATTTAGTACACATGAGGTACAAATCAATGTAGAAAATGCAATGGAGTGAAGGCAATAAATAAATAATAATAATTTTAGCACAATAAGAACAATGGTTGCCTCAAGGGGGGTAGAACACGTGAGTGGCACTGCCTTACCGTACACGGCTGGCATTCCTTAGTCACATGCTTTGCCCTGGTGTGTCAGTGCTCGTGACACTCTGAGCAACTGTTGGTTATGGTGGCGTCGTCAAAGTCCACAAGGCTATATATGTCCTTACTGACTTGCTGTGAGCGGTCCATATCATTACGAAGCCTTTTCCTCTTCCTCCGACCACGTCGCTTGTTCACCATTTCTCTATCGGGAATGTATTCCTCCCCCACGTAGGGTGGCTAATGTGAGGGATCAAGGTAAGACTCGAATCTCATCTCCTAAGTCCTCATCATGGCTAGCTTTGAGAATTTCACTGCAATGAAGGTGTTAGAAAGGTCACTTACACCACGCACGTGATAAGTAATGACGATGTGAGAGCATGAGACATGTAGGAAAGCCAGGACCATGCAAGTGCAATCTCCCGCAGTCAGGTTGACTCTATGGTTTCGGCCACCATAACGCTTGCCCCCCATCGATGTGCCCCAACTGCCCTGACGATATAGATATGAAAAGTCGGATTGTATTCCTCCGCCTCCTGATTGCAAGACTCTTCCTCCGCCATAGAAAGGTGTTTGGCAACAGCCATACCCCAACGCTCGTTGGCATTGTATGCATCCCTTGCACGGGTCCACCGATCCACAAAGTATGAGTTGGTATTCCTAAATGAGTACTCCAAGATAGCCGATACTGGTATAGCATAGATTTCCTTAATAACGTTGTTGAATACCTCCGAGATGTTCGTTGCCATCATACCATACCTACAACCACTTTCATCGTATGCCTGTGTCCACTTCGTCTTCTGCTACAAGACCTCGTCCAACCACTTATTCCCTCGTTTGTTGGTCAGTCCCCTCAGCTCCATCAACTTGACCTTGAAGTCCATCTTCTCCAAACATCCGCACAATAGCTTGAACTTTCTTGTGAAATCTTCCCTACTGCATTGCTTAAAGAAATTTGTCGCTAAGTGACCCATGCACCACCTATGCAGCACATCCGGATGTCCGTCAAGTTGCTCTTCACAGCGTTTAGAATGCTATAGTGCATGTCCGAGACGATGCAAACCAGCCATCTAGACCCAACGAGGTGTAGACGAACTATATCCATGAACTATTGCCAGTTTGCATTGTTCTCACCCTCTGTCAGTACGAATGCTAGTAGAATCAACTAGTCCTCCGCATCAATACCCATGGCGAGCATCAAGGTACCATAGTACTTCCCGGTTAGGAATGTGACGTCAACTGATAAGACAGGCCTGTAATGCTTGAAGGCCACTTTGCATTGCGCAAAGGGCCAGTACACCCATCCGAAAACATGTTTCATAACCCCTTCATCGGGTTTCGTCCGGTTCTCACGTCAAGGATAAAACTCCATGCCCGGATTCTTAGCCTGCATAGCGGTTAGGATTTGAAGAAGCAATCCGTAAGCCTCCTTCCAATCACCCCACAGTAATTGCATCGCTCTTTGCCCTGTCCTCCATGCTTTCCCATACTTCACGCGGTACTTAATGAATCCAAAGATAACCTCAATGAGGGTGATGACGGTCACATCAGGATCGACAGCCACAGCCCTGGTAATGCACCTTGCAATGAATTTAGCGGTCGTCTGAAGGTGCTCCCCAGACACTCGTGTAGTCCCACAAAAGTGAGGCTACTCTACATTCGTTATTTTCCATTACTTGTCCTTAGTTTTGCGCCCCCAGACCTTCCATCCACACCCCCTTTCACACCGTGAACATCAAAGTGTTGTACTACAAACGAACGATGGTGCCGCGCTGAGTATTCTTATAGCCAAACCTTCATATCCTCCATACTTGAAAACAACATGTTCTTGCGTATTAGGTCATTCTCCGGGTCCGCAATGCCATTCCTGCTTTTCAACCCATTTGCACAAACCGTGTTACCAACCATTCTGACATCCTCGAATGCATGCACCGACGGAATCTCACCCATTACACTACGAAGAATCTGACCTTTCTTAAAGGAGAAAAGCGGAGTAGGTGCTTCGTTTTCGGTTGAGCTCCACCCTTCTTCGGACTCAACGTCACGGGTTGTTCCATCTTGGAACATCTCCTCCTCAATCTCGTTGTTCATTACATCGCTATTGAAATCAGTCACGGGATCACTAGCATGGTGCGGCCAAGAAACATGCACATATGACTGATCCACCAACGGGGGCTGGAGGGGCATCATTGTTAAGATCGACAATAGGGAATTCTTGGGACGGTTGCTCCTCCATTGGGGGGACCTTGTGAAAGATCGATAGCAGATTCTAGTTCTTCTATGTTGTCATTCACCACATCCAAATTATTTCATAGATCCTCACCAACGATTGTCCTATCCACCACAACCTCCAACGACCAGACCTGAGATGCGAGCACAGCCTCCTTGTACGTGTCCCAATCATCATCGGACGAGATTGACATCAACAAGACGTGCACCTTAGAACCCAGTCCAGCGTCATATCGCCCTTGCATTCTGACAACAACCATAGGCTCACCCCATCCAAAGGTCGACTTAATCCTTGTCAGAAGAGTTCGAAAGACTGGTGATTCTCAAAACACAAGAACGGTCGCTTACATGCCACCAAAGTCCGCACCACAACCAGTTTGACTAACCGACCCACCTGTACAAACACGTACAACTTTATTCATCTATGTCCAACAATGCGAGCAAAACATTGCAAAGTTAGCACTGCATGCCATAGGAATGAAGTACGATCAAAAGTCTATCTAAGGATATATATCCTGTTGGACTCGACTTGACAAAAAAAATACAAGACTTTCTTCATTTTCCTTTTTGTTACTAGGACATGGCATAAAAAATGCAGGTAACCAATCACCACTTGCAAACATCATTTCTTACAATCATCATGTCAAACATCTGCAATGACAAAAGGCCCAAAAGATTTATACTATAAAACTATTTATTTCACTAAGAACATGCAAGCAATCCACATATGGCATATAAACAATGACAGCTCCCCACTTAGCCATCCCTTCAAACATTCAAGAGTTGAGACATAATGCAATCTATAAGCAAATCAATAATTCATTTTGGACTTTTCAGTGAAATTAATTTCATTTAGTCAATTTTCAGTCTCATATGAGATAATAACTTCTTCTAAACTTACGGTATTGTCACATTTCCTTAAATGTAAGATTATCATGGTCTTACTACAGGTGAAAGTAAAACTAAACTAATTGCTATCAAACATAATAATTTAAAAAGCTCGTTAAAAAACCATACAACCTATTACATGCAATCAAAGACCGATAACACGGAGTGCACATGCTGGAATTTTTTAGTCGAAGACGAGTGGATTCATTGCAGTGAGCACCCTAACACAATATCATGAATCCACTGCAGAGGGAGCAGGGAATAGGTTCTACGCATTGATATCAAATCACACATTTATCTCAAAGACAACATTCACAGTCGAGGATTAGGGGATATGTTCTCACCTTCACAGTGGAGGGAGCAGGGGGCGTGGGGAGGAGGCCGACGCAGGGGAGGAGGACGGCGCGGGGAGGAGGGTGGCGTAGGGAGGAGGTCGGTAGAGGGCGGACGCCGGCGCGAGGAGGAGGGCAGTGTAGGGGGACAGCAGGAAATGATGACGTGGCTAGCAAGAGGCGCGGCGGCGACGGACGGATTTGAGGAGGAGAGAGACGCTCGAGAGGGGGGGGGAAGAATTAAAGGGAAATGAAGAATTAGATGGATGATGATATTTAAATCGTCGCTGTTACGTCATACGCTTTGACATGATAAGATATACATGTCACGCCGCCTTCGAAGGCGGCCAGGAAACTAGTCTTGTGTACGTGTGAAAACAGCCGATCTGGCCGGCCGTCACGATCGAATTTGCCATGCGTGACAGAGGCACGAATCGTGGCTCACACGGCATCGGCGAAAAGGAGCTTTGGCTTCTCTTGTCCTGACAGAGTCTGCAGCTCACACGAAGTGCCCGCCTTGGCATTCAGGTCGAGCAGGCTGCTGGAGAAGGAGAGATGGAGTGCGTGTCTTTTTCTTCAGAATAAATAGTGCCACGGTACGATGGAGCCGACCATTTATGCTGGCGGGCATGGCGACTTATGTACGGTGCGCAGCTGTCAGTTGTCACTGCTGCTGAATGATTGTTGTGTGCTAATTGGATGATTAATCGGTTAAAAGAGGACGAAAACCTGCGCCGAACTTTGACGAGGACGGACCAGACATCGCGTTCCGGGCTGAGGATTTATGTGCAGTCTTTGCTAACACGTCGGGTTGTCTGAAATGATGTCTTTTTTCGAAAAAGAGTTTTTTTTTTAAAGTAGTCAATGGGAACAAGATACAACTCAAAAATATGGGATTTATCGCTTCTAACATAATACAAGAGATATCTTTAGGCCTCTCGATGTGGTCGGATAAAAAAGTATATAGTCATGCCACTAGTGGTCGAAGAGTCGACCACATGAAGTTATTCGTCACTTGATCGAGAAAGTATTAAACAGTCAATTGATGACAAAATATCTCACCTGGAGTTCAACCAGATATCGTGAGATAAATGGAGAATACACAAGCAGATCGTTCAGTTCGACCAGATATGGACTGGTCGTATGGAGATATGAGCTGGTCATAGACTGGTTAAACATAATCACTAACTGGTCATAAGGAGTTACGAACTGGTCATGACTAAATATGAACCAGTCGTATAGAGATACGAGCTAGTCGTAAGTGATAAGGATCTAGTTGTACATCATATTGCATTAAGGTTCATCTGATATAATTTATGTGTATTCAGAAATCATTATGTTCTGCTAGGAACCGCTAACGACTCGTGATCAGAAAAGAGTTTCCGAGTCACAACCGATTACACATGAACCTACAAAGTCACACTTAACGAGTTGAAACAAACGAGTTCGGATAGGATCCATCATGAGCTCTTTATAAGGGGATGCATGAGGCTGTTGGGACAGAGGACGTGAGTTGCTTCACCAAAACCCTAGCCACCATCTTCTCGAGGGACTAGGGGATTCTGAGATGATGTATGCCTATTTTGCTCGGTCAGCCATCAATGTAAGTACCTGATATGAAATATTTATATATTTGGGTTTTTTTTCCTTTTTCTTAGTGTATTTATTTGTTCAAAGAGCTCTTGAGCAAGTTGCTACTGTTGGTGACTACCATAGGCAATTGGTGTTGCTCAGAAAGCAAAAGGCTGAACTCTGGGAACAAGCAGTGAGATGGTAAGTTACTGTTACGAGTAGTCTTTTTTGTTTCGACCACACATTCAGTACTCATGCCTACTTTAACCTTTGTAGGTCTAAAAGTGACGAAAGATTCTTGGCTGATGCACTCGACTATGCAAAAGCCGAGACGCAATGGTTAGAGGTTGAAAAAGAAGACCTACTAAAGAACCTTCAGGAGGCAAATTCTGCAGCTTTCGAGCTGCAGAATCAAATAAACAGTAAGTATTTCACTTGATATAAACTTTCGACCAGGTTAATCAAATCGAGCGTATTAACAGTAGTCGAACAAACTATGAAAGCTTAACTCACTTAGAAAATTCTTCGTAAAATGTAGAAGCAAACTAAGTTAATGATTTAAAAGAGCTTGTTTTAGAATTATTTCGACCACATTTTGTTGAACCTAGTTTCTTTGTATTGGCAGCTAAAGTTAGAAACAGATCGACGCTATGAAGTTCTTTCTAGTGGGCTGAACCACGTGCAGAGAGGAAAGACTTCGACTAGGTGATGTTACCTTTCTTCGACCAGTGTAAAGAAAGCCAAGTGTTTAAAATGTGATCGAAAAATTATTGAAGCATTGCTTAATGAAAATTTTAACAAAGTAAAGATTGGAGAAATCATAAACTTTATTGAGAATATAAGAGGTTACACATAGAACTTGTATAGCTAATCAATGTTCCCTGAATTAGGAAGAACTCTGTCATCTTACATTGCTAGTCGTATCAAGCCTGGCCTCGTGACTTCGACTACTGTGTAAGGACATTCCCACTTAGGGTAAAGTTTGTTCCGATTAGACTAAGATTGAATATTTTTCAATACCAAGTCACGTGCAACAAGGCTGCGAGGTTGGACTTTGTGATCATAGTATTTGTATAGGGCTTGTTGGTAGACTGCTGAATGGATTAAGGCTTGATTTATCTTTTCTTCGAGCAGGTTGATGTCATCAGCTCGAAGTTGTTCTTGGCCGGAGTCGTCGTAATTTTTTACCATTTTCGACCGAATCTTTAGTTCAGGTGGAAGCATGGCTTCAGCACTAAAAACTAAGAAAAATAGTGTTTCGCCTGTAGCTCGACTAGCAATCGTGTGAATTGCCCATAATACTTAATGTAATTCTTTTACCTAAGCCTCCGAGCGCTTTATAAGCTGGTCGAAAACTATAGTTTTAATTCCCTGTATAATTTGGTCATTCGTCCTTTCGACTGCCCTATTGCTTTGTGGATGGGCGACAAAGGCATAACATAGCTTGGTACCCAATTCTTCGTAAAATTCTTGAAATTTTGCACTCGAAAATTATGTACCATTATCTGTAACAATTCAATTTGCAACCCCAAATCGAGTGATCATATTTTTCATCATAAATTTTTTGGTTACTTTCATTGTTATCCCAGTCACATGTTCGACTTCAATCCATTTCGTGAATGTAACAATAGCCACAAAAAGGAACTCGAAACCCCCTAGTGCTTTTGGGAATGGTCCTAGGATATCGAGATCTTAGGTTGCAAAAGACCAAGGGAGAGGTATGATTTGGACTGCTTGAGCCGGCTGGTATATTTTCCTACTATGAAACTGTCGTTGTACATATTTCTTAACAATCTGTTTAGCATCATGGAGCGTTGTTGGCCAGTAGAAACCTTATCGAAAGGTTTTTCCAACCAGCATTCTGTAAGAAGCATGTGTTCCACAAATGCCTCCATGTATTTCTTGAAGGAGATTTAATCATTCTTTCTGTGATATGTATCGTATGAGAACCCCTTGAGTACCTCATTTGTAGATGTCTCCTTCAACCAAAGTATACATTTTGGCCTTACAGGATAAATGATCCAACTCAATATCATCATTGGGTACTATGCCCTTCTAAAGATACTCGTAGATGGGACTCATCTAGGTATCCTTATATTCTAGGGAGGCTGTCTCAATAGGAGATGTCTGGTGTTTCGACGAGGGACGGCTTCTAGAGCTGTTCCAATAAGATTCATTGTGGTACTTGTGATCGGGAAAAAGCCATTTGAGCAAAGTGGTCAACAAGGAAATTATTCTTTCGAGGGATATATTGTACCTCGAAATCGAAAAAATACTTTTTAACCTTCCTAACTTTTGATAAGTATTGAGACATGGTCAGATTAGGGCATGGGTAATTTTTTCCGACCTGATTCACGTCCAGTTGAGAGTCTCCTCTCACGAGTAGTCATCGAATCCCAAGCGCTTTCGTTGCTCGTATGCCAGCCAATAAACCTTCATATTATGTCACATTGTTAGTAACAGAAAAGTTTAATTAAATAGCATATTTTAAGATTTCTCTTGTAGGAGATACCAGGACCACCCTAGCCCCAGAGCCACTTAGCGTAAGTGACCCATCAAAGTATAGTGTCCACTGGTTGTGGGATTCATACTGGCATTCCATAATAGGTTTAGGATTTGTCCATTCGACGACAAAGTCTGCCAAGATCTGGGATTTAATGACTGTTCGAGACACGAAATGGAGGTCGAACTCCCCAAGTTCAACTGACCATTTTTTCATGCGCCCTGCTGCTTTCCTATTCTGGAGGACCTCTTCTAAGGGAAACTCAGACGACATGGTTAACTTGTGCGTTTGGAAATACTGCCTCAGTTTCCTCGTAGACATGAGGAGGGCATATAGAAGCTTTTGGACCTAAGGTAAAACTTTAGTAACGTAGTAAACTAGTAGTTGAACGTTTGCACGTTCTGCTACCAGCACTGCGCTTACTACTTGTGGCATAGCAGCTAGATACATTAGGAGTGTCTCTTCTGGTTTCAGAGAAACCAGAACTTGAGTGCTCGTAAGATACCTCTTGACATCCTCGTACGCTTTGTTTGCCTCCTCTGACCACTCGAAACCTTCATATTTCCTTAAAAGTTTAAACAAAGGAAGTCCTTTCTCTCCAAGTCGTGCGATGAAACGACTTAAAGGAAAATTAGCTCAGTGACATCGCGTTAGAGTGTAATCGGAGAAACGACACTCCGTTCGTGACACACTGGAAAATAACGTCGTGAACACCAAAAAATTAGACGAATGACATTGCCGCTAGTTACTTCCGTTTCCATAATTTTTTAAATATAGAAACTGAGCTCAAAAAATTATCAATTTTTTTGTGCAATCTCCTGACACAGTTTAATTGCTTGTGTATTTTTTCAAAACTTTATACATTCTGATTTTGTCTCCAAAATTCATTTAATTATACTGTTTGTAGGAATTTTCTAATATAGAAAATGAGGTCCAAACATTATGAATTTTTTTCAGTCCTTACACAAAGGACTTAATTATGTAATTTTTCCAAAATTTTATAAAATTAATTAATATAATTTCATAATGTCCATCGTGTGAGAGTCTAATATTTCATAATGTAAGAACATTATGAAATTGCATTAATTAATTTTGCAAAAATTCTAGAAAAATTAAACAAGCAAGTCCACTATGCATGGAGCTTGAAAAAAAAATCATAATGTTTGGACATCATTTTCTATATTAGAAAATTCCTACAAACAGTATACTTAAATGAATTTTATAGACAAAATTCTAATGTATAAATTTTTTTAAAAAAAATACACAAGCAATTAAACTGTGTCCGGAGGCTCCACAAAAAAATTGATAATTTTTTGAGCTCAGTTTCTATATTTAAAAAATTCTGGAAACGGAAGTAACTAGGGGCGTTGTCATTCGTCTAATTTTTTGGTGTTCACGATGTTATTTTCCAATGCATCATGAACGGAGTGTTATTCTTCCGATTACGCTCTAACGTGATGTCACTAAGCTAATTTCCCCCCAACGACTTAAAGCCACCATGCACCCTATGAGTTTCTGGACTTCTTTGTTTGTGGTTGAAGGACGCATTTGTTCAATGGCTTTTATGTTTTCAGGGTTTGCTTCGATTCATCGTATAGAGATAAGGAATCGAAGTAACTTTCCTGAAGAGACTCCGAACGCACACTTCTCAGGATTGAGTTTTAAATGGTGTTTTCTGAGGTTGTCGAATGTTTCTTGCAAGTCAAAAATATGATTAAGGCGCTTGATACTTTTTACAACCAGATCATCAACATAGGCTTCTAAATTTTGGCCTAGTTGAGGAAGGAAAGTCTTTTGCATCAAGCGTTGAAAAGAAACGCCAGTATTTTTTAGACCAATTGGTATTTTGACATAGCAAAATATCCCAATTGGTGTAATAGATGTGATCTTTTCTTCATCATCTAGGCACATATTTATCTGATGATAACCCGAATATGCATCTAGCTAGGAAACTTAATCTTTCACAACTAGCAGTAGAATCAACCAACTGATCAATACGAGGAAGGAGAAAATCGTCTTTCAGAAAAGCTTTATTAAGATCAGTAAAGTCTACACACATACGCCATTTACCATTAGACTTTCTAACCATTACAGGGTTAGCCAACCACTCTGGGTGGTCAACTTCTCTTATGACCAAACCATCGATTAGGTGTAAATCTCTGTATTTTTTGTTTTACATGTTTCTTGTTAGGCCGTAGAGCTAGCCTATGATCGATCACCTCCTTGGGGACTCTGGGTATGTCGGATGCTTACCACGCGAAGACATATGTGTTTGCTCGGAGGAAGGTGACGAGGGCATCTTCCTATGCAGGGTCGGAAGTGACCCCGATGCGAACGATCTTCGAAGGCTCCCCTGTATTTAGTGGAAATTCTTTGACTTGGTTGTTTGACTTTGGTACAACTTTAGGCTTCGACTGTTTGGTCGAAGGTTGCCCCTTGCTTGCTTCTCGAGTTGGTATTTGGCCAACCATCTTGAGGGATTTGCAGTCGCATTCAAGCACCATCTTTTTATCACAACGGACTGTGATTATTCCTTTGGGACCTGGCATCTTAAGACATTGATAACCGTAATGAGTAGCCATTAGTAATCGTGCCAGAGTTGGTCGACCGAGTATGACATTGTATGTCGTATCGAAATCGACCACATGAAAAGAGATTTTCTCTGTTCTGAAATTGTTTGGTGAACCAAACGTTACAAGAAGAGAAACCTGACCAATGGATTTGGCCAAAGACCTCAGTACGATCCCATAAAATGAGTATCGTAAGGCTTGATCTTTGTCATGGGAACTTGCATCTCGTCTAGGGCACTCATAAAGAGTATATTCAGTGAACTCCGATCATCAACTAACACATGATTGACTCAGCAGTTGTTGATGGTGGGCTCGATCACGATCGAAAAATGACCTGGTCGAGTAGAAGGGATTGGACAGTCACCTTTCTCGAAAGAGATGGTGATTTCCAACCACTTTGGTACTTTATTGACAAGAGGAGGGTCGATAGAATTTACCTCACATTCGACAGCTTTGCGCTATCGTTTTGACTCGTATGTTGAAGATCCTCCGTCGATGTGATCGATGGTGTGTTCTGGATCTTGAAATGGCATCTCCTCATTATCATTCGACTGTTTTCGACCACTCGTCTACCCTACCTCTTCAAGTGTAGGAAGTGGTCCTTTGTCGGTGTAGTAATCCTCGAGTTTTCGCTAGAAAACTCGGCAATTGCGAAGGTCGTGTCTTTCCTTTTTGTGGAAAGGACACCACCTAGGCTTGTCAGTCTTCCATTCAGGGCGCTTACCTTTGCCCCGATCAGGATATGGTTTGGAGCTCTGAGGCTCCTTGTCGCTCACGGCTAAGATCTCCTTAGAACTTTTGACTTAAAGCTTTTGGTCTTTAGCTTTGCTCTTGGATTTTCCAGCCGTTTTATTTTTCTTCTTGTTATCTTTGCCCGCTCCTTGAGTGCCCTTATCGTCATGATCAATCGTTTGATTCCCCTTGATCGCTTCTGTCGCAGTTGCATAGCGGTCACCTATTTGAAAGAGCTCGACAACAATAGCTGGGGGATTTAGAGCGATATCCTCTGTGATCCTCCGATTGTGGATCCCCTACTTGAATGCTCTGATAATAGAAGAGTCATAAACTTTAGGAATTGAATTGTGGACCTGACTAAAACGTCTGATAAATTATCGCAAGGTCTCGTGAGAATCCTGACGTGTCCTGTGCAGGTCATCCTCCTTTCTTGGAAGATTGTAAGTGCAATTGGCTAGTAGTAGGTCACAGAGGTGTTGCTATGAATAGATCGATTCTTGTGGCTGGTTTAACAGCCACGACTGAGCAGGTCTTTCAAGCACAGTAGGAAGGTAGTTGGCCATGAAATACTCTCCTCCTCCTGCTGCTCGAACAACAGTGGTATAGATTTGAAGAAACTCGATGGGATTTTGTGACCCATCAAGCTTCTCCATATTCACCGGTCGGTACCTTGGTGGCCAGCGAAATGCTCGAAGGTTAGGCAAAAATGCTCGACATCCGGTAATAACATCATAACACCTTCTTTGTAGGAAAGAAGGGTTAATGCCACCAGGCGGTTGTACTCGATGAAAGCCAGTGGTAAGTGGACCTGACCTATCATAGATGTCAGCCCTACGAGGGCAATACTCCTTGTATTCCATCTGTTGGTGCAGATTTCTCGGAAGAAGTGGTGAATGACCACTTCCCCTAAGAGTTTGTCGATAACCAGTTGTTCCAGGGACTCTTCTCCGACTAAAGTCATGGTTAGGAGATCAACCAGACCAGTTGTCCTGTCGTTCTCCATGAGGAAAGTCATATGAACGACTGTCGTTCGATGGAGTTGTCCTGGTCAAGGTTCAAGAAAGCGCTAGGCGCTAGGCGGGCGGTGGCCCAGGGCCTAGCGCCTAGGCGGACTAGGCGGCGGCTAGGCGGCGACTAGGCGGCGCCCAGGCGGCCGGCTTGGCTACTGCAAGTATAAGCCCACAACAGAATAGTACAACGAATTGAGCAAGCATCAGGCATCAAAATTGAGCAAGATAGAAGAAAAATTACCTGAAGAAGCAAGACATGGGCAATTTGATGTAGTCATGTATATTATCTCCCCTCCAAGAGCTTGATGTAAACATGTATATAATCAAATAATGTTGTAAACCTGCATATTTAATCAATGATGAGTTATTTTGCTATTGTGTGAGAAATAATGTATGAATGATTGATAAATGAATGAGTTGGATTGCAAATCATCAACAAAACAAATCAACAAAGTTGGATTGCAAATCATCAATCATACTTGGCAATATTTCAGGACATCCAATACTGTTCTGTCCAAACAAGCTACACAAGTACACATGACACAACTTAGCATTCAGACATCCATGTAAGCATTCATGAGTAGACATCTAGAAACTAACTGAGAGCCAGAATATGCAGGAGTAGACAATTGGACATCCATCATCCATGTAAGCAGAGTAGCAGTCTAGCAGATAAGGTCACAAGATACAACATCCATAAATAAGAAAGAAAGATGAAAGATAACAAGTACAGGTGGAGGCTCTCAGTCTTAGTTTTGAATGGATTGAAGTGTGTTTCATAGCAGAAACAATTCTCAGGTTAACGAGAAAGACATCATCGCAACCTCCAACTTTGTAACACAGGTATGCACATGCTAGGATGCAAGGCACCAAAAGAGGAAAAAAAGAGAGGAAAAGATTAATACAAAAATGTGGTACACCCTCATCCTGCTACATCCTAGCATAATACTAAAGTCGCCAGCTTTTATATTTTTAATGGATAGATATTATCCTCATAGTAGAGTCTCGTGTTAACGAGAAGACCATCATTGCAGACACCAAAATTAACATGCATACTAATTGCAAGCAGAGCACTTCACAAGACAACATATTATGACATTAGCAAAGAAAATATATCGGATGGAAATGCACAAAGATACTCCAGAGGAAACAAAACAAATTTGGACAACAACAAAGAAGAGAAGAGTCAATGGAAATGGAGGCGCCAAAGATTTTATGATGCAAATAAACATCGATCATCATCATTCACCATAATTTAGCAATCACCAATCAAGATTCAGATTCATAATATAAGAACCATCGCACCACCAAGGGTCCAACAAACTACACATGACTACATGAGTACATGACACAAGAGTAGAATCATGAGTAGAGAACATTCAAGAGAATACACATGAGTACAACACTTCTGAATTCACATATGTAAACTGATTAATCGAGATCCAAAGAACTAAATTCCGAATATGGCAATATGCAAGCATATGTATTATATGTAAACTGAGAGCCAAAAATATGCAAGACAGATATTCAGACATTCAGCACAATAGCACATTCAGAATCAGCAGTTTCAGAGTACAACCATTCAAAATTTCAAAGCATTAATAGTCACAAAATTCAGATTTCAAACATTCAACAAATTCAATCGCTTGAAGAGTTTCAGACTTTCAAAGCTTCAAAGACAAGTGCACTTCACAACCAAGAAGAATTCAATTCATCAATTCAGCACATTCAGTCTTCAGCACAAGTGCACAAGTTCACCACCGACCAACTCGAGACACATTCTGACATTCAAGACATTCATTTCTTGAAGAATTCAATTCATCAATTCAATCAATAGCAATTAGCAGAGCAGCAGAGAAGGGACTGAGGGGAGTTGCGGCGCTAGGGGGAGCAGAGAAGGGAAGGGGGCAGAGCAGGCAGCAGCAGAGACTGAGGGGGAAAGGGAAGGGAGGGGAGGGGAGGGGAGGGCGGCGGCGCGAGGGTGGAGCAGAGAAGGGGAGGTCGGCGGCGCGGGAGAACTGAGAAGAGAGAAGGAGGGGAGGGCAGTGGCGCGGGAGAACTGAGCAGAGAAGGGGGCATCGGAGGAGGGGAGGGCGGCGGCGTGGGAGAACTGAGAAGAGAGGGGAGAGGGGAAAGCAGCGGCACGGGAGAGGGAGCAGAGAGTGGAGCATCGCAGGGGGAGGGCGGCGGGGGGGACCAGAGAGGGGAGGTCGGCGGAGGAGCAGAGGGAAGAGGAATACGTACCTCGACTCGTCGGCGGCGAGGTCCAACCGGCGACGCAAGATGGCTAGGCGAGCTCGATTCGGCGGCGATGAGGTTGAATCGGCGGCGCGAGATGGCCGGAACTGGGGACGAAGTCGATTTAGCGGCGGGGGAGGCGCGGGATCCCGAACCCTAGCGAGCTGCGACTATTGGATGGGGTCGGGGCATCGGGCGCAGACCTTCACGGCCACCTTCTCCCGCTCCGCCGCGGCGCCTCACGCCATCGCTACCGAGCTGGAGCGCCGCCACGCCGCCGAGGACCGGCTTTGACCGTCGAGCCGGTCCAAGGCGGCACTGCCGCCTAGCGCAGCGCCTTGGGTGAAATCGCCACGGCAGAGCTACGCCTCGGGCGTAGTCGGCGCCTAGTCGGCGCCCAGAACCGATTTTTACAACCTTGGTCCTGGTATGACTACTAGAACAATGTCGTCGAGTCCATTCAAGCCTGACCATCGTGTCCCGAAGTCTTCTTACGATCTCTTGAGCAAAGAGGTTACAGCCTGTTGCTTGTCCAAGCTCTTGAATTGGGTTTTTTATCAGGTCATTTATTCGTTGGAGTTTTTGAGCTACCTCTTACTGGTATTGGATGCGCCCAGGTAAAGACCTCTGGGTAGCAATTCTTCTTCTCCGAATGGTTTTAGGATCATCAACGTATGAGTCAGTCAGAGCACGCCTCAGTGGAGAGTGATCATTTCTAGGATTTCGGCTACGCTTATGAAGGTGGAGATCCTGTTCATCACCGGAGGTGTTCTCGCCATCATTACGAGAGTCCGAAGTGAGTGTGTGATAGGAAGCATCCCCAACCCTTCTTCTTGGAGAGATATCAAGATCTGAGGGGAGGACAAAGACCTCCTAGGTGCTATTATCTCCACTTGCGTCTGAGTCCTCCTAACTCGAGGTGTAGTCGAAAGACAACGTCTCGTGACTTAGAGCTATCCTCGCCAGGAAGGGGAATTCCGGGTTATAATCGTCTCCAACTGAAGGTGAACCCTGCGGGGGTGTGTTCGAATCCGCAGGTGAAGTGAGCTTGACAATGCACCTCGTGGGGGTAACCAAAGGGTGACGATTATCAGGTGTTGGTTGAGTCCCAGAATTATGGATTCCAGGACTTGCTTTGCTAGATGGGATGGCCTCCAACGGGCTTGAACATTTGGATGGGGAACCCTCGTCGTGCTCTGTACTCACCGTGGCGCAATCCTGACCCTAGTCGGATGGACCCTTGCCATTTGAGGAGTTTGGTTCCTCATCTGGGCGTAATGTCGTGGGGGAGAGAGCTCCCTCAACAACCTTGTTCGTGGCATGGTCTCCTGGGTTTGGTGAAGGACACCTGGAAACAGAATTGCCATTGGACGAAATGATGCTCTGCTTGTACTCATACCAGGCATCCTTGCCAAGTTTTGCGTAGTCTGCCACAAACCAATTCTCCTCATTCCACTCTCCTGCCATGAAAGCATAAGAGTTGAAAAATGAAGATAATTTGTTGAAGAGGAAAGGAGAAACCGAAAGATCCCCACGGACAGCGCCAACTGTCGATGGTATAGTATCGATCTTACGAATGAATACTGGAGACTTTCCTTGAGTTAAACCACACAAAAAAAAGACACAGGGATTTTATACAGGTTCAGGCCTTCTCCCGAGAGAATAATAACCCTACTCTTGTGTTGTTGTATTGACTATGCTTTACAACAGGGAAGAAATCACTAGAATTGGGGCTTAATGACTTCTGTCTGTTGATCGTGTCTCTGTTGTCGCTATTCCTTTGCTTGCCTCTCTCCTTATATAGCGTGTGAAGGGGTGTCAATTGTCCCATACTAAGAGGCGTCTCACCGTTTGATGAAATGCATACGTTCTATAACGGTTATTGTCAGAGACTAACTCTCTCACGTCGCCTTGCAGTTATCTCAGATAATAATAGCACATATTAACTATTGTGTGTATTAGACACAGCACATAAACGTCCCTAGTCGATTGGTCCCACATGTTTGTAGGCTTTGTTGACTATAGAGTTGTCGTAGTTGACCTGGTTGTAGTAAATCTTACGATCATGAAATGAACGTAGTAAGGCTTACGATCATGAGGTGGTTGTAGGAAAATCTTACGACTACTAGGTTGTCGTAGAAGTACTTACAACCATGTAGGGTGGTCATAGAATGGTCTACAACCACTCGATTAAGCTTCTCCCTTATTAATGATAAGGGGTATCCTTACGAATAACATGAAGATATTGTTACCTATAATACCAATTACAAATAAACAATTTAATTAATTGAGGATTATTAGATCCTCGTCAGCTACAGTACTATTTATGCAAACTGAAATCACTATTTAAATAGACTCGCGGTATCACACCACGCGTCCTATTTTTTTAGGAGAATCCAATTCTTATCCTTTAGGCCGCTAATTACCATAATTTAAACTCTAGTCTTCACTTATAATCGATGTTACCACCAACCTTTTAGCTTGCATATACTCCGGTTTTGGCTTGATCCTTCTTAATAGAAGTTGTTACACCACCAAATCATAATTGTATGTAATCATAATGATTCGACACTTCTGTATTCATCTACCCCCTTAAAAATGTCCACCGACATTTGTTGCTTCTTCAACCACCAATAACTCAATCTCTATTATCCACCAAATGTACCTTGGTACCCTATAACTATGATTCGCCATTCTCGACCTGTTGATCATAACATCTAGATTAATCCATACATAGATTCCACATAAATCCTTGTTATCCAACTTCCTTGCAATTGATCCTGATTGCATGCAATCGTATTTGATTCCACCAATTATCATATAATTCATTACTATCTAGTTTACTAATGCTAAATCAATACCGTCCAATGCAAATTGAATTTTCTTTTAGTACTACTTTAATCACGTTAATTCTTCCTATATCCAATCTCTAGGAATTGCTAACAATCCATTTATTGATCACATTATGTGTATAACTTTAATTATTCCTATTAATCCAATCTAAATGATTTATCCTAAGTTTTACGGTAATATCTTCCAATTACTTATCCATAGGTTTTCTTATTACTCCACCAACATGCCACATATTTGATTCATTCTTAAAATGGAAAATTAGCTCAGTGACATCATGTTAGAGCGTAATCGGAGGAACGACACTCCGTTCATGACGCACTGAAAAATAACATCGCGAACACCAAAAAATTAGACGAATGACATCGCCGCTAGTTACTTCCGTTTCCAAAAAAATTTAAATATAGAAACTGAGCTCAAAAAATTATCAATTTTTTTGTGGAGCCTTCCGACACAGTTTAATTACTTGTGTATTTTGTTCAAAACTTTATACATTCTGATTTTGTCTCTAAATTTCATTTAAGTATAATGTTTGTAGGAATTTTCTAATATAGAAAATGAGGTCCAAACATTATGATTTTTTTCAAACTCCTTACATAGTGGACATGATTGTGTAATTTTTTAGAATTTTTAAAAAATTAATTAATGCAATTTCATAATGTCCTTACATTATGAAATATTAGACTCTCACACAAATGGACATTATGAAATTATATTACTTAATTTTGTAAAATTTTGAAAAAATTATACAATCAAGTCCACTGTGTAAGGAGCCTGAAAAAATAATTTCATAATGTTTGGTCCTCATTTTCTATATTAGAAAATCCCTACAAACAGTATACTTAAATGAATTTTAGATACAAAATTAGAACGTATAAAGTTTTTAAAAAAAATACACAAGCAATTAAATTGTGTCGAGAGACTCCACAAAAAAATTGATAATTTTTTTAGCTCAGTTTCTATATTTAAAAAATTCTGGAAACGGAAGTAACTGGCGGCAATGTCATTCGTCTAATTTTTTGGTGTCCACGATGTTATTTTCCAGTGCGTCACGAATGGAGTATCGTTCCTTCGATTATGCTCTAACGCGATGTCACTGAGCTAATTTTCGCTTCTTAAAATCATAAGATATCATCGATACACTTCCATGAACTATTTATTGTGCAAGTCCTCTATGGCATCGACTAGACCTAAGGATACAGTATGTATCAATCCATTGTCCAGGCTACCTTACGTTCCTTCTTGGTCAGGGATTGCTTCCATGTCAGTTTTGGTGGTTGCGATGCGTACAGCTGTGCGGAGAATCCGTTGTTGTAGTTTAACCGACTTGGTGGCTACGCAGTTTAGACGACACTACTTGGGATAGTGATCGTGTCTCTCGCAAAGAAAACAGGTGACCCTGCTCGTCGGGCAATCTCCTGGTGGGTGGTATTCATTGCAGTTGGGGCAGTTGGTGTTGCATTGGTTGATGTAATGTCCTTCCTCGCCGCAGCATCGACATGCCTTGACCTTCATGATTGCCTTGTTTGACTCCTTTAGACAACATCTCCCAGCGAAGCGCCCCACTTCACCGCAGCTAAAGCAAACATATTGCTTTTGCCTTTGTCGCCCCTTGGGGCAGTGGGACACGAAGTGGCCCTCATTGCCACATCTGAAACATGTGTTAGTTCGTCGAATCCCAAGGGGCGGTGGTGTGAGTCATATCATGGGGACTTGGTCCTTCTTTGGGCAACGGTTGATGGGTGGCTTCACCTTAAGATCTTCAGACTCCTCCTCGAGGTAACGTTTCCTCGATTTTCCATCACAAGATTTTGCTGGGTTGGTTGCTTGTACCCCAGCCGATGTGCGGTGGCACTTAAGGGTCTTGCCTAGTCAGTTGGAGCCAGGGTTGGCAACTTTTGACAGAGCTTTGTCTTTGATCTTGCAAGCTTGTTACACTGGTCTTGATGTTTGTTGGTGTTTTCAGCAAAGAATGAAAGGGAATAGTATGAGACATTAAAAAGGGTTGCGGGGACAAGGTAGCAAAACCCATTTTATTTTCAAAACCTAATATGAAACACAAAGGAAGCCAAGGAGTCTCAAATAATCACACAAATCTTTTTAAAACAAGCTTTTCATGTGACTGCAAAATGCGACTCCCGTGGGCAAACAGGCAGTGCACAGGATCCCACTGAAATCTCACAACAATACAATCGGCTACTCGTGGAAACACACACATGGAAATGCATAGTTCTGCGCACAAGAGTTACTCAAAATGAGATTGCCCTATCTTAACAAGTTGTCACATTCCTGAACTTAAGCTTTTGAAGCTAGGATAAGGGAAAAGGAAACCAATCATCTTTCAAAATCAAATGAAGATCCAACATGGGTAAGAGAGAGTAATCTTTAGGAGGGATGAGAATGAGCAATAATACTTATATTTTTCACAAAATTTTTGTAGGCACAAATAGATTTTGAAAATTTTCACTAATGAAACTAACGGCCATGCTAACTAAGGTCAAGATTTGTAATTTGGAATCCTCTGTGTTCACAGCACAAGTCCCTGGATCAGTAGCTAATGTTCACAGTTATATCATTGGATATCAACACATATCATGAAAGTGAAATGCTATCGCATAATAATAAACAAAGTGTAAATATACCTTATGGCGTTTGACTTGCAGAATGGCCGAACAGACCAAATACCTTTCAAAAAATAGCAGCGGAAGTGAAATTGATATACAACACGTGGAAGGGATACTTGTGTGTGCATGTTTCTATGATTTATTATCTTATTCCTATCATGTTACTGATACTTCATCGCAATCACCTGTTAATATTACTAATGATCGACACTTACACATTACTAGACCTAAGTAATACGATGATCTATTCATATTACCATCTCGTAAGTTAGTAACACTATATTGGGTTAGTCTCAACCGAAAATCCAAAACAATGGCTTACTGGTATTAGCATCCTACTGCCATGTAGGCACTTTTTAAGTATAAGATTATTTTGATAATGCCTTGAAGTAACTAGTACTACCATAGTAGTAATTCTTTTTAACTAACCTCTTACCTTGTTCAAATTTCAAAATAAATGGAACTCGGTCATTACTGAGATACTAGAAAAGTTAACAGTTTTAGCCTCACCCTTGATTTAGGCTCCTTTCCTTTAAACTAAATTCTAATTGCATTCTATGGATAATTAGTTAACAGCTAATTACTTGGAATGACTCTTGAATTAGTTTTTAACTAACTTTATTAAAAAGATAATGGCTGATTGAACATGTACTTATCTAATTACACTATTCCATTTTAACCAACCATTTAATTATCCTTTTAGTTACTTGACTTATTGTCGTTATCCGAAAGTGCAATATGGTAGTTGAATGTCTACAAACTAATTAACCTTCTAATACCCTTAGGCTAATTGCTTAAATTAATCACTAACTAACCTAATTAGTGTGTGTGTGTGTGTACATACACACACACACACACACACACACACACACACACACACACACACACATATATATATATATATATATATATATATATATATATACTAATTTATAATATTGATTACACTATCACACTAACCTAATCCAATGGGCCCACCGACACACTCTAGAGAGAGATGAGTGGGCCCACTTGTCATGCATTCCTTTTCCAGAGAGCACACGTAGAGAGCTTACAAAGGGGGGGCCACCTATCACTGATACAAAGAGAGAAAGAGCACAGAGACAAAGAAGGGGCCGATACAGGGGAGGCGTCGAGGTGGCTCGGATGGCACACGTCGCCGGGGAGGGAGGCATCGGCAGCGGTCGACAACAGCAAAAATGAGACTAGGGAGGGGAGGCGGTTCGAAGGGTGGTAGTGGCGCAGCCGGAGGTGGACGGTGGAGGCCGGATGTGGGGAAGGAAAGGGGTGGCAGCGTTCTGATGGGAGAGGGGCAACTCTTGGGCGCGCGTGAGCACCAGAGCGGTGAGGGGAAGTCACTGACGCAGTCGATGGTGGTGGGGAGAGGCCGAGGCATGCTGGCGGCAGAAGCCGAAGGAGTGCGGCGGGCTAGACGTGGTGGCGGAGCTGCGGGGAGGAAGAGAGGACGTGAGCTGTAGGGGATAGAAGAGGGAGGCTATGGTTAGGGAAGACGAGAACGTGTGGTGCTCCGGTGGCGGAATCCCCCAAATTGGTGGAGGGGAAATGCTCCTCGTGTCCCGGAACACGCGGTGATGCGCATGGCGAGGTGAGGGACTTACCGGAGCAGAGGGAACGGTGAGCGATGTGTGGCGGCCGGCGCGGGCACTGCGTGTTAGCGCTTGGCTCGAGTTGGGGGAAAGGAGGAAGATGGAGTGGGGGTAGAGGAAGGAGGAGGATGGAAGCGGCTTAGGGTGGTCTTTTGTAGGCAAGAGAGGGGATGGAGCCGGTGGCGGGCACTGACGGGCAACGAGACCGCGGCATGGTGATGCCAGTGCATGGCATGGGAGGCGCATGGGCGAGGCGCGGCGTTCCGCCAGCGCTTCGGCGTGAGCGACACGTGGAAGTAGGTGGCATGGATGGACGGGGCAGGGGTGGCATGTGCGCGGCGTGGGAGCATGCATGACGCCAGCTCGAGGAAAGTCAAGGGTAGGTGTGGGCGCACGCATGGGGAAGAATGAGGGAGAGAGAGAGAAGAAAAGGCGCTGGGTAGGCGAGAAACATGGGTCGTGGCCGGTTTCAGCTGGAAAATAGGAGAAAGAAGGAATAGGGAAAAAGGAAAAAGGAAAAGATAATGTGGTGGTTGCTAAATCCTGGTCTTTGCTAAGAAATTCTCATTAGGCCTTTGAGCATTTGGAGGATTAGGTTTCGAATTTTATGTTTTCAATTTTTGGGTTTACACCTCGTATAATAGTATGAAAGGGCGACACTTTTAAGTTTTCTAATGACCGGGCGCTTGTGTTCCTAACATGATCCAGCGATTGTGCGTAGATAAATAACTCCCAAAAAGTGTGCAATTAAGGCAATAACGAATAATACACAAAAAGTTTTAAAATTTTCGTATTTTTGACTATAGAATTTTTAGGTCCCAATTTTAGAGTGTTATAGAACAGCACCAACAGTGATACTGTAGCAAAATACTGAAGCAGACACGGAATATTTGCTGCAGTGAAAACACTGTTGCGAAAATACTGTATCCACTGATCTAGACCTTTGTTTTTTAATCGAACGGCACTTCTGCATCGATAACTTCAACGATCCATTTCCCAGAAATGATTTGGAAAAGGGACACCTTGATTTGCGTTCGGTTTTCCGGACATTGTCCGTTTTTATTGGCTTGAAACTCAGCGGTTCAGCCGTTCAGGACTTAAGGCAGAGATCAGGGTGGTTGGTACTATCTTGGTTAGTTCAGATCCCATTTCTTGCTGCCCTAGCAGATTTGCTGAAACTTCCTTGCTCCCTGCGTTAAATTAACACGTTACAGCTGAAAACCCAAGCCGACCCAACCTAAGCCGGAATAGTTGCATCCAGACGTCCAGTGGACCGCCAGGACGGGACCGACCCATACTCCCAAACGGCCACAACCCATGCTGAGTTTGCTCTACTCGTGACTCCAATCTTCACCATTTATTTTTCCTTTCCTTTTTAGAGGACCTCTTTAATTCGTAGCTAAAGAAAGTTGTGACTTAGTTGCTGCAGTAAAACGGTCCAGAAGAAGAAAAATCAATAATCAGCCGATTAACCGCAGACCATAGTTATTGGAAGTTTGGAACATTGCTCGTTTGGAAAACAGATGGGGGATAAACTGGAATAGCAAGCACAAAAGATCGCTGCACAGAACAGATTACGTAACAGTAAGCTATGCCAGGACAAGTCAATACTACAATGGCCTCGGACCGGCGAGTACAGAGTACATAGTCGACATCATAAACCTTGGACAAAAACCAAACAGACACACGCACGATTAATACCCACGAAAACAATCTGATAGCTAGCTCCTTGACCCAAGAGCTTTATCTTCCGAAAACACCCACATTATCTGTCATGACTATATAGTTTATGATATGTAAAGAGGCAGTATTTCCTCGAATTTCCGTCATCATATCTTGATTGATTGAAGCCCTGCCAAGATGCTTCAAGCCTATTTTCAAGAAATTGATGACATGTGGTTAGTTGCGTAAACACATTTTGGGTAAAATAACGACATGAAATGAAAAGCAAACAAATCAAGTAAAAAACAAAATGAGCATTGTATTCCATACACTCGACAAATACATTTACTTGGTCAGAATTTCCAAAATTTTGCAACTGGGCAACTCAGTTTAGGGCATCATATGTACTAGCTGGATATTAGCACTAATTCTAAACCACAAAATGATCATAGGGTTTCATATTGACTCAAGAGCTACAGAAAACATATGTCAATGCGTAGATGTTCATTCATCTGATCAAATACGCGAGCACAACCACATACAGCTAACATACCTTGTTGGCAATGTTGTTGGAAAGCCAGTCAAGCCCCTCATACAATCCCTCGCCAGAGGTAGCACATGTGCTCTGGATATACCTGAAATGAGTATCAGAAGATAAATATGTGAATAATTTTTTATTTCTTCGAAAGTCCAAAGCACAAACAATAAAATTGAGTCATTATCAAGAAGACAATATACAACGGTCGAATAATGCAAACCGAATACTTCACTTGATTTAGGGGAAGCTGTGGTGCTCAAGTAGAACATTTTATTTATGCAGCAGTTGTGCTATCACCACAATACATATTGGGTGCTACATGTTACATTCCTTTCTATAGTATTAAAACATAATTCCTGATTTCAGGTAGGTATGTTATGGGTGATCAATCCTCAAAGTATTTGTGCAACAGGATAAACATTCACCATGGGATAGGAACCATACCAGTGCCGCTGGCGCAGGGAATGCAGGCCAAGCTTGTCGGTGATTTCAGCAGCATTCATGGCATTAGGAAGATCTTGTTTGTTTGCAAATACCAGCAGCACAGCATCACGCAGCTCATCCTGTCACCACAATACAACCTTGGTGTCAATCAATACATTACACATAAAATTGTAAGAGAAGCTAAACTTCCTCAAACAACACTTCATAAACATCACATGAATGAGCATTTTATCAAAAAACAAACAAACAAACTGATACATGATAGTATGGATAATCTTCCGTAAGTGTAAGTTAAATAGTTTTGTTGGTATAAATTTCAAAAATCTTTGAAACTACGGTTGTGCATCTAAGTGATATACTAGTACCCCTAAAAAAGGTGATATACTAGTTTCTTATGCTATGTATCACCAATGGCCAAAAGATTAAAGTTCATAAGCCCATGGTAAATCCTGGCCGAAGAATCTAAAGACCTAGACCATTTATGATTGCTAACAGATCTGAAAACAATATTGCACTGTGATAAACCTCGTTCAGCATCCGGTGGAGCTCATCTCTGGCCTCAACAACACGCTCTCTGTCGTTGCTGTCAACAACAAAAATGAGGCCCTGGGTGTTCTGGAAGTAGTGCCTCCACAGGGGCCTGATCTGTTTTGACAAAGTAAACAGAAAGCTTCAGACCACAAACAGAAGACAAGTTAAAAGAGATTAGATCATGAAGCTACTAACATTCAAACATTATATTGACATGTTTCTAATATGAAATTCAAATGCACCGGCACCCACAGGTATATTTTAAATTCTTCACACCAATTCCAAGATAACATATGACACACGGTGAGGCGTTAGTGGCTTAGTGCGTTACATTATATTTCATATGGACAATTTCGATTGTCTAAATATTAAATTTCATACTTCAAAATTAAAAACAGGAAACTAGCAAAACCAAGGTATATGGGCCCAAAAAACACTATCATCAAAGATAACAACTGGTCTTAGGGAATCTTTCCTACCTTGTCCTGACCCCCGACATCCCAAACGGTGAAGCTAATGTTCTTGTACTCAACAGTTTCAACATTAAACCCTGCAGTTTCAAGGTTAGCCAGTCTTGATCAATGTAGGTAGATAGTATCATAGTAAGGTCATGGATGTAACAAAGCAATATTCACAGATTTAGTCTAAGAAGTATGAACATACATGACCAGTTTACATGGAGTACATATCTTTGTTAATACTAAGTAACGAATACTCCTACAAGAGGTTTTGCAGCTCACGAGTTAGCCACTTTTCTATAGATTGGTCTTTGGTAGGAATCAAGGTTAACAAACAAGCTGCAAGAAGATGATTACTTTCCAAAAAGGAGTTATCATATTTGAATTGTTTGCTCGTTTAGGAATAATATAAAAAAAGACAGCATGGTGAACAGGTTTACTCTCAAGAAATTCGCTGAAACACTAATGAGTCATGCTTATTAAGGCGTCGTCTAAGCGTCGCTTAAGCGGTAAGGCGCTGCTGATGTCGTAAGGCGTCGCCCCGCCTTGCGTCGCCCCCACCTTGCCGCCTCCTCCCAACGGTTCCTCATCGTGCGGCTCTTCCTCCCGGCTCCCCATCACTCACAAGCAGCTCCTCGCCCTCCCCCCCGAGGAGGAGGCAGCAGCGGCGAAGGCGTGGAGGGAGGAGAGGGAGAGCCGGAGAGAAAGAGGGGGAGGGGAGGCGGCGCGACGTGGGCCGGCGCTGCCACTGAGAGAGGACCGGAGGAGGCGGTGTGGCCCGACACTGAGGAGGCGGCGTGGGCAAAGGGGCGTGGAGGGAGGCGGGCAAAGCCGAAGCGAAGCGGCAGTGGCATGCGCATGCATGCGCTCGGCTGGGCTGGGGAAAAGAGGAGGTGGGGGTAGGCGGGGGCAAGCGGGCAGGCGGGATCTTCTGCGGCCAGAGAATCAGAGCTACTGCTGTTGCCGGGATCTTCTGTGGCCACTCCGCACTGTCGCCTTAGGATGTGTAAGGTGTCGCCTCGCCTCGCCTCGCGCCTTAGCGCTTAAAAGGTGTGAGAGGGTGGGTCGCCTCGCCTCGCCTTATCGCCTTAATAACCATGCTAATGACAGTCCCAAATGCGCAAATCACTATGACAGTGCCAACAAAATATCTATTGGGCTTAAAAAAACTATCTACCTAGGCTGAATTCAGAAGGTCAATTCTTAAATTAATCCTGGTATGATGCAAAACATTAGGAGGTCCCTCACTACTTCAATCATACCTATTTGGCTTAGCTAAGGCTTCTTTTGAAAGCAAACTTACACAATTTCAAGCCTAAAAGTTCATTACGCCGACAAATGAGATGAAACATGAAGGCATTTTGCTTAAAGTAGGAAACAAACTCTAAAATAAGATTCACATGAGCCAGAGAATTAACTAGAGATCAGCTACAAGCCTACAACTGAACCCCATAGCCAAAAACATTATGTTATTATTAAGGCATGCCAAACAATCTTTCTAACTAAAAGGATCATAAACTTAAGCCTAAAGGCTTCAGTTGTTGTGCAACTTAAGGTGGAACGTTAACTATGCCCACACAGTCCTAAACTTAAACTTTAGCAAGAAACGAGACTATATGCAATTACAAATTACCATTGATTAACACAACAAACAACGGACTGTAATAGCACATGACATATGATGTGGATGGGGTGCGTACCAATGGTGGGGATGGTGGTGACGATCTCGCCGAGCTTGAGCTTGTAGAGGATGGTGGTCTTACCGGCCGCATCGAGACCGACCATGAGGATCCTCATCTCCTTCTTGGCGAAGAGGCGGCTGAACAGCTTGGTGAACGTGAGCCCCATCTCCGCTCCTGCGCTGAAACGAAACGAGACCCGAAAGCTTCAACCCCATAGATCCACACAGAGGGCTCTCTAGAAAATAAAAAACCACCAGAAAATCGGAGCCACCGCGGCTAGATCTACGAGATCCGAGGCCCGCAGCACACAGATCTGCAAGACGGCACACGCAGAGCGCGGACTCGGATCCTATTCGCGAGCAATTGGCGCAGGAATCGCACCGGATTCGCGAACACTAGCGTGGGAACGAGGCTAAATCGAGGGGAATCGATCAAACGTGCCAGATTCCTCGAACCAAATCCTCCACACAAAAAAACATCGAATCAACCGCCAAAAATCACACAGATCGCGCCGAACCGATCGCGGCAGAAAACACCACACAAACCGACCGATCGAAGCGAACGGCCGACCCGATCGGATCAGGGGAGGAATCCCGTCGAGCACGAGGGGATGATCGACGAGATCGGAGAGACCTAGTGGGGAATCGATGGGCGCGAGTGGTGGTTTACCGAGATCGCGACGCCTCCTGTGCGGCGCTCGGCTTGGTGATCCCTTCCTCGTCTCTTCCCTGCTCTCCTCGCGTCGGGCTCCTCTAGGCTCGGGTTCGGATTACAGGAGAAGAGAAATGGGGAGGGAGGGAGAGAGGCCGAGTAGATGAACACGGGGGAGGGTATATAGGGGAACCGTGCAGGCACGGGCAGGTGGGCCCGGTTTTTCTCTGCGGAGCGCGCATGGAAGAGCAGCGTGGGCTTTGCTGGTAAGTGGGGCCAGAAATGTGCATACACGCTTTCGTGCGTGCCCCTCGAGAGATTTGGAATTGCAAATACATCCGTACCAGGCACAGCATTTTTTGTCATATTTCCGTGAGGTGTTGGGTGAACCGGGTCAACAAAGTCGGTTCAACCCGGTTTGACCCGTTCAAGGCAGGTCAATTGCACGGCCGATCTGATAGCTTGGACCGGGCCGGGCGAGGCTCTAGGTCCGGTTTTTTCCGGTCGAACAGCCAGCTCGATCAGTGTGGGCCACCAAACCACCTATGCTGGCACTATTGGTAGAGTCGTGTTAAATTACTGTTCTATCACCACTTCAAGGTCTCATTTTAGAGGTCATGAATTTATTTTCTTCTGTTGCTATAAGAAAGGAAGGGGATACTAGAGTGGTTCTTATTTCATTTGTTTCTCATATCCCTTGTACTTACCTTATAAACTTAAGGTGCTCAAATGAGCATGACATGAACTAAAGGGGAAATAGTAAGAGCTATGGAATTTAGGTCCCATCTGGAACTCGAGAATTCAAAAGGATTCTCACAGGAATTCCACTGTTTATTTTAAAAATTCATGTGAATTTACTGTATTCTAAACAGGCTGTTGGATGGGAAAGATGTTTGTCTTAGTAGGTAGATAGTGGAAAGTCAAGTGTACATGCTAAAAGGAGAGAACTACCAAAATAGATGAAAATTTAGAATTGTCGTAGGGGCGGCCCACCGGCCCAACGACCTGGCGAAGACCACAAGGAGGCCCTCGAGGGCCAGGACCGAAGGTGCGACTGGGGACCCTCGAAGGGCACCAAATATGCCTTCGGGGAGGCCCCGAAGGGCGCACAAAGACCGCCAAAAGGCCTACGAGGGCCAAGGGCCGAAGATGAGGCTAGGGGCCCTGGAGGGTACCAAGTATACCCTTGGGGAGCCCATGGAGGGTGCACGAAGGCCACTGGAAGGTCCCTGAGGGCCACAGGCAGAAGGCACGCTTCACCTCCCCCTCGAAGGATAACACGTGTACCTTCGAGGGGGTGAAGGGTGCAGGAAGGCTCTGAGAACCGCATATCCAGGAGTAAGGAGGCCCCTGGGATCCTTGCCTGGGGCCACCTCGTGAGCACCGAAGGGCATCTAGGGCCCCTTAGCCCGGTGGCACCTCGCACGGTGCAAAGGGGAAGAGGTACTAGTGGACCGCGTGTACCGACTAGAAGGGTCCACCATGGACCGAAAGCTACGCTTAGGAGAAGAAAAACCCCTACAGCCCCTACGGGCATAGGGTCTTTTCAGGGGTAAAACTATAATCTCGTGTACCTTGGTCGGAAGGCTATAAATAGCCATCTCCCCCATGTAATCAAGGAGAACTTTTTTCAAAACAATTAATACACATTAACTTATCTCTTAGCATCGATCCCCTCTCTCAAGGATCCCCTAGTTCCCCTCGTGGCAACCGGGTCCCCCTTTCTTTACGGTCTGGTTTTGTTGCTACAACAGTTGGTGTCGTCCGTGGGGAGCGCCAAGAGAGTCACGAAGCATAGTCCCGAAGCGCTGGTATGGCCCCTCAGAAGAAGAGCACACCCAAGGTCTCTACGGCCGAAGCGGCGGCGGCTGCGGCTGCTGCTCCGAGTACCCCGAGGACCAAGCGCAGTAGGACCTCTGTAGTGGCGGCAGCTGCTACCGAAACCGCAGAGGAGGAGGCCAATAACTCCACACATGGAGAAATTGTCGGGAGCGACACTAGGCCCACCGAGGCGTCTCTTCCCAAGAACCATCAAGTGGGCCCACCTCCGCCCGTTGCCACGGGCGTAACCCGAGAAGCGAACTAGGCCCTCCAAAAAGAGCTAGTGGCTCTCCACCAGAGATCTTGAGCCTCCAAGCAAGCGGGCCAAGGGCCCGGCCCTCGCTCAAATTTCAGCGATCATCACACGAGACAAAGCACTGGAGGGAGGTCGCCCGACATCGCCAATGGCACCACTAGGACCACTACTCCGGGGGGACCTGAATTCCCCGTTGAGTGTAGGACTGGAGGCGGCCCGTTGGCATATAGGCTTCAAAAGGCCGGACATCAAGCCATACGAGGGAAGCATGGACCCCTCGGAATTCCTTTAGGTATACAAAACTGCATCGAGGCGGCCGGGGGAGGCGACACCACCAAGGCAAAGAGCATCATTGTAGGATCAAGGATAACCGACTAGAGGGAAAAAAATAGGAGGTTTTTTTAAACTTTTCGACTAATTAACAACTTTAAGCAAGATAGTCCTAACAAAGCTTTTTAGCACAAATAAGATGATAGAACTACTATGCTACTTAAGACAATTATGAACTAAAGTCAATACTATATACAATTCTAGCTAACAAATCTTGCACAAGAGAATAACTAGAGTTGTAAATATGGAAAGTAAAGACAAGAGTAAACCACAATGAAGACAACAAAGTTTTTTTCCGTGGTATCGAAGACTTGCCAGTTTATCAAAGACTTGCCAGTTTTCACTAGTCCACGTTGAGAAGGCTTCAACTAATCAAACTGGCTCCACAAATTAAGCCTTCTCTCGATCACTAGTGGTTGTTCTTCCTCCGCTCCGGAGATGGCGAACACCGAATCACTAACAATTTGGCGCCGGGCCTCTTCACAATCTCCTTGAAGAGATCACCGCGTGAACTCCCACCAAGTCATCTAGGTGTTTGGCAAACACCAAGAGTAAAAAACTACAATCTTCGCTTGATGGCAATCAAGTGCAAACGGTCAATCTAGAATGAATGCACTTGAATTTTGCTCAACAACCTCACAATGAATTCAACAAGTGTATATGAGGTGTGGAGAGAATGCTCTTGGCTCAAAGGATGTTAAATGTAGTTTCTCTATGTGTCCTTGAGCTAGTGGAGGGGTATTTATACCCCCCACAAACAAATATAACTGTTAGAGGCAAAACACAGAAAGTTTCAGCACAAGTGGTAGTACCGCCGTTCAATGGTTGGTACTACCGCACCTCCAAAAGCGCACACTAATGGCTAACGTCGACGCATTAATTGCATCTGAAAGAGCCGTTGGAAATTCGGCACAGTACTACCACCATGGAACATGCGGTAGTTCCACTTACCGGTTATACCGAAAAATACGGGCGGTACTACCGCTTCACTTTGAGGTCCGAAATAGGCACTTACTGAAAATAATGTACCGCTTACTATCTTTCGGACTAACCGGGTTGTGGTAGTTTCGCCTAAGAAATGCGGTCATACCACGATGCGGTAATTCCGCCAAGTAAGCTCCGGAACTTCCGCTCACTAGGTGAGAAACCAAGCTAAAAAGGTGTCACTCTGTAAAAAACGTACCGCTAACTAAAACTCGGTCTAACCAGGTTGCAGTAGTACCGCATCACATTCTCGGTCATACCGCTGTGCGGTAGTACCGTCGACAAAATGTCAGTACTACCGATTTTTCTAAGAAATGCAAAGTTGGCTTTCAAAACAAACTCTGAGTTCATGCATGATCCTAGATTGATCCAAATGGCACAAGAACATGCTATCAAGCTACTAGTCATGATCTCTCTTAATAGTACGGTATTTAACCTAAAATCCAGTCTTCCATCCTTTTCTCCTAAGACCGGTAACCATAAAAATGATCCTAGACTACTTGCACCTTGTCTTTAAACCATATTGATCTTCATGTTAACCTTTAGCATGCATCTCCAGGTTATTATATTCATCACTGGGACTTAACCTTGTAATCACTCAATAAACATGTTAGTCTCATATTCACATATTGTCAACAACTAGTTTAATGCCTGTGTGTTGCTACGAAACAACAAAAGAGAGTGATACATATCAACATATAAGATCCTAAACCGTATAATAAATATAAATTACACGGAACTATTTTTTGGTATACCATTGCCATTTTCGGTTGTGTCGTCCTCAACTTCAGTCACTTCCTTTCTATTATACGTTTGAATCTTGTGGGCTACCATTTTCACCAGCTGACAACTCCAACCGTTCTCCTATTCCATTGGTGTCTATACATCGCACTTCCTTGTGAAGATCTGAATCATCATGAGAGATCCGAGATCTATCATCTGTGCTGGTGCTTGGGGCCATTCCAATAGACGGAGGGCTTCTGATTGAACCCTTTCCTGAGACTGTTGAAATTGGGCATGGCAAAAGTGACAGAAAGAATATAGAACAGTTAGTCATTCATGCCCAAAATAATGGTTTCACAGTGAGCATGCATCATACACACAGTAAAGACCTGAGTTGCATGTTTGATCAAATTGGAGCATGCATCATACTAACATCTTTGACAGTGAGCATGCATCATACCAACATCTTTCACAGTGAGCAATCTTTTGAAATTTCAGTTAACTTGCAGAATAACTCAACACAATAAGCATGAACATTGCCAAATTTCACTACACATGTAGATGCACAAGCAATTTTACAACAGCCAGGAAAATTTAACCAATCGGACATGCTGATGCACAAGCTTCTAAGTTGTTGGTTGCTCTCATGTACCATAACTAAGCCTCAGATGTGAGTATTGCTGCGTCTCCCATGGCTGTTTTTTTAACGATAAACAAAGGACTTGAGTCAGTTCCAAGATGGCAAAACTAATGCTATTATTCATTTACACTGATAGATGGGAGCATGATAGAGGTAACCATTTGTGCATGTTGCTATAAATCAGACAATGTTCAAGAACAAAGGTGTCTATTATATAAACTGGACAAATATAGACAATGTCCAGATTATATAAATAAATGAAATGTCACACCTCAACAGGCCAAGCATGACATATTAGTATCCCAGTATAAATGATAGTCATTTTTGTATGGATAAAGAATAGCCAATCGGATATAGAGATTAGTTTGCTAAAGAGGCTAGCCTTAACTAAAACTGATGGATACTCATATCTTAATAACAATGTGCATATAACAGGTATTCCAGTTTTGATGGATACTTATCACATCCTACAATAGTACAACTAAACTAAGACTGCATCTTGAGTTCTTGAAGTATCTAAGAAACAAAAAGGCTTTAATTTGACAATGGCCAAACTTTTAACCCTATTTTTAGTACTTACTAAATCTCATCAGATCATCTAAAGCCAGTTTTGTCAGATAAGCATTCAAAGGGATCTAAAAGTTCCCTTTGCCAATTTCCCCCCAAAACTAGATCCATGGAACACACTCAGACTGCATTTGATTATCAAAAGCACCCTCCTTGCGCCCAAACTGAGTAAAAAAATTCTCGTAATCATAAGTCATAGCACAAAGGAGCAATATTTACGCTTAAATTAAATCAAATTTTGGAGCAATTGTTACGCACCCACCGGGGAACACATTGCCCTTGATCGGGAGCAGTGCCATCGAGTTCATCCCCGTCGTGACTGTCTTCTTGAGAAAACTTGTTCCTGACCTTCCTGTAAATACGAGTTCAGCAAGCAAGTCGGATCCCTTGAGGAGCTGGCCGGTGTGGCGTGCCTCTGGTGCCGCCGGTGGGTGAGCACGCCGTGGGAAACAAGGCCGGTGTCTCCGATCAAGGAGCCTTCCCCCGTCTTGCTTGTGCCGCCCCGAGGTTCCGTGCCCGACAAGTGCTCATGATCACGAGACGCAATTTGCGTCGATGGTGTCAGCCGACAAGTGGAACCTCAAGTGCAAGGCCTGCAGCAAGAAAACCATGGTCAACATGCAAGGCCCCAACATGGCTACTACTTCCTCCAGGTGACCCAGATCGCTCAGGAATTCACACTACTGCATGGTATGTGGACGACGACATGTCTAAATTGCTTCACTTCTTTTCCAGGGGTGGATGCAGTTGATAAATATTGCAATAGATGTAGTTACTATGTTTTTATTTGTTCAAAACATAGAGGGAAGATTTTGTGCTTCATACTTCATAGCACTATGTTATTGTTGAATGTCGTTGATACAAGAGCGAGCATTAATGAGAATTTGTACCTTGCCATATCAGTCATTGTCTGGTCCAAAATCATCATTAGGGCCTAGAAATGAGCCAAAGGACTTGCGAAGGATGCTAATGGATTTGTCATCCTGCGAAACACAAATGCAGAAATCAGAATCACTTCAGAGTTGAGAGTAAGAGAAATATTATGTCATATCATACAACTCAAACTTCACTAAAGAAATATGGTCACAAGAGCAACAAGCAATTCTAGTAAATCATGCAGACTGTAGAACAAACCTACTTCATCTTTCTTCAGAGATTCTTCTGCATTTGCTATCTCCTCTTAAAATGTTTTTTCAAGTTCAGAGAGAGTAGCCTTCTCCTTCTTCCCTGTTTAAAAGACAAAGTGAGAGCAAAGACCTTTCACACATAAGAACTGTTTAAAAGACAGTGAGTTAGAGCAAAGACTCTTTACACAAAAAAAAAAAGCAATGGAAGAAGCCATCTACTTGCTTGTAGTTCATATTGCACCAGCAATTTCTCCTTTTCTTCTTCAAACTTCGAGAAAAGGTCTGCAGAACATGACACATGGATAAGTCAGTTGATGATGGGGATAAGTCATGTTATGGTAGGAACCCCAATTTGTTTGTTGGGCTGTGCTGTGCGAACACCCCAAATATCCTCCTAACAAAAACTTTTTCAAGTGGACTGGTCAGCAGATTGCCCTGGACCCCTGGCCAAGTCTGATCGGTTCAACTTCAAAGAAATTAAGTGTAAGGTTGTTTAACCATGCAGTCTCTTTCCCACTGGAACAAGCCAGATTTCTCAACATCCCCAAGTGACAACACCAGAACACCTGGCAAGCCAGCATTGAAGGCATTAGAAAATATGATCAAGAGGCTTCGGTAGGCCTGCTCTTCTTCCAAGCACTCTATTTCAACGTGCTACAAAGCAGGATCCCTCCAAGGTTGATAATAGTGCCTGAGATAGAATAAACATGATTAGATTCCGCAATATACAAAACATCTAGCACTTGTGTCATCATAAGAGAAGCATATGCAAATACAAGCACATACCATCTCCATGCAGGATTAGATTTAGCAGGATAGCATATCTTTGAGCAAAGTATTTCAATTCGTCCACGACTATCAGCCAAATATCGATACCTGCTTCATCAAGTTTAAAAATAATGAGTGGAATGGTTCACTATTAAGGCGATAACATGACAAGAGCGTCTGTGCACTCCATATTGCAATGATATCTTAATGGACTAACCTAGAGTTGATAATTAATTTAGAAACATAGAAAATATTCTTACTTAGCATCGAAACACAATAAGTCAAAGTGTACCTTGTTCGATGGGTCTATCAAGAAGCAACAAGCAAAGAGCCGCCACAACTGGCGATGGCAAAAATTGTTGTTCTTTTTCTCATGATCTTGAAGGTACAAGATAATGACAACTAGTGTCTCATTTGCCTTTGGACCGCCCACCGTTTCAACCCTTTCATATGTATAGTTCAAGAAAGACGAAAGAGTTCCAAGACTATTGGTGTTCCTTGCAAGATCTCCCCTCTTTTCATGAGAGATGTGGGAGATTCTCCCAAGTATTTCTAAAGCCACTAACCAACGCAAAATCTTTGAAAGTAGACACTCATTTTTTAGTGGCTCTTCACATGACATTCCTAGTGCAGATTTATGGTTACAAAACAACCAGAGGATGTTAGAAGTTGCCCACGAAACAACCATTGCTATTCTTGACTTATCCCGTAATTGTTCCACAAAAATAGAATTTATTAATCCCATTACATATGATCCTTGAGCAGAAAAAAAAAGATATAAGGTTAGGTGATTTGTATTGTGTGCATAAATATGAGGTCCACATAACTCATGGCGGTGCACGTTCCTAGTTATTAAACCTAAACATATGATTGTGCACATAAATATACAGTAAAATCAACTGAATTCATGTGAATCAACAAAAATAGGAAGAAAAGGATTATGCAGATTTAGATACTCAACACAATACTAAAAAATATTTAATAAGGCTTGTAAAATAAAGGTAGGGCACAAACAAGTTACCATTTCAGACACAATTGGCAGAGGACCATTCATAAGAAGGACATTAGTGCCAAGTTCCATTGGAAGCTTAAGTTCTATGCTTCTTGAGTTGCCACCAGTAGCTTGGCACAACTTAAATATGCCATCGAGAGATAAGGTAAAATGCGGTTGGTATATCTTCCTTTTCATAGACAACCTCATTGTTGATACAATCACATTTAGCACTGAAGTAAACAAGGAAACATTTCCTTTCAATAATTTGGCATCTTCAACCAGGACATACAGGTATTTAGATATTTCTGAGAGTTGCCCTAGGGCAGTTTCTTGGAGCCATTCTGTAATTAAATCAGGAGCAAAGCATGCCAAACTGCGCAAAGCACGTAAGTAAATCAGGAGAGGCGCTTACCAATGGATCTAGACAAGCTCCCTTCCTCCTCAGCGCTGGTGCTGGCGCCGGTGCCTGCGCCCTTGTGGGACATACTCCTTGCGGCCCCCTCCGCGCCCTCTCCCCGACTGCGCCCATGCATCCCTGCCACACCCACCAACGGACCCATACCCACGTCCACCACCGCCAGGCCCACACCCACCATGCTCGCCTCTGCCGTAGCCTCCGCTGCGGCCCTCGCCTCTGCCGTAGGCCCGTAACCTCTGCGGCCGCCTTCGCCTCTGGGAGGCTCGTAGCCTCCACCTCCTCCGTAGCCTCCGCCGCCTCCATGAGGCCCGTGTCCACCTCGGGCGCCACCAGGCCCGCCGCCGCGGCCACCATCGCCTTGCTCGTACTCCATCTCCACGTGGATCTCAAGCGACACAACAACCGATCAATCAAATGGCTAGTTTTTTGGTTACGAAGTCAAAGCAAAAAAAATTCTAGGACCTCGCTAAAGCAGACGGTAGGGACCGGCCGACGGGGCAAGGTGAAGGAGCAGAGAGGTGGTGAGGGAGAGACAGAGGGGGAGGGGTTCAGAGCTCGGCGGCAACGGCCGCCGGATCTGGCCTTCCCTGTTCGCTTTGGAAAGAGGAAGGAACCCAAGCGCAGGGCCCGAAAACGGGAGAGGGGAGGGGAGCGGGAGGGGGCGGCGGTGGAGGTCCAGATCCGACGGTGGTGGAGGCCGAGGCGCAGCGGCAGAGTAGAAGAGAAAGGGGGAGACAGGGATGGGTCGGAGCGTGTGGAGCTGAGGCCGAAGGTGCGAGGGTGCCGCCGTCGCTAGGGTTTCGAGGGTCGGCGCTGCGACGACGAAGAAGAATGGATGGGTGAGGATGGAGGGGAGGGGGAGAGGGGAAGGAGGGCAACAGGAGGGTATCTTGGCGAGAGAGGGGATCTTGCGACGCGAGGATGGAGGCGGGGAGAATGGTTGGAGGTTGGAGGGCGATGCGAGCATGGGAGGTGGGTGACGTGGGTGGGGTTGGTGAGAGAGGAGAGGGAGGTAGGGCAATGCCCAGTGGAAAGGTTCCCAACCGCGATGAGATCTGGCCATTGGTTCCAGGCTCACCGATCGAACGGACACGAACGATGGTGGGAGGACGGACGATGATAAACTCCTTCTTTTAAGTAGTAGAGATTACCAAAACAATTTTTAGGGGCCTAGATGCTTTCAATCTCCCCTTTTTGGTAATTGATGACAACCCAATCAATATGTGAGAAAGATATAGTTTTGAATATACCTCATATTGTAAAACGAGTTGTATATTCTTGTTGTGACTTTAACAAAATAATTCTTGCAAGGAGCTTAAAAAGGGTTTTAAGAATTATTTGCTTGTTAAAATAATTTTAAAGAAAGCTTCCCCTAAACTTGTGCATATAAATGAGAAGATGTTTTAGCAAGCACATGTAGAGATTTTGAAAATTTTGGCGGAGTTTCTTTTGCTTGTTGAAACTTGAGAGAAATGACAATGCTAAAAAATGACCATAAGAAAAAGATTGCAATTCATGAGAATAATTTGACCATAATATATTAAGTTCAACAAGATACCATAAATACATAATTACAAAATACTATAACAAGTTTAAACTAGGCTATTACAAGCACACAAGTTCCAAGTATTAAACAAGACAAGTTCAACATAGATTATATAATATAGATAGTAGCAGTAGCCCAAACTTCTTGACTCCTCCTTAATCTTTCAATTCTTTCTCCTCCTAACTTCTCCCCCTTTGGCATCAAAATACCAAAAAGTCACTCAGCGGGATCTTGAGGAGGTGGTGGAGCTTGAGAGGATGAAGCCCTTGGAGGTGTGTTGAAGCGACGTCGTCCAAAGCAATTTGGAGTCATTAAAGCTTGCTCAAGAGTAATCACACTATCTATCAATGTAGCCAACCTATTGTTGGTTTCAGATTGAAATTCTTGCTGGGAATTTCTAATCTCTTGCTAAGAATTTCTAATCTCTTGCTGAGTATTTTTAATCTCCAGAATAGCTGAATAAATCTGAGCAAGAGAAACTTGTCCTTCTGCTGGAGCATCTTCTTGAGCAGCTTCCCTTTGCTGAGCCTGAGAACGAATCATTGCAGGGATAGGAGGACCCTCATGTGGCTTGTATGGCTTGTGGGTAGATCCCAAGCCTCCACGGTAGTCAGTCTTCTGGAGGATCAAGGCCATGATGTAGGGAGCGTAATTAATTCTCTTGACTCGATCATTCTTGGAAGAGGCAATCTTACGAAGGATCACATCTATCACATCAAATTTCCTCACACGCATAATATTATCTATTAAGTTCCAAGCATGTCCTCTTGTAGCATCAAAGTTTCCGCTCTTAGGAAGAATTGTATGATTAATTATTCTATTAACCAAGCTGGGAATAGGTAGGAGACCACCTATTTTTCCTAGAGTATATCTGACATTCTGATCATAGTACTCTGTCCAAGCTGGAACCAAGAGAGCAGGCTTGTCATAAATCTTCTCATATTTGTTGGACTCTGTCCTTAGAGCAAGCTCAAACTCATGCCTGTTGCAATCCAAATACCTGGTCCCTGTCATCCATGCCAACTGAGTGAAGTCAGGTGATACATACAAAGTAGCATAGAACTGCCTGATAATCTCCTCATCGTAGTCACACCTGAGTGCTACAAGGTCATGAATACCGACTCTTTGAAAAAGCTGATATGTCCCATCATACTTGTCTAGGGAGTTAAGATGCGGCCAATCCACCCACTTATGATCAGCAAACTGCCTGTGGGGGCCATACATCTACTTATAAACAAATTCCTGAAACTTAGTATGAAACCTAGGATTTGTAGATGAATCTGGAAGCACAAATTGATTTCTATGACGCATTAAAGTGTACTCATCTGTTGTGATTGTCCTCAAATTTATCTGTTGCTCCTCAAGTTCTCCCATCTCCTCATCAAATTTTGTTCGAACTTCAGTTTCTGCCTCAGATTCTATTTTAGCCTGGGATGAGCTCTCCTCATTTTCTCAATCATTAGTTGTAGGACCTTTGCCTCTATCTTGTCTTTCCTTTCATCGTTCCTCTGGGTTTCCTTCAGGAGTAGGAGCTGCAGGTTGCTGAGAAGAAGATGTTTGACCTCTTGGAGGGCCATAGGATTTACGAGTGACAATCCTTATCCTTGGCATCTTCAAACAGAGAAGAAAAATTACAGAGTGAACAAGAGATCAACTAAAATAGGTTTAATTTTGAATGGTATGAACTGTCCGTTTTATTAGAGAAATCGGTAGTACCGATGTTCAAGTGATGAGTAATCTTGGGATCTTGAAATCTTGCCGCTCATCGGGCGATCTGACAAGACTTGTGAGTTCAGCGCCTGACGCATGAGCCAGAGTACCGCTTTCTTTGAACTCATTCTAGGGCACGAAATTGTTTGGATTTTTCGGTGTCTGTAATGGATTGAATCCATGGAATAGATGTGCAAACATCATGAGACACTAATTTTGCAATTTTGCTCGAGAAAAACTAATTTAATCATCCACATTCTCAACTAACCCTAATTGTGACCTAGGGTTCTAAACCAAGTTAAAAGAAGGAATTAAAAGGAGTTTTACCTTGAGATCTGAAGGAGAAGGACCCTAAGGTCGCAAGAAATCAACACGAATCGAAGAAAACTCAAAAGGATTTGAGGATTTGGTTTGAGGTTTTGAGGGTTCTTCGGTGGGGGGGAGAGAGAGAGAGATAGGGAGAACGGGTGCGGAATGAGTGCAGAAGAACCACTCGGAGGTGAAGGGGTAAAAACTGTGCGAGAGCAGTTAATGCCCTTTTTACAACCGAAGCGGTAGTACCGCAGGTTACATGCCGGTAATACAGCAACGCGGTAGTACCGTTGTTAAACCGCCGGTAGTTCTGATATTCCTGGAACTTCAAAGATAGACTTTCGAATTTGAGAAATATGCAAATGATCCCTAGTTTTGCGCTTAAATAAATTTCATTTATGATTATTATGCATTGAAGAGACTAATGTTTGTCTAAGAACAAAATTTTTTATGAACATAGATGTTTTTAGTAAAGTATTTGAAAATATCTTTCTTAAAAGTTTCAAATAACATCAAATGGAACAAGGTGCATGAGGCATAAGTTCAAACAACATTTGAATAGTCTATGACATTTAATTCATTCCTCAATTTGCAAAAGCGGTCTTCATCTAATGGTTTGGTAAAAATGTCCGCTAATTGGTCTTTAGTCCGAATGTGGCTAATTTCAATATCTCCCTTGCTCACATGATCTCTCAAGAAATGGTGGCATATATTTATATGCTTGGTTCTTGAGTGTTGTACTGGATTATTGGCTATTTTCACGGCACCATCATTATCACACAATAGAGACATTTTTATCAAATTTGATTCTATAATCCATCAAAGTTTGCCTCATCTATAGCAATTGAGCACAACAAACTACCCGTGGAAACATATTCGGCTTCGATGGTGGATAAAGCTACGGAATTTTGTTTCTTGGATGATCATGATACTAAGGATCTTCCTAAGAATTGACAACTACTCGAGGTGCTTTTTCTATCCACTTTGCAACCCGCATAATCGGAATCCGAATATTCAATTAAATCAAAATTTGCACCTTTGGGATACCATCGGCCAATGCTGGAGGAATACTTTAAATATCTTATAATTTTTTTACGGCCACCAAATGACATTCTTTTGGTGTTGCTTGAAAATGTGCACACATGCAAACACTAAACATAATGTCGGGCCTAGATGCGGTAAGATAAAGAAAACTACCAATCATAGACTTATAAAGCTTTAAATCTACCGGTTTACCTCCCTCATTAAGGTCGAGATGACCATTGGTTGCCATGGGAGTCTTGATAGGCTTTGCATCTTCCATGCTAAATCTCTTGATCAAGTCTTTTGTATATCTTGTTTGGCTCACAAAGGTTCTATTTTTGAGTTGCTTGATTTGAAGTTCAAGGAAATAGCTTAATTCTCTAATCATGAACATTTCAAATTCTCTAGATATCATATCACCAAACTCTTTGCAAAAATCTTGATTAGTAGACCCAAAGATGATATCATCAACATAAATTTGGCACACAAAGAAATCATCATCTAAAACTTTAGTAAACAAAGTTGAATCAATTTTCTCAATTTTGAATCCTTTTGAAACTAGAAAATCTCTAAGGCGTTCATACCATACTCTAGGAGCTTGTTTAAGACCATAGAGCGCCTTGGAGAGTTTATAGACAAGATTAGGATTATTAGGATCTTCAAAACTGGGAGGTTTCTCAACAAATACAAGTTTGGATATTTTTCCATTTAGAAAAGCACTTTTAATATCCATTCGAAATAATTTAATATCAAAATATGATGCAAAAGCAAATAATATCCGAATTGATTTAAGTCTAGCTATGGGAGCAAATGTTTCACCAAAATCCAAACCTTCGACTTGAGAGAATCCTTGAGCGACCAATCTCGCTTTGTTTCCTACAACCATTCCACTTTCATCTTGTTTGTTCCTAAAAACCCATTTTTTTACCGATTACGTTGTGTTCTTTAGGCCTATTCACCATTGTCCAAACCTCTTTCCGAACGAAGTTATTGAGTTCTTCATGAATTGCATTTACCCAATCCAGATCATCGAGTGCTTCTTCAACATGTTTTGGCTCAATAGAAGAGACAAAAGAGTAATGTTCACAAAAAGAAGCGACACGAGATCGAGTTTGAACACCCTTACTTACATCACCCAATATTTGATCTATTGGATGATCTTTTGCAATTGCATTGTGGATTCTTTGTGGTAAGTTAGATGATTGATCATCTTACTTGGTGTCTTCTTCTTTAATTTGAATTTGTCTTGACATTGAAGATGAAGGAGGTTCAACCTGAGTAGATGATATATTAGTTGGATCGTGTTTAGGTTTAATGTCGCATATTTGCATGTTCTCCATGGCTTTTCTTAAAACGTCATCACCTATATCATCCAAATTCTCATGCTCTTCTTGAGAGCCATTAGTCTCATCAAATTGAACGCCATGTCTTTCTTCAACTAAACCGGAGTTTTTGTTGAAGTCATGATAAACTTTGCTATTTGATAAATATCCAAGTAAGAACCCAACATCACATGGACTTGCAAATTTTGAAACACGAACACCCTTTTTCAAAATATAACATTTGCAACCAAATACACGAAAATAAGAGATGTTCGATTTCTTTCAACAAGAAGCCCATAAGAAGTCTTTTTCAAAAGACGATACAAATAAAGACGATTTATGGCATGACAAGCGGTGTTAATTGCTTCCGACCAAAAACTATCGGAAGTATTATATTCATCAAGCATTGTCCTAGCCATTTCAATTAATGTTCGATTTTTCCTTTTTACAACTCCATTTTGCTCCGGAGTATAGGTTGCGAAAAGTTCATACTTTATTCCAAGTTCATCACAAAAATCTACAACTTTAGTATTTTTGAACTCGGAACCATTGTCACTATGGATTTTCTTAATTTTGAAATCAAATTCATTTTGAGCTCTTTTTGCAAAACTTTTGAAAATACCGGATGTTTCGGCTTTGTCATCTAGGAAGAATACCCATGTATATCTAGAGTAATCATCTACAATGACTAAACAATAGCTATTACCCCCGATACTCTTATAGGTTGTTAGCCCAAACAAATACATATGTAAGAGTTCCAATAGTTTAGAAGTTGACATGATACTTTTGGAAGGATGAGAATTAGCGACTTGTTTACCGGCTTGACAAGTGCTACAAAGTCTATTTTTTTTCAAACTTCACATCCTTCAACCCAACAACAAAATCATGTTTGAAAAGCTTTTTAAGTTGAATCATACTAACATGAGCTAGCCTTCTATGCCAAAGCCAACCGAAAGGGGTTTTTGCAATTAAACAAGTTTTCAAACATGATTCATTTGGAAAAAAAATCAACCAAGTAAAGATTTCCAAATCTAAATCCTTTGAAAACTAAAGAGTTATCCTTTTCATTTGAAATTGAAACATCTTCATTAGAGAATGAGCAAATCAAGCTAAAATCACATATTTGAGGAACGGATAACAAATTAAAATTTTGCGATTCAACTAAAGATATATTAGAAATGGAAATATTATTTGAGATAGAAATTTTACCCAATCCTATTATCTTTCCTTTGCTATTATCGCCAAATGTGATCTTATCAACTCCTTTTCCATTCTCGAATGTGGTGAACATTTTTTTATCACTGGTCGTATGTTGACTGCATCTACTATGAAGCACCTAATGTTTTCCACCGGTCTTGTGGTTCACCTACAAAACAATAATCAAGTTATTTTAGATACCCAAATTTGTTTGGGTCCTTGGAGGTTAGTAACCAAGGTTTTAGGCACCCAAAAAACATTCTTTTTAGTGCCTAAAATTAAAGTGCCAATAAATCTTGCAATAACTTTGCCATTCTTAGATTTCTTAAGCATATAACATGAGTCATAAATGCCATAGGACTTAGTATTAACATTTAAGCATGCATTTGACAAATGTCCTACCTTACGGCATTTATTGCAATACTTGCTATTTTCTTTTACAAACCTTGTGGGTTTGTAAATTGGCTTATGTCGCATCCCCGAGGCAGATCACCCCCGAGACCTCCTGTGCGCACTGGACCAGTCCCAAGATCAGTAGCTGGTCCGCACAGGTTCAACAACGATGTCATCACAACCATACCACAAACGATAGATGAAGCAGGCAAATTAATATTATTAACCACAAAAGACTTTATAGTCAAGGTTTTACAGGGGTGCCCCGTAGGGCTACAACACAGCGGAAAGCAAAATACACGTGGAGGCCGCTCGACATGCCCACAGGCAATCGAGTGGAGGACGTCCTAGCACACCTGGTCTTCAAAGACCTTCTCTTCGAAGAGGTTGGAGGTCCTGGGAGGTCTTCAGCTGCTGATTAACCAAAGGGCACAAGCCATGAGTACTTTGAATGTACTCAGCAAGTCCGAGGGAACGATATGCAAATATTATTCGTGCAGGTCTTGACAAAGATGGCTTTATGGTTACTTTGCGGAAAGCAATATTGACTTGAAATACAGTAAGTAGATTGTGAAGCACAAGTTGAAAGATTAGTACATAAGTAAACAAGTATTCTTTGAAAACAGCACAGGACCACCCCAGGTCACTGTCCAGACCACCCGTGACCACCCAGGTCACGGTCTAGACCACTCACTAGTTTTGAGAAAGTCTACCCCTTGTGTGAAATCACCACACATATTCATAACCGAAGACGCGGCTATTCGAATAGATTTACACTCTGCAGAGGTTGTACAACTTTACCCACAAGACATGAATGCTCTAGTTTGTTTGGCATCCGTCAATACTACTGCTTACTACCTTTGGTAAGCAGTCTAGAGCACGTAACAAGGCCTCTACAAAGCTCCGTTTTGGCTCAGTTCTGCCCGCTAAGGTTTCGCCATGCTGGGCCCCCTCTTGCGTCGTGTGATTCATCCGGAACTCGGAGATCACGCCACCATGACAGAACCAAACCAAAACTTCTGCTATAAGGTTAAGTCTTAGTTGATGCTCAGGCAAGACCTCCTCATCCCATGTGCTTCGCGCACCCCCTTTACTGCACCGATCACTCGCCCGAGCAAAAACATTTTGGGTTCAACCCAGCCAAATGACCACCCAGGTCATGGCACAACAAATTTTAACAACAGTGGCCACGCCACAATTCCATATATCATTAATTCAAGTTTACATTATTGAATCATGTGATCGAGAGACGTCGCACAACTACAGCAGGTCTAAGCAATATACGCACCCTTGTTGGTTATCACAATAAGATGTCCAACTAAGATTACCCAACCTAAGGTGTCCAAAGGTACATGTCAACATGTAGGACACAAGTATTCAAGGAGTCATACTGACGAGAAGGTGTTTAGCTAATTCCCAAACCATTTTTATACAAATAGCCATGCATGTTGATATAAAACAAAGTAATTTTGCAAACTGGGTTCGATATGATCAAAGGTCTATGACATGCCTTCGATGAAGAGCTGGGATTCTTCGGTAGAGGTCGCTGGGTCTAGGAACTCTTCCGCGAAGCCGGAATCTACACACGCGAAAAGAGCCAAATGAATACAGCGAATTCAAATAAAAACCAAAACTCCCAAACAAGAACCAAAAGAAAGGCACAAAAACGGAAAAACTAGAAATGGGCTCTAGGGAGGGGGTCCAACTGAGAAGGAGAGGTCGAACGAGGTCCTGAGCAGAGCAAGAAAGTTGGGGAAGGCTAAATTAGATAAAAGGGGGCTGCTCAGGCTTTTATAGCCTGGAGAAAGCGCGCGAGTTCAAGGGTAAGTGAAGGAAGAGATGGGGGCAAGTAGGAGATGTGACCAAAAAGGGGAAAACGAGTACTGCAAACCTGACAGCATTTAACGCGACACAACATCATTTAATGCGCGAAGGCTTTTTGCGTCAACAGTGATGTGACGAGATGAAGAAGAAGGTGAGCAGGACTGACAAATGGGGCTAGTCAAAAGGGAGGTCGTGACCAAAGAGGAGGTCGTGACCAAAGAGGAGGTTGTGACCAAAGGAGAGGTCGCGGTCAAAGGAGGGTGGTCTTGACACGAGGGGTGGTCGTGACCAAAGGAGGGGTCGTGACTAAAGGACAAAAGGGGAGGTTGTGACCCAAGGGGAGGTCTTGACTAAAGGACAAAAAGGGGGGGTCGTGACCCAAGGGGAGGTCGCGACTAAAGGACAAAAAGGGGAGATCGTGGCAAAACGACAAAAAGGAGGTCTTTGCAAAAAGGCCAAGATGGTGTTCTTTGCAAAAAAAGACCAAGAGGGTGGTCTTGGCAAGTCTTCAGGACCACCCGGAGGTCGCCAGGACAACCCGGAGGTTGCTAGGACAACCCGGAGGTCGCCAAGACAACTCGAAGGTCCAAACGAAAGGGAAGGTTTGGACCGAGGGGAGGTCTAAACCAACAGGGAGGTCTAAACCAACAATGAGGTCTAAACCAACAAGGAGGTCTAGACTAAAGGGAGGTTTAAACCAACAGGGAGATCTAGACTGAAGGGATGTCTAAACCAATAGGGAGGTCTAGACGTAAGGGAGGTCTGGACCAACAGGTCCAAATGAAGGGAGGTATGGACCCTCAGATCCAAACGGAGGGAGGACTGGACCCTCAGATCCAAACGGAGGGAGGTCTGGAGAAGAAAGAGCTGAGCCAAGGGAAACACGGAGCGAACAGAGAAAGGGGAAAAACAATACCAGAGAACTCCAACAAGCTTGAAAGAAACCCAACTCGAATTAATTGAAGTTGGATTTAGTCACATTAACGCACTTTTAATTTCAAAATCTCAAGTTAAGTTTTAGAACTTCAACAAAACCAAATGGTTCTTTTTATTTTGAAAATTTTCAAAAAGGCTCAGAAAATTGGGACGTTGCAGCTTCTTACCTTTCTTGGGCACATACCCAAGTCCTTCTTTGTTGAATGAGCACCTTTGCTCATTCAAAAGCTTGTCAAGGGTGGCCTTACCCTTGAAGCACTGTTCCAAGCTTTTGCTTAGATTGGTTACTTGCTCATTTAGCTCATTATTTTTAACAACAAGCTTTGCATCAATAGACTTATTATTATCATGATTAGTATTAATATTAGAGCTACATGGCATGACAAGTAGATCATTACATGAAGTACATGTACTAGTTCTTGCAATTTCTACACTAGATATTTTATCAAAAATATCACATGTGATTCCAACACTAGTGCAAGACTTGCTTGAATTTTCTTGGATAAGCAAGTCACGAGCTTCCTTTAGCTCCTTATAAGAGCCTTTAAGAGAGAGATGTTCTTTCTTCAAGACCTTAAATTCTGTATTTTCTTTTCCAAGATATTCATTCAAATCTTCTAACATATCCATGAGCTCATCATATGAAGGTTCTTCATTATCAAAGAATTTTACCTTATTTCTTTTTGCCATGAGGCATGTAGGAGACGAGAAGAGTGATGGAGCCTCTTTGATGGCGATGCCGACAAGTCCCTTCTTCTTAGGGGACTCATCCTCATCGGAGTCGGAGTTGGTGTACTCTTCATCAGAGTTCCATTATTTAATATGAGCTTCATTCTTGCCATCCTTGTAAAGCTTCTTGAAGAACTTCTTGCTATCAAACTCCTTCTTCTTGGATGACTTGCCCTTGTCATCCTTCTTTGTGGGGCAATAAGAGGCAATGTGCCCCCTTCTCATCGCACTTATAGCAATAGATATTGCTATAGTGCTTGTTGTTGTTGGAGGATTGCTCTTTCTTGCTCTTGTCAAAGTTAAAGTTTCGATGTGGGCGTCTTCTCATGAATTTCTTCATTCTCTTTACAAGGAGAGTGAATTCTTCTTCGAAGTCTTCTTCGGAGTCTTCTTCATCACTTGATTCCACATTTGCCTTGAAATAGGTAATCTTCTTCTTTGAGGAAGATGACTCCAAAAGCTCTTTCTTGTCCTTCTTGTATAACTCATTTATGACGAGATTGCCCAAGAGACCAGTTGACGTCATTCTTGGCAACTCGGGAGAATTGAGAAATAGTATCACCAACGTCTCATACTTGTCCAGTAGAGCTCTAAACATCTTGCGCACAATATCAACATCAACAAGGTTAGTGCTAAGACCTTTGAGTTCATTCATAATGTTGTTGAGTCTTGAATACATCTCAGTGATGTTTTCATGAGGCAACATTATGAATGTCTCATATTTAATCCAAAGCATATGCAATCTGACCTCTTTGGCCATGGATGTTCTCTCATGGATTTCGGAGAGGGTAGTCCAAATATCATGAGCAGTTTCTAAATTACTCACTCTATTGAACTCATCCGCGTTCAAAGCTCCAAAAGGAGCATTCATAGCTTGAGCATCTAAATGAGCATTACGCCCCTCAAGTTCCATGGGATGTAGTGGATCAAGAGGCATAACGTATCCCTCATTTATAATTTTTCATATGCTCGGACTCATGGCCTTTAAATAAATAGATATTGTAACTTTTCCAATAAGCATAATTTGAGCAATCAAATAAAGGAGTCTTTCCTATAGCAATTCCCTCACTAGCCATCCTTCTCTCTCTTAGACGGTTAAATCTAAATCAGAGACCAAGCTCTGATACCACTTGTAGGATCAAGGATAACCGACTGGAGGAAGTGAATAGGAGGTTTTTAAAACTTTTTGACTAATTAACAACTTTAAGCAAGATAGTCCTAACAAAGCTTCCTAGCACAAATAAGATGATAGAACTACTATGCTACTTAAGACAAATATGAACTAAAGTCAATACTAGATACAATTCTAGCTAAGCAAATCTTGCACAAGAGAATAACTAGAGTTGTAAATGCGGAAAGTAAAGACAAGAGTAAACCACAATGAAGACAACAAAGTTTTTCCTGTGGTATCGAAGACTTGAACAGATCACCGCGCGAAATCCTGCAAAGCCATCTAGGTGTTTGGCAAACACCAAGAGTAAAGAACCACAATCTTCGCTTGACGGCAATCAAGTGCAAATGATCAATCTAGAATGAACACACTTGAATTTTGCTCAACAACCTCACAATGAATGCAACAAGTGTATATGAGGTGTGGAGAGAACGCTCTTGGCCCAAAGGATGTTAAATGTAGTTTTTCTGTGTATCCTTGAGCTGGTGGAGGGGTATTATACCCCCTACAAACAAATACGACCGTTGGAGGCAAATCATAGAAAGTTTCAACACAAGCGGTAGTACCGCCGTTCAATGGCCGGTACTACCGCACCTCCAAAAGCGCACAGTAATGGCTAGCGTAGATGCATTAATTGCCTCTAAAAGAGCTGTTGGATATTCGGCGCGGTACTGCCACCATGGAACATGCGGTAGTTCCGCTTACCGGTTATACCGAAAAACACGGGCGTACTAACGCTTCACTTTGAGGTCCGAAATAGGCACTCACTGGAATTAACGTACCGCTTACTATCTTTCAGACTAACCGGGCTATGGTAGTTCCGCTTAAGAAATGCGGTCATACCGTGATACGGTAGTTCCGCCAAGTAAGCTCCGAAACTACCGCTCACCAGGTAAGCAACCAAGCTAAAAGGGTGTCACTCTGTAAAAACGTCTCGCCAACTAAAACTTCGGTTCGACCAGGGTTAAGGATATCAAGACCACATTCCCTCATACCAGCATGCGATAATCTGGTCGACAAAACATCGGTACTACCGATTTTCCTGAGAAATGCAAAGTTGGCTTTCAAAACAAACTCTGAGTTCATGCATGATCCTAGATTAATCCAAGTGGTACAAGAACATGCTATCAAGCTACTAGTCATGATCTCTCTTAATAGTACAACATTTAACCTAAATCCGGTCTTCCATTCTTTTCTCCTTCTTCCATTCTTTTCTCCTAAGACCGGTAAACATAAAAAGGATCCTAGACTACATGTACCTTGTCTTTGAACCATATTGATCTTCATGTTATCCTTTAGCATGCATCTCCAGGTTACTATATTCATCACTGGGACTTAACCTTTTAAACACTCAATAAACATGTTAGTCCCATATTCACATATTGTCAATAATTACCAAAACAATTTTTAGGGGCCTAGATACTTTCAATCACCCTCGCCCTCGGGGGCGTGGCGTTGACTTGGTTCTTCATCGATGCAGCATAAATTAGCGAAACTCTAATTTGTACCCAAGTTAGTCTGATTTTTCATTGTACAATAGTGCCACCATAGTAATTATCCTGTCGAGCTTAAGCAGATACACAACAGGTATGGTCACGGCACTCTGAACCAATCATCAGTATGAGATATATCCTACTCAGTTTAACAATTTGGATGGCAGGAAACTGAGTATCACCAACACAAGTAAAAGAATGATCTAGTCCAACTAGAACAACAGTTATTAATTCCTTTATTCTCTCAGCCGAACAAACATCAACTACTAATTCTTTATGAGGGCAGCAACTCAGAATTTAATAACCCTAGCTGGAGCAGAGCATGTCTCCAATTACATTAAAATAATACAGACAGCTTCCTTAATTATTTCAATCCACAACACAGCAGCAGCAAAACGATTTTATAAATAATCTTAATTTGAACTAATCCACGAAGGAAGATGCAAACCAGAAAGAGAGAACTTGCAAACCTCTCAGATGGAAAGAATTGCAAGATAGATAACTGGTTTCTGGGATGTGGTAGATGCAGACCAGAAACCCTCAAAGTTCTCTTCACCCATGAGCACGGCAGCACACGAACAAGTGAAAGATCCCACACGGCAGCAGGAACCCACACACACAGGATGAACCCTAGATGGGATCACAAAGCTCGACACAACTTGGTTGCCATCATTGGCATTTTCTGTAGTTTATTCTCAAAGCAAAAAACTGATCCTCCCTACGGCCTTGTTTGGCAATCTTGGGATTGCCGAGAACAGTAGGGATTGGGGATGAATCCACGGGGATCTTCCCTGAGGATTTTTTCCTACGAATGCATTTCGCTGCTAGCTACTTGCCCGGATCGAGAATCCCCATGCCCAACCCAATACACGGGTAACGAGACTCGCCTCGGTCGTGTGGTTTTCTTCCCCGTCGCTGCGCTCGCGACTCCGCGAGACTCCTCTGTCGGGACCCAAAGTTACCATTCTGGACCCTCTGTGTTTAATGCACTAGTCCAGGATCACGCTAGTGCACACAGTGTCAACAAAGGTAGATATCGATCCACACAAGCGAATCATAGCATAAACGATAATTTGATTAATAAATAATGGTTTGACCTCACGGTCGAGTTTACAATTATTAAGCCACGCAGGCTAACAGAGAAATAAAGCGGCGAAACAAAAGCGGCGGTGTCCCATCGATTCACCACAGCAACCGATCGATCTAGACCCCACGATCGTGCACCTTGAATAACTCCTCCTCAAATCTTTGGTGAAGACTCCTCCTCTTACTTGATTTATTTTAAAGCAAGCGTGAGTACACACCGCATACTTAAGTCACACCATAGAAAAGCAAATATACATGCAAGCTTATTACAAGGGAATGGCATTTTGTGGTTATTTTGCAGAAATGCAACATTTGTAATTGAATACAATAATAGATTGAAAGCAGGTAAAACAAATAGACAATAATAATAATTTTAACAATTGATTTCACAAAGACACACACAGCCTAACAGGTTATTCACATAGCTATATGATTTAGATCACACAGCTCCCTTCCCACATAGTTTGTAAAGATCTACCCCTCGTGTGAAATCCCCGAGCATTGTCCATGACCACGGACGCGGCTATTCGAATAGATTTGTTTACACTCTGCAGAGTTTGTACACTTTACCCACAAGATACAATCAGTGTTGCAAGCACTAATCGTAACAAAGCATTTCAGAAACTTCATCCTAACATAGATGCTCCCGATATGCTTATGTCATACCAAACCATACACAGCGTATGGTACAACACACACCGTTGGACGAGGAAGCGGCGAACTGAATCATGATGCGACTACATGGTAGTACATACCCCCACCCTATTCACATAGCCTAACCTACCGCCTGAGCAATCCATGCTAAGAATTCGTATCTTACTATGCTAGGCCCGTCCCATAACAGGCATGTGGTCGTACAGGAGGGCTCAGTTCAATGGCGCACAAAGTTCAGTCCTTAAATGACCGAGGCAAGACTTCCATTGTTCTAACTAAGACACACAGATAAATATGACACACAGATTAATATTCCCATATCACATAGCCACCATGTCACACAGTTCCTTCCACTTGCCTCAGTCTAAACCTTTTTTTCCACCCAGTTGATTTTAGTGCAACACATGCCACAAGGACACATAGTGCACACAGATTATTACAAAATTTCATAGTCACTTAGTCAAGTTAATAATTGCACTTTACATGAATAGGTGATTCGTGGTATGGCTAAGCAATCTAATCGTACTAACCAACCCACGTTGGTGCTATAATATTTTACCAACTAAATATCAACTAGGGTGACAAAGGATCAAGGCATAACAAGTTACACAAGGAAGGCATAACAGATTGGACTTAATAGCTAATCCCAAAAGCATTTAAATAATTACTTGAAATAAAATGCAATACTTTGAATCAAAATAATATTTGGAAAACTGGGATTCAACATGGTCAAAGCATGACTTGCCTTGGAATGGATCTAGGAATTGATCTTGGTCTTGATGTGTTCCTTCTTTTGCAAATCCTCCTGAAGCGTCGAAGTCTACTCGCAAACGAAGCAAACAAACAAAATAAATAAATAACAGTGGCAAAACAACTCCAAAAAAATAAATAAATATCTCCATTAAATAGATCTTGATTTTAGACGAATTTAGAAATTTGAATGGGCAGATTTGGAGTTAGGATGCAAAAGTTATGAGGTTTGGAAGTTGGAATCTAAAGAAAACCCTAAAAATCAGAATTACATGAATTTTCCGAATTATTTCTCAACAGAAAAAATCGGAATATTGCACCAGCATGACGTCAGCCCCTGGGAATTTCGGAAAAGATAAATAAAAAGAAAATCCTGACGCTGGGGCCCACACGTCGCTGGCACGGCCACGCGATCAAGTCCACCGAGCCTCTGGATCTGGTCGAAATTTGAGGTGGCGCACTTGCAAGACGTGGCGCCGACGCGGCGCCACGTGGTCGATACATCGCGTGCCACGAGGCTAGGGCGATGAGGTGGACGCCGACGTGACGGAACAAGCAAGACCGCTGAACGGCGGCGTCTCACCGGCGGGGTGGCACAAGGAGGTAGAGGGTGCAAAGGGATCACAATGAGGTGGTCACGGGTGCTGAGACAAGCTGTGGCGGCCGTGGCGAGGTAAGCGGCGGCGGCGGCTTCGGGCTCAACGGCGGCAGCGCTAAGGCGGTGCTCGTAAAACGAAGGTGTCCTTGTTCCTCGCTCGCGTGATGTTGACTGTGTAAGCGTTGAGGCTCCGGCGGCCGGGCTCGTTAGGAATTGTTCGTTGGAGTAAGCGGCGGCGAGATTGAATCTCCGAGCTCTAGTGGCGGCTAGGGTCTGCAGCAGACGAGGCGGCTAGGGTTGGGTGAGGCGTCGGTCGCCTCCCATTAAGTATGGCGGCGTGGGAGAGTCGAGCACGGACGCCTAAAACGGCCAAGCAGCAACAACCTCCGCGACGAAATCGGAGACGAAGAACGATGAACGGTGGGGCCCGCTTGTCGTGGCTAGGACTCGAGCGGCGCGAGTGAGAAAAACACGGTGAGGCGCGCAAGTGCGGCGAGATCTAGCCGTCAACTCGGATCGGACGGCTCACAAACAATGTGACGTTCGGACCGCTCCAATCGGCCATCAAGATCGGGACGTCCATTTGCGATCCAACGGCTGACATTGCCCGACGAAGAAAACACGCGGGAGGGAGAGAGAGGCTGACGGGTGGGGTCCGCCTGTCAGTGGAGCGGGCGCGCGCGCGTGGGCTGCATAGTGTTGGGCCGGATGTGAGAAAGAGTGGGTTTAGGCCCAAAGACTGTTTTGGAGATTTTAAATACTTTTTCTTTTTAAGAAAATACCAGAAATCCAAATAAGCAATAGAAATTAGCAAATGAACTTGGAAAAATTCTACAAAATTCTAGAAAATATATCCAAGCACATAGAATCCAAATAAAATAGTTTTGACTATAGTTCATGTTGACTTTAGTCATATTAAATGGTTTTGTTACTCAAAGTCCAATATTAAGCTTTTAAATTCAATTCAAATAAATCCAAATGGTGAATTTTTCTCCCTACCAACTATTCAAAGGATTTTTAAAGCTTAGAAAAATTGGGATGTTACATCCTTCGATCGTCAACTCCTCCGAACGGTCTCCGCTCCCTCCTCCCCCAGGAAACTCCGCTCCCTCCCTCCTCCCCAAGGAAACTCCGCTCCCTCTCCTGACCTCCCGTCAGATCTCATGGCGAGCAACGGACACCGTCGGGATGGAATCGATCCGGAGGTATGCCTCTCTCTCCTTTCCCAGATCTCTGATTGCTCCCTCTGAGTCCTTGATCCAATACAGCCTTGATGTGTTGCATAGGCTGTCGATTGTACTAGTTGCGAGTCGCGATCACAAGGGAGTCGGTGATCTTGTCTGCTTGGAACTAGCTATTTCTCGGAATAATCATCCACGTGGCATGGTCGTATATAATATAGTATAGGTGCCGCAGATGTGTGATCTGATCCGGGCCTCGTCTTGGTGTGGATTTGGTTCGTGCTCGTGGGAATGGGTCAAAGCCGAGTGCAAACGGCAAAATCGGTCGTTATGGTAGGACAGTTTGGGTTAGGTGGTGGTTACATTGCTGGCTGCTGGGCCTATATCTGTATCTTAGAATTGGTCGGTAGTAGGACAGCATGCAAATCTGGTTGTTCTCAATGCTCGGAGCATTGCGCTCTTGCGTGGGGTTTGCGAGCTCCAAATCTGCCTCTGGGTTGATTTTCATATGAATTGGTTCATGTTTGCACACGGATCGGTTTACGCGTTTGCGCATAGTAGATGATGTCGTATTGATTAGGCTTTGGGGATAGCTTGCAAAACATAAAATTATATGTTTATGCCTGATAAGGTTGTCATATACAATTTGCTTGACCATTGGCATAACAATTGCTAGTATCAGTGGGTTGTACCAACTGCCAAGAACTTGTTGGCTATTGACACAATTCTCACCAAATTGTTATGTTTCAAGAGAGTAGATCTCAGCTGCTATAAAACCACACACACTGTATACTGCTTTTTACTTCATTGATAGTTCAATATTCAAGCTCCAACTAAGGTTGAATTGAATCGTCACTAACTACTTGGCTGTTGTCTGCTTTTTAGCAAATAAACTGATGTGTTAATGGTGAAAAAAACCAGAAACCACATAAACATTTAATTGCACATGATCTGAGTTAATTTCTTTAACTCTCTTCTTCTACAGCTCCCAACTTTTTTTTGTGAAAAGTGAATTAATTTAGAATCTTTGTGCATAATATGCCATAATGGAAATAGTCTTGTTACAGTAAATCATGCTTAGTCTCAGATGCTAATGCGGTTGTACTCCTCTTTCACATGAATTACTTGGACAAATTAAGCAAAATGGTGAAGATATGCTGCCTTGGTGCTAGATATGTTGGTGGCCCAACCATGGCTGTCATTGCACTGAAATGCCCTGCATAAATCTTCACTAATCTGTTTAAATTCTTACTTCTTTGGAACCCTAGACTATCTCTGTATAAGAACTATAATAGTAGGAATATGCATTTCCATGCTGATGCTTTTCTTGGTATAATTGTACTCTTAGATAGCGTACTATTGCATCGACATCTGTACTTGACGTTGGGAATTGTATAATACTCAGCCATTTCTCTTTTTGTGACATTACTTGCTGAGAACTATGCCTTTGTTCAACATAATCCTGATTATGCCAACTAAACTACTGCAAGATGGTTGCAGATCTTATTTTATTTTTTTAGAAGTTACATGGTCAGTGTAGAGTTCATTAGAACCAACTGAAGTTGCCCAATAGATATTATTTGTCTTCATATTTTTAAGATTGTATGTCAGTGCTACTCTCGGTCAATCGCATACTGTAGTATCTATACTGTTTTTTAAGATTGTATGTCAATGCTAGTTGTAGATTGTTTGCTAAAAACTACTTTGTTTATTTATTTCAAATGATTAGTAGTTTAATATTTCTGTTTAGTGGACAAATGGGTTCGAGAAGGGTGCTGGGTGTACTAAAAGGAGGAGGGAACAATGCCTAAATCTGCTTCTCTATTTCTTGCAGCTACTTGTACTTTGCTCACAGATGAACAAGCAAAAAGCAAGCGGGAAAGAGAAGGAAATTGGATGAAGAGTTATTGCCACAAGAACAAAACAATGCAGCTGGTGATGCCAAGGCAAACGATGATTAACTTTTTTGACCATGTGATAGTTCCATCCTATGTAATATATGGATTTATACGTCTAAGTAGTAGTATTGCATTTATATTGTCATACTGCTAGGTTGTGGATGGAACTAAATTTTGAATTTCTGGGTATATTAGAATTTTCTAGACTAAATTTTGAATTTTTCTATATTGTTTTTCGCAATTTATTGATTTTATTTCGAATTTTCAGAATATTTTATTATGTTTTCGAATTTCATGGGTTTTAAATTTTCATTTATATTGATTTTATTTTGAAATTTATGACCACTTTTAAATTCAAAAATTGAAATATATGTTATCCCCACCAAATCCAACCATCATCCAAACAATCAATTTTTGCTCAAATCCCCCCTTGGATAGGTGGAAAAGGATTGGGTGGGGATTGGGTGGTGGGAGGGGATCAATCCAATCCCCCTTTGGATTGTTTCTCTCTTGGATAGATTTTCCTATTAGCCAAACAAGGCACAAACACACATAATATCAACTCTGACTCGAACTCAACAATGACTCGGAAACAAACACTCGTTCCTTTCTTGATTATAGACGCAACCCAAATTAAGGAAACAAACGAACGGCTGATTCTAAACAAAAGAAGGCTAACCAAACAACTAAATGTACACTAGCTGGACTCCTATGCAGAAACTTCAAAAAGAAATAAAATAGAACTCACTAGACAAGGAACCAAATCTGAATTGAGATTATACTTGTGCACACATGCACCATGGTGGGTCCCAGGTGTTAGATGCGTATGGGTCCAATCGATTGGTATGCACCCTATCTCCCAAGCGATTCTTGCTGATTGTGGTTGATCTGATCATGTGCTTGTAGATAGAAAGTTCCTTGAAATAAGACTTCCTTTTTAAACGCACATGCACAGAAGTTTGTTTGGAAACAAACCGAACACAATCTGGCTTGGCTTCCTTCTTTGGCTCCATGCATGGTACACATGCACGAGTCTCATGCAAGCACTGCACTTGATCATGTGCTACACCATGCACGACCTCCCCTTGCGCATGCGTGCGCACCTACACAAGTTCAGGCCCTGTGCACTCTACCTCCTTTTGTGCACATGAGATAACTGGAACACACTAAAATTAGTAGAGGATACTTGGGCCGTATCATTCACCATTCCCCCTGGTTCATATACGCATAGGAGCAATTGCGCGACCTCGTGCGCAACAACTTCCAAGGAAACTACGCCGAACCGAAAAACACAGGGCACATGTTCCCAATAAAACAAGCCCCGAGCGAGTCCCTGCACAGCTTCTTCAAGAAGTTCACGGAGGTCAAGTGCCAAGTAAAGGGAGTCAATGAGACCACCGTTATCAACACGGCAACATGTGGACTTCAAAAGGGCCCCTTGTCCGAGAGATTGGCCCGCAAACCTATCCACACGGTGTTGGAGTTCTTCGACAAGATGGAACAATATGCCCAGACGGAAGAAGACATCACCCGTAGGGCCGAGACCCTGACGCCGACCACCCCGGGGCCTGCACCGTGCGGTCCATCCGGGAAAAAGGAGGATCCCATGGCCACCACCACGGAGGCGTCTGTCAAGACCCAAATATGCAAATATGGACCATATGTGTATACTGCACTAATCTAGGATCACACTAGTGCACACAATGGCAACAACGATGAAATATCATTCCATATGCAAAGATAACTAAGAAATAGGAAAATAACAATAATTATCAGAGTAATGACCTTAAGATCAAAGCTTACAATTAATACCTCTGAAGGCGAATAGCTCAATTAAGCTGCATCAAAAGGTAATGGAATAACTTCAGTGAAACCCATCTATATGCCCACAGGCAATCGACTGGGGTAACGCGACCTAGTTCTCTACGATCCTTGAAGTAGACCTTATTGACCGATGATGGACTATTGTAGCCTTCTCAATTGAACAACATTGTTTATGGCAAAAATGAGTACATAGAGTACTCAGCAAGTCACACCACAGAATGCAATTATAGATGATAGCTTATTCCAAAGGATATGACATCTATGGTTCTTTTGCATAAAAGCAATAGTTGCAGTTGAATATGAATAATAGATTGAAAGCGTAATTTAAAACAAATAACAAATATAGTTTAACAATTGTTTTCACAAAACTCACATAACCTAATCAGTTTTTTTTACACAACTGCATAAGTTTCCCCACACAGCTGTTCCTCCCCAATTGTTTTATGAAAATCTACCCCTCGTGTGAAATCCCTGAGCATGTCCATGACCTTGGACGCGGCTATTCGAATAAATTGATTAACACTCTGCAGAGGTTGTACACTTTACCCACAAGATACAATTAACTCATCATATCTGCCATGACTTGCCATACGGATGTATGCGATTGGGCAATCATAACAAAACTTTTCCGATACTTCATCTCAACAATTGACACTCCCATTGTGCTTATTGCCGGCACCAACCCCCCACACAAGTGGTTAGCCCGTCGCACATTGTTGGACCTGAAGATGGCGAACCGTCCATAAATGTGAATCGCCACACAGATAGAATCACACCTCCACACTGGCATACAGCTTAAACTATCTGCATGAGTAATCAATATCGAGACTCCATAGCTTAATAGGTTAGGCCCATCCCATCAGGCACGTGGTTGTACAGTTCTGGCTCAATTCAATGATGCACGAAGTTAAGTCCTTAATTGACCAAGGCGAGACTACCAAAATTCTCTAACTAAGTAATCACCATTCACTTTTTCCAGTCACATATCCATCATATTACCATTCACTTTTCTCAGTCACATATCCACCATTTTACTAATCCTTTCCACTCGCCTCAGTTCAAATCTTTTTCCCACCCTGTTGATTAAGTGCAATACATACCATCAACGAGTAACAATAAACTGCACACAGTTTTATACAAGTTCCATAATCACTTAGTCAAGTTTATATTTGTAACTCAAATGATATCAATGACCCGTTACATGATTAAGCAGACTATTCGTATCTAACTGACCCACGTTGGTGCTATGATAATACCAACTAATAATTAACCAAGCTAGGGTGAAAAAAAGATCATGATAATACAATAGGCAAAGTGGATATAATCAAACTGGTGTATAGCTATCCCAAAACATTTAAATAAATACATAAAGTAAAATGCAATAATTTGAATCAAGGTATTATTGGAAAACTGGGTTCAACATGGTCAAAGGTACAACTTGCCTTACTATAGAATTGATCTTCAGCTCCTTCGGACGATTCCAGAACTTCAACGTCTAACGAGACAAAAAGCGCAAAAAAAAATAAAGACAAATAAAATTAACTCCAAATTGAATTTGAATGGTATAAGAAGGTACATCTTGAATTTAGAGGAATTTAGAAACTTGAATGGGTTCCATCGGAGTTTGTATGAGGAACAACGAGCTCTCAGAAGTTTGATCGGAAAGGAAAATACTGATAAAAGAAAAGGAAGAGAGAAACTGACAGGTAGGATCCACAGAATATTCTTGGAATATTTTATTTCGGGAATATTGGAAAATGGTTGAGTGCATGACATATGGGACCCACTGATATTTTGGAATTTCCATAATTAAAAGAAAATCTGAAAAATGTTGGAGAAGCTGACAAGTAGGACCACTGGTCTATGGACCAGGTCCACGAAGCAGGGTCAATGGTCCACGGTGAACCAAGTGCATGGAATAATGGAATGACAAGTAGGGCCCACGGGACATTGACTTGGTTCATGACAGACCAAGTCCTGGCGGGATGAGATCTAGGGTTTTGGTTGAATGGCTGACACATGGACGATGGCGACAGCGGCGCACTGAGCCCGAGGGCTCACCGGCGACAGTGGCCACTGCGGTGTGCATGGATGGGCAAAACGAAATCAGCACATGACACTGAACAAGATGACGCGGTTGCGGCGGTGAGGAATAGTGACAATCGACGACGACGAGGAAACCAACGGCGACGGCGGTTTACTCGATGATGACGATAAGGGAGGATGCCCTGACGACGGGAAGGGAAGCGCGGTGTAGAACATCGATCCGTAAACCCAACGGAGTGGATGGTGTCGACGGAAACTCATCGGAGTGACGAGGATTGGGCGGCGAAGGGTGACAGCCGGGCATGGGAGAGAAGAAGGAAACCTCGGTTTCAGATGAACAAAACTTGGAATCGATATGGCGGAATTGTAGATCGGGAGTAGAGACACACGGTGACGCGGAATATTTGGTGAGAAACTCATCGGAGAAGCGAGGAACACGGAGAAGACATTTTTGGGTGCACGGGTGCGACCGGAGGTGGAGAAGGAGGAGATGGTGCTGGCATAGTGGTGCATGGGTGCTTCGGTGATTAGGCGCAACCAACGGAGAAGACCGAGGCTATCAAGATGACACGGCTACGGCGGCTCGAGGACCTTCGATGACGGAGGAACGGTGACGAAGGCTCGGTGTCGACACTTGAGAAGATGACTAGAACAACGACGATTAGAGGCGCCCAAGGCTGAGAGAAACTAGGGCACGGTGGCGGCGGATAGTGAGGCACACGATGCGCACGGGATGGTAGCTTATATATCCTTGGGAGGTGTGCTTCATGGGGACTCCTATGGCAGTAGTGACACAGAACCAATGTCTCGTTCAGACATGGTTGCGGCACTGTCGGGTGGGGCTGGGTCGGGGTTAAGGTGGGTTGGGCTAGAGGAGGGAGAAAAGGGAAACGGGCTGGAGCAATTCAGCCCAAGAGGATTTTCTGAATTAGGAATTGATTTAGGAGTTTAAGAAAAAGGCTAAAATTCAAAAGTGGCAAAATAAATAATAGACGAACTCGGATTTTAATTGATGTTTACATTAGTCAAATTAAATATTTTAAATTTCGGAAGTTCCCAATTAAGCTTTGTTAATTCAAATAAAATGGGTGAAGTTTTTAAGGGACCTAAACTACACAAAAGATTTTTGGAAACCCAAATTTTTGGATGTTACAAACCTCCCCCCTTAAAGGAATCTTGACCCCGAGATTCAAGCTGGCTATGGAATAGGTTAGGGAACTCAGCCTTCGAGTTCTCTTCTTGCTTTCAAATAGTTTTGACTTTGACGGGGCTGCTCTTCTTAACACTTATGAAACAACGCCTTGCTCCTAGCTAAACTTCTTACTACAACCAAAACTTGACGAACTGGCCTTCGGCAGGCAAGGGCATCTTGAAACTCGATTGCTTCTAACAGTGGCTGCTGGGTCGGCCTTGAAGACACTTCTAGAGTTGAAGGACTGCTGCTGCTAACTGGTAACTCGGGTTGACAAACTACCCATTCTTCCGAGCTTCGGAATCTCGAACTAACTAACACACCTTTGTCGTAAAATTCTTAACACACTTCAATAGGTATTTCGAAGATAGACACCACTACAAAGGTGATAACATGCGTAATCTGCGTAGCTTTTCTGCTTGAACTAAGTTACTTACAATCCCTTTAGGATTACAAACACTTGGCCTTCTGCTTCATGATTAATGCGAAGTCCACATACTTTATGATCTGATCTGCTCCTAGCCGAGCGATGACTTACACGATCAACCACTGTGAGTGTGGTAGGGAAACTCTGCGTTCAACAATTATTTGCTCCAACTGGTACTATAAGTTAAGACACCAACTTACTTCTTTCAATCTGTCCACTGATTTAGGGTGATACATAGTACTGAACTGAAATAAGTGTTTCGTTCGAACACGGTTGCGGCGCTGTCGGGTGGGGTTGGCGCGTGGGCTGGGTCGAGGTTAAGGTGGGTTGGGCTGGAGGAGGGAGAAAAGGGAAACGAGCCAGAGCAATTTAGCCCAAGAGGATTTTCTGAATTAGGAATTGATTTGAGAAAAGGCTGAAATTCAAAAGAGGCAAAATAAATAGCAAACGAACTCAGATTTAAATTGATGTTTACATTAGTCAAATTAAATAATTTCAACTTTGAAAATTCCCAATTAAGTTTTATTAATTCAAACAAAATGAGTGAAGTTTTTCGGGGACCTAAACTACACAAAAGATTTTTGGAAACCCAAATTTTTGGATGTTACAGCGGCTACCAAACCACGGGCCAACGACTATCACCAGAAGGGGCAGGATGTATACCACGTGGAAAATGGATAGCCCCCCTCCCCCCCTGAAGGAGGGAGACGAGGGGGCCGAAGAAGTCGCGGCCACGGTGAGGGCCGCCACCTGGAAGCTAGGGTCGGTGCTAGGGGCCTCTCACTATTCTGCGACCTCCACGGCGAAGGGTCGCACGCAACCAAGGATTGGCGCACCATTGCGGCCATGCAGGACTACATGAACCGTGGCCAACAACTGATCGAGCGTGAGGAGGGGCAGAGGCCGGGCAACTAGCTGCCCGTCCCACCACAAAGACCCCGCATAGAGGGGGCCCATGGGTAGCACCCCCAAAGGGTCATCAATATGATCGCCGAGGGATCCTCACTCGGCATAACATAAAAAAGACAGCGGTGCGTGTACGCCCGGCAAATACACCACGTCGCGGCGTACCCCACCACAAGTCCACCTCTCTACGCCGAGATACTGATCACCTTCGGCCCAGGGGATGCTAGAGGTCTGTACTTCCCCCACCAGGACCCCCTCGTTATTTTCGCCAACATCACGAATTTTGAGGTTAGACGTGTCTTCATTGATGAGGGAAGGTTTGCAGACCAACTCTTTGTGGACGCTTTCGACAGAATGATGATCCCTTGGGACCGCCTATCGCCTTCGAGCATACCTCTAGTTGGTTTCGGGGGAAGACCTGTAACGGCCCTTGGCCAAATTGACTTAGCTGTCACATTCAGTGACGACTTCGCATCGCGGACAGAGGTCGTCACCTTCGATGTTGTCGAGATGCCTTACCAATACAACGCCATCCGCGATCATGCCATGTTGAACGCCTTTGGCACAGTTGTGGGGACCCCTAGGTTATTTCCGTAAGACCAAGGCATCCCCGGCCTTATGGAGATAACACTGGGTCTCCCATGTGAATGAATTCCAACTTAAATCCATCTAAGTGAGAGGCTTGATCGAAAACTAGAGCCTCGACGATCATGCACGCTGCATCTCGGCGAGCACTAAATGATGATCAGTTCTCCAACAGTCTAAGCACTATACTTAATGAGTCAAATCGGAATTCATAAACAACGAGCATGAGATCATGTTGGCTCCCAAGATCAGCGACCAACATGCCCCAAACTCACATATAGCATTGATCATATCCATACAACATTCATATATTCATAGTTCAAAAGACATACATCATAATAGTTCAAGTCTACAACTATTACTAGTGGCCGACTGGCCAAATTCAAATAAGATCATAAAGTAACAGTGGAAGCAAAGTAAATAAACCAAAATTCCAGCATGGTATGCCCCATAACCCATCGGCAACTGACTGGGAGTTAAATAATAGCACTACTCGTTAGTGTCGCCTAAATCGACACCAACGAGCTCATCGGGCTCAACGTCTTCCTCACTTGAAATTGCAACATCTGGATTGAGTACAAATATACTCACAAGTCTTACACAAATAAAAATTAGTTATGCTAGCGGTTGTTCCAAAGGATGGCTCATATTGGCTTAGTTTTGCGAAAGACGCAACAATTTTCAACCTACACATACTAGTTTATCAATTGCCATTTTAAAAACAGATTTGAAGTAGAAGTAAAGCATGTGAATAAGTGATAAATTGAATAACAAATGAATTAAACAAACACCATAGTGGCAGCCCACTTTGATACAACAAAATGCATGAACATCCTATTCATGCCGAATACCGAATTTACCACACTTAAAATTCAAAGTCTAACGATAGTAACTCCTGAACTCAAGCAGTTGTCCATAACCGTGGACACGACTATTCGGATAGTTTTAACTCTGCAGAGGTGTACTACTTTACCCACACGACTCGATTAGCCCATAGGCCTCCGGAATAATGACACACTTCCTTAGGTATGCCAGCCGAAAAGAATCGAGATACGATCGTTTTTGGCAAGAAAATTCTATTGAGTTAGGTCCCCCATGTGAGATGTTCCCTTACCTAGTACAAGCGGTGGATAGCACTTGCTAGGAGGCTCACAAGTTGTATTGGAAAAACCGAGGTAATGTAAATATTAAAAATTGGTGCTCTCTTGCACACTATAAAAAATTACCTCGGCTCCTATGGATAAATGATCAACACAAGTGCCCTTACACCACCATGAGACTTCACCCAATAAAAACCTTCCCCCTACTTGACCGTACAGTACCCATATCCCGCGTGTGGTAGCACGAGTGTACTTGAATCAACGACGTTACCAAAGTTCGGTCCTTAATGGTCCGGACAAGACATCCACATACCAGATCTCGTGCACGAAGGCACCCTCACTAGCAAGCACTTGTACAGACCCCAAAACTCATTTAAAATGATAAAATTTATCTCATAAAATAGATACGAAGTTCTAAAACAAAATGAATATAAGAAAGTGAGTGTTTCCCATAAAAGCGACAATTGCAATTGAATATGAATAATAGATTGAAAACATAATTGAAAACAAATAGTAATAATAATTTCACAAGTATTTCACAAATCTTACAAAGCCTAATCAATTTTTTCACACAGCCATATGAATTAAATCACACAACTGTCCCTCTCAATTGTTTTATAGAAATCTATCCCTCGTGTGAAATCCTCAAGCATGTCCATGACTGCGGGCACGGCTATTCGAATAGATTGTTAACACTCTGCAGAGGTTTTACACTTTACCCACAAGATACAATTAACTCATCATATCTGCCATAATCAAATAGGTTGTACAGATAATCCCAAAGTATTTAAGAATTTAATAGTTGAAATAACATGCAATACTTTGAATAAAAGTAATTTTGGAAAACTGGGTTCAACTTGATCAAAGGTACAACTTTTCTTGCTATAGCAATGATGTTCTTCTTTTATCTTCAATCTTTTACTTCTTTGACCTTCAGCTTATTCAGACGATTTCAGAACTTCAACGTCTAATGAGAGAGAAAGTGCAAAAACAAAAAAAAAACTCAAAAAGACAAATCAAATAAACTAAAAATTGAAATTTAATGATACTGAAAGGTAGGGCTTGATTTTATATGAATTTAGAAACTTGAATGGGTTCAATCGGAGCTCGTATGAGGGAGAACGAGCTCTCGAAAGTTCGATCGGAAAGAAAATGCTGAAAAAGGAAAAGGGAGAGAGAACATGTGAGACTGATAGGTGGGGCTATGGGGATATTCCCGAGAATCTTTATTATCATAATTTTGGAAATAGACTAAGTGTATGACATGTGGGATCGAGGGGATTTATGGATTTTCAAGAATTAAATTAATTCCCGAAAAAGAGGAAAGAGACCGACATATGGAGCCACCGGTCTGTGGACCAGGTCCACGAACTCGGGTCTACAGTGCACGGTGGATTGGGTTTGCAAAATAGTGTACTAAAAAGGTGGGGTCCACAAGGCATAGACACGGCTCATGGTGAACTGGGTCTATGTGGGTTTGGATCAGGGTTTAGGCTAGGTGGATGCCACGTGGGTCATGACTAGGCATGCCACAGAGGATGGTGAGTTGAGGTGGTGATGACATGATCTCGATGAAGCGGCACGAGTGAGGTGGCACTGGCGGCGTGCTGGCACGCGGGGCTCGTTGAAGCTAGCGGCCACGACGGCGCAGGTGGAGGGGCAAAACAGAAAGAGGATGTGTTGGCTAAAGTGGTGACGCGGTCGCGTCGGCAAGAAACGACGGCAATCACTAGCAGCGAGGTGAGAGGCGGTGGCACAATCTCGGCTCCGGTGACGATGGAGTTGCAGCGATGCTTTGGGAAAGGAGAGGAGAGAACGAGAGAGAACGTCGGACGATGAAGGAGAAGGTGGGGTCGATGAGCAGTGGACCTCACCAGAGAGAAGAGGAATGGCCGACGAAGGGCAACGGCCGAAGATGGAAGAAAAGGGGATGAATTTGGTCTACAGTGGACCAAACTTAGAATCGAGGGAGAGGAATTGTAGATCGGGTTGAGGAACATGATATGAGGCGGAAGGATTTGAGAGGGACTCACCAGAGAAGTGGAGAATGGAACGGAAACATTTCGACAGTGGAGGATGCGACCGGAGGTGGAGAAGACAAAGTTGACGCTGGCAAATCGGAGCTCGGGAGCTTCGTTGGTTGGGAGCAAACGACAAAGACGGGTGTTGCGGTTCAGATGACGTGAACAGAACGACTTGAGGAGGCGCAAAGGCGGAAAACGATACAGCATGGGCGATGCTGGCATCCAAGAAGATAATCGAGGCGGCGGAGCACTAGGAGGCGTCCCGGGTGGAGGTGGCTAAGGCATGGCGGCGGCGCAGCGAGGCGAAGGGAGTGTGCACGGGGCGGCGATTATTTATGGCCTTGGAAGGCGTGTGTGGCACGGATGCCAGAACGACGACGCGGAAGTGTCCGAAGCGGACACCCTCATGGGCGCGTTACACAAAGATTTTTGAAAACTAAAATTTTGGGACATTACACAAGCGGACCCCCAAGGCAAAATGGGCATCGAAGGCCAAACCGGAGGGGCAGCTCCGGAGGGTCCCCTTGAGAGAAGCATCCCCAAAAAAATACGATGGCCCTCAGAGCAGACCTCCAGCCAGAAGCACAATAATCTATCCTCAAGGGACTCTGCTGCAACATGGACATCTTCGCATGGGGCCCCGAAGATATCCCCGAGGTAGCCCGGGAAACCATCGAGCGTTGCCCGGCCATCAAAGCGAGGTGCCCCCAAGAAACAAAAACTCTGCCACATGTGGGAAGAATGGCTCGAGGTGGCTAAGAAAGAAATAGCCAAGTTGCTAAAAGCAGGGGCCATTCGGGAGATCAAGCACTCCGAATGGTTGGCCAACCCCGTTATGGTGCAAAAGAACACTAGCGAATGGCGCATGTGCGCCCCCAAAGGATGATTTCCCCTACCCCACATTGACCAACTAGTGGATTCTACCTCAGGCTGCGAGCTGATGAGTTTCCTCGACGCCTACTCCGGCTACCATAAGATATTCGTGGCCAAGGAGGACGAGTCGAAGACAACCTTCATCACCCTGATCAACATGTACTGCTTCACCAGAATGGCCTTCAGCCTCAAGAATGCTGGAGCAATCTTTACCTGGCTCATTACAAAAGTGCTAACCAAACAACTCGACCGCAACGTCAAGGCGTACATTGACGACGTCGTGGTCAAGAGTACGCTCGCAAGCTCCCACACAACAGACCTGCAGGAAATCTTCGCCAGCCTCTAGGCAGAGGGAGTAAAGCTGAACCTAGAAAAATGTGCATTTAGTGTAAAGGCGGCTGGGATTCCTTGTGTCCGAAAGAGGTATCGAAGCCAACCCCGAAAAGATAAAAAGCCATTCAAGAAATGGAGCACCCCCCACGCGGCGCCCGGGAGGTGCAAAGGCTAACGGGACACCTCGCAGCACTCAACCAATTTTTAGCCCGCTCCGCAGAGTGGGCCTTGACCTTTTTCAAAATGCTTTAGGGGGCGAAGCTATTCTGATGGACAAAAGTATGCCAAAAGTCATCCGAAGAACTCAAGCAATACATCTCCCAGTTGCCGAGCTTGGTCAGCCCGAAGCCTAACGCAAGCCTGTCACTATACCTCACTGCGTCCTCCATGACGGTAAGTGCAGTCCTCATCCAAGAGCACAACGGCAGACAACACCAAGTGTATTATGTATCGGAGGCCCTGCAAGGGGCCAAGGTCAGATACATAGAGCTAGAGAAGTTGGTGTACGACCTACTCATCGCCCCACACAAATTGTGATGCTATTTCCTAGCACACACAATCACAGTCCTGACGTCCTATCCCCCTCGCGCTGATGCTGCGCAACAAGGACGCCTCGAGCCGAATCGGCAAGTGGGCCGAAGAACTGGCCCCCATCAACTTAACCTTCACCACTCGCATAACTACCAAATCACAGGCCCTCACCGACTTCATCGCTGAATGGACGCCCCCCCCCAATTCAAGGAAATCCCGCTGCCCCAGGTCGAGGCCGCCTGGACGATATACATGGATGAATCTTAGTGTGTCGCGTAGGCGGGCGTAGCAACCATCCTGGTCTCCTCAGATGGGCAAAGCATGTCGTACGTCGCCTGCCTCGACATCCCAACAACAAACAATGCCTTCAAGTATGAGGCCATGCTCCTAGGCCTCTGCAAGGTCAGGGCATTAGGAGCCAAGTGCATAATCGTCAAAAGTGATTCCCGCCTCATGGCAGGCCACTTCGACAAGTCATTCATGGCCAGGGACCCCAAAATGGCTAGGTACCTGGCCGTCATCCGAGGAGCAGCAAAGCACTTCCTCGGCATCACATTACAAACCATCCTAAGGGGAAGCAACGAAGCGGCTGACGAACTTGCAAAACTGGCCAGCTCCACGCAACATCCCCTGCTAAACATCTTCTGCGAGGTACTACATGCGCCCTCGGCCACGACCAAAGCACAAGGGGTGCACCCCCGAGGCGCAACGGGCTGCACATGGGTCAAACCCCATCCTCCTCATCAACGAAGCTGACTGGCGCGACGTCATCGCCAATTACCTAAAAGGCGAAGAGCCAGAAGACCCTATCGCACCTCCAGCACCGCACTTGAAACTACTTTATCGTAGACGGCTTACTATACAAAGCGAGCGTCTGCACCCCCTGTTGCGTTGCATATCGCAAAACAAGGGCCAAACCCTCGTTTGGGAAGTTAACCAGGGCTCTGTGGTGCGTACCAAGCACACCAGGGCCTTGTCGCAAGGGCCTTTCGTGAAGGCTTATATTGGCCAACAACGCTCCATGACACAAAAGACCTGATCTAACACTGCCAAGGAGGCCAGTGGACCGGGCGCATCCCGAAGGCACCGCCAGCTCCACTGCAGTAGCTGCCCCTAGTCTGACCCTTCGCGCGGTGGGGGATCGACATCATGGGGCCATTCCCAGCGGCCAAGGGCAACCTTCGCTTCGCGTTTGTCACCATCAAGTATTTCTCGAGATGGGTCAAAGCATCTCGAGTTCATATGGAGAAACATCATCTATAGATACGGAGTGCCACGCAACATCGTCTTTGACAATGGCACCCAATTCGATTCTGCACGCTTCAAGGCATCTTGTGAAGGCTTGGGAACAAATATATGCATCGCATTAGTAGGGCATCCCGAGTCCAACGGGGCGGTCGGACGAGCCAACAAAAACTTACTAGTAGGCTAACCAAGTGCCTTGTCGGCATGCTAACGAAGAGCTCCTGAAGGTTCTATGGGCGCCCCGCACTTCACCCACTCGAGCCATGGGATTCTCACCATTCAAAATCCTCTTTGGTGATGAAGCAATGACCCAAATGAGCTCGCCACGAAGTCCCTCTGCACCATGGCAAACCACGAACCAGCAGAGGTGAGGGTGCCTTGACCTCCTCGAAGAAAATCGCGTGTAGGCCATCACCACCATGGCAAGATACGCCACAGGCGTCACGGTGGCATACAACAAGAAGGTCAGGGTTTGCCCCCTCGTGCTAGGCGACATGGTACTCAAGCGCGTCATGAACACCACGATCATGGGCAAACTGGAGTCCAAATGGGAATGATCATACATCATCAGCTGCGCAAAAAGGGCGGGCTCCTAGTATATCGCAACACCGGAGGGCTAACAGCTGGACCACACGTGGAACGCAAAGAGCCTCCGTAAGTTTTATCCCTAAGCTCACTCCATATTGTAAAAAGCGGTGGAGGCATGTACAAAAGCCTATGTACAATTATGGGCGTTTAGCCCTCATTAACGAAGTAGACCTGACCCATGAAGGAAAACAACAAGCGAACCAAATAAGACATCATGCATGGCTCATAGCCCCGGTGCAGACTGGTGCCCTCCACAGGCACACAAGTGAATAAACAAGACACTGCGCATGGCTCACAGCCTCGGTGCACACCGATGTCCTTCGGAGGCACACACATGTATAAACAAGACACCACGCATGACTCACAGTCTCGGTGCACACCATTGCCCTCTGCAGGCACACACATGTATAAACAAGACAGTGTGCATGGCTCATAGCCCCGGTGCACACCGATGCCCTCCACGGGCACACGCGTGTATAAACAAGACACCGCACATGGCTGACGGCCCCGGTGCACACCTATGCCCTCCGTGGGCACAACCCCGGTGCGCACCGATGCCCTCCATAGACACTCATGTATAAACAAGACACTGTGCATGGCTCACCCCCTAGTGCTCATTGATGCCCTTGCGGGCACACACATGTATAAATAAGAAAACACGCATGGCTCACAACCCCGGTGCACACCGATGCCCTCCGCAGGCATACATGTGTATAAACAAGATATTGAGCATGGCTTACAGCCCAGGCACGCATCGATGCCCTCCGTAGGCACTAAAATAGCCCAAATTTTCAAAATTTAGTTGGAAATTAAAACTTATTTACTTTTGTGGATTTTCTAAAATTTTAAAAGCTTTCCTTAATTAATTTAAAGCCAAAACAAATTTAATTGCAAAATATAGTACCAAATAATAGTTGGAAATATTTTATCCAAGTCCAAAATAACTCTAGGAATTTCTGTGAATTTTTCTAGAATTTTTGGATTTTATTTGCTAATTTCTAAAGTCTTTTTAAATTAATCGGATTATTTAAATAGACAAATCAATTAAAATCCTTTCATCCTTTTTGGGCCGAATTCCCACTGTTCGGCCCAATCTTCATATCATTTCAGCCCGAGCCGTTTCGCACTGTGCCTCTTTCTCACCCCGGTCCCACTTGCCAGCCACCCACTTCACCCTCGCGCCCACGCGTAATAGCTCCAAACCCTTCAACCGTTGGATCAAGAATCAACGGCCAGGATTCATTGTAATCTTCAGACGGTCCGAACGTCCCACCCAACGTGAACCATTGGATCTGAAATGGACGGTCAGATTTTGCTGGATTCTCTCTACAGTCCGAACAGCCCATTCATTGTGGACCGTTCGATCTAAAATTGAACGGCCATGGCTCGCCCGTTTCTTTTATTCTTTTCTCTCACCGCCATGTGGGCCCACGCCCTTCTTCCTCGTCGCCTTCATCCCCGCGCAGCCGAGTCAGCGCCGCCATTGTTGCACGCGCACGAGCTTCACCAGCAGCCACCCCCAACCACCCCGACTTTCACGCGTGCGTGTGCACGACCCGCGCCTGCCTCCGCTTCGACCCTCACCGTCTTCCCCCATTCTCTGCGATGGTTCGCCCACGTTCCGCAACTACCGCCGCCACGATCCCCATCCCTCCACGCCGCCCCAGTGCCCCTTGGCCCCTATAAAAGGGAGCACGAGGGAGCCCTTTCCTCACTCAACCCGACGCTGCCACCCATTTCTCCCCTCTCCTCGTAAGCTCGCCATAATTGGAGTTTTAGTCGCCGCCAGCCAAGTGAGCTCGATCTTCGATTGCGCCGTCACCGGAGTCGCCCCACCCTCACGTCCGCCGCCGTTGACATCACTGCGATGTCGTGAAGCGATGTGCGCACCCATTCGCCCTGAGGACCACCGGAGCCGCTACTTTGTCGACGACCCTGCAGCGCCACCGCTTTCACCTCGCCGCCGGTCGTCTCTGTCCTCCTCTCATCACTTGGGTGAGCGCATCGTGATCGCCGCACTTCCCTCTCCCTTCGCGTACCCTTGCCAGCCGACGCCGTGCAGCACAACGCCGGCGACCATTGGTCCCGACGCCGATGCCGTTTGTGCCAACGTGGCACTGCCATGTGTGTGCCACGTAGACACCACGTTGCCTCCCCTGCCCATGTGGCAATGGCGTGTCCGAGGTGGACTTGGTCCATGAGGACCAAGCCACTTACAAGAGGGGCCCACCTGTCAGGATTTCTTCTTAATTATTTTAATTCCGAATTCCTGAGGGCTGACGTCACCCATGCGCAATAAGTTGAATTCTCTTTAGAAAAATAATTCGGTAAAATCAAGAATTTCAGATTTAGAGTTTTATTTAGGTTTAAAACTTCTAAAACCCATATCTTTTACACCCAAACTCCAATTTCGTCGATTCAAATTTCTAAATTTGTATAAAATAATTATCTAGCTAACTAAACTAAAATTATTTGATTTGGAGTTAATTTGTTTGTCTTTTTGAATTTATTTGAATTTCAATTGAATTTGTCGTATTTTCGCGTATAGACTTCGGCGACTCCGGAGAGTTCGATCCTTTAGAGGATTTAGAGTACCAAGACTTCGACGAAGGCAAGTTATACCATTGATCATGTTGATCCCATTATTTTAAAGTTATTTAATTTAGTCTTTAAATTATTATTGCATGAATACTTTTATTCAATTATTTTACTTCCCTGTTTAAATACTTAGTTATTCCAATTCCTTTTGTATAGCCAATTTGAATATTGATTATCATGTCCTTGTCACCATTAGATAAAATAATATTGAGATTAATCATATGCTTAGCCAATGCTTAGATCATAATTGTGATTTTGGGAGGATTTAGCCAAATCTTTTCGAACTGATTTAAATTTGAATCTATGGTATTGTTTTACCATAGAAAGATTATAAAGATGGTTTTATTTAAAACAAAATCAAAGATGGGTTTGGATTTGGGCGAAATGGATTATTGGTGGGTGCAGGTTTATATACGGGCTTAATCTGGTTAGGGTTAAGGCCCAGAGTTTATTTTGGAAGTCGCCCAAGTCAGTTAAGGATCGGCCTTTGAGTGTTCCTTTGCTATGCCTTACTGTACTACCACATGTCCTGTGTGGGTGAGACTTGGCTTAATAATTTGTGATACCTCATTGTTATTTGTGCCATGTTGTTGTGTGGGTGTCAGCCAGACAGTAGTCCCACTTGGCGCAAGAGGGGGCTCCCGGAGGATGGTTAGTCCAATGGAAGTGAAACCTTAGCGAGCATAAATACTTTAAGGTGGAACATTGTAACGACCTCGTGATAATTGCTTAGTCGCATGCCTTTGGAAGCGTGTAATGGCCGACATTAAAAGCAAATTATCTCATGTGGGTAAAGCTGTACAAACTCTGTAGAGTAGAAAAACCATTCGAATAGCCGCGTCCGCGGTCATGGACATGCTAGCAAAGCCATTTTAAGTTATACTTTGTTTTTGGTTTTAAAAATGATTAAATGATTTTAGGATGGTAAATCCTTGTGGTAAAAATTGGGCGATTATCCATGTGATAGGAGGGTATCCTTCACCATTCAATCATGGAGGTTATCCACTATACAACTGTCATTTAAAAATCTAATTTTAGATATAGTATAAAAATGGCCTTAGAAATTAATATGAGTATTTAAACTGAAAATGCTGCTTTATGCAAAATAAACCTTGCTAGTCTCATTTGTTTACTTTATGCATGCATCATAATTCAATATTGGGTGTAACTTGCGAGCACGAAGTTGTGCTCACTCTTACTGAATAATCTTTATTCAGGAGAAGACTTCTATCAAGACGGTGAGGACACCGACGCTTAGGCTACGCCCCCAGATGATTGCCTGTGGCGAATCGTGTAGCCTACTACTGCTTTTGCTTCTGTTGTGTTATTTGTTTATTTGGCCTCATGCCCCTATTGTATTAAACTCTGAATTATTATTAATAGAATAAGTGATATGTTTGTGATATCATTTTTGTATGCCTGTGTACACTAGAAATCCTAGACTAGTGTATGAATACAGAGAATTCGGAATCCTTCGTTCCCAGGTTCGACAGGCACCCGCGTGTATAAACAAGAAATCGTGCCTAGCTCCTAGCCACGAGGCCCACCGGGAGGGACGGTGCTCGGCTTCGCCTCCCCCTCACAAAAAAAAGTTAGGGCTCCACTGGAGCCCTATCTAAAAAAGTATGGGGAATGGCACTCAGCTTTCGTCTCCCCCCTCGCAAAGAAAAGTTAGGGCTCCCTTGACACCCTATCTAAAAACGTATGTGGGACGACGCTCGGCTTAGTCTCCCCCTTGCAAAAAAAAGTTAGGGCTCCACTGGAGCCCTATCTAAAAAAGTATGGGGAATGGCACTCACTTCGTCCCCCAAGAAAAAAAGTTAGGGCTCCCTTGACACCCTATCTAAAAACGTATGTGGGACGACGCTCGGCTTAGTCTCCCCCTTGCAAAAAAAGTTAGGGGACGACACTCGGCTTCACCTCCCCCTCGCAGAAAAAAAAGTTAGGGCTCCCCCAGAGCCCTATATAAAAAAGTATGGGTGACAGCGTTCGGCTTTGCCTCCCCCTGGCAAAAAAGTTAGGGCTCTAGGCTCTCGGAGCCCTATCTAAAAAATATATAGGCGGCGCAACTTTGCCTCCCTCACAAAAAGAGTTAGGCTCTCCGAGCCCCATCTAAAAAATATGGGGGCGGCGGCACGGCCGCCTTCCCTCGCAAAAAAAAAGTTAGGGCTCTCCTGGAGGCCTACCTAAAAATTATAGGGGACAACGCTCAGCTTCGTCTCTCCATCACAAAACAAGAGTTAGGGCTCCCCCAGAGGCCTATCTAAAAAAGTATGGGGACGGCGCTCGGCTTCGCCTCCCCCTCGCAAAAAAGTTAGGGCTCCCCCGGAGCCCTATCTAAAAAAGTATGAGGGACGGCGCTCGGCTTTGCCTCCTCGTCGCAAAAAAGTCAGGGCTCCCCCGGAGCCCCATCGAAAAAATTATGGGGGATTGCGCTCGGCTTCGCCTCCCCCTCGCAAAAAAAGTTCAGGCTCTCCCGGAGCCCTATCTAAAAAAGTATGAGAGACGACGCCCGACTTCGTCTCCCCCTCGCAAAAAAGGTAGGGCTCCCCCATAGTCCTATGTAAATAAGTAGGGGGAACAACGCTCGAGTTCACCTCACCCTCGCAAAAAAAAGCTAGGGCCCCTCTAGAGCCCTCCGAAGCCCCATCAAAAAAGGGGGATAGAATGAGCAACGACGCCCTGCTTTGCCAGCTGCTACCGTACAATACCTCCGCTGGAGCCCTACCCTCGCAAGTTGTGCTAAAATCCCTCCAGAGCCCCGGGTGCAAAACAAAACGAAAGGTGAAGCGAGACAGCACGGACATCCATATGCACAAGCATCTTTTATTCATTACAACAAATTATGAACCAATAGAGTACAACATACAATGGACGTTCATCACCACAAGTCACAAATCCACCAAGCACAACATGCAACGGATACATAACAAAGTAACCAACTAAAAAGAGAAAAAAATAGAGACTAACGCCTACGGTTCATCAGAATATAGCATGTCGGTGTACAACAACCACTCATCAGCTCCTTGTCGGAGGGTCTCATCTCCGTAAACTTCAGCATATCCTTCTCCACGTATTTACTGCATCCCGCCTCACACGACGCCGAAGATCCTTCTTCGGGCACTGCATAGCACTGCTGATCCGAGGAGCGGGTAGCCTCGAGGCGCGCCACGACAGCCTTGTGCTAACGAAACAATACGAACTCCTCCATGGCCCCACCAGGGTTCACCAGGCACCAGCGTTGCCACTTCGGACCATGATACCAGACACCCTAGTAACACAGTTGCAGTAGCCAAACAGAGCGAAGGCAGCACTCCACCTTCGGCTCGCACGAGGGGTAGTGACCTTCATCATGCGCCCCTTGGATGGCTGGACCCCCCAGGCTGACAGTGCACCGTTGCAGTGGAGAGTCACTCTACACAGAACACAAGTTCAGAACGCATAGCGGCCAAGCATACTAAGCGAACCGTGCAAATGCCATATCTAAAGAGTTTCCGTTCAAACACCTGTTTCATTCAAAAGTGTTCATTACAAAAAGAGGTGAACCCCATCTCAGCCCCCTTCGGTGCAAGGATCCCGATGGGGGCAGAGCTCAAAAAAGCAAAAAGAAGCTAAAAGGGTTTCCCTAAAACCTAGTTACAAGAAGCTAAAGGATTTGGGTCGCCCGGAGCGAGCCGAGGGTTACACCTTATCTCCGGTGGTGGCCCCCCGCTCGCCGCCCCCTGTTCATCCACTGGGGACTTGCCCTTCTTCTTCTGGGTCTGCATCGCCCAGAGGGAGTCCATCGCAACGTCACGTCCGCGTGGCACCCAGAAGTCCAGGACAAAGACATTGCTCGCCTTCCATATTTGGCGGTGTCCAGTGGCAACCTCCTACACGGTAGCCACCTGCACGGAGCGGCTAGCGAGGGCGTTGATGTGCCCACACCCAGCCTTTTGCTGGGTAGCGAAGGCTGTCTACCAGGCTACCTTCGCGTAGTGGTCCCTGTAGGCCCGGGCGGCAGGCAGGCACACCTTTCCGGATCGATAGAGACGCCCGAGGGTGACATCCATCTCCTCTGTGTTGTGGCACCGTGGAGGAGGCACTACGACGAGGTCCACCACCGCGCCCTCTAAGTCCTTCATCGCCTCCCAGGTCGCATCACGGAGCTTGAACCTCCATTTTGAGGTCGGTCTGGATGCCCTCAAGCACCCACACCTCCTCCCGCAACCCTTGGCTCCCCCTCTTGCTCTGCCACCCTTGCTTCCAGGGCCTTCACATTGTCAGCCAAGGCCTTGCACTCCGCGCTTGCTCTGAGTCTACCCGTTTCTAGATCTCGTCGAAGCCACACAGAACATCGCCCTCGAGCGCACTTGACGACATTAGGGTTTGTAACCAAAGTAGTGTCACATAGGGGGTCGCAAAGACAACACAATAAAAAAGCATACCTTTGCGGCGTTCGCTTCAATGGATTAGAACATACCCTTAAGGGACATGTTTCAAAAAAGGTCCCCTACGTAGGACGAGGCGGCAAACCGCTCCACCTCCTCGCAAATCCCTTCTGTGCCTACGCTAACCTTGAAGTCCAAAGGGCAAAGCGGACCCAGATCTGCAGTGCTCGCAGAGGTCGGAGCGGCAACTCGCAGGGGCACCATCTTGGAGCTTCGCGATGCGGAGCCACCTCTGTTGGCCCTCTCCTCTCCCCCATCGCTTATGACTATGAAGTAAGCAAACAGGTCATGAGAACATATAAGAAGCAAGGTGGCCAAAAAAAATCGATCGCGTCACGCCCCAGAGTGGGAGGAACAACCCGAGAATCCTCAAAGCCCCTGCCATAAACATGCGACGGGGTACTATTGGCCGAAGACTCCTCGAGGGGCAAGCCGGCTATTCCAAACGAGCTCGCTACCCCCTCTCCAACCCCAACTCCTCGTGCTCAATGCCCCAGTGCAAAGATCGTTTTCAGGGACGACGACGCCCATCAAGATGGGTCGCTGAATAAGGCGGCCCAAGATAGGAGACTCGTGCGACACTCGCTTCACCGGCCTCTCTACTCCGTCCTCCGCGCGCAGGAAGGGCCACCAGCGCCTTCAAACCCCATGGAACGAAGGGGCACCGTGGTGATCGACCCCGCAACGTCACACTCCTCGGGCGCACGGGCCCATTTCTTCTTCCCCTCATCCGGGTCTAGGCACTCCAAACGGCGAACCACCGGGTTTGCATACACGCGATTCAGGCGGGGCTCGCACACAACTAACCTGCGCTTCACGTGCTCTTTGGTAGTATAGGGACCCAACAGCAACTCCGTAGTGTGGGCAGCCTCGTCAATGGGCGCAACTCCAGGAAAGGCAGTAAGCTCCGTTAACACAAAAAAACATGGGCAAAGACCCAAACCTTCACATTCAGCTACAATAATTGTGGGGAGCCCACCCTTCAGCTCCCCAAGCTTAAGGTTCTAGCCCTGCGTGAGGGGCCAAACTCCAAACGCGCAGAACTCCTTTACAAGGTCCCTTATGGAGAGCCTCCCTATCGCGTTCAACAACAGATGTAGAAGTGCTTTCTCCTGCGAGGTGAGCATGATCTACAGGGTGGCAGGGAGGTGGATGAGCCCCGGTAGAGTGAAGACCGTCGCCCACCGGAGAGAGGTGATAGAGTGACCTCTAGGTCCAATCAGTGTTCCACCGGTTCCACGCCGCCGGGGCAGGCACATATATTTGGCACCGCACCTTCAGCTGAAAATTGATGATGTCAAAGTTCAGCATCTCGCCGGTGTTCTTCTTCTTATTCGGATGACAACACCATCATGAAGGTACGCAAACAGGCGCCCTCCCCACTCCTCCACGCGGACAGCATGATCCACTCGAAGACAGCCAACTTGACGAGGGAGTCAGGCCTCAGTTGCACTAGCTCCACCTTGTACAGCTAAAGGATGCGCGTGACCAGCGACACGCACAGTATCTGAAGGCCAGCATCGAAGATGTTGGAAATATACCCTAGAGGCAATCATAGAGATGATTATATTTCATTATGTTCACAATATTTGATAATATGTTATCTTGTTCCTTGAATGAATCATCAGTCATGAAGATTAACGAGTATGTGACTTGTTGGTGAAGCTCTTTTAACTTATGATGATGTCGTTCTAAAAGTATCCCCGGTCAAAAGTCACCGGCTGAACACTAGTGACTCTACGACCAAAGACATGTATTGATTGATGACCACGCTTTCACCGGTCATGGATATAGGGATATCGAATCAATAATGTGGACACGTGTTAGAGAACATGGTGTTGATAAGACCCACCTTGAGACACTATTGAGATTGTTATGATTCTATGTGTCGTTAGTTGGTCTCAAGCAATGATGATGTATAATCCTTAGACCTGAGATCAAGATGATTTCCTACATGTGTAATAGCACTCTTAGGGGTTGCCAAACGCTACTCAAATCGGGTGGTTATAAAGGTAGCTTTCGGGTATGCTATGAAACATGCAGAGGGATGTGACTAGTCGAATATGGGATTTGCCCTCCTAACATAACAGAGAGATATCTTCGCCCTCAAGTGGTCGGATAAAGAAAGTGCATGGCCATACATCGGTGGTCGAAGAGTTCGACCACATAAGGTTATCCGATACTCGATCGAGAAAGCATTGAACAGATCCATGGATGACACAACATCTCACCCGAGTTCAACCAGATATCGTGAGGCAAAGAGAGAATACATGAGAAAACTTAGTTCGACCACCACGACCGTCGATGGAGATACAAGCAAGTCGTGGATTGGTCGAACGTAATCACAGAGTGGTCGAAACCAAGTCGTAAGGAGTTACGAGTTGGTCGTGATCAAATACGAATGGTCAGATAGAGATAGGACTCGGTCGTAAGTGATGAGGACACGTCGAGATCATATTGCATTAAGGTTCGCCCCATATAATTTGTGTGTATTCGGAATCGTTATGTCCTCCGCTAGGAACCGCTATTTACTCGTGGTAGGAAAGGGTTTCCGAGTCACAACCGAACTACACATGAACCTAACGGGTCACACACTTAACGGATGGAACAAACCAAGACGAATACGATTCAGAACGTGTTTGGATAGGATCCGTCACGGGCACTATATAAGGAGATGCATGAGGTCATTGGGAGAAGAGAGTTGACACGAAGTTGCCCCATCGAAACCCTAGCCGCCATCTTCTTGAGAGCCTTCTTTGTGCGATTTGGTGCTAGCACACCGCCGCATTTGTTGTTCCTTCCCCGACGTGTGGATACCATAGAGGCGCTTCTCGTTGTTGCGCTTATGACGATCCGCGATCTTCGCAAGGAACCGCAGAGGTGCCGAGGAGACGATCAACTCACGAGGACGCTGGACGATCGACCACGACTACTGCATCAACGTGCTGGACGCTGGACGATCGACTACGATCAGTACATCGACGCGCTCTTCGTCGGACCAGGCTGCTTCGACACTTCTTCCGCTGCTCTACGCGTCTAGTGGTAACGATCTGTGATCATCTTCTTGCTTGGCTTCCTGGTTTACGTGGTAGAAATTTTGAATTGTTGCTATCGTAGCCTACCCGTATCCCTTCAGAAGAAAGCCACGAAGACCATAGTTTCGTTCAATCGGGGGTCGGTACCGTCTCCGTCCCAGGCACCTGCAGCTTCTCAAGGCTCTCCAGCTTTTCCTCGTCCATGAGGGCCTTGAGCACTCACTCCGTCACCGTCGACCGCCCAAGGTCGCTAGTATGGACCACATTGCCGGCTCCGTCTTTGCTACGCTTTGTCATATCATAGCTCCAAGGGTCACACCGCCTGTGCCTCGAAGGTCATACAACACAAAAGTAGGTAGGAGGGGAGTTAGGGTTTCAAACAAGAATGCGCTCAAGGATGGGGGTCACGCCCTTTTTATAGGCACCAAGGCCGCAAGAAGACAGGGCATGGAAGTCGAAGAGACATGGGCCAATTACCTAGTGACACGTGCCACACACACACAATATCCCATCAACTGTTGCGCGACTCGAGGGGGCACCATTACTACAAAGCACCGGCATCATGGCGCACACCACCCGACGCGACACAATAATAGCAATAGCGGCCCGTGCGCCCTGAGAGGATGCACCATTACTACCACCACTAGCATCATGGCACAAGGCACCTGATGCGCCACCATAAATAATAGGAGTGGCCCGCACACCACTCAAGGGTTCACGCAAAACAAGCTTCACCAGGCTGAAGTGGACTATTTGCTTGGACCCTTTGGGAAAAGGGCGCGGTTTCAACAATGACGAAGCAGGACCTCGACTGCGAAGAGCTTGTTGTAGGGGCAGCTCACCGGCCCCAACGACCCGATGAAGACCACAAGGAGGCCCTCAAGGGCCACAGGCCGAAGGCGCGACTAGGGACCCCCAGAGGGCACCAAATATGCCTTCGGGAGGCCCCGAAGGGCGTGTGAAGACCACCAAAAGGCCCACGAGGGCCAAGGGCCGAAGGCGCGGCTAGGGGCCCCTGGAGTGTACCAAGTATACCCTTAGAGAGGCCCCGAAGAGTGTGCAAAGGCCATCGAAAGGCCCCCGAGGGCCACATGCAGAAGGCACACTTCACCTCCCCCCAGAGGATACCACCTGTACCTTCGGAGGGGGCCAAAGGGTGCAGGAAGGCTTCGAGCACCGCATATCTAGGAGTGAGGAGGTCCTCGGGATCCCTGCTCGGAGCCACCTCATGAGCACTAAAGGGTGTCCAGGCCCCTACTTAGGGCACCCAGCAGACTTGAAGGGCGTAAGACGTATCAATGGGCCAGTGGGTACCGACCGGATGGACCATGACCAGGAGGGTCCACTATGGACCGAAGGCTACACGCAGGAGAAAGGAAAACCCTTGCAACCCCTACAGGCATAGGGTCTTTTTAGGGGTAAAACTGTAATCTTGTGTACCCTGGTCGGAAGGCTATAAATAGCCGCCTCCCTCATATAATCAGGGAGGACTCTTTTCAAGACAATTAATTCATATTAACTTCTCTCTTAGCATCGGTCCCCTCTCTCGAGGATCCTTTGGTTCCCCTCGTGGCAACTAGGGCCCCTTTTTTTTTCTGTCTGGTTCTATTGCTACGACAAGAATGATATGATTATAGGTAAGTCTAAATGTCCAATAATACTATTTGGCTCAAGATTTCAGCTAACACATCGTTTTATAATAGCCAAGTAATGGGGGAGGTGTAACAATAGCACTTTTGTCAACAAATTTTGCTTGGACTTGTTTGATTGTGCAATAGGTAATTGTAAACCAAACCTTTAAACTGCATTATAAATTATGGTTTCTTTGATTTTTTTTGCGAGAGTACAGCAACACTGTCCGTTCCATTTTGGTCGCTGAGCCTTAGGGAAAGGAAGGACTAGCGCTCGGACGTCCGATGGGAGCCAAACCATCGGACGCTCTGACATAACATTTCATCACAAAGTGTGCAACAAATGATATTTACAGGCGAAACAAATAAGTTACCACATGAAGAAAATATTGAAAAAACCATCGGTGTCTCATGAAAAATCAAATAGATTTAGAGGTCATGTGCACCTTACAACATATATATGATTTTCAATACAGAGCTTGTTGAAAAATTATGATTTTTCGCAATAATGATGTGTTGAAACAAGAGAGTATAGAAAAGTGCTGCAGCACTCGGCGTTAACACGCGCAACATTTTAGCATAATAAATGCAACATTTCAAATAATTGTTACTGCAACAATCAAAACAAGTAAATGCAACATCTCAGAATAACACATGCAACAATTTAATTTAACATCCGCAACAAATTTGTTGTGAGACGCAACAATCCCCTCGGATGTAACATCTAGAAAACCTACTACAACAGGAGCAAAAATTCTTGTGCAAATGGAACCACACTGCAACAAAAAAAAAATTGAGCAACAAATCCACAACCCCATTGCAACATTTAAGAAGGTATGTTGCAACAAAATGAAACACCTCATACAACAATTTGCAACAAATCCATACAATGCTTACAACATTCTGCGAAAACACATGCAACAATTTAATTTTGGTTCACCATGAGGCGGAAGTTGGCGGGGTCGATGCTGATGTAGGTGGTGGGTGACGCCCAGGGGCCAACCTCTGCAGCAGTCGTCTGGCCAATCGCCGCAGCGCCCTCATCCTCACTGGTCCCACTAAGAGGGGAGAGAGAGAGAGATGGGGGGCTCTGGTGGCGAGCTCCCGAATGCCAACAAGCTACTCGAAGGGAAGTAGGTAACTACAGATGGATTTGGAGTGGGGAGGAGGTGGAGCTTGAGAGTGGAAGAAGATATGGATTTAAGATTTGGACGTGGAGCAGCATGGAGAAATCATCGGCTCCATACGCAGTCGCATGGTGACGGTGCTGAGTATTGGGGAAAGGGAGGAATGACTTTATGGTCTGTTGAGAGAAGATAAGACTGAGCTTTTGAGATAAGTGACAGAGAATGTATATACGGTAGTAAATGCAAGACAGCAAAAGCAGTGCGTGCGCTTTTTTTTATTTGTCATACGTCCGTGTCATATGGTTATCCTCAGGGAAAGGTTATCTGACTATGACAGCTACGACCGTGCGACGGCTTTGTAGCACCTCCATTTGTACCGAAATAATTCGGGGCTTTTTTTTGTTCGAAGGTCAAATTGGAATTCGACACACCCCAAATGGGTAAGTTTATCCGGAAGACATGTCTCGCCCAAGATACTTCCTTCCACAGAGGAAGAAGCGAAACACCCAGGCCTATTTCCCTTTCCCATGTTCCTCCGGTGGGCCCATTTCCACGGCTCCGAAGCCCACAGTTTTCACATAAGAACCCAGCAGTTTCTTCTCCCATGGCTCTTCCAAGAACCCCACATGTGTGACATGCCCCGTCCCCATCACGGCCTCCCCCGCCTCCTCCCCCGCCTTGCTCCTCCTCCAATGGTAGATACTAGCCGGGCCTGACCGCGCGGGCCGCCGCGGCGGCGCGATCCGGCGTCAGGTAAGTGGGAATCGCGTGGCCTTTTCGTTCAATTTGGTGCCGATTTGAGCTGAAAGGTTGGGTTTTTAGGACGTTTCTTTGAGCCGTGGAGATCCGGGTCCCGGATTATCCTTGAGCCGTTGATTAGCGTCGTTCCCGAAATTCTTAGGGGTTCGATTACATCGTGTTGAATTCTTGTTTGGGCGTGTAATTTTCCTCCAACTTCCAAGTATCTTGTACGGGAACAAGAGTGCGATTCTATCTGACGTGAAAATGTTGTCTTTTTGTAGGAGGTTCACTGGTGCGTGTTGTTGCAGCTGTGTTTCGGTCTTGTGGATCTGCATGCTGGGGTTTGGCAACCTCTGGAGCGTGGGGTTTGTGTGATTTGGAGTTGGACCATTTTGCTTAGCTTGTCGCTGGGAAGGAGGCTGCTTTAGTGCTTTGGTATTATTGTTCCTGAGATTTCTCGGTTCAAGAGAGTGATTCAGTTCAATAGAGTGCCGGTTCATGATTCAGGCAATGGAATCGCAGACTGGAGGCGGCAGTGGCGGCGATGCTGTCTCTGCGCAGCGCAGGCAGATGCAGAGCTTCGCAAGGCAAGGGTCCCTGTATAGCCTTACCCTCAATGATGTGCAGAACCAGTTGGGAGAGCCATTGCTTAGTATGAACCTGGATGAGCTGCTGAAGAGTGTTTTCCCTGACGGTGTAGACCCTGATGGCGACGTCGCGGGCCAGTCTGAGCCGGCCTTGGGCCTGCAGCGCCAGGGGAGCATTACGATGCCTCCAGAGCTGAGCAAGAAGACAGTGGACGAGGTGTGGAAGGGCATTCAGGACGCACCAAGGAGAAATGCCGAGGAGGGTGGTCGGAGGAGGCGGGCGTGGCAGCCGACGCTTGGGGAGATGACGCTTGAGGATTTCCTGGTCAAAGCTGGGGTTGTCACAGAAGGATATCTGAAGGACTCAAATGATTTGTCAGGAAACATGGATGCAGTCGGGAGCAGTGTTGTTGCAGCCGGTGCTTCCAATTTGAACCCCGGGTCACAGTGGTTACAGCAGTACCAGCAGCAGGCTTTGGAGCCCCAGCATCCAAGCATGGCAGGTTCTTACATGGCAAGTCAGTTGGCCCCTCAGCCATTGGCTGTTGCTACAGGTGCTATTTTTGAATCAATTTACTCCGATGGCCAGAATACTTCACCAATGCTAGGTGCACTTTCTGACCCTCAGACACCTGGGCGCAAGCGTGGTGCCTCAGGGGAGATGGTGGATAAGCTGGTGGAAAGAAGGCAGAAGAGGATGATAAAAAATAGGGAATCAGCTGCTCGATCAAGAGCAAGGAAGCAGGTCTATTTCTATTGCCCTGTCTATTTCTAATTTTGTTTACAATGTATGCTCTTGCTTGTTAAAGTGTTCTGATTGCAGCATCAAGGCCTCATGAAAATTTTTATTTGAATGTATTGATTCTGGTATTTATTTTACAATATTTAGCCTAAAAATGTAAGTATATGGTAGCTGCTATTCCATTGGAATGGCTATTTTGTTTCTTCTATGTCTATTGATTTCACGACTGTGTGCATTCTGCTTGGCAGGCTTACACTAACGAGCTTGAAAACAAGATATCTCGTTTAGAAGAGGAGAATGAGAGATTAAAGAGGCAGAAGGCAAGTAACATCCTGTTATCATAGTACTGTTATCTTTTCCCCCTACTTTTTGGTGGATGATATTTGTTAGATGTGTTAGATGTATATGTATTTTCTCCGTTGTATAAGGGGTTACTTGCATATATACCACACTTGTACTTATATATATATATATATATTGGCCCATTGGCCTCATAATGAATACAAGCGATATTCATAATATGGTATCAAAGTGAGGTTAGGGTACAGTTGCTGCAAGCCGGCTGCCACCCTTCCCGTGTCCTCTGCCATCACCCACCGCTTGTCGTCCTCGGACGCCGTCGAGGTGCCCATCGCCGCCGCCGGTTCCTCTGGACGCCGCCTTGTTGCAGTGCACCGAGCATCTTCGTCTTCATCACGCCGCCCCCGTCGCCGGTCGATCAAGCTTGCGCCCATGTCCTAATCCGTCGTGCAAGCCCGAGCCACCGCCGAGACGAAGACGTCGCCTCATCTTCAACGCCCGTCGCCATCTTCTTGTGCGTAGCCGATTGGCGCTGATCCGCTGCTTCTCGGGGAGCCGTCGCCGCCGCTTCGGGCCGCCGCTGCTCGGGGAGACGCCGAGCTTCTCTCTAGAGAGAAAATCGATCCGGCTGCCTCCTCTTCTGCTACCACGCCGTCGCCGTGAGGACGCCGCCGCCGCCAAGGGGAACCCTAGTTCTTCAGGCGCTGATGTTTCTCCCGTCTTGGTCAGAGCCTTTAACTTTGGCAAGCCGAGTTATTTAATTGAGCCGGCCCAAGTAAAAAAAAAGAAAGAAAAATATACGCCGTTAACAACCGCCGTCGCCCAGCCGCTTACCAACGGGCACTTGCTTAGTTCTCGCCGTCTCGGTGATCTTGGATGGTCTCGATTATCGGATCGGTTTCAAAGACATGCGTGGTCGGCGTCTTTGGGAGTTTCTTCTGGCGAGTTGTCTCGCCTGCCTCGCCTCGCTTCCACTTGCCGAGCTCAGGCTCCAAAAGACTACTTAGAAGACGCCGTGAGGGCATCGATGCTTTGAGGATGCTATGGGGACTATTTAGACTTAGTATGCTGCTTACAAGACATGGATTAATGAGGACACCCGTGCCTCTGTTATTCTGGTTGCTAGCATGGAGGTGCAATTCATTGGAGATGTGGTTGGTTTGGCTTCAGCACAGTTGATGTGGACACATCTGCGCAACCGCTACGAGTCGTCTGGTGATTCCTTGTATCTTTCTGTTGTGCGTCAGGAGCAGTCGCTGCAGCAGGGAGATGCCACCGTGGACGAGTTCTATGCCCAATTGTCTGCGGTATGACGTCAAATTAATTCTTTGGGACCAGATGTTTGCCGCACGTGTCAGCGCTGTCAGTGTCAGTGGTCTCACCTGGAGCTTCGTCGTATCTATGATTTATTGATTCGTCTCCGGGCTGAGTATGAGCAGACTCGTGCTCAGTTGTTGGCACACCACCCTTGTGTGACTCTGTTGGAGGCCTTTGCATCTGTTCGCGCTGAGGAGATTCGTCTTCGTGCTGCGGGTCTGCTGTCATCACCGTCGTTTTCTTCGATTCTGGTAGCTTCTACACCCGCCACGTCTCCAGCTACTCCTTCACCAGTGGTGCCTTCACTAGTGACAGCTGCTGTTGGTAGGGGACTACACTGCACTTACTGCAACAAGGATGAACATGTACAACAAACCTGCTACAAGAAGGATTTACGTCGTGGTGGCCGTCCTTCACAGGGAACTGGCAGTTCCTCCTCTCAGAGGAGCTCTGGTGCTTCTGATTCTCAGGAGTTTCTCACACTACTGCGTCGCATTGCTGCTCTTGCACCGTCCGGTTCTGTTGGTTCTGCTGCACAGTTTTCTAGTGAGAGATCACCTTCTACTTCTTTCTCAGGTATATCACCTTAGATTTTTGACTCTGGTGCTTCTTGTCATATGAAATCTAATTCCACTAGTCTCACTTCCATTCATCCTTTAGCTTCTCCTATCACTGTTCAGACAGCAGATGGCACCTCTTTCTGTCACAGGACGAAGCACTCTTTCCAATTCCTCTTTTCATATTCCTACTATTTCTCATGTTTCCAAACTAACCATGCAGCTCATATCTGCCGGTTAGCTCACTGATCATGGTTGTCGTGTTATTCTCGATTCTGATTCTTTTTGTGTCCAGGATTGACGCACGGGAACTCTGGTTGGTACTGGCCCTTGTCGCCATGACTCATAGCGTCTCTGGGAGCTTGACTGGCTTCATTTTCCTTCTGCTGCCCCTGCCAATCTTTTCGCCTCTACCGTCGCCGCCACTTCTGCTGCATCCTCCACTGCGTCTTTTGCTCAGTGGCATCATCGTTTGGGACATCTTTGTGGGTCGCATCTATCTTCTTTACTTTGTCATGGTCTTTGCGGGTCTGTGTCTGGTAATGTTTCTTTAAATTGTCAGGGTTGTAAGCTTGGTAAACAGTTTCAACTTCCTTATCCTGCTAGTGATTCAGTGTCACAACGTCCTTTTGATCTTGTTCATTCTGATGTATGTGGTCCGGCTCCTTTCGTTTCGAAAGGAGGTTATCGATATTATATAATTTTTATTGATGATTTTTCTCGCCACACATGGATATACTTTATGTCATCTCGCAGTGAGGTTTTATCCATCTACAAGACTTTTGCCACTATGATCCGTACTCAGTTTAATTCTCATATTCGTGTCTTTCGTGCTGACTCTGCTGGGGAATACTTGTCAGGGATACTTGTGGTTTTCTTCTTTCGAAAGGGCACTCTCTCGCTTTTCTTGCCACGGTGCTCATGCCAAGAACAAAGTGGTCGAATCAAGCATCGTCATCTTCTTGAGACGGCCGACTCTCATGCTTGCTTCTCATTGTCTTACCACACTGGCCGAGGTCATCCCGACCGCCACTTTCTGATTAATATTCAAATTCTTACGCTTCTTCAGGTGGGATCCCAGTTGAGCATCTCTGCGGCAAGACTCCTGACTATTCTAGTCTTCGCCTCTTTGGGTATGTATGCTATGTTCTTCTTGCCCCTCGTGTGCGCACCAAGTTGGCCGCTCAGTCCGTGAAGTGTGTTTTTTCTGGGCTATAGCGCGGAGCATAAGGGATATCGTTGTTGGGATCCTATTGGCCGACAGATGCGGGTTTCTCGGGACGTCACTTTTGATGAGTCTCGTCCTTTCTACCCTCGTCCTTCTCCTTCCACCACTCCAGCATCTCTTGTCGAGCTGCTTGCTTTCCTAACTTTTCCTACCACCACTATAGTCACCACACTTCCATCACAGCCTTTGGCCTCTTCGGTTCCTCCTTCACCGTCTCCTTCGCCACCGCCACCCTCTCCAGAGGCTCCTCCCGGCCTTCGTCCTTTTTATCCTCTCTACTACACTCGTCGTCCGCGAGTTGAGGATTCTTCTGATGCGCCATCTTCTTCTGATGGTTTATCTTCTTCAACCTCTCCTCGATACGCTCTTCATGATCGCCAGTCTATTCGGCCTCCTGCACGCTTCTTTTTGCAGCTCTTGCCGAACCGACTTCTTATCGTAATGTCATTGCTCATCAGAGTGGCGATTACCACATGCGATGGCAGAGGAGATTGCTCGCCTTGAGTGTCGCACGTGGGATCTTGTCCTCTTCTGCGCTGTTACTCTGTCCACGTGCAAGTGTGTCTAGAAGATTAAGATCCGCCTCGATGGTTCTCTTGAGCGCTACAAGGCTCATCTTGTGGCACGTGGTTTTCAGTAGGAGCATGGTCGTGATTATGATGAGACATTTGCTCATGTAGCTCACATGACCACCGTTCGCACTCTTCTTGCTGCGGCGTCTATTCGGGTATAGTCCATCTCTCAGCTTGATGTTAAGAATGCCTTTCTCAATGGTGAGCTGCATGAAGAGGCTTATATGCAGCCACCATCGGGGTATTCTATTCCTGATGGTATGGTTTGTCGTCTTCGCCGATCTCTTTACGGCCTCAAGCAAACTCCCCGTGCCTGGTTTGATCGTTTCTCTTCTGTTGTCACTGCAGCTGGTTTCTCTGATCCTGCTCTCTTTATTCACACTTCGCCTCGTGGTCGGACGCTTCTCCTTTTATATGTTGATGATATGATCATTACTGGAGATAATTATCGAGACATCACCTTTGTGAAGGAGCATCTTAATGAGCGATTTCATGTCTAACTGGTCCTCTTCGCTACTTTCTTGGGGTTGAGATTATTTCTACACCGAGGGCTTCTATCCCAAGAAAAGTATATTCGAATCTTTTGATCGTGCTTCTCTTCTTGATCGGACACACCGAGATTCCTCAGAGCTTATCGTTCATCTTCTACCAATCGATGGTGAGCCTCTTGCTGATTCTACTCACTATCGTCACCTTGTTGGGAGTCTTGTTTATCTGGGTGTCACTTGTCCTGATATTTCGTACCCTGTGCATATCTTGAGTCAGTTTTTTTCTGCTCCCACTCAGCTCCACTCTAGTCATATTCTTCGTGTTCTATGATATCTTCGTGGAACCATCATTCGTCGTCTGTTTTTCCCTCACTCTAGCTCTTTACAGCTCCAGGCATATTCTGATGCCACATGGGCTAGTAATTACTCTGATCGCCGGTCTCTCTCTGCTTATTGTGTTTTTCTTGGTGATACTCTCATTGCTTGGAAGACTAAAAAGCAGACAGCAGTTTCTTGTTCGAGTGCTGAGGCTGAGTTGCGAGCTATGGCTTTGTTGACTGCGGATGTTACTTGGCTACAGTGGTTACTTGAGGATTTTGGTGTTTCAGTTTCAGCACCCACTGCTCTCTCGTCTGACAGTATAGGGGTTATTAGCATTGCTACCAATCCGGTGAAGCATGAGCTTACAAATCATATTGGTGTTGATGCTTCCTACATGCGGACACAGGTACAGGATCAGATTGTTGCTCTTCAATATGTACCTTCAGAACTTCAGGTAGCAAACTTCTTCACAAAGGCGTAGACAAGAGCTCAGCACAACTTCTATCTCTCCAAACCTAATGTTGTTGATCCACCATAAGTTTTTTGTTTGGGGGGGGGGGTGTTAGATGTACATGTATTTTCCTCGTTGTATAAGGGGCTACTTGCATATACGCAACACCTGTACTTATATATATATTGGCCTATTGGTCTCATAATGAATACAAGTGATATTCATAACAATATTCAACTAAAGCATTAACTGTAGGTTATTGCAACACTGCTATTGTTCAGATGGTCAACTCTTTTTGTTTTACATTAGCACCAATTGTCAATTTCCTTTTTTTTTTCACTTTCTGCCTGGGCTCAATAGTTATATCCTGTGCTAAGTGCAATGTACAGTACTCATGTTAGTAACTGTCATTCGATCTATAGTTCCATACAATTAGGATGCTTTGGAGACCTGTATCTTTTATTGCCACTAAACCCCTTATGATTAGTATTACTGTTTTCTTCCAGTCTTGGTGAAGAACCATTTTGAAGTAAAAAAAACAACTACTTCTTCTTCTTCTTCTTCCTTTTTTTTTCTACAACGCCATACCATAGTGGTGATCTCATTGTTAGGTTTTGACTTTTGACTCTTTAAACTTCTATTGGAGGCTATGTAAAGAAAAAAGAGACTAAAGTTATTTTTCTTGCTTACTGAGGTCACTAAGTTTTGGCATTGACTTAAGGATTGTGCTGTAGTCTCCTTTTACAAAGCCCCAAGCATTGTTGGAACTTTGAACCAACCAAATGAGGCTTCATTGTGTTAGCATGAATAAAGTAGTAACTATTGGAAAGATGAGCAATTCCCTATTTGACTTTTTGAGGGAACTCTTATTTAGATCTTGAGGATTTTAATCAACCATGATTTATTGATTTGTCCCGCTGCATTAAAGTGGCCAGTGTACTTGCACTAAGTATGTAAAACACTAATATTGTTGTCATCATTTTGCTAGTCATTTCAATATTTCAAAGGTGAACTTGATGTTGCATACATCAAATTGTTGAAAGCACATAGGTTGGACTCCTGTGTTTTGGTTGCTTCTTGTTTGTTAAGCATGCTAGTTATTTCTCAGCTCTGCTTGTTATTTCTAATAAGCAGTTTACAAGAGGAACTACTCGATTGATTCATATGACTTTGCGGGCAATCTATGTGGTTGAATAGTAATTCATTAAGATGCTTGATGCCCTTACCTTCTTTGCTTTGCTCCGCTAAAACACACAGTTGCTGCTGAGTATTACATACATGGGTTATCTTGAGGAAGAGGAACTTTTGTTCCAATCATCTCTGTACTATTAGCGTAATAGAATTGATTACCCATTGACATTTTACACCTGGTTATAAATTTTCGTTGCAGTCCATAAGTCCTCCGTATAATTTTATAAAATGAGACAAGTCCTAGTCCTTTATGCAATTGACAATCCTGGAAGTAGCCCGCAATCCAGATTCCGGTCCTTCACACATTTTAAAGTGCCAAACAAGTCTTTCGTAAAAAAACATTTCATAAACATTGGCATGAACCACATGCAACAAACATATGAGATTTATAAATCTTTGCACTAGTAGTTAATCCTCGTTAAATCACGTGCAAAGCCACAGAGCCTGTTCTTTTATAATGCTATGATCTTACAGTCCATTTCTTTTTTTAGTCTCACACAATGAGATTGAATACTCCTTGCTGTTTTGGTTACGCATCAATTTTTGGCAGCATGAAGTAATTGAGTACTTGAGCTACATGCTGCTCTTGCTCTTGAGATTGGGTAAAGAATAGCCCCATACAGTTCTATGCAATGCTACTTAGCTTAGGACATCTTATTGCAGTATATTCATGTCATGTCTGATGATATTGGTTTTGTTTGTTCCGTTTCATAAAATTTTCAGGAGTTGGACAAGATACCGTTCTCTGCACCTCCCCCAGAACCCAAGTACCAACTGAGGAGAACAAGCTCGGCCGCCTTTTGATGGTGGTGATGTCGGTAGTAAATTTTGTAGATTATAAGGGGTCCGCTTACGTATTTTGCGTCTGTGCGGTAGAAAGAGTTGATAGCTTGAGGTTCTAGCTTGTCCCAGCCCGATCAGTTAGCAGCCCTAGCATGTCCCAGCTGATCTCTTCCGAGGCTTTGTCAGTTTGTAAATGTGCCAGGCACATATTTACTATGTTCCCGGAGCTTCTTCCTTATACATGACAAGTTTGTAAATCTGCCAGGCACATATTTACTATGATCATTCTGATGTATGGGGTCTGGCTTCTTTCGTTTCGAAAGGAGATCATTGATATTATATAATTTTTATTGATGATTTTTCTCGTCACACATGGATATACTTTGTCATCTCGTAGTGAGGTTTTATTCATCTACAAGACTTTTACCACTATGATCTGTACTCAGTTTGATTCTCCTATTTGTGTCTTTCGTGTTGATTCTGCTGGGGAATACTTGTTAGGAGTCCTTCGTGGTTTTCTTTCTGAGCAGGGTACTCTCTCTCAGTTTTCTTGCCCTGGTGCTCATGCACGGAACGGTGTGGCTGAATGGAAGCATCGTCATCTTCTTGAGACAGTTCGTGCTCGTATGCTTGCATCTGCTGTCTCACCACACTTCTAGGCTGAGCCTGTTTCTACTGCCACTTTCCTGATTAATATTCAGCCTTCTTCTACTCTTCAGGGTGGAATTCCAGTTGAGCGTCTTTGTGGCAAGACTCCTGACTATTCTAGTCTTCGCCACTTTGGGTGTGTGTGCTATATTCTTCTTGCCCCTTGTGAGCGCACTAAGCTGACCGCTCAGTCCGTGGAGTGTGTTTTTCTGGGCTATAGCGTTGAGCATAAGGGATATCGTTGTTGGGATCCTGTTGGCCGACAGATGCCGGTTTCTCAGGACGCCAAGTCTCATCCTTTCTACCATCGTCCTTCTCCTTACACCATTTCAGCATCTCTTGTCGAGCTGCTTTTTTTTCCTGACTTTTCCTACCACCCCCATAGTCACCATACCTCCATCACAGCCTTTGGTCTATTCGGTTCCTCCTTCACTGTCTCCTTTGCCACCGCCACCCTTTACAGAGGCTCCTCCCGGCCTTCGTAATTCTTATCCTCTCTACTACATTCGTCGTCCGCGAGTTGAGGATTCTTCTGATGCACCATCTTCTTCTAATAGTTCATCTTCTTCGGCCTCTCCTCGATATGCTCTTCGTGATTGCCAGTCTATTCGGCCTCCTGCGTGCTTTTGTTTAGCAGCTCTTGCCGAACCGACTTTTTATCGTGATGCCATTGTTCATCAGGAGTGGTAGCATGCGATGGCAGAGGAGATTGTTGCCCTTGAGCGTACTGGCACGTGGGATCTTGTCCCTCTTCCCGCGCATGTTACTCCTATCACTTGCAAGTGGGTCTACAAGATTAAAGTCCGTTTTGATGGTTCTCTTGAGCGCTACAAGGCTCGTCTTAGGGCACGTCGTTTTTAGCAGGAGCATGGTCATGATTACGATGAAACATTTGCTCATGTGGCGCACATGACCATTGTTCTTACTTTTCTTGCTGTGGCGTCTGTTCTGGTATGATCAATTTCTCAGCTTGATGTCAAGAATACCTTTCTCAATGGTGAGCTACGTGAAGGGTTTTATATGCAGCCACCACTGGGGTATTATGTTCCTAAGGGTATGGTTTGTCGCCTTCGCCGATCTCTTTAAGGCCTCAAGCAAGGTTATTAAGTCGGCAAGTCGACACTACTCTCGTAGTGACCGACTTGCCGACTAGTCGATATGTACTGTTTACAGGAAATCCTTTGATTCCTCCCAATCTCCACTCCAGTCCCCTACCTTAGCTGCCCTTCGATCCCACCCCAGTCAGCCTATCAGGAAATAAAGGCCTAAGCCCACCACTTCTCCTCTCTTTCCCTTCTAAACCCTATCGCATCCTACGCCCGCGTCCTCTTCTCATCTCCCTCCCTCCTCTGGCGGTGCGTCCTCTCCTCTCTCCCTCCCCCCTCGCCCCTGGCGGCGCGTCCTCTCTCCCTCCCCCGGTGGCGGCGTGTCCTCTTCTCCTCCCCTGGATCCAGCGCACGGGGCCTCCTCTGCTCCGCCTCCCGCCCAGATCTGGCTCTCCAACGTCGCACGGGCGACGGGCTAAGTACTTGAGTGAACCAATAATCTGGGAATATCTCAGCTGATCCTTTCCTAGTCTTCTGTTCTTTCAAAGTATTAGACTAGGATCATAAGGTATTAGAGAAGGCTTGCTTTCCATATAGCCAAAACGGCTCAAGACCTTTTCCACATAATGGGATTGCAAAAGTGTAATCCCAACCTCACCTTTGATCAGCTTGATGTTTAGAATTACATCAGCTTCTCCCAGATCTTTTATGTCAAAACTTTAGGATAGAAAATACTTAACCTCGTTAATCACGTTAAGACTTGTTCCAAAGATAAGTATGTCATCAACATACAAACACAGTATAACTCCTTCACCCCCACTATAGCGGTAGTAAACACATATATCGGCTTTGTTTACTGCAAAACCTGCAGATGTTAAAGTTCTATCGAACTTCTCATGACATTGTTTAGGTGCTTGCTTGTGGCCATATAGAGATTTCAGTAACTTACAAACCTTGCCCTCTTGATTGATTACCACAAAACTATCAGGCTGTTCCATGTAGATTTCCTCATCTAGCTCTCCATTGAGGAAAGCTGTCTTAACATCTATTTGATGGATAATAAGACCATGTAAGGCAGCCAATGATAGTAGTACCTGTATAGTGGTCAATCTAGCAACGGGTGAGTAAGTATCAAAGAAATATTCACCTTTTTTTAGTATAGCCCTTGGCCACAAGCCTTGCCTTGTACTTTTCAATAGTACCATCAGGCCTTTGCTTTTTGGGAACATCATCCACAAGGTACACAGTGAAATCATCTCCAAAGGATTTTTCAATCCTTTGTCTTTTGCTCCTTCTAGGAACATTACGTTCATCCTTCTCAAGGATTTGTTCGTGTGTGTGTTCGGAATGCTCAATGGGAATTATGGATTCAAGAGTTAAATCATTTGCTTGACTAATAGAGTTATACATATCCTTCACGGGGAATATATCCTCAAAGAATGTAGAATCTCGAGACTCTATTATTGTATCGGCATGTATATTAGATACCTCGGATTTAACTACTAGAAACCTATAGGCAGTACTGCAATGAGCATATCTTAGGAAGACACAATCCACAGTTTTCGGTCCAAGTTTGCGCTTTTTAGTTATCGGTACATTGACTTTGCCAAGCACCCTAAGTGCGTAAGTAGGATAGTGATGGTTTTCTCCCTTTCCATCCTTCATATAGAATAGTCTCACTATTCTTAGTGGGAACTCTATTTAGGACATGATTCGAGGTCAGTACAGCCTCCCCCCACCAAGCCTTAGATAAACCCACAGTGTCTAATATGACATTAACCAAGTCACTCAACGTGCGTTTCTTTCTTTCAGCAATCCCATTGGATTGAGATGAATAGGGAGGTGTTCTCTCATGGATAATTCCGTGTTCTACACAGAATTGGGAGAACTCATTTGAGAAATACTATCCACCACGATTCGACCGAAGTCTTTTGATTTTTCTTTCTAGTTGATTCTCAACTTCAACCTTATAGGTTTTAAAGTAGTCTAGAGCCTCATCTTTTGTTTTCAACATATACACATAACAATATCTAGAAGCATTATAAATTAGAGTCATGGAATATCTTTTCCCTCCTTTTGTCAACACACCATTCATTTCATAGAGATTTGAATGTATAAGTTCTAACAATGCTAAATTTCTTTCCTCCACAACTTTATGAGGTTTGCGAGGTTGCTTTGCTTGCACACAAGTTTGGCATTTAGAACCTTTGACTATAGAGAGTTTCAGAATTAAATTCAAACTAGATAGCCTAGACATACAACCAAAATTTATGTGACACAAACGTGAGTGCCAAACGTTGGTCTCATCCCCATTATTTGGATCACAAATATGGTTGACAACCTTATTACAGAAATCTGAAAGGGAAAAGCGGAACAAGCCTCCGCAATCATAGCCTTTTTCCAATAAAGAGTCCAAATTTAGAAATGACTACTTTATTTAACTCAAAAACCAACTTATACCCATCTCTACACAAAAGGGAGCCGCTGACGAGATTCTTATTTATTGAGGGGACATGCTGCATGTTCTTCAGCTGCATGATCTTTCTCAAAGTAAACTTCAGATCTACCGTGCCAACACTAAGAACAGAGGCATGCGAGTCGTTTCCCATCAACACGGAGGAAGCCCGAGCGACCTGATAAGAAGAAAACATGGACACATCAACACATATGTGAATATTAGCCCCTGTGTCAATCCACTAGTCAGTGGAATGACAGACCGAAAGAGCAGTAGGTAAATTACCATACCCAGATGTTCCTGCTCCGGTATCGCCAATAGTCACATTCATAGACTTGGTCTGGCCATGCTCATTCTTTCTGCCTTTACGGTCAGGACATTTGTTGGCCCAGTGTCTATCCTTACCGCAAACATAGCAGACATCTTTTCCCTTGTTTGGCTTCTTATTTTTCTTAAAGTTGGTGGTCTGTACGACATTTGCCTTTCCCTTGAACTTTCCGTTACCATGGTGTTGTATGACATTAGCGCTGGGTTGTCCTTTGGCCACCTTAGGATGCACATCCTTTGCTCGAGCTTTCTCTTCAACATTAAGGGACGCAATCAGATCCTCAACGGAAATATTTTGTCTCTTGTGTTTCAGAGATGTGGTAAAATTCCTCCATGAAGAGGGTAGTTTGGTAATGATGCCACCAGCCATAAATTTACCTACTGGGACCCCCTATATATAGACTAAGGTGGATGAGGAGCCCACATGGGCCAAGGTTGCACGGTTGACGAGGATTAAAATCTCTATATATTATTTTAATACATAATAACAGACCATATGTCTTCATGGTTGTAACCCCTAAGGCTAACAACCCATGTGGTCGTAAGGATTCCAGAGGTTATATAATGGGTACCCTGGTCGAATGAGGTCCTGTACCCAGTCCCCAACCAGATGACTGCTTGTAGAAGCAATAAACTGGCATCCGGATCTAACTCTAATTATATTCCTTACCGTGTGATGAATAGAACACATGTTATATTTGCTCCATACCACACGATGTTCTATGGTTCTATGACACTGACAACAACTACCATACGGTTAAAGTGTCTCACAGACATTCAACCACCGAACGGTTGATGTCTCATCAACCGACGCCTCGTTATGACCAGTCACGTCACTTCCAACAGATGCCTTCTCTAGGAACAACTGCCACCTCTTCGATGGTTATTTAAAGACAGCACGGAGCAAATTAGATCGGACTGCATCAGATTGAAGCACGGTAATCGACATTATATTGATGTTTCAAGTCTTATTCAGCACCATAGCAAACGTTACGCTCAGTGTAATTAGGATTAGTCCACTGCCTTGTCGAGGGCACCTTTGTAATAGCCAATTCATAGCAATAAAGAGCAGTCTCATTCTGTCCCAAAAACTCTTTGCCATTTTCCTCTATTTATTTCGTAAGATTGGCGACTCGATCGTCGACAGCTAGCGCCGTCCGTGAGTAAGAAGACGTTGAGTTCTTGAAGATTACTTCGCTCAAGCATTCCTCATCCACTTCCTTTGCCACATCATCGCTCATGCGAACATGCAGGGACTTGGGATGAGAAAAACTGGTTCGACCTGGCGGATTACTCCAACCTTGACATGGACGCATGCATCCGTGCCATGGAACAAAACGGATATCGTCATCCTCCTCCTCCGTCGGCTCACCAGCCGCAGAGATTGGCGAAATTGACTGGATGGATGAGGATACACCGCCACCTACAATAATGCTCTCAGAGGAACCACTTGTTCTGACCAGTTTGGAATGTCCGAACGCCTCTACAAGCCTAGTCGGTTCGACTAGCAAAAGCAACAATGGAAGTCCAGCACTGCAATCAGAGAGTTCATGTACTCTTGATATTGTCATGTGCAACTAGTATTCGCCAACAGCTCCTACGTATTCCGAGGGCCAACTGACATCAAGTAAGGGTATCGATGAAGTTATCACCGATGGTGGGCCAAGTGGGCATGGTGAAACTCAACATACGATCAGTAATTCGTCGGATCAGGCTAAGTCCACCACAAAGTCCACCAGAGACGGTAATCTCCGACCGCTCCCCATCATGGAGGCTCCTTGCAGAAGCACTAGAAGACTCTCCCTTAGCTACGACGGAAGTTCATCGAAAGATCACTGATGACGCCACGAAGTTAACACAGTCAGAGATACCAATCCGGATACCATACATGATCCTCCACAGGTTAACTCGCCACCACTTGCTGGTGGAAATGGTACGAACACTCAAGCACCAACTACCGGAGGCAATCGAGCTGATGGACGTGCATGAGTTAATTCACCTGTTCCTACCCCACCGCGAGTAAGGAATCAGGCAGGATCGACCGCGAGGTTGAGGAAAAACTCAACTCATCGAACGCCCACTGCAAGCGGGAATCTTCCATGACCTTCGGTAACGATACAAAACCTGCAACGAGTTCGGGATATTCTGAATAATCCAGACCCTACTTTAGCAGAAACTCCAGGTTATTGGGAGCAGTTGCGGCACCTCATACACAACAACTTCTAAGGAAACTACGCCAAACCAAAGACGCAGGGCACCTGTTTACAATAAAGCAAGCCTCGGGCGAGTCCTTATGCAGCTTCTTCAAGAAGTTCACAGAAGTGAAGTGCCAGGTAAGGGGGTCAATGAAACCACTGTTATAAACACGGCCACGTGCGGACTTCAAAAAGGCCCCCTGTCAAAAAGATTGGCTCACAAGCCCATCCTCACCGTAGCAGAGCTTTTTGACAAGATAGAGGAATACACCTGGGCAGAGGAAGATAGCACTTGAAGGGCTGAGGGCCAACTGTCGGCCATCCTGGTGCCACCACCGAGCGGTCCGACCAAGAAGGAGGAACTGGCGGCTACTGCCGCAGGGTGGCACCAAACTGCGGGCCAACGACTATAGTCGGAAGGGGCAGAGCGTGTACCATGTGGATGGTGGACAACCCCCCGAAGCAGGGAGGCAAGGGGGCCGAGGGGCCGTGGCCGAGTCCGAGGCCGCGGGCATAACAAGGGATGAAAATCAGACACCCAAACTGATGTCGGAGGCCCCCCACTACTTTGCGATCTCCACGGCGAGGGATCACAAGCAACCAGAGACTGTCGTACCATCACGGCCATGCAAGACTGCATGAACCGCGACCAGCAGCCAGTTGAACACGAAGATAGGCGGAGGCTGGGCAACCAGCTACCTGCTCCGCCGCTGAGGCCCCATATAGAGATGAGCCGCGGGGAGCACCATGAAAGGATCGTAAACATGATCACTGGGGGGTCCTCGCTCAGCATTACATCAAAGAGGCAGTGGCGCGTATACGCCCGACAGATACACCACGTCACGACGTACCCTACTATAAGCCTACCTCGCTACACCGAGATACCGATCACCTTCGGTCACGAAGACGCCTGAGGCCTTTACTTCCCTCATCAGGACCCTCTCATCATCTCCGCTAGCATTGTAGGCTTCGAGGTCAGACATGTCCTCGTGGACGGGGGAAGCTCCGCAGACCTATTTTTTGCGGATGCCTTTGACAAGATGATTATCCCCTGGGATCGCCTATTTCCCCTAGGTATACCCCTGGTAGGCTTCGGAGGGAGACCCGTAACAGCCTTGGGCCAAATTGACCTGGCTGTCACGTTCAGCAACAACTTCGCGTCGTTGACCGAGGTCATCACATTCGACATCATTCAGATGCCTTACCCGTAAACGCCATACTTGGCCACGCCATGCCAAATACCTTTGGCGCATTCGCGCACCACAACTACCTGTGTATGAAGATCCCCGCGCCCGAGGGCATAGTTACGGTGCGTAGGGACTAGGACCTAGCAAGGCAAACAGAGCTTGAGACAATCGCACCTGCCCACCACATCCACACGGTCGAAGCAGACACAAACACCCGCGCGGACATCCCTTCAGCAAAATAGGCACCAAAGGCCAAACAAGAGGGGCAACTCCGAAGGGTCCCCTGAGAGAAGCATCCCTGGAGAAGACAGTGGCCCTCAGAGCAGACCTTTAGACGGAGGCACAGAAGCCATTCTCGAGGTGACATCTTCGCATGGGACCCCGAGGACATTCTCAGGGTGGCCCCGGAAACAACCGAACACCGCCTGATCATCAAAAGCGAGGCATCCCCCAAGAAACAAAAACTGCATCGCATGTCGACAGAGTGACTGGAGGCGGCCAAGAAAGAAATAGCCAAGCTACTAAAGGCGGGGGTCATTGGGGAGATCAAGCACTCCGAATGGCTGGCCAATCACGTTCTGATACAGAAGAACACTGGCAAATGGCGCACATGCGTCGACTTCACCGATCTCAATAAAGCATCCCTGAAGGATGATTTCCCCTACCCCGCATCGACCAAATGGTGGACGTCACCACAGGTTGCGAGCTGATGAGATTTCTCAACGCCTACTTTGGTCATCATGAGATATTCATGGCCAAGGAGGATGAATCAAAAATCGTCTTCATCACCCCCCCCCATCGACACCTATTGCTTCACTAGGATGCCCTTCGACCTCAAGAACACAAAGTCACCGAAATCTATACGTGAAAACGAGCCAAATTCAAACAAAAACTCAAATAAATTCAAATAAAATTCAAATGAACTACAATTAAATAATTTCAGTGTAGATAGGTATATCTTGATTTGAGATAAATTTAGAAATTTGAATCATCGAAATCAGAGCTCGTATGAAGGAGAACGAGTCCTTGGAAAATTAAACCCTAAAGAAATTATGTAAATTCAATTTTCTGGAATTTCTGAATTATTTTACTAAAGAAAAAGCTATTTATGACGTGTACCTGACATCATCGCTGAATTTCTAATTTCTGGCCGAATTATTTTCCTACTGGAAATCTATTTCTTTCACTTACATGTGGGGCCAAAGTCCATGGACTTGGTCCACGAAAAGTCAAGCTGCACCGTGAATTGGGTGTACGAAACAGTGCACGGGATTGCGCACGTGCTAGCGCAATACGCCACGTGGCCAGGTGACATGGCAGAGATAGTAGCGTGGCGCTTGCATGGCGGCCAGGTGGTTGCCACGTGGGCTGCCACGCCACTTCCACGGCGCTCGAAACCCAAGGGCTCCGGTGAACGGCGGGGTTTTGGCTGGCGGCGAGGACACCAAGCTGAAGAGGTGTGAGCCCCCGGGATCGGACCCGTCCCAAGCTAAGTGATTACACTAAAAGCGCAACACTTAACGGGAGGCGAAAACGATTCCAAGTGCCCGGATATGTCTCATGTTAGCTCCCAAGGATCAGTGGCTAACATGCACATATCTAAACACAACATTGCAGTCACATCCATACACAATCGTACAAGAAAATAGAATCATTAATACAACTTCATCAAATAGAACCTTATGGTCCAATTTTGTATATGTGGGCTGATCGGCCAAAAGTAAACACAAGGGAATAAATCGCAGCAGAAGATAAACTTATAAATAAGAGAGAAAGAGCCGAGTTGGCATGCCTAAACCCACAAGCAACCAACTAGGGTTAAAGTCGTAGCGCCTGAAGTACTTAACCCAAATTGAACGACTTCTCACCTGCAACATGGACAATGCAACTGAGTACAAAAATGTACTCGCAAGACTTACGTATAACAACATATAATAAATGCATTCAAGTGTCAAAGGAAAGCTTACATGGTTCATTTTCAGCATAAAGCAAGTTTTTCATTAAGATAAACGATATAGATCCAAATTACCATTTGTAAAACATTTAGGAAACTTATATAATCAGTAGATAATTCTAAATTTATGATCAACAACAGTAGATACTCCAAATATAATCAACACACGAACTTCCAGTTCGTGACACAATTCATTCCTTAATAAATCAACATGCGAACTTCCCGTTCGTGGTAAAATTTCAGATCTGAACAAACTAACACAATGACATAACATTTCCAACCATAACCCAAACCCAATTTCCCATAAGCTAACTGTGCATGCTTTCCCACAAGTGATGTCCATAACTGGGGACACGGCTATTCGAATAGATTTAGTTCTCTGCAGAGTTGTACAGCTTTACCCACACGATATGCATACCTTTCAATGTCGGCCAATGCACTCTTCCTTTGGAGTGTGACTGAGATAGCATAATGAGGCCGTTACAATATCATGTGCTAACTATCAAACCACCCGAGGACAGAACCCATGGCAGACTGTATGCGGGCGCCTAGAACCACAGGTGTACCCCGTTGTGTAAGTAAGTCCCTTACGAAATAAGAGACCCTTAAGGGCAAGAAAGAAAAATATAACATGCCCCCCACTAGATTGACAAGAGAACCATTAAACATAAATAATAACAATTTTCAATCTAATTGTGTTTTGATAGCTAACACACAACAAATTATTAAGCCAAGCCTTCGCCATTATCCCAGCGTGTGATTGTATGTAAGACTTGGTCCATCACACCACAGACCGGTCCTCAAATACCCAAACAGGGCTATGCGAATCTGGGACCACCACCCTTCATCACTCTATCACCTGTCCAAGTCCAACACACAACAACAACCCACCCAACAAGTCCATAACACCAGATTCGAAGATCTGGATGCAATCCTCAATATCAACATTATCCAATCCATATAATCCTCAAATTTTATCAAGATTCGATTCAATCCATCGGCCGATGGACTAGCTCCATCAACCGTTTTCGACTACAATTACTAGCATGACTAAGCATCGTTCTACAAATTAGCAAACAATCCCATATAACATATAGCCTTAATCATTCAAGGTAAAAGGGTAATCAACATTCAAAGGAAGGCCAATGCAGCAAATGGATATAACTAAACTACCCATTTGACATATAAGTATTTAAAATTAAGCAATGCATAGAATATTTGAAAAAAAACATAAATACATTTTCGAAATTAATAGGAATTCAACATGCATCAAAGGATGGAAGCAATTGCCTTTGCTGTGGATGGTCCATGTGCTGCTGCAAATCACTCTCGATCACACTCGTACCTTCGTCAACTATCGAATGACCGAAAACATCGAATAAGAAGAATAACACTGAAAACATCCAAAAATTCAACATCATCCAAAATGCATGAAATTTATACAGTAGGTAGGTTATGATTTTATATAAATTTAGGTGAAAGAATTATTCCAATTGGAGTTAGTATGTGAAAGTTATAGTAGTTTGAAAATCAGTTTTTTGGAAAAATGCTGAAAATCGCATTTTGGTTACTATTCATCCGAAATTAATTATTTCGTGAAAAATTGTATAATAGTGGTGGAAAAAAAGATTACATAGATAAATAGAGAATAAAAATATACGACCAAAATTACTTGGTTCAACTCATTTGGAGTTCATATGAATTTTCTATGAATTTTCAAAGATAAAAGAGTTTTTAGTGTAAAAATAACTCTTTTTCTGATATTTCTACCACATTAAAATACCTTTTAAGCTCGGGATAGCCTAGCCTCTATCATAATCAAAGTAGCCTATCCAGATAACCTAGCCTCTATCATAATCAAAGTAGCCTATCCAACCACACAATGCCTGGATTCACGATCTTCTAACTATACAACATATCCGATAAATGTACTAAATCCACCAAGTTATGGGTATATGACTATAATCAAATCCATCAATTGTTCTTTGCTAGACTAATTAAGCTAATTCTAACTACTAGCTCTACTAGTCTAATCTCGGCAAGTCATAATCGCATACACTCAATTTTCCACCGATCGAGGTTTAATTGACTAACCGACACCTAATGAGCTTAACAATTTAAAAACGCATCCAACACCTAATGGCTCACTAATCGATCATCTCATATCCATTCCACCGAACTTAGTCGTGAACGACCTCTACCAATCCAATCATATAAGTGCCTCTACGATCAACTAATAGTCCTTTATCTACTAATCCAATTGAGGGTACAAATATATCAACTCGACACATGAGACTTATCTACTAATTACATGGCAATCCAAATATTTGTCTGCAAACAAATAATCCATCCCTACCTTCTCCCAATTCTAGTACGTATAACTCACATAGATATTAATTAAGACAACCGACAAATTTGCCCACGATTAAATAAATCGTCCGATTCAACATCCATATCTCCAAAAATATCATCACAAGAGCTATCCATCAAGTAATAGATCATAAAATCCTTATGCGTCCTATTTCCTAAAATTACTAATCCAACATGAGGGAAAACCGAATTTATTTTTAAAATAATCTATTTTTTATTCAAAATAACAAAAATATTCCAGCGATAATTTTTTTGACGAATATACTCACATCGCTCGATCGTTGGTATTTGGACGATCATTGACGGTTGGTTCGATCATAAACGGTTGAAACGATCGGGCACTATGCATGCCCGGCTAGATAAGTGAGCTGATATTAGGACCAACCGCCGAGCGACAAGTGTTCGATCGCTCAGCGGTTGAGCTATCGAACCGATCGCTCGTGATTGGTCGATCCAATGATTGAGCGGCGAGTATATTTACGTAAAAAAATTATCGCCGGAATATTTTTGTTATTTTGAATAAAAAATAGATTATTTTAAAAATAAATTCTCCTCTCCAATTAATTTATCATCCAAAGATCACCACTAATTTTCATGCGGCTCCAAAATAATATAGTCCGATCAACTGATCCAATGTATAATTAATGTAGCATCCACCGATCAACAATACACATATTTTGCCACAAAATCTAATGATTCACATTCACCAAAATATCAACACATAATCACGCCTACGCACAAATAAGACATAACCGGAGAGTTATACTGGTCTTAAGCTACCAAATCATTTTTACAATTAAACATACATAAATAGATGCCATGCTCATGACTAATATGCAACATGCACAAGTAAATATTGTAAACGCGATTTGACACTAAAGATTTTTACCGCGGCACTAGGCGTGCGACATATCACCGGATGTCTTCTCGGGTCCGTGTCCGCCGTAGTCGTCGCCGAACTCGTCCGCGTCCACGTCCGGCTCCTCGTCCATGTCCATCATCTCGGTACCACCGTGTCGCAACGAGCCTCCACTGTCCGCGTCTATGTCCCGCTCCACATCGTCGCCGTCACTCTTGGCCACACCCACGGAGCTGCCTTGCCGACGCCGCGCTCAAGCACGACACGCCATACCGCCTCGCCTCGCTCGAGCCGCCACGCCATGCCACTGCATGCATGCCGTCGCATGCATGCGCCACGCTCTCGGCAGGCTCCTCCCCGCGCCGCATGTCGCCGCTGCTACTCCTCGCACAGGCCGACATCGAGTAGCGCCAACACTCGTTGAGTGCTCGCCTTAGCGACGCCTGCTCCACTGCTGCCATCTAGGCACCGCCTCACCGTCCTCCGTCACCAACAGCATAGAGCTGCCGGCCTTCTCCAGCCGTTACCTCCCCCTCCTGTCACTGCATGCATGCATGGCTATATGCATGCACTGAACCGGCTACATTTCTAGTCTTCCAAATGGACCACCAGAGAGCAGCACTTCCAAAAGCAATCAACTGGTTCTGACTCTTGAACCCACCTTAGGTTGCCTCTTCTCCGTTTCTTCTTCCTCTGGGATGAGCCAGCCTCCAGTGCCTTAGCTCCTCCTTGCCGCCATGCTCTGGGCCATCATGCCGCTGCTGCCGCTGCAGTGCCGCCGCCGTCGATGCCACTGTCTTTGGTGCTCAGCTCGGCCACCGACATCGACCTCGTTGCCACCTTGCCACTGCTGCCGCGCTGCATGCTTGTTGCATGCTGCTGCAAGCTGGCTGCATGCTTGCTCGGCTGCTGCCGCCAAGCCATGCTGCTGCTACAGCTAGCTCCGCTGCTTGGCCACCTCCGGCCGTAGCTCCTTACACTCGACGCCGCCTTGCTCCTGGCTGCAGCTCTATGCCATGCTGCTGGCCACTACTTGCTGCTGCTACTCCCTAACCCAAAGGCACTGCTACTCCTTCCTTTTTCTTCAAATTGCTCAAACGATTGTGCATGCACAAACTAGTCGCATGAATAGAAAGCTTGTGTGATGGGGATGGTGATGGTATGACATGGATTGAGTGATGGGAGTTTCTTGGTGGAGATTTAGAGGAGAGAAGTGGAGAGGAGTTTGTATTCTTGAGTGAGAAAGAATGGAGGATGCTGCTGTTCGGTTTGGGGGGAGAAGTTGGCTGTGAGAGGTTGAGCTTGGTTGGTAAAAGAGAAATGGCAGGGGGGATGATTCTGTTGGGGCTGATGGGGAAATGGCAGTAGCAGTGGTGAAGAATTGAGGCTCTCGGTTGGGAACAAGTAATTAGCAGTGGATTCTTTGGTTGCTTGGGGGGGGACGAAATGAGAGAGAGAGAGAGAGAGAGAGAGAGAGAGAGAGAGATGGTTTTGTTGGGGAAAAGACTGAATGGCAGTGGGTGGTTGTGTAGTGGATGTGAATAAAAATAAAAAGGAAGGTAGCAGTAGGGAGTGAACAAGAATTGGTTGGGAAAGGAATGAACACGCAGGTGTTTCGTCTGCTACTTCTTTTTGTCTGTTTGCGAATTCGCTCAAACTACCATGCATGCAAAAACGAATTACAGAAATGGGTTGGTCGTGCGATGACGATCGCGGTGGTATGACATGCATGACTTGGTTTTGAGTTTTTGGATGAGATTTGAAGGAGAGAAGTGAAAAGAGTTAGCAGGGAAGGAAAATGGGAGATGACATGAAAAGAAGGGACACACAGGCGTTTCGCCTGCGGTCGGTCGGACTGGAAAATGAGAACGACGATACTAATGTATGCATAATGACAAGATTTTTGAAAAGCATGCGAAAACAAGAAATCAAAATAATTTAATTTTTAAAAGCGGTCTTTCAACAATTTGATTTAACTAAAAGCAACATTTTAATTAAACACCAGAAAATTTTTAAAACACAGTAAAAAATTTAATAGATCACCGAATTAAATATTAACATCCTGATTATGAAAATTGGGGTGTTACAAGAGGGCAGTGAGGCGAACCTGTTCCACACCTTCGCGCCGAGAGAGCGTGAGGGAGTCGCCGGCGATGAGGAAGAAAGCGACGACGATGTTCGGGTCTAGGCGGCGAAGGAGCTCCGACGATCCTCCGGTGATGAGGAGGTGCGCCTGAGGTGGAACACAACACGACAAAGGTGATGGCATGGTTGAAGGTGATTGAGCGTCGTCGACGGCGAGTCAATCAGCGTCGAAAGCTTCAGCGGCCAGCGAACCCTAAACTCAAATTCCAGCGAACTCGTGCTGATTGGGGCTAGGTTAGTGGCGAGGATGGGATGAGGTGAACGAGGCACACCTAGGGCATCCTTTTATAGGGTGGGGGCGTGGCCGTATTGGCGAGGAGCTGTTGGAGTCTGTTTCGGCCTCGCGGCGAAATCGGAGTTTGGCAGCACTACGGGATAAGATAGAGTTGGGGTTGGTTGCGGAGAAGATAGGGATAACGATGTAACGTCCCAATTTTCTGAGCCTTTTGAAAAAAATTCAAAATAAAAATAACCATTTGGTTTTGTTTAAGTTCTAAAGCTTAACTTGAGATTTTGGAATTAAAAGCGTTTAAAATGACTAAATCAAACTTCAACTAATTCAAGAGTTTGGTTTGTTTTGAGTTTGTTGGAGTTCTCTGGTGTTGAATTCTCTTTCTCTGTTTGCTCCGTGTTTCCCTCGGCCTAGCTTTTTCTTCTTTAGCCTTCCCTTTCGTTTGGACCTCCCTTCAGTCCAGACCTCCCTTTTGCTCTAGACCTCCCTTTTGGTTTAGACCTTCTTGTTGGTTTAGACCTCCCTGTTGGTTTAGACCTCCCTCTCGGTCTAGACCTCCCTGTTGGTTTAGACCTCCTTGTTCGTTTAGACCTCCCTCTCTGTTTAGACCTCCCTTTTGGTTTAGACCTCCCTCTCGGTTTAGACCTCCCTTTGGATTTAGATCTTCCTCTTGTTTGGACCTCCCCTTCGGTCCAGACCTTCCCTTTCATCTGGACCGCCCCTCCGGGTGGTCCTGGCGACCTCCTGGTTGTCCTGGCGACCTCCGGGTGGTCCTGGCGACTTCCGGGTGGTCCTGGAACTGGCCGCGACCTCCCCTTTGACCGCGATCTCCCCTTTGACTGTGACCTCCCCTTTGACCGCGACCTCCCCTTGGGTCACGACCTCCTCGTTGGCCACGACCTCCTCTTGGGTCACGACCTCCCTTTTGTCTAGCCCCATTTGTCAGCATTGCTCACCTTTTTCTCCCTCTCGTCGCGTCGCTGCTCTAGCGGAAGTCCTCGCGCATTAAATGCCGCTATGTCGCATTAAATGCTATCGTCTCCGCAGTACCCGTCCCCCCCTTTTTGCCTCCTTCCCTGCATACCCCGTCTTATCCCTGGGCAGCTTTCTGTGCATGCTTATGCCGCGCTTTGTCCTGTCACCCACCTACCCGTGACAAGGCCTTTACAAGGTTCTGCTTTGATTCAGTTCCATTTTGGTGGAAGTGTGGAAGGACCTGGGTTATACGCCCACACTTGGCGCAAGAGGGGGCCAGAAAGGCGAAACCTTAGTGAGCAGAACTGAGTCAAAGCAGAACCTTGTAAAGGCCTTGTCACGTGCTCTAGCCTGCTTACCCAAGGTAGTGAGTAGGGGCATCGACAGGTGCCAAACAAACTAGAGAGGTCGTGTCTTGTGGGTAAAGTTGTACAACCTCTGCAGAGTGTAAATCTATTCGAATAGTCGTGTCCCCGGTTATGGACATGCCTGGTGATTTCACGTAAGGGGTAGACTTTCTCAAAACTTGTTGGTCTTGGTTGGTTTCGAGTGGTCTGGCCAGTGACCAGGGTGGTCATAAGTGGTCCGAGAAGTGAACAGGGTGTTCACGAGTTGTTTTCAAAGAAAACTTGTTCACTTATGTATTAATATTTCAACTCGTGCTTTGCAATCTACTTACTGTATTTCCACTCAATATTGCTTTCTGCAAAGTAACCATAAAGCTGTCCTTGATGAGCCTAGCATGAATACTATTTGCATACATTTCCCTATGGCTTGCTGAGTACATTCAAAGTACCCATGGCTTTGTGCCCTTTGGTTAATCAGCAGCTGAAGACCACCCAGGGAGCTCCGAGCCCTGAGAAGAGGTCTTTGAAGACCATGCGTGCTAGGGGACGTCCTCCACTCGATTGCCTATGGGCATGTCAGGCGGTTTCCACGTGTGCTTTGTGTTCCGCTGTGTTGTAGCCCTGCGTGGCATCCTTGTAAGAACTTGACCATAAGGTCTTTTACTGTTATTATTGTTAATTTGTATGTTTCTTCTATAGTTTGTTGTATGGTTGTGATGACATCGTTGTTGAAACTGTGCGGACCAGCTACTGATCCTGAGACTGGTCCAGAGTGCACAGGAGGTCCCGGGGGTGGTCTACCTGGGGTCGCGACAAATGATGACAGGGCATGCGAGGGAAACTCAGGCTGTTAAGCCCATTTTCAGATGGAGCCTCGAGCTCTGGCCAAGGCGAGGCGGCACGAAGGAGAAAGCGAGAGGAAGGAGAAGGGTCCGACAAGTGGGCCCCTGCAGTCAGAGAGAGTGAGGAGAGAAAGAGTGAGGGAAAGGAGTGACTGACATGCAGGCCCCGCATGTTAGGGAGAGAGAAGGCATGGCTAGCCTGGGCACGCGGAAAAACAGTAATGGCTGGAGAGATTTGGCCCAAAATAATTTTTCGGATTTTCTTTAGTCTATTGATTTAAGAAATTGTGTTAATTCAATTCAGCTTTTAGAAAATAGCAAATAAAGTCCAAAAATTATAGAAAAATTCACAAAAATTCCCAGATACATTTTCAACTTAAATAAAATATTTCCAACTTTACATTGGTATTTAATTTTTCAAATAAATTATTTTTCCTTTAAAATAATTAGGGAAAATCCTTTTAAAATCCAAAAAACTCAGAAAACTCAAGGAAAATAAGTAAATTTTATTTTTAATCCAAAATTGAAAATTTGGGATGTTACAAAAGCCAACTAGAAGGGCGCCATTGCCAAATACCTAACAGGCGAAGAGCCTGAGGACCCCGCCAAAGCAAAGCGTCTCTAGCACTACGCCCGAAACTACCACATCATAAATGGGTTACTATACAAAGGGGGCGTCTGCGCTCCCCTGTTGCGGTGTGTATCGCAGGAAGAGGGCCAATCCCTCCTACGGGACATCCATGAGGGGCCCTACGACGTGCACCAAGCACCCTAAGGCCTCGTTGCAAGGGCCTTCCGATAAGGCTTTTACTTGCCGACAGCGCTGCACGACACGCAAAACCTCATTCAGTGTTGCCAGGGATGCCAATGGGATGGCCGCATTGCGATGGCAACGACGGTTCTACTACAGCCCCTGCCCCCGGTCTGGTCCTTCGTGCGCTGGGGGATCGACATCATTGGCCCATTCTCGGTGGCCAAGGGCAACCTTCGCTTCGCCTTTGTCACCACTGAATACTTCTCAAGATGGATAGAGGCGGAGCCCGTACCAAAAATCACCACCGCGACAGCCTAGCGGTTCGTATGGAAAAACATCACCTGCAGATACAGGGTGCCGAGCAACATCGTCACCGACAACAGCACCCAATTCGATTCTTCACGCTTCAAAGCATTCTGTGAAGGCCTAGGAACAAACATATGCTTCACATCAGTAGAGCACCCCGAATCCAATGGGGTTGCCGAGTGAGCCAATGGCAGCCTACTAACGGGGCTAACGAAGCGCCTCGTTGGTATGCCAAAGGGCCTTTGGCCCGAAGAGCTCCTCAAAGCTCTGTGGGCGCTCCGCACCTCACCCACCCGGGCCACAGGATTCTCACCATTCAAACTCCTCCTCGGCGATGAAGGAATGACCCCAGGAGAACTCGCGGTGAAGTCCCTCCACGCCAGGGTGGATCATGAGCCCTCAGACAAGGAGGTCTCCCTAGACCTACGCGAAGAAAATCGTGTACATGCCATAACAACCATGACGAGATATGCCACAGGCGTCGCGGCGGAATACAACAAGAAGGTTAGGCTCCGCCTACTAGCGCCAAGTGACATGGTCCCCAAACGCATCGTGAATCCCACAACCATAGGCAAGCTGGGGTCCAAATGGGAAGGGCCATACATCATCACCCACGCAACCAGGGCGGGCTCCTACTACATCACAACACTGGAGGGACAACAACTAGACCACGCGTAGAACATAAAAAAAAACTCCACAAGTTTTATCCTTGGGGTCGCTCAATTGTAAAAACCCGGCTGTGCCTAGGCAATTGACGCCACGCCGCTCTAGAACGGCGAGGCATGTACAAAAGCATGTGTCCGACTTTGGGCACTTTGGCCCCATCAATGAAATAGACAACGCACGAACGCAAATAATAGGCCAACCGAACGAAGACACCGCGCATGGCTCACCTCCGGAGCTCTATCTAAAAAAGTATGGGGGACGATGCTAGGCTTCGCCTCTGCCTCGCAAAAAAAAGCTAGGGCTCCCCTGGAGTTCTATCTAAAAAAGTATAAGGGACGGCGCTAGACTTCGCCTCCCCCTTGCAAAAAAGAGCTAGGGCTCCCTCGAAGTCCTATCTAAAAAAGTATGGGGGACGACACTAGGCTTCGCCTCTCTCTCTCTCGCAAAAAAGAGCTAGGGCTCCCTCGGAGCCCTATCTAAAAAAGTATGGGGGACGGTGTTAGGCTTCGCCTCCCCCTCAAAAAAAAAAGCTAGGGCTCCCCCAAAGCCCTATCTAAAAAAGTATGAGAGACGACGCTAGGCTTCACCTCCCCATCGCAAAAAGAGTTAGGGCTCCCCCGAAGCCCTATCTAAAAAAGTATGGGGAACGACGCTAGGCTTCATCTCCCCCTCACAAAAAGGAGCTAGGGCTCCCTCAGAGCCCTATCTAAAAAAGTATGAGGGCAGCGCTAGGCTTCGCCCCCCCCCCGCCCCGCGCAAAAAATAGGGCTCCCCTAGAGCCCTATCTAAAAAAGTATGAGACGGCACTAGGCTTTGCCTCCCCCTCACAAAAAAGAGCTAGGGCTCCCCTGGAGCCCTAGCTAAAAAAGTATGGGGGACGGTGCTAGGCTTCACCTCTCCCTTGCAAAAAAAAAAAAAACTACTCCGGAGCCCTATCTAGTTGCAAAACCAAACGAAAGGTCAAACAACATAGAACACGCATATATACCGAGAAAGTGGGTTTTATTCATCACAACAAATAAAAAAAGTACATACAATGGAGGATTGCCTCGGGAAAAAGGAAATCAATCAGCCACAACATACAAGGCATGCACAAATACAAGGTACACGTAATCGACGACTACAGTGCGTCAGCATACAACACATCCGGTTGCAGCAGCCAATCCCATAGTTCCTCATCGGAGGGCTCGGTCTCCATAAACTCTAGGAGGTCCCTTTCCACGTACCTATTGCACGCCGCCTCGAACGGTGCTTCACAAGTTGGGGCCGAAGCCGGAGCCGCAGATTCAGCACACGAGGCTGAGGGGCCTTCTTCGGGTATCGCACAACCTCGCTGCTCCCAGAACCGGGCGATCTCATCACGTGTCGTGGCAACCTTGCGCTGGCGAAATAGCCCAAACTCCTCCATGGTCCCACCCCAGTTCGCCAAGCGCCAGCGTTGCCACTTTGCGCCATGGTACACAACGCCCTGCTAGCATAGTCAAGCAATGCGGCAACAAGCGAAGCGGCGGCCTCGCTTGCTCACGCCGAAGCGATTACCTTCGTTATGCGCCCCTCGGACGGCCGGAACCCTAGGCCCCCCATTACTTGGTACCCTCAGGGGCCCCAGGCCATGGCTCCGGCTCATAGCCTTCAGGGGAGCCTTGCGATCTTCGCCGGGTCGTTGGGGTCGGTAGGGCCGCCCTTATGACAACAAGGGAACATACATATTCTATTCATATATTTTATACACATGGCCTGAGGTACTATTTATGCCTACTATAATATTGCATTAACTTATTGTTAATCGCAGAGGAATCTGATGAGCCTACGGCCTACCTGCCATGGAGCCTATCATGATGTGCCCCTGAACAGTTTACATGGAGTTTACTTTATATGGTAGAAAGGGTCCAGTACTCTAGTATACCTCGAATTTTGGTATGATATTTAATCCTGACTAGAAATATATATACCCTAAAAGCTAGAAACATAGCATGTACTCCAGCTAAGATGAGGGTAATCTGATCTTTCCTAGTCCTTATCTAGAGCCTTTTGCCAATGTTATTATAATTCGGTTATTATAACCAAGGAAACCTCTATTGGAGTAGTACAAAGCATCTGATCATAGACAGCACTGAGATTGAAGAGGTTGGATAGTATATTAAAGTTTTCTGTGATATGATATATTTCTTAAATAATTATAACTAACGAATAGCAGTATATAAAAAATTTTGTTGGGCAATGGATGTATGTTCAAGAAATTTTGGTTTAGATAAGCCGGTAAGATAAAACTATACTTACTTGATGATTAAGAGACTTTTACCATATAAGAGTACATTTTCTATTTTTATTCAAACCCACTATTGCAGCACTGACGGTAGTACACTATTGACTGAGCAGTATTGGTATGTTGCGGAGAAGTTACTTCAGTTTTTGGAACTTTTTTTATGATTCCACTGTTGCTTTACCCAATATGTATTATTCAACATCTCCTTTAATTGTGCATAATATTCTAGAAATTGCTAGTCACTTAAAGGCTTAAGGCAGTTACCTTCGTCATGCGCAAACCACAAGTTCAGAATGCATGACCGCAAAGCACACTAAACGAACCACACCGAACTCCACAAACACCCAATTTTCCAAACATCTTTTTCATTCAAAAGTGGAAGTCATTACAAAAATAGGCGAACCCCCCATCCCAGCCCTCTTCGGTGCATGGGCCCCGAAAGGAGCGGAAAAAAAAAAGATGGCAGCTAAATCGCTAAGACCTAGTTACAAGAATATAAAGGACTCAGGCCGTTCGGAGTAGACGGAGGGTCACACCTTGTCTCCGATGGTGGCCCCCCGCTCGTCGGCCTCCTGGTCGTCCGTCGGGGCCTTGCCTTTCTTCTTCTGGGCTTGCACCGCCTGGAGGGAGTCCATCGCCGCATCACGGTCGTGTGGCGCCCAAAAGTCTTGGACAAAGACATTGCTCGCCTTCAACGTCTGGCGATGGCTGGCATCAACCTCCTCCATGGTCGCCACGGGCACGGAGCGGGTAGTGAGGGCGTCCACATGTCTGCACCTGGCCTTTTGTAAGAAAGCAAAGGCCATCATCCAAGCCAACTTCGCGCAGTGGTCCCCATACGCCTGGGCCGTCGGCAGGCACACCTCCCTGGCACGATGAAGGAACCTGAGGGTCATGTCCATCTCCCCAAGGTGTGTTGCCGTGGGGGAGGCAGGGCACCGAGGTCCCCCACCGCGCCTTCCAAGGCATCCATGGCCTCCCAGGTCGAGAGCACCACAGAATGTGAAAGCTCTCGCTCCACTGGAATCTTCGTCTCAAGGTCGGCCCGGACGCCTCGGAGCATCCGCACCTCCTTCTGCAAGCCGAGGCGCTCCCCTTCCAGCTCCACCACCCTGGCCTCTAGGGCCTACACCTTGTCAGCGAGGGCCTCGCATTCCGCACTCAGAGACTCGCTCCGCACATGCTTCGAGTCAACCCGTTTCTGGATTTCGTCAACGCCGCGCAAGACGTCGCCCTCGAGTGTGTGCGATAACATCAGGGTCTGCACAAAGCGCGGTGTCACACATAAAAAAACAATACAACAAAACAAGCACCTTCGCGGCGTTCACCGCGACGGACCGGAACATCCCCTCAAGGGACACATTCCGGAAGAGATCCGCCACATAAGACGGGACAGCAAAGCGGGCGACCTCCTCATAGACCCATCTAGCACCAGCACTAACCTTGAAGTCTGCGGGGCAAAGCAGGCCCAGATCCGCGGTGGCCGCAGTGACTGAAGCGATAGCGTGTGAAGGCGCCGCCTCAGAGCTCCCCGAGGCGGAGCCACCCCCGCCGGCCCTCTCCTCCTCGTCGCTTAGCACTGCGAGGTAGGTATACAAGTCAGAGCCGCACGCACACTCCAGACTATGCAAAAAAGCAACAAGAAAGAGGGGAATACCTACCGATCGCATCGCGACCCAGAGTGGGAGGCACAACCTGGGTGTTCTTGGAGCCCTTGCCACAAACGTGCGACGGGGTGCTGTCAGCCGAGGACTCCTCGAGGGGCAAGCTCACTATCCAAAACGAGCTCGTCACCCCCTCCCCAGCTTCCACCTCAGCTCACCCCGTCGCCCTTAGTGCAGTGCCCGTCGTGGGGGACACACCACACTCTCTCTCGAAGATGGGCTGCTCGATTGAGCGCGCTCTATCCACTCCGGAGTTCCTCGCGCCTCCCTCTTTGCCAGCCACTCCACCAAATCCACCCTCGCGTAGGAGGGGCCGCCCGCGCCGCCAGACCCAATAGACTGTAGGGGCCTCGTGACGATCGGCACACGGGCACACTTCCTCCTCCCCTCATCCCGGTTCGGGCGCTCCATAAGACGGACCGCTGGGTCCGCATACACATGGTTCAGATGAGGCTCCCTCACAACCAACCTGTGCTTCGCATGCTCTTCACTGATATAGGGGCCCAAGAGCTACTCCGCAGTATGGGCGGCCTCGTCGACAGGCTCAACTGCAGTAACATCGGCACGCTCCATTAAAAAAAAGAGGGAACAAAACGAAAATGCATATACAAAGGTTCAGGGCGAAGACCAAAACCTTTGCAACCTGCTATAGTGATGGTGGGGAGCCCATCCTTTAGGTCCCTGAGCTTCACTCTCTAGCCCTGCGCTAGGGGCTAAACCCCGAGGGCGCAGAACTCCTTCACAAGGTCCCACGTAGAGAGCCTCCTCGTCGCACTTAGCAGCAGGTAGACGAGGGCCTCCTCCCACGAGGTGAGCGAGATCTCTGGGGCGGCGGTAAGCTCAATCAGCCCTCCACCAGAGTGGAGACCGCTGCCCATTGGAGAAGCGTGGTAGAACCACCTCTGGGTCCAGTCGGTGTCCCACCGATTTCACGCCGCCAAAGCAGGCGCATACATCTTGTTGGAAATATGCCCTAGAGGCGATCATAGAGATTATTATATTTCTTATGTTCATAATATTGGATAATATATGTTATCTTGTTTCTAGAATAATATCGTTAATATTTATTATCAAGTATGTGACTTGATTGTGAAACTCTATATTTCTGCGATGATTATTCTTAAACGCTCCCTGGTCAGAAACATATGAGAACAGATATGAATATACTAGCATATGTATTGGTTGATGACTATGTTTTACAGGTCATGGATATGGAGATATCAAACCAATAATATGGACACATGTTAGAGAACATGGTGTTAGATAAGACCCACCTTGAGACACTGTTGAGATTGTTATGATTTCATGTGTCATCAGTTGGTCTCAAGCAATGATGATGTATAATCCTTAGACTTGAGATCAGCATTGTTTTCTACATGTGTAATAGCACTCTTAGGGGTTGCGAATCGCTACTCGTAATTGAGTAGTTATGAAGGTAGCTTTCGGGTATACTATGAAACATGTGAAGGAATGTGGTTGGTCGGACATGGGATTTGCCCCTCCTAACATAACAGGAGAGATGTCTCTGGGCCCCTCGTTGTGGTCGAATAAAGAAAGTGCATGGCTATGCCACTAGTGGTCGAAGTTTCGACCACATGAAGTTATTCAACACTTGATCGAGAAAGTATTGAACAGTCCATGGATGACAAATTATCTCACCTAGAGTTCAACCAGATGTCATGAGGCAAAGGGAGAATACACAAGCAGTTCATTCAGTTCGACCAGATACAAACTGGTCGTATGGAGATATGAGCTGGTCGAAGCTGGTCGTAGATTGGTCAAACATAATCACTAACTGGTCGTACTTAAGTATGAACTGGTCGTAAGGAGTTCGTCACTAAGTATGGACTGGTCGTGACTAGGTACGAGCTGGTTGTAAGTGATAAGGACCTGGTTGTAGATCATATTGCATTAAGGTTCGTCCGATATATTCTATGTGTGTTCGGGAATCGTTATGTGCTGCTAGGTACCACTGACAACTCGTGGTCGAAAAAGAGTTTTCGGGTCACAACCGATTACACATGAACCTATAGGGTCACACACTTAAAGGGTTAGGATTTGATTTGGATGGTGATCCGAATTCTTGTAGGCCACGAGTTCCTAATGGGCCTCCAGTACGAGACCCATCATGGATGCCTATAAATAGAGGGGCGGTGGCGTGGGGTGAGATAATCTTGGAAGAATCCCGAAACCCTAATAGCCACGCCTTCCTCAATCACGCCGTCGACGCTAGCACTCCAGCGCGTGGTGTCCTTGCCCCGTATGTGTGGATACCTTGGAGGTGTTGTTGCGAAGCATCAGCACTAGGACGATCCGCAACTCGTGACGATCACAGGAGTAGGAGGAGAAGACGCGCAGCGAGTACGACCAATACTACATCAACTCGAAGATGTGCGGCGAGTACAACTACGACTGCACCAATTCGCTACATCGACTCTACTTCCGCTACGAGTCGGCGTCTCTAGTGGTAATCTCGTGATCTATTACTAGTGCAGGTTCTTTGGTTGCGCGGTAGAAAAATTTTGTTCTGTGCTATCGTACCCTTCCCGTAACCCAGCACATCTGGCATCGCTCCTTCGGTTGGAAGTTGACACTGCCGAAGTTTAGCATCTCATCGGTGTTCTTCTTATTTGGCTGACACTGTCCGTCATGCAGATATGCAAACAGGCGCCCTTCCCCGCTCGTCCCCGCGGATCGCATAATCCACTCAAAGACGGCAAGCTTCATGACAGAATTGGGCATCGGCTGTGCCAACTCCACCCAGTACAGACGAAGGACCCGTGCGACCAGCTCCACGCATGAAATCCGGAGGCCAGAGTCGAAGAAGGCAACGAAGACCATGGCCTCACCCAACCGAGGCGCCGGTACCGTCTCTGCCCGTGGGACCCACACCATCGCGAGGCTCCCCAGCTATAACATCTCAATTTTTTGAAGCTTTAAAAATCCTTTTTGAGTAGTTAGCCTTTGGAAATTTCACCCAAGAGGTTTATTTGAATTTTTAATAAAGCTTAATATGGACTTTTAGTATAAAAACAATTTTAATGTGATTAATATCAACATCAATTAATTACAAAACTATTTTATTTCGGTTCTCTGTGCTTGGAAATATTTTCCAGATTTTTCTGGAATTTTTTCGAGTTCATTTGCTATTTTTCTTTTTCTATTTGCATTTTCTCGTATTTCTAAAATGGAAAATATATTCTAAATCTCAGGAAATGATTTGGGCCGAAACCCTATTCCTTGGCCCATCTTTCTCCGAAGCCCAGCCCATCTCCCCTGCCTTTTCCCTCGCCCGGAGCCCACTCGCGCTCGCCCTCATTCTCTCTCTGTCACGTGGGGCCCACAGGTTAGGTCGTCCCCTACCTCCCGTCTCCTTCCTTGCGCGAGTTGTTCGACAACGCCATTGTTGTTCTTTCGAAGATCCACCCGACAATGGTTGATTTAGCCTGATTTTCTTACGCCAACCCTGCCATTCTTTATCTCTTATCTTTCCGCATCCAAATCAAACCGTATCTTATCTCGTAGAATCCCCGGACTTTGAAATCGTCTCGTAGCTGAAACGGACTCTAACGAGATCTTGCTGATTCGGGCATGCCCTCACGCTATAAAAGGGACCCCAGGGATCGCCTCTCTACTCTCATCCTGAATCCCCAACTCACCTTGCCTCCAAAGCCCTAGCGCCGTCTGAATTTAGGTTTTAGGGTTTTCCTAGAAGCTTTTCTCACCGCCAATTGCGTCGCCATCGTTGGAGCCCCGCCGTCATCGACTACATCATCGGAACCGCCATCGCACGTGCTACTTTAAGATCGAGGAGGCCGACTAGAGGGGGGGTGAATATGTAGTTTTAAAAACTTCTTTAGCTAAAACCGATTTCTAATGCAGAAGCTAACAACAATTTGGTTTTGCACAATTAAAACCTAAATCAATTAGTCTCAACTAAGTGCACCAACAATATAAGTCTACTGAAAAATAGCAATCATACAAAGACATGTAAGCAATTTAACTCTAGTAATGTAAATTGCAATATAGTAAAGCACAAGGAGAACAAACCACAAGGACATAATGTTGTTTTACCGTGGTGTTCGGAGACTTGCCGGTCTCCCCTAATCCACGTTGAGGTAAGCCAAAATTAATTAGACTGGCTCTACGAATTAAGCTAAACACCTCCGAGGTAAGTCCATCCACTTGGACCGGCTCCAACACGAACCAACACCTCGATCCACTCGGGGTTGCTCTTCCTCCACTCCGGAGATGGTGAGCACCAAACCACTCACAATTGCCGGGCCTTCTCACAAGCTTCTTGAGAAGATCACCGAACCACAACGCCTCCACGTCGTCTAGGTGTCGGCAAACACCAAGAGAAACAAGTTGAAGACTCTTACTTGAACGAATCAAGTGTCTAAGCTCAAGTGGATACACAATCCACTACCTAATACAACGCATACACTTAGGGTTTGCTCTCTAAGCTCACTAAGAGCAACACATGCACATAAGAGATGAGAGAGCTTACTCTTTGCTCAAGGAATGAATAGCACCAGCAACAACTGCTTCCACAACTGGCCAAGGTGGGTATTTATAGCCCACACACAAAAACTAGCCGTTGGTGGAAAAGTTACAGAGAAACAGGTATAAACCGGTCTGACCACCAACTAATGGCCGGTCAGACTGCCAGATCTCCAACGGCTATAAAACTAGCCGTTGAACACACATCCGGCCTGACCGCCAACCAATGGCCGGTCAGACCGGACACACCGGTCAGACCGCCAGAGGGGCGGTCAGACTGCTCCAAAAGAAGCAAGCCAGATTCAGAGAAAGCACCTCCCTGGAAAAAACATACCACCAAATAAATCTCGGTACTACCGTACTCCGGTAGTACCGCTGAACAAACGCGGTCATACCGCTAACTAGGGGGCCAGTCAGACCGACCAACACATGGCAATCAGACCGGACTCCCCATCGGTCAGACCGGTAGCTACTGCGGTCAAACCGCCAGCTCACAGGGACTAAACGCCTAGTCCGAACGTCCCGGTCAGACCGCCCAATGACCTGCGGTCAGACCGCCAGGGCTGAGAAAGAGATATTTTGCACTTCACTTCAATTCAATTGGCAAAACACATTTGCTAATTGATGCGCAATGCAAACAAGGGTTAAAGGCAAGAATCTCAACAAGTTACAAAACACATTTGCTGACTTTTAGAATCAATGCCACAAGGAATAAGGTACATGGACTTAAACCATTTGCAAACTAAAGTGACATGCTACAAGAATTATGCATGAGCCTCAACTATTTGCAAAACACATTCGCAAATATTGGTAACATGCTAATGAGAGCTAGAGTAAGCACAACGAGCTATCAACACAAGACTAACTCAAGCTACTAGTCAAGATCCCTCTTAATAGTACGAAAACTTATACTAGCAATCCGGTCTTTCATCCAAACACCAAGACCGGTAAAAGACTAGAAACACATCCTTAGCCCTAGCTAGTCCTGCCTTTGCCTTGCACATCCTCTTGAAGCTTGATGACACACATCTTCACTTCAAGTCCGGGTTCTTGACTTGAATATGCATCAACCCATGATGCACGCTTTCACTTGACCTCCATAAACACATGATGGGTCTTCTTTTGGCTTGATGATCAACTCATGATCATCTCCTCTTCTGGAACATCATCAAAACATGATAATTTCCTTTTCTTTGAGATCTTGATACGCATCAACACATGATGCATTCTTTACTCCTGAACCTTGACTTGATGACGATCAACTCATGATGTCATCCATAGTCTCTATCATCATGGGACATAACCTATTCATCCAACTCATGGAAAACATTAGTCCCACAACATAATTGTCATTAATTACCACAACATACCATTAACTCATAATGGTGGGACAAGATACTCCAATCTTTCTCTCTTTGGTAATTGATGACAACTATTACAATTGCAAATAATTGAATATTAAGTTATATGAGTATATATAAACTACACAAGTTTTGTATACTCATATGATATGTTTCAAAGTAAAGATCCTTAATATATGTGGATAAGGAATATGGATCAATACTAATGAAACCACAAAATATAGAGTGAACTCCTCCTAAATGTGTTCATACACAAATGTGTAAATAAGGACACATGCACATATTCAAGTTAACCTTTTAGTGGAGTTCAACCTATATTTTGGATTCGAGGAATGCAACAAAATATAAGAATATGATGTTGAAAGTATACCTCTTTGATTTTCACCTTTTCATCCAAATAAGACTACACAATAGGTATATCAATAGAAGTATTAGTCTCACAAATAGATTTGTCATTAATCACCAAAATACTCCATTAACTTATAATGGCAAGTCTAGATTCTTCAGCTACCTCGAGCACCCCTCCACACCGCTAGGACATCACCGGAGCTCGTCGTCACCAAGCATCTGAACCACTTTGCTGCTTCAATCTCGTCGCCGGCCGCCACCGTCGTCCCCTTGCACCATTGAGCACGTCTTTGAGTTCGTCGGAGCACCCTCTACACATTGTGCACCCTCACCGTCGGCCAGTTCGCCGCTGTTCGCCAGATCCCATCGGAACCCAAGCACCACCACCTCGTCGTCACCCACGTCATCAACCACATCAGTCCCCGTGCTTGCGTGTCGCCTACGTGGCATCCACGTTAATGCCGCGTCAGCACACACGTGTCAGATCCAAACCCTAAACCCAGATCCAACTTTCATAGATCTGTTCCACCATGAGCCGTTTCTCTAACTTGTGGTCCCCACATGTTAGATCTACTGTTTCATGAACCTATGATCCCGTAGAACCAAGCACCAGCTTCGTGGACTCGGTCCATAGATCGCGGGCCCACATGTCAGCCACTATCCCTTTTTCCCAGATTTTCTTTTAATTTCGAAATTCAAGGCTGGCGTCATGCTGACATCATTAATCAGGATTTTCAGTAGAAAAGTAATTATGGAAAATCAGAAATAGTGATCTTTTTCTTTTTCTTTAGGTTTAGATCTTCCAGAGGCCCATTCTTCCTCATGCAAACACCGATTGAGCCCATTCAAATTTCTAAACTCATCTAATTCAAAACTCTATTTTCCTAATATTTTTATTTAATTTTTGGAGTTTTTTTCTCTCTATTTTGTATTTATTTTGTTTATTTGGTTCGTTTGAGAGTAGACGTTGCTGCTTCGGGAGATTTTGAGGAAGGAGGAGTTCACCAAGACCAAGACCAGTACCAAGATCTATTCCAAGGCAAGTTGTACCTTTAATCATGTTGAACCCAGTTTTCCTAAATTACTTTGATTCAACTATTGCATTTACTTTAAGTATTTATTTAAAGGATTAAGTACATTGTTCGTCCCTCAACTTTTGTCCTAGTTTAATTTTCGTCCCTGAATTGTAATACTGGATAAAACGCGTCCTCGAACTGTCAATATCGTGCAAAAACTGTAATTTATTCTTTTTTAGAGTTGTTTCATGCCACGTGTCAATACCGTGGAGAGCCATGTATGTCAAATACCCGGTCAAAACCGCTCTAGAACAGATGAAGGGGTATCTTTTGCACGGTATTGACAGTTCGAGGACGTGTTTTATCCGGTATTACAATTCAGGGATGAAAATTAAACTAGGGCAAGAGTTGAAGGACGAACAATGTACTTAATCCTTATTTAAATATTTTGGGATTAGTTATTCATCCAGATTGTTTATATCCACCTTGCTTATTGTATATCGTGATCTTTTGTCACCCTAGCTTGGTTAATTACTTAGTTGGTATTATCATAGCACCAACATGGGTTGGTTAGATACGAGTAGTTTTCTTAGCCATGCAATGAGTCATTCATTCAATTGAGTTGCAAATATAAATTTAACTAAGTGACTATGGAACTTTATGTAAAATTGTGTGTTGTGTGCTTTTACTTGTTGATGGCATATGTTGCACTTAACCAACATGGTGGGAAAAGATTTAGACTGAGGTGAGTGGATAGACTATGTGATATGGTGGAGCTTAGTGCTTGGGAAATATGAATTGTGGTTATTTAGTTAGAAATTGGCGGTCTCGCCTTGATCAATTAAGGACTTAACTTTGTACGTCATTGAACTGAGCCACAACTGTACGACCACCTGCCTGGTATGGGACGGGCCTAATATAGTAAGTTACGGAGTCTTGAAGTTGATTACGCAGGCAGATAGGTTAAATTGTGTGCCAGGGTAGAGATGTGTTTCTGCCTTTGTGGCGATTTATATTTATGAGCGGTTCACCGTCTTCAGGTCCAACGATGCGCGATGGGCCAATTTCTTGTGTGGACGTTGGTGCCGTCAGTAAAACACATCGGGAGTGTCAATTGTTGAGATGAAGTTTCGGAAAGGCTTTGTTATGATTAGTGCTAGCTACACTGATTATATCGTATGGATAAAGTGTACGACCTCTGCAGAGTGTTAAACAATCTATTAGAATAGCCGCGTCCACAGTCATGGACATGCTCGGGGATTTCACATGAGGGGTAGATTTTCACAAAAACAATTGGGAAGGGACAGTTGTGTGGATTAATTCATATGGTTGTGTGAAAGAATTGATTAGGCTTTGTGTCCTATGTGAAAACAATTGTTAAATTATTATTGTTTAATTGTTTTGAATTACGCTTTCAATCTATTATTGTATTCAATTGCAAATACTGCTTTCTTGCAAAATAACCATAGAAGCCATTCACTTTGTAATGAGCCATCATCCATAATTGCATTATGTGGTACAACTTGTTGAGTACTCGGAGTACTCATTCTCACTGCAACCATTCAGCTGAAGTGGAGGAATCGTCATCTACCTTCGAGTAGGAGTTCTACAAGGTTGCTGATCGTTAAGTCTTGATCGATCGGTTGCACGTGATTTAGTCGATGAGTTCATCACCGAGTTGCTTTTGTTCCGCTCTTTGCTTATTTATTTGATCACCTGCGTGGCTTAATAAGTGTAAACTCGACCATAAGGTCAAAATTGCTATTTGCTATCTAAATTAATCATTTATTCTATTATTCGTCTTGTGTGAATTGATATTCATCTATATTGACACTGTGTGCACTAGCGTGATCCTAGACTAGTGTGTTATACACAGAAGGTCCAGAATTATATTTTTGGGTCCCGACACCAGCTCCCCCTTATCCATAAGGGTCCGGAGAACCCGCTCCGTCATGGTCGACCGACCGAGGTCGCTGGTATACGCCACACTGCCGCCTCCCTCTTTGTTGTGCTTCGTCATCCGGAGGCTTCGAAGGACACAACGCCCAAACCTCGAAGATCACACAAACAACAGAATGAACAAAAGTGCGAAGGCAGGAAGCTGGGACTTTCACACGCGGGATAGGGAACCCCCCCTATATATGCACCAGGACCACAAGAAGACAAGGCGGGGAAGTCGAAGAGCCACGGGTCAGTCATCCGGTGACACGTGCCACGCGCACAGCATGCCCCTCCAACGGTCGCACGGTTCAAGGGGGCTTCATGACTGCCAACCAACGGCATTATGGCACACGACAACCAACGGCGGCCTATGTGGTCGAAGGAGTGTCGTCACTGCTGACCATCGGCATCATGGTGCGCGGCACCCAATGCACCATCATACCAGCGGGAGTGGCCCACACTTCGTGGGATGGCCGGCACAAAGCACGCTTCGCCAGGCCGAAGGGGACGGTGTACCTGGACCCTTCGGGAAGAGGGCGTGGTTTCAGCCATGACGAAGACCTCGACCGCGAGTGTCTTGTCGTATGGGTGACCCCACTAGTCCCAACGACCCGGCGAAGACCACAAGCCCCTGGGGGGTACCAAGTACGCCTTTGGGAGGGCCCCGAACGGTACACGAATGCCACCAAGAGACCTGCATGGGCCGACGGCTGGAGACGCAGCTAGGGGCCTCCTCGAGGGTATCAGGCGTACCTTCGGGGAGGCTTCGGAGGTTGTGCGAAGGTGTAACGCCCCGGCTAGAGGCCACCCAAGAGGTCCTCCAGGATCTCCTAGGAAATCCATCAGGACCTCCCAGGAGGTCCGGTAGGGCCGCTCAGGGGAATCTCCACGACCACCCAGGAGGTCCAGCAGGATCTCCTAGAGGTCTAGAGACCTAACCGAGAGGGAGTGAGGCACGGAAGGATCCCAAAAAGCCACATCCAACTCAGGAGAGGTCGAGGGACCGGTCCTGAGGAGGTCGTGGGACAAGAGGCGACCCAAGTCCTCTCACGACCAGACCCCAGGGAGGTCGTGGAGGACTGGGATCTCCCCAAAGACCTCCCACGACCAGACCCGAGGGTGGTCGTGGTGGTCAGGAATCACCCCATGGCCCTATGTGTGAACCGAGCTAGTCCCAAGGATCAACAGCTAGCTCTTCACAACATACAAATGTGGTAACATTTCTTCCACACAACTTTTATTAATAACAACAAAATTGATTACAAAGGGGAGGCTTATAAGCCAACAAACCAAAACACAGCGGAAGATAAACATAAAGGCCATCCGATATACCACAGGCAATCGGCTGGAGGGCGCATCCTAGTCGTCCAGGACCACTTGGTCCACAACAAGATCTCCTCAAGCTTTCTTTCCCTGTTCAAAAATAATTTCAAGCAAGAGTGAGCACAACAACTGTGCTCGCAAGTCACACCCGTATATTAACAAAATGACATGCATAATGGTTATCTCAAAGGAAGGCTGGTATGGTTAGTTTGCATAAAGCCAAGTTTATTTCAATTACAGGTAATAAGTTCCAAGGCTATTACAATAATTAAAATGCATTTTCAAATCTCAGTTTTCAGTTGGATAACATTCATCACAAGTGATGAAGGATACCCTCCTGTCACAAGGCTCCCCGCCCAAATCCATTTGGATAGAGATCCAAAACAGTTTAATAAAGTCCTTTTAAAAACAAAACCAACATCTAACTTTGAGAGGCTTTGCTAGCACGTTCATGACCGTGGACACGGCTATTCGAATAGTTTTACACTCTGTAGAGGTTTACACTTTACCCACATGAGGTGATCCACTTATACTGTCCACTCACACACTTTCGAAGGTGTGCGACTAAGGGATCACCACAAGGCCTTTACAAAGCATCGTTCCACCGTAGTCCACCCTCACTAAGGTTTCGCAAATCCCCCCTTTGGATAGAAATCCGCCAGGTTAATGGGTGCCCCCTCTTATGCCAGGTGGGAACAATAGTCATGAAAGACTTTGTCAAAAGAAATGGCCATGAAAGACCGCCCACGTACAAACAGGATCAACCGCGATAGAATTTTACAAATTAGTTGGCCAGGTCCTACTCCTCATACTAAGGACATGTGGTTGCACGGTGAGGCATAGCCCATTATAAGCATAGCAAAGGATTGCTCGCAGACCGGTCCTTAATTGACTTGGGCGACAACCTCAACCCTGGGGCATCGGATAGCACGACCCCCGTGCATAGACATGCACCAACCAAACAACCAGATTCGCCCAAGTCTAAACCATTTTCCATTTCTTTGCTTTTCTAACATATTTTCCAAACTCCATGACAACCCAATGTCATGGTTAACATTTTTAAACAACAGTTGGCCATTGAAGGTGAAACTTCCCAAAATCAAATATTTTTGCTCTAAGCATGACTAAGCATCCATTTTTCAAATGATCCCGGTTCACACTATTGCATCAACCAGGTTTTGACTAGAGTGACAATATGTTCAGCGCAAAGTCAACAGTGGTCATACAAAGGACTTAGGCATAACTATGAGTTTAGAAACAGGTATTGAAATAACTTAGTAAAGTAGCATGCATTAATCATTTGAAATGGAACATAAATATGTTGAAATAGTGGGTGCAACATGGTCAAGGGTGTAACTTGCCTCCTTCTTGAAAGCTTCACGGGTCCTCTGCCTCACAAAACTCGGGTTCTCCAAGGACGTCGAGGTCTACACGTTTAAGACAGCTCAAGATCAAATAAAGACCAAAAAGAGATTCAAATGAACTCCAAATAACATCAAACAAGAACCACAGAAGGGCTTGGTGATTTGGAGGAGGTCCAAGGAGTTGGTCAGAGGAGGTCGACTACTTAGAGGAGGTCCAAAGAACGAGCTGGGGGAGCCAGAGAGCTAAAAATGAAGAAAAGGCAAAGGGGGAGAGCTTGCCCAGGCTTATATTGCTAGAGCTGCTGGGAGGTCCAAGGACAAACGATGTTAAGAGCAGGTGAAGAAAAAGATAGGAGTTGGTAAAGGAAGTGACAAAAGAAGGTACGGGTGCTGAAAAAGGATAGCACGAGGGCTGCAAAAAAAGGATGATAGCATTTTAATGCGACACAATAGGCATTAAATGCTTGAAGACTTCCGAGTGCCAAGAACATGGTCAGAGGATAAAGAAAATGGGCGTGACTAAAAAATGGGTCCAGTCAAAGCTCAAGGGGAGGTTCTGCGGAGACCTTGAGGAGATCCCGCAGAGGTCAGGGGAGGTCCTGACCCACGGGGGAGGTCCGAGCACAAGGCCGGAGGTCCTGACCACAAGGTGGTCTCATCCCGCAGAGATGGTCCTTGTAAAAAGACCGGAGGTCCTGAGGACACAGGGGTCCAGAGGAGGGCTGGACCGCAGAGGTCAAGGGAGATCCGACCCACCAGGGCGGTCTTTGCAAAAAGACCAGCGAAGGACTCAAAGGGTGGTCCTTACAAAAGAGGTGGTCGTGACTCACAGAAGAGGTCTTGACCCGAAGGAGGAGGTGACCGCGAGTTGAATGGCGGTAATACCGGGCTGGTATGGAAAGGAATTTCCCAAAAGAGGGTTACAAAGATCAAAGTAAAGGGAAAGTCCAAGTGAACACAGAGAGGTTCAAAAGAGCATAGAAGGAGTTCAAATGAATACGAGGGAGGTTTAGATCTGGGGAGGTCTAAGCTAGAGAAGAACCAAAGAGGGAGGTCTGGACTAGAGGAGGTCTGGACCTTCAGATCCAAACGAATGAGAGGTCTGGATAGATCCAACGAAGGGGAGGTTCAAAGTAGGTTCAAGGGTAGGGGGGTCCAAATGATCACTGGAGGTCCGATTGGACACAGAAAGGTCCAAATGAACCCGAAGAGGTTCAAATGAACATAGGGAGATTCAAATGAACCCGAAGAGGTCCAAATGAACTCAATGAGATCTAATTGAACCCGAGGGGGTTCAAATGAACTCAAGAGGGTGCAAAAGAGCACAAGGGAATCCAGATGAACCCAAGGATGTTCAAATGGATAGAAAGGATTCAAATGAACATAAGGAGGTTCAATTGAACAAAGCAACATTCAAATGAACCCGAAAAGGTTCAAATGAATGGAAAATGGAGGAGGGTTCAAACAAGAAAGGAGGACTAGACCAAAAGGAGGACTATACCACAGAGAGATTCAAACCAACAAAGAAGGTCTAGACATAAGGGCATGTCCGAACAAAAGAGAGGTCTAAACCTCAGAGGAGGTCTACATTGCAAAAGGAAAGTCTAAACCTCAGAGGAGGTCTAAACTACAAAGATCACAGAGGAGGTCTAGCTGAGGGGAGGAGAACAGGGCAAGCAGAGAAGAGGAGAGGCAACTCCAAAGCTCAAGCAAACACAGAAGGGAACCACTTTTCGATTAGTTGAAGTTTAGTTTAGTCATTTTAAACACTTGAATTCCGAAAATCTCAGGTTAAACTTTGGAACTTCAACAAAACCAAATGGTTCTTTTTATTTTGAAAATTTTCAAAAAGGCTCAGAAACACCAGGGTGTTACAGAAGGCTTCTGAATGACCGTCGAGCACTACGAACCCAGGAGTCAGGAGATCTCCAGGGCCACCTCGGGGGCGCCGAAGGGTGTTCAGGGCCCCTCGGCCCGGGGACATCCCGTACGGTGCGAAGGACGAAGAGCACCGGTGGACCGAGCGTACCAGCCAGATGGACCAAGACCAGGGAGATCTACCATAAGCCAAAGGCTATGCATAAGGAGGAGAAAATCTCATACGGCCCCTCTAGACATAAGTCTTTTTAGAGGCAGATCTGTAATCTCATGTACTATATCGGAAGGCTATAAATAGCCGTCTCCCTCATGTAATAAATAAAGTATTTTTTGCGAGACAATTAACACATATTTACTTCTTTTAGGGCATGTACAATGGTACAAACAGCTGCTGTCTATAGCAACTCTCTATGTCACCTGTAGACAGCACTAAAGATAGCTCATACAATGGTACAGACAGCTGCTGTTTTTTAATTGTTTTTATAAAACACACAATCTTTTAATGATTTTCTTGTTTCTCGTGATACGATCATTCTGAGATTGTAGATGATCTCTTTCTCTCTTCATTCTCTTTCATCCACATTAGCAAAAATCCTACGTGACAACGACTACAGACGACTGATATAAGTCTATTGTACATGCTCTAAATAAGCTGTCCCCTTCTAAGGATCCCCTTGTCCCGTCTTGGTAACCAGAGGTCTGCTTTGTGCCCTCTTTGCTACGACGGTAGTATTCCGACGTCTCATTTGACTATCCTGTATTCATGTGAGGTCCCTTATTGCCCTCTTTGCTAAGACGGTAGTATCCTCACGTCTGATTTGACTATCATGTATTCTTCGTTCAGTCGTTGCAATTGCAACCAGTACAACGAGATCCAAGTCAACTGGGCCTTCAATCAGTCAGACTGGGATCCGAAGCTGCGCCTCCTGGGTGTCCTCCCTAGAGCCTGAGGCAACCTGTGCGATTCCTTAATTTCTTTCGACCACGGCGGCGCCATGACGTTGCTCCTCCGATGCAGTGCTAGTACTGAGACCAGCTCAAGCAACACCAGCACCGTCTCGAGTCCCTCGTCTGCTCCCTCCCCCTGCTCCTCCTCTGGTTCGGTGGCCGCAGCTGCTAGAAGCTCTGAGGTCCATTGGACCGACGAGGTCTGTGAGACCGCGCGCCACATGGTCCGGGACGGCTACATGCAGGGCCTGATCCGAGAATTCGTTGCGGAGTCCACCGCCGGCTGCCGCGACGCTCTTCTGGAACGGTGGTTCTCCGAGCTGAACGTGGGTTGGGTTCTCCACGCCAACCAATGGAGCTTGCAGCAGTTGGAGTGGATGTCCCTGCTGGACTTGGTGGAGGCGTGGACCCGAGCTCTCAGTGTGATGGTGCGCGTCCTCTCCGTCGAACAGATAGAACTGGCCGCGTTCAACAGGATCCCGGCTGCCGCCGGCTCCGGGGGGTCGGATGATAGCCTGTTCGCATGGTTCGCCGAAGAAAGCATCCTCAAGATGCTCGAATTCGTCGACGCCGTGGCTGCCATCCATAGCGACCGGGCACCGGATGAGAGGCTCCCGGGGATGCTGCAAGTGTTCGCCTGCGTCACGGACGCCTCGGACGACCTCCTAACGTCGTTCCGAGGGGCTTCCGAATCCTACCGGCGAACTCATGGAGAAATCAAGAACACATTCGAGAAGATGAGCTGCGTTTACGTGAGAAAAAGGGCGGAGCTGAGTGAAGCCGTGTGGAGCATCATGGAGGAGGCTCGAGCCTCGATCCTGGAGGGAGACTATGCGTGGGAGTCTCCGCAGATTGAAGCGGGGATCCACAAGGCGACTCGATTAACGATGAACCACGTCAAGCTGCTGTGGAGAAATGACGACGCGCTCACCGTCATCCTGCAAGACCACCACTTCGGCATGTTCGTGTCCAAGTCCGAGGGCTTCAGCTCGGTGGTGAACCTGGTACTGGAGACGGTCTCCTGCCTAGAGCAACGGCTCGCGGAAACGTCGCGATCGTTCCCGGACCCCGGCCTGAGGTATCTCTTCCTGCTCAACAACTCCCATTTCATCGCACGGCAGGTTGAGTCGCTGTGCCTGCCTTCCTGGATCCCGCTCGGCGAGCGCAGAACCAACAGCTACATGGAGAGCTACCTCCACGTTTCTTGGACGCCCGTGCTTTCTTGCCTGTACGACGCCGGCGCCGCCCCTCTCCGTCTCCAGCGATACTACACGCTTCTCTTCGAGAAGCGCAAGTACTCTGCGCTGGATAGATTCCAGTCGGAATTCCACAGGGTTTACCGCGCGCAGAAGATGTGGAAGGTCCCGAGCCCAGAGCTTAGGGAAAGGCTGCGCGGAGCAATCGTCGAGAAAGTCGTCTCAGGTTACGGCAAGTACCTGGAGGAGCGACCGGTGCAGGAGAAGAACATTAGCCATCCAACACACACTCCCCTGGAATTGGAGGACATGATCAAGGAGTTATTTGAAGGATGAATTTAAGTGACATGGTTAAAGAGAGCAGATTCCCCTCCCTTTTCCTCTCATGCGCGCGTGCCGTTTTGGTTCTGTCGTTGCGACATGCATGGCTCGCGTAAATTTGCAGGTCAGGGAGGCAGGGAGCTGAGCCGACAGAGGAAGTTTTTGAAGGTTGTGTCGCGGCGGAACTCTCCTGAAACCTCTAGGGCGTGTCTGTGCATAATTGTATAAACAATGTAGTGTTGCACATTATATGGTTGTATATATCGAAGAACAGGATATTGCCTGTAATCGTCTCGGGTGCGTTTGCGTATAAACTGTATAGTATTGCACATTATATTGTTGTATCAGAGGACTGAATATTGTCTGCCTCTGTGATCGCCTCGGGCGCGTTTGTATATAAACCGTATAGTATTGCATATTATATGGCTGTATCGGACTGAATATTGCCTGCCACTGCAATCGCCTCGGGCGATCAGATCATGTTTCTCTCCCTCCACAGGTAGCGCCGCAGCGTCCTAGGATTTTTAGGATGGATGTTCGGACTTCGAAACCAGGTTGTCAGATATACTAATACCAATACACCGATACTGTGAAATATCATTTCCCCAAAAAAATATTGATACGATAATACGCGTATATATAATAAAATACAAAAAATATAGAAATTAATGACTTCACATGAGAAAATGGACGATATAAGGCAATCATAATGGCATGAATTAAACATCAAATTATAGATATCAATTACAGCTGAGGAGGTGGAAATTAGGAATAAGCTATTTTAGCTCCAAGCTTTATATTTTGCTAGGTTATGTTGTTTTTGTAGAGTGCGGCTAAGACTTGTGCTTAGTGTTTGCTCGTTGTTGTTTTCTTTATTTTTTTTCTGTTCTGGGTTGTAGCAGTTACTGCTAAAACTTATTTTCTTTCTCTAATAGTGACTGGTATAGCTCATGTCTTCTTTAAAAAAAACATTGTGTTTGGTGCTTGATCGTTATTGTTTTCTCACTTTTTTCTGTTTTGGGTTATAGCAGATAGACTGCTAAAACTTATTTTCTTCCTCTAATAGTGATTCATAGAGCTCCTGCTTTAATTTCTTTTTCAATTTTTTTTTGACAATTGCATACCTTGCTGATCCTGCTCTTTTCCCGTCAGCAAGAACCTAATCTAAGAATGTTCCTTTCATAGAGCAAAAATTAGCATGTAAACATGTAACAAGGGTCTAATTATTTGATCATTATCCAAGGCAAAGATTGTTTTTTGTACAACATCCATTGGAAAGAATCAAGAAAGCAAAGGAAGGGCTAGACTCTAAAAAAAACAGGAGCTAGAGCATAGCAGAGCAGGGAGAAGTGGTGTGCACTGGAGAGAGGACAATGACGGTGAGCTGGATATGCTACTCCCTTCCGGCCACCGCGTTGCTCCCTTGGTGCCGCCCGCTCCCTTCCTCCTGTTTGTTGCGCTGCCACCCGTTTGCTCGCGTCACATCTCTGTTACTTTGTCTTGGTCTTGTTGCCACAAGACGCTGCTCTCCTCAAGCGCCGCATTACGCTTTGTTGCCGTCATGACGTAGCGCCAGTGTCCACCGACCATCACTCGCATTCGTAGCCCACGCCTCCGCTCGCCCCCCCCCCCCCAACACACACACACACGCACAAACAACTAAGGATGAGAGAGAATAGAGGTTAGAGTTTGGTGGGCTGGAGTAGGAAGGAAAATGGGTATAATATATTATTACATGGCCCGCGCACAAGGTGTGAGGAGTACGGGCTGAATTCATTTACAGACATAAATATATAATTTTGACATAACTAATAACATATATAGCTAATATACCTATTATATACCAGCTATTTTGCCAAAAAAATAAGTGTTCAGCTGAACACCTTTGACCATGAAGGTCCGCTCATGGAGCGGAGTAGTACAAAATTTTAACACATGGGGCTTGTTCGATCCAAATGGCTAATCTGTCCGCCGTGCTCTCCATGCGTGTTACCGTGCACAAGCATGCTGGTAGATTGTCAAATGCCATGGATTGAGCCGGTGCGGACGGCTGGACGCTGGCAGCATGGGCAAGGCAGAGAGCCGGCGGCCGCACGCACCGGTGGAGCCGGCACCGCGATGCATGTGTCGTGGGGCAGTGCGTCCATGCATGCTGTCAGTTGCCACGCCACGCCGCAGATGCTGGAGTGTGAGCGGTGCGCCCGCCGCGTGCCGTCTACGCCTGCAGGCTGCAGCGCGCGGCGCGGCCAAGAGACCGTGCCAAGCACGAGCAGCAACCGAGTGTCGACGACAAACCGAGGCGAATCTACAAGCGAAGAGGAGAACGCAATAATATTGCACAAGATGTTCCAACTAAAATTGAGGCCTTAGACCCAACGAGGGATGCTCATGGGACCAGTATTCTTATACCTCTTGATCTAATGGCTCGTTCACTCTTGGAAGGACGCCGATGCTAGATAGAGGTATCCACGGTCCAGCCGATAGTAGGATAGGCTCTAGCCCCAGCTGACCCACCTGATGAGGTATCCACGGTCTGGCCGATGGTAGGATTGGGCTCTAGCCCGGCTGACCCACTGTTGAATCCGCCCGTGGTTGAGTGAGAGAGCCCACAGATGCAACAGTACTAGACATCATAATCCATGCCTCATCACACATTAGTCTTGTCATGATTAGTAGAATAGAGATGATCCAAACCTTCAGGAATAAAATTTATATATGAGTTGACAGAAGGACATCCACTGTTTGTTTTGTCTTTTGGCGGATGGCAAACTCAGATAACAGGAGGCTAGATCGCTGCACATAAGTGGAGTATTCTATAAATCAACTGATCTGTGAATCTACTGCCCCGGTCGCAGTGACGAAAGGACGACGCCTTGGAGGGAGCTGTCCTTCCGCGTTGCATCCTTGAACTCGTCGAAGGTGACCTTGCCGTCGCTGTTCGCGTCCATCTGGTCGAACATCTCGTCCAGCTTCCCCGGCTCCGTGATGTCACCTGGAAGGCAGTGCTCGGGCAAGGCCTACCATCAGAACAGCAACAGTTCAACTTAATTTGTTGAATTCTTAACTGAAACTTGAAGAGACATGTTTAATGTGGTTGATAGCTAGTCTGAGTCCTCCTTAGTCCTTACCCGGAGCATTGATGCCAGCTCTTCCTTGCTGAGCAACCTGACCGGTCGGCATCATACATCTGAAATGGTGTTTTGTGTGTTTATGATCTGATTGATCAGATATCGAAACACCACTCGTGATAATGTAGGAAATTGTTCGAACATCAATCGATATGCGCTGCGCTCCTATTATCGCAACAAGTTTCTTGAGATGCCTGTACAGTGTACACATAGTGCTCTACTGCAATCTATAGCATTACAAGATTTTTTTTGTTTCCAAGTAGAATGTGTTTTTTTTTTTGAATGGAGCTCCAGTCGAGCTTATATATAAAGAAGAAAAGAATTGACACAGTTTATAAGGAAAATCGGGCCCGAAAACCTTAACAAATGCACGGTTTCAGAGAGGAAAACTGGCAGCCAACCCCGAGACGACAAAACGACCTTAACTCGAACAGAACGACGCTCTCACCGAAAGGCACAACCAGACAACAGGCAAGACCAATCCAACTCAACTCGCGCGCTAACCAACCAACCCAATAACTCGGACGGCGGAGCCCTGCTCCCACGCCGCTCCACACTGTCACACTACTCGGTCGGCGGAGCCCTGCTCCCACGCCGCACCTCTCTGTCGGCGGAGCTCAGCTCCTACGCCGCTTTTCTCTGCCACACAAGGCGGTAGCACGTCGCTTCGGAGGAGCGCGCATTGGACCGGAAAGCTGTCGTGAAGCGTCAATCCAGAAAGAAGAGCCGCTGTGAATCGAGGACGTTGGGGTAAACCTACAGAAGAAGAAACCGGTGGCTCAAACGAAGAGAGCAGGGGCCTCTCGAAGCGATGCCTTCAGGAAGGTAACGACAACAATGCCGTCGTCGCCCATCCGGACACCCGGAGAGGGTTTTCACCCGGAGAAGCATCTAGGGTGGAGACGTGAAAGAGTCGCCTCCAGGGAAGAAATGGCGCCCGAGGGCGTCAACGACCTTTGCACCAGCAAGCCGGGCAGAGCTTTCGCTCGCATCTCCGCGCCCTAAAAACCTACACAAAAAGAGAAACCGGCCAAGCGACCCTCGCCAAAGAAGACGACCAGACAAAGACCAAGACCGGCTCGGACAACCACGTGCACGGCGCCACCTGGGACGCCCACACAAAGACGCAGGGCTCCACACCGGCGAGACACGAGCCCCGACCCGCCGATCCTCGCAAGCACTGCCGCAAAGATCGGCGCCGCGATGTGAAGGCGGCCCGCGGCAGCGGCGAGCTCGCGCCGCGTGGCGGGAAGGGACCCGGTGGAAGCCGCGATCCGCCGGAGAGCGGGGCGGCGGACCGCCATAGCCGCCACCGAAGAATAGATCGGCGACGGACACCGCCAGAGCGTAGATCCGGCGGAGGGCGAGCTGCGGCCGGTCTAGTTGCCGCCCGTGCTAGTGGCGCTCTTGACGGCGCTCGGGCGCTCTTGACCACTCCGGGCGCTCTGCGCGATCCAGCTGCACTGCGCTACCGGCTTCTTTGCGAGGAGGTCGCCGGCACGCTCATGGCCTCCAGCGACGACTTCGTGGGCGGAGCTCGCCGCGTCGTGTGCCTCCTGCGCCACCTCGTCCTTCCTCTCCTGCGCGTGGCCTGCCGCCTCGCCGGCCTAGTAGATCCGGCCAGAGGGGCGCCGACGACGCACCGCCGGCCACCACCACGCCGGAGCACCTAGTAGAATGTGTTTTGAATTTACCTGGAAGCAAAGTCGAAGAGCATCATCACCTCGTGAATTCCTGAGGCTGGAGAGCCCACATAGAATCTCCCTCATGTCCACGGTTCCATCACGGTTGTAGTCAAACAAAACAAATACACGGGGAACTAGAGGAATCAGCGAGTCCATTTTCATTGCTTTCAGTACCTGTTCAAATTCAGTTAATGTGGGGTTCTCTCCATCTGCACCGGGAGCACTTCCTTAGTACATTCAACAAAACATATCAGGTGTCGTATGTAAAGATTCCAGAACTATGCAGCTTTTACCAGGAACTGGAACTACTGAAACTTTGAGGGGAAGAAAAGATACTACTCACTTTGAGGGGAAGAAAAGAAACACTACTCCAATCTGCTTATACATCCTTTAAATGCTAATTATATATGAAGTTTCTCCTAATTGAAAAATGCTATTCCCAAAGTTCAAGTAACAAACAAAACAAAAAAAAAAAGAGAAGTCTGCATACTCACATTCGTGCAAAATGAAGCCTCAGATTATCTAGCTCCCCCGAGGTAAGGTCATGGGTGCCTAAAAGGCTCCTCAGCGTTTTTGTCCTCGATGCCACTTCGCTGCTTAGGACGCTGGCTATTGCTGCCGCCCGCAATTTCCTTCTAGCATTGAAGCTTTGCAGTTTTGAGACGACCTCTGCATCCATGAGATCTTGCTTGGCGCAGTCTCCTATCACCCAAGGATGCCTCAAAAGCTGGTTTGTAATCATACATGATCCCCAAGTTAAGTACAGCCATATCAACTAATATCAAGTCAAGTGGGAAGATCCAGAAAAGGGAGCACGAGACGGACATCACTTGCTGTGGGCCTTTTGAAAGGTTCGACAGAAAGAAGACTGGAAATCAAATCTTTGGCTGATGAAGATATTGTTTTCCATGTATGGTCCTGAAAACTGAATTCACCCTGAAAGGAGCACAGAAAGAATACGGCATTATAGTAAGACCCTGACTAATGCAAGCAGTTTCAACAACTGGTGCCTTCTTTGTTGAAGCAAGTAAACAATTAGCAGTATCTGTATACCCACAAGTAGTCAAGTTGTTCAAAGACACCCTACTGATTTTGGAACCCTTAATCTTGAAAAACAAAGGGCCCAATTCCTTTTTGAGTGGCTTATGACGCAATCTCCAACTAACTCCACATCCATACCGACTCATATTTTGGTGTTTTTCTAAATAAATCATGTTCAATTTTCGTGGTTTGTGTGGAGGAAAACATTTTGTTTACACCCTTTGAGGTAAAAGGAAGGTCTAATTAGCTAATGATTTGACATCTCAAGGAAACTTGCCCATAGGAACTGGAGAGGATGAGACAAATCGAAATTCAACTACCAACAACTACCAAAAGAAGATCACCAATGATTGGCAGGCATGTTTCTAGATTTTTTTTCTCCGTATTTAGCACTATTGACACGCGAATGCACATCAAATACAAAAATAGCACCGCAGGGACACAACACGTGTCGAGTCAGTGCCCCTGGGGGCATGACTTGCCTTATCCATGCCTCTGGGGGCCGTATTCGCCATGTCCGTGCCCCTAAGTCCGGACCAACTCTGGTCAGTGCGCCAAGGGCACAAACAAATGTATTTCACGTAAAAAAAATTGGAAAGAAAATTCTGTGATTTCATGTGACAATAGAGCTTATGATAATATAGCGAAGTAACATCCTCGATACATACACACATAATGTATATGACATAATTACGCACAGGCTACAATAGAATTTTTTAAAATAATATCATTTTAATAAAAAATTACAAAAATAACTTGGGAATGACTCACCCTCGTTCCTAAGTCATTCTCTCTAATATTTCGTTTTGTACTCTCAAATAAATCGGTTCAGCAAAGAGATAATTGCATTAGAAAATGGTACTTAATACTTTTTGTTATTGTGCCGCCGAACTTGCATTCTAAATTTTTTTTGTTGATTTTGCTCCGAAGGGGGCTATTTTTTGCTATTGCGCCACCGAAATAGCATTCCAAATATGATATATCAGATCGAAACTCCTAAATTGTTCTCTACTTCATATTTTCTTATCTTTTAAAAAATGATCAATTGTGCGGACACTTAAAGATATTACCTTCTACCTCCTGTCGCCTATTCAAATGGTAGTAAAACTATTTTCATGGTGACAGGATCCATGTCGCCGTTCCAAATGGTGACAGTGGAATGGAACGGCAAAACAACAGGAGCATTTCGCCATTTGGAATGACGATAGTAGCTCATTTTTGTAAAAAAAAAATGGCTTTTTTGTTGTAATTCTTTATTAAAAATGCCTAGTAAGTCCCCTTGGAGGCATGATTTGCTGACGCACTGACCAGTTGAGGTCCGGCCCCCAGGGGCACAGACGTAGCGAGTCCGGCCTCTAGGAGCATGGACAAGGCAAATCATGCCTTTAGAGGCACTTACTAGGCAAGTTATGCCCCAGGGGCATTGACTCGACACGTATCGCGTCCCCACAGTACTATTTTTGTATTTGATGTGCACAAGGGGCTAGAATTGCTAATTCGTACATCAAGAGCGTCAAAAACTCCATGTTTCTATACCACGCAAGGTCAATTGCTCCAAACCAGCTAATAGAAGGCTGAAGCTCATGCTGACATTACAGAGTGAATCAAGTGTCCTATGCATAATATAGATTGGAAGAGCATATGACAGTCTCTCGTAGATCAGCAGTAAGGCATGCGTGGTTCGTAGCCAAACATGTCACACTACGAGTTAGACAAATTTGACCAAGTTAGACGACCGTTTGGTTCGTAGCCACACCTGTGGCCAGATTCCTTTTCTGTTACCCAGGTCCCACGTGTGAGTGACTTAAAAAAGTGTAGCAAAATTCCTTTTTACTAGCCAAAGTGTGGTGCCGAATTTCATAAACAAACATTACAAACCTTACTCGAGTTTGAAAAAAAAAACCGTGGCAACTTTGGCAATTTTAGTATATGAACCAAACATGCCAAATGTAAGTCTCAACAACATTACATTCACGCATACGACAAATCCGTTTCATTAGCATATGCAAAGATACTCCTAGAGAAATTAACTTGACTCCTTTTTCCACTCAAACTGTGCCAACATATTCAGTCGATTTGTCAGAGCTGGTTGTAGAAACGCTCAAAATGTGGAAACATGGAAATATGAATCAAAAAGAAAATTCCAAACCATTTTGCCCAGATGTTAGCTCAGAGGAAGACTCACTTGCAGGATCCTTTTCTGCTTTTCTCGATTAGTTGCAGCATGAGATGGTGGGCATCTGAAATACACAAACTAAAAGCCTTCAAACTATGAAGAAGAAATCAAACATACCCGGATAAAAGAATATACAGAATTACTCCAACAGATCACATGTCACTTGCAGCTGAAACCTCTGGCCTCGAGAGTGCTTCCGGTGAAACATAATCTATCGACCCAAACAGCGCCACAATTGGGTCACTGAAATCTTCAACAGAACTCAAACCAAAATCCATGATCTTCGATGTGGAATCTTCATTTCGGTCCGAGAACAGGCAATTCTCTGGCTTCAAGAGCCTGTTTGCTTTGAGGCCTGGTGCCTTTTTGCCTGGCCGGAAAAAGCGCTGATACCTGCCTGTGCTTTGCTTGGATGCTGTCCTGTGCTGGCGTTAGGGCCCAGGATCGCTGCTGGCTCAGGCGTTAAAAATCAGCGCCTAGAGCCAAGCACCTCTATACATTGTTCATAGTTTCGATCCAACGGTCTATTTTTCATTCATCAATTTCAGACACAGACTTCTAACCAAACAACTCATTTTCAGATTTGCTTGACCAAGTAAAAATCATCTACTTTCCAGGCTATCTCCAGACACCACTTTTTTCAGACATGGAAATCCAGATCACCAACTAAATAAGCCCCAATCTCTGTGTACGATGTTCGCCTCATGAAGTGCCTCCAACCCACTAGCAATCTGACGAATGACAGTGGCAGCATCGAACTCTGAATACCGGTCATGTCCCACTATCCTATCGAACAGTTCACCGCCTGAGCACAGCTCAAGGACAAGGTGCACACCATGCTCGTCTTCATACACATCATGCAGGTTGATGACATTCTGATGTGGTGCAACATTCTCCACTATCCTCCTCATGACCAGTATCTCATTAGTCAGCAATGCATCAGAGATCGATACCTGCTTCCGCATCGGCAGGCCCAAGCTAGGTGCACCCTTTGACCCTTGTTGCATCCCCACCATCGCCGGGCCAAGCCTTCGCAGGGTCTTTATGGCAGCTTGGGTCTTTCCTTCAGACTTGCTCACTCCCCTTCTGACAACTGAGAAGCCACCTCGGCCAAGGACATCCACAACTTCATAGCCATCGGACAGCCTTCTGCACTCAGTTTTGGACATTGCACAGCAAGTTTACTAACTTCAATTGTAAACTGGAGTAAAGAACCTAATAACCAAAGGAACCAAATAGGCAAATACTAATATCAGAAGACTAGAGACCACAAGCACTCAAAACTGGCAGTAAGCCAGTAACAATCAGCCTTGTTTCATACAGAAACGAAATCAAAATGTTAAGTACCACAGAAATAACAAATGGATCATAGGTCTCTGGGGAGAAGAAAGATTGGGGAACAGCAGAGCACAAAATGGAAGGAGCAGTTGGGAGTAGAAAAGGACGTATATGCAGCTTCTCTCTGACCAATATACAAAACAGCCTGAGAGAGCACAATCAAGGATCCAAAAGCTGGTACCGGACCAAATCCCGGTCGCGGGCCAGGAAAAAACCCGGCCAGTTACGGATTTCCTGGAAAAAATCTGAACGAATTTCGCTTGAATTTGCTTAAAAACCAGTTGAAATTTAAAAATTAAAATTTGAATTTGCAAAACCCGAAAAAACTGGCCAGTTTTTCCGTTCCTAGTTACCACCGGTAACTAGATTTACTGGCGGTAATCTGCCGGTTTTTTCTTCCCTGAGCACAATAGACTAATGTGGGTTGCTGAAGATTGTGACGATAGAAGAAAGGGACATGTGCAACAACCAACACAAGGGAAAAAACTAGTCAAGGAATTCGTTTGGTGCAGAGGACAAGATGACAAGAAGAGAGAAATGAGAAGATGGGAAGAAGATGCTAGGCCAAAATAGTTTTTGTTGACCTGGTTGCCATTGCTCAAGGGCTGCTTTGAATTGGTCTTCACTCGGTGAGGCCCAGGGATTGAAAAATCGGCGAAAATCACTTTACTGGTGGGGCTGGTAGAACTATAAACCGCCTCCAAAATTTTTGGTTTGGGTGAATTTTGTCAAAGAAAAATCGAATTTGCTTGAATTTTGTCCGAAAATTATTTTTTTTATAAATTTAAATTCCGAAAATTTCAAAAAATCTGATTTTGTCGCCCTTTTTTACCAATTTAACCCCGAAAATAAAAATTTATACTGGTATTGAAATACCTAGTGAGGCCTAACTTAGTTTTAGTTTAGTGCTCGGGCTTACACCATGTAAAAAGGTAGCAAATTTCCAATGTAGCTGACAACATCATGAACATGGATAGTTCTAAGCTTTAAGGTTGTCAAAATCGTGATTCTGAATCGGATTGGAGACACTCCGGTAGGATCGCATTTTAGGATTGAATCGTAGAATCTAAGATTCTATCTGATTCTACTAAAATACATTTTTTTCAATGTGCCGTGTATTCCAAAAGTGCTATAAGTGTTTATTTGGTCACTTAACATCTAATTTGATTGATAAATGTCTAAATCGTAGTTTATATTCCATATCATTCGAGCTACAACTAAAATATTGATTTTAACAACTTTGCCATTACATGAACATTTTATATAAAAAGTAAAATAAATAAATAAAATAATTTTATTATTCTAAACCTCCTAATCTTAATGTCTAAACTACTAATTACTTAGTATTTATCATACAACTTGATTAACGGATAGGATACAACCAAACACTTAAATCTTTTATAATTTAAGATGGAGCGTGATTCTACCACGATTCTACCATGATTCTACCGTCATTCTACATGGTGCATGATTCTACGACTAGGAGCGCGATTCTATTAGGTGCGATTTGAATCAAATTAGTGTTGTAGGATCGTACGATTCTATAACTAGAGTCACGATTTTAACAACCCTAAGCTCTATCGGTGCATATCAACACAAATATGTCAATTGTCCGTGTATATGGGCTGCTTGGGTGAATGGTAAATCTCTCTCGCTCTCGCGGGAACCAAACACAGTTGGAAAAGTTTCGGCACCAATGAATCATTTTGATACTTCATACGTATGAGACGTCTGCCCCTTGCAAAGTTGCAAGTGGCAACATAGTTTAATCCGTAGTTTGGAGAGCTGAAAAGAGGACAACTGATGCCAGATTAAAGCCTAGTGAAGACGCTCACCCAGGTGGGCATGGCTCCGGAGCAGAGACTGGCGGTGACGGAGGCGGCTAACTGCTGCAGTTGCTCACCGTGACCTTGCCGCCATTGATGGAGCTTTCTTAAGCCGGTGAACACTAGAGCTGGAGGGCTGCAAAAGACAGAAGACCTCATGTATATTGGGCCTAACCACATGCAGGTTGCAGAACAGAGCTCCAGCAACAGGATTGCTTCCACTTAGCACTCCTTTCCAATTGATCTGATCTGAATTGGTATTGTTCTCAGGTTTTAGACTGCATAGAACAGTGGGCAGTTCCTACAAGCAAAAGCAATCTCACTACTACTGTATTTTGAAGCAAACGCAGATGGCATTCCTGAACATTGTATTTTATCATGGTATATTCAGACAATGGGATGTAAATGACAGGACTAAAAAGTTTGTAAGCATCAAAAGAACTTGAATTGTTCAGGGACTATATCATTACCATCATATATCAGTATTATCATGACGAATGAGTGCTTTCTATCGAAGCCTTTATGAGTTCAGTGGGATATAAATGACAAAACTAAAAAGTTTGTAAGCATCAAACGAACTTGAATTGTTCAGGGACTATATCATTAGTTCATTACCATCATATATCAGTACTATCATGAGGAATGAGTGCTTTCTACCGAGGCCTTTATGAGTTCAGTTGCAGATTCATCACGAGGACGATTTAACAAGCTAAGCATTTCCTTTAAGAGTCATCAAAGAAATCGCAAACAATATAAAACTGTACCAGCAAACATAAGAACATTTTAATTATATGGTTCATCAAAGGAAGTGTACAATACTGTCTGCAAAACTTTCTAACAGAGGTTTCTACTAGGACGACACTGGGTTTGCAACTTCCAAAATAGAGGAAAAGATTCTACTCGAATAATATGTCATTATCGATGGCTCTAAACAGATGTTTCCACTCGGGCAACAGCCAGACAAAATTGCATAAGAAAAACTAAATTTTCTAGATGAACTACGCTGAATCCCCAAAACTCAATGGCTCTTCTGACGCTTTGGGTTTATCTTTCCATATGCTGCTTTTCTTTCAGTGGACATTTTCAGCTCCTTCCTCCGACGCTTCCTTCGATCACTTCTAGTTGACTTCGTCTTGACATCTGTTTCATCTTGTTCATTTGTCAGCTTATCTTTCTCTTGATCTTCAGAACTAGGGCCTTCCTCAGACCTAGATTTCTTGCCAGTTTTGACCTTCTTGCCTTCTTTCTTCTGTTCCCCAAAGATCAAATCCTTGCTCAACTTCTTATGATGAGTCACCTTCCATTCATTCTCCCTATAAGGTGCTAGCTTCTTCATGGAAACATACTCATTCAAATCCTTGTCATCTGCTGCTAATATCTCGTAGGTACTCAGACCAAAACTGTTTGGCTGAACTTGCTTGTACTTAAATCGAGTCTTCAGATCTCCAATAGTGTCTTCATAGTCTAACTTATAGTACTCTTCCATCTCCTTCTCGAGCTCCACCTTGTCTTTGAGAGAGATCTTCCCTTTTGTTTTCTCACCTATCCCGTCACCATTTGCAAGCTCCTTCTGACGTTTTTTCTTCTCAGGGATAGCTCTCTCATCTGTGGCAGAAGACCCTTCTTTAGATTCATCAAGAGCCCAGCCCTTAGATAGCCCAAGCAATTCATCTTCCTTATCAAAATCAGGTTTTTCCAAATCAATCTCCTCTCCACTTCCAAAGCCAGGATCAACATCATCAGCCTCATAGTAAATGTCATCAAACATCTCCTGCATTTTCCTGTCATGATCATCCGGATCAAAATCCTCCTCCAAATCATCAGCACCAAACTTACAAGCGGCATCCCTGTCAATTCCAGCAATCATCTGGATCTTCTCAAGCTTCTCAGCAATCTCTTTCTTCTTCAAATTCTTGAGATGCTTCAGCTCCTCCGCCTGCTCCTGCTTAGCCCGTGCTATCCGCTCCTCCTTGCTCTTCCGCTGCTGCTTCCTGCTGCTCTCCTTCTTTCTCACTGACCCCTCAACAACCCGGGAATGTCCCATTACCCGGTCTGTCACCAGCGCCCCAGACGATGCGGCCTCCTCATGCCGGAAATTAAATTTAGTCTCATACTGCTCTTGCCTTTCAAGCTCATCCTCTTCCTCCGATGCCTCCTGGATATCATCCAGAGAGAACTTATTCTCCTTCCCCGACTCAAGATACGGCCTTTTGAGGAAGTAATCCTTCAAGAACTTTTCATTGTCGTCCAACTCCTCATCGTTCCCAAAAATCTCACCCAGTAGCTCCTCCGCCTGCTTCTCCTCCTCCTCCTCCTCTTTGTTGTCGCCACCGCCTCCACCCTTCGGCTTCTCCCGAAATAAATCGTCCTCCTCGTCATCACCATCGCCATCGCCTAATGCCTTCTCCGCCTCAAGGAACGCCTGCAGTCCCTTCCTCTGGCGCTCGTCGTACGTGATCCTGTCGTACTTGCTGCTGCAGCTGGTCAGCGCCGCGAACCCAGGACCCTCCTCGAGCAGGTCGCGGGCGTTCACGTCCTTGAGGTACAGAGGCCGCTCCTTCTTGGCCTTCCCCTCCTTGGGCTCCTCCTCGCCGGCCTCGTCCTCCGACGAGGAGTACATCTTGGCGTTCTCGTCGAGGATGACGGCGTCCCCGCTGCGGATGCGGCGGATGACCTCGAACATGCGGCGGTCGACGCGTCTGGATGCGACGGCGGCGGCGCCGCCATCCGACGAGGAATCGTCATCGTCCTCGCCGTCGGATGCGGCAACGCGGCCCTGCTTCTCGAGCTCCTCGAGGCGCTGGCGCGCCTCGCGCCGCTTGTTGTGCTCGAAGCGGCGCGCGTACTCCTCGTTGATCTGGATCTTCGAGAGGTCCTCGCCGCCGCCGTCGGAGTCATCGTCAGATCCCGCGAGGATGTCCAACGCCTTCTTCTTCTTCTCCCCAGGCGACGCCTTCTTCTTCTTCTCCCCAGGCGACGCCTTCATGGCTGCTGCTGCGGCGGCGGCGGCGGCGCAGCTCGAGTTAGGGTTTTGCAACTACAAGCGACCTGGGATAGGAAACACATCACCTATATTTATTTACGGGCATTCCACCTGACAACTAGGACCCACTTTGTCAGTGTCTACCTATAGGCCATTCGGTAACTCTGGCTTGATTAGGCCCATTAAGGCCCAGAAAAAGGGCTTTGAGGCAGCTAGGTGGTAGAGAACAGTAGGCTCAGGGGTAACTCGGTAATTTGTCTGCACGACCGCACCTATATTACTCCCTCTCGCGCTAAACCCTAGCGAGCCGCCTATTTTCGCCGCCGCCGCCCCCCCCCGAAGCCACCCGCCCGCCTCCCGCGGTTGCTCGATCCGATGGCTCCCACCAAGAAGGCGGTACGAACCCTAATCGATCTCCCTGTTCGTCCCATTTCGAGCAGATTTTGTTTTTTTTTGGGCTTCTGAGGTGGTTTCTTGATGGGTTCCGGTCGATGCGCGCTGCAGAAGAAGAGCACGGAGAGCATCAACAACAAGCTGCAGCTGGTGATGAAGAGCGGCAAGTACACGCTCGGTTACAAGACCGTCCTCAAGACGCTGCGCAACTCCAAGGGTATCGATCACCTCTCTGTTTTTATTACGCTCTTGTCTCAGTTGGTTTGATCCTTGCGTGGTGACTGATCTATTAGCTTGCTAGCTGTCTAGATCCAAATAGCGAAATAGCTGGTACCTTGTGGTTTCGTAGATGCGTGGTTAGCTTCTTGTAATCTGCTTACTGATCTGCGTGTTAGTTTTTGTGTAGAATGTGGCGGTTCTTGTTTACCTTTTGTTTTGTTTACGCTTGGAATTGTGAGAGATTGGAAATTGACATGTAGCTGTAGCTTTAGATTGATTAGTTTAGTTCTTTGTGGAGTAGGTTGCAGATTTGGAATTATATTCCAATGGTCTGCACTCTGCTGTTATGATGTTCACTGTAGGCTGTAGTTTTGGGATTTTTTATTGTGGAATGGGACTGAAGTTTGCCTCTTCGGCTTGCTTTCGCCGTGCCTTAGAGATGAATGCAGAGCCCTAGAACAATATCAGCCTCTTGATTAAGAATTCTCCTTGATCCCTCTTCCATATCTGGGGAACAATGGGAGGTTGCAATATTTGTTGTTTCCTGTTGTTAGTACTTAATGTGTGGTTGAAGTGGTTTCATGATATTGGAATAACGAAATTTGCTATGTGTCAAGTCTATTTATAGTTAGTCATTTTTTATTGTATAGCTCTGTGCTTTTTACTGCTTTCATTATGACCGTGTCCTTGTATGTCCTTGTATCCAGTGGCGGAGCCACATGGAGACCTACATGTTTTCTGATTTGTAGGTGAAATTAGAAAAGATGTTAGGAGTTAAAGAAAAATCATTAAGATTAGACCCAACAGGTCATTCTGATGTTTTCTGCTTGTATCGCTGCATTCTTTGTAAGTTTACGTATTTTTGTTTGTAATGCTTATGTTATGTTGGGATTATATCCGATTAAGATGGTTCCTTGTGGATAAAACTTCTGGACTGATGTATTGGTTTCTCTTCTACATATGATTCTAAGCTCTTACAGTGAGATTTGTTTCAATGTTCAGGGAAGCTGATAATCCTTGCAAACAACTGCCCTCCGCTTAGGAAGTCTGAAATTGAGTACTACGCCATGTTGGCAAAAATTAGCGTTCATCATTTCCATGGAAGTAAGATTATTTCATTCATTCTGAACCCTTTTTGCAGTTTTCCTTTGTATGTAATTTATGTTGTCTATTACTACTGTCTCCACCTAAGTACTGAATTGTTGTCCGTGTTACAATTTTGGCTATGCACTTGTTAATGTGGATTTTGTCTTTCAGACAATGTTGATCTTGGGACTGCGTGCGGCAAGTACTACCGGGTGTGCTGTCTCAGCATCATTGAACCTGGTTCGTTGCTGTCTAAATAGTTTCCTTTTCTTTTCATTTACTCCTTGATTTTTACTGAGCGATTTACCACTTGATGCTCCAGGTGACTCGGACATCATTAGTACCACGCCTGGCGCCCAGTGAAGAAAGAGAACTTTTCCTACTTAGTTGAGGTGTAGGGTTCAGACGTGCTTACAATTACAAGGCCAATGGGCGTTTCTTGCTATCTTAGTTATGTAATCTTGCTATGCTGAGTTGGGGGCTGCCATACAGATGATACTTCATATGGTGGTTATGTAAGGCATTTCTATGGTTTTGTTTTATGAAGTCTTTATTTCCATGGAGCTGGTTAATTCTGATTATTCTTGCGTTTAACTATGCGTGTGCAACCTGTTTAGTGGCCATATGATGATATGAAGCAAGCTCTCTGATTCACGGATTACGATTGCGTATCGATCCTTGCTTTGTTCTTTAACCATCGTGTGATTCGTTGATTGCCATGTCTGTTTTCGCATCTTCTGGAAAGAAAGTGAAACCTGGTTTTAGATGTTTGCTTCCATTCCACGTATGCATTTTTGTTTGCCAATCCGCGCGTGCTTGCCGCTTTGTCTACGCGGATACCATGCGAATCATAGATGGAATGGTATTGAGATTAACGATATTATCTATTTCGTTATATTTCTACATGGCGTTTTAATATATTTATTCATTAAGGACTGGTTATTGCATTTTTTAGCCTCTATTCCTATTTAAATGTTTTATAGGATGTTATATTATTTAATAAGGGTATATATAGTCATGTTTTATTAAATATTTCTTAAATTTAGTACTATCTTAGTCTCTGCGTACGGTGAAATATAGATAAATATAACGAAAGAAACGACTAAGTATGTAAGTACGTCTTTTAAGACGAGATAGTGACGCAACGAAATCTTAAAGATGCATAAAACGGGTAATAGCTATCCTGATGCAATGCTTTGTCACTTCTAGTTTACTCTGATTCAGATGAGCTAATTTTGTGAAACAGTTTATGAGAACCTGGCACGTGTGCACACGATGCTATTCAGTATGACGTGAGCACAAGTCAAAACCATCAAGCACACAGATTAGAGCTTTCTGGGCAGTCTTCCTTTCCATTGAGGGGGAAAAATTTGTGGACTTAAATGGAAATAAAAGGTTGACCATCTGTTCCGGCGGCCAGCAGAGAGATCGCAACACAAACCTGATTAGGTCACCTTCAATTCGTACACCCAAAGCTAACACATATCGCTAAAAGTTTAGCACATTCCCAAGAAGAAGAAAAACACATACACAGGTTTAAAAAAACAAACCTACTTTAACCTTATTTGTGTTTAAAAAAACAAATTTAGAAATGAAACGAAATAAATTAAAATTTTACAATGCCCAGAATTAGCGGCTGATTCTTCATAAGAAAAGAAAAGTTGTCCTTGCTCTTCACTTCCATACGCATGCACAAATCTTAAAGCATCAACCAAGGAGATAAGTAGCCTCAATCCAACCTTACATAGTACTTTAATATTTGTATAACTAGCGGAATTTCCTACGCAATTGCGCGACTAGATATTGCAGCATGTTGTATTTGTTATATATCTTTAATACTTTTTAAAAGTTATAGTTGTATTCGTGATACAATTGTAACAGTGTAATATATATAAAGGATTAATCTGTATCGTTATAATCTGGCCCTATCGACATAAGTGGTATAGATCTTCTCTTTTTATCTCGATTAATGAAGGAATTTCTAGGTATTTTGCTTTTTATGATTTAAGGATTACCTTGAATATCACGGGTTGATTGTAGATATATATAGACTAGCGAAATTTTTCGTGCAGTTGGGTATCTAGATATTGCAACACATTGTATTCGTTATATATCTTTAATACCTTTGAAAAATTATAGTTGTATTCATAATACAATTGTAACAGTTGTAATGTCTATAAATAATTAATCTGCGCTGCTATAATATGGCCCCACTGAAATAAGTGGTATAGATTTTCACTTTTTATCTCGATTAATGCTATGAATTTTGTGTTTTTCTGATTTAAGAATTATTGTGGGATTTTCTGTACTTTTAAAACGAAAGAGATACCTTGAATATCATGAATTTTTCCTTTTTTCTGATTTAATGATTATAGTGGGATTTTCTAGAGCTCTATGACGAATGAGACATTGAATATCACTTGTTGTTTTGTTGTTCATATACCAAAATAACTGTAGGTCCCGCGCGCGTACAGAAGCGGAGCCGATTCGCCAAAATTCGACACTCAACTTCCCAACCGAACCCGACCGGCCACGTAGGCAGAGTCCAACGCATTTCTGCTGCCGCCGGCCAATGGTGCCCCGCCACGTGGCCCGCGTGCGGGAAATTTGTCCTAAATCCCACCATTACCGCGTCCACGCCCATATCTCCTCCTCCTCCTCCTCGTAATCATCTCCTCGGCAATTCCCCGATTAATCCCGACCCGAACCCGGCGATATATCGCGGCGGTCAAACCCCGCCTCGATTCCGCTCGCGTCACCGCCTCTTCGCCGCGCGCGAGCTCTTGGGGGCTCGATCGGGGGGCTAGGGTTTGCGAGCGAGCGAGCTGCCGTCCGGCGGGCTCCGCGGCGGCGGCGGAGGAGGAGGGGGAGATGGAGGCGTTCCTGCAGAAGCTCAAGGGGCTGGACGCGTACCCCAAGGTGAACGAGGACTTCTACAAGCGGACGCTCTCCGGCGGCGTCGTCACGCTCGTTGCCGCCGTCGTCATGCTGCTGCTCTTCATCTCCGAGACCAGTAAGTGCTCGTGAAGCCGCGGTTGTTCGATTTTGTGGTGACTTTGTGGCCGTATTGGCTCGCCATGGTTTGGAATTCGGGTTGTACGGTTCTGAAAAGGTTGAATTGTAGCTGTCTTTGGGGTTAATGGTTGGTATCTGCTTGGATTTCGGTTGGGTAAGGTTTGATTTCAATGATCCGTGGTTCTGTCTGCTTCATATTTGGAAGATTTCGACATGGTAATTTCCAGACAAAGGTGGCCTCTTGGGCTAAGTTGGCGGGGAGGGAAAAGATCGGTCTTTCGGTGGACAAATGTCAGTGGTGGGCATTGCCGCGAATTCCCCTCCCCTTTTGGGTGTGAGTTGTTGCCTTGTCGGAAAAATGTACGAAAAGCTTTCGGCTAAGTTCCTGCGGTTGTGGTAGTTTGGTGGGGAACTAGATTCAAATTATCCGGTATGTACTTGGATTTATGTACTGATGTCTCAGTTTGATCATGAAAGGTTATGGCTTTGGGTTTGTGTTTCGGATCATGTGTGCATAGTTAGGTAATAATAATGAAGAGTATTAGCTCATCTTCGCTCTACGCTGTTAATATTTTTAGTAAAGTCTGATGGTCGAAGGGTTCTGTTATTTGTCAACATATTTGAACCAGCATGGACTTGCATTGCTTTTGGAGAACCATATGTGCTAGTGGTTGAATTTTGATGATCATTTTGTTGGGTAGTCGCAGCAATCTGGTGTTTGAGAGTGAAGACATTCTGTTTAGTGCGAATGTTGCAGATGGCTTCTTCGTGTATGAGGAATTTGGAACCAAGTTTCGCCATGCCCAAGTTTTTCCCATACGGTAGCCTGTAATTTATTGTTGTTGGTAGTAGGATCCAAGTTTTTCCTTTTAGTTGTGGCAGATAATTCATTGTTCTTGAGACAACCTGATCTGCATCCAATTAACATTGTTGACCTTTCCATGTTTGTAAGTATTGTGTGGGCAGCTTGAATCTGTTATAGCAGTGTTCTGTTTTCAATTGTTTTTTAAAAACCGATCACATTTTTACCTTAGCGGGTGGTAATCCAAAATAAGAGGACTTGCTAAGGCTGATGCCCAACGTTTTACCAGCAATTCACAGGACTTGAACTTGTTCACAGATGCAATTGGGATAGAAGTATACCTGGTAGTTTTCTTTCTTGGGCAATTTTGGATGTGCCTCTTTGTGCAGTGGACAGTCATGAAATCCAGTGTATTTGGTCACATTTTTTCCTTTTCTTTTTTCTGGCTCTTTGCAAAAACTTTAACTTCATCTTATTGTGAGTTTGTGACCTCTAACATCTATGACTTAGTGGTGTGGTTCTATGACTTAGTGGTGTGGTTCTTTATACTCGTGTCCCATTGTTGATACAAATAAATAAAGTAGGGTAAAGGCGTAGAGCTTCTAATAATCACCTTTTATGTGTATATAATGCTTTTGCAGGGTCATATTTATACTCAGCAACAGAGACTAAGTTAGTGGTAGACACATCAAGAGGAGAAAGGCTACGAGTAAATGTTAGTATTAACCCTGTATCAATTAGACTAGATTCAGGTTACCTGCCGTACTTCTATTGTTTCTATTCTAAAAGGCAGACTCTTTGTAGTGCTGTTCTCTTATAATTTATTGACAGCTTGGTGTGAATATTTGTTGTAATGCTAATCTATTTGCAGTTTGATATTACTTTTCCAAGCATTCCTTGCACCCTTCTCAGTGTTGATACGATGGATATTAGTGGAGAGCAGCATCATGACATTGTACGGACTTAGGTTATCTCTTTTTTGTGCTAATTATTAGTCTATTTGTTTATATGTCATCTTATCATTTCCATTGTTTGTTGTAGAGGCATGACATTGAAAAGAAAAGATTAGACTCGCATGGTAATGTTATTGAATCAAGAAAAGAAGGCATTGGTGGAGCAAAGGTTGGTGATCTCTGTTTCAGTCACACTAGGATGTTGAGCTCATTAAAAATTATAGGAGTAGAGCGTCTTGCCCAATTTATTATGGGCGGTGAGTACCTTAGGCACATGTGTTTTATGACAACTGTAGCCATTCTGGTTGAAGTATGAGTAGAAATTCCTACCCCTCCTTATTTTATATGTTTATCCCCTATTGTTTATTACTTTATATTTAGGTGAGGATTTAACATCGACAGCTTATATATATTTTACAAACAGCAGATCAAAATTTGAGAACCATTTGTGGACTATCCAAATATTGAAAACGTACTCTTGTATCCTTATGTGTCCATATACGACTAAGGCAGCAAAAGTTGAAATAGCTACGGCTTACACATTACTCTGCCATCTTCTGCAAAGTGATAAGACTTTCTAGAGGTACATCATGATGATCATATCTGTGAGTTGCTGATTTATTTCCACCCCTTGCGCATTTGCGCATGCTGTGCTTCTATCTGGTTCCCTGTTGAGGTGTGGGCTTCTTAAGGAGCTATTAGAAAATCGTGGAAAATTTGCCATTTTGTGGTATGATACTGGGTTGTTGGGACTTATTGATAGTCTCAAATGTATTTGATCATAGTTCATAAGTAAATTTACATTTGAGTAGAAGCATTTTCTAATTATGGTAATGTGAAATCATGTGTTCTCCTATTTCCTCTGGTATGCGAGGAGCGTACGTTGAGATTAAAACTTTATTGGCCAGAATAGTACCCTCGCTGGTAGAAATTATAAATGCTAACCCAGTTTTGACCAGTGTTATTTACTTATGTGTACAAGTAACCTGTTTTACATCTTGTGGATTTGTTCTACTTTGCCATTTAATGCATATCCTTGATTGGTCCTTTTTATAGATCGAGAGACCATTGCAAAAGCATGGAGGAAGGCTTGACAAAGGCGAGGAATATTGTGGCACATGCTATGGTTCTGAGGAGGTATGCACACTTGGGGAGCTTTTTCTTGTGTTTACCTTTTATTTTTGCATTCTGATATCCATCTCACTCTCTTACTTTTTTAACTTTGGACTGCTTGCACCTATCTGGAGTTCAGTCGGATGAACAATGCTGTAATTCCTGTGAAGAAGTGAGGGAGGCATATAAGAAGAAAGGATGGGCCCTAACAAATCCTGACCTAATTGACCAGGTATATCATTTATTTAGGTGTATTTTTACCTGGTTATATCCATTCTGTAGTTTTCCATTGAGTTTTTTTTTGTTTAGTAAGTGTTAGATGTGTTAGATATATATGTATTTTTCCCGTTGTATAAGGGGCTTCTTGCATATATGCCACACCTGTACTTGTATATATATTGGCCCATTGGCCTCATAATGAATACAAGCGCTATTTATAACATGGTATCAGAGCCATACGTCGGGTTTCAATCAGTCAGTTGCGATTTTTCTATGCCATTGCCGACCGGTTTTTTTCTCGCCACTGGTCGCCGCCGCTAGCCCTTTGTCTCGGGCCGCTCGGCTCTTCGCTCGTGTGCCCGTGTGGCTCGTCGTCGCTCCGGGTCTGCCACCTCCTCCTTCGCTTGTCGCCCGGCGGTCGTAGCTTGCCTTGCGTCGTGCGTCGCCGCGCGCGCGCCTCCTCGGCCTTCGGCGGCGGCAAAATTGGCTTTTCGCCCATGTGGTCGTCGGATCTTCGCCCGTGTGGCCGTTGGATCTTCGTCCGTGTGCCCGTGTGGCTCGTTGTCGCTCCGGGGTCGCCGCCGACATCAAGCCGCCACAGCCGCGATGGCAGAGAAGATTGCTGCCCTTGAGTGTACTGGCCCGTGGGATCTTGTTTCTCTTCCCGCGCGTGTTACTCCTATCACGTGCAAGTGGGTCTACAAGATTAAGACCCGCTCTGATGGTTCTCTTGAACGCTACAAGGCTCGTCTTGTGGCATGTGGTTTTCAGCAGGAGCATGGTCATGATTATGATGAGGCATTTGCTTCTGTGGCTCATATGACCACTGTTCGCACTCTTCTTGCTGTGGCGTCTGTTCGGGCATGGTCCATCTCTCAGCTTGATGTCAAGAATGTCTTTCTCAATGGTGAGCTGCGTGAAGAGGTTTATATGCAACCACCACCGGGGTATTCTGTTCCTGAGGGTATGGTTTGTTGCCTTCGCCGATCTCTCTACGACCTCAAGGAAGCTTTTCGTGCCTGGTTTGATCGTTTCTCTTCTGTTGTCACTGCAGCTGGTTTCTCTGCCAGTGCTCATGATCCTACTCTCTTTATTCACACTTCGCCTTGTGGTCGGACGCTTCTCTTTTTATATGTTGATGATATGATCATTACTGGAGATGATTCTCAGTACATCACCTTTGTGAAGGAGCGTCTTAATGAGCAGTTTTTCATGTCTGATATGGGTCCTCTTTGCTACTTTATTGGGGTTGAGGTTACTTCTACACCTGAGGGCTTCTATCTATCCCAAGAAAAGTATATTCAGGATCTTCTTGATTGTGCTTCTCTTACTGATCAGCACACCGCTGAGACTCCTATGGAGCTTAATGTTCATCGTCGGCCTATTGATGGTGAGCCTCTTGCTGATTCTACTCGCTATCGTCACCTTGTTGGGAGTCTTGTTTATCTGGGTGTCACTCGTCCAGATATTTCGTACCCTGTGCAAATCTTGAGTCAGTTTGTTTCTGCTCCCACTCGGCTCCACTATAGTCATCTTCTTCGTGTTCTACGATATCTTCGTGGAACCATCACTTGTCGTCTGTTTTCCCTCGCTCCGGCTCTTCTGACTCGAGCATATTCGATGCCACAGGTTAGTGATCACTCTGATCGCCGGTCTCTCTCTGCTTATTATGTTTTTCTTGGTGGTTCTCTCATTGCTTGGAAGACTAAGAAGCAGACAGCAGTTTCTCGTTCGAGTGTTGAGGCTGAGTTGCGAGCTGTGGCTTTATTGACTGCGGATGTTACTTGGCTACGGTGGTTACTTGAGGATTTTGGTGTTTCTGTTTCGGCACCCACTCCTCTTTCGTCTGACAGTACAGGGGCTATTAGCATTGCTACAAATCCAGTGAAGCATGAGCTTACAAAGCATATTGGTGTTGATGCTTCCTACATGCGGACACAGGTACATGATCAGATTGTTGCTCTTCAGTATGTGCCTTCAGAACTTCAGATGGTAGACTTCTTCACAAAGGCGCAGACCAGAGCTCAGCACAGCTTCTATCCCTCCAAACTTAATGTTGTTGATTACTTGTATATATATTGACCCATTGGTCTCATAATGAATACAAGCGCTATTCATAACAGTAAGTTCAGAAAAAGATACATCATATGGTAAATACTGTTGAAGATTGTAAGGTGCTCAATTAATTTCTTAAGAAACCACTATTACTGGAACAACCAATATATTTTGTTCCTTGATCCAATATCCTCCTTGCTTTGTCTCCCTTGAATAACAGAAATGCCCGTCCCTAACATACTAACATAGTGACATGCCCTACACTTTGCTGCCTCGTGCATATGATCCTGCGCTTTCTGCACGGCAGCCATCAACCTTCTCTATTCTATTTCAGGTGTTACTTTCTGTACTAGTGGGAAGCTAGGGTGGTATACCACTTCTTCATGCTTGTACATGAGCCTGCTGTATCACATGGCAAGGTGGGCCTCATTTATAAGTGGAAAGAATGATGTGCTATCCTAGCTCCTAATGTTGACTGGACTTTACGCACTCCTGTTCTTATTTTTCGAGGATTAAAATTGAGGCATGCTCTACTATTCGATGGCCATTTCTGTGAGATTTACTGGATCATTTGACGGCTGACATCATATGAATTAGATGAAGCACACAATGCTAATATGCTATAAGCCTGCAAATCTAACATGCCCCTAGAGTTTTATAATGTATACTTGATACTTTGAATCCTACTATCCAACATAGCTTCTTTTTTTGTGCTAACCTTTTTCAAGTTTTCCTGCATGCCTTCTGTTTGCAATTGCTAAGATTTAATGGTGTCTATGACGGTTGTGACAGTGCACAAGAGAGGATTTTGTTGAAAGAGTTAAAACTCAACAAGGTGAAGGCTGTAATGTCCACGGCTTTCTAGATGTCAGCAAAGTTGCTGGGAATTTCCACTTTGCTCCAGGCAAAGGATTTTATGAATCAAACATATATGTGCCTGAGCTGTCGGTACTTGAAGAAGGTTTTAATGTAAGTAGGTCACCTAATTGTTTTTTTTTCCTTAGATTAGTTTTTTAAAGTGTTTGCATTCAGTGTTTCTAATATGTTTGTGTATTATTTTACCAGATTACTCACAAAATAAACAAACTGTCCTTTGGGACAGAATTTCCTGGTGTTGTTAATCCACTTGATGGGTAAGTCTATAACACTACCACATTCAGTATAAAATTATGTCAATTCTTTTTGAAGCATTCATATTCTCCTAAATGTATTATTCTGGTCATTTTATTTGTGTACCCTCAAGTACTAACCAATTTCATGAACACAGTGCTCAGTGGACACAACCAGCATCAGATGGGACATACCAATACTTCGTAAAAGTGAGTGCTTTTTCATCCATGTTTATTGAAGTTCTATGACTTGCTTCTGCTCTCCGTCAATGCATTTACCAACCATCATTATTTCAGAAACTTACTGGGTTTTCCTATCCAGGTTGTCCCTACAATTTACACTGATATAAGGGGGCGCAAGATTGATTCCAATCAAGTTGGTGGAGTTCATTAAATGATTATACACAACCTTTTCAGTTCTCAACCTTAATGATGTTATTGTTACTTTCATTCACAGTTCTCAGTGACGGAGCACTTTAGAGATGGAAATGTTCGTCCAAAACCCCAACCTGGAGTATTTTTCTTCTATGATTTCTCACCTATAAAGGTAATAATGAAGATGTGAAAAAATGCACATACAGTTTTCGGCAGAAACATGTGCAATTTTTTACTTATAGGCTTCTATCTTGACTCGTTCTATGCTCACCTTCTCAACCTGTGCATGTTTGTCGCTAATTTGCTCCTGTGTTTGGCTCCGTGCATTCTTACTGCACATATAGCAGGTGTAAATTGCACCATCTGTTCTTATTCAGTTTTATTTAAAACACACTAGAAGGCTAAAAGGCTAAAATACCCCTCTTTTTATCGTCTATTATTCTGAAACTGCATACCTGTAGAGTTGCAGGACCAAACTGGATTTTATGAAGTAACCATTAGGTCCTGGAAAGTATCTGAAGCATTACTGTTCTGTACTTGAAAGGAGCAGGGTACTGTTGAATTTATGTATCTCTTGGGAGTATCCTAACATACTGAAACACATTTGTGTGTGTGCATCATAGTATAAGTTTGCAACAAAATTGACAGTGCATGTGCATGAAATAAATTCACAATTCACATGAATACCTCGTACAAACAAACTTGTGATTCCATTAATTTAATTCTTCATTGTGTTGTTTAGTGTAGTTTAGCCCTATTATAGTCTGCACAAGAATGAAAGCCACTCTACTCGGCTCTTCAGGTCAGTGACCGCGCCAAGATTGAATCCTGACTCCAGCTGTATGCCTGATGTTTTTTCGCAGGTGATATTCACAGAAGAAAATAGATCTCTGCTCCACTACCTGACGAACTTGTGTGCTATAGTGGGAGGTATGAGCACTACCTCTAATTATGCACGAACTAGTTAATCTTATGCTTTTCATATCATGTCAAAAAGTTGTTACCTGTTCAGTCTTGCTAAATGAAACATTAGAACCCCTCGAACATCTCTGAATGCTCCAGTTTTTCTTTGAAGTTTTTTGTAAAATGGCAAACCTCTTTTGAGGCTCTCTGTCTATTTAGTACGAAAAGTGGTCTTATATTTACAATATGTTGTGTTTCTCTATAAAATTTGTTGAATTGTTTTAGCTGAGCTCTCCACGCGACATGTAGCAAACGTAGTACTACTGTGGATGCAACTTACTACCTCCGGTTTTATTTAGTTGACGTTTCCGAGAGTCAATCTAAATACATTGACGTCAAGTAAATGTACCTGGAGGGAGTACTAAACTGTGGTCTGCATGATCCTCAGGGGTCTTCACTGTCTCTGGCATCATCGACTCATTCATATACCATGGGCAGAAGGCACTTAAGAAGAAAATGGAGCTAGGCAAGTACAGATGATTTGCCTCAAACCTGGACTGCCCCTCACTTTTTCCAAGTTTTGTGGCTTGTAAGGAGGTTGATCCAGTATATGTGCTCTAAAGATGATGAGACGCCGCTTCGCTGAGAGGTTGCGAGTCATCAAATCGATAACATTGCACATTAGTTGATCAAAACTTGTAAAAAGATAGAATAGGCTGGTCTGGGAAGTACTCTGGTGTCCATAGATAGAATAGGCTGGTCTGGGAAGTACTTTGATGTCCATCATTGGCGCCTGTCGTTGAATGGCCTAAACTGGCGCAATGTTGTACTTGGAGGCGGATAGGTCACAGAATGTTCTCATGCAAATTGCTTCACTCGTTGTGTCTTTCTAACATTGTTTATTGTTTGCTATTTCTTTTCAGGAGGAATTAGAACTTTTTTTTTGTTTTGCATCTGAGCACTTCAGTGGCGATATAATTAACTAGAAGGAAAGAACTGTGTAGATCATAGATGTGACTAGATAGAATCTCGCCGCGTGCTCGTGGAAATAGGGCTGCCGTTATGAACGCGTTGATCAGATCGATGAAGTACGAAATTAGTACACAGAATAATGATATATCTTTGTGTTATGTGTTTTTTTCTCGTTGTGGGTCTGATATGGGCATGAATGTCAAAAACATGGTTTCTAATATACACGCTTGTTCTGTAAATCTTTATGCTGAGGTGACGATGTAGTTTTTGTTTTTGGTAGCACATGCCTGCTCTGTATAATTTTAGAGTGGCTACATTCATGGTGTTCGTGTAATCCTAGAAAGGGTTGTGATTTATGACTCTAATCACGTAGTGTTGTTATTGTGTAATCACTTATACAACATGAACAAGCAGCAACGATATACCTTTTGTTTCTTTCGCCTACGAATAAGGCCGATTGATGAGGCGGAGTTATCCCTTTTTGTGGAAGACGACGATATTAAAGAAATCTGATATAGACACACGAATATAGCTGTCAAATAATAGTCTGACCGTTGGGCAAAAGGAGAAAAATAGTGAGAAAAGTAACACAAAGTATTCTTTTTTTTTGATACCTGTGGTGCTGTCCTAGCTGCGACATCAATAAGAACTTCATTATCCTGTGGCGAATTACAGAGAATTTTCAACATCTGAGATCATGGAATGAACAGTATGTTATGAATATTGAGTGTATATTTAAGAGGATTTAATGGGCAATATATATATAGAGTACAAGAGGTACCATATACAGATAAGAAAATATAAAAGGACTCCTATTCTAATACCCCCCCTCCCAACACATGGTGGATCACACACACTGAGTTTGGAGAGAAAGCACAAATGTTGTACCCTAGTCTGTGGCTTCGTGAAGAAGTCAGCAACCTGTAACTCTAAAGGCACAAACTGTAAAGCAAGTACTCCCTCCTACACTTGTGAGCGAGTGTATGAAGCATCCACACCAATGTGCTTGGTGAGTTCATGCTTCGCTAGATCCCGGACAATACTGATAGCACATGTACTATCAGATAAAAGAGTCGTAGGTCCATCACAAGCACTCTAAAATATGCAAGTAATCACCTCAGCCAACTAACCTCCGATGTCACTGCTGTCATAGCTCTCAACTCAGCCTCTGTACTCGAACGAAAAACTGCAATCTGCTTCTTTGTCTTCCAAACAATCAAGAAAGAGCCAAGAAAAACACAGTAAGCAGAAAGAGAACGACGGATGGAAGGATCACTAGCTCAGGTCGCATCGGAGTACGCCTGAAGCTGTAGTGAGGTGGAGTTAGGAAAAAACAAACGACGAGAGATAGTCCCACGCAAATAGTGAAGAACATGAAGAATGTGACTGTAGTGTAGATAGGTAGAACGAGCCATGAACTGACTCAAGATATAAACAACACAAGTAATATCAGGACGAGTGCTCACAAGGTACACCAAAATCACAACAAGATGATGATATCGAGTAGGATCCTCAAGAAGATCACCATCAGTGGTACGAAGCTGGAGGGATAGCTCTATAGGAGTCTCAGTAGTGCGAGTGTTAGTCAGACCAGACTGGTCAAGAAGATCATGAACATACTTCTGCTAGGAGAGGTATTAGCCCTCAGACATGGAAGAGACCTCAATTCTAAGGAAGTACGTAAGAGAACTAAGATCAGTCATCAAAAACTACTCACTGAGATGCTTCTTCACATACGTGATGAATGAGGAATCATCACCAGTGATGAGCATATTATCAACATACAGAAGAGCAATGTCCTACCGCGAGATGAGACATGGAAACACGCAAACTAGGCACGATGAGTCTGTTTGAGGCCATAAAGAGTACGACGAAGACAACAGATGTACCCATTAGGAACAGAATGCTCAGGTGGTGGCTGCATGTAGACCTCCCCCATGCAAAACACCATTAAGAAAATCATTCTTAACATCTAGCTGAGAGATAGACCACCGGTGAACAGAAGCAACCGCAACAAGAGTGCAAACAGTGGTCATATGGGCAATAGGAGCAAAAGTCTCATCGTAGTCACGACCGTACTCCTGCTAAAAGCCGCGAGCCACAAGGCGAGTCTTGTACCGCTCGATAGTACCATCAGACCGGGTCTTAATCTTATACACCCACTTACACATGATCGGACGAGCATGCATAGGTGTCGGTACAATATCCCAAGTCTCCGTACATCGAAGAGCATCAAGCTCCTCTGCCATATCGAGCTGCCACTCAGAATGAAGAGCAGCCTCATGATAAGAATTAGGCTTAGTGAGAGAGAGAGAGAGAGAGAGCGCATGAGCTATCGGAGCAAATCCAAGGCGATCAGGAGAATCAGATATGGGTGTCGACAAGATACCAGGAGAGGAGACTAATGAAGGATAAGGGTGCCTAGAGTAGTGAATATCAAAGAACCGAGATGGTAGTGCTGCAGGAACAAGAGGTGGTGCTGCAGGAGGTAGCACTGGAGGCGGAGGTACAGAAGGAACCACTGCAGACAGACCAGGAGAAGACTATGATAGTGGAGAAATGGGTGAATGGTCAGAAAGAAACAACCATGAAATTGACTGAACAGCGAAAACAGGAGAAGGAGCCAAATCTCGATAGAAGAAAGGTCGATATTCGTCAAAGACAACGTCTCGTGAAATCCTGATCTGTCAAGCAGAAGGATCATAGCAACAATAACCCTTATGCTCATAACTATAACCAAGAAACACACACTCAACTGACTGGGCCGATAGTTTAATGCGATCACGAGGCTACAGCAGAACAAAACAAGTACAACCAAAAACACGAAGGTGAGTGTACTGGGAAGCTCAAGAGTAGAGACGCTTTGTAGGACTGACACCCTTGAGAGCAGTGGAAGGCTGCATATTGATGAGATATGCAGCCGTAGAAACAGTCTCAGCCCAAAACTGTGGTGGAACGTGAGAGGCAAAGAGAAGAATGCGGACAATCTCAATCAAATGATGATGTTTGCACTCAGCAACCCTATTCTGAGCATGGGCACCAGGACAAGAAGACTGGGAAAGAGTACCCTGCTCAGAAACAAACTGTCCAAAAACGTCAGAATAGTACTCACCAGCAGAATCACAGCGAAAAGTACGGATGAGAGAATCAAACTGAGTACGAACCATTGTTGCAAAGATGCGATAGATTGCAAGAAACTGACCACGATTAGACATAGGGAACATTCATGTAAAACGGGAATAATCATCAATGAAGATTACATAAAGTTTATGCCCGCCTTTAGAGATAATAGGCGTAGGTTCCCATACATCTGAATGAACTAAGTCAAAAGGACGAGAAGACAAGGACTCGCTAGAATAACAAGGAAGCTGTAGCTACTTGCCCAGCTTACAACCCTGACAAAACATGGTCGTGTCAACAGTAACATGTCCAAGAACACCCTAACGAACTAATGAAGAAAGCCAGGACCCACACAAACGACCTAAACGGTGATGCCACTGTGCAAAAACGCCAGAGGTGGTGGTAGCAGTGGCGGTGGAACTAGACGTAGAGATGACAGGAGCAATTGAAGTGGACAGAAGGTGGAGGCGATCAAGGATGTAGAGACCCTAACAATCCTTACGGCGCTGGCCAATCTTAAATACCATCCCTGTCTGTCAATCCTGGATGAAATAGGTGTGAGAGTCAAAACCAACCCTATAGCCAAGATCGGTAAGCTAACCCACTGAGAGAAGCTGCATGGTAAGCTGGGGAACATGGGAAACAACTGGAACAGAAAAGTCAGTGGACAAAATAGTGCCCTGACAACTAACAGGCAGAGGAGTACCGTCAGCTGTCTGAACAGAGATAGAAAAAATAGGAGGTCCTACTGAAGTGAGAGATGTGGAGTTCGGTGTCATTTGGAAAGAGGCACCAGAATCCAGAACATAAGAAGTACCTAGAGGAGACGTCTAAGCTAGACTGGCAGAACCTGCTAAGCTGTGAGAGAGCTGCTAAAGTAGAGCCTGGCAAAACTACTGAATAGAGTCACCTTGTTGAGAAGGTCCTGACGTGCTGGTCTGTCCTCCCGTCGAGGAGTTAGGGCCTCCTTGCCCCCCTTGGATCTGCCACCTCCACGTGCCTTGTTCTGTTTTTTTCGCACCACACAACGCTGGCAGTCGAGCCTGAAGTTCTTGCAATAATTGCACTGAACCCCAGTTGGTGCAAAAACAAGAGCGGAAACAGACTGAGGAGGGACTGTAGTCGAAGCAGAAACCATCGGTGTAGTCGAAGAAGAAGGGGTAGCAAGCACAGTTGGAACAAACTATGCTGCTAACCCGTGATGAAGCTCCTCAGTGCGAAGTGTCCAAAGAGCCTCGGTGACTGACGGTCGTGGTGAGCGGCTCAGCAGTTGGGCCCTGACAGACAAAGTCATAAAGGCGAAGGCAATCACGATCCACCTTCTGCACTTTATGACACTCCTGGCATAGCAAAGAAGCCAGCTCTTTCAACTGGCACCAGAGACTGGCTAGGGCTCGGAAGAAGTCGTCGACAAAGGAGTCCTCCTAGCGAAGCGTATCCAACTCACGCTGAAGCAAAAAAAACCGAGCATCATTGCTCTGCTGGTAATACTCGTGCAAGTACTCCCAGATCTAACGAGTGGCACATAGACCAACAATGTCTGGCTAGATAGAGCCGTCGACGTTGACCACCAGGATGGCTCGAACACGGGTCTCATCAGCACACCAGCGCTCAAAAGTGTCTATGGCATACTGAAAGGCCTCATCAGCAGCAGCAATGGTGGCCTCTGCCTCCTTCTTGGCAGCCTCATCTTCTACAGGAGGTGCAGAAGTAGGCAGGCTAGGAGAAGGCTAATCCGGCGATGGCGGACAAGGTCGGGCACGAGTAACATGTCCCCAGAGGCGGAGACCATCGAGCGCGATCTCTATGAGTGAAGACCATAACCTGTAGTTCGTTCCATTAAACTTTGTTCCCAAAAATGATATCACAGCTGGTAGAACGGAAGCCATCGGTAGGTGGCGCGGGAAGGCGTGTCGACCAAGGCAACGAAGTCTAACAAGCAGTGCTGGACGGCGTGGCAGTTAGAGCTACATTCTTTTTTTTGCCGGATAAAACAGCCTACAACTAAACTAGTCTGGCCTGCTCACGACACACACGTGGAGGAACTAGGGTTACCCCGAGTCCTTGCGGCGGCAGCGACTGCAGTAGCACTCCAATGATGGGCAACGGAGATGCGGCGAGCTCGAGCACGTAGGCGACGAAGGGTTCCCCCGAGCCCTCCTCGGTGGCGGCGGGCTCGAGCACACGGGCGATGGAACCGATCGCGGCGACGGCGGTGTCGAGGGGAACGCGATGGGGACGGGGCGACCATCGGCGGCGTCGGTCAAGCTCCCGGTCGGCAGAGCTCCTCGCGTTGGGCTTTGGACTCGTCTGGGGCGGGCGCAGCAGGCGGTGGCGGCGAGGGCAACCACTGCGGAGGCGGCAGAAGAAGGATGGCAGTAGAAGGAGGGAGCTAAGTTAGTGCCCTAGCTCTGATACCTTGTTATGAATATTGTATGTATATTCAAGAGGGCCCAATAGGCAATATATATATAGAGTATAGGGTACCATATACAGATAAGAAAATACAAAAAGAGTTATATTCTAACACGGTACATGTAAACTACATGCATATCTATATTATATGGAACTACTTAACTAAAAGGAAAGGCAAATTATGGATGTAAGTCTATAATTTTTTCTTGTTTAAGCACAGTCATCTGCCGTGGTGATGGAGTTATTGTAGGTACGTACCTCTGGTGTCGAAACGGGCATATCAACGCGGCTACCACCAGGCACACCGATGCATTGATCTTCTACATCGTCTGTTTTTTCCGGTGCAGGTGTTGAGGGAGGATTTCCATGAATAGGTCGATCGTGTTTCGTAGATCGCATAAGGGTAGTCCCATCGGAAATCACATTCTGCAGAACATTTTAGCTCATGGCCACACACAATGGTTACACCTGAGGATTATTTTATGAGTTGAGAAAGTTGTACATAGAGGAGATCTGCAAACCTCAGCGGAAACTGGATGGGCGAGCTCAGTTGCAGCAAGAGGGCATGACATTGTCGATACGCCAGTTCCATCGGCCAGGAGCAGAGCGGCCACTGTCGTAGGTTGTTCCTGTGTTGGTGCATGACCAAACCACGTAGCCTCATGTCGCACGGCAACAAGGCTAACACGGTAGCAGAAAAAGAGGAGGTCAAAAAGACATAGCGAGATGTAATAAGGAAGTAATAATGTGTATGATCTCGGATATAGTACTACACAGTAGCAAGAAATATATGCAGTAAAAAGACAACGTACATGTTCTGTAAAACAGCTGTGTAGGGGCGGTCCACCGGCCCCATAGCACAGGCAATGTACTGAGAGGACCCCGAAGGACCCGACAGTACTTTAGGGGGGCTCCGAAGACGATCCCGGAGATGCCCTCCGAAGAGGCCCCGAGGTTCTCCGAAGATGCTTCCGGAGGCTCCAAAGGTAATCCCGAAGACGACCTTCGGAGGGGCCCCGAAGGCTCCGAAGGCGTTCCCGAAACCTCCAAATGGGCCTCCAAGGGCCTCAACGGGTGGTTCCAAATGTGTCCTCCGAGGGGGCCCCGTAGGCCCCCCAGAGGGACCTCACAACCATCAGCAAACGAGCAGTGAAGGTGGGCCAAGCTCACCACCAGGGTGGACCAAGTCCAGGAGAGTCTACCATGCGCCGAGGGCTACACACAGGATAGGAAAAAACCCCTGCTACCCCTATGGTAGTTGTACCTTTCGTATGGGTGTGTGTAATTTCATGTACCCGGTTGGGTAGACTATAAATAGCCTCCTTCCCCCATCATTTGGGGAGGGGGGGGGAGACCAAGAAAAATTCTGGCAATCAATACAAGCACACTCTTAGTTGAAACCCCTCTCCTGGGACCCTTCGGCCCCTCGTCACGAAGCCACGGGTCCCTCCTATTTACTGTCTGGTCTTTTTTACTACGACAGTTGACACCGTCCTTGGGTTCAGCAGGAAAGTCACAGACACAAAAGTATTAGATGGCCCCCTGAAGGGCCGCACCCAAAGTTTCGGCAGCCGAAGCGGCGGTAGTGGCCGCGGCCCCCAACACCCCGAGGGCCAAGCAGAGTAAGACGTCCACGGCGGCAACAGCCGCCGCGCGGGCCGCAGAAGAAGAAGCAAATAATTCGACCCACGGTGGCATCGTCGGGGGTGACGCCCCGCCCACCGAAGCACCCCTCCCAACCACCCATCTTCGGGCCAGCCCCCGGGAATCACAGGGGTAACCCAGGAGGCCTACAAGGCCCTCCAACAAGAGTTGGCTGATCTCGCCGGAGATGCTCACTATGGCGGCCACGGGAGGCAACCTGCATCCCAACATCGCCATCGGATCCTCCGGGCGGTCACCATCCACAACCAACCCCTTGCTCGAGGAGACCCAGCCCCCATTGAGCACGGGCTCAAGCAACTACACAAAGATTTCAAAATGTCGACGTCACGCCTTTGAAGGTCAGACTGACCCATGGAGTTCCTCCGGTCTCATGAAACAATGAATAGAAGCCGCGGGTGGGGATGAAGCGACGAAGGCGAAGAGCATCTTGCTCGCCCTCAAAGGCGTTGCCCTCACGTGGTTTTTCACTATCCCCCCACGGTCCATATACGCATAGGAACAGCTGCGAGACCTGATATATAACAATTTCCAGGGGAACTACATCGAGCCAAAGGACACGGGACACTTGTTTGCAATCAAGCAAGCCCCGGGCGAACCCCTCTGCAGTTTCTTTAAGAAATTCGCAGAGGTCAAGTGCCAGGTCAAGGGCGTCAACAAAACAACAATCATCAACGCGGTGACATACGGACTGCAAAAGGGCCCGCTATCGAAAAGGCTAGCCCGCAAGCCTGTCTCCATCGTCGCAGAGCTCTCTGACAAAATAGAAGAGTACGCCCGAGCGGAGGAAGATAGCAACCGAAGGGCGGAAGGCGCAGTCACCACTACGTTCCCAAAGCCATTGAGCGGGCCGGAGCAGGCCACACCCCCTGCCACGGCGACTCCCACCGCAGCGACCAACCCCAAACCGCGCAACAACTTCTGCCAAAAAGGCCACGGTGTCTACCATATAGATGCAGACCAGAATCCCGAAGGAACAAAGCATGGCGGCCGAGCAGGCCGCGGCCAGGGGAGAGGGCGCGAACGCCATGGCGGGCGCCAGTCGGACACCCATAACAGCGCAAAAGGCGCCACGTCATACTGCAACCTCCACGACGAATGCTCGCACACAACGGCGGACTGCCGCATTATCGCGGCCATGCACGACTACATGAATCGCCGCCAGCAACTAGCCGAGCGCGAAGACACTAGGGGCGCCAGCAACCAACTGCTCGCCCCACTACCCAGGCCGCACATCGAGGGGGGCCATGGCGAACCACGCCAACGGATCATAAATATGATCATCGGAGGATCTTCGCTCGGCTTAACATCTAAGAGGCAGCGGCGCGCCTATGACCGGCAAATCCACCACGTTGTGGTGTGGCCTACATGCAGATCGCCCCGATACGCCGAGGTTCCCATCACCTTCGGCCCCGAGGATGCCAAGGGCATCCACTTCCCTCACCAAGACCCCCTCGTCATCTCCACCACCATCGTGGATTTCGAAGTCAAGCGCATCCTCGTGGATGGGGGAAGCTCCACGGACCTCTTGTTTGCAGACGCCTTCGACAAAATGATGATCCCAAGCGACCGCTTGTCACCCCCAGGCATACCCCTCGTAGGCTTCAGGGGCAGACCGGTGGTGGCCTTGGGACAGATCAACCTGGTCGTCACATTCAGCGACGGCTCCGCCTGCCGTACAAAAACCATCACCTTCGACGTGGTTTGCATGCCATACTAGTACAACGCTATCCTGGGCCGAGCCACGTTAAATGCCTTCAGCGCAATCGCCCATCACAATTATATATACATGAAGATCCCTGCACCGAAGGGCGTCATCACTGTGTGGGGCGACCAAGACCTGGCTCGGCAGACCGAGCTAGGGGTTGATCCTCCTACCCGGCATGTCCACACAGTCAAAGATAATCCAAGCACCCCGCTAGAAGAACCCTCCAGCAAATGGGCCCCGAGGGCCAGACCAGAGGGGCAATTGCGGAGGATTCCCTTGAGGGACGCATCCCCGGAGAAGACAATCGCCCTAGGGGTATAACTCCCAATAGAAGAGCAAGGCGCCATCCTCGAGGTGCTCCGTAACAACTCCGACATCTTCGCATGGAGCCCGGAGGATATACCAGGCGTGGCTCGCGAGACGATCGAACATCGCCTCGCCCTCCGGAGCAACGCAATCCTAAAAGCGTAGTTACCTTGCATGACGCCGAGCGCCTAGAAGCAAAGAAAAGCGAAATAGCCAAACTACTAAAGGCATGGGTCGTTCAAGAAGTCAAGCATTCGGAGTGGCTGGCCAACCCTGTCCTAGTCCAGAAAAGCACGAGCAAATGGCGCATGTGTGTTGACTCCACCGACCTCAACAAGGCGTCTCCCAAAGACGACTTCCCTCTGCCTTGCATCGACCAATTAGTAGACGCCACTTCCGGCTGTGAGTTGATGAGTTTCCTTGATGCTTACTCCAGGTACCATCAGATATTCATGGCCAAGGACGACGAGGCAAAGACCGCTTTCATCACCCCCATCGGGACATACTGCTTCCGCCACATGCCCTTCGGCCTCAAGAACGCCGGAGTAACGTTCACCCGTCTCATCACCAAGGCGCTTGCCAAGCAGCTGGGACGCAATATCGAAGCCTACGTCGACGATATAGTGGTCAAGAGAAAGATCACCATCTCGCACACAGAGGACCTCCAGGAGACCTTCGCTAACCTCCGGAAGGAGGGAATCAAGCTAAACCCAGACAAGTGCGCCTTCGGGGTCAAAGCGGGCAAGCTAATGGAATTCCTCGTCTCAGAGAGGGGCATTGAAGCAAACCTCAAAAAAATCCGAGCCATCCAAGAAATGGAGCCTCAGCAAGACGCTGGCGTAAAGGTCGACGGGCACGCCTCACCGCCTCAAATAGACTTTTTGTCCCGATCAATTAACGAGCCCTACCCTTCTTCAAGACCCTTCGGGGCGTAGAGCCATTTTGCTAGACCGAAGCATTCCAGGAGGCATTTCATGATCTCAAGAAATACTTGAGCCAGCTCCCAAGCTTGACCAGCCCGAAGCCCGACGCCCATCTCCTCCTCAGACCTCGCCTCCTCGGCGCAGACAACAAGGCGGTCCTTGTCCGGGAGGATGGCCTCCAGGCCTCCAGGCCAGGTCCGATACACGAATCGAAAAGTTGGCCTCACGCTCGCTCATGGCCTCGCGCAAGCTCTAGCACTATTTCCTAGCACACGCCATTACAGTACCAACATCCTACCCCCTGGCACTCATGCTTCGCAACAAGGATGCTTTAGGACGCATTGGCAAGTGGGCGGTGGAGCTGGCACCCTTCGGCATTACCTTCACAGCGCGCACCGCCATCAAGTCGCAATCCCTGGCCGACTTCGTCGCCGAGTGGACTCCTCATGCCGAAGGTCAACCTCCAGCTCCCGATGAGGCGCCATGGAATGTCCACACTGACGGGTCCTGATGCGCAACGGGGGCCAGCGTAGCTGCCATCCTTGTTGCCCCGGACGATCGAAGCCTGTCGTACACAGCGCGTCTCGATTTCCCTACAGCCAACAACGCCGCAGAATACGAGGCCTTGCTATTGGGCCTCCGCAAAGCAAGAATCTTGGGCGCCAAGCAGTCGTAGTTAAGAGTGACTCCCGCCTCATGGCGGAGCACTTTGACAAAAGCTTTGTGACCAGAGACCGTGAGATGGCACGCTACTTGGCCGTGGTACGATCCACAGCAAAGAACTTCCTCAGCATCACCGTACAAGCCATCCCAAGGAGCGACAACGAGGCGGCGGACAAGCTCGCAAAAGCGGCAAGCTCCGGAACCCTACCGCAACCAGAGGTTTTCTATGAAGTGCTTCGCGATCCCTCGGTCACGCCAGAGGAACAAGGGGCTCCGCCCGGAGCACAAGGGGCTGAGCCCGAAACAAGCAGCGATCTCGCGAAAGAACGAGGGGCTACGCACCCAATATTGCTAATCAGTGAAGCAGACTGGTGAGGGGCGATCACCAGCTACCTCGTAGGCGAAGAACCCGAAACCCAAAGCAAAAGGCTCGAACCGCTCCTGCATCACCGCATCATCAACGGAGAGTCAGATAAAGGGGCGATGCACCCTTCCTACGATGTATATCTCACCAGGAGGGCCAAGCCCTGCCCAGGGAAATCCACGAGGAGGATTGTGGAGCGCACCAGGCCCCCTAGAGACTCGTAGCGAGGGCCTTCCGCCGTGGCCTCTATCGCCAATCAAGGCCCGAGACGCCAAGATCTCGTCGGCGCTGTCGAGGCCGCGATGGGCGACCACAACCCAAAGGCACTAGCAGTCCCTCTACAACCGCTACCCCCTGTCTGGCCTTTTGCGCGATGGGGGCTCGACATTATTGGCCCTTTCCCGGCAGCCAGAGGCGGCCTCCATTCTGCCTTTGTCGCCATTGAGTACTTCTCCAGGTGGGTGGAGGCTAAGCCCGTTACCAAGATCACAACCACAGCGGCCCAGCGGTTCACATGGAGGAACACCATTTGTAGATACGGAGTGCCCCGGGACATCGTCACTAACAATGGCACCCAGTTCGACTCCGCCATTTTCAAAGCATTTTGCCAAGACCTCGGGATTACCATATGCTTCGCGTCAGTGGGCCACCCCGAGTCCAACGGGGCAGTCGAAAGAGCCAATGGCAACTTGCTAACAGGTCTGACCAAACGCCTGTTAGGATTGCCGAGGGGGCTCTAGCCAGGAGAACTTCAGAAGGCCCTATGGGCACTCCGCACCACGCCAACTCGGGCCACAGGCTTCTCTCCGTTCAAACTCCTATTCGGGGACAAAGCGATGACCCCGAGTGAGCTCAAAGCAAGGTCCCTCTGAGCAACCCAAGATATCGACCCCACCGGCCGAGAAATTTCCCTCGACCTGGTCAAGGAGAATCGCGTAGAAGCCATCTCAACCATGGTAAAGTACGCGGCCGGAGTCGTGAGAGTGTACAACAAGAAAGTAAGACCCCGCCCTTTGGCACCTGGCGACATGGTCCTCAAGCGAGTTGCCAATTCTGCCACAATAGGCAAGCTCGAGTCCAAGTGGGAGGGGCCCTACATCATCACCCGGAGCACGAGGGCCGGGACACACTACATCGCCACCCCGGAGGGGCAACAGCTTGCCCATACATAGAACACCAAGAGCCTTCGCAGGTTCTACCCCTAGAAGAATCTTTGTATTTTGTAGAGAAACCCACGCGTTCGGAACAATGACTCGGCCGGCATCACAAGGGCATGTACAAAGATATGTACTTTTGGGCGTTTTGTCCCCCCGTAATGAGCAAAGCATGCAACACCCTGCAGACACAACAAACAAAGGGTGCACACCAATAAAATACACAGCTGCAAGCAACGAAGCAAAGACGACGCGCAAGGCTAGCCCCGGCACGAAGAGCCCACAAGAGCGAGCCGCGCCAGGGGGGACGGCGTCGATCTTCGCAGAGGTTTCGCCTCCCCCTCGCAGAAAGTTAGGGCTCCCCGAAGCCCTACCTAAAAAAGTATGGGGGACGGCGCGAGGGTTCACCTCCCCATCGCAGAAAGTTAGGGCTCCCCAAAGCCCTACCTAAAAAAGTATCGAGGACGGAGCGAGGCTTCATCTCCCCCTCGCAGAAAGTTAGAGCTACCCAGAGCCCTACCTAAAAAAGTATGAGGGACGACGTGAGGCTTCGCCTCCCCCTCGCAGAAAGTTAGGGCTCCCCGGAGCCCAACCTAAAAAAGTATGGGGGACGGCGCGACGCTTCGCCTCCCCCTCGCAGAAAGTTAGGGCTCCCCGGAGCCCTACCTAAAAAAGTATGGGGGACGGCGCGAGGCTTCGCCCCCCCACTCGCAGAAAGTTAGGGCTCTCTGGAGCCCTACCTAAAAAAGTATAGGATTTTACAGGCTTCAAGAAAAGATAGGGCTCCGGGGAGCCCTATCTAAAAAAAGTATGGGCGAGAAAAGTTAGGGCTGCACGGAGCCCTACATATCGCCACAACTCGGACAGGTCATCTACAACATACAGTCACACCATTTTTTATTAAGCTCAGCATAACATAAACATCTTACTACACCTCAACACGAGCAACAAATCCGAAAAATAATAGGTACAAATTACACTTCTACCACGGTGCACCGCGATCGGTCCACCGTGGCACCCACGGATGAAGTCCCACTCTCCCGGCTGCCGCCTACTCCAAATAGCTTCATCGTCCGACGCTCCGGCAGCCACCAACTCCGCATACTCCCTCCGCACGACCACATCCTCGGGCGTGTCGGACGAGCTCGTAGAAGCTTCCAACGATACGGGGGACAGCAGGGGTCCCTCGAATGCACCGGAAGCTCCCCTGCACTCCCGGAAGGCCCGCATCTCCTCCCGCGCCCTCGCGGCCTCCCACGCGCAGACACGGAAGAACGTTTTCATAGAACCAGTTGGGTTCACCTTCTTCCATCACTGCCATTTCGCCCCATGACAGACGACACCACGGTAACAAATCCTCAGAGGCCACTTCAACAGAACCTCGCGCTTATCCTTTAATGCCTGCGTGGCGACAGTAGTCTTGCACCTCCGACCCATAGGTGGCCGAGCACCCCTCTGCGCGGCTCGTTTGAATAAGCATCGTTCCCCCTGTACAGACCACGAGGTACGACTTTAAATAGCGATTGAAGCGGGGCAAAACGCCCGAGCAAACCAAAAAGCATTTCATTTAACACCAGGAGGTCATTACACAAAATAGGGTTTTCCTCCCCGGAGCCCCTAGCAGAGTAACAAAAAGTACAAAGCGAAGCCCTACACTACTTTAAAAAGTTTTGAGCCGCTTCTGGTAAGCGGAGGGTCACACCTTGTCTCCATGAGTGGATCCCCGCTTGCCCCTTCAGGACTTCACCGAGGCCTTCACGGCGCCTTCCTTTAGCTAGCTTCACAATTGCATCACCGAAAGACTCGGTCGCATCTTCGTGGCCGCGCCGTGCCCAATAGTCCTCCAGCAGGACCTTGCTGGCCTTGTGGGTTCGGCGTTCCACATTCGTCGACTCCTCGGCAGTAGCTACGGCGACCGTGCGGGTGGCGAGAGCGTCTATATGCGCACATCCCGCCTTGTCAAGTGAGGCTAAGGTTGTGCACCAGACCACCTTGGCGCAATGATCTCCGTATGTGCACGCCGCCAGCACGCACACCTCCCCGACGTTTTTAAGTCGTTTGAAGGTGATATCCGTCTCCTCAGGTCGGTGAGTCCTCGCAGGAGGCACCGCGTCGAGCTGTGTCATGGCATCCTCAAGAGTCACCAGAGCCTCAAAAGCAGCCAGCCCCATGGCGTTCGATAGCTCAAGGCTCGCCTCAACCTCCTCCTCGGCAGCGCTGCGCTTCTGCAACGTCGAGTCGGCGAAGGCTGCCACTGATCCTCCAATCTTTACCCTCACCGCGAGGGAATCGCGCTCACCACTGAGGGCCTCGTTCTTCACGTGCTCCTTGTCCAACTGGCTCTGGATCTCGCTGAAGCATCGGGAAATATCGCCATCCAGCGCCCGCGAAAGCATCATCGTCTACGCAACAAAAACACCTCAGCAACGGAAGAACAGAACAAAGGAGGTGGTCACAGGGCACCCACGAAACTTCATAGCATTCGCCTCCACGCTCCGGAGCATGTCTCTTAGACCCATTTTCTTGAAAAACTTCGGGAGAAGAGGTGAATGAACAAAGTCTCCAACCACCTCGCACACCTTAGCGGTGCCAGGGCTGACCATGAAGTCCTTGTTGCACATGGGGAGCACGTCCACGGGGCCCTAACAATTTATGCTTGAGGTCGAGGCGCGGAACCCGGATCCCGCAGAGCCAAGAACAACATTCTTGGCGCGCAAAGACTTCGCATCGAGGCTCCCGTCGCTCGTCCCTCCTCGCGTCATCACACGACCCTACACGGGTGAACAAGTATCAGACGCAAATAAAATCGCACAGATGGAATAACGTTCATACCTTGAGGCGACCGCGGAGCAGGAGGGTCGTCCACAGCGACATCAACACGCCCTGGAGTAGGCGGGGTGCCCAGGACCTCCGCATCCACGCCATATACACGCGACGGAGTGTCTTCACCAGAGGACTCGCCAATAACAATGCCCGTCAGGCCAATCGCGCTCGTTGCTTTGGCCACCTCCACCGCAAGACGCCTCGTGGCATCCCCCGAAATGCCCTCGTCGGCTAAATCAGCGTGCTCATCCGATGAAGAGCTGCTGGAACCCGAAGGCTCCGCCTGTTCCACGGCCCCGCCAACTTCTTGGCGGGCTGGTCCGCATCCTCCGCAGCGGTGAAATTTGAGCAGCGTCACGAGGCCCGGCGGCGCGATTAGCGGCATCGCGCAATTGGCTCCAGCCCACTGACCTCGGTGGCATGGGCACGTTTTCGTTTCCCTGCGTCCAGGTCCGGACGCTCGGAAAGGCGGATTGACGGAGCGTATGCCCGGTTAAGCCAACTCTCCCGCACAACTGTGACGCGCTTCGAATGCTCTTCACCCGTATACGGGCCAAGGAACACCTCCGCGGCGCGAGCCGCCTCGGTGATGGATACAACTGCGGAGGCATCACCAACACAGCAGTTAGAGGCTGTGCAAAGAAAAAAAAAGAAGAAGAAAAATGTGCCAGGATCCGCACCCTCGCGCCCCTTCACAGTAAGGATCGGACGTCTGGCCTCCGAAGCCCCGATCTCCACGCTCCAATCTTGGGCCAAAGGCCAGATTCCGAAGGCGCAGAACTCTTCCACTAGGTCTCGGGTGGAGAGGCGCTTCGTCACATCCAGCAAAAGCTGGAGGAGGGCCTCCTCCCTAGCACTAGGATCAATCTCTGGGCTGGCAATAAGTCGTATTGGCCCACCCCAAGATTGCAAACCATCCTCCAGCAGCGACTTATGGTAGAACCATCGTCAAGTCCAGTCCATGTCCCAGCGGTTCCGCCCCGCCGGGGTAGGTAGGTACATCTGGCACCGGGTCCTCGGCTAGAAGTTTACGCTGCCGAAGTTCAGCGTCTCGCCGGTGCTTTTCTTTTTCTTGGTGGCGGCGCTGTCGCGAAGATGGGCAACAGCACCTCGCCTGCTCCTCGGCCACCACAAAGATCCATTCGAAGACTCCCAGCTTCACGATGGAATTCGGCGTCAGTTACGCCAACTCAACCCCGTACAGTCGGAGCACATCCTTAACTAGAGCGACGCATGGCAAGCGGAGGCCAGAGTCAAAGAAAGTGACGAAGACCACCGCCTCGTCCGAACGAGGGCTCGGGGTGGTTTCTTTCCCGGGGGCGTGGACCTTCTCAAGGCTCTCTAACTTGCCCTCGTCGACGAGAGTGCCAAGGACGAGATCGGTCATGGTGGACCTCCCCAACTCGCTCATGTACATCGCCTCCCCAGCATTCTCCTTAGCCCGCTTCGACATGCTCGAAGCAATAATGCGGACGCTTGCAAGGAAAGCGAAGCACCGCAGCAGGAACAAAACGCAACCAAATGGAAACTGAGAAAGTGGAAGTGGACATCAATAGGGGGCACGCCGCATATTTATAGGCTGGTGGAACCCACGAGAAGGAAACGAGGCGCCACGAACCACTCCGCCCGCGCCACGTGCACAATTTCCGCAGCAAACCTGCCAACCATTTAAGCCGCACACAACCCAATCGGCAAAGACGCAATGAAACCCAAGCACACACTAGCACAACGCCATTATGGCGCTACAACAACCGTGCAAGCGCACCCACCCAATGGCACACGCTAACCCAGGAGCCAGTGACTCCACCAACAAAACACCTTCGCCAGCCCTTCCAAGACATGCTTTGCCAAGCCAGAGGGGACGGTGTGCCGGGACCCTTCGGGAGAACGGCGCGGTTTCAGCCATGGCGAAGCAGGACCTCGACCGTGAGGGGCTTGTCGTAGGGGCAGCCCACCGGCCCCACGGCACAGGCAATGCACTGAGGGGGCCCCGAAGGACCCGACGGTACTTCAGGGGGGCTTCGAAGGCGATCCCGGAGGTGCCCTCCGAAGGGGCCCCGAGGTCCCCCGAAAATGCTTCCGGAGGCTCTGAAGGTAATCCCAAAAACGACCTTCGGATGGGCCCCGAAGGCTCCAAAGGCGTTCCCGAAGCCTTTGAAGGGGCCCCCGAGGGCCTCAAAGGGTGGTTCCAAAGGTGTCCTCCAAGGGGGCCCCGCAGGCCCCCCGAAGGAGGGCCCTCGGAGGGTTCTCGCAACCATCAGCAAAGGAGCAGTGAAGGTGGGCCAGGCTCACCATCCGGGTGGACCAAGTCCAGGAGAGTCTACCATGCGCCGAGGGCTACACGTAGGCTAGGAAAAACCCCTGCTACCCCTATGGTAGTTATACCTTTATAGGGGTGTGTGTGTAATTTCATGTACCCGGTTGGGTAGGCTATAAATAGCCTCCTTCCCCCATATGGGAGAGAGACACCGTCACTACAGAGAGAGACGCCACACTTGCAGAGGTGGCACGTCTCACCGCCGCCCTTGCGAGCGCTACTTCAGCTCCAGCTCCAGCTCCAGCCCCGGCTCCAGCTCCAGTTCCTCCTCCGGCCTTCCCCTTCCAAAGAACGGGGCCGCGCACCACCTCTTCGCCCCGAGGAGCCCGCACCAGATGATTGCTGCGCAGATGCGCGCAGACGCCCGATCCGCCACCCTTCGACGACCTTCGAGTGTCCAGGCATGGACGTGGTCCCACCGTTACCCGACATCGGTCAAGCGCTCCTTAAATCGAGCCAGCCAGAGCCGCTCCTGCTCCGACTCCCCGATGGAGTAGTTAGGATGGTCTAGGTTAGCCGGTAGTGCTTGCTAGGCAGTATTTTGGGTTGCAAGCACTTTTTCCCTTCCTTTTGTAGACGAAGTGTGTGTATCATGTGTCATGACTTAGCTTAGCATATAAGCTTTGTTTGTGAGTCATGTAACACCTAACCCCCTTAATATAATGCAGCCATTCTAGGCTTTGTATTGTATTTGTTTGATCTTCTCGCTTGGTTTATGTTCTTACATGTGTGCCTTAGAGGGCTAGTGAACCCTCATATACCCTCCCCTGGTTCTCTCTAGTTCTAAATCTCGGCTTTTCTTGAGGATGCATGAAAGAAGAGCCGCCACAACACGGAACTTTTGCAATCGGCGTGGCCGTGGGCGTGGTGGTGGACAGGACAAGAACTACCTCCCCACCACCAAATTTCACAGAGCCATGGCACAAGTGATGCTTGACAAACTCAGATTCTCAAGCTTTGCTCAACAATCGTGATCGGGACACCTTGTGCCACTCAAACTCACGACTTCCTAAGAACAAGACCTCTCACATTTGAAGCAACTAATGAACCTCTTGAAGCGAAGATTGGCTCGGGGACACTCAAAAAAAGCTTGACTACTTGGTTACTCGACGCGGATAAGGTGGACTTTGCTACCCACCACCGAAAGGTGCTTGCTTGTTGCATGGTGGGAGAATTACCTTCTTTGCTAGAGGTAATGAAGGACCAGAGGATGAAGAAGAAGAAGCGAAGAACAGAACTCACGAGTAGTGGCATCTCTGAATGGAGGACCAGCTGACCTCCGCATGAAGCCATGGAAGAAGAAGTTCTTTGAAACACCTCTTGTTGAAAATCGAACCACAGCGACCAATTCCTTGGGCCGAATTCAAAACCGCCTTGAGAACCAATTTTGTACTGCTTAGGCACCATGAAATTTGAAGAAGAACGAGTTCAGAGCTCTCAAACAAGGTCATATGTCAGTCAATGAGTATTTGACCAAGTATAACCAACTTGCCTGCTACGCCCCCAATGACGTAGCCGATGAAGAGGAAAAGATAGATCGTTTTGTGGAAGGCATGTGTGATGACATGCGAGGGTAGCTAATTCTCCATGACTTTTCTAGCTTCCATCAATTGATCAATAAAGCCTTAGTGCTAGAGAATGAGAAAAAGACAATGAAGCTAGTGCATAAGCGGAAGATGTCTTTCCGCCGCATAAGGCAACTTTTTTTCCGTCAACCTTCGAGGCGGTTCTTCCTTTAGGTCTTCTGCCGCCACACCTCAGAAAAGTGCAACTCCAAGACCCCAAGGAAGTGGTTTTCGCACTCTCCGCCCTCTTGGACACCTGCCACGATCAACCCAGCAGCCTAATCTCCTTTGCTTTGCTTATGGAGAAAAGGACACTTTGCTAATCGGTGCCCTCATCGCAGCAACCACCCCCAAAGAACAACCCGAGAGCTGCTGCAATTCAAGGTCGGACCTCGGCTCAAGAAGAGCCACCGACTTCTCAAGCTTCAAGGTCTACCCGTCATGAAAGCCGTGGCCGTGTGAATCATGTCACGGCGAGGAGGCACAAGATGCCGCAGAGTGCTAATGGGCACGTTCTCTGTTAATTCAAGACTTTACAAGTTTTGTTTGATTCGAGTTTCGCACTCTTTTGTTTCAAGAAAGTTTGTTGAAAGGCTTAAGTTGCCGACCTATAAGTTAAAAAACTTCGTGATACTTAGTTCACCCAGGGACCCCTATATGCTACCTCGGTTAGTCCCGAGTAGAGATTGCTTTGGAAGATTCTGGATTCCTAGCCTCCCTTCTTGTGCTAGAATCTCAAACGTTGGATATCATCCTAGGGATGAATTGGTTGGCCGCGTATCATGGACTAATAGATTGCGTCAACAAAAAAGTGGTACTTGCCAAAGATCCTGAAACCACAATAAGGATTAGTGTGGATCGTTCCTCTTCTTTGGTTCGAACAATCCACCATCTTGGAGAGATGTCCCTAGAGACAACGCATGTAGTCCAAGCTTACCCCGAGGTTTTCCCAGAAGAATTGCCAGGCATGCCTCCTGACAGAGATATCGAGTTCGTGATCAACTTGAAGCCAGGGACGGCCCCAATTGCCAAGAGACCGTATAGAATGGCCGCTGACGAACTTGAAGAGTTGAAGGCACAACTTGAAGACTTGCAAGAAAAAGGATTCATTAGACCTAGTTCTTCTCCCTGGGGTTCGCCAATTCTCTTTGTGAAGAAGAAAGATGGTTTCGTTAGATTGTGTGTGGACTACCGAGCCCTCAACGAAGTGACCATCAAGAACAAGTATCCCTTGCCCCGCATTGATGACCTGTTCGATCAGTTGACAGGAGCTTCAGTTTTCTCCAAGATAGACCTATGGTCAGGATACCACCAGCTCAAGATCAGAAATGAGGATATTCCTAAGACAGTCTTCACCACTTGGTATGGCTTGTTTGAGTTCACAGTCATGTCGTTTGGCTTGACCAATGCACCAGCCTATTTCATGAATCTGATGAACAAGGTATTTATGGAATACCTGGACAAGTTTGTAGTCGTGTTCATAGACGACATTTTGATCTATTCCAAGACCAAGAAAGAGCATGCTGAACACCTGCAATTGGTCCTGGAAAAGCTTAAAGAGCATGAGCTCTATGCCAAGTACAGTAAATGTGAATTTTGGCTTCAAGAAATCAGTTTCCTCGGACATATTGTATCCGCAGGAGGAATAGCAGTTGATCCTGCCAAGGTAGAAGCCGTGATGGATTGGAAACAGCCTACATCGGTAACAGAAGTTCGTAGTTTCCTCGGTTTAGCCGGATACTACAGACGCTTCATAGAAGGATTCTCAAAGCTCTCCAAACCAATGACCCATTTGCTTAAAAAGGAAAAGAAGTATGAATGGACCGAGGCTTGTGAGAAAAGTTTCCAGGAATTGAAGAATAAATTGACTTCTGCACCAGTATTGACCCTGCTAGACATTCATCAAGACTTTGAAGTCTATTGTGACGCATCGCGCCAAGGTCTTGGATGCGTGCTTATGCAAGGAGGAAAAGTTGTAGCTTATGCATCCGCATAACTTCGCCTCATGAAGACAACTATCCAACTCATGACACAGGTTAGCGGCGATGAGTGCACGACTCAAGATTTGGCGGCATTATTTGATTGGAAATCATTGTAATATCTACACGGACCACAAGAGTCTCAAGTACATCTTTACCCAATCTGATCTCAACCTTCGGCAAAGAAGATGGTTAGAGTTAATAAAGGATTACAACTTGGATGTTCATTATCATCCCGGAAAGGCTAATCTAGTTGCCGATGCATTAAGCCGCAAGTCATACTGCAACAATGTTATGATTCAAGAGCACCAACCTGAGCTCTATAAGGAATTCGAAGCCCTAAACCTTTGTTTGATAGAACAAGGTAACCCAGATGCCATGGAAGCACATCCAACTTTAGAAGAGCAAATCAAGACCGCCGAAAAAGAACATCCCGAGTCCAAAGATTCAAGCGCCTCATGGCTAAAGGAAAAGCCCCAAGATGATCGAAGATCGGCAAAATTCTATGGTATGGGACCGTCTCTTTGTTCCCCACCGAAGGAACTCAAGGATTTGATTCGAAGAGGCCCACACTCAACGTATACCCTACATCCAGCAAAGACAAAGATGTATCAAGACATGAAGATTTTGTAATGGTGGCCACGCATGAAAAGAGATATCGCCGAGTATGTAGCTTTGTTGTGATGTATGTCGTGAATCAAAGCCGAATATCGAAGCCGCCAGGATTGCTTCAACCCCCAAATTCCCGGTGGAAATGGGAAGAAATTGAATGGACTTCATTACGGTCTACCCCTAACCAAGTCCGGATGTGACTCAGTATGGGTTATAGTTGATAGACTAACCAAAGTAGCCCATTTCATTCCATAGAAGACAACCTACAAGGGAGACAAGTTAGCCGAGCTGTACATGGCTCGTATTGTGTGTTTATAAGGAGTACCCAAGAGGATAGTCTCTGACCGAGGATCTCAATTCACCTCGCATTTCTGGGCTAGTTTGCATGATGCCCTTGGAACACACCTTGATTTCAAAGACAACATATCATCCATGAATCGATGGTCAAACAGAAAGGACAAACCAGATTTTGGAAGACATGCTTTGAGCTTGTGCTTTGGAATTTACCGTAGACTGGGAAAAGTGTCTACCGTATGCCGAGTTTGCATACAAAAATAGTTATCAGTCAAGTTTGAAAATGTCCCCATTTGAAGCACTTTATGGGAGAAAATGCAGAACCCCTCTGCATTGGTCAGAATCAGGTGAAGGATATATATTTGGACCGGATACCCTCAAGCAAGCTCAAGAGAAAGTTCGACTAATCGAGATCGCCTTCAAGCCGCCACCAAGACAAAGAGTTATCTTGACAACCGTCGAAGGAAATTGACTTTTAAAGTTGGAGATACGGTATACCTTAAGGTATCCCCACTTCGTGGAACTCAAAGATTCAAAGTAAAAGGCAAGCTCGCCCCAAGATATATAGGACCGTTTCCGATTACCGCCAAGCGTGGGGAAGTAGCCTATCGCCTAGAGCTACCGTAACATTTGTCGAAGTTCACAATGTGTTTCACGTCTCCCAACTCAAGAAGTGTCTCCAGTACCGAAGAGCGCGGCGCGTGGAAGCCATCGCCATTCAGCAAGATCTGACCTATCCAGAGCATCCGATCAAGATCCTCGACGTCATCGAGAAGCGAACCAGACATCAAGTCTTCCGCCTTTGCAAGGTCCAGTGGAGTCACCACTCAGCCAAGGAAGCCACCTGGGAACGCAAAGATCAACTGAAGCAAGACTACCCGTTCCTGTTCTCGGAGCAGCTCGAATCTCGGGGTCGATATTCCGTTTAAGGTTGGTAGGATTTGTAACGTCCATTTTCGGACGAGTAAATAGTAATTATAATTCGGTTTCATTCTTCGCCGTAATTCAACTACCAAATAAATTTGAAAACCTTTCCTTCCTTTCGGGTTGTGTTTCAAATGTAATTTTGGTAACATTTGAAATTCAATTTGCAATTTGAGCTTCCCCTCTATCTTTTGGGCTCAGCCTTGATCTTTCTCGGGCTAAGCCCATTTGCTCCCGACCCAAGCCCACTCCAACCCGGCCCATTCTTCCCTACCCTGCCCAGCCCGGTTGCTTTTCCCCCCTTTCTCCTTCTCTTCTCTCCCCTCCTTTTTCCTATGCACCCAGGCCACTGTCATCTTACTCTTTCTTTTCCCATGGCCAACGCCGCCGCTTGCGCGCACGCCTCACCAGCTCCCCCTGCCACCACCTACTCGGCATGGCCACGCCGCCCCAGAGCCTCCATGTCCTGTCACCGCCTCGTCTTGTCGCCACAAGACGCTCGTCAAGCCGAGCGCGCACGCCGCCGCCAGGACCAGACCCCTCCTCTCGGCCCCCTTGCTCCCGTGCCGTGACCTCCCTATAAAGCCCCCTTCCCCTTGCTTGAGCGCCTTGCCTTGCTTGGAAGCTGTAAGTCCCCAGCGAGAGCTCGCTGAGCTCCGTTGGCCAGCCTTGGCCGCCTCGCCTCGCCGCCCGGTGAGTATCTCGCCACAATCACGTCACCATGAGCCCCAAGACCCAAGGAAGCCACCCTCCTCCCTTCGTCTTCCTGTCACACGGATGAGCCGCGCTGCGCCTCTCCTTCTCACTTGAGGCCGCCGTCGCCGCCTAATCCGCCGCCCCGAGCCGCCCGACCACCCATCCGGCTCCCTGCGCCCATGTGACGCCGTGTCGTGCCCTTCACAATGGCCTTGCTTCCTCGTCGGCGCCTCGGCAGCCGTGTGTGTGGGCCGCCATCCACACCACGCCGCCGCTTCCGCCTCTCCCGAGCCGCCGCCACCTCCGGGCAGGCGCCGCCCTCCCGGCGATCCCGCCGCCATCTTGCCGCCCTCCCCCGCCTCCCCTGGCCGGCGCCAGGCCGCCTGAGCACTCCCCTCCCCCTGCTTTTCAAAAAGAATGGGAAATCAATTGGATTTTGGGCCCACCTGTCATTTACTTTACCACCCCTCCCCTTGGCTGCCATGTGGGCCCCGCAGCCCACCATTTCCATGGACCAGAGCCGCCCAGTGCTGTGGACCGGGCCCATACCCTGTGCTATGGACCACAGTTTTATTCCTCCCTTTTTAATTCATTTAATCTTCGATAATTCATATCTCCTCCGTTTTAACTCCAAAAATTATGAAATAAATTTCTAAAAATTCGTTAAATCAAGATCTTGCTATTAGCATAGGACTTGATTAATTTGGAGTTCATTTGTTTATTCTTGTGTATTTATTTGCTCTCTTTGCCGTTGTGTCTTTTTCCGGTATTGACGCCCGATTAGGATTTGAAGACGCCGGCGACCCTCAAGTTGATCAAGACCAAGATTATCACGATCACCTTGCCTCTAACCAAGGCAAGTCAGTACTTTGACCATATTGATCCTACATTTTATGCAAATTATATTCGTTTAAATTAGCAAAATTACATGCTTTATTTCTTTATCAAATGTATGTTAAAGCTTAAGGTAGTTAAATTCCCACTTGTTGATTAATTAATTTAATATGTCATCCTTGATAAATTGAATCCATTAATCCTTGTCACCTTAGTAACTATACGGTAATACTAGTTATAGGTTGTACTTAAGCGGCATGCTAGTCTTGTTTAAGTACCGGGGTATTAAATACCCCAATCATCATTTCCTCAAACATAAAATGTTTTGGGTAGTTATTGGTGGTCCATTGGCTAAAGGTTGTGAAAATAAATTGGTTTACTCCTCAAAACCCCAATTGCTAGTTCTATCTGGGCGGATGGTGAGGCGGTGGGTGCTCGGGGAGCACATGGATGGTTGGCTTGTGGAATGAACCGCCCAGATAACCCTAAAGGCTTAATCTTGTCACGACCTCCCGTGTTAAACAAGTACAACCACAAGTCTGCAAAGTGCAACTTGGTTTAGTAAAGTTATTGAACCCTGAAAGTTATCTCACTAGAGGGGATCGAAGAACGTACAAGTACGGAGATACTCCGGCTTGGAAGGGACACCAAAAAGGTGAAGTTACCAGCTGCGCTAGACGTTGTGGCCTGGGCCAGCTGCGCTAGTCGTTGTGGTGAACATCCTGCACAACATATGGGCGAACCCGTATGGGTGGAATGACTAAGAGGCAAGATAGCTAGAAAGGTCATCGTGATTTGCCGCCCAACTACATGACTACTAATCATGTGGGGTACGGTAGACTATCTCTTGTGGGTAAAGTGTGCAACCTCTGCAGTCTAAAATCTGTTTAAATAAATTGCCTTTACGGTCAAAGGCGGACATCGGAATCATAACTTGAGTTAGTTCTATTTCAAACAACTTTGTGGGTGGTATGAAAATGGTGGAAGGGCTCACCTAGCCCTGTGTTGGATTTTTCCTGAGCCGTCGAGCTCAGTGGGTGTGGTCATTGGAGGCAGCTCCAATTAAAAGGATGCATTGGTAGAGTTTCCGCTGGATGGAACCTCTAGTAAAATAATTATTGCACATGCTCTCTTTAATAAAATGCAATTTGTTAAAATGCTAAGTGATAGGACTTTGTAATTATGATATTTGGAAACTGGCTTTCGCAAATAAAAGAACATGAGCCATCCTTAATAAGCCTTGCATGTATATAATTGCATTGTGTGTTGGCTCGCGAGCACGGTAGTAGTGCTCATTCTCGCTTCTCCCCCAACCCTTCAAATAATGAAGACGACGGAGACTACGCTTTCTACGATGGCCCAGGAGATGATGGACAAGGCTACGACGAGGAGTAGTATAGTTCTGTAGTTTAGGTCTCGCCAGCCTAAGTAGACTCATATATGGTAGCATAAAGCCGATATTATCCAACTCTTGGTTAATATCCGTGCATACCTGAGTTACCCTAGTCGCTTACTGTGTGAGATGAGCCCTACTCGCATTTTGCTTCCGCCAGTAGTTTACGTTGCTTTTATGTGATGTAATCCATTTGGCCTGCTCGGCCCCTTTTGTACAACTCGACTCGACGTGGTCTATGTCACTCAGTTGGTTGTAATATTTAATATTTCAGTTCATGCTTGTATGAATGATTCAGCAATGTGTACTGTGAAGTGCTAGCTACTGATCCAGGGAATAGCACAGTAATTTTACAGAGGATTTGGATTCTCGAAATCTGGGTCCGACACGACGCTACACTCATTGGCATGTGATCCCCAAAATCCCACAACAGCTGTCTCCCTGTATAAACGAAGGATGTTTTGTATACCAAATAGGAAGAACAATGTAAGTTGGTGCAGAGTTTGAGGGTTGTACTTTTATTATCTAAAAAGGAAGAACAATGTAAATGAGTCGCTATGACATGGAAAATATAAATCCGTGATAGGTATCCAATATCTGACAGCATATAATACAATGGAACAAAGGTAACGTACCATACTGCTATCACAGAAGGTATCATATTTAACGGAATAAGAACAGTATAAATTAGCAATCATCCTAGAGGTACCTGCCATCTGTTATATAAACATTGCGCACTGCTTTGGGAGCACATTTGACAGTCACAGACAGTGTTAACATGTGAAACCCCTATCATAAGGCCAATAGCATCTACGGGAACATAAGAATCGAAAATAGATATGAGAAGAATAGAAGCAGGTTAAATGTACAAAAACATGAATTCATGGGTTAAGTGTGGAATGACAGCAAAAAGCATATGGGGGTGCACACTGGAATATTTTCAGAATAACTCTATGATGTAGTTTCCTGAGTTCATTAACCGACACATCACAATTGGGAATACACGCTGACCAAAAAAAACACAAACAACGGGCTCCAATTTGTCGGTACAGTTTTGAATGATGTCAACAGCGAGTTTGTGGGATGCTCCCTGCGCAGGCAATAAGAAGCAAACTAACATTAGCTTAGAACCTTGGACCAAAAGAACAAGTAATGTATCCTTAAATATCTAAGTTATTCATGTAGAGAACTACATATACCGTCACTAACAAATGGACAGTAAACAACACACTTTATCCTCTTTTACTCTATGATGCACCGATATGTGATACCGGTATGACGATGCGGATCTGGCGATACCCCATTTCTCCCAAAAAACCTGATATATATATGTATATATATGTATGTATGTGTGTGTGTGTGTCTATATATATATATATATATATATATATATATATATATATATATATATATATATATATATATATATATATATATATATATATATATATATATATATGTGTGTATGCACACACACACATATATACATATGCATATGTCGTTTGCACTCTTGGGAGTATATACTCCCACTTCCAATATACCACTTAAACACATATATTATATTTCTTTATCATTTTCAAGATACTTAAATACTAATTATAAAATACTCCAAAGGTGACTTAATTGAAAAAAAATTCATTGGAGCCCTTTGTTTTTTGCTATATACTTTTTCATATATAAAAAGAAGTGTGTGTGTGTGTGTGTATTAAATATAGTAAATATATAAAATATGATACTTGATAAGTCACAAACTGATACAAACCATAAGGGTCCATACCCCATAACATAGTCAAAGGCTCAGAGAGTCAGAGCACTACCCTACTGGCTACTGCAACTAGCCTCTATCAGTTTTAGTAGCAAGTAGCAAATGGATGTATGTGTGTGCAGTGTGCACAATTGAAATGAAAATGTATGTGTCCAGTGGTTAGAAGACTGAATTTTTTCTGTTGAGGATGCAATTGCAAATTTCAGTGATGGTTGAATGCAAAACCCAGTGTCAGATTTATTGCATGCAATTACAAATGTCATTGTGTTCCCACTTTCCAGTGGAGAGGACTAATGGAAAGAACCAAAGTGGAGATGTGGGAAACACACCTGGCTACTGGATGTAGAGGAGGGGCTCAAAGGATGGAGGCACACGATGATGGAGGAGGAGGGCGAGCGAGGCGATGGATGCAGAGGAGGGCGCAGAGGATGGAGGCGCACGGCGACGGCGACCGAGGATGGATGCAGAGGAGGAGGGCGCGCGGAGGAGGGAGACGCACGGCGAAGGCTAAGTAACTTTTTCATTTAATATTTGGGTCATTATTGATAGCATGGCTTGGCACACACTTTGCTGCAGACCTTGCCTATAAACAGTTTCACAGTCAAGAAGCTAACATAAAGAATTCGCACTAAATTTCCAGAATCAAACAACTATGAAGTCGACGAATATGAGCGTGAGCAATTCAAAGCACAGTGAGAATCAGTAAGGAAGTAATAGCAGAAAATAGATACAGCAATGCATGTTTTTTATTAAAAAAAATAGAATTTACTTGAACAAATCACAAAACAAACAAGGGCAATCCACTGATTTTGCCCTCAACGAATCCACAGGAAAACTAAGACTCTTAACAAACTTGTCACAATTCATCGCAAACAAATCTCGAGCTGGCCAAACCCCCCACAGCTATTAATTGATAAATACAAAAAAAAAACACCCCAGATCTCACCCCCTAAACTCCGTCTAGCGCAACAAATATTCTCCACAAACATCAACAACTCATAAATCGGGAGAGAGGGGGCCGGAGGGTCAGAGTGGACTACGTGGAGGTGCGCAGAGGAGGCAGAGAAGTCTGGCACACTGCGGAAGAGGAGATGGGGACGAGGCGAGGCAAGGCGAGGGCGGTGCATGGGAGTGGGGGTGGAGATGGCAAGGGCGAAGGCGGCGCATGGGAGGTGGCCGGGTGGGGGCGGAGACGACGAGGGTGAGAGCGAGAGCGGCTCGTAGTGGTGGGGGTGGAGTCAGTGAGGAGGCGAGGCGAGGGCGGCACGCAGGGGCGGAGACGGAGAGGGCGGGACTAGACGTGGGGCGGGAGGAGATGGGGAGGAGGCGAGGCGAGGGCGGCGCGTGGCGGTGGGGCCGAAGACGGCGAGGAGGCGAGGCGAGGGAAGCACGCGAGGCGGAGGAGAGGCGAGGGCGACGCGGAAGCGGGAGGAGATGGGGAGGGGGCGAGGCGAGGGCGGCGCGTGGCGGTGGAGGCGAAGACGGCGAGGAGGCGAGGCGAGGGAGGGGACAGAGAGGACGAGCGCGGCACATGGGGGCGGGAGGAGATGAGGAGGAGGTGAGGCGAGGGCGGCGCACGGGGGCGGGGGTAGAGAGGGCGAGGGTGAGAGTGAGAGTGGAAGAGGTGAGGCGAGGGCGGCGCACGGGGGCAGGGGCGAAGACGATGAGGGTGAGGGCGATGGGAGGAGGCGACGAGTTCTGTAGGGGATCGGGAGGGGCAATCCTAGGGTTGGGATGTGGAGATGGGACGGACGGATCCAGGCCATTTGTGGAAAACATGTGATCGCATGGATCTACACCGCCTGATTCCGGATGTACGATGGCGATCCGACAGCCGACGACCGCCGAGACAGGAATCTCGACGCCAATTCGTTAAACGCAGAGGCCTTTTCGTGAAAACAGCGATGTGGGTGCCCCGAGGAGCGGGAAATTCCTTCCTCTATTAGAAATAGGATATTACTTATTGTCATTTTACTGAGAAAAAAAGGCAATTTGAGACATCATTCAACATAAACAAGGAAGTGGTTGCTTCTCTAATGAACCAAGGAGTTGACTTAGCTCTTGTTAAATTACATTCTTAATCAGATGCACAATTATTAATTAAACATCCCATTAGTTTAAGACGATAGAATTGCTCAGGATAAGAATAAGATGAGTCAAGTAACGCTGATCTGATTCTCCTTGCACTTTGACCGGATCATATATTTATAATCTGAAGAGCTGAATGGATAAGAACAAATCAGAGCTTCAGGAACAGAGGATGTCAGTATGAGTTGGGCACTACTAATTGTCAGATTGATTGATCTGCACATGCGCCTGCATTTGGAAGGTCAATAGAGATACATGGCCACGAGGCTACGGCATACAAACTACACAGCAAGTGGCGAATTTTTTTTAACAATTGATCCATAGGAGAGATCTCTCTGATTCATTTCAGCTTTTTAAATGGAACTACAGGTGTAATATGAGAGTAAATCAACTTATGGGGTGTTTGGAGTGAATAATCTCTTCATTCTATGATGGATTGATTCATCGTTGGATCATTCCATAAATTTGGTGAGGTAACACTATCCCTTATTTTTTATTAGGCTTATGATTACGAGGATGGGGTGACGATGGATTAACATATTCTATTTCTCAAATCAAACAAGTGAGTTATGTTCCGAGTTAGAATCAGATGATCAATTTACCATCCCATCCTTCAAATCAAACACCCCATTAATCTACCAACAAAATGTGCCTATAAAATTCCTCACTGCCTTATAACAGGAAACCTCTCACTCAAGGAGTTAAGTTTTGTCTTCAGGCTAGTTCTTGAGGAAGTCAGCAATTTAGTCCAGGATGAACTTTTGGAAGCCCTTTCTTGGAGTAGGCTACCCTACAAAACGATGCGATTCTAGGCTAACAAAACCAAATCTCCTGCCAGTAAGCAGTTTTTTTCCCTGGAAGCTCATAGATTTGCATAAAGAACATTCTAAAGCAGTTTATCTGGAAGTTCATAGATTTGCACAACTCCTTAGAATGTAGTACAACTTCTACAGGACTGCCAAGTTTTGTTACACCTTCTCTTGGATAAAGCGCTGCTATGCCTGTGAACAAAAAAGGAACATAATATGGTGCAAAATATGTCCAATTCACTGAACTAATAATAATGCAACAATTTACTTGCTTTTGTTTCCATAAAAACAAAATTTAACAAAAAGAAACATATTAAGAAATAACTCTGTAGTGTCACCGAGACCTGCTTGAGCTTTTCCTTCACAAAGGAAGTTCACCAATCAATGTAGGATGGATGTTAATATTGTAGGCTCAACTTTAATAGAAAAAAAATTAACAAAAGAAGGAGCAAATGGTAAACTATAACTCAAAAGAGACCATATGTACTTTCCCCTTTTCTTTTCCTAACTAACACCATTCTTTGATTTAACCGAAGAACATTCCACTTACAGTTAGTTACGAATTTATCTCAAAATGAATATTCAAGTACTTTTCGCATTTCCCAGTAATGGTAGTAACTTCCGAGTTTGCACCCGAGTTGTTTTAGTCCAAACTATAGTGGTAAAGAAGAGGTAAATAATTTGTCTACTCCAATATTTGTATGTACTTCTCCTCTAGTTAGTCTTCGGATTTTAGCCAATAACACTAGATTTACCATTGCTGGTCAAAGATACAAAAATACGCAGTTCCAACTTCCAAGTGCTCGTGCGGTGAGGACTTGCCTAGAAAAATCTTATAGGTTTTTTCAAGAAAACTCAAGTTGATGCAAACTTCATCGTTGAGCTACAGAAACTAAACCACATTGTGATCATAAGATCAATCATACATGAGTTGTTCATTTTATTTTTTTTAGGAGAGTTGTTCATTTTATTTTTGAAGCACCTCTTAATGCATACATGGCAGTCACAATCAGTATTAGCAATAAAATAGCCCATCAGAAAAAATATAGGCAACTTGAACTGTATTGTATAATAGGTAAACGCGTGAAAGTACAATTTCATTTAATTTCAAGGAATGCACACTTGAGACATCAGACATGGACATTATCCAAAGATTCTCCAAAGTTTTGATCAGTTTAGCTTATTTGCAACTAATGCCAGCTAAATCCAAATGCTAGAAATGCAGGGCATTACTTTTGGGCCCGCCTTATGAGTGACCCCATGAAAGATCCTAAAGCCTCTTAATTGTTCATAAAAAAGGAGCAAACTATTGCTGTAATATCATAAGAATGGATATGGCAAGTTGACGTCTTCTGAATCATTTTTTGTAAGAACTTCCATTGCCAAATTATTGATTTGTTTCTACGGACTCGATCATGATCCAAATCACATGGGGATGGGATTAATTCTATATCTTGTCATTAACGTCAAGGCTAGAGATAGTTGACCAATGATAATTAATCGAAACTGCATCTTTTTACCAACGCAGTAAAATAAATAAATATGAGTAGAAACTATATCCATGCAACCCAAAGCGATTAGTAGTGTAGTACTGACCCATTAGCAAAGTCAACTTCAGGAAAGCATCCTCACAACTGTTACTGCAATCAATATCTACTAAACACACCAGAATAAACACGCAAATCAAAATCAAGTGGCAGCTGTTCTCCTGCACGAATTGGTCAGCATCAGATTAGTCTTTTTTATTTCACAATCCCAAAATGGATAGCATGCTACCTCCGGCTTCCTTCTATGAAACTGCTTTGAAGTTTGAACCGAATTTCCTGGGAGCAAAAGAGGAGTAACTTGCAAAGGAATTATTTTTACCCATGCAATGCAATTGGTGAATATCTGAAGAACCCTCATAACGACGAATAACAAACTATACATATATCTCTAACACCCTCAAACTCATGGTGGATCAACAACACCGAGTTTGGAGAGGTAGAAGCAAATCTTGTGCTCGAGTCCGGGCCTTCGTGAAAAATCCGCTATCTGAAGCTCAGAAGGCACATCTTGAAGAGCAATCACCGATCATGCACACAAGACCTCATGAAGGAAGTATCAACACCAATATGCTTGGTGAGCTCATGCTTCACAGATCACGAACATCTTGATAAGCTTTGATCTTGTCGACAAGAGAGGAGTCGGTGTAGTGACGTAAACACCAAAATCCTCAAGTAAGCACCGTAGCCAAGTAATCTCTGCTGTCAAGAGAGCCATAGCTCGCAACTCAGCCTCTGCACTCGAACAGGACACTGCAGTCTGTTTCTTCGTCTTCTAGGCAATGAGAGAACCACCAAGAAAAACACAAGAAGGCGAGAGATAGACCGCGATCGGAGGATCGTTAGCCCAAGTAGCATCCGAATAAGCTCAAGTCAGAATAGCCGGAGCGTGGAAAGAAGAGACGGCGAGAGATAGTCCCACGAAGGTATCGCAGAACTTCGAAGAAGGTGGTCAGTAGTGAACTCGAGTGGGAGCAAAACGAATCGACTCGAGAATGTGAATCGGATAAGTGATATCCGGACGAGTAACAGCAAAGGTAGACAAGACTCCCAACAAGATGACGATAGCGAGTTGGATCAGAAAGAGGCTCGCCATCAGAGGGTCGGAGGTGAACATTGAGCTCCATGGGAGTCTCAACAGTACGCTGATCAGTGAGAGAGGCGCGATCAAGAAGATCCTGAATATACTTCTCTTGGGACATAAAGAAACCATCTGGAGTGGAAGTAACCTCAATCCCAAGGAAGTAACGAAGAGGACCAAGATCCGACATAAGGAACTGGCTCACTAAGACGAGCCTTGACAAAGGCAATGTACTCAGAATCATCTCCGTAATGATCATATCATCAACATACAGAAGAAGAAGAGTCCGACCACGAGACGAAGTGTGGACAAAGAGCGCAGGATCATGATCACTCAGCTGAAAAGCCAGCAGCAGTGACCACAGAGGAGAAGCGCCAAACCAAGCACGAGGGCTTGCTTAAGGCCATAGAGAGAGCGACGAAGGCGACAGACCATGCCCTCAGGAACAGAATACCCAGGTGGCGGATGCATGTAGACCTCCTCACGCAACTCGCCATTAAGAAAGGCATTCTTGACATCAAGCTGAGAAACAGACCAGTGGCGAACAGACGCCACCGAAAGAAGAGTGCGGACAGTGGTCATGTGAGCCACGGGAGCAAAAGTCTCGTCGTAGTCACGACCATGCTCTGCTCTGGAAGCCACGGGCAACAAGACGCGCCTTATAGCGCTCAAGAGAGCCATCAGAGCGAGTCTTAATCTTATAGACCCACTTACACGTGATGGGACGAGAGTGAGATGGAAAGGGAACAAGATCCCAAGTACCAGTACGCTCAAGGGCAGCAATCTCCTCGGCCATGGCATGCGCCACTCGGGAGTAACAAGATCCCAGAAGAGACAAAGCTCACAGTAGCTGCTTGACAAAGAAAGGCAAAAGCAGGCGGGGGCAAGCGGTCGGCGATCGCGGAGAGCGTAGCGAGGAGAAGATGACCCATCAGGGGAAGATGGATCATCAGAAGAGGACGACCCATCTGGAAGATCCTCAATACGAGGTCAACGAGTGTAGACGAGTGTAGTGGGGGGAGCCTGAGAAGCCGCAGGAGACGAAGCAGGCGGCGACAACGGCGGAGAGGCCATAGGGGGAATATGTGGAGACTCAGTGGGACGGGTGGACAAGGGCAAAACAGATATAGGTGTATCCGAAAGGTCAAAGGACGAGAGACTCCATAGAGGAAGCCGAAGGAGAGACAGGACGTGGATAGAAAGGACGAGACTCGTCGAAAGTCACATCCCGAGAAATCCGCATCCGTCGACCAGCAGGATCCCAGCACCGATAGCCCTTGTGCTCGGCACTATATCCCAGAAAAACACACTCAACAGACTGAGCGGTCAGTTTGGTACGTTCTCGAGGGGCGAGAAGAACGTAGCAAACGCAGCCAAATAGACGAAGGGCAGAGTAGTCAGGAAGGAGACCACAGAGACGCCAAAGGGATGGCGCTCAAGAGCGTAAGAAGGCTGAATGTTGACGAGATAGGTGGCAGTGGAAACAGCCTTCGGCCCAAAAGTAGGTGGAATAGAGGCGGCAATCATCAGAGCACGAGCCGACTCAAGGAGGTGACGATGCTTGCGCCAAGAACACCATTCTCGAGCATGAGCACCAAGACAAGAGAATCGAAGCGAGAGTGCCCTCGCCAAAGAAGGAAGCCGCAGCAGTGACGAGAGAGATACTCGCCAAGCAGAGTCGAGACGAAAGACACGAATAGGAGTGGAGAACTGTGCGGACCATAGTAGCAAATTGTTTATAGATAGACAAGGCCTCACTACGAAGACATGAAATATGTCCAAGTGTGGCGAGAGAAATCATCTATAAATATGATATAATATCGATGACCCCTTTCAAACGAAGGAGCCGGACCCCAAACATCTGAATGAACAAGATCAAAAGGACGCCGAGATACTTGACTCACTATGAGGATAAGGAAGTCAAGTTTTGTTTGCCTAACTTACGTACTCGACAATCTAAAGACACGTCTCTGAGATGCACCCGAAGACCACGCACGAACTAAAGACTACAGCAGGCGAGATCCACATATATGGCCAAGACGGTGATGCCACTTCTTTGAAAGAGCCGGTGAGACGGAGTGGCGAAGCGAGAGACCGGCGGCGACAGTGGCGGCGGAAGGAAGGTGAAGCTAGTCAAGCTCCCAGAGACGCTGTGAGTCAAGGCGCCGAGGGCCGAACCAACGAGCTCCGTGTGGCGGTCTGAACACAACAAGAGTCGAGTCGAGAATGACCCGACAACCAAGATCAAGACCGCCTAGCGTAAAGAAGTCGCATGGTAAGACGAGGAACATGAGCAACAGACGAACATGAAAGGATGAGTTGCTAAAAGGTCCTCGACTGAGACAGAGAGAGAGGTACCATCAGCAGTAAGAACACTAACAGGAGAATCAAGAGGTGTAATGAAGGACAGAGTGGAAGCATCAGAAGTCATGTGAAAAGATGCTCCAGAGTCAAGAATCCACGGGGAGGTACTGACCGTAGGGGTGGTTTCTCGGTGCGGAGAGTCGATGAGCGTAACCTCGCAGAACTGCCGAGGAGAACACAGGCGGCAAGCGGCGTCGAAGTCGGGCTATCTCACCTTTCGCTGAGAGAAACTGAAGTAGTCGATGCAGACGTCGATGTAGAAGCACCAGTGCCAGTGCTAGTAGAAGAACGGCGTGAAAGATGCCGCTTCTTCTTATAGCATTGGGACTCAATGTGGCCGACCTTGTCGCAGTAGGAGCAGTGAGTACGGTCACCTCCAGATGGAGGGCGGCCATCACCGCTATGGCGGCCATTGGAGGAGGCGGTGTCTTCAAGCGTGGAGCCGATGGTGTAGCGGACGAAGCGGCGAGCCTGAGGGGAGTGGCATTAGACCAAAGCACCACTCAAGCGAGTCTCCTCCGCAGATCTCGGAAGAGCCTCCAGAGAGTGACACGAGGGTGCCGTGCAAGGAGCCGGGCACGCCTGCTGCCGAACTTCAGACGGCGTAGTAAGGAACTCGTGAGACCCGCTGAAACTCAGTCAAGACGCATGCTAGGCAAAGACGGACACGAGCGACAACCAAAGAAGATCGAAGATAGTCCAACCGACGCCAGACAATGAGCTCTGGCGTAAAAGCATCAACAGTTGCATCGCCTCGCTGAAGAGAGTGCTCCTGGCGGACCACGGACAGGTACAAGGCATCACCAGAGGGCTCTGTTGGACCGAAAAGGCGACTAGAGGGGGGGTGAATAGGAGCACTATCTAATTTTTGCTTTAATCTGATTCAAACATGATATTGACTCCAATAGCTATGAGAACTATGAAGATCAATATATATAAGTGTAGCGAAAGATTTATACTTAATCCCCTTCAAACCCCCAAAAGAAATGAGCAAAAACACAAAAATCACCGATAAATGGTCGATGAACAAGAATTGGTCGAACCGATGAACGATGGCGGTTGCACCGCTGTCCGTCGAACCGGATGAACAAAGGTTTCGGTCGTTCAAGATAAACAAGAAAATCAAAGAATGAATAGTAAATGTACCAAAAACGAAAACAAAAATCGACGTAACTTTTGATCCGCTGGCCAAACTCTACCAAATTTGAAACACATCTTCCTAATGATGTCGAACCTATTCCAAGCGACGATCGAGAAGATCCACGCCAAAGTTTTGATCTTTTGTATTTTACCAAGGATGGTTCAAAACCGAGCAAAAACGTAAAACTTGATCCACAACTTGCTCGTGGGTGGATGATGATCAAGATGACCTTAGATGGGTTCCCACATATCCCAGCAAGCAAGATCAAGAAGAAAAACCAAGCAAAAACTCACGGATCAAAGAAAGACCTCAAATCACCAAATAGAGATAAAGAAAGCAAATGAACCAATCTTTGAGAGAACTTTCTTTGGATTGATTTGATGAGGTATTGGTTTACAGCCACTCCATCAAGGAGGACAAAGACTCAATACATGAGCACGAAATCAAATCCAACTCTCTAGAACCCTAACCTCTACTAATCCTCTCCCTAAGCAAACTAGGGTTTCAAACACAATGAAAGGGTTGAGGTGGCTATCCAGCACACCCCCTATTTATAGTGAAGGCTTAGACCTTCTAGAAGAGTAACCCTAATGGGCTCCCGTTAAGACCCAAAACAAACGGGTCACACACGCACGCATCTCAAAGCGCCGTCTTCACTTTTCTTGACCTAATCCACTTCTTGACACACCGACTTGTGCCGTGGGTTGGCATTACGTCACCAAGGCGGTATTTGGTGAAATTACCAAAATACCCCTTCTCGATCTTTTTGCAAAGACCGAGTCCCAACTTCGTGAAGCACCTCCATGCTTCGCCACGTGTAGGTTGATCCAACGGCTCTCTTCATGTCGGCAAGTCTCTCCCATCCGGCTCCCACCGAAACCACCATGGCACTTGCACCGACCCCCGCGCCGCTTGATCGAACCCGTCGCACCGAATCGCCTGTTCGGTCACCTTTGTCCTCTTGCGCAATGCTTGACTCCATTGACCTCACCCAAAGATCCTCGATCGTTTCGGACCTCGGCTCTCCAAGCCTAGTCCCGATCATCTTCGCCGCTGACCGTCGTTGGCCTCCAAGCAACCTCGCACATCAATAGACAAAGAAAACGAATCCGGAACAAGTTCTTCACAACTTGACCCACGTTAGTCAAAATATGCATCATGCAACACATATGCCATGAAACCCATGAACTTGACCTAACCCAAAAGCAATTCTCCAATTGAAATGACAATCAAGACAAAATCGGTTACCGCCCATGTTATGGCGGTAGACACGCATCATGTAGTACCAAGACCATAATCGCGGTTGTACCGCTATCCGAAGAAAACCAAAACTTCCCAAAAACACTCGCTCGAAAAACCATACCGCACACATGTGTCATTCCGTGATGCGGTATTACACGGCGACCAAGGCACGGTACTACCAGATCATGCGGTCGCATCGTCTGCTTACACGCCGCATTTACCGATTATCCCGACACTTATCGAAAACGCTGTTTCGACAAACCGAGAACGACATTGCCAATTGTAACATCATCCTAAGATCTCGTGCATATCCCCATGATATCCACGAGCTCATAGCGCCGACGAAGGTGTGTCCACATCTGAAGGCCGAGGAGAGTCCCACAACCTCGAAAGAGAACCGAGGTCGACACTAGCACGAGGACAAGCAAGCAATTTTGCGTCGTCGTCGTATTCACCGAGTATAGACGGCCATTGATCCTTAGGAATCCGAGCCTCTTGGTAGACGAGGCACCGCATCATCGCCAAAGTGAGCGGCCTCGAGAGCGCCCTTTTTTTGTCGTCGGGCGCGACAGCGAGGTTCTCGTCGGAGAGTAGGGCAAGGCGCGATGACATCACCGAGAGGATGCCCGAGACGAAGACCACGATATGAATGCGCATGTGAGACGCGAAGTCGGTGTAATTAACACCATCGAAGATCACCGGCAATGAGAGAGAAATAGTACCCATTGGTAGGCGGCGCCGATGGCGCGGCAACTGAGGGAATGAAGTCTAACAGCGGCGGCGACGGTTAAGCGGCGTTTTTTCTCTCTTTTTTTTTCTTCGGGCGGCCGCTCAAGTCTAAAAGCCTTGGCTCGCTTCAACCCGATGGCGAGAACCAAACCAAAAACCTAGTGGCGGCGGCGGGCGGCGGCGGGCGACTCGGCGGCATGGCGTCATGCATGGTTGCGGATGGCGGCGCGCCAGAGGCGGCCGATCCCGGCGCTTGAGGCGATGGCCTCGACGAGCTCGCCGCCGCGCGCTGTATGGGAGGCTCATGGGCGGCGGGCGGCGGCGGCTTTGAGGAGATGGGCGGCGGCCAAGAAGCGGCGGCGCCAGCGTCTTGCGGAGGCTCATGGGAGCCCGGATCCGTGGCGGCTGAGGAGATCGCATGAGGCTCATGGGCGGCCGGGCGGCGGCGGCTGAGGAGATGGGCGGTGGCGCCCAGCGCGCGAGGAGGGCTCATGGGAGCCCGGATCCGATGGCGGGTCGACGGAGGCGGCGGCGGCGGCGTCTCACGTCTTGGAGAATCCGGCGAGATCCCGCTGGCGGGAGGAGGCCAGCGTCTTGTGCGAGAGAGAGGCCGTCGTGGCGCGCAGGGAGGAGGCCGCGTCGGGACGACAAGCGAAGCGACGGAAAACCCAAAACCCTAGGTAGGCTCTGATACCATGTTATGAATAGCGTTTGTATTCAATATGAGGCCAATGGGCCGGTATATATACACAAAGTACAGGTGGTGAATATGCAAAGAACCCCTCATAACAACGGGGAATAACAAACTATACATATATCTCTAACAGTACAAACACAAACGCAATGACTGGATCCGAATCTCCCATGCAGACACAACGGATAAATACTATCGGAATGAACTCTTGATCTATTCCAATAGGTCAAAGGCTAAAATATACAAGTTACACGTGTAGTTAAATATGCAAATTACTTCCATTATCTAAAAAAGTTAAATATGCAAATAACACCATGTACAAGAAATATATCTAACATATCTAACACCCCTCTCAAACTCAAGGTGGATCAACAACACTGAGTTTGAAGAGGTAGAAGCTGTGCTAAGCTCGAGTATGTGCCTTGGTTAAGAAATTTGCTAAATGAAGCTCCGAAGGCACATACTAAAGAGCAATGACTTGGTCTTGCACCTGCGATCTCATATATGAAGCATCTACTCCAATGTGCTTGGTGAGCTCATGCTTCGCTGGATCTCAAGCAATGTTGATCGCATCAGTATTATCTGATAAGAGAGGAGTTAGTGCAGAAATTGAAACAATAAAATCCTTAAGTAGCCACCAAAGCCAAGTGATCTCACCTATCAACACCGCCATAACTCGCAACTCAGCCACAACAGTTGAATGGAAAACGACAGTATGCTTCTTAGTCTTCCAAACAATCAGAGAGAAACCAAGAAAAATACAATAGGCAAAAAGAGACCGACGATCAGAATGATCGCTAGCCCAGGTCACATCAGAGTATGTCTGTAGCTGCAGAGGGCTAGAGCGAGGAAAGAAAATACGATGACTGATGGTCCCGCGAAGATATCGCAGAACACGAAGAAGGTAATTGTAGCGGAGCTAAGTGGGAAGAAAAACGAACTGACTCAGAATGTGAATTGGGTGAGAAATATCAGGTCAAGTGATCTCAAGGTACACGAGGCTACCAACAAGATGGCGGTAGCGAGTGGGGTTCTCAAGAGGCTCCCTATCAGTGGGACTGAAGGTGAACACTAAGCTCCATAGAAGTGTCCACCATGCGCTGATCAATGAGACAAGCGTGAGTAAAGATATCCCGAATGTACTTCTCCTGGGAGAGGTAGTAGCTCTCAAGCGTAGAAGTGATCTCAATCCCAAGGAAGTAACGAAGAGGGCCCAAATCAGACATTTAGAACTGCTCACTGAGACACTCCTTCACAAAATCAATGTACCGAGAGTCATCCCTAACAATAATCATATCATCCACATATAGAAGAAGGAGTGTCTGGCTCCAATGAGAGGTGTGTACAAAAAGGATAGGGTCGTGATCACTGACAGAGAAGCCGACAGCAGTGACAACAGAGGAGAAACGGTCAAACCAAGCATGAGGGGCTCATAGAGAGCGACGAAGGCGACAAACCATACCATCGGGGACAGAATGTCCAGGGGGCAGCTGCATGTATACCTCCTCATGCAGCTCGACATTGAGAAAAACATTCTTAACATCCAACTGAGAGATGGATCACTATCGAACAGAGGCCACATCAAAGAGAGTGTGAACAGTGTCCATGTGGAAGACAGGAGCAAAAGTCTTATCGTAGTCATGACCATGCTCCTGCTGAAAACCACACGTCACAAGACGAGCCTTGTAGCACTTAAGAGAGCCATCTAAGGGGGTCTTGATCTTATACACCCACTTGCACGTGATAGGATTGACACGCGTAGGTAGGGGCAAAAGATCCCAAGTGTCAGTACTCAGTACGCTCCAAAGCAGTAATCTCCTCAAACATCGCGAGTTGCCACTCAAGGTGAAAGCGGGAGCCTCACCAGAGGTCGAGGCTCGGAAAAAAGCAACAAATTGTGAAGCCGTAGCGCCAGAGGCTCGATAAAGGCAACGATCATGAAGATCGTATCTGGGATGATAAGGTAGAGCATGACCTAGCAAGGACGGAGAAGAAGATAGGGGAACAGGGCCTAATAAAGACGGAGGCTCAACTGTAGAAGGATGAGTAGGCCGAGGTCAGCGAGAGTAATGTAAGGGAAGGGGGATCTCAATAGAAGAGATAGAAGGAAACTCCGGAGGAGATAGAACAGGTGGAGCCGGAGGAGAGGGAAGTGAAGAAAGTGAAGGCGGAAGCGAAATAGAAGTGTAAAGCTGAAGTCAGGGAAAGTCAGAAAGGAGATCAACTCAACGACAGAATTTGAGCTGATAGTAGGGGGATGAGGGTAGTATGGTTGGGACTTATCGAAGGTGACATCTCGAGATATTCTCACTCGACGAGCAACAGGATCGTAGCAGCGATAATCCTTATGCTCAAGACTTTATCTAAGAAAAACACACTCAACTGACTGAGCAGTTAGCTTGGTGCACTCATGAGGTTGAAGAAGGACGAAGCAGATATAACCGAAACAGCTAAGATGACTATACTCTGGAGCCCGACCATAGAAGAGGCAAGCATGAGAGCATGAGGCAGTTGCGGTGGTGACCCGAGGAAGAGCAGAGCAGATCTGGTCGTCGTCGGCTCGGGGCGCGGAGTAGACCAGTCGTCGGGGCGGTGCGGAGTAGAGGATGGGGCGTAGGCAGAGGACGAATCCGTCGTCGGCTCGGGGTGCACAGCAAAGCAGATCCAGGGCAGCGGGAGCGACGGCGGTGGTCGGATCCACGGGGGACGAGGGAGCTGCGACAGTGACTCGAGGGAGTGGCGGGGAAGAGCAAATCCGAGACGACTGGACGGCGGCGGCGGCTGATGAACAACGGCAGTCACGTAGGGAGAAGATGAGAAGCTAGGGTTTTTGGGGAGGAAAGAGTCATGGTTCTGATACCATGTCGGAATGAACTCTTGATTTATTCCAACAGGCCAAAAGCCAAAATATACAAATTACATATATATTGATAAATATTCAAAGAACACCCTATTCAAGAAACATATCTAACAAATACAAGGTTATGCCACCGGAACGAGGATGCCAACACTACATGTGGTTTCTCAGTTGCATAGTTTACTTGGTCTAGTTTGTTTTTTTTTTAAAGTAAAGCAGAAGCACATCGCTGTTTCAGACACCTCAACTGGCAACAAAATGAAAGACTAGTGGAGGTGTAAAAAGAGAGGTAAACAACCAGCTTGCATAATAGTTGGATCACAGCAAAGTATCCCACATGGCATCAGAGAGGAGAGCAATGAGAAAAATACACTAATTTAATATGATTTTTATATAACCAACCAAATGTCACCACTGTACAAAGAGCTAACACAACAGACAACAAGCACAACCTATTACACAGATCAAAAGGTAAAGCAGCTACATGACCCATGCCCGCACCAACAAGCTAGATACCCAGGAAGAATTCAAGATATCTAGAAGCCATTCATCTCCAGAAGGTATGTGCGTCTCTTCATCAGCGCCTTCACAGCAAACTTGAATGGTCCTTCAAATGCTCCAGAGACGAATGCATCCGTTTCCTTACGGCTAGTATGGCCACCATTGCTTCCCTCGGTTGAGGGCTTGATAGCAACCAATGTAGCACCCTGCAATGCAATGCCTCCAGGCAACTCGAGATATGGAGCATATTTCAGCTTCATGTTGCAGGCTGGAACCTGAGTCCTGTTGGAACATGCTGAGGCAGACAACTGATTTTCTCTAAACTCCTTCAGCTGCTCTGCTCCCATGCACAATGTGCCCTGGCCATCTGCGTCAGTCAGGACCAAGCTCACAAGTGTGGGATGGTCCTTGATGATTGACCTGAGAAGATAATGCCTCGTTGATGCTGCAATCAGAGAGCTGATTGTCCACACGACACGGAGTTTCAGCCCACCATTGGTATAGAAAGACTCTGGCATGCTTCCATTGTCCTCCGACGATGGTTCATGCTCTGCACCAACAGGCTTGCGATCAACCCTGGTACCCCCCATAATCACACAATTCTGAAGTGTACTTCCATACTCTGCCCGCCATTTCAGGAGAACTCCCTCCTCGGTCCCCACATCCCCGGAGGGGAGCTCGATCCGAAGATTCCGGATGTGCGTAAAGTTCCGGAGCACCTGCGCTGGGGAGTGCTGTGCGAGCTGCGGGAAGAGCGGCCGCCCAGTGCCATTTGGGCTGCGCATGTTGTGGAACGGCTTGATGATTGTGAACAGCATCAGCTTCAGGAGGTGCGAGAGGATGTTCCGTGGCTTCGGCGAGGATAGGTTGAGCGTGTCCTCTGCGTCGCCATCAACCGCCACAACACGGTCAATCTTGACATACACATCATGGACATGGGGAACAAGTCCGTAGAACCGCTTCGACACGGCGGAGCACCGGCCAAGAGACCGCACATCCTCAACCTTATTGACTATCAGCAGGACGAGCGAATCCGGCAGGCAGTCGAATTGGTCGACCTCGAATTCGAGCACCGGGTCCGCGTGGATTCGAGCCTTGGGATGCATCGCAGAACTGAAAGGTCACGCCTTTCGTGCCACGCAGCTCCCAAGACTGCCGAGAAATGGGGTGCTATCTTGCTACGGAAATGCCACGAACAAGCTGCTCAACCTTCGTCTCTCCGAATGGCTCACGCAACGGCAGCAACAGCCCGTCAAATTGACGCAACTATCTGAACAAAACAAGAACAAGAACTACGGCAGTAAGAACACAGATGAGCGACCAAACGAACATGAATGAAATGGTTAGAGATTAAAACCCCACGCATCAAAAGTACGAGAGAAAAATCAACAAGAACCTCAAATCAAGAACTGAGCAAACAAATCCTACAATGGTATACCTCAATCGCCACCACTGCAGCCGTGGACCAACTCAGGCGAGCAAATCGAGCGGGAGGCTGCACCAACCCTTCCCAAAAACAGATTTTTCGCCGGAACACGGCCGGATCCAACTCCGGCGAGCACCGTACAGTACCTGGCCCAGGAAACCGCCCCGAGAAACAGCCTGAACTGGCGGCTTCTAGCCCAAAAAACCTGCAATTTTTCACCAAACCCAGCGCAGCGCAGCTCCTCCCACCAACCGGAGCATCCAAGAGCTTCGATTTGGGAGGCTTTTGGTGCGAATTCAGCGAGATAAGGGTTTAGGGAATGAGAAATCAGGTATACTTCCCCTCTCTTTCTTTTCTTTTTTATTCTTTCTCAGCGACAGTTTTGTCTCCAGTTTTGTTGTGGAGAGGAAATGCTACGCCACTACCCACTACTCTTCTTCTCTCTCACCACTCGACGCGGCTTTAATATTGTCTCGGCGGTGGTGGTGCGCCGTTAAGTAACGGCTCCGCGCCGTCCAGTCCACGTCAGCGCCGGGGTGGGGGGGTGGGGGAGGAGGCGGAAGCCGTCATGGGGTTTAAATTAATTCGGTAGTAATCTCTTTGTAGCACCCTCCTTCCTTTCAGTTTATAAAAATTATGCAGTTAAACTCTGAAAACTTTGATTATTGATATTTTTTCAAATATTTAGAATAGATAGATAAAAATCATATGGATAGATTTTTATCATCCCAGATAATGTTGATAGTTAATGTTGCATTTTGAGCACCGCATCAATATCTAAAACAACTTGTTTTTTGAACCGGAGGGAACGGGAGTATGTTTTAAAAAGTAAAACATTTTCTTTAGTATCTTTTCTAATGGCAGAAAAAGACTTTTACAAGACGTAATTTTACAAAGCAGACATGTTAAAAAGTTATAAAACGAATAAATTTTCTGTACGGACAAGGTCATGGCATAAATGTCTTGGGAACGGGAGTGTGTGAATGCGCGCTGAAGAGAGAGGAGAGATAAATAGGGGCAAAAGATATTATTAAATTCAAATGTATGCCTTGCATTTTTGCAGCCAAATTATGCCTTATGGAATGAAACGAAGAGGGTAGAAATGTACAATTCTAACAAATTTCCGTCGACTTTTACGAACATTTGATTTTGAGTGTCACAAAAGTCATTTGAGGGGAGAACTGAGCACAGCTCAGTTGGCAAGGAGCGACGTCAGGATCTGTCCGCTCGCGTATTTGAGGCAGCTCGATACGTATGTATGATGTTTCTTCTTTAATGCAGTCAGAAATAGCCACTAAAAAATCATTTGATGGCAAGATGGGAACAAAACCAGCTGCATTACAACTTTGGAGAGCATGAACGTGAACTCGATGGTTCCATGCTCTTCTCGACGAATAATAACACAGAGAGGAATTTCATCATCATCCACAGGTCAAGCTCAAGCATCGCACAGCTGGTCAAAAATAACGAAACTTCAGCAGGAGAAAACTGACACGCTGAGCCTATGAAAACGTGGTAGGTGTAGTGCTTTTTCTTTCTTTCTTTCTCTTTTGTTTATGATGGCGAGATGGATTCTACCACGTACGGGGCATAATGGTATGTTCAGACTGGTTGAAGCCGACATGAACGGCTACGCAAAACAGAAACAGCGCAAGCAACCAACATGTCAATGCCATTGCGTCATTTTCTACTAACGATTTGCAGGTTGTATTTGCATGCCAACAAATCTACTGTGAAAAAGAGTTGCTTGGAGAACTGAGCATAGCTCAGTTGGCAAGAAGAGACGTCGGTCCCTGTCTGTCCACGTTCAAGGCTGCTCGGCACACGTGCTCGCTCTTTCTTCTTTAATGCAGCCAAAAATGACCACTAAAAAAGAGTTGTTTGATTCGCCTGGAGAATTTGACATATAACAGCAAGGTGCCTTATTCCTTTGGTACGAACTGTCCGGATAATCGGTTTACTGATCAGAGCTCGATTCGTACCAGTTTATGGCTTTGTGGGTCATTTGTATGGATTTTCAAGCATAATAATATTCTAGGATCTGAAATCGTTACCTGTGTGTTGGACTTTAATATAACTTTAAAAAAAAACAGAATTAAACCGGTTCAGTAAAAATAGACAAGTTGATAAAAGATTGATAGAATAAGACGTGCGGTACGACCTGTTCGCCACAGACTTTAATCTCCATCTGGAATTTAAGTTTTGTGTAGGACGATCAGGACATTCATAAACCAAAACATGTCTCACCTATCCCTCTCAAATCTCATCCTACTATTACCATAGTTATTAACGCAGGACGAACTGGTGCAAGCTGCAAAAACTAAGGAGGAGCACAGCACACGGTTTTCTCGGCGAGCTAGCATGCAGAATCTGCCAAGAACCACCTGACGCAAAGTTGGCGGCCGGCCGGCCGGGCCGGAGCTTTTCTCATCCTCTAGCGTGCCGACAGCCGGCCACTGTTTCTACTGCTTAATTAGTACCACCTACCTTACCTGGTGTATTACAGCTATACACACCTAGTAATGCACAATTATGCATGCTAATCCAAAGATAAAGGCATGCATGTATGATAGCAAATTAACAATGTAGGTATCCACTAATGTACAAACTTAGGAAATTTCTGGGGCTTGCAATGTCGGCACACTTGTGATGGTCAGTGATCAGAATGGAGATGTACAATGCACCAGTGCACTACATCCACACACACCTCTTGTTGGTGTCAGCATGTGGCCCCTTTCTCTTTGCCAATGAGCTCAGCTCATCCTTGCATGCTTCCTAGTTTGGTGCATGCAAATCAAATGCAATGCAGGTTTTAGTCCTGTCAGTGCCAAGATCAGCAACAGATGGCTGCAGTTTTTACTGTTAGCATTCAAGTCTGGTGCTTCTTTCGACCTTAGCAAGGGGTGGTGAGATCACATGGATTTACATGGTGCCAGGGGACTGATATGGCAGGAGTGGTACATGGGGTTGTGCAGACTTTGCTGGGGATGTGGGCCCTCCAGTTGTAGATATTTGTACACATTGCAGCTGACATGGAGGGCCCACTTCTTTGGTTGATGAGGGTAGGGCTGCTGTGTATTTGCTCTTGCATTGATTGAAGTCACTCGATCTTCAAAAGTTAAAACAGCTATTTTCATCGCTTCAGAAAAATGGAACAGGCTTAAAATGTGAAAGCTAGAAATGAATATAATGAAGCTCACATGAACAATAAGTGCACTACCCTAGGCACTACCTTGACTTTCAGCAATGGACAAATGCCAATCTTGAAAAGAAATGCGTGTTACAACTATTGGACGAAGGTTTTTTTTTTTGCCCTTTCGAAACTAGGGATGAGACAACCCAAAAAAATTCAGAATTTCAAAAGTTTGTAGAGTTTTGACTTGAATTTGAATTTATTTCCCAATTCGGAAAGTTTTCTTCCCTTTCCGCTTTCCCTTTTCGGCTTTCCGTCTTCCTCAGCCCGAAGACGTCTTTCTCCCATGCGCTTCCTCCCCTATCTTATTCTTGTAACACCCTGATTTTCAGAGCCTTTTTGAAAACTTTCAAAATAAAAAGAACCATTTGGTTTTAATGCGAATTCAAAGCTTAACCTGAGAATTTCGGAATTTGAAGAGTTTAAAATGACTATGCTAAACTTCAACTAATCCAAAGCTTAGTTCTTTTGGTATTGCTCTAGCTCTCTAGAGCTATCTTTCCTTTCCTCTATCCTACATTTGGACATTCTTTTATGTCCAGACTGTCCCCCTGTTTGACCTCTGTTGTGGTCATCTCCTCTTTGTCTTTTTAGGTCTTTCCTCTCCCCGAAAAATCTCTGTTGAGACCTTTTGTCTAGTCTACCTCTTTGGTCCGCACCACCTTTGGGTGGGGACCTCTCTCTAACCTCTCTTTTTGTAGTTTAAACCTCCTCCGAGGTTTAGATTTTTCCTTGTATCTAGACCTCCTTTGAGGACTAGACAATCCTTCTTGGTTTTGACATCTCTTTGTTTTGGGCACCCCTAGGCCTAGACTTTCCTTGTATTTAGCCTTCTGTGTGCCCATACCTTCCCTCTTGTCCGGCTACCTCCTGAAGCCACATCCCCTTATGTTTTGAACACTTCTGTGAGTCTAGACCTTCCTTGTGTCTAGACTACCCTTTGTTGGCTTGAACCTCTTTGTGGTCCGCAGACCATTTCTTTGTTGACTAGAATTCTCCTTCCCGGATCTTTCTCTTCATCAACCCTCTTTCCTCTAGGCTCATTTCAAACCCTATAGTTCACCCGAACCCTCGGGCTCCATAGAACCTTCCTTTAGTTTATCTCGACCTCATTGTGTCCATTTGAACTTCTCTTTGGGTTATCTAGGCCATCTGTGTTCTGAACCTCCCAAATGTTCAACCGGATCTCCTTTGCATTCGATTGAACCACCCCTGTTTAAATGAAACTTCTAGTGTTCAATCGGATCCCCTTTGGTCTCACCTAGTGTCCGACCTCCTCCCTTTGCCGATCGTGACCATTGGGATCTCCCGTGAGGTCCTAGCCATCGATCTCCACCTTTCTATTTAAATTTGACCTTGGACCTCCAGGTGAGTAGGTCGTTGGACTTCTTGTCTAGAGGACCTCCTCCCGGTTGTGTCTATTGGACCTCCTGTCCTTTGACCATATCCTAACCACCTGCACCTCCTCCGAAAGGTGCCTAAACCGTTAAGATGTTCCTTGATCATATCTCGAGCCATCCGCACCTCTTTCAGAGGTGATCCGAATCGTTAAGACCTCTCTTGATCATCTCCGTGCCGCTCGGATCTCCTTTGCTTATTTTTCTTGACCGTCCGACCTCCTCCTTGTGAGATCGGCCGTCAGACTGCCTTTTGTGGGTCTGTCCTCAGACCATCTCGTGGTGTCTTGAACCTCCTGTCCATAAGACCTCCCATTATCGTCTTCTGGACCTCCCTGTCCGGGACCTCCTTGAAGTCTTTTAGACCTCTTAGCCCTTTGGACCTCCATATCCTTTGGACCTCCCCATGTCCCATTCCTCTTTTGTGTTTAGACCTCCCTGTTTTTGCACTTCTTGTCCTTAGACCTCCTTGTGGCCTTTAGGACCTTTTGTCCTCAAGGACCTCCTGTCTGTCTTCAGGACCTCCTTCAGGATCTCCTTGCAGACCTCCTCTGTGGATCTCCTCGCAGACCTCCTCCTCTGGACCGTCCCCTTGAATTTGAATTTATTTCCCAATTCGTCCTCTTTTCTACTTTCTTCACATCCCTTGCTTTCTTTTTTCGGCTTTTCGTAGTTTGCCTTTGTACCAATACACTGAATTATTTTCTTTCTATGAAGCTTCTATTCTTTTCCTCCTTTAAATAGAGCACTGGGGCACCCACACCTCCCTGTTCTTCATTTCGACCTCTGCTCTCGGCTCTCTGTCTCGGGAGCTCTCCAAGCTCCTCTGGTTCGGACCCTTGAGCCCGAGCCCTTCACCCATCGACCTCCTCCCAAGGATTCTCTCTGGGTTTTCTTTTAGCATCATCCTCTCATTGTTTACCTCTTGCTCTGTTCATTGGATCTCATTTGGATCTTTATTTGCTTTGCTTTGTACCCGTGTAGTTCTTGGCGTTCAGAGGGCCGAGTCTGTGAGGAGGATAGATTCTTAAGCTAACAGCGGGAGGCAAGTTACACTCTTGATCATAATGCACCCAAGATTTCAATTTATTTATGTTCTGCTTTCAAAGTATTATGCATGCTTATTTCTACCAAGTTATTTCAATACTGTCTTTAAATACATAAGTTATGCCTATCTCTTTCATATGGTCAACTTTGTTGTTGTACCCAACTTGTTGTCACCATTAGGCAAAATCTGGTTGATACAATAGTATGAACCAGAACAATTGTAAAACCAAATGCTTAGTCTTGCTTAGACCAAAAGTACTTGATTTGGGAAATCTTTACCTTCATGACCAACTATTGTTTAAAATGTTTTGACCTTGGCATTGGGATGTCATGGGAGTGTGAAAATATTGTCAGGGAAGCAAAGAAAAGAAAAAGGAAAATGGATTTGGACCGGCGAATTGGTAGGCTTGGTGGTGTAATGTTTGTGCACCTGACTCTATCCTCAGCTAAGGTGGAGGTCCATGGGTTAGTGGTTGTCGCCTAGTCGGGTTGAGGACCGGTCTTTGAGCCGCCAATGCTATGCCTATAATGGGCTATGCCAAAGTGCAACCACATGTCTCTAGTGTGGGCGTGGGACTGGTGATTAATTTGCAAAACTCTACCATATGTTTGCTCCATTGGAGGTGTGGGAGGTCTTGTTTGGCCAATGGTTTTTATAACCCATCGTTCCCATTGGTGCAAGAGGGGCTTCACGGATTGCAATCCACAGGGGTGAAACCTTAGCAAGGAAAGGCGTGGTGGAGCAATGCATTGTAAAGGCCTTGTCATGAGCTCTAGACCTCTTACCTTCGGTAGTGAGAGGTGGCACTCGCGCATGCCAAACAAACTAGAGTACTCATGTCGTGTGGGTAAAGTGCACAACCTCTGCAGAGTTAAATCTATTCGAATAGCCGTGTCCGCGGTTATGGACGTGCTGGCAGCGGCCACTCAGAGTTAGAAATTGGTTTTGGGTTTCCAAAAGTGTTTAATAAACTGTTTTGGGATTGCTATCCCATGGGTTGTGGGCGGGGAGCCTTGTGACAGGAGGGTATCCTTCACCATCTTGATGATGAAAGTTATCCAACTGAAAAACTGATTTGATAAAATGAACTTTATCTATTAAGTACCTGCTTTGGAACTTAGTATCTCAGATTTGAAAGAAACATGGCTTTATGCAAATCAACCATATTAAGCTTTCCATTGTGATATCCATCTATGCATGTCATTCTCATTATCTAACTGGTGTAACTTGCGAGCACGGTTGTTGTGCTCACTCTTGCTTGTTCTTTGTCTTTAGCGGTATGGAAGCCTTGGGTTGAGCTTGTTGTGGACCAAGAGGTCCCGGCCGACTAGGATGCCCTCCACCGAGGTGCCCGTGGTGTATCGGTGGCTTAAGTGTTTTACCTTCAACAGATTTTGCTTGTTAGATTGTAAGCTCTCTTGTAAACAACCTCCTTGATATTAATAAAGTTGGTGTTGTTGCAATGCTATCACTATTGTTCTTGTGAAAGAGCTAGCCAAGATCCTTGGGACTAGCTCAAGATGCAGATGGACTTTCCAGAGCTCTTGGAGGACCTCTCGGGTTCCCTAGGGTTTGGTCTTATTCTCGCTATGCCACCAACACCGCACCGCCATGACTCATCTTCGTCCCAGTTAGCTCCGTCCTCGCACCGCCCCCGCATCACACCAAAGCCTCGCCACATAACCGCCCACCTTTGCCGCACCATTAATGGCCAGCGCCAACGCCGCCGCTTCGCACCTTTATCACGCCACTGCCGACGCGCGCGTCGGCCGCCATCAAGCGCGCCGCCATCGCGACACCGCCGTACGCCTGCCTTAACTCCACATGGTGCCAATCCCGCTCCACCATACACGTTGCCGCCACACGCCATGTTCGCCCGAGCTGCGCACTGGCGCCACCACCTCCTCGCGCTATAAAATCCCACCAACCCGCGCCTACTTCGTCACCAGCACCTCTTGAACCCCACCCCCACCACCTTTCTTCCCCAATGCTGACGAATCGCAGGAATTTCCGCTGCCCAACCTTTATTCTCCGACATGCCCGAAGGCAATCCCACCGCCACTAACTCGCCCTTCACCCCCCAACCCCGTCACAACCACCGCGTCTCCATCCCAAAACTTTCCCCCAACCCCTTCGCCCCTATCCTTGCCACCACCTTGCCGGCACCGTCCTCCACCACCGCATCGCCCACGGTTCACGTGGCTAGGCCACCTCAGTGCCTCCCACACCCCCACCACCACCTCCCCCACGATCCCCTTCACTCATCGGTGCTCAAGCCTTAGCTAATTTGGCCGGAGCACCACCGAATCGCCACCATCATCTTCCTCTACTCCGGCCATGCGCCACCATCATCGCGCGCACCATCTCTAAGCTACCTCAGGATACGTGAGTGCCCAAAATGGGTTACTCGTGCCTTCCTGGTGCTCGCCGCACCACTCCCCACCGCCACCCGTCGCTGGAGCCACGCGGAGCGCCGCCAGCTTCCTCCTCCCTGACTCGGGTGCCATGGAGAGCGCACCAGCTCGAAGCTGTGCATAGTTCTGGCTGTAAGCAGGCTGGGCCTCTTGGGCTGGGCCTAGTTGGGCTCTAGCCAAACACTATGCAGTCTATTACGGTTCAAAGCCTAGCCCAAGACAAGGCCAACACTGTTCATTCGGCCCAACACTATTCAACCTGCTAGCCCACAGCCAACCCATTACTATTCACAATATCCGGCCGCTATGAATAGTGTTGATCCAACGCTATTTATTAAACACGTTACTATTCCACCCAAATCTATTAGTGAATAGTCTAGACCCAGTGCTATTCACCAAACCCATCAATGTTCATCTCAGACCAATAAATTTTATATATATATATATATATATATATATATATATATATATATATATATATATATATATATATATATATATCAATGTTGACCCTGTGAAACCCATTTTCATCTCCGTTTGACCAAATCAAGAACCAAATAAATCTACACCATCCCACACCACCTTTCTTTTCAATTCTTTTCGAATTTATTTAATTAATGTTGTTCCCAGCTCGTCCCTCTGTTGAGCCTGGACTTATTTATTTGATTTTCTTCCACGTTAGAACCTGATTTTGTTAATCAAGCTACAGAGGAGTTGATCAAGACACAGGAGAGGTAAAATCCAGTCAAGGACTGCAGATGTGGAGGCGAGTCGTATTCATTTGATCATTTTGAACCTATATTTTATGTACTTTTATTATTACTTTCATTACCATATTTATGCCAATTACTTTAATATTCAAATAATACTTTTGAATGCCATGATGATTAGATATATCCTATCACCCCATACAAGCCTTCCTATTCTTTGTAGGCCATATTCACATTGACAAGTTTATGTTACATAAAATGATAACTAACTATTGGCATTGTCACATAATGTGTTTTCAAATACTGAAAACAGTATTGGCTAATCGTTAATGGTTTTTGTGGAAAATTGAGGGTTGAGACCAACAGGATGGACAACCCAATAGACTTGATAAAAGTGAGTCGAAGGTGAGATCAAGAGGTGGATAACCACGAGATGGTGTTGGTCCATCGCCTCACTATAAGACAAGTAAGGACTAGAACCTTGTACCAAATAACAGACATAGAAATCGCTCAACCACAAGTTTGGTTTATATAACTTGGCTTAGTATACTGCTCTTCCGATTGAATATCTATAGGGTGACACCTGCTCTTGTGTGATAGAGCAGCCGCGGTTTGGGGGTGAGTTAGGAGTGCTCTGGTTAGGACACTTGTTGAACTGCAAAACGGTAGGAACAGCCAGTGTCGGACAGCGTACTTCACCATTGGCCGGTGATTTCCCGATGGTTGTATTGTCCAAGGACCTACCGGGTAGAGGCTAGAAAGGTTGAGCAGTGGGAATGCCTTGTTATCTCAACTCAGTCGCACACTATCATATTGCGTGTTTATAGATTAACAGTATGAGTTTGAGGTATCTTGTGGGTAAAGTTGGGCAACTCTGCAGAGTATAAGCAATGGTATTTGGATACTCCATGCTTCCAATTAATGAAGATGTATTCATGTGTGACTCTGGTACATGAGGCATAAGTAGAGATTTTGATATGTTAAGATGGTAATTGCAATTATTGAGTAAACCCCTGATGTTATATTAGTATGGTTTTACTATTTTAAAGGCAAACTATGTTAACTCAAATGTTGCATCCACATATACCTGATATGATAAACCCTAAGCAATCCATTGAATTCCTAGCATGTAGTTAAATAGCTTTCTCATATGACTTGTTGAGTACGTTGTGTACTTAATCTTGCTAAATTTTCATCAGAAGGCATATCAGAAAATTGAAGGACACCTTGGAGAACGTGTTAGGGTTGCGATCGCACTCAAGCTTTCCTGTGAAAGCCTTTTGTTCTTCTGAATGTAAGTCTAAGCTTTGGGCTTAAGATGCCTATTTTGTTGCTGCAAAATAGTCGTTAGGCCATAATTTAATCAAATTAATGTGTTTTGACTGTTCGTAAGCAGGTTTGATTCCATTTCGTTCATGGCTCAAATTACAGTCGATCATAAGAAACCGGTACACCTGTTTGAAAAATAGGGTCGTTACAGGGGAGATGCAAGAGAGAGAGAGAGAGAGAGAGAGAGAGAGAGAGAGCAGAAAAATAACCGTATGAATTAGGTGTTGTCATGCAAGCAAAGGAAATATGAAAAGTACATGAATATTTTAAAACTTCAAATGGGATGTTTGGAGCTTTTGGATGAAACCTCCTTTCTATTGGGTTGAGGTGAAGCTTCCCTCAAGAGACAACTTCACCAACATATATAATGATACCATGATTCACATGATACACCCACTAAACACATCTGACTGCTGCCACATGATGCCATAATCCTCTCTGTTCTACCCTATGGGTGTGTTTCTTGGACCAAGGTAGCATCACGTGTGGTTTGCTTAATTCCAGGGTGCCTCGCCATTAAAAAAACGCCTTGAAGCAACCGCACAATGCAAAGCGCCAAGATGTGAGACGGTTTGTTCTTATGTAATTCCTGGCGCAGTGATCTGTACTAACGGATGATTAATTGGAGGTTTTGATCGCAAGTGCTTTGCATGTGCTCGAGATGCAAAAGCTTCATGTGTGTGCCCCTCAACGGTGGTAACTAACTAGAGTTATATCCGTACGTTGCAGCGGAAAATTCTGAGCTCTCACGTGATGATCGGATTTAATGGCTAAACTATATATGTGGATAATTCATGGTGTGATTTTGTTGTGTATAACTCATATATGATAAGGTGAAAGAAAATGGCTGTGTCCAGAAAGCGAAGGTTATTGGCACTCTACTCTTTGTTGAACATTGACGGCCGTGATTTGTCATTGATCAGATTCAACGGCTAGAGTTCACGGGATGATGTGGCTAGCTCAATAAAAATTTAGTCATGGGATGAACTTCAAATTAGAATGATGATTTAAACGCGAGACTATGAGCACCATTACTCGTTCCTGTGGACTATGGATCTCGCATAATTAACCACGCAAAGATGCTGTGTTATATACAGTAGATCACGTTTATTAGTCATTAGTGGTCAGTTTCGTTCGTTGCCTCGTAGGTATGGACAATACCTGACACCGACCCCCATCCCAACACAAGCATACATCTGCACATCCTGCTGATCGACCCTGAATTGTGGTTGATGCCAAAAACCCCTTTGGTCTTACTGGATCACTCAGCTTTGGAAGCTCAGGGTAACTTTTTATATATAATTAAGGGTATTAAATTGAGCCGATTGTTCAATAGGAATGGGGTATCTTCAGGCTCTTTTTATGTCACTTGAAAACTCCGAGAATAATTGTCCATGTAGTCGGCTTAAGGCCTTGTTTCGAACGCTGATTTTTTCCCCGAATCCTGTAGGGATCTAACTCTTTCAGGTGAAATTCTTGCGTTCCAACCGGGGCCTAAACCGGTATAGATCGATCGCATCCATTTCTTCCGTTTCGTGATCATTCGATCAGTCAATGACAGTTGCTTATGGATGAGTAAAGGGTTTCTTTGTGAGGCCATGCATTAACGAATGATAGTCTCTCATGCATCAGAGTACGAGACACGCTATGTATCTTCCGCCACAAGAAAGCTGAGAAGAATCTGTTCTTGAAATGCGGCGATCGATCAAGGCAGACATGCATGGATTTCTTTGGACTTGCACAAGCAATCTTTATCTGCATCTGCATGCATGAATGATTAATTGGGTCATTTTGGGGACTTTATTCGGTTTCTCCTTGAATTGCGTGACTCCAAGAGGGAAGTGCTTTGTCATTGAAGCAAGTACGTGTGTGTGCTGTAGCTGACATGGCATTAAGGACTGAAAGGCTAGCCTTTTTGTTGGCATCCAAGTATGCTTCCAACTGACGAAAAGAATTTTCCCACAAGACAAGAAATCCCAAGTTCCAATCCAACTCTAGCGTAGCTGGTCACAGTCCTAGTCTAGTGTGGCTCCAGATTGCGTCAGAGTTGAAAAACTTGATACAAGCTAACCGGAATCAAGCGCTGGAATTCATGCGTGCCAAAGCATGCAAATGCAAGTATTCAACCTTCCATAGATGAAATGGAATACGAGAGTGACCATCCTACGTGTACATGCATCTACACCTACTATCCTCCCCCTCCATTTTGCCTTGAGATTCACGTACCTCTCTCTCTTCCTCTCTCTCCCGACTCATCCCTACGTCGCCGCTAGGCCGGAGCCGCACCACCGCGACCTTGTCTGCCGCCGGACGCCAGAAAACCCGGCATCGCCGCCCGCCGCTGCCGGAAACCTTTTGTGGCACGTGGTTTCCGACGGGCGTCGGCACAAGATCTCTGTTGAATTAATCTTGTTGCTTGGTTTTTTTTCACGTTTGGATTTGAATTGGTAGCGTAACTACAGGAATTGATTGAATAGTTAGCATTGTTGTATTTAGATATTTTCCTTATGTGATATTTCCTCTGTTCTGGCCGTGATCCCGGGAATACGGTGTGATGGCTGGGATGTCCAGCCGGCCAAGGCATGTATGTAATCTTTGTCTTTGCTTTGGTTTGGTGGTTAAATAAGAAAGAAAACGAAAAGCTGCGTGAAGTGTGCGGCACAAAAATCTTCTCGTGTCTCTGATTGCTAATTGAAGTCATCAGAGTGATTACGTGAGTTGTGCGTTCGTGTTTCGCGTTGAGTCTTCATCAGTGTAGTACCAACAATTGGTATTAGAGCTTTAGTGATTTCCGTAAGTCGGAGAGGATGCAGGGGAAAGGAAGGAGTATGTCTCCGTCCGCTGTGCGAGACCTGCTGCAAGGTGATCCGTCCACGTCGCAGGTGGTGAAGAAAGAGAGCATGATGACGATGTCGTACCCGCAGCTCATCCGCACGAACTACACGATTTGGGCAGTGAAGATGCGCGTCGCTCTGCAGGCGCAGGACGTGTGGGAGACCGTGGAGCCCGGTGCCGCGGAGTACTGCAAAGATTGGATGGCCTTGTATGCCATCTGCCAAGCCGTGTCGAAGCACATCATGTCTTCCCTCGCCGGGAAAGATACGACGAAGTTGGCATGGGAGGCAATCAAGACGACGCACATGGGGCACAAGCGTGTGTGTGAGGCCAACCTGCATACCCTCAAGAATGACTTCGAGGGGCTGAAGATGGAGGAAGGGGGAGACCGTTGAAGATTTCGTCGGTCGGGTGACATCGGCCGTCACCGGGATCCGCGCGTTGGGCGATACGGTAGATGAGATTGCCGTTGTTCGCAGGTTTCTTCGTGCGGCCCGGCGCGCTACATGCAACTCGTCACCTCCATCGAGTAGTGCGTGGACTTGAAGACCCTCACCGTCGAACACCTTGTCAGGCGGTACAAAGCCTACGATGAACGCGTCCAAAATAGTTTCGGCGACCCGAAGGGGAGTGAGCATCTGTTGCTCATGTGCATGCAATGGGAGACCCTCACCAAAGAGAAGAATAATGGAGAAGGGTCAGGCAGTGGTGCAAAGAAGAACCGTGACCGCGGCGGTGGCCGCGGCAAAGCTGGTGACCGTGGCGGCGGCCATAGCGACGAGGAGGACAGCAACAACTCCGATACCAGTGAGCGTAAGTTCAACAAGAAGAAGATCAAATGCTATAATTATGGCATCCAAAGGCATTTTGCCAATGAGTGCCGCAAGCCGAAGAAGGAAGATGCACATTTCGCTGTGGCGGATGACGAACCGGCGCTACTCTAACGTTAGGTGAGAAGATACTCGAATAATGACAACAAGATTAGGGACTAATTTGTTGAACTAATCTTATTGCTTAGTTTTTTTTTCACGTTTGGATTTGAATTGGTAGCGTAACTACATAGATTGATTGAGTAGTTAGCATTGATGTGTTTAGATATTTTCCTTCCGTGATATTTCCTTGGTTTTGTTCGTGATCCCTGAATACTGCCGTGATGGTCGGGATGTCTGCTTGAAGCAAGGCATGCATGTAAATTTGTTTGCTTTGGTCCCGGAGAAGAATTGCTCGCCTCGGAGAGCAATAGGAAACTTCTGCGCATTGTTTGCTTCTGTCGCCGCCGAGTCCGGGTCCAGCGCAGGATTTGCGCTTTGGCTCGCTCGCTTTGTGACGTGTTTTTCTGCCGTCTATCAGTTTAATCCAACGGTCTATTTTTTATTCACCAATTTCAGACACAAACTTTCAACCAAACAACCCATCTCCAGGTTTGTCTGGCCAGGCAAAAACCATCTGCTTTCCAGGCTACATCCAGACACCACTTTTTCTCAGGCATGAAGTCCAGAGCACCAACCAAACAGGTCCGTTATCTTTGTCCTTCCTTTGGTGGCTTTCCCTTGGTGGTTAAATAAGAAAGAAAACGAAAAGCTGTGTGGAAGCGTGCGGCACAAAAATCTTCTCGTGTCTCTGATTGCTAATTGAAGTCATCAGAGTGATTACGTGAGTTGTGTGTTCGTGTTTCGCGTTGACTCTTCATCGGCGTAGTGCCAACAATCTCCGGCATCCGGCGGAGTGAGGTTTCTGGCGTGGGTGGTGAGGACTTTGGCGAGCAACATGAGGTTTCCGGCGGGGTCGAGGGTGGCGGTGCGGCGAGAGGTTTTTGACACGGCGGGGCAGCGAACAGCAGATCGCAGTGGCTCGGTGGTGAATGGGAACGGAGGAGGAGGCGGCGCGGCGCGAGTCCAAGAGAGAGAAAGAGAGGGGGATGGCGAGTCCAAGAGAGAGAAAGAGAGAGGGGGATGGCGCACAAATCTTGGAGCAAACCCAAACGATGGGGATAGTAGATGTAGGTGCACATGCAGGTAGCTTTGCATTTTCCAATAGAATACTTGTATTTTTAGTTACCCTGAACGGTTATGTTGAAAATAATGAAACCACCGTAATTGTATGATGTTTTATTCAATTACATTCACAAAAATGTAGAGAAAAACCTGTGTTCTGAGCTATGCTTGTATCTGAAGAATGCAAATCACTTCATCAGCTAAAATAAGAAGAAGAAAAAAGAGGAAGTATGCATCATGAGCAAAGTCTACAAGAAGTTCCTCTGCTCTTGCATCTCAAACACTTAGCTGCCCAGACTGACAGAGGCTTCAATAAGCCTGTTATGGACATTTATCTATGGTTTAGTTTCGCTTTACTCTCCTCAACATTCTTAGCATTGCCATGAGAGAGATTCTTGAATGCTGCGTGGAGGTATCTATGGGCTTCGGCGTGATAAAACTTACGTTGAAGTATTCTCCACTGGCTCAGACTCCATTCCACTGGTGACAGCATTCAGAGTTTCATCATCCACAAAATTGACCCCATCTGAGCATTGGCTTCCAACATATCCAAGATCACTTTCCTGTGTTAGCAGGTCTGGTGATGCATGTTCCCAAAGGATATCCTTTTTGATGGGGTCATTGTGGTCCTCTTGATCAGCAGCCGAAGAAATGGTATCAGATTCAGTGACAACGCTCAGTTTAGACACACTATTGTCACTGAATTGTCTCTGGAAATTGCTTGTGCTTGCTTCCTCAAAGTTCATTGGCTCAAGGACAAAATATGGCTTAAACCTAGAAAGATTTCTCTCCTGGCTGCCAAAGTTGAAGCTGTCATGCCTTCTGAAGAACACGTCTCGATGGGAAACTGTCATAAATTCTTGAGGGTCCAAGTTATGATGTGCAGGGAGACCACTATCATTTGAATGCTCAAAAGGGAGATCAAACGGACTCTTTCGCGGATGCAGAATAGAAGGAGCTGAGCCAGGAATGGTTGCCTCATCAGAATCAGAAGGAAGGCCAAATGGGTTTCTCTTCGGTACTGAAATAGGTTGGACTTGTATATGAAAACGTGAAAATCCATCTGCACTCCCGGCAACATCATTTCCATCAAGATCTATCAAGTTCCTGTCGAGATCAAATCTTATGTTCTTCCTTGATCTTCTCTTAGCCATCAGGACCTCCAACCTACGATTCCTTTCCACCTCAGAGTACCCAAGATCCATGACATTCTTCTCGTCATCAGCCGTCCAAAGAAATGCAGGCTCATTGCCATCATCCTTCTTCCCCTCACCATCCTTACCATCATTTTTGGCCTTACTAATATCAGACTCATCATTACTATCACTGTCAATTTGACAATCCTGAGGGCAGAAGATGGAATCGCTGCCTGAACCATCATTGGCAATGGGATCGGGACTAGGGAAGTCAGCACCAAAAAGAGGGTCAATTTCTTCGAGCACCAGAGCAATGTCAGTCATAGAAGCATCAGGAGAGGACCTCTCTGCTTTGTCAGAATCAAAACCTGATGAACCATCATGGCTGCCAACTCTAGCAAATGGTGAAAATAGAGAAGAGTCTAATTGGTTTTCCACAGCATCATTGATAGCCTCGATCTTTAGATCAGCATGCTTCTTCCTCTGACGCACAGAAAAAGCACGCCCCCATCTACAAGCACCTGCTGGCTTCTCAGCTGGCTTACCTTCTGAAACCTCTCTCACCTCATCACTTTGTGAATCTGTTAATACTCTATCTCGATTTGCCTTCGCCACCATTTCACCATCTTCCCTATCATTCTCACTGGAAGAACATAAGCCAAATGTTGTCTCTTTCTCATCAACTCTACTCTGATGAACATCCTCGCACAAGTCAGCATACTTATCGCCCTTATCCTTGCTGGAAAATGGATCTTTGGACTCTTGAACCTGATTATCCTTCATGAATTCCTCCATACCAACCTCTTGGTGCTGTGTCACCATGAAAAGAATAGAAGTGAGCTCTTCCTCCAGTCTATCACGTGCATCAACTCTCTCATCTCCTTGATCAACTAACTTTGGAAGAGGAACACAACCATCCAGCTCAACATGCCTGTTAGTCCTCGCCTTGCCAAAACTTGTGTTTTTTATTTCCCAATCTTTGAAGCTTATTGTGTTCTCCTTAAATGCAGGCACTGAAAATCCCTGATAAGTTTCAAAATGAATATTTCTGGAAAAACTTCCAAACTTGGGAGCTGAAATATCTGCAGGAGCCTTCCCGTTTTCATTGATCTCAGGAAGGTTTGCGCTCCCATAACTTAGTAGTACACCAAGAAGAAGGGTAGCGCATATAATTACAGGGGAAGAGGAGAGAACAAATGCGAAGAAACCCGGTGAAAATTTGTACAGCAGGTTAAGCAGTAGTACTAGACTGAAGAGCACCCAATGTTCAGAAGCGCATCTGTAGCTTATTCTGATAGAAGACCTCAAAACTCTATTGATACATAACGAATCATGCTTTGCCTCAACACCCATGGCCACTACTCTCTCACTTAGCAGCACAAATCTAGCAGAAGAAAAAAAAAACAAGCAACATTAGCTCATTAATGAAACAGACTCACCAAGAAACGAAGTAAACAGACAGAACATGTAGCCTATAACTTGTGTGATGCCTAGACAACTCCAGGTTATACCGAAGCTTAGTTGAGATAGTATTAATTAACCTCATGATCAATGGCCCAATCACATAATCCAAGGCAAACCTCATGAACAAATCCGCAAGAACATATAGAGCTGAACTATAATTGCTAAAGCACATCGAAGAACACAATTCACATTATTCATCTGGAAACACCAGCTATGCCTAAGCCCAACAATCAGTCCAAATTCATCCTTTCAGTTCAACAGAATGCTAAATCTCCAAGAACATACAGTTGGGCAGTGCAATTGCCATCTGTTACGATATCACAAAGGCAAGTAGATAGCACAAAATAAGATCGTACCTTTAGTCAGCCGGTGATCGGAATCCGAGATCTGAGAAGTGTCAGAGGAACACAACAAGTTACAGAGGACAGGACTCACGGGTGACGATAGCAAGAAGCAGAAGAAGCCAAAGACACGTCAAGAACAAGAAGAAGCCGGCTAGTAAGACACGAGGATTGCCAGATCAAATCACCACCAGTGGCACAAATGTAACGCAGGACGGCAAGACTCAGGCCGCCGGCCGACGCGCCCGGCTGTGCAGCGGGCGGCAATGGCGGTCGCCAAGAAGAAGGAAAACGGAAAGGAGAAGAACACAGCACAAGAGAACTCGACACGAGCTCAATAAAATGAAACAGGAGAACCACGAAATGGCAGCACAGTGATAGTGGGTGAAGGTAGGACTGGGAGGAGGTGGGAGCGGCCTCTCAGCCGCTGCTGGTACTTACAATCCTCCGGCCGTCGCCGGCCGTGGGTGACGGTGGCACGTGTGCCCACGCCGGCGTGTGGAGCCGCCGAGCCAGTGGCGGTGGGTGGAGACCGGAGAGTTTTCCTGCGTGTTTGATCTTGGAGGGAAGCGTCGTGGTGGTGGGTGGGATCTGCTGCTTTCTTGAACCTTTTTTGGTCGGGATGGATCGTGGACGGTGCCGAAAGCTTCTTTCCGGAATCTTTTCTTTGGTCTCCGACACTCCGTCCCTTCCTGCGTGAAGTGATGATGATGGTAACAGTTTAATGTTAATGCACCGATTTTAGTTGCATCAAAATCCTGCTTTTTTCATCTTAAAAAATCCTGCTTTTTTTTTGGGAAGAGAATGTTAGAGATATATTTATAGTGTGTTATTTCCTATTGTTATGAGGGGTTATTTGCATATTCATCACATGTACTTTGTGTATATATACTGGTCCATTGGCCTCATATTGAATATAAGCGCTATTCATAACATGGTATCAGAGCCAAACTAGGGTTAGGGTTTTCACATATCTCACGTGATAGGCCGGCCTCCTCAGCCGCCGGTTGCCGCTCACCGCCCCGTTGCCTCTGCTCCTTGTGCTTCGTCGTCTTCGTGGTCGCCTCGTCGACCGCTCCGCCCGATCCGCCTGCTCCGTCGTGCCGAACAGATCCGCTGCCTCCTCTTCATCGCGCCGGATCTTCGTCTTCATCGCGTCGCCGGAGCTCGGTTGCTGGCGACTCCTTCGCCTGAGCCCGAGCCACACCCGGCCGTGCGAGCCTCTGCCTTCGCCTCTTCGCTTTGCTGCTTTCATGGCCGCCGTGGAGAGCCACTCGAGGCCGCTGCCGACGCAAGCCTCTCCCGGCTCTGAGTCTTCTCACCAGCCCCACCGCGAGTCACCTATCAGAATCGCCGCCGCCAGACTAGAAGGGAACCCTATTCCCCTTGCGACGGTTTCCTCTATCGGCTTTGCGACTCTAACACTCCCCTCGGCCGCCGCACCGAGTCCGGAGGACTCCGCCGCCGCTGTCGCCGAGGAGGAGGATCCACCGCTGTCGCCGAGGAGGATCCGCCGTCGTCAGGGAGCAGGGGCGCGACTTTTGCCGCCGCTTACTACTCGGCCTCGCCGCCACCGCGCGCCACCTTCGCCGCCATCGCTTCTTGGGGAACCAATCTAGGGTTCCCCCGTGCCCCCGTGCGCCTTTGTTTTCAAGCCGCCCCAGTAAAGCCGGGCCAAAAAAAACGCCGTTCTAACCGCTACGTCGTCCAGCGCCGCCTGTTAGCCTTCGTTGCCTTGGTCGCCGCGTCGTCCAGCGCCGCCTACCAATGGCTTGCCTGAGTGGTGATGGTCTGATGCCACTCCCCTCCGTGCTCGCCGCTCGTCCACCTGCTACACCGACTACTCCCACGCTTGACACCGCTTCCTCCTCGTGCCGCCACAGTGATGGTGGCCGCCCATCTGGCGATGGCCGTCCTCATCGCTTCCTCTCGGGCCAAGGTCGGCTATATTGAGTCCCATGCTATAAGCGGCGACATCTTTCACGCCGTTCTTCTCATCGGCACTAGCACCGATGCTTCTACATCGACGTCGCATCGACTCATTCAAATTTCTCTCATCGGCGAGAGATAGCCAGACTTCGATGCTCGCTTGTCGCTTCAGTTCTCCTCGGCGAGTTCTCGCGGTTTTGCTACTAACTCTTGAACATGCGAAACCACCCCTCCACATCGAGCACCTTCCGTGGATTCTTGATTCGGAGCATCTTTTCACATAACCTCTGATTCTTCCACTCTATCTTTCATTACACCTCTTGATTCTCCTATTAGTGTTCTTACTGCTGATGGTACCTCTCTTTTTGTCTCTGGTCGAGGACCTCTTAGCAACTCATCTTTTCATGTTCCTTATGTTGCTCATGTTCCTCGCCTTACCATGCAGCTTCTTTCTGCTGGGCAGATTACTGCCCTTGGTTGTCGAATCATTCTCGACTCTGACTCTTGTTGTGTTCAGAACCGCCACACGAGAGCTCTGGTTGGTTCTGGCCCTCGGCACCGTGACTCACAGCGTCTCTGGGAGCTTGACTGGCTTCACCTTCCTTCCGCTGCCGCCGCCGCCGCCGCCAGTCTCTCCGCTTTTGCCACTCCGTCTACCGGCTATTTCCAACAGTGGCATCACCGTCTTGGTCATCTATGTGGTCTCGTCTGTCGTCTTTAGTTCGTCGTGGCCTCCTGGGGTCTGTCTCAGGAGACGTGTCTTTAGATTGTCAGGGTTGTAAGTTAGGTAAACAGATTCAGCTTCCTTATCCTCATAGTGAGTCAATGTCTCAGCGTCCTTTTGATCTTGTTCATTCAGATGTTTGGGGTTCGGCTCCCTTCGTTTTGAAAGGGGGTCATAGATATTATATCATATTTATAGATGATTTCTCTCGCCACACTTGGATATATTTCATGTCTTCTCGTAGTGAGTCCTTGTCTATCTATAAACAATTTGCCACTATGGTTCGCACACAGTTCTCCACTCCTATTCGTGTCTTTCGTCTTGATTCTCACTGGCGAGTACCTCTCTCGTTACCTCGCAGCCTTCCTTGTCTTTGGCGAGGCACTCTCGCTCGCCTCTTGTCCTGGTGCTCATGCTCAGAATGGTGTCACTGAGCGTAGGCATCGTCACCTCCTTGAGATGATTCGTGCACTGATGATTGCCGCCTCTACTCCACCTCACTTTTGGGCCGATGCTGTTTCCACTACCACCTATCTCGTCAACATCCAGCCATCTTCTGCTCTTCAGGGTGCGATCCCTGTTGAGCGTCTCTGTGGTCTTCTTCATGACTACTCTGCCCTTCGTCTGTTTGGCTGTGTTTGCTATGTTCTCCTCGCCCCTCGAGAACGCACCAAACTAATCGCTTTCGGTTTGTTGAGTGTGTCTTTCGGGATCTGATGCCAAGCACAAGGGCTATTTGCTAGGATCCTGTTGGTCGACGGATGCGGATTTCTCGGGATGTGACTTTCGATGAGTCTCGTCCCTTCTACCCACGTCATGTCTCTCCTTCGACTTCCTTTGTAGAGTCTCTGTCTTTTTTGACCTTTCCAGATACACCTATATTTGTCTTGCCCTCGTCCACCCGTCCCACTGAGTCTCCACATATTCCTCCTGTGGCCTCTCCGCCAAGAAATATGCCGCCGCTTTGCCTCTCCTCGGCTCCTCAGGCTCCTCCCCTCTCTTCTACACTCGTCGACCTCGTATTGAGGATCTTCTAGATGAGCCATCTTCTCCTGATGTTCCATCTTCCCCTGATAGGTCATCTTCTCCTCGCTACGCTCTCCGCGATCGCCCGACGATTCGCCCCCGCCTGCTTTTGCCTTTTGTCCGCACACTACTCGTGAGCTGTCTCTTCCCACGGATGTTTGTTACTCACCCCGAGTGGCAAGATGCTATAGTCGAGAGATTGTCGCCTCGAGCGCATCGGTACTTGGGATCTTGTTCCTTTTCCATCCCACTCTCATCCCATCACGTGTAAGTGGGTCTATAAGATTAAGACTCACTCTGATAGCTCTCTTGAGCACTATAAGGCACGTCTTGTTGCTCGTGGCTTCCAGCAGGAGCATGGTCATGACTACGACGAGACTTTTGCTCCTGTGGCCTACATGACCACTGTCCGTTCTCTTCTTTCAGTGACGTCTGTTCACCATTGGTCTGTTTCTCAGTTTGATGTCAAGAATGTCTTTCTTAATGGCGAGTTGCGTGAAGAGGTCTATATGCATCCGCCACTTGGGTATTCTGTTCCTGAGGGCATGGTCTGTCGCCTTCGTCGCTCTCTCTATGGCCTTAAGCAAGCCTATCGTGCTTGGTTTGAACGCTTCTCCTCTGTGGTCACTACTGCTGACTTTTCAGCTAGTGATCATGATCCTACGCTCTTTGTCCACACTTCGTCTCGTGGTCGGACTCTTCTTCTTCTGTATGTTGATGATATGATCATTACAGGAGATAATTCTGAGTACATTGCCTTTGTCAAGGCTCGTCTTAGTGAGCAATTCCTTATGTCGGATCTTGGTCCTCTTCGTTACTTCCTTGGGATTGAGGTTACTTCCACCCGGATGGTTTCTTTATGTCCCAAGAGAAGTATATTCAGATCTTCTTGATCATGCCTCTCTCATCGATCAACAGATCTTGTTGAGACTCTCATGGAGCTCAATGTTCACCTCCGACTCTCTGATGGCGAGCCTCTTTCTGATCTGACTCGCTATCGTCATCTTGTTGGGAGCCTTGTCTACCTTGCTGTTACTCGTCCGGATATCACTTATCCAGTTCACATTCTGAGTCAGTTCGTTTCAGCTCCCACTTAGGTCCACTACAACCACCTTCTTCGAGTTTTGCGATACCTTCGTGGGACTATCTCTCGCCGTCTCTTCTTTCCACGCCCACTCTCGCATGACTTCAGTTTATTCGGGTGCTACTTGAGCCAGCGATCCCTCTGATCGCCGGTCTATCTCTGCTTATTATGTTTTTCTTGGTGGTTCTCTCATTGCCTAGAAGACAAAGAAACAGACTGCAGTGTCCCGTTCGAGTGCAGAGGCTGAGTTGCGAGCTATGACTCTCTTGACAGCAGAGATTACTTGGCTACGGTGGTTACTTGAGGATTTTGGTATTTCTGTCACTACACCGACTCATCTCTTGTCAGATAGTACAGGTGCTATTAGTATTGCCCGTGATCCTGTGAAGCATGAGCTCACCAAGCATGTTGGTGTTGATGCTTCCTTCATGAGGTCTTGTGTGCATGATCAGGTGATTACTCTTCAGTATGTGTCTTTAGAGCTTCAGATAGAGCTTCAGATAGCGGATTTCTTCACGAAAGCTCAGACTCGAGCACAACACGGCTTCTACCTCTCCAAACTCAGTGTTGTTGATCCACCATGAGTTTGAGAGGGGGTGTTAGAGATATATGTATAGTGTGTTATTCCCCATTGTTATGAGGGGTTATTTGCATATTCACCACATGTACTTTGTGTATATATACTATCCCATTAGTCTTATATTGAATACAAGCGCTATTCATGACAGAGAAGATCATAAGTTCTGTTTGGTCTTCAGTTTTTTTAATGTGTTTATAAATTGTTCACATAACAATAGTATGCTCAAAACAGTCATGAAGTTTGGTGGCTGCAGTGATGTTCCATTTTATAATGCTGGACTTGTGATAACCATGCTCAAATCAGCCACGAGTTAGGCGCGGAGTTAACCTGTCTGGGATGCACAAGAAACAGTTCTGTAGGATTCTAGAAAAATTATTGCGTTCCAGGTCTAATGCCGCGATAAAAGAGCACTGTTTCCAAACAGATTTGTCCATCTGTAATGGAGATCACATTGGTGGGGATATAGGCCGATACGTCTCCAGCTTGTGTTTCAATCACTGGTAATGCAGTGGAGCTACCTGCACCTGTCTGGTCCGATCGTTTAGCCGCTCTTTCTAAGAGACGGGAATGTAAATAGAAAACATCCCCTGGGAAAGTAGATCTTGAATTTCACAATCCACTGTGAGGGCAGCATATTGGTTAGAAATTTTTTTAACTTTGACATTAACTCATAAGGTTTTTGTACAACATCTAATTAGCCTCCAAGGGTAACACCAAGAAACCTCAAGCATATACATGGAGAGGCTCATGCTTATGTAAAACCACATATGTAAATATCATTTCATCTAACTAAAAACCCAATGCGCCTATTTCCTGTGCATACAAAAACTTGGCACAGCAAAAGAAGGCAATAATCACACAAAAGAACAGAAAGAACACCTACTTAAATCTGTATATTCCCATCTCTACAGCATAAGCGATCCAAAACCATAATGATGGTGGCATCGATCATCTGTACACATACTCATCCGACTGTATAATCCTAATAAGCTCTCGCAGATTACCAAATACATGCCTTCCAGAGCTCTCTGCTCCAATGTAGTTCAAAAGCTGCTCCGTATCCTAACCACCCATCATGGAAATGTAAACAGCAGTTTTAGTTTACTGGGGAAACTGGATTAAACAAACATTGCAAATTTGCAACAACAAACAAGCAGATAGAATACAAGTAAGTGGAAAATACACACCTTGTGCAACAAGTAAATGGCATAGGATGCCTTAGTCGAGTCTTCTTGGCATTCCAGGAAAAGGGGATATGCTGTTAGTTTTGAGTCAGTGCTGTCGACACTTGGATGTTCTGCTGAAGCAACAGATGCTGTTTCAGCTGAAGGCAAACTATCACACACATAAGATCGTGATCCTCCAAAACACAAAGGATGTCGGAGTGGAACATCAAGATATGAGGCTATGAGCAGGACTGCCTACAAGGAATTAACAAAATGAACAAGTGGTAATTCTAACTCTTGTGACTGCATCAAGTATCAAATCTAGTAGGTGCATGCAGTCAGAAGAACTTTCACTCCTATCATAACCACTAAATTTCAAAGGGCCGCGTTGCTTATTATTATCGTATTCCAAACTAGTATATGAAAAACTCTATGCTCTTGTATTCTTTCCTACTGGTGGGTATGCTATAGCATAAAATGTATCAGATGCCATATCAAAAGGTTTAGTTGTCCATAATTTTATATTAGGTATTTTCTCCTTTGAGCACGACAATGAGCCTAGCTAGGTAGGGACATATATGCTATATCAAAGATATTGTGACCGAATGTCTTTTCTGGCCTAAGACCCAACTCAAGCACCTTATCTTATCCATTCAACCGACACAAACATCACGTGCACATCGTCTTCCAACAAATGGGCGGCCCAGCCCGGCCAGGGCCCGATTAGGCATGACACGACTGGCCCAGGCACAATAAGCCCGACGAGACAAGTAAGCCCGGCCACCGCCACCACGGCCAAGACCCCACCGCGTGCCAGCCTCCTTCATACGGTCGCCGATCGTGCATGCGTCTTTGGTTGGGTCAACCGACCAGTGGAGTCGTGGTTATGACCCAAGCACAGCACGCCTCGTCAGGCCGTGCCGTGCAAGGGGCTGGGCCAACAGTCCCATGCTTCGGGCCGGCCCGATTGGCACGGCCCATTTGGCCACCTCTATTCCCAGCCTCAACACATCGTCTTTCTCTCGACAACAACGCCTCCTCTCCTCCGCAGCCCCCACCCCTCTTCTTCTCCGCCGTCGATTACACCAGCGACGCATCTCGTCCACCGCCCCCGCCGCTCCATGCTCCTCCTCCCCCATCCCTCTTCTTCTTCCTCTTCGGCGAGCTCCGCGCACCTCCACCGCCCACGGCGGCCACCACCTGCGGTCGGCGGCGTCCTCGCTGCTCCACCTTTTCCTTGCCCCTACCACCCCACCCTGCGCACCCTAATTGATCGTCGAGCTCGTCGTCGCCACCGCCGCCGCCCCCGCCGACCACCCGCCGACAAACCCACGACCGGCGGCACCCTTGCCGCCCACCGCCGGTCCTACCTGCCACCAGGATCTATGGTTGGGGAGTTTGGTGAACCCCATCCTAATTCGGTGAACCCTAACACCAGCCACCGCCGTTGCTCATCATCTTCAGAGAAGAATCCGGGTTTGTCATTTTGTTGTTTGAATTTCGTTCCATAACTATGGATCTCATATTCGATAGATAATAAATTCCAAGTTTTATGGTACAAGAGCATTGAGCAGACAAACTTACATGTGCTGCATATCCCAGAACAGCCGTGGACCTCTGAAGCTCCTTGTCACTGTAACTCTTCTGCTTTCTTTTATGCTTTGCAATTTGCCAACTAAAAAACGTCAAAGGACGTACTTGTGGAGATTTGATTACACTGAGTGAATGTGTTCTGTTTCCATTCTCTCCTGGAAGTGTTCCATTCTCTTCTGAAAGTGTTCCATGCTCTCCTGAAAGTGTTCTATCATCTCATCACAAATGGTTTCAAAAAGTGATTCAGGGATCAATTATTTTCCATAAATTATCGTATAAAAAACAATGTGCATACCAGCAATCCTTGCATAGAAATATCAAAAACAAGTTGTGTGAAAACTGAGATGTAAATATCTATGTTTGAAGGTTTTAAGCAGTAGCTGCTGCACTCATGCAGTTTTCCCTGTCTGCAGAGTGCAGAGAGCGCTCTCTCCAACCAGACTAGCATATCGGACACTAAACTAGAGTCCCACCATAGGCATACATATCACGGAGGTGAGAGCAGAGCAATTTAATCACAATGATGAGGCAGATTCAACATTAGGCCACTGAATAAACAATATAAACACTGCCATTCTATCAAAACATGAAAAATATCAATGAAAACTACCGCATGAAGAAGATATCTCACTCACTTTAAAGAGCTAACAGATTGGAGCTATTGAACAGACAGAACAATCTCAACTATCCTATGTGGCTTCGTTAGAACCGTATACTTTGTTAGAGGCGATATAGCATATAAGACCACAGGCAAATAATTCGTTATCCATAGCAATGCTTGGGCATACACACTAAAATCATGCCACACTGTTCTTCAATAGAGACATGAGTACTGGATTCTCACCATTAGTATCGGCACAATGGTTTTCTGCATGCGGCAGATCATGGAAGACCCTCACAGGGTACAAGGCAGCAACCTGGCCTATCATGCACTGCTTCCTCATCCTAAGCGGCCTCTGCAGATCCTCCAGCCGCGCCTTCTCTCCAGATAACAACTCCTTGGCTTCCTGCAATCAATCAACACATGCTCTCGGAGTAAAAGCTGCTACTCCCAATCCAAATTCGCAACATTTTTCATCGGCGCAAAAACGGATTGCTTCAATTACCTGCAATTGCCGGTGCGCGGCGGCGAGGGCCCTGGAGAGCGGCAGCACCCGCTCGATCTGCGCATGCAGCTGCTCCTTGCGCCGCTCGACGCCCACGAGCGCCCTCCTCCTGCCGACGACCACCTCCTCTGCGCGCCCCCGCCGGAGCTCCAGCCGCCGCCTCATCTCATCCAGCGCCGTGCCCTGCCGCAGCGACTCCCTCCTCACCTGCAGCACAGCACAGCACATCAGCGCCCCCACCACACCACACCAAATCAACCAATCAAGCCAATCCACGCCACGGCAGAGACGCGATTCGGACGCGGGCAAGCGAGCGCGCATTCGCGGGGCAAGCACCTCGAGCGCGGCCTCGAGGCGGCCGGCCAGGGCCGCCCGGGCCTCTGCCGCAGCCGCGAGCTCCGCGGCGAGGCCGCCAACCTCGCCAGGCGGTCCCGGAGCTCCGGCCACGCGACCACCACCACCTCGGCGCCCGGATCCGCCCCGGCCTCCGTCGAGCTCATCGCGGCCGTCGATCGCGCGACGGGCAGTGGAGGCAACCCGCGGCGGCGCCCATCGCTCTCGCCGTAGGAAGCAACGGAAAGGGAGGGGGAATCCGTGGAGGCAGCAGCTGCGGACTTGCGGGGAGTGGAAGCAAGCAAGCAGTTGAGTTTTGGATTTGGAGTTTGTCTCTCTCGTCGACGCAGCGCGACGTGGGGGAGATGGGGAGGAGGAGACGTCGAGGAGTCCGACAAGCGTGTGCCCGCCCCGCTGTTTCAGGGTTCGGCGCGGTCGCGGGCGCGGAGGAGCGAGCCAGGCTGGCATGGCATGGCATCGCGCGCGCACCTGGCCTGGTCTGACCGGGGGCTGTGGATCTCATGATTACTATCTGCGTACGTTACTTAGCGGTTGTTTGGATCTCGTGAATTAGAAATGGGTTTTAACAAAACAAATTTTAGGAGAATTTTTAGTAAAATTGGTTTTAAGTTGTTATTCTATTATGATAAATTTATAGATTACTTTGTTTGGATCTGAAAAATTAAAACAAGCTTTCATCAATTTCGTGTTTGGCTAAAGATGTACTTCAAAATGTATTTTACTGTGGGTTAAACGAGTTGGTTTTTTACCATTAGTTCGACTCCCTCTGTACTATTCGATCCAGTCTCTCCATGCGCCCTACTGCTGGCACTGCCTTGCTACTCACTCACCTCTCTCTTACTTTCCCCTTCACCTCCTCTCTCCACCCCTTTGAGATCCTCACCCCCTCACCTTCCATGCCACATCCAATTCGTCGCCGCTGCCGATGGATCTCATCGTCGAGCTCCCACGTGGACATGGGCTAAGCTCCACACCGCCTTCTACCCATGGATTTCATCGTCCGCCCGCTCGCCCTCCATCCGGTGAATCAATGTCGTGTACTTCAACATCCTCATTCAGATCAATTAGTTTAGATTTGCTTGTAGCCACTGCACCCTTTCCTTTGCTAGATATAGCATTAAATCCACATGCCGTTGAACTAGCACATATCTCTTGAAGATCATCCAACTAGGCCACACTTTTTCGCGATATTCTTGAATTGAGCTATATCTCTGCAATTAGTAAATTTGTTGGTTAAAAATATGCATTATTTCCAAATCTTATGCAACTACAAGAATATATTATTATTAAGATTCGGATATACCGTAATAAGATCCTCCCTATGTTCGTTAGAAGCTTTGATCATTTTGTTATTGTCATCCCAACCAAACCATGTGTGTGCCAGAAGTTTGCTCATGGTAGCGTAGCAACTCCGGAAGTACTTATGACGATTTTTCAATTGCTGCCATTCAAGCTTGTCAACTCTGGAATCATTGAACTTAACTAATATTTCACACCATGCTTTCTTTGTGTAGCCTGTTCTTTCCTTCCCACCATTTAAGGTTTGATCCTTTAGTATATTGAGGAGGAGTTTGTCATCGGAAGATTTCCAGATGTGCCGCTTTATGGATGTTTTTTTTTTCTACATTCTCCTCCTTAACTTTTTTTGGCACCTGGTCATCCATATTTCTCTAAAATAAACCGATATATCAAAACCCTAGATGTAGCATGAGCATGTTGACACAGCATGGGTGGACTGACATGTAATGTAAGATCTAGAAATGCAGTTATTGGCATGGAGTGAAAACATAAAGTTGTAATGCAATATTCGTCATGTCATTCCGAGAAATTATTGGCATGGACTCACATGTTTAGCCAAAAATTACTTGATCTGAAGGCTGTGGCTACGAGAACTAACTTGTTAAGATGGTCAGGAAATTGTCACCAACTTGACAAAATCTAGCGATTTCATCCTTAGAAACTTGTAACAAGAGCAAAGAACACAACTAATATTACTGAAATCTAGTTTGGTAACTTTGTAGTTACATGTGCATATTGTCATCCATGTAGTAAATCTGGTTTGGCACCCTTTTGATCGCTGAAAAACCTAGCCTCTGTCTACATTATCTAAATGCCTTGCAGGCGACCAGATAAGATGTGGTATCTAATCAAGATGAAGCGATTGGTGCATGCATGTCCGATGTTCAATGCACGTAAATACTTTGGCATTGAATTTGATGTACAAGAATATATCTTACCTATCGAACAACAATTCTGTAATCTGTAGGCAGATTGAAGGGCACGACAGACACGTCTAGGATCACGACCGGCGGCGGCGGCCTTCTCCCCGATATGAATTCTCTCCGATCTGAATGGATTAGTACATCAATACAATGCGGCGGAATAGCAGCGGCCTTCTGTTCCTTCTTATAAACATGTGTAAAGTGAGAGTGGGAGACCGAACAGAGTTACGTGCGCACGTAGCAGAATATCGAGGCCCAAAAAAACTTTTCGCGCGCAGACGCCACTACGCCAGATTAGCGAGTTTGTTGGTCGACAACGTGTGTATCTAAAATTGGTTTTCTTAAAAACGATGGGCCCTCATTTTTTTGGGAAAACACAATATTCTGGATTTACGAGAAACCAGTTTTACTTATCTTGAGAGTTAGTTACCCAATCCAAACAGAGTTTTCCTAAAACGATGATAAAAATGGTTTTGTGAACATCGGTTTTCACAAAACGTATGATCCAAACAAGGCCTTGGAGCATCTACAATAGTTTGTTTCTTAGCTTATTACTAAGAGGAGAGATAGTACTCAATCTAATAAAAATAAACAAGCCATCCAATAAATTGTTTCTTGAGCTTGTATCTAAGACTTTAATTGCTATTTTAATCGCTACCCACAAAACAAGTTTTTAGATAACAAGCAAGCCTCCAATAGCTATTTTGTTGTTTCTTGTGTCTTGGTATCAACAACTTGCTTATTTTTTCATCTAGAAACAAACTCACATTCTCTCCTCACCATCTCTCCTCCACATTACCTAAACGCTGATGTGTCCATCCCTTAGTAATAAGCGACATGGACTATTGTAGATGCTCTTACGTCCCAGCAACAACATTTCTCTAAGGACAAGCCAGCAGTACACACTTAGGCCCTGTTTGGTACAGCTTCTACTCCTAGCTTCTCAATCAATTCTCGTGAAACCGTATCAAACACCTCGATTCTCAAAACGACTAGATTCTGATTCTCACAAGGAGCTGTCTCGAAAATGAACTAGTAATAAGAAGCAGCCTTCCCGCAAATTCTCGTGAGAATCCAACTTGTAGAAACGAAAATACCCTTTGAAGTTTGAAATATTCACCCGCAAATGCCATCGATATACACCCTGATAACCCTCCGCGTGACCCGACCCAACCCGTACCTCTACCTCTTCGCCTCTTTCCCCTCGCTGCCTTTGTGCTCTCACGACAAAGGCTCCACCGTGCCGCCTTGAGCCTCCACCGCGCCGCCTCCAGCCTCGATCGCCACCTCGAGCCTCGATCAGGTCCGCTGGTCCTCAATCAAGCCTGCCGTCGGACGGACTTCGCCACATGAAAGACAGAGCGACGCCCACTCCGAAACCCTAGAAGCCGGCCTGGTGCAGCCACGCGGCCCTCCATCAAGCCTCCACTGTCCTCAGAGCGCCGCCACCGACGCCAAAAACCCTAGAGGCCATCATCCGGTGCACCCCCTTGCCCTCCCTACTCCTCCCTAGTCCCCTTCCTGTGATGTTTAACCGATGAATACCAAACCCACCATGAATTTGCCTAGCTAGTATACTAACCAAATTAAGGAGATGATGATTAGGATCATAGGGTAAAAGGATCCAAGCCACAACCTAATCTTGTCATTGTTGGGTTTGGTGTTTGTGTTGTCTGTAGTGATTAATCATGCGTGTAGTGTAATGTGAGCCGCAACGAATGTTGTCCCTTTCTCATTGGCCATCCTCAGAAATAAAGACAGGCCATGCATTTGGGGATTATCGTGTTCATCTGGCAAAAGATTCATCAGATGACTCTGTTATCACTTTCTTCTTCACGACTCCATGTCTCTTTCTTCATACATGCCAGTGCTCTGTTTCCAGATGTAGATGTACACATGTTCAATGTAATTATGTATTTTTGTAAATGCTTACATTCGCAATACGATGGCACTTATATTTGATCTAAACATATGAAATGGAAGAGAGAATTGCATCGTCATTATCAATGCCATGCTGCTTCAAATTTTGTAAGCTACATATATGCAGACTGTCTGTAGCTTACTAACATAGACTGGTTGTTGTCACTTGTCAAATAAAGAATCCTTTTTGTTGACCACAACGGATTGTAGTGGGTATTGTGCCCAACGATCAAATCACACTCTGGTGCAAGGTGAGGATCCTTCCATAGCCAAATTGTCCTTTGTCAGGGGATTGTAGTGGCTATAGCTTAACAAATGCATGCTCTTGTTTGTATATATTTTGTTAGATTGATCTCATCCGATTAGCCCAACGGCTAATCGGGCCTTGATCCGCATACGATCGGGCGCCAAATTTTTCCTAGGTCAAGGGCCTCGTCATGCAAGCATAATAAATAGAGGGGGGGGCGGGCTCGTGACACGAGGTTGGCTCGAGCCGACATCCCCACCGACACACAAACCCTAGACCGATCTAGAGGGCGCAGCCAAGGACGGAAGCTTCACCGAGCCAGCGCCCACCAACTCATTGCCAGAGAGAGTCCCGCCGCCAGGAGACGCCGCTCCTCCTCCCCGACCGTCATGCGGCGCGCAGACCTCACCAACGAACCAACGATGGCCAACTCCTCCTCTACCTCCGACGGTCAAGATCCTCTCCCTCTACCTTTCCTCTGGATCTAGACCCCTGCACGAAAGCAAGAAAAGGAGTGCCAACAATGGTATCGAGCCATACCGTGGCCGCCGCTGCCGGGGGCCACCTCTCGCCGTCGCGTGGAGTCTTGGCGGGCGCCTCCGCGACGCGCCTTCCACTCACTCCGGTGGGGCAGCCGCTGGCCGCCCATGCCGTCGCTGAAGCGCAAACCGAAGCGAAGTCGCCGCCGCCGGTTCTTGCGGGTTTTCCGGCCGCCGCTTTGCTGCTGAGCCGCCGCCGCCTCGATGGGGCCGATGGGGCCGCTTGCCTTTTAAAGGCCGCCTCGGGGCCTCCGCCGCTAACGCTGCCGCCGCCGCCAAGACGGAGCTCAAGCGCCTCCGCCGCCCGTGTGCACCACCGTGTTTTCTCGTGGAGGGAGCGAAATGGGATAGGGTTTTAGGTTTGGGGTGTTATCCCACCAAGACGCTTTTTCGGCCGTCCGATCTGACGGACGGTCGTGGTTCTAGCTGGGCGATGGGGTTTTGGGCGACCAAGCCGCGTGGGAATGGGCCAGCCGTGGTAAATGCGCGTGTTTGGGCGGATTGGGTTTGAACAAGAACCAAAAGAGTTTTAATGTTTTTCAGAAGCATTTATGAGTGAATTTGATCGAATTTTGATCCAAAATCTCTATAAATTTTGCACCAACGTGTTAATTTTTTCAGAGATTAAAAGTGTACAGTATAATGCTTCTGAATAATGAATTATTTTAGAATAATTACAGTTTCCGCTACAAAAGTTAATGTTGATTGCCTTTTCATTATTAAATTCGAACCAACGGGAGAATTTAATTTTGGAAAAATATAGATGCAATTTCCAGATCATTATGATATTGTTATTTTCTGACCAACGTTGATAATAACAGTATTATAATTTTTAATTGATGATTTTATGCATTATTTCTATTTCTGCCCAACGGTGATGTAGATTTAATGTATAGATTAAAATTGTATGTCGTATTTTTGACCAACGTTGGAAATAAGGCATATAATTTTATGTTATGTTCTCACTTTTATTTGAATTATTTTTCAAAGGATACAACTTGATGAGTTGTATCAAAGAGATCCCCACTCTCAAAGGAGATAACTATGGGGAGTGGAAGAAAAGATAGACTTAGCGTTTATCTTGGCCGAGGTGGATGGGTCCTCACTACAAAGACGTCCCCAATCGAGCCTATGGCATCGGTGAGGATCAAAATGAGGATGATATCGCTTGGCGAAAAGACAGAGGATCAAGCTCCCTTACGATGTCTTATGATCTTGAGCATAAGAATGGACCACGACCAACAAGAAATGTATGGTCGTGATAAAGAACACGATTGAGCTCGCAATTGTGGGCTCAATCGCAGAATGTGACACCGCTACGAATACCTTGAGAAAATAAAGAGTCGGTTCATCGCTCTTCAAAGACATATGCTACACAAATTGATTAAGCGACTTGTAAATGTAAAGGTACTCTGGTGGTGGCAAGTGGCATAAGAGAGCACATACTAAGGATGAGTAATTTGGCATCCAAGCTTAAACCAATGGATTTGGCTCTCAAGGATGAGTTCCTTATTCATTTGATTTTTGCTTCCTTGTTTAAAAAGTTTGACACCTTTGTTGTCAACTATAACATGCACTTGAGAAATGGGACTTAGAAAAGTGCATAGCTATGTGTGTGCAAGAGGAGGAAAGAATTAAATCCTCACATGGTGGTTCCATCAACTATGTGAAGGATAACAAGAAAAAGAACTTCAACAACGCCTCTTCTCAAAGAACAAGGAAAAGCCTCATCCATCGGCCTCAACAGAATAAATTTGTCAGAGACAAAGATCGTTGTCTTCATCAGAAGAAGACGGGACACTACAAGAAGAATCGTCCCGATTACTTAAAGATGATAATGGCAAAGAAAGGTGAGAACATTATTATCTTTATAAATGAATGCTCAGATGTGCAATATTCAAATCCACTTGGTGGATTGACTCAGAGCAACTGCTCATGTTGCTAATTCCTTCTGTGGATTCCGCTCGACGAGGACTACGCAAAGAAACGAAAGATGCATTAAAGTTGCAAATGGAGTCCAAGTGAAGTTGAAGCCGCTGGCGATCTTTCATTAGAGTTAGCTAATGGCTCCAATCTTTTACTTAGAGATGTCCTTTTGTTCCTCTTTACAGAGGAATTTGATTAGTGTTTCAAATTTGGACAAAGATGGTTATGATTGTAATTTTGGAAATGGCAAGTGTGAAATAATGTTTAATAAAGAATGTGTTGGTCTTGCCATCTTACAAAATGAGCTTTATTTGTTATCATTATGTGATGATGTGAATGTCGATGCGATAATGGGAACGTCAAGGCGTCGAAAGTAATTGAATCCTCGCTCACTTAATGTAAATGTAAAACGAAAGAGAACTCATAATGAATCGTCGAAATTATGGCAATCGTCGCTTAGGCCATATTTCGAGGGGAGAATAGAAAGACTAGTTAAGAATGAAATTCTTCCTCTATTAGAGTTCTCAGACTTAGAACAATGCAGAGAATGCATTAAAGGAAAATATGTAAAGAAAATTAAGAAAGACGCCAAAAGAAGCACAGAGTTCTACAAATTGTTCACACGACATTTGTGGTCCTTTTCTGTGAAAAGTGTGGATGGTTATGACTCGCTCATAACATTCACAGATGATTACTCCCGTTTTGGATATATTTATCCAATCAAAGAAAGAAATGAAGCCTTAGATAAATTCAAGATATTTAAGGTCAAGTTGAAAACCAACACGATTTAAAGATTAAGATAGTCCGATCCGATGCGTGGGGGAGTACTACTATCGACATACCCCATATGGACAAGTTCTTGGACCTTTTGCAAGGTTTTTACAGAAAATGGTATAGTAGCCCAAAGATTCTACACCGACGAACCTCAACAAAATGGAGTAGCTGAAAGACGCAACCGTACTCTGATGGATATGGTGCGAAGCATGATGAGCTATTCCACACTGCCATTGAGTCTATGGATGGAGGCGTTGAAAACCGCCATTCATATTCTCAACAGAGTGCCTAGTAAGTCGGTGCCCAAAACACCGTACGAGTTGTGGACAGGAAGAGTTCCCTCATTAAACCACTTACGTGTGTGGGGGAGTCCTGTTGAGGCTAAAGTATTTAACCCAAACCTTGGGAAGCTTGATCCCAAAAAAATGAAGTTGCCATTTCATTGGCTACCCGAAAAGTCAAAAGGTTTTCGCTTTCTCGTCTGACAGATATACAAAGTTTGTAGAAACGAGACACGCCTGTCTTCTTAGAGGATGAAATGATGAGAGGAAGTATGGTAGCTCGTGAGATTGATCTTGAAGAGAAGCGGTGTATGCGCCCACTCCGATGATTCAAGAGCCATTCTTCACAATATCTGTTGTCATTGCCGCACCGACAAGCAGTAAGACACTGTGGTGCCAAGACTGTTATTGTTCCTCCCGTGGCAACAATGGATGATAATGAGGAACTGTTCTTCAGATCCTATAGAACCTATTGCCACAGATGAGGGGAGCAACAAAGACCTCAAACGAAGATGTACCAAATGAGGAGGCCCCGAGGAGGTCTCAAAGAGTAAGAAGATCATTGCTTTCGATGATTATCGATTATCATACAGAGGAATTTCAAATGGAGGATGATCCCACCTTATTTGAAGAAGCCATGAGAAGCTTAAAATTCCTCAAAATGGCTTGAAGCCATGGAAGAGGAAATGAGGTCCATGAAGACTAATAAAGTCTGGGACTTGGAAATTATTCCTAAAGGAGCCAAAACAAGAGGGTCAGAAATGGGTCTACAAGACAAAGCTTGACTCCCAAGGAATGTAGAAAGATACAAAGCGCGACTTGTGGCAAAAGGATTTACGCAAAGAGAAGGGATTGATTACAATGAGACCTTTTCTCCAATCTCATGTAAAGATTCCTTCAGAATCATAATGGCATTAGTAGCACATTATGATTTAGAGTTACATCAGATGGATGTAAAGACGGCATTTCTTAATGGGGATTTGGATGAAAATGTTTACATGGCACAACCGAAAGGTTTTGTCATGGAAGGAAATGAAAGAATGGGATGCCGCCTAAAGAAATCGATTTATGGGTTGAAACAAGCTTCAAGACAGTGGTACTTGAAGTTTGACAGTACAATAAGAAAATTTGGGTTTAAAGAGAATGTAGAGGACAACTGTGTTTATGCAAAGTTTAAAGATGGGAAGTTTATCTTCCTAATCCTCAGATGTGGATGATATCCTCTTGGCTAGTAGTGATGTCACTGCCATCGAGACAAAGAAGTTTTGTCCTCAAACTTTGATATGAAAGATCTTGGTGAAGCTTCGTTCGTTCTAGGGATCGAAATTCACCGGGATAGAAACAAAGGGATATTGGGACTATCACAAAAGACATACATAAAGAAAGTCTTAAAGAAATTTGGGATGCATAAATGTAGTCCTTCACCTGCACCTATAGTCAAGGGCGACAGATATGGGGATTTTCAATACCCCAGGAACCAAGATGAGATCGATCAAATGAAAGCGGTTCCATATGCTTCATTGTTGAAGCTTACAAGATGCTCAAGTGTGCACACGACTTAGCATTTGTTACCGGGTTATTTGGCGATTCCGAGCAATCTCGAATAGAACATTGAAATTGATAAAGAAAGTCTTGCGTTATTTGCAAGGAACAAAAGGCCTCATGATGACATACGTAAGATCGATTTACTCCATATAGTGGGGTATACAGATTCGATTTTATGGAGATGATAGAAAGTCTACATCCGGATATGTGTTCACTCTCGCAGAGGAGCTATATCGTGGAAAAGCTCAAAGCAAACCGTCACTACATCGTCCACAATGTATGCCGAGTTTGTAGCATGTTATGAGGCTACGGGTAGGTGAACGGCTAAAGAAGTTCATACCCGGTTTAAAAGTGGTTGACGACATCAATAGACCACTTAAGTTGTATCGCGATAATGAACCCAAGAGAACGTATGCCCACAACAATAAGTCAAGTGGTGCCGCCAAACACATTGACATAAAGTACTATGTTGTGAAAGATAAAGTTCGGGATCAAATTATAAGTCTTGAGCATATAAGTACCAAGAAAGATGTTAGCGGATCCGCTTACTAAAGGCTTACCACCCAACGTGTTCAGAGAACATGTAGCCGGCATGGGTTTAAGGAAAGCCTATGATTCTGGACTAAAAGATGGCCCAATAGATTAAAGTAACTATTTCAGAACAGAGAGGTGTATTGTAGCTGTTGAATCTATCGGCGATTGACCGTGATGATGAGACATGTTCTGTGCACTAATCTATGATGGAATAAGTAAAGTCAAAAATAATTAAAGTTAAAGCATAGATTGAGATCAAGGGGGAGAATGTTAGATTGATCTCATCCGATTAGCCCAACGGCTAATCGGGCCTTGATCCGCACTCGATCGGGGCGCCAAATTCATTCCTAGGTCATGGGTCTGTCACACACAAGAATAAATAGAGGGTGGGGCGGCTCGTGACACGAGGTTGGCTCGAGCCGTACATCCCCACCGACACACAAACCCTAGACCGATCTAGAGGCGCGATCGTGACGGAAGCTTCACCGAGCCGCGCCGCCACCAACTCACGCCAGAAGAGACGTCGCGCCAGGAGACGCCGCCTTCCTCCCGACTGTCGGCGTCGGCGCAGACCTCACCAACGAACCAACGATGGCCAACTCCTCCTCTACCTCCGACGGTCAAGATCCTCTCTCCTCTACCTTTCCTCTCGGATCTAGACCCCAGGCACGAAGGCAAGAAAAGGAGTGCCAACATATTTATCTTTTCTTTCTGGTTTCTGTCAGGGGAAACCTGGTTGTAAGAAGGCAGCCACTTATTCTGTGTGACAAAGGAAAATAACAATTTTGTTGCAATCGAAGTCGATCACTTGCTTGTACGTTACCTTCAACCCCATCAAAGGTAATATACTCTTCTGTTATCAATTGTTCTTCAGCAGTCAGCAACACATCAAGAAAATGCATCATGGCAAATCAAAATCATAGTAGCATGTCCTTGCCTCTTTTGCATCAAGATATGGTGCAGTTGTAACTTGTGATCAAGTTTCCATGTGGGAATAAATTAAACTTAAAATTAGTATTACAAAAAAGCATACTTGAAAAATTAAACAAAAACGTGTAGTCCTTATAGTTATAATGTTCACGGGTTATTTGGTTGGATTTGCTGCTTCCAGGGCTTTGTTCAACAACAGTCCTGTAATGGTAAGTCCATTCGAACGATAAGATCGTTTGCTTCCATCATGTAATTTTAGAGTGTAGGTTTTTCTCGTGATGATTTGGTTCAACCTCACCACTCCTATCATACCGCATTGACCCACCCTGCAAAACACTAAGACAAAGCAGATTAGAAAGGAGTCTGATAAACATTAGACAGAAAAGCCGCATAATTTTGTCTTCCTCTGTAGTTGTGAATGATGAAAGCTTTTGTGTTTATCCAAACCTATTAGCATAGCACTTTTGTCTAAACCTTGTGAGGTAACAACTTGTTATGATTTTTCAGAATGCTGCTGGATGCATCTTAGGATTAGTTGGTGGCATGCTGGTGGAAACAGTTCTTTTCATTATTAGATCGTCCGGTAAAGAGTTGGCCTCTTCTTCTGTTTCGAGATCAAAGAAAGTTCAGTAGACCTTTGTTGTGGTTTGATGAGTCAGTTGTGACTGAAGACCTTACCTTCCAAACCATATGAAGGATTCATTTGAGATCAGAAGTGTGTAATCCATCAAAGTAGTTGCAGTTGATTGAGAAATAGTGATCTGAGGGACCCTCTTTATATGACTTATTTGTGGAGACCTTCATTGGTAGTGTGATACTGCATCACGATGAAGCAGGCACACGAATCCTTAGGGTTGGATTTTATTGACCCAGAAGTCTGAACCTCACGCTTGGTTAAGAGGGAAAACCTGCTCTGCATGTAGTATGTTGATGTACAAATTAAATTATATTGAATTGATATCTTATACTAATGTTGTAGTTTTAAACGCCTCCTTTTCTATCTGGGCCTCACATCACGTATACCAAATATTGTCATGATGATTCTTGTGTCGTTTTTTAAATATATATCCGGTTCTTGTCCTTGTTCAGCAAACAATGAAATGTGTCAAAATTAAATGCCCAGAAAAAGGGCATGCCCACAGTCGACGCGAATCGCCAACCGTGGGATACGTGATGCGAGCGTATATATCAAGATTATTAAAGCCACAAGGCGCGGTGACTCACCACCTTTTTACCGTCAAAGCGCTTAAGACTCGTGAATTTTTGTGGTCTTTTGTTATGACTCATTTATCATTTTAGTACTTGTACGTAATATCATTTAATTATTATTTGAACACTTATACGATATGAATGCGATATCTCTAGCTTCATCTATCGCAGCGTGAACAATACAAAATTTGCTTATACACAGTTGTAATCCATCATGAAGTGTAAATGAAATATGACCTGGCATTGTGTATAGATACAACGTATATACATTCATATGGTCCAAACAAATTTAGGGGAAAAAATTCTATAATTTGTGTACAAATACATAGGAGAAAGACACAAATACAATCGAATTAATACAACCAGGGGTAACATGATCTATTTGCCTCTAATCCTCCATCATATGGTTTTTGGAGCCAACCTATCAGCCAAACGCTTTCAACAGACAGCTCCAGATTCTTAGAGAAGTGAATTCTCAGATAATCAGGAGCATAATCTGGAAAATGAGAATCAGGAGCTCTACCAAACAGGGCCTTAACACATACGACACACCATCCGCACACGCGTGTACGTATCCCCTCACGCTAGAAAAGTTATCGACAACAGCCAATGCCTTAAGGAGCATGAACATGTATTTTCTCATTGGATGCGCACGTGTATATACTTCTAAAATCGATGAACATTAGCGCAAATCTAGGACTTGAACCCTAATAAGCTGAATGTACACTCGCACCACTAGCCATCTGGTGTGGGTGGCCATGAGCAGGTTCCACGCAGTGTTTCGAATTTCAGCTGAAAATCGGCAATTTCGGATTTACGAGCCGGTAGGAATACAAACTGGTCAAAAAAAATCGGTTTGGATGAATTTTGTCAAAAAAAAAATCCGATTTTCTTGACTTTAGTTCGAATTTGATTTTTTTTATTTATTTAAAATCCGAAAAACCCTGATTCCACGTAGCAACAATTACTGCTACTACTATTTCCGCTTGTTCCCGTTGCTGTCAGGATGAACTACATCTCTGGTATGCTCATACGCTTCGACACGTATAAGCTCGCTAATAACAGGTGGGATTTGGGTGGAAGATCCACCTGCCAAACGCCCGAAGGGATGCGCCGCGTACGCGAGACCTCTCTGCCTACGAGGATATTCGCCACGCAACATTCTTCTTCCAGAACTTACAAACACGCACGTACCAACACTAACGAAATGACGGTAGTGCCCATGGTTAGTAGCCGTAGTCGTAGATGCGGATTTCCGGTCGCACATTCCGCTGTCCTTTTCCACTCCATGTAAAACTCCAAAACTACAGGCGATGGCATCAGATATAGAATTTTTTTTATTAATTAATCCTTTTATTAATTTTATTTTAAAGTTGACAAAACAACGTCACACGCCAAATTTCAGATCTCGGTAGAAGTTTCGCCACGCCACTACTCGTGATGTGACAATGTTGTTTAATCACGTCAAGACCAGTAACGTGACCAAAAGTGCTATTTTGAGGACTTATCCCGTGACGTGATAGCATTGTTTTGTCACGTCACGGGTGGTGGTGTGACCAAAGGGATCAAATTTGGAAATAAAATGCGCGGGGGTTAACTTTAAAATAAAAACTAAAAAAAAGTTAAAAAAAAAAGTTCTCAGATATACGCCGCTTCATCGCCGAAGGAAGCCGGCGAATCAGCAGTCGCCTCGACGGCATCAGAAATGGCCATCACAGATTCACGGCGCCCATTCCTGTCATTTAGAAAAGGCATTTGCAATATGAAACAAGCCACCAGCCTACGAATCCGATAATAGAACATTGGGACACAGTGTTATCATACACCTAGCAACGGCGAAGAAATGTTCAGGTGACACGCTAAAAAAGCAATAACAAGTCTCACGATGCTCCCGAAAGAACAAGCAAGCATGTCGAGTTCCAAACTGAAAGCTTGATAGTGGAGATGGCAAATTTTCCCGGTACAGAACGACAAAACAGATAGCTGGCTCGTTTCTAGTTTTCGTAAGCTTTATTGAAGAAAAGGACTTCCATGAGGAGTTCGTCTAGTAAGCCGCGGGTCTTGAAGTAAATCTCTGAAACGCAGCGCTAGAAGCAAGCAGGGCTTTGGTTCCCTGAAATTATCATCAACAGAATTATCAAGAACAACACTAAGAAGAATCACATTAGGCCCTAGGAGGGAGGCCAGATAAAGGTTTCATTTGGATCCTGACATTTCACAGGGATGTCACTCCACGAAGAACAATGGGTCAAATGCAAGTCCATCACTTGGGCAAGATGGTGGTTCCACAGCTCAGACGTTGCCACTCAGTATCCGCATCATTTTCCAGAAGCATTCCAATTGTGTCATTAAAAATGGATGGATTGATCGTGTTCCAAGAGAACAGCGCATCTGGCTTGAAACCTTCTCCATGAGGTGAAAAAATTGCTTGTTCATATTGGGGCACTACCAGTTCACTGGAACCAAACACAGGGCTCTGGGCTGCAAAAGAATATCAAGAAGTGAATAACTGAACTAGCCGCACTATCAGTAGGGGATGAAGAAAATAAACTGTACCAACCAGGAGAAATTTCCGAATGCCGAAACTCATCTGGCGATGCTGAGCAAAGAGGTGAGACGGAAAAATCGCTGCTAATAAGAGTGTAAAAAATGGGATCTTGTTCCCAGAATTCCTCACAGAGATCAAGCTTTGAAGATTCCATCATAGCATCGCAGGACGTACCAACAGAGGAACTCAAACTCCCCACAGACAGCTGTTGGTTCTCTACAGAGCTTAATGCATGAGCTTCTGGAAGCAGTTCTTCCAATTGACCACTGTTCCTTGGTGCCATGCACTCAGATTTTGCTGACAATGTTGCTGCTGAGTGCATGCAGAGGTCAGCAAAGTCGACAGTCTGCACAGCAGAAGTCCTTGAGTGTGTGGACCGGTTGTTTGGATCAGATTCAGCATCTTGGAGTGAAGGGAGCTCTATCTTCAAAGGACCAGTTGTGGACCTAGAAGCAGAGAGGTTGCCATTTGAAAAGGCATGGCTTCCAAAGAAAGCACCTGCAAAAGGTGCCATAGTCTTGTCAATAGAGTTGGTCGTGTAGTAAGAGTCAAAACCAAAAGCCTGTCCAACTTGTCAGACTTGTTCAAGTATTGATCAACTGAGGAAACATACCATTGATGGTTGAATTCAACACAGGAAATGAACTCTCAGATTCTTTCAGGACTTTTACTTGGTTTACTTGATCCATGAAGCCATAATTTTTTGATGCAAAGCTCTGATCAAGTGTATTGCTGATAGAAACATCTGAAAGCTGGGGTACATTTAGACCATTTCCACGGAGATCATTGGCCAGCTTCTCACTAAAACTGAAATCAGTGGATTCATGCTGATCTTCATTTGAAGCCTGCAGGCATATATTAGCAGGATGTATGGGCGCATCGGTACGCTGGCATTTCTTTATTCGAGTATTCCAGTAGTTCTTTATTTCATTATCAGTGCGCCCTGGCAACTGAGAACATGTGCTCAAGGTTAGTAATAATGACAATAAAGGAGAAGAAATGAAATTGCTTTAAAGACAACTACCAAAACAGGTATGTACATGCAGCTAGATACTCCCTCCAGTCACAAAATAGTGACATTCTAGAATGCGTGGAGTCAAACCATATTAATTTTGACCAAAGATATTATTTAAAATGCATTGTTTGGATATATGAAAATGATATGAGTGAATTTGTCATAAAAAATACTTTCGCAATATTTCACTTTTACAACTTTTTGAATATATGATAAGAGAATTTATTGGTCAAATAAGCATCTTGCTGACATTGAAAAGTAAAAATGTCACTCTTTTGTGACTGGAGGGAGTAATTACGTATGCTTCACTTTTTATTGTCAGTAAAACTTCGATTGAATCTGTAGCTCTTGATTTTCCATGGAATTTACTATATGGCTATATGCTATTACTGATGGCAAAGTACAAGAATGCTGCCAGGTGTACGGCCGGTAGCCTTGAATGGTAATCTCTAAACCTCACAAGCAAATCAGGCTACAATTAAATTTCATGTATGGACCTGTGACACTATGTAACTTGGATGTCATGAAAGTATTGATCTGGTTTCTTGCAGTATTCACGAAATCGGTCTCGGCGGCCACCTAGGCGCTCGGCGTCGGCCCGCCGCCGCGACTTGGACCCTAGTGATTGTATAAAACCAAAAAAATGGCTAATACTAGGAAAAATGTATGTCAATTGCTTGATGTACTTGATCATGACAAATCCAAGCAGATGAAAATATTGGACCAATTGACGATTTTGTGAGCAGAAGGATCTGAGCAAGAGGTTAGCAGAAAATGAGGATTCTTTGCACAATTGACAAAATAACTTAATCCGAATCAAACGTTAAATATGGTATTATGTTGCACCAAGAAAATTATCAAGTTTTATATATTAGAAAAACCTGCAGAAGTAACATGGCACCCATAATGGAAATGAAGTTCTAGTTTCTGAAACTAATACTGTAATTCTCTTAGTCAGAACTATCACATATTCCTCAAGAAGGAAATTCCGAACAACATAAACCAGGTAATAGAGAAGATGCAACATGAGATAATATATGGACACATGTACATGAATACAATTGATGAATGGAAGAATCACTTAAAAATTGACTCCTAACTCATGAGAACAAGCATAAGAAATTGAGAATAATATTCTGAGAGTGCAGAACAGAAAATATGAAGTGAAAACTTCACTTACATAAGCAGCCATCCGAGCCCACTTATTCCCCATATCATAATGGAGCTTAATGATCAAGTTCTCCTCCTCCTTGGTGAAAGCCCCCTTCTTCAAGTTGGGCCTCAGGTGGTTCGCCCACCGGAGACGGCAGCTCTTGCCACACCTTAACAGGGTGGTATTCTTCTGCACCGCATTCCAGTTCCCCTCACCATGCTTCTTAACATACGCCTCTAAGATGGCATCCTCGGACGGTGTCCAAGGGCCTTTCTTCAGTTGCGGGCCAGCTCCCTTAGGCGGTGATCCCCTGCTGCTATCATCATCACCAGATGAAGCGCCAATCTGGTCCTGACTGAGCATCTCGCAGTCGCTCTCTCTCTCTTAGTCCGATTCGTCTCTCTCTCAGAAGCACGGTGCTGAATTATGCAAAAAAAAATATCGCAAGTTATAAATGTTTGGCCACAGAAACATGATTGCTAGTAGAGATTATATTAGCATAACAGTATAAGCTAACTGAGACGAGACATGAATAAGAGATAGCACTTTGCACTTTTTTTATTAAAAAAAAGATGTAGCACTTTTTTAAGGAAAATTTAAGAGATATATTTACACGTTTCAATCTACACACGCATTAATAGTTTAAACATCTGTAAGTCTACAACAAGTAGGAAGCCAAGTACTCGATACCAGTAGGTCAGAGGTACTTAATCTCCAAATCTAGCACAGCCAAATCCAGAAGCTATTAAAGATCGAACTTAACACTAAAACCAGCCTAGATTTGAAGCGAAGCGGAAGAACAGGCTCGCTTGCCTCCCACAATTCACAAGATCAAACCACTGAATAAAAGTAAAAAAACCCAAAACCACAAGCACCAATCCCCATCCCCCGGAAATGGAATTCCCGCGCCAAAACCCCAGCCCCAGCCCATCCCCCCTTCCCGCCTAAGATCACCCGCCCCAGAGCCCGAGGAAACCCGCGATTCCGCGGGCTTTGGCATTACCTGTTACCTGACCAAAACCCCGAGCTGGAGCAGGCGGAATCCGGGCGGGACTGGATCGAATCGCGAGGTAATCTCCCCCCGTGCCCTCCTGGATTGGGCTGGGGGGCGCTTTGCCGAGGCAGTAGAGTGTGGAGAAGGGGAGGAGGAGGGATTTCGCGAGGAGATTGGTAGGACCGTAGGAGATCTCCAGCTCTAGCGGAGCGAGAAACTGAGGACTTACGAGTTACGACACGGATGGAAACGATACGCTGAGAAAAAGCCGCCTATTGGTTGCTGCTATGCTAGCCTGCTAGCGGTAATAGTTTTTCGAACTTTTTTATTAATTAATTTTTTTTAAAATTTTATTTTAAAGTTTACCTCCAGCGTACTTTATTTTTAATTCTAACTCTTTTGGTCACGCCATCACCCGTGACATGACAAAACAACGTTGTCACATCAGCCCGTACCTGAGTAATCTCTTGTCACGCCACCCATCAGTGACGTGACAAAAAAGTTATATTTTAGCGGACTTATCCTATGGCGTGACAATATTATTTTATCACGCTACGGGTGGTACCGTGACTAAAAAGGTCAAAATTAAAAATAAAGTGTGTCAGAGGTTAACTTTAAAATAAAATTTAAAAAGAGGTTAATTAATATAAAAAATCTAGTTTCTCAGCACTGGGTCTCTTCGTGTCTTAGGGAATTGGATGTTATACGGTGATTCTATCCTAGGCTAAGGAACCAATGCTTTCTACAAAACCTTAGATATGATTCAACAAATTCAAGTTTTTCTACGGCTTCAAGGTCCAAATGACTCTTGATTAATATAACAAAAAAAATTCCTAATTTTCTATCGTACACAAACGGTAACTAGTCCAAACCGATATGGTACCCGTGTCTCGCGACCGAAAAAAAAGTCTAATTCTATAGACACCACAAAAGATGGCCCACCATCAGAGCATACCAATCTTGTGTACAAATCCCACATCAAACAAGTCGCGGCATTCAGGGAATCAGGGGCGACATGCATGACGCAACAATCATCAGACAATCTGAATATCTGATCCGCGCAATGGACGTCATCCAACAACCAAGCAAGAAAAAAAATTGAGCCAAATGCATGATGATGCCAGGGATCACATAACCGGAGAGAGGCAGTTTCTCAGCCAACCACCGAAAACAGTAACTAGCCAGTTAACAGAATTCTTGTTTTTTTTCGGATGAAATTCGCTCGAATTTGTTTAAAAACCATCCAAAATTCAAAAATTAGAATTTGAACTTATAAAATCCGAGAAAACCGGCCGAGATTCCGTATCCCGAACCCCAGCCAGTAACCGTCCGGGTTTTTATTCCCTGGGTGATCCTAAGCCACATATTTTACAGGACTGAATCTGACGAGTCACAGCTAACAGCCAGGGGTCCAGTTAAAACTTACGCTAGCCTACACAGAAGGGTGCAAATGGATACAAAAGATTAGCAGCAATACATCAATACATGCCGTTATAAATATCTGAACAAATGGTGGTACAAAGCCACCATACAACAAAAACCAAGCGGGGCATTAACACAATGGGCATTCTACACCTCGATGATAATTTACTGTCTTCGCGGTTGAAATCGACAATAACTAACCGTCTCCACAGTTCACATAGCAAGCAACGTCTTGACTCATATCATTCTTGGGGAATAATGCCGTAGCTCGAATCTAGGTAGCAGCAGAAATATCTGCAGAAGGAGCCAACAAGTAATATGTAAAGCAGATATTTAAAAGATGAGATTAATAACCCCAAGAGAAATCTACAAAAAAGGATAAGGATTCAAAATAGTATATAATTTTAACTACTTTGAGATGCAGAAAGTGAAGCCTTTCTGGCGTTGTATAAACACTACTGCAGCATGGCTCTGGGTAAACAACATGTGTGCAACATTTTCCATTAAATTAACAAAAGAGCTGTGTTTAACCTAGCAACCTCCTACATTTGCGGTTCTGAAGTAGCTCCAAAGGGTATTAGAAAAGGAACATTGGTGCTAGGGGGAGACAAAATGCTCAATTCTATGATATAAATATAAAAATTGGTGGATCACAGAACAATAGTCACTCAACAAATAGAGCATTTTGGCATCGAAGGAAATAGTTGCGTACTTGAGTAATAAAGAAACCAATCTGGCAAAGAACCTTACCTAGCAGATTGGTTTGCATGTTGATACACCACAACGTAGATGCTCCCCAGTCAATCAAAATACCCCCCGACAGTTGAATGATCCACAAATGCAGTTCTTAGTTCTACGAGAACCTAAACCACTGGACTCAGCTCCAACCACACCATAGTCATAAGTCAGTTCTGTCATGGGAGGAATGTGTTTCAGTGCAAAGAACATGATATGTGGGTGCCCGTCATCTCCATGATCATATTGAACTGGTTGCCAGAAGACATTTGGGGAGCAACTATGATTCATGAAACGTGAGACATTTCCAATACTTTTTGCACTTATTTTGATGGGCAGCGGCTCAAATTCATCAGCTGATACATACGTGCTTTCCTCGCCTATCAATTCAGGCCCAAAATTCCATTTTAACGCCTTCTCACCAGGACACACAGTTTGAAAAATGTAATCATCTTCACTATCATCCAAATTAACTTTGAGCTCATCAATGACCTCACCAGCATACTCACAAATAAATGCACCAGCACGAATGGGCTCCCAGCAGCGAAGGCCCCAGCCTCGATTTGTGGTCCTGAAAACCTCAAAGTGGAACCTGACCCCTTTCTGGGTCACTCTGTTCCGACAATTCGAAGTACAGTGGCAAGATTCACCACATTCATATATTATCGGCTTGCGGCACACCAACAGTCCTGATGAGCTGTACGGTAAATCACCTCCATTATGTTGTCCACAAGCACAATTGGCATCACCAGGTAGGCAAACACTCTGGCAACCGCAACCCTGCAATGGTTTCATAGAACTGAGGGGCCTCAAGTATTTGACCTGGTTAGTATAGGTGAAATGTCCAGGTCCTTTCTCATGATCTACCTCATTGACAAGACAAACTGGGATATTTTCAGCCCCAGATGATAGATCAGGTAGTATAACCTTGCCTCTTGTTGCTGGATTATCTATCCATCTCTGAGTCATCTTCCATATTGCAGCTCCATCAGGCTGTCCAGGTTCACGCAGCAGCTTGTACTTGAAGCAATTGATACCAGACTTTGTTCTCTCCTTCCAGGACTCATGAATCTTATAGAGGCCATCATATATGTAGATTTTCCCAGTCGCGCAAAATGGGTCTTTGAAGCCCCGTACAACCCTTATCTCATTCTTCCTGTGCAGGCTCCTCTCGAGAGCAAGGTTACCCCTCTCAAGCTTCTGGTCATGCCTCTCCTCACTATTCCTACTATTACCCCCTGAACCACTGTAGACCAGCGTATCTGTATCCTCATCCTCATTTTCATAACCGCCTGCAGCGACAATACATATTGCTACAGAATCCTCATCATTTCCAAATTTTGCACTCATGTAATCAATGCCACCCATGCTAGGAGCGTGCAACCCGATGATACATAGCTCCATCCTGAAATAGAAAATATCCCCTATTTCAACTCCAGGAACACTTCCGACCCTCTTTCCCATATTGGCCCTGATATTACTTGCCATCATGATGGCGCCAGCCTTAAGGTCTGCACGTTTGCTAGCCTCTTGTATTTCGTCCAACTGCAGATGTCTCCGTCTGAGTGCCTCAAAGGTCATGTGAACTACTTCCACAGTCTCCCTGGGATCACTAGATGAAGCCGGCAGAAAGGTAAGCTCCTTGCCAGCAACAAAATTCTTGTAGATGGGTTTAGGGCGCTTGACCTTAACTTCATTTGAGCCGTCAGCAGCCGAACCGGATGACCTCTTAGACTTCCGTCCAGATAGCGAAGTCGTGTTACCCGAGTAAGGTTCATCATCACCTTCAAGTGATATAACGCCCGTTGATCTCGTCTTGTATGCTGATATAGGGGTGGCATCAATGGGCCCATTAGCATTGGCGCCTGCATGTGAGACCCCATTCGCAGTGGCACTGAAGGTGGCGAATGATCCAAAGGCAGGAAGGTTACCCGCACCAAACCCTGTAGGAAATTGGCCAACCGGGGTAACACAGACCAACGGTGGGGTGCTTGACTGGTTAACATTAACTCCCATGGGTGCAGGGAACATTGGAGCTAAAGACCTTAATGGCTTGGCATCCAGGAGCTCCTGGTTAGGACCAGGTATGAAATTCGAAGCCCTATCCATCTCAAATCAACAAAAAAGTCCTGCACAAGAAAGCAAAATCTTAGTGGAGTATTCGGTAACAAAAATCTTAGTAGAGTAAGTAGACCTTAGTGAATGCTTAGCTCTGATGCACCGACACATCTGGAGGCCAGCGTGTCCATGTCGGACACTGTGTCGAACACGGACATGGCTCCGACACAGCTCGGACACGTATTCCAGGCGTGTCCGAAATCTACACCGCGAAAATAAATAGACATAAATTCAGACACGTATCGGACACGTTTAGCCCATTCCATTCGGCCTGACACGGTAGCCCAGCCCAATTTGTTCCCTGAAATCATCTAACCCTAGCTCTCCTCATCCCCATCTCGCCACTCTCGCGACTCCAGCAGCCACCCCGACGCCGCTGGCTCCTCGCTCCCCCCGCCGACGCTTAACGCCGCTTCTGCTTTTTCACCGACCCGACACCGCTTCGCTCCTCGCTGCTGCTTCCTCGACGCTAAGTCGCTGACGCTACCTGCTGCTGCTGCTGACTCTAACGCCGCTTGGCTCCTGCTGCTCCCCGACGCGACGCCACCTCGCTGCTATCACTCACCGACCCCGACGCCGCTGGCTCCCGCTGCTTCCCGACGCTGAAGTTGCCGACGCTGCCACTGCTGCTGCTTTCACGACCCCGACGGCGCTTAGCTTCTCTGCTGCTCCTCGATGCCGAAGTCGCCGACGCCTTGCCTGCTGCTGCTGCTCACTGACCCGACAGCGCCCTGCTGCTCCCCGACCGACGCCGCTGCTTGTACTGGTAAGTAAAACATGAAGATTTGGCAAACTCACAATCTGATTGAGAAGTGGTTTTATTGGAAGTATCCTAGTTGAGCCTTATCTTTCATACTTTCTTACTTCCGGTCTTCAAATTTCACTCTTTACTTTTGTAGTTAGTTACTGAGTTCTGCTAGCATCTAGTATTTGAATGACCAGTATGTTGTACTGTCTCACTAGAGTCAAACATGCTTTTTTTTTTGCTTAATGCAGATGATGCATATATTGCTTACTGGAAATGGATAATGATTTGCTTTGTTGTTCTACAATAAACCCAGATTAGTACAATCAAGTTGCTTTATTTCAGAAAAATGTAGAGAGATTCATGGGGCTAGTCTTTTTGAACTATTGTTCATGTGCTCCAACTTTGCAAGGGTACTAATGTTTGTGCAGCACAGTTGCGATAGCCATTAGTGTTCTTCTTTACTTCAGCTACCTGTTTTCTTACTTACATCCAGTCTGCTTCTGTATGTAAAGCTCCATGTGCACTTTTGCTGTCAATTGTCATGGACTCATGGTAACTAGTTTTGCACTTTTGCTTGAACATGATTAGGACTTAGGAGATGGCTAATTTTTGTTGATTGTTATCATTTGTCAATTATTTGATGGCTGTTGCTTAATTACTTTCGTTGTAAGAATTAAGTCTACATGTTACATTGTTACATTTACTAATCAAGTTTTTTCTATTAATAGGTTACAAGAATTCTGAACTTCTGGTATTAATATGAACTTATGAACTTATGATTTATGAAGAACCGAAGAGGCCAGGAGCCGAGGATCATCTTTGAGGTACATATTCCTATTTTACACTTTCTGTTCGGCAAACACGTAGAAAAACATTAAATAATACATATGCATATTTTATATATGTGTGTGTGTGTGTGTATATAGCCTTGTCCCCGTGTCGCCATTTTTTAGAAAATGGCGAATCCCATGTCCGATACGTGTCTTGTCCGACACGCGTGTCCGTGTCCGTGCATCCTAGATGCTTAGGCCCCGTTTGGGGGAGCTTGGGGCTTGTGCATAAGCCCCATAAGCCCAGCTTAGCTAGGAAAGCTGCTGTCTAATGAAGCAGATCATGCTGTTTGGCAAATAAGCCAACATGCTGTACAAGCTACGGTGGATGATGTGCTAAGACTGAAGCCTAGAATACCATTGGATTTATGGGAGATTTTTTATAAAACGAAATTTCATGCTTCGCAGAGTTTACAATCAGGGGCGGATCTAGTATAGGGATATGGGTGTACAGATGTACACCCAAATTTTTTGAGAAAAAATCTATTATTTTGTAGGTATATATAGTAGAAAGTATACTGAAAAATCGTATTTCAACTGTTTCTCGACCGAATCCCGTCCGCCATCAAGGCCCACGCCAAAGAACCCACTTCCCACCGCCCACCGCACCAGCCCACCACACGGTCCATGGCTCCATGCCGCACTGACCACCAAATTTCACTAACCTAAGCCCACCACGCCACCAAGCACAAGGGCAAGGCTCAAGCCGCGCTCAGCCCAATCCCAACCCTACCTTTCCTCCCGCCTTCCTTTCTCTTCTCGCTCCGTGGCGGTGGCGAATCACATGAGGACACGCATGGGATGGATGGAGCGGCGAGGCAAGTGAGGAAGCGCCAAGGCAAGGAGGCGCGGCAAGAAGACACGCAGCAGCAGCCGAGGCCGAGCTCGAGCAGATCACCACCCAAGACAGCCAAGAAGGAGCGGCGGCATGACGCAGCGACGGGCGAGGTCAAGTGCGAGCTCCTCCACCGCTCACCGGTTTCTTGCCTCGCCTCGCGGACTCGTGGCCTCCTCTCCTACTCGCTCATCATCGCCGATCGCCACCGAGCCTCAAGCTCAGCTCCTCCTCACCGCTCCAGATCTCATGGCCACGGCCTCGAGCCGCCGCCCAGATCCATGACAGCTCGGCCCCATGGCCTCAACGCTGCGTCGGTAATGGCGCTGGCGAGTGGAGCTTGAGGCGGCGCAGTTCGGCCGAGATGGTCACGCAAGACGCTTATTACTCAGCCGCTCGCTGGCCGATCCCGATCCCAGTGTCGAGACTCGGGACGCCGCTTGTTTCCTGCATTGCTTTGCTCGTTCACGGCTCACGCCACACCATGGCCGTGATGGCTTGATGGCAACAATTAAGGCGCCGGAAGTGGGAGGCCGTAAGAAGGGCATTTGGCACAATGGCACTGAGCCAATGGAGCCACTGATTGTCTGATTCTGATTGAGTGATTGTGATTGGCATTTGGGATTTGGGATTTGTTAGCTTCATAGGCTCATAGCTTGTATAGTTAATAGTTGTATGTATATGTCAGTGAATTAGATATTTAGATTGGCATTGAATCATTGATCGATATTTGTTAGCTTCATAGTTCGTATAATTCAATAGTTGTATATATATGTCAGTGGATAAAAGAGATTAAGTGAAGATTATTCTGTCCAAATGTCCAATTATATTATGAACATTTATGTTTTATATTGTACAACATGTTTGTAACTTCGAACACCCATTCTGAAAATCCTGGATCCGCCACTGTTTACAATTGAACTTTTAATTTAACTCATGAATCGGCAACTAAAAAAATGATCAAGTAATCAATCTCCAGATTCAACAATGAACCGATCGGGGGGAAATTTGATCAAGTAATTGAACTGATAAACCGGCAACAAAAATCAAGTTATCAATTCCAGATCCAACAAGTACTTTTGCTAACAAATCTACTTCAGTTGGAAGCTTCTGTTACTATCCAGATGACATACGGGGTTTCACTTTTCAACAAAGTATTGCCTACGACAATTAGTTGCGCGGCGGGAAGTTGCTTACAGGGATAATCCCTTTGTTGCAATTTCAAGACATCGAATGGCTGTCAAATTCCTGCTGATGAGGCAACGATAGAGGTAAGGAGGATTGTTCTTGTTCTGTGTGTTGCTAATGAGTAATGACATTTTTTACGCAGCTCCACTAACAAGGTTTGCCTCACAAGTAGTACTCAGAAACACATCAGGTCTAACACGCATCCAGGCATCCAGTACAGCGCAATCTCACCGCATCTTGCAGTAATCATATTCAACGCTGCTACTTTTTGAAGTATTCATCAGCGGTCAACCTAACGTGGGGCATGGGGGTTCAGTTGAACCCCAAAAAATTAGGAAAATAAACTGTTATCAGTAGTAATCCAGTACTCCACCACGCAGCCAACAAATCCGCAACAAAAGGCGTGGATTGGAGAGAGAGAAAGATTTGGATTAGACCGATTGCTCGCAGCAAAGAAATGGCCCCCCAGAACAAAACGATAGAACAACAATCCAAGCAAGCTAGGGCTTCCTTACCAACGAAAGAAGAAATCAATCCAAGCAAAAAGCCCGGATAGGATGGATCTCCGCTCCACGCCAGTCCAGAAGCGCGGAGGAGGAAGAGGATGACGCCTCCTACGAGTGAAGATGTTCCTTGGCTTCTAGGTGGCAGGAGCGTCTCTCTCTCGGTGGAAGGAGACCTGGCGGCGCGCGTGTTCGGCTGAGAGGGAAGGCTCGACAGTATTCGGCGTGAGCAGCCAGGGGAAGAGGAAAAGGAGGCGAGGCCCGAAGGCCGAAGGGGGTATTTTTGGTATTTTCTGGGTTGGGTTGCTGTCGCACACATGGAGTGCATGGATGGGGGAAAAAATTGTCGGATAGCATTACGGTCGTAGCTAGCGAACGGTGACCGGAAACGAATCCTTTGATATTGATCACGGGTGAACTGTTCTTTGACATTGAGTAACATCTATTGAATCGGAAAACAACAGGTGAGATTAAAACACTGTAGCAAAACCACTGTTTATGAATACTGTTTGTAAATACTGTAGTGGAAAGCTGTGGCACGGTGCTATTTGCTGCGTTGTAGCATTAGATCAGGTCCATCCTTCTCAGATCGAGCGGCTCGGATCTTTCGAATGTTATGGCACTATTCATTCGTGATATTCCCGTAGGAATGGCAGCCGATGCGAATCCACGGTGACACGTGGGGATTATCCCCATGCGTGGTGGGGGCGGGGGATTCTTAGTCTGCGAGGGGTCGGAGTGGGGAACGAAGTACCTCACGGGCTCGCGAGGGCTCGAAAAAAACATATTATTTTAGCTCATATGTAATATATTTTTTAATACAATGTAGATTGAATTTTCTTGTATGTTTGACAAAAATTTGTGTCTATATAGTATATATTATAAATTAAGTATTCGAACTATATATTACAAAAAAATATACCTAAATAATTATAAAATAAAAGCTAAATTCGTATTAACATGCAAAAAATTGCATTTAAGCTACATTTTCAGACTCGTGGGATCCCCACAGGGCTTGGGTCCCCGCAGGGGACGGGGGACACTTTCCACCTACGGAACTTGACAGGGATGGGGACGGGGCTGCGAGGAGGTTATCTGACTAGGATCTAATAATCCTCGATTAATTAATTAATTATCTGTAATTATTATTATAGATAGCAATATCTTCATATTATTCGTAAGGATATCGCTTATCATTAATAAGGGAGAAGTTTAGCTGAGTGGTCGTAAAATCCTATATGATCGTAGTGCTTCTACGACCACTTAATGGTTGTAAGATTTTCTACAACCAATTCATGATCGTAAGCCTTACTACGATCATTTCATGGTCGTAAGCTTTACTACGACCGGGTCAACTACAACCATCATATAGTCAACAAAGCCTACAAACATGTAGGCCCAATCGACTAGGGACATTTATGCGTTGTGTTTAATATGTGTTGTTATTCTCCAGGATATCTGCACGTATTAAGCCTCTGTCTCTGATATAACTACAAGATGACGTGGGAGGGTTAGTCTCTGATAATAACCGTCACAGAACGTGCGCATTTCATCAAACGGTGAGACGTCTCTTGATACGGGACAACTGCTACCCTTTCATGCGCTATATAAGGAGTAAAGTCGGTGGATAAAGGACGGATCAAGCAAAGGAACAACAACAACAGAGACACGATTAACAGATAGAAGTCATTAAGCCCTAGTTCAAGTGATTTCTTCCCTGTTATAAAGTATAGTTAATACAACAACACAAGAGTAGGGTTATTATTCTCTTAGAAGAAGGTCCGAACCTGTATAAAATCTCTGTGTCTTTTTTTGTGTGGTCTAACTCAAGGAAAAATCCCCAGTATTCATTCGTAAGATCGATACTAAACCATCGACAGTTGGCGCCGTCCGTGGGGATCTTCCGGTTTTTCCTTTTCGACAAATTATCTTCATTTTTCAACTTTGATACTTTCATGGCAGGAGAGTGAAATGAGGGGAATTGGTTCGATTTGGCAGACTACGCAGAACTAGATATGGATGTCTGCTACGAGTACGAGTAGAGCATCATTTCGTCTGATGGCAACGCCGTTTCCAGGGATCTTTCACCAGACCCAAGAGACCATGTCGTATACCAGGTTGATGAGGGATCTTTATCTCCCACAATATTACGCCCAGATGAGGAACCAGACTCCTCAAAGGGAAAGGGTCAAACCGACCAGGGTCAGGATTGCGCCACGGCGAATACAGAGCACGGCGAGGGTTCCCCCTCCAAATGTTCAAGCCAGTCTGAGGTCATCCGATCTAGCACAGCAAGTCCTGGAATCCATGATTCCGGAACTCAACCAACACCTGATAACCGTTACCCTTCGGTTACCCCCATGAGGTGCATTGTCGAGCCCACTTCACCTGCGGATTCGGTCACACCCCCGTAGAATTCACCTTCAGTTGGAGACAGTTATATCCCAGAATTCCTCTTCCTAGAGGGAATTGCCCCATGTCACGAGGTGCTGTCTTTCAACTACTCCTCGAGTCAGGAGGACTCAAACACAAGTGGAGATAATAGCATCCAGGAGGTCTTTGTCCTCCCTTTAGATCCTAATATCTCTCTAAGAGGTAGGGCTTTTCAAAAATCATTTGCAAAATTCCTATGGTAAAACAAATACCATAAGCACATTTAAATCATCATTGAACATTTTGGCCAAATTCTCCAAATCAAATATTTCAGGTCTATGCATTGCTAAGCGAAATTTTCCAACATGTTCTAGTCATACTAATGTACTATTCTAGTCATACTAATGTACTAACCAGGTTTTAACTATAGTGTCAAGGAATGGCTAATTCAATAGCAAATTTTGGTTATACCAAGGTATTGTGAATAACTATAATTTTAAAACAGGAATTTAAATAACTAGATATAAATAAGCATGCAATAATAGTTTAAAACAGAATTTAAATAATTTTAAATACTGGGATTCAAACATGATCAAAGGATGTAACTTGCCTTGCTTATTTAGTTGTTGTTCTTAAATGGCGTCGGAATATGATTCTTTGAATAATTCAAGTTTCCTCGGAGTCATCGAAATCTATACGCGAAAACAAACCAAATACAAATATATCCAAATAAAAGAAGGAAATGCTTTGGACGAAAGTAAACATATCTAACAACATCCTGAAGGACGGAAGTATTCCAAATGAAACTAATCATACCTAGTGGAGTTGATGAAGGAAATTATTGAGACGAAGTATATCCAAAGGGAGTTGATGAAAGCAATATTGCAGACAGAATATAATCAAGGAAGTTGATGAAGCAAATACTTTAGACGAAGTATAACCAAGGAGTTGATGAAGCAAATACTACAGATAAAAGTAGACAAATCTAACAGGGGGAGAGAGAGAGAGATAATGTTCACAGGAACATTTCTCACTGGTTACTAGATAGGAGAGATTATCTGGTTAGGTAATACTCTCAGATCTGATTTCGGATCATGAAGGGGTCTACTACTAAGAACGGATGATGACGGATGATACCTAGAACCTATGTGATGTTGTTTTCCTTAACAGGCCACCTAGTACTCATAAGTACTCTCTCCAAGCATTCTATGTATACATCCACGATGATTATACAGTCAATAGCAATCCTCTTATATGTTCTGACGATTATTTTGGTTATTACTTCTCATTTACCGAGGAAGTTCCATGAAAGTCAGGTGAGACCTATGCATAAGTGCGGGGTCTGCTCTAGGTAGACACAAGTCTCACCGACATATGGGACCTAGCTTATTTAAGAGTTTCTTTTATGGTTTTGTATTTATTAAGGAAATTCCATGAGCCTTAGCTGGAATTTCCAAGCATTGGCAAGCATTAGCCCTACAACTTGATCAGTGGTGTCTACGAGTTTGGACTCATCTACAAGGTGATCTACACTTAGGATTGACTCTAGACGTGATGTTGTTAGGTCATGGCATACAACCCCATTACCTCGATAACCATTTACTGTAGGCAATTATACGTCGAATTGACGTAGCTGACCGATCTCTTGATATTATGCTATGTTGGAAATGACATTTTGTTTGGACACAACCTCCATTCAAGTTAACTTCTTCATATATTGCATCAGGTTCTTTCTATCTTTATTGTCTTACTTTGAGTGGCGCATTGCTAATTTTTCAATCATTACCTAATCGTAAGTTCTTCTACGACCAGAACCCAAACTTTCTTTACACTAGTCGAAAGGATGGTGACATCACCTAGTCGAAGCCTTTCATTTTTGCATGTGGTCCTGCCCACTAGAAGGAACTTCCTAGTGTCGACTCGTTCCTTCCTTTTTGCTGCCAACACAAAGAGCTCGGGTCCAATTCACATGATCAAAATATTTTCGAAGCCAAATCTTAGTATCTTAGTTTATTTCTTCATTCATTTTTGAAAAATACACTAAGCAGAGTACACTTTTGCAATTTGCTCGACTACTTTTGGTAAGCTCGTTTCGTTTCAACTGGTCGGAGGAAGACACAACACCTAGTCGAAGTCTTTCCACTCTGCACGTGGTCCTACCCACTAAAAGGAACTTTCTAGCATCATTCTGTTTCTAACTCTTGCTACCAGAGCGAACCTACCGAGTGCACTGGAATAAGTTAAACAAATTTTTAAGGTACTCCAGACGTTTGTCTAACTCAAGTTGACCGTTCTTGATTTGATTAATTTGGTCGGAGAAGGTAACATCACCTAGTCGAAGCCTTTCCTTTCTGCACGTGGTCCTGCCCACTAGAAGAAACTTCCTAGTCTTGACTCGTTCCTGCACTTTCGACCAGTGCGAGAAAATCGTGATCGAAAAATTACAGGTTAGCTAAACCTCTCTTTTTTAATAAAACACATTTCACACTATTTACTTAGTTTATCTAAATAAACTAAGCAAATAGTCAGGGGCTAGGATAAAGTTATTAATATGACTTCAATTCTTAAGTCTTAATCTCTTTTATCATTCATTATCTTATGAGTTACTAACAACTCGACAAGATGATTTGCAGGAAGAAAAAATGATTATATATATCAACGACAAAAACTTGTCTTTACAGGTTTCAAGTACAAACTACTCTGACGAGGGAGACCCTATTTGCATATCCTCTGTGACTTCCTTGCTGATCGACTGCATATCCTTCATCAACCGCTCCGCTTCTGCTTCAGAGCAGTCGAAGTCAGCTTTGATGGGTTGCAGATTAAGACTGGGGTCATGAGCTTTAAGTTTTGTCAAAACAAAAATTATTCCCTCTTCGATCGCTTCTTTTATCGAATCAGGTTGGTTAGTCTTCAAAGTGGTCACCAACTCTAGCAAAGTCCCGACTTGTTCACCAATGGTACTCGTGTGGGCAATCATCGTGTCTTCACGAGAAGTGATCCCCTCAGCATGTAGCCCACCGAGCACATTGTTCCGGAGAGACATATTGTCTTGAAGGTTGCCCTTCATCGACTTAATCTCCTCCTGATTACGAGTCGAAGCCTTACAGAGTCGTTTTATTTCAACTGCTTGCTCTAAAAAGAATAAGACTAGTCAGATAAAATGACCCCAAAAGGAAAACAAAACTAGTCGCAGGTAAAGACTTGCTTACCTGCTAGTCGAGAATCTAACTTCTTGACTTCATCATGGTGAGAGGTAGTGCACTTTATGTAGCGCTCCTCTCATGATTGAACCTCATGATCTTTTTCTTTGGCGATACGAGAAATCTCGTGAAGAACCAAGGTCTTTTCTTTGACCTTGGTTTTGAGCTTCCCCATTTTAACCTCTTTTTCTGAAAAGGAATAAGAGTTAGAGAAAGAAAATAAGGTCATAAGCGGTTTTAAGTTCAGCACTTACTGTTTATTTGTCCCTGCGACTTTTGAATTGCAGAGTTTGCCTCTTGAAGCTTATTCAGGAGGTCTTCATTCTTCTCGCTTAGCTTTTTCATCTCGGCTTTCTCAAAGTCGAGTGAATCAGCTAAGGTCTTCTCGTCGCTCTTGAACCTACAGATGAAAAGAGTAGACATAAGCATAAAACAAGCGGGCATAAGTTCTTCTACGACCGGAACCTAGTCGTAAGTTTTTCTACGACAATACCCTGGTCGTAAGTCCTCTTACGACCAGTACCCAGTCGTAAGTTTTTCTACGACAATCCTCCCTACGACCAGTATCTAGTCGTAAGTTCTTCTATGACAATCCCCATAAGTACCGCACAAGTGGTCGAAACATAAAATGACTATAAGTAGCAGTTACTTACCATCTCTCTGTCTACTCGCAGAGTACAGCTTTCTCCTGTCGCAGCTAGACAAGTTGCCTGTTGTATTTAGCAACAGTGTCAATTTGTTCCAAGGTTTTCTGCATGAAGAAAGACAGTTAGAAGTGAGAAAAAAACACGTATGTGAATAGCGAACGGCAGGTACTTACATTCATGGATGTTCGAGCAAACGAAGATAATACCCTCGTGGGGTTCTTCAATTCGTCGATCTCTTGAACTCGGTCCCACCACACATTTTCGATACGCTCGTCGTTGAAAACATCCCTTGTTGGGAATGTCCTTAGGGTGAGGAACGCGAGCACGGGATCTGAACGCACGAGATCCCACGACGGTAGCAGGGCTGAAGAGCTCGAAGGAATGGACGAAGAAATCAGACCCTTCCTCTTCTTCGGTGGTAGCGACATCAGTAGCTTGACCTTGGGGACTAGGAGGAGCATCCACAACGATTTCCTTCTCGGCGCGGTGATTGAATGCTTCACCCCCATGGTCGGATGCTTCCGCCGCTACCTCTGTCGTCTTCGCTTCTGGCTCCACGACCACCTCAATGGTAGTAGCCGCTTTAGCAAAAATGGCACCTTCCACCACTCGGTCGGTGATCTACCCTTTCGACCATCGCCATCGCTATTTCTCCAACCGCCGAGAAATGGCGGGGGTTCCTTAACAGGAACGTCTTTGATGGTTAGAGGGGTCGGGCTAAGATCATAAAAAGGGAAACACGTCAAATGGCAAAGAGCAAAAGGTAAATGTTGTTCTTACACTTTTGTCTTTCTACATACCTTCATGTGCTAGACTTGATCTTGAATTTTGAAAAAACCTTCCCTAAGGAAGATTTCTTTGACTTCCTCTCAACCACGTCTGGTCGAGACTCGAGTTGAGGAATGGCATCAGCCACGTCCACGTCTCATCGTGGGTCATGAGCGAGCACTACTGCTCCTTGAGACTCCTAGCTCTCCAAATAACCGAGACCTGTCTCGACCACCTCAAGGGCAGCATTACCCTCGACCACAGGCGCTGCTGGTGCAGCAGTTTCCTTCATAAAAGGTATAAAACTCTTTCAGTTCTCCTTTTCTTGATGCTTGATTAAGCCACGGGAGGCAGAAAACTGTGAAAGTCTTATTGTCGTAGTAGAAGGGTACATTGATCTTGGAGGCTTTGCGTTTGAGTGCTTCTGCCGCTTCAGCCGCTCGTGCCTCCGCAGCAGCCATGTCTGAAGCAAATTTTGCAAAGGGCCTGGTCGGAGTAGCAGAGCTTGAACTTGTGCCTCCCTTGTCGACGACTTTCACGAGCTGATGCTTCTTGGCTAGAGGAGCATCGACTTGCTCTGCTGCCGCGTCGACAACCATCAATTCGACCTCTTTGTCGTCTTGCCGGTTTTCCATGCCTACTTTCTGTAGAAGTCAGAAAAAGAAATGTTACTGAGCGGTCGTAAGTATTTCTATAACCAGTATCAAGTCGTAAGTTTTTCGACGATGATTCTCTTGTTGTAAGTTCTTCTACGAATAGTACCCAGTCGTAAGTGTTTTCTATGACCACAAGATCCTAAAGATGAAAATTAATTCTTGATTACCTTTAAGCACTCCATCGTATCCTCTGCGAACAGGACCGCTAGGATTTGAGGAGCCACCACATTCGGTGGCGGGGATTTCTCACAAATAAGTTTGACTCGAGTGTCAATTTCCTCTTGTGAGAGGTCTGCAGGAGCAAGTAAACTTTCAATGAGCCAAGTTCAAAATTAATAGAAAGAAGGCTAAGACTAGAAGTTTACTTACTCTCCTCGTAATCTCTGGTCGGGTCTTGCGGCCCCGAATACCTCCACATGGGATGAGCCCTTATCTTCAGAGGGTTAATGCGGCGCATGACGAAATCCTTCACCACGTGTCATCCGGTAAGCCCCTCTTCCTTTAAGTCTCTGATGGCTTGAATGTAGAGGGCGATCCGGCTGAGATCCTTGCGAGTCGAATCCCAGAAAGAAATCTTCTCAGCCGGACTTCCGGCAAAAGAGAGGATGTCCTCACTGATCGTCTCCCAGTAAAACCACCTCTTCTTCCATCCTGGCCATGACGACCGGGTGAACATCTGAATGTACTCCTTCAACTTCCCATCGTGGAGCTTCAAATTACAGCTACCGGCGACTCCAGCTTGCCTGGTCATTCCATAGAAGTGCTGGAACAACTCCAAGTTGGCCGAAATCCCCAGGTAGGCCTCGCACAAGTAAACGAACACGCCTAACATCGTGATAGAATTGGGAACAAGGTTCACCAACTCCACCCCGAAGTATTCGAGTACGAGAGTGAGAAAAGGGTGAGCAGTCAATCGAAGGCCATACTCACAAAACGCCTAGAAGATAGGAATTTGCCCAATCTCCCTCACCCGACGGCCAATGCTGCCCAACAGCCTCGGTCCACTTCACAAACTGCCTCTTCGGGATCTTCTCGGTGATAACTAGAGCCTTCATCTTGGTCGCATCCATCTCCGATTCGGCCCACTGGGAAGCGGCTCCGGCCATCTTTCTCAAGGTCGGAGATTTGGATTTGGAAAGATTTCAATAGGACGCTCAATTTGGTCGGCAGTGGAGAGCGCGAGAGCTTGATGAACAATAGGAGCGATTTGGGGAAAGGTAAAAAATCTAATTCTCACCCACGGTAAGTATTTATAACCGTACGCCTGAGTTAAAGACGTATGCACCCAACGTTGCCACCGCTCAGAACTGCCCGACGCATAAGTCTACGAGAGTCGATTGAGATTCTTTAATTTGTCTGCTCGAGAAAACTGAGTCTGTCTTTACACCTCAAGCGAAATTACCTTCTTGACTAAATCTTTTTCTGGTCAAATGAAACAGCAATCGGAAAGGTTTTGCTTCCGATTACAGTACTGCGACCACCTGGTGATCGTAAGATTTCTTACGACTACCTTGTAAGTCGTAAGATTTTCTACAAACTTTTTGACGAAGTCAATCTCTGGTTAAATGAAATACCGGTCGAAGAGTTTTTCCTTCGACCACCATTCTACGACCACCTACTGGTCGTAAGATCATCTATTACTCCTTTTTCAAGTAAGTTATTTTCACTTGAAGCTGGGGGGCTAGATAACGAGGATATAATAATCATCATTTAATTATTTATTTGTAATTCATATTATTGATAATAATACCATCATATGGTTCTCGAGTATACCGCTTAATGTTCATAAGGGAGAATTGCTGGGGGGGTCGTACGTTCTTCTACGACCACCCCATAGTCGTAAGTCCTTCTACGATCAGCCTGTGGGCATAAGCTTTACTACGACCACCACCTGGTCGTAAGCTCTCCTACGACCAGTCCCAAGTCGATAAGGTTTACATACATGTGGGCCTAGTCGATCAGGGAATCTCCTGCACCATAACTGAGGATATGGGCAGTTAATTATGCTGTTATTCCAAAGGATAATGGCACGATTTAACTCTCTGTCTTGATGATAACTACCTAGCAACGTGGGAACGTTACTACTCCACAATAATCTCTAGTAAAGGCTCCATCATCTGAAGCATTAAGGTGCCCTTTGGATTGGAGAAACGGTAACCCACTCTAAGGACTGTATAAAAGGCAGGATCATCAGGAGAAAAGGGAGGAACGCAATCTAGAGCACAAGACATCACACTCGAGTCTTTCTCTTGATTTGTAAACCAACATAGTCAATATATACACACAGGAGTAGGGTTGTTATTCTCCCTGGAGAAGGCCCGAACCTGTATAAAAATCCTCGTGTCGCTCTCTCTGCGTGATTTGAGTCTTGGAGACCTCCCGAATCAAACAATCTTTACGTAAATTCGGTTCGAAAACACCGACAGAGTCGTTATCAACTCCTGGAGAGTTCCAACTTGCTATCCAATAGTGCTTGTATGGCCATCCATGATGTCTTTAAGAGGAGTGACCTCCTTAGCGCCGAGTCCACTGAGCACATTGTTAAGGAGAGAAATATTGTCTTGAAGGTTGATCTTCATAGCCTTCATTTCCTCCTGACAGCAAGTCAAAATTTCTTGAAGTCGTTTTATTTCGACTGCTTGCTCTGAAAATAGAGCACGACCAGTTAGAAAAAAAACGTATTAAAGACTAGTAAATAAAACTGGTCGTACTTAAAGAATTCTTACCTACTAAGCGAGAGTCAAGCTTTTTGACTCCGTCATCGTGGGAGGCAACATCCTTTGCGCATTGCTCCTCACATGCCTTTATGCTCGTATCTTTTTCTTTGGAGATACGAGTAAGCTCGTTGACCACCAAGATCTTCAAATCAACCTCGGTTTGAGGCTTACCCATATCGACATTTTTTCTAAAAAAATAAAAGAAGTCAGAGAAAGAAAAGAAGGTTGTCGAAATGAACAATGTTAAGTGAAATACTTACTATTTATTTCATTCTGTAGCTCAAAAGCTGCAAAATTTGCATCTTGAAGGTTCTTCGGTAGGTCTTCCTTTTCATCCTTTAACCTTTGTGCCTCGGCTTTTGCATAGTCGAGTGCATCGGCTAAGGATCTTTCATCGCTTTTAGACCAAAAAAGGTTAAAGTAGACACGGGTACTAAATGAGTGATCGAAACAAAAAAGACTACTCGTAATAGTAACATACCATCTCACTACTTGTTCGTAGAGTTTAGCCTTCTGCTTTCTCAGTAACATCAGTTGCTTGTGGTATTCACCAGTAGTAGCAACTTGCTTGAGAGCTCTTTGAACAAAGAAATACAGTGATAAAAGAAAAAAAACCCAAATATATAAATATTTGGTATTGAATACTTACATTGATGGTTGACCGAGCAAAATGAGCATGCACCATCTCGGAGTCCTGCAGTTCACACAGCCTGTTGATTTTGTCCCGCCATATTCTTTGAAGACGCTCATCGTCAAAGATATATCCACTGTTTAGAATATTTTTAGGGTGTGGGACTCGGTCATGAGATCTAAATGAAGAGGACCTGACAGTCGGTGATCTAAAGAATTCGGGGAAGAGGACGAAAGAGTCTTCTTCTTCATTGTTGATAGAAGATGCGACTCCACATTGAGGACCAAGAGGAACATCCTCCACAACCGCCTTCCCAGTCGAAGCTCTCTGCTCCAGCTTGATCGGTTGCTCCTCGTGATCGTAGGGCCACGCCCCTTGTCTGATTAGTGAGATTCTCAACAATCGACTTGATCACCAGTGCGTCTTGGTCTTCCTCCGTCTTCGCCTCCTCTACGACCACCTCTGTGGTCGTGGCTAGCTCAGTGGTAGTAACCTCCTCCATCGCCGCCACGTCAGGGATGATGGTCGATTCTTCGACCACCTGTTGTCTCTACGACCGCAAGAGAAACCAATACTCCCACGGTTGTAGACGAAACAACGGTGGGCCTCTCAACAGAAGCATCCCCAGGGGTTGGAGAAGCAAGACTAAAAAAAAGGAAGACGTGTCAAACTGTGGAATTAAAAGGTAAATACAATTTTTAAACTTTTAATTTTACATACCTTGGCTTCCTAGATACAATCTTGAATCCACAAGAAACCTTCCCCAGGGAAGACTTCTTCTTTTTCTTCTTCTCTTCTTCGACCGCCCTAATTTTTTTTTGACGTCTTCAGCCTCTGGAAGGCTTCTAGTGTCACGAGCTTGAGAGGCCGAGACTTCTCTGACCACGTCTGGTCGAATGTCTTGAGGAAGAGTTTTGACCTCTACGACCACGTTTGGTCGTAGGTCTTGAATGAGAGCTAGAGCTCCCTGAGCTACCTACCCCTCTTGGTGGTCAGAACCGGCTTCGACCACTTGAGGGACAATGCTTGCCTCGACCACAGGCTCTGCTGTTGCAGTGGTAACTTTTATAAAAGACATAAAACTTTTCCAGTGCTCATTTTCTATTTTCTTGACAAAGCCATGAGAAGTAAAAACGAAAAAATGTTTTGTTGTCGTAATAGAAGGGTATCTTGGTCTTAGGGGCTAACGATGATCTAATAGTCCTTATTTAATTATTTATCTATAATTCATATTATAGATAGCAATATCTTTATATTACTCGTAAGTATACCCCTTACCATTCGTAAGGGAGAAGTTTAACTGAGTGGTAGTAAGTCTTGCTACGCGACAAGTCTCTGGTCGTAAGCTTTCTTACGACTAATCTTTGGTCATAAGCTTTCCTACGACTAGCCTTAGATTGTGAGCCTTCTCTACGAGAATCTTCATGGAGCTTAGCCCCACTCATAACCTTCACCTCGGGCTATAAGTGTCCACTGAGCTCCCGCTGGCTTCCTTTACACACTTGGAGCCTCACATACCAAAGGTTTGGCCGAGCTCCTAACTCACTCACCTCCTCTAGTGGCCGCCATTGTTGAAGTCCTTGAGCTTCTGTGAGCTCAGAGTTCCAGTGGCTCCTCTTTCAAACCTTGCTCACTCTGCTCCCCAAACCTCCTCGAATAACCCTAACTTATTTTGTTTGGGCCAGAAGGTGGACAAAGCTTTGAGCTTGAGCCGGGTGCCGTGAGTCAAAGCTTCGTTGTCTTCCCCAACTCCGGCCATCACCTCCAACCTCCCCAAAGACCTTAGGACCTCCGTATCTCCCCGTTAGTCCTTTAGTTGCCGCACCCGCTGAATGCATGTCGCGGAGCTTTAGTTTTGGCACACGCTGATTGTCGGCGGAGCTCCATTTTGCATTTTCGTAGTTTGGCCGTCGGCCGTCATCTTTTGACCTTCCCGCCGACGGCGCTCAAGGCCGTCGCCGCCGTTGAGAGAAGGACCATTAGTGCGCATGGTTATTGCGACCCAACGGTATTATTGACCTCACCGGCGGGCTCTATATCGCCGGCGAGATCACTTCTTCACGCCGGATTTTGCTCTGACGCCCCGAGCGTCATTGTCGTTTTAGGACATAAATTCACCGCTTTAAATGCCCAATCATTGCAATCATGGGGTTAGCGTTAAATGCCATTAACTCGCTCTCTTGTGCGATTTAAAACTCCCTCATGCTGACCTCCTCATGGTCCCGCTGCATTTATTCATGTCCAAGTGCGGCTGAAAGCTGAGTTAAGCGCTGGGTCCGGGACGCCCGTACCTCCTCCGAGGAGATCTCGGAGCGCCCAAGACCTCTGCTCAATATCGTGGCCGCCTGCATCTCCCCGGAGGTCTCTGCGGACGTTAGGACCTCCCTTAGGACCTCCCTAGGGTATCTCACTGCTCATGACCTCCCCGGTAGATCTTGACCGTCAAGGTCCTCCTGACGATCTCGAACCATCGAGGACCTCCCTTGGAACATCTGGACCGCCCAGACCTCCCTCGTGGAGGTCTTGACGATGCAGATCTTCCTTGGGGAGATCTTGATAGTTTAGATCTTCCTTTGAAGATCTCACCGCTGAGGACCTCCCTTTAGATCCGATCCGCTTCCGACCTCCTTTCCATGTTGTGGTCCGTTGATTTCCCATCTACGGCCACCGACTTCACCTCAAGATGTGAGTTGCTAAGAGGTCCAGACCTCTGGACCTTCACGCGCGCTGGGCAGGTGATGTTCTCCGGGAGGTCTTGAGCCGCTGGATTTAAGATCTGTGGCTCACGCCCTCCCATGCCCTTGTGAGTTTTAGAAATTCCAAGGAGGTCTTAGTTAAACCGAAATAAGGTATAGACTTTAGAATTTCATATCTCTTTCATTTTAATTCCAAATGAGGTCATTCAAATTGTGTTAGCTCTGTAGTGGTTGTGAGAGTCTCTACAACATAGTCGGTTACAACTACCCTATATCGATGGTGTCTACAGACATGTGGGCCCAATCGATTAGGGAGTCTTATGTGCCACGTTTAACCTACGGGTGTCGGGACCCCAAGTAGCAACCCGGGACCCTCTGTGCGCACTGGACTCGTCCCATGATCAATCACTAGTCCGCACAGTTTCAACAACGATATCATCACAACCATACAACAAACTAAAGAAGAAGCAGACAAATTAACACTTATACAGCAAAAGACTTTATGGTCAAAGTTGTTACAGAGGTCTGCCGCACAGGGCTAACAACAAAAGAGCTCACAGCGCAAAGCAAAATTAACACGTGGAGGCCATTCGACACGCCCACAGGCAATCGAGTGGAGGACACCCTAGCATGAGAGGTCTTCAAAGAGCTTAGAGCACCCTGGGTGGTCTTCTTCAGATGCTGATCAACCAGAGGGCACAAGCCATGAGTACTTTGAATGTACTCAGCAAGCCATAGGGAATTGTATGCAAATATTATTCATGCAAGGCTCAACAAAGAATAGCTTTATGGTTATTTTGCAGGAAGCCAAATTGACATAAAATACAATACGTAGATTGAAAGCACAACTTGAAAAGAGTAGTACATAAGTAAACAAGTTTTTTGAAAACAGCTCGTGACCACTCTGGTCACTTCCCAGACCTCCTGTAACCACCCTGGTCACGGCCCAGACCACTCACGAACACCCTGGTCATGAGCCAGACCACTCACGACCACCCTGGTCATGAGCCTGACCACTCAACAAGTTTTGAGAAAGTCTACCCCTTGTGTGAAATCACCAGGCAGGTCCATAACCAGGGACACGACTATTCGAATAGATTTACACTCTGCAGATGTTGTACAACTTTACCCATAAGACACGACATCTCTAGTTTGTTTGGCACCCGTCGATGCCCCTGCTCACTACCTTAGGTAAGCAGGCTAGAGCACGTGATAAGGCCTTTACAAGGTTTGGTTTTGACTCAGTTCCGCTCGCTAAGGTTTCGCCTTCCTAGCCCCCTCTTGCGCCAAGTGTGCGTTGTCCATCCCATGTCCTACACACTTCCACCAAAACGGAACCGAATCAAAGCATTGCCAATTAGTTGGCCAGGACCACCCCATAATGGTCTTGTGATTTCATGGTATGTCCCAGATCAATGGCTTACAAGGTTAAGTCCTTAGTGGTTGCTCAGGGGAGACCTCATCATCCCAATGTACTTCCTCGCACCCCTTTATCGCCACGATCACTGCCTGAAGCGAAAACATTTTGTTCCACCACCGACCAATGACCACCACGCCATGGCACAACAAATTTTATTAACGGCAACACATGTCAGGGCAACGTATGCCAAGGCAACACATGCCAAGATAACATGTGCCACAATTCCATATTCACTTAGTCAAGTTTATCATCAATGAAACAAGTGATCGAGAGACATCGCATAACTAAGCAGGTCTAAGCAACATATGCACCCAAGTTGGTTATCACAAAGAGGTACCAGGATTACCCAACCTATGGTGGTCCAAAGGTACATGTCAACATGTCATCACAAGTATTCAAGGATTCATATTGTCGAGTAGGTGATTAGATAATTCCCAAACCATTTTTATACTAATAGACATGCAAGTTGGTATAAATCAACATAACTTTGCAAACTGGGAACAACATGATCAAAGGTCTACGACTTGCCTTCGATGAAGAGTGGAGATGCTTTGGTAGAGGTCGCCAGGTCCAAGAACTCCTCTAAGAAGCTGGAATCTACATGTGCGAAAAGAGCCAAATAAATACAACAAAATAAAATAAAAATCAAAGCTATCAAACCAGAACCAAAAGAAAGGCACAGAAATAGAAACGGGCACTAGGAAGGAGGTCCAACGAGGAGGTCCAAAGGAGGAGGTCCTGAGGAGGGGGTCCAAAGGAGGAGGTCCTGAGGAGGAGGAGGTCCTAAGGAGGATACGACTACGCGATGTGGTTGTGAAAGAGATACAACCACGCAACGTGGTCGTGCGAGCAAAAGGGGAACAAGGCGCGGAGAAACTCACCTGAACAGAGAGAAAGAGAGAGAGAGAGGGACTGGAAAAAGTATGGCGAACGGCGCGGGCGCTCCGGTGAACTCTTCGGCGGCGATGGCGCAGTGCTCCAACGAACTCCTTGACGAAGCTTCAAGCACAGAAAAGCAGCGCGAGAGCAAGAGAGCTGGGTGAGGAAAAGGTGATGAAAGAGGGATGCTCGGGTTTTTATAGCCAGGGGAAACGAGAAGATTCACGGGGACTCAGAGATGCACGTGTTCAAGGGTAGGTGAAGGAGGAGATGGGGGCATGTAGGGGAGGAGACAAGAGGGGGAAATATGTACTACAAAAAGCAGCAGCATTTAATGTGACACAATAGTATTTAATGCTCAAGGACCTTTGCGTCAGCAGCGACGCGACGAGAGGAAGAAGAAGGTGAGCAGGATTGACAGGTGGGACCGGTCAAAGCTCGGGAGAGTGGTCCAACCAAAGGGGAGGTCGCGGTCAAAGGGGTGGTCGTGACCCAAGGGGTGGTCATGACACCAGGGGTGGTCTTTGCAAAAAGACTAAGAGGGTGGTCTTTAAGTCAAGGGGAGGTCGCGACCCAAGGGGAGGTCTAAACGAGAGAGAGGTCTAAACCAAAGGGAGGTCTGGACTGAGGGGGAGGTCCAAACGAGAGGGATGTCTAAACCAAAGGGAGGTCTGGACTGAGGGGGAGGTCCAAACGAGAGGGAGGTCAGGACTGAGGGGGGAGGTCTAAACCAAAGGGAGGTCTAGACTGAGGGGGAGGTCCAAACGAGAGGGAGGTCTAGACTGAGGGGGAGGTCCAAACGAGAGGGAGGTCTAGAGCGAACAAGGAAAGGAGTTCCTAACACCAAAGAACTCTAGTGACTCAAAAGAAACCAACTCGAATTAGTTGAAGTTGGATTAGTTCATGTTAAAGCGCTACAAATTTTTTCGAAATCTCCAACTTAAGCTTGAGAAAATTCAACAAACCAAATGGTTATTTTTTTTCGAAAACTCAAAAACTTGGAAAAACTTAGGATGTTACAACAGGGCAGTTATCATATGCTGTTGTTCTCTATGAATAACTACATGATTTATACCTCTGTCTCTGACAATAACTACTTGGCGACGTGGGGGGAGTTATCTCTCTAACAGTAACCTTTACCAACGGTTCATCATTTGGAACGTTGGGACGTCTCTTGGCTTGGAGGAACTACCACCTCTTCGTACGCTATATAAAGGATGAAGTTAGTAGACAGAAGGAGAGGGCAATCCGGAGCACAAGACTTTAGGTTTTAGTCTTCCTCTTGATTGTAAACAGTATACTCAATAAACTAGTACAGGAGTAGGGTTGTTATTCTATCTGGAGAAGGCTTGAACCTGTATAAAATCTCTGCGTGGTTTTATCTCTAGGAGTTCCCCCGAATCAAATTATCATACGTAAGATCGGTTCTAGATCACCAATAGGGGCTTTATGCTTAAGTTCTTCGACCACACCCCTTTCCTCTACAGCGATCACAACTGCAAAGAACTTCCTGATAGGGGTGATCAAAGGAAGGGTGGAACTCGAACTTCCATCCTTCTTCTTATCGACAGCTTTCACAAGGCGATGTCTTTTGCTCAAAGGAACTATGTCTTCCTCTGACTCATCTTCAATAGCCTTCAATTCGACCACTTGGTCGTCTTGACGGTCTGCCATGACAACTTTCTGCAAAAGTCGAAAACAAATATTGTTAAGTGGGTCAAATTTTACGACTACTGAACTCTAAAGACGAAATCAACTTTTAATTACCTTTAGGCATTCATTTCTTTCTTCTTCGGTTATGACCGCCAAGATTCGAGGAGCTCCTTCCGTGGTCATAAGAGCCTTCTCACAAATGAACTTGACTCGAGCGTCAATTTTCTTTTGTTAAAGGTCTATGATTACGAAGATATAATCAACAATAATGCTCAAAATTAATAAAAAGAGCTAAAGTGATTATTACTTTACCTCCTTCATAATATCTGGTCGGGTCAGTTGTCGTTGAGTACTTCCGCATAGGATATACTCGATTCTTCAGAGGACTAATGCGGTGCGTGATGAAGTCTCTCACCACGTGCCATCCGGTCAGCCCCTCTTCCCTTAAATCCTTGATAGCTTGGATGTAGGGGTGATCTGATCGAGGTCGCTTGGAGTCGAGTCCCAAAATGAACTCTTCTCTGTGGGCTTCGCCGTGAAAAGAAGGCTATCGTCCTTGGACACGGTCCAATAGAACCACTTCTTCTTCCACCCTGGCCACGATGGCCGAGTGAACATCTGAATATACTTTCTTGACTTCCCGTCGTGGAGCTTCAGACCATAGTTGCTTGTGATTCCACTGTGCTTGCTCATCCCGTAGTAGTACCAAAAGATATCCAAATCTAGAAGAATTCCCAGATAGGCTTCGCACAGGTAAACAAATGCACTCAGCATTGTGATGGAATTTGGAAGCAAGTTCACCAATTCCACTCTAAAATGCTGGAGTACTGTCACGACCGGGACTCCCAGGACCACCCAGGAGGTCCCTCAAGACCACCCGAGAGGTCCCGCAGGATCACCCGGAGGTCTATCAAGACCACCCTGAGGTCTGAGAGTGATTGTGAGGCTTAGGATCACCCCAAGTTCACGACCAATCCCGAAGGAGGTCGTGAGACTAGGGATCACCCCAAGACCTCTGTGCAATTGAGCTAATCCCAAGATCAGCTGCTAGTCCACATAGTAGCAAAAGTGGTGACATCCAACAACGCGAACTTTATTATCAAAATATCAACAGAGTTACTTACAAAAGCGGCTAAGGAGTCAACAAAAAAAAAACAACGGAACAAAAGAGCGGTAGTCCATCCAACATGCCACATGCAATTGGCTAGAGGGCACAACCTACTCGATCTGGTCCTCTTTCTCGCTATAGACGTCTTCACCTGCTCAAGGATCACATCAAGCAAGAGTGAGCACAACAACCGTGCTCGCAAGTCACACCCGTGAGGTAACAAAGTATAATGCATGCATGGATATTTCAAAGGAGGTCTTATAGGGTTGATTTGCACAAAGCCAAGTTTCTTGTAAATACTTATAATAAGTTCCAAGGCAATTACACCATAACTAAAATTCATTTTCCAAAACTCAGCTTTATAGTTGGATAACATTCATCAACAAGTGGTGAAGGATACCCTCCTATTATAAGGCTCCCCTCCCGAAACCCAATTAGATAGACATCCAAAACCAGTTTAACAAATCCTTTTGAAAACAAAACCAACATCTAACTTGGAGAGGCTTGCCAGCATGTCTATGACCGTGGACACGGCTATTCGAATAGTTTTATACTCTGCAGAGGTTGTACACTTTGCCCACATGACACGACTTCTCTAGTTTGTTTGGCATCCGTCGATACCACCACTCACTTCCATAGGTGAGAGGTCTAGAGTACGTGACAAGGCCTTTACAATGCGCTGTTCCACCGCAGTCCCTCATCGCTGAGGTTTCATCCCCCTTTGGACTAACCATCCGCAGGGTTCAGGCCCCCTCTTACGCTAGTGGGAAACGCAGGTTATAAAAGACCACCCACACATCTAAATGGAACAACCGCGGTAGAACTTTGCAAATTAGTTAGCTAGGTCCCCTCCCCATTCTCAGGACATGTGGTTGTACAGTGAGGCATAGCAAGTTATCGCTCGAAGACCGGTCCTTAACTGACCTGGGCGATTGCCATAAAACCTTGGGCCTCAACCCTACCCGGTTTGAACCCGTGCATGAACATGCACCATCTAACCAACCATTTCGCCCAAGTCTAAACCAATTTTCCTTTTTCTTTGCTTTTCAAAAACAATTGCAAACCTCCATGATAACTCAATGTTATGGTGAAAACCATCTGACAACATTGGTCTTTGGTAGAAAGATGCCCCAAAACCAAAACTTTGGTCTAAGCATGGCTAAGCATAAAGTTTTGCAATACTTCTAGCTCATACTATTGTATCAACTAGATTTCCATCTATGGTGTCAAGGGTGAATAAATCAATGACAAGTCTGGTTGTACAAAGGTAACAGGGATAACTAAAGAGTTTTAAAATAGGGATTAACTTACTTGAATTGAAATACGCATGCAATATTTAATTGAAACCGAACTTAATTAACTTGAATTACTGAGCTCAACATGACCAAGGGCATGACTTGCCTTGCTCAAATGCCTGAGGATCTTCCTCTTTAAAGAACTCGAGCTCCTCGGTGTCGTCGCAATCTACACGAGAGAAAAAGACAAACTCAAACAAAGACCAAATAAAGAACAAAAAGAGCTCCGAAAGAAACTCAAAACTCAAACCAACGGGAAAAACGCTGCACTAGAAATAGACTCTTAGAAGGAGGCTCGACTCACTAGGGAGGAGGTCCAACGGAGAGGGTGGTCCTTGCAAAATGACCGAAGAGGGTGTCTTTACAAAAGACCAGCAAAGACCAAGAGGGTGGTCTTTGCAAAAAGATCAGCAAAGACCGAAGGGGTGGTCTTTGCAAAAGAACCAAGAAGGTGGTCTTTGCAAAAGACCCAAGAAGGTGGTCTTTGCGCACAGACTAAGAGGGTGGTCTTTGCAAAAAGACCACGCGAAAGGTCCCGAGGAGATCTAGGAGAGGAGGTCCTGAGGAGGACACGATCACTCATCGTGGTTGTATGAACAAGGGAGAGAACAGGGTACAAAGAAACTTACCAAGGCCAGGAAAGCGATGGTGGAAGGAGGGGAGGTCGATGGATGGTGGTGGCGGTTGAGGCCGGCACAGACGCTCCGGTGGGACCTTCGACGGCGAGAAGGCGGTGAAGGGGGCTCCGGCGGAGTTCTTGACGACGAAGCTTCATCACAGTGCAACTGAGCAAGAGCAAAAAGAGACAAGTGTGGAAAAGGTGATGAAAGAGGGTTACTCAAGCTATTCATAACCAAGGAAGGTGGAGAAAACACTGGAAGACATGGAAGCACACGTGTCATAGCTGAGTGTAATAGAAGGTCAAAGGTAGGTGATGGACAAGACAGGGTACGACCGATCTGGTGAAAAAGGAATAGAATAAAGTATGTTGTGAAGGGAGGAGACAGGGAGAGAAAACAAGGTGCCACATAAGTGATCGCATTTAATGCGACATAATCGGCATTAAATGCACAATAGGCTTATGTGGCGGAGAAAGATAAAGATGAGTAGGATTGACGAGTGAAGCAAGTCAAACTCAGGAAACAGCCCAGTCAAAGGGGTGATCGCGACCAGAGGGGAGGTCGTGATCAAAGAGGAAGGTCATGACCAACAGGGGTGATCTTGACCGCAAAGGTGGTCTTTGCAAAAAGACCGAGACTGGTGGTCTTTGCAAAAAGACCACATGGGGTGGTCTTTGCAAAAAGACCACAGAGGAGGTCCGCTGGACAAGGAGGTCCTGAGAGGTGGTCTTTGCAAAAAGACCACAGAGGAGGTCCGTTGGACAAGGAGGTCCTGAGAGGTCTGAGAGGTCTCTGAGAAGGTCTAAAGGGCTAAGAGGTCCTAAGGACTAAGAGGTCCAAAGGACGAGGAGGTCCAAAGGACTAAGAGGTCTTGAGGACTAAGAGGTCTAAAGGACTAAGAGGTCCTACGAACAAGGTGAAATCAAGGGAGGTCCTGACGGTCTAGATGAAGTCAAGGGAGGTCATGACAGTCAAGATGAAATCAAGGGAGGTTTTGACGGTCAAGATGAAATTAAGGGAGGTCCTGAATGGAGGAGTTCAACACAAACTTTGAATTTTTTGGAGATCAAGGATGTTTGAAACACAAACCCGAGCTTGGAGCACCTCGGGGGTGGTCGTGACCCAAGGGGAGGTCAAAACCAAAGGGAGGTCTAGTCCGAGGTCTAAACACAGGGGAGGTCCAAACACAGGGGAGGTTTGGACACAAAGGGGAGGTCCAAACACAGGAGAGGTCTGGACACAAAGGGGAGGGACAACTCCAGAACCCGAACCACACTGAGAAGACCAACTTTGTTTAATTGAAGTTTGACTTAGTCATTTTAAAGCACTTAAATTCCGAAAATCTCAAGTTAAGCTTAAGGATCTCGACAAAACCAAATGGTTTCATTTTATTTTGAAAACTCAAAAAAGCTCAGAAAATTAGGGTGTTACAAGTACAACCATAAAAAAGGATGAGTCGGCAGTCGAAAACCACATTCATAGTACGCCTGTAATACTGGAATGGTGTCATTCTCACCCGAGGGCCAATGCTGACCCTCAGCGTTGGTCCACTTCACCAAAGCACGCCTTGAAATCTTCTCTGCTACTACCAAAGCAGTCATCTTCTCCACATCCATCTCGGATTTCTCCCACTTGGAAACGGTGCCGACCATTTCTTCTGAGTGAGTTTGTTTTGGATTTGGAAGAATTTGGAGAAGGATTGCAAACTTGGTTGGCGGCGGAGAGAATAAGAGCTCAAGAGCAGTTGAAGCAAATGGGGATAGTAAAAACCCTAAGTCACATCCTTGGTAGATTTTTATAACTGCGGGTCTGAGTTAAAGATCATGGGAACTCAACAGTTATCACCCCTTCGGGAACCGCTCCCGATGGATAAATATGTGAGAGTCAGTTTGCATTCTTTAATCTGTCCGTTCGGGAAAAACAGATCTATCTTTTCAACTCAAATAAAATTATCTTCTTGACCAAGCCAACTTCTGGTCACAGTCAAATACCAGTCAGAAAAACTCTGCTTCCGATCACTATTTTACGACCTCCTTTCCAAGTAAGTTATTTTCACTTGAAGTTGGGGGGGCTAGATGACGAGGATCTAATTATCCTTAATTAATTAAATTGTTTATCTGTAATTGTTATTATAGATAGCAACATCTTCATGTTATTCGTAAGGATATCCCTTATCATTAGTAAGAGAGACACTTAGCTGAGTGGTCGTAAACCATTTTACGACCACCCTATCAAGTCATAAGTGCTTCTACGACCACCTAGTGGTTATAAGATTTCCTACGACCACCTCATGATCGTAAGCCTTACTACAATTGCTTCAGCTTTACTACGACTGGGTCAACTACGACCATCCTATAGTCAAAGCCTACAAACATGTGGGCCTAATCGACTAAGGATATTTATACGCTATGTTTAATACACAACATAGTTAATATGTGTTGTTATTCTCCAAGATAACTGCACGTATTAAACCTCTATCTCTGACATAACTGTAAGACGACGTGGAAGGGTTAGTCTCTGACAATAACCATCACAAAACGTGCGTATTTCATCAAACGGTGAGACGCCTCTTGATACAGGGCAACTGCCACCCCTTCACGCGCTATATAAGGAATAAAGCTGGTGGACAGAGGGCGGATCAAGCAAAGGAATAACAACAACACAGACATGATTAACAGGCAGAAGTCATTAAGCTCTAGTTCTACTGATTTCTTCCCTGTTGTGAAGTATAGTCAATGCAGCAACAAATGAGTATGGTTATTATTCTCTCAGAAGAAAGCCTGAACCTGTATAAAATCTGTGTCTTTTTTTGTGTGGTCTAACTCAAGGAAAGTCCACAGTATTCATTCGTAAGATTGATACTAAACCATCGACACTATCCCTACCCAAACTGCTTATGGTTCGTCTTGCTCATCCTCCCACACTCACTCATTTCTTCAATTTCTTCGTCGTTTCTTCTTCTCCTTCCCGCACGGCAGCCACTTCCCCCACCACCCCCTCCACCTCTCGCGGCGACACCCCCTCCCCCACCACCACCTCTCCATGGCGACCACCTTTCCCTTGCTTCACTCCTCCTAGATCCTGGCAATCTAGCCGCTCGACGCCACCACTAGTATCCTGGACCGTAGTGATGGGAAAACGACGCGACCCTCATAGCCGGTCAGAGGGAGGGGGCAGCAATGGTGCGATTTTGAAAGTTTCGCCTTGATCCAAGGGCGTAAGCTTTCCCCTAAAACTCGGTTTTTTATGAAAAGTTTGAATTTTAAAGTTGTTGAATATCAATTTGAAAGTTCGTGAATTTATTTATTTTTGTATCTCAAGTGAAAGTTCCTGGATTTGAAAGATTTTGGACCTTAGTTGAAAGTTCTTAAATTTGAAAGTTTTTTAATATGAGTTGAAAGCTCTTGAAGTTGAAAGTTTTTTAGTGTAAGTTGAAAGCCCTTTTGGTTGAAAGTTTTGTTAATCTTTATTGTAAGCTCTTGAAGCTGAAAGTTTTTGAAACTCAGTTGAAAGTTCACGAAGTTGGAACTTTTTAAATCTCAATTAAAAATTCATGAGTAATTCGTGGGGGGAGGTGTAATGCAATTGTTGCTTGTCGTTTCGACAGCAAGAGAACATGCAAGAGACATGGGCGTTGCTGCCTCATCCCGAGCAGGGAGCACGCGCATTGCAATGCGCGTGCTTAAAATAGTTTTTTTTGTTGTGTTTAATTAGTTTCAACACATCATTCTTTGTAAACAATGTAAGGTATTATTATTATGTTATTTTATATTGTTGTCTAGAGGCAAATGATAATAGATATTGTATCATACAAATAATATTCTCTACTCCTGCAAAAAAATTATCTACTACCCACATGCACTCAACAAGTTTCGAGAGATTTTATTTCTAAGAATGATCTAGAACATCCAATTAAAATATTTATATATTTCTATAACCTAGATAGTTTCCTAGAAGTCTTTGAAGAAATTTAATGGTGCCAATTGTCATGAATCTAGTGGTAATAAGAATTTATATACTCCCTTTAGTCCAAAAATAAATATCATTTGAGGGAATTGGATTTGATTTGAAAATACTTACATTTTATCTTTTCGAAGCAATATTTTTCATCACATGCACATGTTAATTGTTTATTGTAGTTTGTGTCAGATAGATACATAAATCATTATTATAGGCAACACATGTCAAAAACTTTAAATATTTAGTATTGTCTTATCTAGACATTTAAATCATCATTTAATTTAGACAAGGTGTACGTAGCCAACATTCATCATTTTTCTATGCCAATGTAGGGAATAGAAAGAGAGAAGAATGTTAGAGTTAATATCTACTTAAGAAAAAAATGTACTCTACTTTAAAGTATAAAACTTTTGAAATGTGATTTTTACCGTTAGTTTTTATAAGCCAATATAAGTACAGATTTTGCGATGCGAGATTGCACAGAGTCCGCCAATTGAACTCACCTCGAGAAATCACACGCTACGCGAAGACCCCTTACGAACACACGTTATGAGCATGTGTACCGAGAGAGAGAGGAGTCGAAGAAGCCCTACCTGTTCAGAAGTCGGGTATGACTCTAGAGCACCATCCCAACACCAACGTCGACAAACAATGAGTGATCTCCGAGGGCGGTGTCCGATTGAATGGTTATTTGGGTTCCTCGTGCTCGGGTAGGATCGGGAGGTACGTGTGCCCCGTCCCGCGTGGCAGCCACATGATGGGGACGGCATGGGCGCGCGGCCGTGCCGTTGGCTGCATCCTACACGCAGGCCACGGATCCGATGGTAGTATTCCGCCGCATGGATACTTGGTCACCACCACGTAAGGCTAGAGTCCGCTGAGGCTAGAGTCCGCTGAGCAAGAGGTCATAGTTGCACGGAACCTAAGGGGGAAAGGGGTGGTATTACACAAGGTTTTGGTGTATTTTTTTGGGCTCTTTTTGCTCAGGGTGCACCCGTGGGGTTAGGGGTGTAAAACGAGGGAGGATTTATATAGTTAGGAAAATAGTATTTGTTTTGTAAAATGAATATGAATCCGAATAGTATCCCATTATTTTATTGTATATGAATACAAATATGGTATGAGAAAATATGGTCGAATACAAATATGAATAATATTTAAATCCGACTGTTTTATTTCTATGATCATCTAGCCCGCTAACATTTTTACATGCCTTGTGCTACCATGTTATTGGTGGGCTGACATGTGCCTTGTGCTACCATGTTATTGGTGGGCTGATATGTAATTCCATATATTGGAACTCTACTGCTACCATGTTATTGGTGGGTTGACATGTAATTCCATATATTGGAACTCTATTGGTAGATGTTTAGAGTTTGAACTTGTTGCGTAAAACCTTCTTATATTTTAGTATATTCAAATTCAACCAAATTAAGTATTCGATTCATATTCATTACGACATTCGGTTTGTATTCGCATTCGGGCATATTTGTATTCATATTCAAATTCGTTTAAGAAATACGAATAAAAATGCAGTATGGCCACGGCCGGCCGACACTATCCGTCCGTCACTCCCCTTCGAGCCCGACAAAGCCCATAGCGTAGCCAAAAATACAGTGCGTCGTGCAACGGGGCAAGACGACCGCGCCCGCACACCGCACCAAAGCTTACGGTGCGGGTTGGGGTAATGACAATGAAGACATAGTACACATCAGAATTCAAGTCATTTACGCTAAGAAACAGACAAGCAGAATGTGATTCGCCAGAACCCAAACAACAGGAGCCTGCTGCTACCTCGACTGGGAATAGAACCAACAACAACGTTCTGGGGTAGTTTTGCATTGAAACGAAATTGACGAACTGATCCTGTATCTGTTACACGACGGTATGGATGATGTTTGTGAAAGTAAATGGGAAGTAGTGTTTGGAGCATAATTGGCAGTTTCTTCTTAGTCGGCATCCATCTCCTCAAGTGCTGCCTGCGCTGCTGCCTTGGCTTGCTCCAGAAGATCGTCTGGAACCTGTATGGCAAGTGAGCAAAGGATTCAGAACGACAGAGTCAAATTGCCATGGAATTTCAGGGGGCAAGGGTTTTTTCCGTGAATGATTGTTCATTACCTTCTGATGCTGACGGTTTGATTCATCACATACCCAGCTCAGTTCCAATTCAAAAGCTTTGTCTTTCGCTTCATCGTGTACTCCATAAATTCTGCAATGGCCAAAAAAAGGTCACAGGCCAGCAAAAAAGAAGAAATCCTTATTAGTTACACCAGTTAACTCTTTGATTGTAAAACTTGTTAAAGTCAGTTCTCCACAGGAAAAAAAATGGTATCAGTTGACAGCAGGCAGCAGCTCCCTGACAAGACAAAATCTACAGCACAAGAATCTGTGCTAAGAAAAACCTATAAGTTATATGTTAGCCTACTGCTTAGCCAACTTGTAATAGTGGGTTGCAACCACAACTATTGCTTGTAGGAGTAAAATCATGATACCAAGTATCATAAAAATTGTAAAAGCAGCATGAACAAGAATGCCTCCTATGATTAATACAATGTACTTTTTTTCTGGGGCAAAAATCCATCATCAAAGTAGCAACTACTGACCATCTTTGGCACATATTAGTACATAATTGACAAACTTTCAAGACATTCAAGATAGAAAAATTAAGGTGAGGACTCTCAAAAGGAAACTTGAAGTACTACGACAAAGATTTAGGACATACATCTTTGCAACCTCAACAATGCCTTCCCTGCAGGTTAGCTCAGAAAGCTTCAGTTTCTCTATCTCCCTGTAAGACAACATTCAAATAGATAAATCAGAATACAGAACCATTGTTTATGACCAATAGAAATACAAGTAGACATCTTCAAAAGTTGGGTTTAAGAAACATGTTTTCCTGAAAAATCATAAATATTTTGTGGAAATGCATTTCACAGCAACTGCTTGTTAGAAAATAATCTTGAGTTCATTTGAGTTAATGCAATTAGCGGTGCACGTGTGGTGATAGCTTAGTGTTGAGATAGAGCACTTTAGATTGTTAGCAAGAAGTGGATCAAGTAGTTAGCATTTGTTACATATACTACAAGAAAAAGGCCAATCTGGTGTAGTGGCGATAGATTAGGGGAGTCTGTTATCTTCGGTTGCATATGTACATGGAGTCTTGTATAAATAGGTGCTCGCATGAATGGAATAAACGAGTTGGTTTGTAGTGAGTCCTCCTCCTCCCATGCGTGTGTATGTGTGTTCATCATATATGCGTGTGTATACATCTCTGTGAAGATTGAGAGATGAGAGTTGAGATATTCAACTCCAACACTGCTATCCATTAAAAGGGGTATTTTCAATGTTTTGAAACACACAAGTTCTATGTAAAATAAAGCTCTCAGTGTGATAATGATCCAGTAATTATGTGCATCAGTAGAAAAAACTAGAAGAGGTAACTAGATTTGAACCAAGTATTTGCCAATCGCCAACTCTTTCTTAAACCACAAATCCCCGAAAAGACTAATACATGGACTAAAAAATTGATGGTCTTATAGATGTATTTACATTATGTAAATGCTGCTCATCAATTTATAATCTACAGCTTTAGGGCCAGTTTGGTGCTGCGGTTCTGCATTGTGGTTTGTGGAAATTAGTTAGCTCAAATAATCTTTATGAATTGTTGAATAATCCAAACTAAGCCTTATTCTTATAACTAGTAATCCTGAAATAAGCAATATGAGCATCTTTCACCCATTGAACATGGAATGGTGGTGCTACTTATTAAAACTACAACCTACACAAATGCTAGCTATGGACACGTCATTTGATGTATACAAAATCATTGAAAACACAAACAAACATCCTAATTCCTAAAAGTCCTATACTTCTAACCGTTAAGATGGTATTTATAGGATCATCAAAATTAATTCTTTGTGTGTGTGCCATTGCTATAGGCAGTGTTATTAAGTCGTCGACTAGTCGTCCAGTCGACCGGCGGTGCTTGACTGGAGCCACCGACTCGACTAGCCAAGCAAGTCGAGCAACTTGCTGTCGACCATCGACTTGGAGAGACAAGTTAGGCGACTTGTGGGCGAGCGTGGGAGATTGACGCGAGCGCGGGAAAGGGCGCGACTTTTCTGCAACTTGGCGTGTGATTTGCGGTGGCCCAGCGTCAGGTTTAAAACTGAAGAGGATAAAGGGTCTTGGCACCCAAACCCTAGCAACTAGCAAGCAGCCGCCGCTGGTTCTTGCCTCCGCCCTGTTGGTTCCCTCCCTTCCGGTCGTCTCGCAGTACCCGTCGCCTTCGCCTCTGGCTCAGGCCGCCGTCGGCAAGTACTGCTTGTAGTATAGTAGCAGCAAGTAGTAGTAGCAGAGTCTTGCAGCACCCGTCGCCTTGGCCTCCAGATTCGTCTCCCTCCTTCATCCCTTTCCCCTCGACTCAACTTACCGACTTAATAACCTAGGCTATAGGTGTCCTAGTGGTTTGCAACAAAGGATAAGTTGGGCACTAATGCAGAAATGATACAGCAAACAAACTATTGAAACTTGATTGCTTACGTTTTTGCAGCTTGTTTTCCTTTCCCCAGTGCAGCACCAAAGTATTTCTGTCAAAATTCAATTCAGTCAGTCATGAATTCCATATGCATTTACTGCTGTTGAAAGCAACATTGCACATGCATACTAAATATTACATATGATATGTACTCTTAATACATGCAAACAAAGTTGTCTGCTCACTAGTGAAAAAATGCAAATCAGTTCATTACATGAGCCCAGCCATTACCACAAGATACAAATATGTATAACCTAGCCAACTTGGTCCTTTCTCAGTCCTAATAAATAAAGTAAAAAATGATAGAACTATCATGTATTAGGATGAAGAACTCACATAGGAGATCCCTGAAGGTTCGATCATGTAGAGCTGCGGCCCATCCCTATCATAACCTCCGAGAATAACTCCACAGCCAAAAGGCCTGAGCCAGGAGTTTAAATTGCATCAAACATCTCAAGTAGGCATATCGTATTGAAGAAGGAAACCACCTTCTTGAAAAGGAAGAAAATGTTTCATGTCTTACCTGAGCCACCAGTAGAGTGTACATAGATGCACGTAGCTAGCTACACGATCAGCCAACTCCTTTACAGGCATGGGTTCTCCGTACACCCTGGTGCATTACAGCTTTAGACTACAGTTCTAAAAAAGTAGGTATGGAATCAAAAGTTTCAGTAATTCTCACTTTTCATAATTGGCTGCCTCTGACTTTGCTCTTGAGACTATCTGCCTACCATCTGCTGATAAACCAGCAACAGCCTGAAAATGTGGATAAAAATTATCTTAGGTAAACACAATTCATTACAAGAATGATAAAAAATGACATAAAATTGAACATTTTACATGATGCAAGCCTTATTCACATCTCTCCATTAACGAGAATGACAATTCCAAAGAGAAAATAATGTAAAACTATATTATTTTAGTCTATTATATATTCTAAAATAGTGGACAATTTCAGAGCCAAATCACCCTATATGATTGTTTACTCATCTGAAACAAAAACAAAACAACGAAATGAAAGGCAAATTACCAAGCCAAAGTGTCGGTGCACGGAGTGGAGTCTCCGATTTGACCCCTGCAGTATCATCTTTGATGTTACCAGCTTCTCCACACCCTACAGGCCAACAACGTCATAAAAGGTTATCACACAAAATAACGCCGCCTCAGAGCAAAAGTAATTGTAGCAATAACCACTTACCAGGACAATCCCATCTTTGCATTTGATCCCAACGACAGTCCTACACAGAAATATCAGAACTTCAACGTGAAGTTGCACAGCCGAAAAAAGGAAAAGAAAATGGAGGGAGGGATCTAAATCGAACCCGCTGTTGTCGACGGCCTTGCCAGCATACTCGACCTGGAAGACACGGCCGTCCGGGGAGAAGGTGGTGACGGACAGATCATAACCAGTTCCTATGCTACTCATTGTTAAGTTGCTTCAATGGGTTCAATCTCTCTAAACCGTTTATAGAGAGGCTGCTCCTGGAAAAAGAAATTGCAAGAATCGTATTAAAAATAAGCAGTACAAGCTGCATGGAACAAGCAGTAACAGCAATTCCTCGCAGGGATATACTGAGTGACGCATTACGGCAGGGCCTTCAAAGCACATAAGTAGTCTACTGAACCTGATCCCGTAAAACCCAGGAGTAATTACTGTCCTACATGGAGATGCGTGTTATTGATTTGAAAACGAAGGTACCTGCCTACATAACAAAAAATGTTCAGAAATTCCTTGGTCTAGCACACTTGGTAATGAACCAAGATGCGACTTCTACGTCAGAAACGCGACATCTACAGATGCAATCGTCACTGACTCGGGTCGGATGTACCCTAGAATTTGGCACGAAGGGTTCTGTTCTGATGCCATGTTGGGCCGCCGGAACCAAAAACGCGTGAACGGATCAACGACGCGAGACCGCGCCGGATCGATCTCGCGTCGGATCGACCGAAACCACCAAGGAGCAGGCTAAGATCCGAGAAACAGACACGGAAAGCTACTACTAGGCCATCGCAAAGCACTACACGACGACGACGACTACTACCACGGCGCCTCGATTCGACTCGATACGCCAAGGACCGCGCGACCCCGTCGAGGCCCGGCTAATTATCAGCGAAAAGGGTCGGGATTTGGGATCCCATCTAGGTCAAGTAAGTACCCGGCGCGCGAGAGGCGGCGGCCATGCGTCCGGCCTCTCTCCACGGTGGAGAAGATGGGAGGGGGACGCTTACCGATTCCAGCGGGCGGAGGAGATCGCGTCGCCGGCGGCGTGCTCGTCTCGTCGGTTCCGGCTTGTTGCGCAAGAAGGTGGGTAGTGTGGGCTCGAGGGGGAGAGGGGGGAACGGAACGAGTAGTCGTAATGTATCTGCGGCAGATGCGTCCGTGTCGTAACTCGAACCGGGTTTCGACGCAGCAAAGGCGGCTCGAGAGCCAGCGGTCGGGTCCGGTCGGGCGCGATTGGGCCGGAAAGGATAGCAGCTCCTTTTTGTTAGTGGGTCGGATTTGAAGGAGGGGTTTAACTACTGCCGCTTAAAAAAGGCGAAAGAGTTTACTTGGACGCTCGTGTCGCAACGCTGAACGCATGGAGTCATTGGATTTCTCTCCGCAGACATCTCAGCCATGGACAGTCTGATCCGAGCCTAAACCGTTTTTCTGTGTCGGGCTGGGCTTGGGCTTTGATTTTAGTGGCCCGCGAAGCCCGGCCCAACCATATAAAAGAGAAATTCCCAAATCCAATCTAGATTTTCATATTAGACCTGAACTCCTCTTCCTCCTCTCCCGTACGCACGGCAGCTCGCTGACTCTTGTGTCGGAGTTGTATTAGCTTTTATAAAAGCTGAGATTTATTCTCGTTTCAAAAAAAAAAACTCTTGTGTCGGAGCGCCCCCTGCCTCCCGTCGATGCCGGTCCTCCTTAGTCCCTACGCTCTCACCCGCCGCCCCGTCCGCCTCACCTATCCCCCGTCGATGATGTTTGATGCATGACTATTTACATGTTTATCTTGTATTATGTATTTACCTAGTTGGAACCTTGGAACTGGAAGCATGATGTTTCACGATGAACTTGCATCACATATTCACCTTTCGGGTTCAGGCTTTTGGCCGGGCGATCTCGAGCTTAGGAAATACATAGTTTTCAGGCCTTGGGCCAGGCTTGAGCTTTGTATTGTTACACCGGGCTTTTCAGGCCCAGTCCGAAGCCTGGTCCAGCCTGTCCCGATGCATTAACAGGTCTAATCTGAGTATTCGAGAAGACGGAATGTGGCATGAACCATTCGATGCTACGAGCAAGGACCTGTGTAGTATTAGCATCCCAATATACCAATTCAACTACGTACTGTCATTGATTCTCACGACCATGTGAGCTTGCCTTTCTCTTTCCGCGACACAAAACCACCTCAAACCGGGATCCAGTGCAATTGTCACTATGACTGCAACTTTAGGGGGTGTTTATTTCGGCTTCGACTTCCAGCTTTCGTTCGGAAAAGCCGGAAGCCGAACCAAACGGCAGGCTTTTCGAAGTGGCTCGGAAGCCGCTTTCTATGTACACGTTATGAAGCCCAAAGCCAAAAGCCGCCGACGACCAGCATTCGGGGCTTCCCACCACCCCCTTTCGCATTTGCCCCTCGACTTGCAGGGTATTTACCCGTATCTTGCCATTGCATAAAACCCCCCAACCCACCATTCCCTAATCCTAATCCCCGCCCCCCGCCCTCTCCCCTTCCTCCGCGGCGCCTCCCCTTCCTCCCTTCCTTCCTCTCCCGCCCGTGGCCTCCTCCTCCTCCCCGCGCCTCTCCTCCTCACGCCTTCCTCCTCCCTTGCACCCCCTCCTCCTCCCATGAGCCGCCTCTCTCCTCCCCGCCTCCTCCTCCTCTCTCCGCCCCCCTACCTCCTACTCCCCACTCACCGAGGCCTCCTCCTCTCCCTGCAGATCCGTGCGCCTCCGGTGATCGGATTTGGTTTGCTCCCGACCTCGAGCCACTAGCCTCTCCCTCTACCCAGATCTAGCTCCACCGGCTCGCACCACCGCTCACCTCCTCCTGCGCCATCCTCCCTCCTCCGGCTACCTCCCTCTACCCCGCTCCTCCCCGGCCACCTCCTCCTCCTCCCCCGACTCCCTCCTCTCACGGCTGTCGCTCTCCTTCTTCATCTACCTCACGGCCGCCGCCCTCCACCTCCTCCTCCCTCGGCCGCGTCGACGCCGGCCACACCTGCAACATCAGGGCTCCGTTGCTCCACCTCTTCTTTGCTCGTCACCTCTCCCTCCCCCTATTTCTTGGGGTAAGGATTTCTTGGATTCTTGGGGAGTTGGGAAATTCTATGTGGTTTTTGGGTGTTTGCTTGGATGATCCCAGCTGATCATGATCGTCATGGTGATGATGATCCTGGCACTGTTTTATGGTTCTCAATGGTTCATTGATATTTGCGAATAATAATTCACAAGTTCAGTATAGTAGTACAATGGTTATTTACAGTTTAGTCATCAATTTAATGGATGGAATTATGAAAGGTTGATACAATGACATTACAATCCAGTGTATGACCAAATGAATTGAGAACTTTAGAGAGAGCAACACAAATACACATTCTAGAATCTGAACTGCATTTGCAAATTGTCCTTAGTTACACTTCATCTTGATGTTGACTTGTGCTTGTTACACTTCATTTTGTTTTATGTCTTTCTCTGTAATGCAAATAAATGTGCTCATGTACAGTTCCACTTGATTTTCAGATGATGCCTGAAATCTGAGTGCATCAATTTTTTTAGTGCAAAGTAAATCAATTCATGGAGAATTTTGGTTGCTATTACATGTCCATGAACCATCAATCTATACATGAGTTTTGACTTGATGAGGAGCTATCATCATTGTTGTGCGTAGATGCTACATTGTAAATTACTTTGATGATGTATTGTTGTGAATTGTAATCTCTACCATGCAATTTTTAGAGTGTATATTGGAACATGAATGGATCAGTGAAACTTGCTCTGAAGAAGTTTAATCCTTTAAACAATGACTATGAAGTAACTCTAGATGCCTCAACATCTATAGAAATTTGTTCAGTTACTCTTATTGTAAGTATCTCCATTAATGCATGTTCTTGTTACATATACAGCTAAATTGATACAAATTGTCCATAATTGCCTTCACTAATTGTTATTGCAATGTTCAATGTTGGTGTCTATGTGAATAACTTGTAAAATGACATCTCATTATTCCTTTATGGTTTTGAGCCAATTTTTTTAACATGTTCAATTCGAAGTCTGTCATCTGTCATTTTGTTGTACATCAGTTTTGATTTTAATATAGCATGAGTTGTATTCCAACTTTAGTTACTCGCATCACTGATGAAACCACTAGAAAAAACTTACTAACTGAGTTTTGCAAGTGTCAAATGTAAATAGAAACATTTGTCTAATGAGGCTAAACATGGATCAGCCTGTTGGAGATTTCTAAACAACCCTTTGATCTTCCCTGCTGTGAATGATGTATTGCTGTGAATTGTTACTTCTTTATTTTTTAGGGTACGTGTGAGGGTGGGGTGCACGACATTTGTCGATCTGGGTCCCAAGCCCGAGAAAAAAAGTGGAGGGCATGAATTATTTATGTAATAATTGTTTTTAATAATTATTTATTGTAATATTTATTCATTGTAATAATTATTTTAATAATTATTTACTCTAATAAATGTTTATTGTAATAATTATTCGTATTTTTATTTTTTCCATGAAATAATAGTTGATGAAAAAAATTGTGTGTATTCATTATTGTTGTAAATGAAATAATTGTTGTATTCATTATTCACTGTAATAATTGTGTGTAATAATCACTTATTGTAATAATTGTTTATGTAATAATTGTTTGTAATAATTATTTGTTGTAATAAATGTTTATTGTAATAATTGCCGTTAAATAATCAATATCGGTAGTTGTTGTTAAATGTCGTTAATTGTTGTTAAATATCGTTAATTGTTGTTAAATGTCATTAAATATTGTTAAATGTCGTTTAATATTGTTAATTGCGTTAAACGACATCAAACAAGCTATTATTATTCTCAAGGACATTTCAGACATTTCTCATCTCGGAAGCTGCAGACAGCCTACCTAAAAGCTAGACAGCCAAACAACAAATCAGAAAAGCCCAGCCGTTTAGCCCGCAGCTAGAAAGCCCTGCAACACAGTCGGAAGCCGCTTTCTAGAAAAGCACAGCCGTTCCAAACAAGCCCTTAGCAGCAGGAACAGATCTTACACATTTCAAAATGCATCCGATGTCAAGGAGTCAGTTAGCTCCCTTTGTCTTCTTCCCCCCTAGGTCTGTCTTCCCTATTCACTATTTTCACTTCGTATTCTTGTCCATTGCAGAGAGAGAGAGAGAGAGAGAGAGAGAGAGAGAGAGAGAGCTCCTCTGAGTTGCGGCTAAACCTCAACGAGTGAACTCGGCCAACGATAGGCTCCGAATGGCTACAAGTTTGAACCACCGGTGACCGCGTCTTCTTCTGGCCTCTAGGATATTGAGGTGTAAATGTCAATTGTGTATGGCCATGGATTCGTCACTACGATGGACACCGGTGAGAGAAAGGTATTATGTTGCCATGGACCATGATTTGAAGTGAGCTTCAACCTGTGCAAGAATTAAGACTGAGAGTGTTCAACACTTCAACTTCAACTACCCAAGACCCGGCAAGGATTTGTGGGAGTCTTGTGCTTTTTTTGGCTTGATTCAATGAATTCACAAAATGGAAAGTTCATCATCAACATTGCAGGAATGATTCAGGTAGTACCATGTTCTTGTTGGGGGATTTAGCTCAAGAAGGAATGAGACAGAGGAATAAGAAACAGAGGAGTGTAATTTTCAAACTCTCATATATTTCATTGATCATCAGAGTTCCATACAAGCATACATCACATGTCCTTTTATAGCCAATGAAACCGACTATACACTTACCGACTTAAGCAAACATTAATATTTTTTACAGCTATCTACACATGGTTAAGCAGCTAGCTAGTCTTCTACTTATCCACCAGCTCATGTTTTGCTAGAAACTTCAAGAGGCATCAATAGCTACCGACATAACCTTGTCGATTCATATTGTCAAGAAAGTAAATTAAGTATCCAACAAACTCCTCCTTTAATTTATTTTCTTGAGACACCAATTATTTCTCTGTTATGGATAAATTTTTCTCTGGACAAAGCCTTTGTAAACATGTCTGCCATTTGTTGATCTGTACAACAAAATTCCAGTTTGACCTCTTGGTGCTCAACTGCTTCTCGAATGTAGTGATATTTAATTGCAATATGCTTGGTTCTATCATGACTGACTGGATTCTCACTTATTGCAATGGCATATTTGCTATCATAATAAACTGTAATGGGTTGATGTTGTTTTTCACCAATATCTTCAATTATTCTCCTCAACTGATCGCTTGTGAGATAAATCATTTCTTTGCCACATACTCGCTTGGTGAAGACAAAACTACTATATTCCGCTTCTTTGTTGACCAAGAGCATATACCTGAACCAAGCAAGAAAGCATATCCTGACGTACTTTTCATGTCATCAAGACATCCTGCCCAATCACTATCTGTATATCCGATTAGTTTTGAATCTTCTACTGGCTTATACCAAATGCCATGATCTGATGTTCCTTTGACATATCGCAAAACTCTTTTTGCAGCGGAAAAATTTAATTGACTTGGGCTACTCATGTACCTTGATAACAAACTGGCGGTGAACATAATATCTGGTCGTGTCGTAGTCAAATATAACAAGCTTCCAGCTAAACTTCTGTAAACTATCGGATCAGCTCTATTTGCTCCATCTTCTATTTTATGTTTCTCATTTGGCATCAAGGGGGTTGTAACTGATTTGTAGTTATGCATTTTGAATTTCTTCAAAATACTTTCTATATAATTTTTCTAAGATATGAAAATGCCATTATCATTTTGGCATATTTCTATACCTAGAAAATAATGTAGCAAGCCAAGATCACTCATTTCATATGTCTCCATCATATCCATTTTGAATTCTTGTATCATCTTTTCACAATTACCTGTATATATCAAGTCATCAACATATAACGAGATAACTAGTATATATGTACCTCTTTTCTTGATATATAAGGCAGGCTCGCTCTTACTTTTCTCAAATTCTTTCTGCATGAAGTACTTGTCAATTTGACTGTACCACGCTCTCAGTGCCTGCTTGAGGCCATACAATACCTTCTTAAACTTGAGCACCTTGTTTTCTCCCCCTTCAACTAAAAATCCTTCTGGCTGCTCGACATAAATCTCTTCTTTGAGATAGCCATTTAAAAATGCCGATTTAACATCAAGTTGATATAACTTCCACTTCTTTTGAGCTGCTAGAGCAATAACTGTTCGTATTGTCTCTAGCCTTGCAACTGGAGCATATGTCTTATAGTAGTCAACACCAGGCTTTTGCTTAAAGCTTTTTGCCACAAGTCTTGCTTTCTATTTTTGAATTGAGCCATCTGGGTTTAATTTTGACTTATAAACCCATTTGACTCTAATAACTTCTTGATTCTTGGGTCTATCAACTATCTCCCAAGTGTTGTTCTTTCAATCATATGAATCTCATCTTCTATAGCTTTTACCTAGTTCTGGTGCTTTTCTGCTTCTTTGAAGCTTTGTGGTTCAACAACAAAGTAAACATATGACTCATACATTTCTGCCAAACTCCTTACTCGTCATGGAGCTGATTCTGGTGTACTCAACTCCTCACTAGCACTCGGGCTTGAGCTAGAACTCGAGTTTGAACTCGAACTTGAGTCATCTTGACTTGGAGCATCACCTTGCTCTTATTGCTCAACCGAAACTTGCAGTTGGCCTAGTGAGATAACCGTTGTCGGTTTTATCTGATTCTTTTGAATCTTAGCTGCTTCCCAATCCCATGAAGCCTTCTCATCAAAGATCACATCTCTACTGATTATGATCTTCTTCTTTTCCAAGTGATAAAGCCAATATACTTTAGTGCCATCAGCATAACCGACAAATATACAACGGACACTCTTATCATCAAATTTAACTCGCATTTGAGTTGGTACTTGGGCATAACAAATAGAACCAAATACCTTCATATGACTAATTACTGGCTTCTAACCATACCATGCTTCAAATGGTGTGCGATTTAGAACTGCCTTTATTGGGCTTCTATTCAAAATATAAACTGTTGTATTCACAGCTTCTGCCCAAAATGATTTAGGCATACCTTTCTCTTTTAACATAGAATTTGCCATATCATCAATTGTCCGATTTTTTCTTTCAGCAACACCATGTTGTTGAGGACTGTATGCTACTGTCAATTGCCTTCAAATACCAATATTATCATAATATTTCCCAAATTCTTTTGAGATATACTCACCACCTTGATCACTGCGAAGTACTTTAATTTTTCGATTGCTTTGTTTTTCCACCATAGCCTTGAATTTCTTAAACACTTATAGTGCTTCTAACCTTTCTCTTAGAAAATAAACCCATGTCATCCTTGTATAATCATCAATAAAAGTGATAAAATACCAATTCTTGCCTTCTGATATAGTTGGTATTTTTCTGACAATATCACTATGCACTAACTCCGAAGGTGCACGTGCTCGCCAAGCTCCTTCATGTGGAAAAGATGCTCGAATTTGTTTGCTTTGAAAATACAACCTTCACATAGATCATATTTTAAATTAATGAATGGTAAACTTTGTACCATACCTTTGGTTCTAAGCAGCTTCAAGGCTCTGTAGTTGAGATGGCCAAATCTCTTATGTCATAATTCAGAGTTATTACCAACCTCACTTCGTAAAGCCAATTGAGTAGGATAACTCATTTTCAGAGAAAAATTCCTATTTTTCTCCATATTCGCCTTTGCTATAAGGCGGTTCCCTTTCTTGCAATCCAGGATCTTGCTAACTACTCGACAAGATGATTTGTAGAGATAAAACTATTTACTTAGTTTTCATAAACTAAGCAAATAGTTTGGGGAGCTAGGATAAAGTCATTACATTTGACTTCATTTCTTAGTCTTTAAATTTGCTAATTATCTTTTGAGTTACTAACTACTCGACAAGATGATTTGCAGGAACAAGATGGATTACATCAACAAAAAGACTGCTTTCAAAGTTCATTACAGATTACTCAAGAGGGAGAGCCCAACTGATCTCCTCTCAAACTTTCCTACTAACCGACTCTCCTCCATCGACGCCTCCTTCATACGCTTGTGAGCAGCTTGAAGTCTCCTGGAGTGGTTGCACATTAAGGTTGGGGTCATGAGCTTTAAGTTTTGCTAATGCATAACTTATCGCAGATTTCCTTTATCGATTCAACTTGGTTGGCCTTCAGAGCGTCACCAGATCTTGCAAAATCCCGACTTGATCCCCAATGGTACTTGTGAGCAAATATTGTATCATCTTGAGAGGAGTCTTTCCTCACTATGTAGCTCACCAAGCACATTGTTCAGAGCGTGATGTTTCCTTGAAGTTTAATCTTCATTGCTTCCATCTCCCGTTAGTACAAGTCGAAGCTCATGAGCTTTTTTGTTTTCACCACTTGCTCAAGAAATAAGATTGGTCAAACAAAATAAACTCCTAGAGGAAAAAGAAACAAAAATAATCACGTAAAAAGAATTTCTTACCCACTAGTTGAGAATCCAACTTCTTGACCTCTTCATTATGGGAAGCAACTGTCTCAAAGATACTTTTCTCCCATGATACAATATCTCTACATTCTTCTTTGCAATAAGGACGTTCGGTTATAAATCACGCTTTTATCCGCGATTTTCGCCTCAAGTTCTCTCAATTTAACGTCCATTGCTAGAAAGGAAGTGGAAGTGAGAAAAGGAAATAACTCTTACTTGATATTCGAAGTTCCCAATGTCTCAAGGTTTTGATCTTTATTTTTGGACATACGAGTAAGCTCGTGAATAATCAAGTTTTCTCTAACTTCATTCTCGAGCTTTTTAGCCTCGCCTTTTTTTTGAAAAGAAGCAAGAGTTAGGTAAAGATCAAAGATATAAGCGATCTTAAGTTCAAGACTTCATCGCTTAATTTTTCCCGCGACTTCATGGTTGCAGAGTTAGCTCTTCCTTAAACTTTTTCGACTCCTCTTTTTCATAATCGAGCGAGTCGGCTATGTCTTTAGGCCACCGCTTAACCCGCAAAGGATAACAAAGGATATGAGCATGGGTCAATCGACAAGTTCTTCTACAGACCATTGACCTAGTCAGAAGTTCTTCTACGACAAAGCCATCGGTCATAAGTCTTTTACTTACCATTACCTAGTCGTGAGTTTTTCCATGACAAATCCCGTAAGCTCTATATAAGTAGTCAAATCCAAGGTGACTATGAATAGCAAGGACTTACCACCTCTCTCGCTCGCTTGCAGAGTTCCTCTTTTCCCCGCATAGCTTCTAGAAGTTGTCTATGATATTCACCGACAACAAAGAATTTGCTCTATGGCTTTCTCGCAAGATGAAAAGATGGTGAGAAACAAGAGAAGATTATACCTGATATATAAGTAACGATTAAGTACTTACATTCATGGTTGATCGAGCAAACATCGAGTAAACCGACTCCGGATCTTCATTTTTCACCTCGTGACTTGGTCCCACCAAACCTTCTCAAGACGCTCATTATCAAAGGTATCCTCTATTGGGAATATCGGGATGGGGACTCTCGGTCACAGATCAAAGCGTAAGACCCTACGATGGAAGCAGCCCAAAGAAGTCACCGAGGTTGAAATACTCTTCTTCTTCCGATTACGCCAAACTTCAGCTCTTTGGTACCGGAGGAACGCTTGAACGATCTCCTTTCCAAGACGGTGACGTAATCGCACCATCTTGACCAGAGGCTTCGTAGCCTGCTCGTTTCTATCCACGACCATCTCAGTGGTCGTAGCGACCAAGAGTCGCAAAGAGAAATCTTCAAAGTGAACAGTAGACCCATGTTCTAGCGATTGCCCAACACTTAGCAAATTTCGCTTCAAATCGGGTACCAATAAAACTTCTCTAATAAATTTTGACAATCTTCCATTTGGATGACTATACACTTTCTTACCTTTAGATTGGGCTAAATAACCATTTCCCATGCGAATCTTCGCCTGATATGATGAGTCAAAATCTTGAAATATATCTCGATTGGAAGACATATGGTTTGTGCAACCACTGTCTACAATCCAAGTATCCTCTTTTTCATCTTGGGAAATTTGGCAAGAATAAACCGCCCCTTCTAAATTTTTCTCTTCGTTTGAAAATTTTGCCCAATTGTTCTCTCGGGTTCTACAATATTTGGCAATGTGACCTTGCCTTTTGCATTTATTGCAAGTCATCTTCTTCCAGCACCTATCTGTAGTGTGACTGGACTTTTTGCAAATATCACACCAAAATTTAGAACTAGTCGTACCTTTTTCTCTTTTATCTTTGGCTAGCTTCTTCTGCACATCTTTCTTTGGATCACCTCTTCTTTGATAATTTCCACCATTTCTTGAATTGTAGGATTTGAAACTCAGCTTTGACTGGAAGGCGCTTTCAACTGAACTCCCTGCTCACTGTAGCTTCCTCTCTTCATGAGATTCTAATGAACTCATTAGTTGTTACACATTAATGGTCACCAAATCCTTCGACTCCTCAATCGCAGCAAAAATATACTCAAACTTTTCTGGTTAACTGATCAAAATTTTCTCAACAATCTTTTGATCAGTAATCTCTTCACCGTAGGTGCGCATTTGATTCACCACCTCGATGACCCTCGAGAAGTAATCCTTTATCTTCTCGGACTCCTTCATCTGCAAATTTTGAAACTGCCTCCGCAAAGTTTGTAGCTTTACGGCTAAAACTTTTGCGGAACCTTGAAACTCCTCCTTTAGCCTATCCCAAGCTTCCTTTGACTTCTTGGCACCGATAATCCGCGGAAACAAACTTTCCGCAACACCTTGTTGAATCAAAAATAAGGCCTTGGCGTCTGTCATCTGGTTCTCTGCCAGAGTTTTTTTTCTGCTCTGGTGAAAGAACATCTTCAGCATACTTTGTAGCCATTCTCCACAGTATCGCACAATCCTTGAGATAGTAGCAGCGTCCACATCTTGATGTTCCACATATCGTAATTCTCTCCTGAGAATACGGGAATCATCGACTGCGCCATTCCGACGCCCGAACTCGAAGCCATAACCTCGGCTCTGGCAAATAACACGAACACACCGCGCTACTCCACTACGCCCGACTCGAACCTGGGGCTCTGATACCAGTTGTTGGGGGATTTAGCTCAAGAAGCAATGAGACAGATGAATAAGAAACAGAGGAGTGTAATTTTCAAACTCTCATATATTTCGTTGATCATCAGAGTTCCATACAAGCATACATCACATGTCCTTTTATAGCCAAATGGAATCGACTATACACTTACCGACTTAAGCAAACATTAATATTTTTTACAAGCTATCTACCCATGATTAAGCAGCTAGCTAGTCTTCTACTTATCCACCAGCTCATGTTTTGCTAGAAACTTCAAGAGGCATCAGTAGCTACCGACATAACCTTGTCGGTTCATATTGTCAAGAAAGTAAATCAAGTATCCAACAGCTCTCATAGTAGTACCAAACTAGCATAAGAAACAGTAGGTACCACATACCGTCTAATGCGTAGATTAGTCCTTGTCTTTACTCCTTTAAAAGACTAGTTGTGATAAGTGATCCGATCTCCACTTCCTTTCCCTCACCAATATTTTGGTGCCGCCACGTGGGCTCAACAAACACGTCATTCCTATTCTCTTCGCAACCCAACACCTTCCCAGTATCTCCCGCCTCCCTCAAATCACATGTCATCTACTCTCAAACGTCGGCGCTCCCCTCGCCACGCACCTCTACGGCTCCCTAAGGCCTTCTTCTCTCTGACTTGCACTGCCGCATCTGCCTTCCTATGACCTCACGTCCCTTGCCTCTTTCGCGCCCATCTTATACACACGTTGTTGTGCTTGAAATTGACGCCACCCACCGCGCTTGTTGTGGCTTGAGTCCTAGTCCTGCTGCCGCCAATGGCCATGGCATCGTCAACGACGACAATATGGTGGCTGTCAGACAAGGACACCTAACTGGATGCCACCCACCGATATGTTGTTGATCTGGATGAGCGCCTCCGATAGGCGGCCGCTGAGATCCAGGCATAACATGGCCTCACATGCAGCGATGAGGCTGTTGCTGCTGGTCTCCCTTCTACCCTCGACCATCTTGTGATTTTTGTTGTTGTCTAAATACGAATTCTTCTGTTCTCCGAACTGGTGTGTTGGTAGATGGAACAAATATATTGTAATTGGGGATTTTTTTTCTCCTTTGTTCTTTTGTGCTTTGAGATTTTTGATCTCCGATCTGGTCACTAATGTGTGCTACTGTTCTTCATGTTTGGCAGCTTTGGCATGGGAAGTATCACAACCAACCTATGCCCCTAGCCCTGCTATATTGGCAGTAAGGGTTTTTTTATGGTATATGTCAAAGCATATTGTGGATATCTCTCCCATAATATTATCTTCTATTTATTAGCTTTCCTAATAAACTTGTAACAAACTACAATCTTATCCGAACAAACTGCAATCTTATCCCAACTATTTTCTTTTCTCTTTATAAGCTCTCCTAACAATTCCGCAACAAATTATGATTTGAATTCGTCGAGCGAAGCTACGTCTTCCAATCTCGATAAAGCTAAGTGATGACAGCGTTGTAGGATGGGCGTAGTGGCGCGGCCCATGGTGTGGAGCAGATCCAGCATGGGGCGAAGGCAGAACGTGTGGTGCCGTAGTGGCGGAACCGAGGGTGTTAAGAAGATCGGACATGGGGCAGAGGTGGGATGTGGGGTGCCGCAGCGGCAGAGCCAAGGACGTCGAATATGGCACCGAAGGAGTGAACATGTACCAGGGTGGAGCTCGGCCGAGTGACATGGCAGAAAAAGTGCACTGACACTCGACGTGCTGAGTTAAATATGATTTTTTATTTGTCCGTAGCAAAACACGGGCATTGAACTAGTCTAATCGGAAGGATTTTAGCTGTAAGAGTGGATATCTTCATTCTTTAGCAAAATAAATTGCATGATTTAGAGAAGTTCCCAAAAATGTGTGGATTATACTTGCTCGATCCCTCCAATAATATGCATGCTTGCAAAAAATATATATTGCTCCGGCGGATGATCGGTAGGCAACAGCCAGAGCCGATATGGCGGTCGGGGGGTTTGCTGCAATCCTGCAGCCTTCAAGTTGAGGTGCCTCTCTAACTCAACATGGCCAAGAAACAGGTCGGGAAGAAGTCTGCCAAGATAGGCTTTGGGACGGAGGTGGGATGCCTAATTCCTAAACGTTGGAATGTTGGATGCGTAGTGAACGGTGGGATCTGCCCTACTGCTAAAGTTACAGTCACACTACCAATTGCACCCGATCCCGATCCCAAAACCTTAGGGGCTTGTTTGGATACATTATGATCCGTCTCAATCCGTTTGGATTGACTTGGAATTTGAACTAAAATCTCTTTCAATCCGAAGGGATTGGTTCTAATCCCTCTATATCCAAATAAGCCCTAGGGGATGAAGTGGATATTGGAAATATGCCCTAGAGGCAATCATAGAGATGATTATATTTCATTATGTTCATAATATTGGATAATATGTTATCTTGTTCATAGAATAATATCGTTAATATTTATTATCAAGTATGTGACTTGATTGTGAAACTCTATATTTCTGCGATAATTATTCTTAAACGTCCCCTGGTCAGAAACATATGAGGACACATATGAATAGACTAGCATATGTATTGGTTGATGACTATGTTTCACAGGCCATGGATATGGAGATATCGAACCAATAATATGGACACATGTTAGAGAACATGGTGTTGAATAAGACCCACCTTGAGACATTATTGAGATTGTTATGATTATATGTGCTGTTAGTTGGTCTCAAGCAATGATGATGTATAATCCTTAAACCTAAGATCAGCATGGTTTTCTACATGTGTAGTAGTACTCTTAGAGGTTGTCAATCGCTACTCATAACTAGGGCTGGAAACGAGCCGAGCCGAGCCTGCCTCGGCTCGCTCAGGCTCGGTCTCACCGCATGCTCGGCTCGGCTCGCTTTAAACACGAGCCAGAAGACTGGCTCGGCTCGGCTCGGAACACGGCTCGAGCCGGCTCGTGAGCCAGGAGCAACAGACGAGCAGAATGCGATGCATCATTCTCATTCGGTCATTCCAGTTTCCATATTCAATCGACAAAACCACAAAATCCATGCATCCATTCAATCAACAAAATCACAAATGAACTAGATTCAACAATCAATCAGTGCATCCATGATCCATCCATCCTGGACTCCTGGTTGAAGGCCGGGACGGACCGGACGGTAGGCGGCGGCGGGGAGGAGGCCCCTGCTGGCCCCCATGGGAAGGCGGGGAGGTCGGCGGAGGACCAGAGCACGGAGGCCATGAAGGGAGGGCAGTGGGCGGCAGCGATGACGATGCGCAAGGCCTTTTCAGCCCTCGGCGGCGAGGTCGATGTGGTCAACGCCGGTGCGGTGGTGGCACGCAGCCAAGGTCGGAAGTCCGGCCTCCCGCTGGCTGCGACTCCACGCGGACCACGCCTCCACCTCGGCGGCTCCACCACCATTGGCCTTGCCTCCTCCCTCATGGACTCATACACGCCGGTCGGCGAGGTCGGCGCCTCGGCAAACACGCCTCGGTGGTCGGCGAGACAGTCAGGCGGCAGGCAGGGGAGGGAGTCTTGGAGGTGGGCAGGGACAGTGGGATCGTGGGAGGTCGTCGAGGGACGACGGGAGGTCGTGATCGGAGACGAGGAGATGGAGGAAAGGGGCGTGGGAGGCGAGGCGAGCTTGAGGATGTAGGCGGCGGCGGCTGAAGGTGCTGGCAAGGGTGGAGGAGGACCAGGCGGTGGAGGTCGCCGAAGGCATCGGAGGCGGATGGGGGGAGGCCGGGAGGGGAATGGATGAGATCTGGGAGAGGAGAGCACAGGAGGGAATGAATCGGGGGATTGCGTTGCGCTTATGGGGAGAAAGGGATCGGGGCCGGCCGGGGTTAGGCTTTAATGTCTTGGGGCTGGGCCAGGGCCGAGCAAATCTGGCTCATGAGCCGGCTCAGGTCGGCTCGTTTTCCAACGAGTTTGAGCAATTGGCTCGGCTCGGCTCGAAAATTCTGGCCAGAGCCATCCGAGCCCGAGTCGAGCCACGAGCCTCGAGCTATTTTTTCAGCCCTACTCATAACTGGGTAGTTATAAAGATAGCTTTCGGGTATGCTTTGAAACATGCGGAGGAATATGACTGGTCGCATAAAGTAAGTGCATGGCCATGCCACTAGTGGTCGAAGTGTTCGACCACGTGAAGTTATCTGACACTCGACCGAGAAAGTATTGAACAGTCCATGGATGACACAACATCTCACCGGGAGTTCAACTAGATATCATGAGGCAAAGGGAGAATACATGAGTAGGTCGCTTAGTTCGATCAGTTACAGACTGGTCGTAAGAAGATACGAGCTAGTCGTAGACTGGTTGAACGTAATCATAGAGTGGTTGTAAGGAGTTACGAACTGATCGTGACCAAATACGAACTGGTCATATAGAGATAGGATCTGGTCGTAGGTGATGAGGACCTGGTCGTAGATCATATTGCAATAAAGTTTGTCCGATATAATTTATGTGTATTCGGTAATCGTTATGTCCTGCTAGGTGCTGCTAACGACTCGTGGTCGGAAAGGTGTTTCTGAGTCACAACCGAATACGCATAAACCTAACGGATCACACACTTAACGGGTTGGAATAAACTAGTACGGATACGATTCGTCGAACATGTTCGGATGGGATCGGTCACGAGCACTATATAAGGAGATGCTTGAGGTTGTGGCGAGTCATGTGAGTTGCTCCACCGAAACCCTAGCCGCCATCTTCCTAAGAGCACTGTCGTGCGACTTGGTGCTAACACACCGGTGTACGGTTGTTCCTTCCTGGATGTGTGGATACCGTAGAGGCGCTACTGCGGTTGCTGTTGCGCTTAAGGACGATCCGCGATTTTCATAAGGAACCACAGAGGTTGCTGGTTGGACGATCGACTACGACCACTGCATCGACGTGCTCGACGTTGGACGATCGACTACGACCACTATATCGACGCGCTCTACATTGGACCAGGCTACTCCAACTCTTCTTGCCTGCATACTGTGCGGTGGTAACAATCTGTGATCATCTTCTTACTTGGCTTCTTGGTTTACATGGTAGAATTTTTGAATTGTTGCTATCATAGCCTACTCGTATCCTAACGGTGGTATTAGAGCCATCCTGCATAGTTTTTGATCTGGATCGGTCACATATACTTGATATGTGGTAGTAGTAGATTGGATCTATTACTGGTCGGGTCTGGTAACCTAAATCTATTCATTTAAATAGAACGATCTAGGCCCTGGTCGATAAGATCGATCGGTTTTCGGTGGTAGTAGATGGGTTTATGAGGAGGTATGAGCTAAAAGGATAAGATGGTTTATTGCGCATGTTCACGACCACGCTGCATAACACTCCTACCGGTCGGAATTCCGCCATCAGAGTATGCCGTAGTAGGTGGTCATATCAAGGCAATGATCGGATTGGTTCGGAATAGGGTTAATATGATGAGTCCGATGATTTCCAAGGCTCGGTTCCGTGCTGGGTAATCGTACCACGCATTATAGGTAGTATGTGTTCATATCGCTCGATAGAATTGGATTCCTTGCATAACTTTTTTTTGTAGGGATTGATGTGAATAGTATGATGCATGATGTATGAGATGCATGTATGTGTGTAATGTTCATGACCTGCGTGTCATGCTTATTGCAGCCTAAGGCTGTCTATATTTGTATAACGGCATGCGTATCGACTTGTGATGCTTCTTCACACCATGCAATTTATATTACTAATGCTATTAGGAGTAATGGCTTAGTGGAAGTACTTGGAGGAATTGACCACTTGGAGACATGGCGAACAGGAAGCACGACGATGGAGATCACCATGTGGAAGGGTCATACTATATCACAGTGCAATTTGATTGTCTGTGAATGACTTAATATTCCTGTTCATTTATTTCTATGCATGTTATTTAATTACTTTAAATGCTTTTAACATGGTAGAAGTAAAATTCCCTCACATAATATTAAGTTAAATTGATACCCTCCCAATTAGCTACACCATCCAAAGTTATGTATTTTAATGGTAGGTCTTGCTAAAGCAGGGTGCCATTAATATTCCTTGACTAGATAGGTTTGTGTTGGACACTTACACGCATAGCATTGGTTTAACTTCACAAGGTCGTTATAACGGTTATGGACCTTGGGGCATAAGGGTTGGGTGCCGGAGCATAGAGATACTGCTAAACAATAAGAGTCATATAGAGATATGATTAGCAAATGGTTGCTTACCAAATTCACTAATCTTCTAGTAGTGATGCCAAAGCTCACTAGTAGATTAACTGATTGTGGGTCTTGAATCACTAATTGTCATAAGAGGGATATGGTATTTAGTGGGAGTATCTTTATTAAATTATTTAATAGAAGTTACTTTTCTTGAACATATGTCTTACTTTTGCATATTTTATGTTGTAGATCATGGCACCAACTGCTATACCTACATCCAGTTTTGTTTTACGTTCGATACTTGATAAGGAAAAACTGAATGGAACAAATTTTGCGGATTGGTCCTGCAACCTAAGAATTGTTCTTAGACAAGATAAAAAGGAACATGTTCTAGAGGAACCAATTCTAGATGTGCCTACTGAAAATGCTGCTGCTACTCTTAAAACCGCCTATAAAAGGGCATGTGATGAGTCCCTTGATGTTAGTTGTCTCATACTTGTTGCCATGAACTCAGACCTTCAGAAGCAGTTTGAGAACATAGAGACCTACGATATGATCATGGCGCTCAAAGGCATGTTTGAGACACAAGCAAGAACTGAGAGATATGAGATCTCAAAGAAATTATTTGGGAGTAAACTAGCTAAGGATAGTCCAGTGAGCCCACATGTGATCAAAATAGTTGGTTACACACAGAGCTTGGAAAAACTTGGTTTTCCACTTAGTCAAGATTTGGCTACAGATTTGATTATTGCTTCGCTACCTGCAAGCTATAGGTAGTTCATTCTGAACTTCCATATGAATGGCTTAGACAAGAATCTCACTGAACTGCATATGATGCTCAAGACTGCAGAGGGCAACATTAAAAAAAGTAATAGTCATGTGATGATGGTGCAAAAGAGTACAAGTGTGACGACCCGGTCTTAGGGCACCCGAGAGATCCTCCAGGACCTCTGGAAAGTCCACAAGGACCTCCCAGGAGGTCCATAAAGGACCTCTCAGGCGATCCACCAAGACCACCAGGAGGTCTGCAAGACCTCTGGAGGTCTAGGAGAAGCTGACTTAGAGAGAGTCTCGAGCAGGAGCACCCAAGGCACCCACGTCCCATGTAACAATAAATGAAGAGGTCAGAGGCGCACCAAGACCTCCCACGACCCACCGGAGGAGGTCGTGGAGTGCAGGACCCCAGAACTCCACATGTTATTACCATCATGAGGACATGGATGGGCCAGAGTGCTGCTCCAAGGTCCTCTGTGAAACTGAGCTAGTCCCAAGGATCATGGCTAGCCCTTCACAAAGCAAATACACAGTGGTGATATCGAACAATCTTTTATTGAAACATAATATTAACAAGGTTGATTACAAGGTGGCCTTGGGCCAAGCATAAATACACAAAAGCGAGAAGAAGGCAAAGGGTCCATCAACATGCCACAGGCGGTGGTGGAGTACATAACCTAATTGCTTTGATCTTCCTCATGCCAACATCTTCTCTGGCAAAGATTATAATGAGCAAGAGTGAGCACTACCACTTGTGCTGCAAGTTGCACCTGTGGGGTAACAATATGACATGCATATGTGGGGATTCAAAAGATGGCATAATATGGTTATTTTGCACAAAGCCGTTTCTTTCCAATACCATTATTAATTTCCATGGTGTCTTTTAATAGATAGAACTCTTTATATTAAAACAATTTTTAGGTTGGATATCAATCATCATGAATTAGTGAAGGATACCCTCTCGACAAGGGCTCCACCCCCAAACCCAAGGGATGGCAATCCCAAAACAGTTAGAAACCATTTCTAAAAATTCCCAAATTCAATATCTAACTTCAAGTGGCCTTTGCCGTACGTCCATGATAGTGGACACGGCTATTGAATAGATTTAACTCTGCGAGAGGTTGTGCACTTTACCCTTACGACTTGATTACTCTAGTTTGTCCCAAGCATTAAGTCAATGCCATCTCTCACTACCAAAGGTAAGAGATCTAGAGCTCAAGACAAGGCTTTTACAATGCATTGCTCCACCACGACCTTTCCTTGCTAAGGTTTAGCCTTCCTATGGATCATAATCCGTGGAAGGCCCCTCTTCACCGAGTGGGAACAATGGGTCATCAAAGACCCTAGTCGACAAGACCTCCCACACCTCCAATGGAGCGACATGTAGTGGAGTTTTGCAAATTACTCGGCCAGTCCCACACCCCATTCAGAGACATGTGGTTGCACGATTGTGGCATAGCCCATTATAGGCATGGCATTGGTGGCTCAAAGACGGGTCCTCACATGACTAGGGCAACTTTCACTAACCCATGGACCTCCGCCCTAGCTGGAGGTTAGAGTCCGGTGCATAAACATTGCACCAACCAAGCAATCCAATTTGCCCCAGTCCAAACCCATGTTTATTTTCTTTGCTTTCCCAAAGACCATTTTCATACCTCCATGACAACCCAATGTCATGGTGAAAACATTAAACATTATTTGGTTGTGTTGGTAAAGATTTCCCTAAATCAATAGTTTTGGTCTAAGCATAACTGAGCATATGTTTTTCAAATGTTCTTGACTCATACTACTGCATTAGCCAAGTTTGACCTAAAGGTGACAATATGTTCAGTCCAAGAACAACAGAGGTCATACAAAGGAAATGGGTATAACTATAAAGTTAAAACTGGTGTTGAACTAACTTGATAAAAATAAGCATGCAATATATATTAAAACAGGACATAAATACTTTGAATTACTGGGTGCAATATGTTCAAAAGTGCAACTTGCCTTGCTCACTACTCTGAGATCCTTCCTCTTCAGAGCTCTCAGATTCTTGGGAACCCTCACAATCTACACACATATATTAAAAGCAAATTCAAAGAAGATTCAAATAAAGATCCAATTAAAGAATTAAAGAACTCGGAGAAAACTCAAAACCCAATTCTGAGAAAAGAATTGTATTTAGATTAGGTTCTTTTGGAGAAGGTCTAGCTTACCCAAGGAAAAAGAGGTCTTTAGAGAAGGTCCCAAGATGTGACCTAGGCGTTAGGCGGAAAGTTCCAAGGCGAGATGCTTGCGCAAGGTCGAGAGAAGGTCCTCACTGACAGCACCACAGAATTCCCAAAGAAACCCACCAGAGAAGGTCTGTGAAAAACATGGCCAGCTCGGGGTAGTGGTAAACACAAAAGGTGGAGGAGATCATCAAAGAACTTACCAAGGGCAAGAAGCTATGGATGAAAGGGGAGGTCGTAGAACCAAGCTCTCAGGGAAGGCCTCTGGTCCAAAAGCAGAGAGGGTGAAAATGGAGAAGGTGGAGTGGTGGAATTTCTTAGACAAGTTGTAGTCAAAGTGGTGAAGAAAACTAGAAATACACGAGTCCGGGATAAGTATGGAAATGGGTCAAAAGGTAGGTAGTAGCAGGCGGGTGTCACTACGATTAAAGCAAAAGAATGCGAGAAGGGACACGTATGATGTTATGGGAAGGAACAAGGAAAATGTCGAGAATGCGGTTAAGTGACCCAATTCAAAGTAAAACACCACGTATATGGATGCATTTAATGTGATAAGACCCGCATTGAAGGCTCAATATAATAATGTGGCGGAGAATTGAGAATGGTTAAGATGGCAGTGGGGCGATCAATTTAAAACAATCGGGTCAAAATAGGGAGGTCTTGACCCACAATAGAGATCTCGAGGAGGTCAGAAGCGGCTTAGGAGGTCCTAAGCCCAAGGCGAGGAGGTTTAAGGTTGGGAGGTCAGCACAGGGGAGGTCTGACGGTCGGGATCTCACCAAGGAGGTCTGGCGGGAGAATGTCTGGCGGTTGGATCTCAGGAGGAGGTCAACGCCCAAGAGCCGCGAGGGGAGGTCCAAGCCGATTCGATTCAGATCAAAGGAGGTCTGAACCGTTCGATTGAGAACAAAGGAGGTCTCTGAAGGGACATAGCATGGGAGGTCTAGACCCTTGGATTGGAAATGGGAAGAGATGCGGACCGCTAGATCAAGTACAAAGGAGGTCCATGCGGAGTGGTTTGAGAGGCATTCCATAGAGGGGTTCCACCCGAGAAAGGTCTTCTCGGTCAAGAATAAAAAGTCAAGATGGTTCAAATGAACTTAGGAAAAATCGAAGGCACACAGAGGTCCACGGAATTACAAGGAGATCAAAATAAAAGGGATCTGGGCAGCATGGAGTACCCGGTGATAAGAGATCTAGACTCAAGAGAAGTCTCGAACATGAAAGTAGATTTGAACCTAAGTGATGCAAACCTACAAAGAGGTCCAAATGACCAAGCTCAAAGAAAGGAAGGCTGGTCATACAGTATTTCTGGTAAGACAAGGTCTAAGCTTTAAAGGAGGTCTAAACCTCGTGACCAAGGAGATAGAGTTCTGAGGAGAATTGCTGAGCTTACCCAACAAGGAGACACAACAACCCAAATCCTTCCAATGAGAACCCAAATTTGAATTCTCACTAAAGCAAAATAGTTTTAACTTATTTTACACATTTTAAAAAGTATTTAGAAAATCAAGATGTTACAACAAGCTTCAAGAAGAAGGCTAAGACTTGGGTCAAAGGTAAGGGCAAGACTAAAATTTTGGATGAGATCCAAACTAACAAGCCTAAGCCTAAGACTAAGTCTGGCCCGACTCAAGAGAATGAATGCTTTTACTGCAAGGAGCCAGGCCAATGGAAAAGGAACTGCAAGAAATACCTAGCTGATCTGAAAAGGAGTGGTGGGACTCAACCTTCCACTTCAAGTATTAATGTTATAGATGTTTTTTTTGCTGATTCTTCTGTTAACTCCTGGGTACTTGATACCGGATCGGTTGCTCATATTTGCAATTCGATACAGAGTCTAACAAGGAGTAGGAGAATTGCAAGGGGCGAGATGGATCTTCGCGTCGGAAATAAAGCAAGGGTTGCTGCATTAGCCATCGGGACTTTACCATTACTTTTGCCCTCAGGATTTATTATGGAATTGAATAATTGTTATTACGTTCCAGCCATGGGTAGAAACATTATCTCTGCCTCTTGTTTGATGGCAGAAGGTTATAAATTCATTATTGAGAACAATGGTTGTTCTATATTTTTGAATGATATGTTTTATAGCTATGCTCCTGTTTTGAACATGTTGTTTATTTTAAATCTTGATGATGCGTCCGTCTATAATATTAATGCAAAGAGGCTTGGCCTAATGATATGAATTCCACTTTTATTTGGCATTGTCGTTTGGGTCACATAAGTAAGAAACGTACGACGAAGCTCCATGATGATGGAATTCCAAACTCATCTGATTTGGAATCATTTGAAACATGCGAATCTTGCCTACTTGGAAAGATGACCAAGACACCTTTCACTGGTCGGAATGAGAGGGCGTCCGACTTGCTGGCACTCATACATACTGATGTATGTGGACCAATCAGCACGACAGCTAAAGGTGGTTTTCAGTACTTCATTACTTTTACTGATGACTTTAGTAGATATAGATATATCTATTTAATGAGGCATAAGTCAGAATCCTTTGAAAAGTTCAAGGAGTTTCAGAGTGAGGTACATAATCAACTTGGCAAGATAATCAAATCTTTACAATCTGATCGTGGAGATGAATTTTTGAGTCATGAATTTGGTGATCATTTGAAACAATGTGGAATTGTTCCACAGCTTACACCACCGGGCACTCCACAATGGAATGGGGTGTCCAAGCGGCGTAATCAGACCTTGTTAGACATGGTTCGGTCGATGATGAGCCAATCGGATCTACCATTGTCCTTTTGGGATTACGCTCTAGAAACTGTTACTTTCACTTTAAATAGGGTACCATTTAAATTAGTAGATAAGACACCATATGAGATATAGACTGGGAAGAGCCCTAGTTTGTCTTTTCTAAAGATTTAGGAATGTGATATCTATGTTAAACGTTTGGCGTCTGATAAACTCACACCTAAATCAGATAAATGATTTTTTATAGGATATCCTAGGAAAACCAAAGGATATTATTTCTACAACCAAGAAGAGGGCAAAGTTTTTGTTACCCGAAATGGTATCTTTTTGGAGAAATATTTTCTTGCAAAAGGAGTCAGTGGGAGAAAGGTGCAACTTGAAGAAATTCGAGAAACGTTTGAAAGTGTTTCAACTCCTACTGAACCTCTACAGGATGAACAAAATATTGTTGAACCTGCAGATGAGGCATCAGCCCCACGTAGATCTAAAAGACCACGTCAATTGCTTACAAGGTATGGACATGACGTATTATTGTTGAATAATGATGAGCCTAAGACTTTTGAGGAAGCAATGATGGACCCAAACTCTGAGAAATGGCTTAGAGCCACGAAATCCGAGATAGACTCTATAAGTGACAATCAGGTTTGGAACCTAGTCGATCCACTTAATGGTGTTAAAACCATTGAGTGCAAATGGATCTATAAGAAAAAGATTGACATAGATGGAAATGTTCACATTCATGAAGCTCGACTAGTCGCAAAAGGGTTTCGACAAGTTCAAGGGGTTGACTACGATGAGACTTTCTCATCGGTAGCGATGCTTAAATCTATACGGATCATTCTAGCTATTGCTGCATATTTCGACTATGAGATATGGTAAATGGATGTCAAAACGGCTTTCCTTAATGGAAACCTAGATGACACAGCCTGAAGATTTTGTCGATCCAAAGAATGCTAGTAAAGTATGCATACTTCAAAAGTCCATTTATGGATTGAAGCAAGCATCTCGGAGTTGGAATTTACATTTTGATGAGGTGATCAAAAGGTTTGGTTTCGTTAAGAACAAAGAAGAACCTTGTGTTTACATGAAGGTTAGTGGGAGCGCGCTTGTTATTCTAATCTCATATGTGGATGATATTTTATTGATTGGGAATAACATTTCTATGCTGGAATCCATTAAGTCCTCATTGAAAAATAGTTTTTCCATGAAGGACCTACGAGAGGCGGTATATATCTTAGGCATAAAGATCTATAGAGATAGATCAAGAAGGCTAATTGGATTAAGCCAAAGTACTTATATTGACAAGATGTTGATTCGGTTCAACATGAAGGATGCCAAGAAATGGTTCTTGCCTATGTCACATGGCATAAATCTTAGCAAGAGTCAGTGTCCTTCGACAACTGATGAGCGAGGCCGTATAAATGGTATTCCATATGCTTCAACTATTGGATCTATCATGTACGCCATGATATGTATTCGACCAGATGTATCATATACTCTAAGTGTTACGAGTAGATACCAAGCTAATCCGGTGAAGGTCACTGGATAGCTGTGAAAAATATTCTTAAGTACTTGAGAAGAACTAAGGATGCGTTCCTAGTTTATGGCGGTGATGAAGAGCTCGTTGTAAATGGTTACACCGATGGAAGCTTTCAAACCGACAAAGATAATTATCGTTCGTAATCTGGTTTTGTATTCATTTTGAATAGAGGAGCAGTGAGCTAGAAAGGTTCCAAGCAAGAAACGGTTGCTGATTCTACGACACAGGCCGAGTACATTGCGGCTTCTGAAGCTGCGAAAGAAGGTGTTTGGATAAGGACTTCATTGCTGAGTTGGGTGTGGTTCTGAGTGCCTTGAGCCCAATGGATCTCTATTATGATAATAATGGAGCCATTGCGCAGGCTAAGGAGCCTAGATCCCATCAGAAGTCCAAGCATATACTCAGGCGTTATCATCTTATTCGTGAATTGGTGGATAGAGGAGATGTTAAGATATGCAAAGTCCATATGGATTTAAATGGTGCTGGTCCGTTGACAAAGCCTCTCACACAACCAAAGCATGAGGCGCACACAAGAACTATCAGTATTAGATACCTAGATGATTGACTCTAGTGCAAGTGGGTGACTGTTGGAAATATGTCCTAGAGGCAATCATAGAGATGATTATATTTCATTATGTTCATAATGTTGGATAATATATTATCTTGTTCCTAGAATAATATCGTTAATATTTATTATCAAATATGTGACTTGATTGTGAAACTCTATATTTCTATGATGATTATTCTTAAATGTTCCCTGGTCGAAAACATATGAGGACACATATGAATAAACTAGCATATGTACTGGTTGATGACTATATTTTACAGGTCATGGATATGGAGATAGCGAACCAATAATATGGACACATGTTAGAGAACATGGTGTTAGATAAAACCCACCGTGAGATACTATTGAGATTGTTATGATTCTATGTGTTGTTAGTTGGTCTCAAGCAATGATGATGTATAATCCTTAGACCTGAGATCAGCATGGTTTCCTACATGTGTAATAGCACTCTTAGGGGTTGCCAATCGCTACTCGTAACTGGGCAGTTATAAAGCTAGCTTTCGGGTATACTCTAAACATGCGGGAGAATGTGACTGGTCGGATATGGTATTTGCCCCTCCTAAGATAATAGGAGAGATGTCTCTGGGCCCCTCGTTGTGGTCGGATAAAGTAAGTGTATGGCCATGCCACTAGTGGTCGAAGTGTTTGACTATGTGAAGTTATCAGACACTCGATCGAGAAAGTATTGAACAGTCCATGGATGACACAACATCTCACCTAGAGTTCAACCAGATATCGTGAGGCAAAGGGAGAATACACGAGTAGGTCACTTAGTTCGATCATTTACGGACTAGTCGTAAGGAGATACGAGCTGGTCGTAAACTGGTCGGACGTAACCATAGAGTGGTCCTAACCTGGTCGTAAGGAGTTACGAACTGGTCATGACCAAATACGAACTGGTCGTATAGAGACAGGACCTGGTTGTAAGTGATGAGGACCTGGTCATAAGTGATGATGACCTGGTCATAGATCATATTGCAATAAGGTTCGTCCGATATAATTTGTGTGTGTTCGGGAATCGTTATGTCCTGCCAGGTGCCGCTAACGACTCGTGGTCGGAAAGGTATTTCCGAGTCACAACCGAATATGCATAAACCTAATGGGTCACACACTTAACGGGTTGGAACAAACCAGTACGGATATGATTTGTCAAATGTGTTCGGATGGGATCCGTCACGAGCACTATATAAGGAGATGCTTGAGGCTGTGGCGAGTCATGTGAGTTGCTCCACTGAAACCCTAGCCGCCATCTTCTTGAGAGCACTGCTGTGCGACTTGATGCTAGCACATCGGCGTACGGTTGTTCCTTCTCTAGACATGTGGATACCGCAGAGGCGCTACTGCTGTTGCTGTTGCACTTAAGGACGATCCGCAATCTTCATAAGGAACTGCAGAGGTTGCTGGTTGGACGATCGACTACGACCATTGCATCGACGTGCTCGACGTTGGACGATCGACTACGACCACTATATCGACGCGCTCTATGTTGGACTAGGCTGCTCTAACTCTTCTTCTAATGCTCTGCATGTCTGGTGGTAACAATCTGTGATAATCTTCTTGTTTGGCTTCCTGGTTTACGTGGTAATTTTTTCGAATTGTTGCTATCGTAGCCTACCCGTATCCCAACAGTGGAACGGGATGGAATGGCCTCGGGGTGATGACTTGTACCTGTATTTGGTTGAAGGGATGAGGTTGGATTGGTTCATCCCACTTCATAGAATATTCCCACAATATTCGAGATCGAGCGGTGTGACAAAATCTGGAGGACGAATGTAACACCCTGGTTTTTGAAGCCTTTTTGAAAATTTCAAAATAAAAAGAACCGTTTTGTTTTGATGATAATTCAAAGCTTAACTTGGAATTTTTAGAATGAATATCAATTGATTAACTCAAACTTCAACTAAAGACTCTCTATTGGTCTGTTGGATTTGTTGGAGTTTTGGTGATCTCTCCTTCCTCGTGCTTGTTTTATTCTGCTTTGGTCCAGACCTCCTTGGGTCTAGACCTCCCAAGTATTTGGACCTTCCCGTGTCCTTCAGGACCTCCCTGTGTCCTTTAGGACCTCCTCCTCGCTTATTTGGACCTCCCCGTGTCCTTCAGGACCTCTCTGTGTCCTTTAGGACCTCCTCCTCGCTTATTTGGACCTCTCCGTGTCCTTCAGGACCTCCCTATGTCCTTTAGAACCTCCCCTATGTTCACTTGGACCTCCGTCGCGTTCGTCTAGACCTCCCATTTGTTAGAATCTAAGGGTCCAGACCTCCCCTTTGTTAGATATAAGGGTCCAGACCTCCCCTTTGTTAGATCTAAAGGTCCAGACCTCACCTTGAGAGATCCGACCGTCAGGACCTCCCTGTCCCTTGGACCTCTTAGTCCTTTGGATCTCCTTGTAAGACCTCCTTAATAGGTCACGACCTCCTTTGTTCAGCCATGACTTTCCCTTTGGCTGTGACCACTTCCTTTTGACTAAGCTGTTCCCAAGTTTGACAGGTCCCACTTGCCAGCCTTGTTATTCTTGGACATCTCTGCCACATAAGTACTTTGTGCATTTAATGCATGTTGCGTCGCATTAAATGCAGCCATGTACGTGGCTCACATTGTGTGGCACCTTGATTCCTTCCCTTGCTCCCTTCCTTCACAGCAAAACATTATTTTATTATCTTCTCACTAAGCCTGGCCGTACCCTATCTTAACCATAATCTACCTTTGACCTATCTTTCTATATATCCTTGACACGTATGTTTCCAGTGTCTTCTTGTATACTTAGGCTATAATTGGCCAAGAAGCTCTTCCTCCTCACCTTTTTCCACACCCAGTGTTTTGGCTTTTGCTGCTCTGTGGTGAGACCTTGTTGCCAAGAACTTCGCCAGGGACCTCCAGCGCTGCATCCTCGCCGTTGAAGGCCTCAACCACCATGGCCATCCCACGACCTCCCCTCCTTCCTCCACCCTTTGGTGAGTTCATTGGCACTTTGTTCTTCTTTTCTTGATTTATACAACCATAGTTGAAGCCGTTGCATCCTCCTCAGTACCACCTCCTTAATACCTTTCTCTAGACCTCTGCGGTCTTCGTGCAGGACTACCTCCCTAGTCCCTACGCCAAGGTCACTCCTTCGGCCTTTGCAAAGACCACCTCTTTGGTTCTTTGCAAGGACCACCCTTTAGGACTCTTTTGCAAAGACCGCCCTCGTTGGACCTCCTCCCTGTGAGTTGGGACTTCTCTCAAAGAACTTGTTTTTAAGTGTAGTGTTCCCCTGTTGGTTGAGTTTTAAGGTTCTTTTGGAGCTCTTTTGGTTCTTTATGTGGACATTGTTTGAGTTTGTTTTTTCCCCATGTAGATTGTGATGACACCGAGGAGCCTGAGTGTCCTGAGAAGGAAGACCCTCAGTATTGGGAGCAAGGCAAGTCATGCCCTTGATCATATTGAACCCAATATTTCAAGTTATTTATGTCAGTTTTAAATAAATGTTGCATGCATATTTTGTGTCAAATTATTTAAATCCATGTTTTAAGCTCTTAGTTATTCCTGCAATCTTTTGTATAGCCAAACTTGCTATTGTCCTGTCACCCTTGATACCCTAGATGAAAACCTAGTTGATACATCAGTATGGACTAGAGATATTGCAAAACTTGATGCTTAGCCAAGCCTAGATCAATTCTTGTTTTGGGAGATTTCACTGCCAAAGACCAATGTGTCAAATGTTTTAGTCCTTGACATTGGGTTGTCATGGAGTTTTGTAAAAAGGTTTATAAAAAGCAAATAAATGGAAAATTGGTTTAGACTAGGGCGAATTGGATGCTTGGTTGGTGCATGTCCATGCACGAGCTCAACTTGGGTAGAGTTGAGGCTCAGGGGTTTTGTGGTAGACACCCTAGTCAATTAAGAACCGGTCTTTGAGTGTATTTTGCCATACCTCACCATACAACCACATGTCCTGTATGGGCAGGATCTGGCTGATTAATTTGCAAAGTTCCACTGTAGTTGTCCATATGGTTGAGTTGGGAGGTTCTTCATGACCTACGTACATGCATTCCCACTGGCGCAAGAGGGGGCCATGAACTCTGTGAGTTTCTATCCACAGGGGGCGAAACCTTAGCGATGGGGGACTACGGTAGAATAATGCATTGTAAAGGCCTTGTCATGAGCTCTAGACCTCTCACCAAAGGAAGTGTGAGGTGACATTAACGAATGCCAAATAAACTGGAAAAATCATGTCATGTGGGTAAAGCTGTACACCTCTGCAGAGTGAAAATCTATTCAATAGCCGAGTCCGCGGTCAAGGACATGCCGCAAAGCCGCTCTTAGTTAGATGTTGTTTTGTTTTGAAAAGATTTGACAAACCGATTTGCTTGGGATTCCTATCCCATGGGTTTTGGTAGGAGCCATGTGACAGAGGGTATCCTTCACCACTTGATGATGAATGTTATCCAACTGTAAAATTGATTTGAGAAAATGAATTTCAATTATAAGATTACTTGCCTTGGAACTTAGTATATGTAGTTGCAAGAAACTTGGCTTTGTGCAAATCAACCATATTATGCCCTCCGTTGAGATATCCATTATGCATTTCATTCTGTTAAGCCACGGTGTGACTTGTGAGCACGGTTGTTGTGCTCACTCTTGCTCAATATAACCTTTGGCAGGAGAAGACTCTGACAGTGAAGAAGAACAACCCGACTGGGTTGTGCCTCCAGTTAGTTGCTTGTGGCGTGCTGATGGACCACTGTTCTCTTTGATCCTTTTGTATTTTATGTTCGGCCCAAGGCCGCTTTTGTAAGCAACTCTGTTGATACTTGTAAATAAAAGTATGCGTTTTGGATGTCACCACTGCTGTTTGTTGTGCAGAGCTAGCTGCTGATCCTTGGGACTAACTCATTTGCACAGAGGTCTTGGGGTCATCCCTAAGCCTCACGACCTCCTTCGGGTTATGGTCATGAGCTTGGGGGTGGTCCTGAGCCCAATGACCTCTCTGGACCTCCTGGAGGTTTTGAAAGATCTTTGGGTGGTCCTATTGAACCTTTCGGTGGTCTGGATGGACTTCCAAGAGGGATCCTGCGGGACCTCTTGGGAGGTCCTGAGGTTTTTCCGTGCGGTCTGGGCCTCTTGGGGGTCCTGGCGGACCTTCTGGGTGGACCTGACCTCTCGGTTGGCCTTTAAGGATCTCCCAGGTGACCTGGGGAGTTTTTGGTCGTCACAACGAACTCGTCCCCCTTCATGCGCGCCACGCATGTGACCGCACGTGACCATGAGGTGGGATTCACTCACCACAACTAGATCTCGAGGTCCGGAGCAACGAATCGCCGATCTCTTCGTGGGCGGTGGCGGTGAGTAGGAGCGAGAGAAGGTGGATGGGCAGTAGCTGAGAGGACGCCACCGAAGAGGACAGGCGAGTGGACGATGGCAACGAGGACGACGCTGAAGAGGATAGGCGGGTGGGCGGTGAGAGGAGGCGGTCGTGGGAACCGCCAGTGATCGCCATGGGTGAAGGGGGCACTGAGAGGGGTAGGGGAGGCGATAAGAGAAGAGAATGGGAAGGTGGCGGTGGCTGGTGGGAGATAGGAGGCAAGAGCAAGAAGAAAAAATAAGAAAAGAAAAGAAAAAGGGTAGTCTCACCATACATATAAAAGAGGTTACCACACCCAATCCCATCCCCATCTGATCCCATCTCTCCGACCAAACACCAATTTGTTCTATCCCAAGCATTTCATCCTCCCAACCAAATAAAATCCGAAACTATTATATCCCTCCAACCAAACACCTGCTCAGACCATCCTATCATATCCCATCCCATCTCTCTTAGTACCCTCAACCAAACTGATGATCAGGAAACCAAAAGGCAAAAACGTTTCACATATATTCATATGCAGATATTCAGATGTTGCCCACGTATATAGATTATAGAACGACGAAGCAATCACATAGCGGCAATGCTATACATACAAATTTTGTGTGGTACATACGTATAACTTTTGGTTGGATGATGCAGATCAAAGATAGTTGGTGTAAATCAAGGGTAGAATTAGATGTCAGAAGCTGCGAAAGGTTGAGACATCTTGTAGTACACATGTACTACCAAGGAGCCCTAGCTCCTATCGTTCTTCACCCATCTACTAGCTAGCTCACAATGCAAATTCAGGTGCTAGTACAGTTCTTCTTCAGCGTCACACCATAGACACGAACAACAACGCAGCTTGATCTCCTGCAGCAAATCAAGTCACAGGAAGCCGTCCCTGCGGTCTTGCTCCTCCGCATCCTTGTTCGCCGTTTGCACGGCTCTGAACCACAGGAACACCTGAAACCAACACGACCACAACTAACTCGACCGATCAAGAACTGAACGCCGAGAATGCAAAGAACAACACACAAATCTGCCCCTGCCCAGCAGAAGGCAACGGCAACGCAGAAAGAGAGGGACGGCGTATATACGTACGGAGGTTGGGATCCCGGTGAGGACGAAGAAGCCCAGGAGCGGCGCGTACAGGGCGCTGTCCGAGCTCAGCACGCCGAACACCGGCCGCTGGTTCGCGTACTCAAATATCGAGCCGATCTGCAGATCGAGTTGGTGAAGATTCGGAACCGCGTTTGGCCGATCGGGAAAGGAAAGGGAAGGGGGAATTAATCAACAAGCCAAGAAATTAACGTACGGCGGCAATGGCGGTCACGGCGGACGCGAGCAGGTAGGCGTAGAACGGGACCTGGGCGCCCGGCTCTCCTTGTGCGCTGCCCCCAGCCCCGCCGTCGTCGCGCGCCCAGGGCGGCGGCTCGTCGGAGCCCGGCCGGGCCCAGGACGGGACCTGCTCCTCCGCCTCGCCCGACGACTTGGCGGACCCCTTCGTCGCGGCCAAGACCACCAGCGTCCTCCGGTACGACGGCGAGCTGGCGCGCGGCCTGCCGTCGCGGTGGCATCTGGCTCGCTCTCCGAGAAGTGGGACGGGTACCGGAGAATTGACACGAGCTTGAGGCCTCAAGCTCAGACCTATGCATCTTGAACTGCACGCGGAGATGGTAGCCGCGGCCATGGCTACGAGCGCGAGTTCTTCTTCTTGCGGTCTGGACCGTGGAGCTTCCACTTGGAGCGCGGCGGAGTCGTTCGGGAGTGGCCGAGGGGATAGGACTTACGTGGACGGACGGCGTGCAGGTTTCCGATTCCAACCCCACCCCCCCACACTCTTTTAGCTTTATTTTAACAAAATAGCAAATCTAGTCTTTCTACGTTCGAAATGGTAAAAATTGTACCACAATAGCTGACAAATATAGCATTTTTTCAATCGAAATGATAAAAATAACACCACGGCAGTTGACACATGTCCCCTTCCAATCCGCTAAAGCCAGCTTCCGCGATTCCATGCATAGCAGGCTAACTGTCGCGCTCTCAGTGCGTGGCAGGTGCTCTCAGTCCACACCAAGAATATATCTACTTGCCGCACCCACGTGCGCATGTCATCCTGCTGTAAACTAGGAATAGGAGTACGGTGCACATGGAGCACGGTAGAAGGTATGTAGCACACCACACACGCGACAAGAAGTACCATAAAAATATTATTTTTGTTTGTCATTTCCAACGCGAGAGGCCTAGATTTGCCGTTCCGAGAAACCAAATGAACCGAGGTTTCCACCCTCCCTACGTGGTGTGGATGTGCCGCCCACCCTTGCGCGACGGCTTATTCGGCTTGGCGCAACGCTGGCTTCCGTTCGGTTAGGCCGAATTCCGCAGCGTTGGTTCTCTCTCTCTCTCTCTCATGCCAAATTGCCAATGGCCCAGTGTACATGGGCCCTTAGCGGCATTATGGTCCTGGGCTTTGGCACCCTGCTAGGAAGGAAGCGTGTGTTTGCCTCATACTTCGCACTCCAAATCTTCCATTCTATGTCTCCAATTGCCTTCAAGAGAAATGTCTCCAGTTGCAATTGCAAATGGTGTAGATGTAGTCGATTGACGTTAACAACTTTAAGACTTGGCAACCGAGAGGTCACATGGTTAGTTAGCCTGGGACCCTGGGTGTCACACCGGGCGGACTCCTTGTAATTGTCAGGGCATGCTGTTGTTTGAGATGAACTTGTCCTGAACAAAGAGTAGCCACTGCAAACTGGTACAGGCAAAGTCCAGCAATAGGACATGTCCGATACATGTGTGAAAAATCATTAGGTATACTAGCTATAACTCCACACATACAGAAACCTTGGCATCCATTATTTTTTTTTCCACATCAGAGCACAAAGTTAAACATTACATTTTCTCACAGAATACACAATCGGTCTCCGGGTTTTCGCAAGGACTCCATTTTTGCGTGCGCATCAGCTCGACGGATCACTTGTTCATCAACACCTTGACGAACTCCTTGTACTCGACGCGGCCGTCGCCGCGGGGGTCCGCCTTGCGGGTCATCTCGTCGGCCTCCTCCTCCGTCAGCCTGTCGCCGTGGGTGACCATCACCTGCCGCAGCTGCTCCGCGGGGATCACCCCGCTCCGCGCGTCGTCGAACACGTCGAAGCAGTCCGCGAGGGCCTTCTCCGACACACCGACGCCCATCTTGCGCGCTGCGACGGCCAGGAACGTCGCGAAGTCGATGGTGCCGGCGACGTTCGCGTCCTTGAGGAAGCGCTGCACCTCGGCCTCGTCGACGTTTTGGCCCAGCGAACGGAGCACCGTGACCAGCTCGCCGGTTGCGATGCGACCGTCCTCGTCGCTGTCGAACAAATCGAAGATTTCTTTGCACTCGTCGACCTGCTCTTGGGTCAGCTTGTCCGCCATGAGAGAGAGAGAATATATAATAAACTTTCCTCTCTTTTTTCTGCTTGAGAGAACTCTCCTCCTTGCCAGAAAAAATTGGTATAAGAAGCCGTCGATACATTTTTTGATAGTGGGTCCCGCGGGCAATCAATGGGGGATGGTCACGATAAAGTTTATAAAGCACTTTCAGATGTAATTGAAGCCAAAGAGGGAAGGTTCTCGAGACTCTGCTTTGGAAACGGGCCGATTACTCGGGGCGTTCTATCATTATTATGAGTCCTTCCTTTTCAATGTGGATTACCTCTAGAGATATAGCAATAAAGCTTTTTTTAGCTATTTATAATTGACGATTTAATCACGGAACACGCTCCTTCTAATGTCAGGATTGCTAAAAGGAAAATTTGGGGCCTAACAATAACAAATCAATGACCTATGATCGAAACAACGGACTTAGATAAGGTTAAACCGTGGAAAGGGCCCCTAGTGGTCATAGTACAATGATTCAATCGCATGAAGGGACGTTCCATCCACCTTTTGGTTTGACCCAAAGGTGTAAAGATATGCCACATTCAGTACCTAACAGTTACAATTTGCAAATATAGAAATGAGAAAGGAGATCCAACAGGTGACAACTAATCGTAAAAAAGTTGATCACCAGGAGCTGAATCGAATCTTAAATGTTTCTATTTTCTAATCTTCCTTTTTGGTTGATACTACCAGCAGGCCAAGTAGCCAACTAGTCCTGATCCAGCTTGGTTCGACAGCCTGGCACCATATGCATTGGCTTGGACCTTTTCATGAGTGAGCATGTACCAAGATTCCATTCTCAACAATGCAGGGGCTTTGCTGTCATGGGCACATTTTCCGTGTATTATTGATTCCAATCTTGGTGAAAGCTAGCATTACGGAACTGGAATTCCAGAATAGTTGTCCTAAACAAAGGGATAGGCTAACGGATTTGGTTCGTACAAGCACAGACAGAAGCATCATCTATGCACCTTTACCTCTCTCAAGATGAGGATGTTTTTCAGCAATTTTGCATTTGCGCGTATCATACCTCAAAATGGGGACACAGAACTAGGTCTTGTTTGAAATACAAGAATTTTACATGGATATTACAACAATCAATACGACTCCTCCAAAACTGATGCTGAAATTGCCAAATGCCAAACATGGCCAAACGGCATCCATTGAATGCAAATTTGGTAGGTGGAAGATAAGATTTGCACAAATACCCTAAATCCAGGAAAAGATGAACTTCAACAAATCCTAAGCTCCAACAGGTGCAATATAAACATCACAATCAAAAGAAACCAGGTAGCTGATGTTTCTTCCCATGACTACACCACCTAACCCGATCAATACTGAACAATGAACATTACCACCTGCAAGATAAGTACTTAATGGCACATAACAAAGTACAACGTGTAAGACTGATATTTTAATTCACTTCAGCTTAAACTTATTTCATGGGACCCATTCCTCACTTGGCCATCATGACCTTGACAAACTCCTCATAGTTGATCTGGCCATCGCCGTCCACATCAGCCTCACGGATCATCTCATCGACTTCCTCATCGGTCAGCTTCTCCCCCAGGTTGGTCATGACATGGCGGAGCTCAGCAGCCGAGATGAAACCATTCTGGTCCTTGTCAAAGACACGGAAGGCCTCCTTGAGCTCCTCCTCAGAGTCAGTATCCTTCATCTTTCTTGCCATCAGGTTCAGGAACTCTGGGAAGTCGATGGTCCCATTGCCATCAGCATCAACCTCATTGATCATGTCCTGCAGCTCTGCCTCAGTAGGGTTCTGCCCAAGGGAACGCATCACGGTTCCAAGCTCCTTAGTAGTGATGCAACCTGCAAAGAAAAAAAAAGCTCATCATAAGAGAGTACTATTTGGTAAGCATTATGCTGTTTTCATCCAGAGTTCATAAAATTAAAACAATCAGGTCCACTAATGATTTAAGATTGATTTCTGCTCATAAAATACCCACTTTAGGACTATATAAACATTGGGACACATCATAATACCACAAATCAGCATGGTGATCACTTTCAGGCACCTATGTTTCTACGATTACAAGAACTTAGAGTAGCAGACAATTGGTAAACAAAGTAACAAACATTGCTTGAAAGTTATCTAAACAGGCACAGTATTGCAGCATGAACAGTAGGATAGATGTTATAGGCAGACCAGGTAACTGAAGGGTAATAGTACGATCGGTCAACTGCCAGTCGCTTTCCTAAAATGTCACAGCTGTTCATCATCGTGTCGAATTCTAGCAGTCAACTTATGAATCTATTTCACAGAATGGATATAAATACTGGGAAGAATCATAGAACACAGATCACGGGCCACCTATAGGCAGAAGAGATAACATGAAACCCTAAGAATGCAATGTCTAGGTTTAACAGTCACTTAGGTGGTCTCCTGCCACCTTAATAAAATGCCAATCTTGTTGGCCATTAACATATGTAATCCAAAAGTCAACCTACAATTCAAGAATAATTATGTATAGTAAATATGACACAAATCGCTGACCATCCCAACCTGCATGTAAGACTTGCTGAAAAATGAAAGTCTCTTGTATCAGGGTAAGAAATAACTATTCAACAGGACAATAAAGGACTTCCAGAAATGATCTATGATAGAGTGGCTAGAGAAGAGCCCTCTACATCTTAATTGGTCTTAAGACTACACAGTGAGCACTTGATCTCCCACTTCTCGGCTATCATGGACCAGAGTTAGATCATACTAATATACTATAATCACAAAGTTCTTTCGACATCCGTGTTTATACAAAGAAGAAGCTAATTTCACAAACAGAAAATCATCGGCAACACTACAATTTCCCCTAAAAGAAAAATGACTAATCCTTAATCCTTGACATCATACTGCTATCGCACAACCAGATTCGCACCTCAATTTCTACATCCAGTTCCTACAAGCAACCAATTGCTGACCCCAAATCGTTCCTTCCTCAAAAGCACCAAAAAAAAATCCTACATAGATCAAACAACCCTAAATTTCGCTGTCGTCACGCCTTAACAACATAACCTGTAGAGAACAAGCAACTACTCGGAGCAAACGACACCATCACATGCAAAGCATCACGCGCACGCCCAAAATAGTAAAATACTACCGAATTAATACCTCACAAATCACCAAACCCTAACCATCAGAGCACAGGGTCGACCGGATCTACAGCCCTACCCACATGGACTCCGACCGGAACGCTAGAGTTCGGCCGGATCGGGCGACACGGAGCTCGATCCGGCCGCGAGAGACAGGGGAACCAACGGGGGAGGGGAGGAGGTGGGGTACCGTCGCCGTCCTTGTCGAAGAGGCTGAAGGCCTCCTTGAACTCGGCGATCTGCTCGTCGGTGAGCTGGTCCGCCATGGGGACTTCGAGGAGGTGCTGCGAGAAGACGCGAGAACTCGGGAACGATGGCTCGCCTGCGCGAAGGGGGAATAATGAGGTGCACGGTGCCGCGGTGGTGATGGCTTGTCTGTGGGTGGATTTTATAGGCCAGCGAGGAGGGGAGGGTTTGCTGGCACTGCGGGTTTTGTATCCGGTTCTCCTTCATTTTCCCTCTTCTTTCCCTTTTTCTTTTCTTTGGTTCTCGGCGATCTACGATTCCATGTTCCATTTTGCACTTTTGAACTTTGGATTGTGTCTAGATTACTGATCGATGGTCCATTCTGATTTAGGGTTTACCAAGTTGTGACATAGATTTTTCCTAAAGTACATTTAATGTAGGCTTAACCTGAAAGCTGCGAACAAGTAGTACGTGGCAGAATTATGGTGGGTGCACGAGGTGAGGGTGATTTGTCGGAATTATATATGTTTTTGATTTTTCAAAAAAGAAACTGTGTGTGAGCAAACTATACATTTTTTCCCTCTCTTTTACTGATGGTCTGGTTTTTTCGCCTTACTGTTTTTTCTTTCTTATCAATGAGATCAGTAAGGAAGTTGTTGTGAATTGGATTTTCCATCGGTTTACATTTCGTGATAACTTCAAATGCACATTATATAAAAAGCATTATATAAAGAAATATTAGTACTAATCATGGCAAGAAAAATAGACCTTACAAATCTGTAACACAACAGTATTACTCTAGTCGCCAAACCACACACGCTAGTCCACCCTCAAACCTACCTTCCATGATAAAAACAATCCAAGGTCCAAGCTTTGCCTTCGACTCATCCGTCTTCTCTTCTGACGCACAAAAATGTGGTGATATTGATGATGCGATGTCTATCTATGAGTCTATTTTGGTCAGATCCAAGCCCTATAGCCCATCGGCTGTTGTTCTCTTCGCACAAGAAATGGCCTATGGGCTTATTTCCAAGCAGTGCCAGAGAAAAGCCAGATGTGACCAGCAAAGCAATGGCAATGGAAAGCTACTCCATCACGGGCAAAAAGAAATGGCCATGGGCCCATGGCCACGACGCCCACCCCGGCGGCATCGGTTGCGCCGCGCATGTCTCAATGCAATGTTTACGCAAATTACAACAAAATGGTGGCTTGATTTTGTTGAATAATCTTTGATTACTGATTTATTGTAACGTCAGTTTCCGTTTTTTGATTGCATGGCTGAGCAGTGCGCAACATATAAAGCTAGCCGTCATGATCGTGGCCTCGTGGGTCATGTGCATTGATGTAGCATTTGTGTGTATTAAGCTTTGAGTTACTCATTTGTTGTTAGAATAAAAGGTGAAGAAATACCAATAAAATGCTGCGGTAGTTGGCAGCACAAAATATTGTCTTCTGTTTGTTGTGTCGCCGAGTGTGTGGGTGTGTGTTCTCCAGGTATTCTTTGTGTGCATAGACACCGATGGTGCTAACAATTGGTATCAGAGCTTCGTGCTCTCCTGTCTGTGAAGATATCGCGCGACAGCTCGGAGTCTCCATCGCGTACTAGGACCCGCATCGAGGACGGTGTGAGCAGTGGCGACGTTGGCCGCGCACTGGTGGTATCGCCGACGAGGGAGGGAGTTGTGACCCTCCAATACCCCATGCTCACAGAGAGCAATTACGGGGTGTGGACGGTGAAGATGAATATCATCACGCGTGCGCAAGGAGTGTGGGCGGCAGTGGAGGACGAAGAATTGTTCGATGAGAAGAAAGATCAGATGACTCTCGCCACCACAGTCCAAGCCGTGCCGGGGGCTGTTGTAATGGCCATATCCGAGAAGGAGACGGCAAAGGAGGCTTGGGACGCGCTCAAGGAGATACACGTCGGCAAAGAACGTGTCAAGAAGGTGCGCATTCAAACTTTCAAGAGGGAGTTTGAGCGTATCTACATGGAAGACTCGAAGACGATCATTGAGTTCACCTTGGAGCTCACCACCATGATCAATGAGATACGTGCTCTCGGTACTAAGGTGGAGGAGAGCTCTGTCATGGAGAAGCTCCTATGCTCCATCCTCGACAAATTACTACCGATTGTCGGCACCATTGAGCAATGAGGCGATGTATCGACGATGTCGGTGATGGAGGCCATCAGATGCTTGAGGGTGTACGAGGAGAGCTTGAAGGGGCGGCGACGTGAAAAGGAAGAAGGAGAGCACCTGCTGCTCACGCACGTCGAGTGGGAGGCCAAAGCTGTCGAAGAGAAAAAGGAGCGGTGAGGGCTCCGGCAGCGGCACAAAGAAGAATAGCGGGCGTGGTGGTGGCCATGGTCGTGGCCAAGATGGCGACAAGAAGAAGCACCGTGGAAAATTCGACAAGTCGAAGATCCAGTGCTTCAATTGTCGTGAGTTCAGCCATTTCGCGTCTGAGTGTGATGAGCCGAAAAAAGAACGGGTGTATCTCACCAACACCCAAGAGGACGACAAGCCAACTCTCCTAATGGTTGTAGCATACGAGCATGCCGCGAACGTCGTCATGCTGAAGGAGGAGGATGGCGACGAGGGTTTGCTGCTCAATGACACCAGTGAGGCTAACATGAAGCTCGTCCCCGGTGACGGTGACGAGCGATCAGGATGTCGCGCTTGCAGGGGTGCAACGCAAGGCCAACCTCGTTGCCAGAGGGGTTTTTTTCGTGTGAGCAGGAGAGGACGGGCTCACTAGACTCACCAAGGCTGACAAGCGTGGGCCGGTTGTCATCGTGGCCCACCAGGCCGTCGACATCGAGGGCATCAACAGCAGGTGTTTCGAGGATATGGTCGCGTTGCCCGTGGAGGAGTTTTAGGTGGCCGTCGAGGCCATGCACGCGCACTTCGCGCACAACCACGACCTCATGTACACCATCGTCGAGAACCACATGGAAAAGCTATCAGAGGGAGAGATGATTCCCATCTGGTACCTCAACACAGGTGCATCCAATTACATGACCAGGTGCCATGAGTTATTATCTGACCTAGACATGTCGGTTCAGGGGTTAGTGAGATTTGATGATGGATCTCATGTGGAAATCAGCGGTCGTGGCATGGTGTCGTTCAAGTGCCAAACTGGTGAGCACAAAGTCTTAGCTGATGTTTATTACATACCTAAGTTAAGGAGTAATATAATCAGTTTGGGGGCACCTCGTGAGTATGGCTACAAAACGGTGTTGGAAGAAGGCATTCTGAGCAATTATGATCAAGAGAGAAAATTGCTAGCCTGAGCAAATAAGTCATAGAATCGGCTATACTTGCTTCGACTGGGTCGCACCCAGTCGGGTTTTGTCTTGACAAAATATGGTGTGAAGGAAGACGAGCTGCGCACAAGGATTGGCATCGTCAAGAAAGCATATCAACGATTAGAGGGTGTTTGTTGAATAATTCTTGATTACTGATTTATTGCATTTACTATTTTTCTCGTAACGTCAGTTTCCGTTTTTGATTGCATGGCTCAATAGTGCACAGCATATGACGCTAACAGCCATGATCGTGGCCTCGTGGGTCAAGTGCATTGATGTAGCATTTGTGTGTATTAAGCTTTCAGTTACTCATTTTTTTGTTAGAATGAAAGGGAAAGAAAAACCAAGAAAATGCTACTGTTTGCTGTGTCACCAAGTGTGTGTGTTCTCATGGTGTTTTTTGCGTGCTAACAGATTTGGTTTGGTTCGGTAACTAATGTACTGTAGATACAGGTCCTAACTATACAGGACTGGTTAAGAAGAAACCGAGACTGTGCAAGCATGGGGATGATTGGTTGATGAGCAGCTCTCCGTCTTGGTTTCAGAAGATCAGCTGGAATTACACTGCCTGCGTTTGTCTCACTGTCGCTGTCGAGCCTTTTGACAAATGCAGGTAGCTTGTGATCGCAAGACGCTATCGTCCGGTGTCTCTGTGTGGACGTCCACACCACATGAATAGATCCTTTCCTTGTCTTAGTTACCTACGTCTCCAGCAAACTGACACTTAACTTTATCCAGACGAAACAATTTGCACAATCAGAGGCTTCCGTGCTTAACTACTTTAAGACCACACACAAATTAATCACGCATTGACATGAAGCATTATCGTAGGGGCGGCCCATCGCCCCAATGATCAAACGAAGGACATAGGAAGGCCCCCGAGGGTCAAGGTCTAACGTGTGACTAGGTGCCTTCCCGGAGGGCACCAAACATGCCTTCGGGAAGGATACAAATGACGCGCGAAGGCCACTAAAAGGTCGGTGGGGACCAAGGCCGAAGGCGCGACTAGGTGCCTTCTCGAAGAGCACCAAACATGCCTTTGGAAAAATCACAAAGGGCGCGTGAAAGCCACCAAAAGACCCAAGGGACCAAGGCCAAAGGCGCGGCTAAAGGCCCCTGGAAGACACCAGATATACATTCGACGGAGCCCTGAGTGGCGCCCGAAGGTCACCGGGAGGCCCCCAAGGACCACAGACAGAAGACACGTCCCCCCTCCCCCTCGAAGGTTACTTGGGGGGGGGGGGGAGGGTGAAGGATGCAGGAAGCCCTCAGGATCCCTGCCCAGGGTCACCTATTGAGCACCGAAGGGTGTTCAGGGCCCCTCGGCCCGAATGGCACCCCGCACGGTGCGAAGGGGAAGAGGTGCTTGTGGACCGTCCGTATCGACCAGATGAACCAAGTCCAGGAGGGTCCACCGTGAATCGAAGGCTACGTAAGGAAGAAGGAAAAATCCCTACGGCCTCTACAGGCATAAAGTCTTTTTAGGGGTAGAACTGTAATCTCATGTGTCCTAGTTAGGTGCCGGTGGATCGCCCGTATCGATCAGATGAACCAAGACCAGGAGGGTCCACCATAAACTGAAGGCTACGCGAGGAAGAAGGAAAAACCCCTACAACCTCTACAAGCATAGAGTCTTTTTAGGGGTAGAACTGTAATCTTATGTGTCCTGATTGGAAGGCTATAAATAGCCGGCCCCCATGTAATGAGGCATGACTCTTTCTCAAGGCAATTAATACACACTTACTTCTCTTAGCATCGGTCCACTTTCCCAAGGGTTCCCTTGTTCTCCTCGTGGTAACTGGGATCCCTTTTTTTTATGTTGGAAGGTTCTTTTTCAACTCTGTTGTTTCATTTTCTCTCAAGAGTTCAGGCTGTTGAAACCACACGATACAAGAACAGCTTATTAAAGAAAGAAAGAAAAGGGGGAAAAAAAGAAGATGCACAAGGGTACAAGGGCAGCATCAAAGAACAAGGGCTCCTGCTTTTCCTTCTGTACACATTGTCAGCCACACTCTTATTCACTTTCACGAGTCCCTAGCCACCATTCCTTTCTTCTTCCACTCACCACGTTGTGACCTCCTCAGCGGTTTGTAGAGCACGAAGCTCACATACTTGGATTGAAACCGGTGAGTGGCTCCAAGGGCGAGGAGAGACTGTGATCCCCATCCTTTCTCGATGAACAGATGGTTGAGGACGACGTGCTGCGGCTTCGGAGCATGTTCGTCAGAGTTATCGGTACCACCAATGACAGACACAAGAAGCTGAGGTGGCAGGGTGGGCGGCTCCTTGGCAAATTCCTCGTCTCCTGGGAACTGCAGGTCGTAGCTGTGTTCAGGCGATGGAGGCGCGTCAAATTCTGCCACACTGTCCAGATTTTCTGGAACATAATCCTATTCAAAACAAAGATGTTTTCAGATAAAACCAAGAAGCTGCATTCTGAAGCCCCTCTTAGAGCAGGCCAGAGCAAAATGCCTCAATAATTTTTATCTGACTTTGCCGTTAGGTTTTCACAAGTTCGATGCTGAAATAAGCATATGTAATCCTTACTGACATGGACATCGAGGAGGTTGGCCACCTGCCCTCTCTCATCAGTCACATGAGGTAGTTCAGGGGCATATCTCAGTTCCCCGTCGACGATGATCCTGTAATGATATACTCCAGATGGCAGAACCAACAAGATGGTGTGATCTTTCCCGGACCTCTCTAATGTCCTCCTGAGAATAGCATGCCGATTTTGTGTATTTTAGCATCTTACTTCTAAAATGTCGATTAAAAATTGAACATGCAAATCTTATTGCTAGGTAAAGCATATACCTTGATGTCCAGTTATCCCATGACCCTTCCACAAACACCTCATTTCCTCCTTCACTCCATGTAATCAAAGTTGGAATTCCCTTCTCCTCGGGGTGGTTGTTGGTGGGTTCGTCCGAGCCATTTATCCGCGAATTGTTAAAAACAGGAGAAAATTCAGTAGGTCTCTGCAATGGAGCGACTGGAACCTGCAAGGTGCACTAACCTGTCAGGTCAAGCAGGACTGCACGAGTACAAGGCCAGCAATAATGCTTATACATGTGAGTTGTCCCAACTCCCAATTCCCAAATGAATACGTGTTAGCAACATCCTATGATGAAAGATGACCAAAGTAATAGATTCCAACTTGTCATGATGCGCAGACAGAGTAATTTGAAGCATAAGTCCAAGCACACATCACCCAGTATTACAGGATCTGAAAGGGTTAATAATGTATATAACTTTTCATAAGTCAAAATGGAATTAGTGAGAAGCAAGTTAACCATGCGGAGACTGGATGATTTAGTATGCCACTGACTCCATTCTAAGCGGGAAAAGAAACATCATTAACTGGCACTAACAGGAGGTTTGTATACATTTGTAATAAGACGACCACAAAGTTACTGAACACACATTGGGCAAATGCACCATACCATAGTTTTCAGGACTATGAATTGTTGTGATTTTTTAAAATAATATAATTTAAAAAGATAAATACAAAATTAAATAGTCGGTTTTTTTTTTTACAAAAGTAGGTGCAGGTCGCCATTCTAATTAGTGACAAAGACCCTGTTTGCTACCTGTCGTCAGTCCACCTTCCTATCGCCATTTCAACTGGCGATTGACAATGAACAATGTTTCTGTTGCCATTTGAAATGACGATAGGAAACCGCGGGTTCCTGTCGTCATTTCAACAGACGACATGATCTAGCTATTTAAACCCCCAAAATCGATGAAAATGTCATTTTAATTCCAGAAAAAAGAGAAGAGAGGAGGAGACGGGGGGGAGAAGAGACGTAGCGAAGCCCTACCAGTTTGTAGCGGAAGAGAGAGAGAGAGAGAGCGCATCAGATCTGGTCGACCATTTTGTAAGTACATGTTTTTGCAATTTCGTATATTATTTCGAAACATTGTCGATTAGCAAATAAAAATAGTGACATAGAATTTAATAGATTAGATAATTTAAGTTGTTTTATGTAGTACATCATTTGAGCTGTGTATAATTTAGTTCATCATGAAGATACTATTTATGTTGCAGTACTCGAATGATTTAGAATAAATCTGCAAAAATAGGAAGACACCTATTAAAAATTTGTAAAAATTGTAGAGTAGCTAAATAGGGTAGGTAGAGCTTAATCAAAATAATCCTAGCTTAATTTTGGTTTTCATTTGTGCACGGTAATTATTCTATTAATGCTGAAAATTCTTTTTAAAATAGGAAAATAGCATGACACATCTTAAATCGTAAAAACAAATCCGGAGTTGCTACATAGGTTATGTAGAGATGAATTAAAATATTGTGATCTTTATTTTTTGTTTCTATTTGCACACGGTAAATATTTTTTTTAAAAATACTGAAAACACTTTTTAAACAAGGAAAGTGGCAAGATACCTATTAAAAATCTGTAAAAATTGCAGAGTAGCTTAGTACGTTTTGTAGAGCCTAATTGAAATAATCCCAAAGATAATTTTGATTGCTTTTTTGCTGTAATTATTTTTTTAGTGCCAAAAAATACTTTTTAAACTAAGAAAATAGCATGACACATCTTAAAATTATAAAAAAAAATCCAGAGTTACTACATAGGTTGTGTAGAGCTGAATTAAAATATTATGAACTTTATTTATTATTTACACACAATAAATATTTAAAAATACCAGGACACTTTTTAAACAAGAAAAGTAGCAAGATACCTATTAAAAATATGTAAAAATTGCATAGTAGCTTAGTAGGGTTTGTAAAGCCTAATCAAAATAATCCCAACATAATTATGATTGCTGTTTGTGCATAGTAATTATTCAGTTAGTGCCGAAAATATTTTTTAAACTAGAAAAATAGCAATATTCCTATAAAATATCTATAAAAATTACAGAGTAGGTTAGTAAGGTTTGTATAGCTTAATGAAAATAATCTCAACTTAAATTTGGTTTCTATTTGTGCGCGGTAATTATTTTGTTAATGCCGCTTCTTATTACTTTATGTATATGTTTCGTAGTTTTTACATGTATGCTCTGAATTTTCAGGTATGACGGACCTAGGACACGCTGCACAGTGACCGTACGAGTTGCTTGACCCGATCATTGACACGTATCATCGTAGCCGTCTCAGTACCACCCTACCCGGATAATTCTATGAAAGATACGCTGGTACCACCGGAGTTCCCACGCTAGCAATGTGTGTGCGAAGAACCGACAAAGATAATCCAGTCCACACACACGCAGCAACGGCTGCCCGGGCGTACTACACGTGCGACCACCACCTCATAAGTGTATCTTGCACACACATAGATTTTTTTACATCTTAAGTTCCATTACACAAATCCCTAACTACACCCGCGCATAATGGCAGCCGGAGATGCGATGCAACTTCTTTCAATGGATCGACGGTCCGAACATGTACGATTGGACGTTCATCCAGTAGAAGTACATGCTGAACTATGTGATACGAGCCGAGACTTTCAAACGCTGGAAACCTTACGTACCCGGCCCTGATCCTATTGAAAAGGCACCGGAGGAGCCCGAGCGCGCGGTACACAAGAGGAAGGCTCCTACTAATGAGACCGACGGCTATCCTAGTGCTCCCCGTCGCTCAGGTGCTGTCCGGATCAAAGAGGTAAGTTATGCTCAGTTTGCATCATGATTATTAGTTTGGCCCTACATTGTGCTATGCTAACATCATCCAATCGCCTAGCTCGTCTCGCAGAATATGGTTGACTTCGAGACTAGCCACCATCGCAGGCAGACCAGAGACAAGGGGAAGGGACCGATGGGCCGCCACGACCGATTGATTTCGTTCCAATCAACCTTTTCCGGATTCCAAAAAGACGCATATGTATCGTAGGTGTATTTCGGTTTGTTTATTCGTGCATGTTGGTATTTTTAACGTACGTAATCAAACACTGCGACGCCATGTATTTCACAATTAAATTGTGAACTCTTTTGAACTTACATATCTTTTTTCCAAATATTTGGACTGTCAAATATTACGCAATCTTTTCCCCAAGGAATCGGTTCCACGAACAATGCAATCGGGTTGTAACATCCGTTTTCGGACGGACAAATAGTAAATAGATTTCGTTTCGTTCTTCGCCGTAATTCAACTAGCGTCTATTTTCAAAAACTTCCGCTTCTTTACGGTCCGTGTTTCAAATGTAACATTTGAAACGCTTTGAAATTCAAGTGAGCGATTTGGAGTTTTTTCCTCCATTTCAATCTTCGCCAAATTCGATTTAATCTTCCTTCCTTCTCGGGCCAAGCCCATCCCAGCCCCAGCCAAGCCACCAAATTCTCCTCCTTCTCTCCCTCTCCTCCGGCTTTCTGTTAACTTTGGCAAAGAACTCGAGGTCATCTCTCCTTGCTTCGCCTTCGTCAAGGCCACATCACCCTCGCTTCACTCATAGCGCCAAGCAGCAGCTGCAGCCTCCTCCGTCCCTCCTCTGACCGCTAACTCCCGTCGCCCATCCATCCTGTCTTCCTCCTTCCGTCAGCAAAGAAGAAGGCGGCCGCTTCCTTGCTTCTCTCCCTCAAGAAGAAGGCGCAAGCAATTTCACCAACCTCCCCGCTCGCCGCCTCCTTTGTCGAGCGGCCAAGATAGCCGACTTCCTACTCCTCTCTCAAGCCCATCCCACTGCTTCCAAGATAAAGAGGTCGGCCACTAGCTCGCTTCGCTTCCCTCGCCACTCGCCCCATGCCGCCGCACCGAAGCCGCCGCTTTCTACGCACACCCGCCTGCCCTGCGCGACCAAGACTGCCCTCGTCGTGGTCAACAGTCGCTGTCGCGCCACTTGCCACTCGCTTCCGGCCCTGCCGCTTTGACCGGAGCCGTCCCAGGCGAGCCGCCATTACCACGACGCCACTACTTCGCCCTCGCCAGACCAACGCATCACACAAGCAAGCTGCACACACGCGTTCGCGTCGACTCCCAGCACCACACACCACCTCGCTCGCTTCGCCGCCGGTCCTTCCACACGCAGCTGTCTTCTTCCTTGACCACGAAGCCCCACCCGTGTCTTGCCATCCCTTTAAAGCCTCCTCAAGACTCCTTTGCTCCCTCACGCCACCATTGGAGCTCGGTAAGTCCACTAGCAAAGCGCCTGCTTCCAACTTTGACCGCCACCACCTCCACTGTTCTTCCTCGCCCGGCCACTCTCCCACACGCCACCACTGGCCACCGTGAGCCCTCACCTCCAGAGCATTTCCAAGATCCTCACTATTGCCCTCAGAGTCAGCTGGATTTTGCCGTCTTCTCCGCCTCCCACCGAACCTTTAACCGCACTGCCGCCACTCCACAGCCACTCCCGCCCTCGCTTAGTCCACGAAGCGCCATGCTGAGCTCTACACCGTGCTCCTTCCCCCAAACCCCCCACTGAGCTACCTCATGCCACAGACCACGGCCACCCGCCACCACCACGCCACCTCCATCGCCACCCGCACGTCGCCACCACCTTCGCCACGCCACTTCCCATCGGTGTGCTTGCCTTACCCGCCGCAAAGTCACGCCGTATGCCTGTTTCATTCCGTCTTCATGCCGCGCGTATGAGCCACCAAAGATCATGCATCATCATTAGGCCTTGATAGCCGTGTTTAAAAAACCTTAGGATGGTCATTAATGCCATAATGGTGTCCTAACCTCCCCTTTGTCACCGCCGAAGCGGCCCATGTAATCAGAATGTGCCTCCTCCTCATTCATCGCCTGCTGGGCCCCGCGACTGTGAGTGACCAAATTCTCCACCTTAATCGCCAAGGGCCTCGCTACTGTTCCCATGGACCACCACATCGCTCACGCGACCCGGTCCATGCACTGCTCGATGGACCAGAGGCTCTCTCTTTTTTTTTCCATTCAATTTAATCTTGTTTAATTCTTATCTCCTCCGCTTTAACTCCAAAAATTGCAAATTAAATTTCTAAAATTCGTTAAATCAAGATCTTGCTAATGGCATAGGACTTGATTAATTTGGAGTTCATTTGTGTATTCTTTTTGTATTTACTTGCTCTCTTTGCCGCTGTGCTTTTTCCTAGAATCGCCTGCTTAGGATTCAAGACGCCGGAGATCCTCAAGTTGACCAAGACCAAGATTACACGATCACCTTGCCTCTAACCAAGGCGAGTCAATACTTTGACCATGTTGCTCCTACATTTTATGTAAATTATATTCTTTTAAATTAACAAATTGCATGCTTTAATTTTTAATCAAATATATGTTAAAGCTTAAGGTAGTTAAATACCCACTTGATGTTTAATTAATTAATATTGCCATCCTTGATAACTTGAATCCATTAACCTTTGTCACCCTAGTAATTATATGGTAATACTAGTTATAGGGTGTACTTGAGCGACATGCTAGCCTTGCTCAAGTACCGGGGTATTAAAATACTCCAATCATCATGTCTTCAATTATAAAATGTTTTGGGTAGTCATTGGTGGTCCATTGACTAAGGTGAGAAAATAATTTAGTTTACTCCTCTAAAACCCTAAAAATGCTAGCTCTATCTGGGCGGATGGTGAGGTGGTTGGTGCTCCGGGAGCACGAGAATGATTGGGTTGTGGAATGAACCGCCCAGATAACCCTAAGGACTTAATCTGGTCACGACCTCCTGTGTTAAACAAGTACAACCACAAGTCTGCAGAAAAACTTGCGACTTAGCTTAGTAGATTTATTGAACCTTGATGCCATTTCACCGGGCGGATAAACGGGGAGCCAAGTGGATTCATTCTCGCTTGAATGGGACACCGAGGAGGGTGACGTTTTGCCGGCCATTGAGGTATAGCACCGCTATGCCGCCGCCGAGGTAAAACATCCCGCCAACATCATGGGCGTACCCTATATGTGCGAAATGACGTAAGGGCGAGATAAGTCGAAACGTTATTGTGACAATCTCTCGACTACACATCTAAGGAATTGTGTAGGGCAATGAGTTAATTGTCTCTTGTGGGTAAAGTGTACTACCTCTGCAGAGTATTAAACTGCTTAAACAGTAGTGCCCTTACTGGTCAGCATGGACATGGGAACTTAACTTGAGTTAGTTCTATTTCAAAACCTTGTGGGTGGTATAAAATGTGGCGGCTCACCTAGCCTTGAATTTGTTTTTCCCGGTGGATGTACCCTGTGTTGTTAATAAGGTGGATGTAACCTTAATCAAAATAAGCATGAAGGTGGAGGTAACCTCTGCTTTGAAAAATTATTGCACATTACTCTCTTTATAAAAATTACAATTTGTTAAAAATGCTAAGTCATAGGATTTGTAACTATAATATTGTAAAACTTGCTTTCGTAAATAAAAGAACCCGAGCCATCCTTGTTAAAGCCTTGCATATATATAATTGCATTGTGTGTTGGCTCGCGAGCACGGTAGTAGTGCTCATTCTCGCTTCTCTCCCCCACCCTCCAGATAACAAAGATGAAGGAGACTATGCCTACTACGATGGACCGTAAGACGATGGACAAGGATATGATGAGGAGTAGAATAGTTCTCAGAGTTTAGATCTCGCCCACCTAAGTAGACTCGTTGGTACCCAGCATACAACCGATATTATCCAAATCTTGGTTAATATCCGTCAGACATGTGACACCCTGCCGCTTGTTCGTGTGGGATGAGCCCTACCTTCCCTTTTTGCTTCCGTAGACTTGGTCGTTTTTTGTAATGTAATATATTTGGCCTTGTAGCGCCCTTTGTAAAACTCGATTCGATGAGGTCTATGTTACTCGTGTTGTAATATATTTGTTTTAGTTCACGCCTTGTATGAATGATTCAAAGAATGTATCGTGAAGTGCTAGCTACCGATCCAGGAATAGCAAAGGATTCACAGAGGATTTGGATTCTCGTAACTGGGTCCCACAGTAGCCGGTATCGAGCATACGATCAGTAGAGTCTTAGTTAGATTGGTCGTTGCCTTAAGGACTTGGATCTTATTTTTAAAATTAAGAAAAGTTTTGCCAAAAATATAGAGTATTTATTGCTTCTACTCATCATTCCTAGTTCCATACTTATCTCTATTCTCATTAAGTGTTACTAATCTTTTCCCTGCTTCAAAATTTGTAGATGGCTTCTCCTCCACCGCAGCCCATGGGACCATAGCTCTCATGGAGTTAATGAAGGCGGTTTGCCGATCTCCTTCATGAAATGATGATTCCTTAGCTTTCCCCGCCTCCGCTTCTTCAGAGGACTAAGACGATGGTTATGGCTCACGAGTCTTGGGACATGGAGGTTTTCCTCTATGCCAGATCGGCGAGTTCACGACCACGTGTTCTTTGTCGAGGCACCCCCCGCAGCAGCCTCGATGCTATCCAGATGTAGCCCGTGTCGCCACACCGCTTGTGTCAAATACACGAGGTCCTCCCGCAAGAGTCGCCAGATCGCTTCTTCCCTGTCTCTACAATGGAGAGCTCCTGAGTCCTTCGTCGCCATCGACGATGAGCCCCGCCGACCCAACAGTGCATGACCCAGCGATGATTCACAACATCCACTCCCACACCAATCAGATCCGACACTGGATGCTTCTCACCGAGCAGCGAGGCCCACTCGACACCCTTCGCACCAACATGATCGGCGATGAAGCCCACCATGACGCCATGTGGAGAGAGACACCATCGCCAGGACAGAGACATCATCAAGATGGAGAGAGACGCCCTGCAGAGGTAGCACGCCTCACGGCGGCTCTCGCACTCGCCACTTCACCCATGCCTTCAGCTCCAGCTCCTCGCCTCGTGGACTCCAAGACCAGTTGATTGCACGCAAGAGCGCAGACGCCTCATCCCGCCCTTCGACGACCTTCCGGATCCAGCGTGGACGCACTCGCTCCCGTGCCTTCGCCACAAGATCACTCGAGTCACCTGCTCACGAGCCAACCAGAGCCGCTCCGCCTCCTGCCTCGATGGAGTAGTCAGATAGCTAGATAGCTAGCAAGGCTTGCTAGGCGCCTTTTGGGTTGCAAGCACTTTTGTTTCTCCCTTTGTAGACGATGTGTATCTTGTGTCATGACTTAGCTTAGCGATAAGCTTTGTTTGAAAGTCATGTAACACTTAACCCCTTAATATAATGCAGCCATTCTAGGCTTTGTATTGTATTAATTCGATCTTCCGCTTGGTTCTTTTGTGTGTGCCTTAGAGGCTAGTGAACCCTCATATATCCCTCTCTAGTCCTCTCTAGTTCTAAATCTCATCTTTTCCTCAGATGCCGCCAAGAAGAGCCGCCGCCGTCTGTGGAGCCTTTTGTCACCGCCGAGGAAGAGGTCAGGGCCGTGGTCGTGACAAGGACAAGACCTACCCTCCACCACCAAAGAACCGACAATGGCCCAAGTGATGTTCCAAAGAGACCCAAATTCTCCAAGCTTTGCTCAACAACCACAGACAGATTCACCGCCGCAATTCCAAGCTCGCGACTTCCTAAGGACAAGGCCTCACCTTTGCCGCAATGACGAACCTCTTGAAGTCAAGATCTGCTCAGGGACATCGACAAGAAGCTTCGACTCGCTGTTGCTCTAACAAAGACATGGTGGACTTTGCCACCCACCAACTAAAAGGTGCCGCACTCAAGACAAGGGGAGAATTACCTGCCGCCAGAGGTAAGGAAAGTCCAGAGTCCCAAGAAGAAGAAGAAGAAGAAGAAAGTCGTGAGCATCTACGATCGAGAACCAAGAATTCAGCGCGAAATGCAATTACCGAGAAGAAGTTGCATACGCAGTTTGATGAGGATGAACTACTTTGCGTACCAATTCCTCGACGGAATTCAAAGCACCTTTCAAGACCAACTTCGCACTACCCAGGTACAATGAGATTGAAGAAGAATGAGTTCGAACTCAAACAAGGACATATGACGGTCAACGAGTATGTCACCAAGTTTACTCCAATTTTGCCCGCCACGCCCCCAATGACGAGCCGATGAGGAAGAAAAGATAGACCGCTTTGTGGAAGGTATGCGTGGTGACATGCGGGAAAGCTTATCCTCCATGACTATGCCAACTTCCATCGCTTGATCAACAAGGCTCTCTTCGCTAGAAAATGAGAATAAGTTAGCGTAAACTAGCCGCAAGAGGAAGATGCCTTTCCGAAGCCCCAAGGAAGCTATCCCCAAGTCAACTTTCCAGGCGCCTCTTTCAGATCATCCGCACCGACCTCGAAAAGCTCACCGCCTCCCATTCTCAAGGAAGTGGTTTCGCGACTTTTCGCCTCACGGACGGACCAAGAATCACAACCTCAAAGAAAGACCTCCATTGCTTCAATCAGGAGAAAAGGGTCACTTTGCTAACCGGTGCCCTCATCGCAAAGAACCCCGCCTCCAAAGAATAACCCAGAGCCGCCTGCTCAAGGTCTGGACCTCGGCTCCCCGAGCAAGAGTCATCGACTTCCCAAGCTTCAAGATCTACCCCAACCCGTAACTGCGGCAATGTGAATCATGTCATCACAGAGGCGCACAAGATGCCGCAGAGTATCTTGATGGATACGCTCGTTAATTCAAGACCAAGACAAGTTTTGTTTGATTCTCGAGCTTCACACTCCTTTGTTTCAAGAAAGTTTGTTGAAAGGCTTAAGTTGCCACTTATAAGCTAAAGAAACCCGTGGTACTTAGATCACCCGGGAACCTTATATGCTACTTCGCTTAGTCCCAAAGTAGAAATTGCTTTGGAGGATTCTCGATTCTTAGCTACTCTTCTTGTGCTAGAATCCCAAACACCGGATATCATCCTAGGATGGATTGGTTGGTCGCGTATCATGGATTAATAGATTGCGCCAATGTAAAAGTGGTACTTGCCAAGGATCCTCAAACCACAATAAGGATTAGTGTGGATCGCTCTCCTTGGGATCGAACAATCCACCACCTTGGAGAGTTGTCCTTAGAGACAACGCTCGTAGTTCAAGCTTACCCCGACGCCTTCCCAGAAGAACCGCGGGCATGCCACCGACAGAGATATCGAGTTTGTAATCAATTTGAAGCCGAGAATGCATTTCAATTGCTAAGAGACCATACTGAATGGTCACGATTTAACTTGAAGAGTTGAAGACACAACTTGAAGACTTGCAAGAGAAAGGATTCATTAGACCTAGTTCTTCTCCCTGGGGTTCGCCAGTTCTTTTTGTAAGGAAGAAAGATGGTTCCGCCAGATTGTGCGTGGATTACAGATCACTCAACGAGGTGACAATCAAGAACAAGTATCCCTTGCCTCGCATTGATGATCTATTTGATCGCTTGACAGAGCTTCAGCTTTTCTCAAGGTAGATCTAAGGTCCGGATACCACTAACTCAAGATCCTAACGAGGACATTCCTAAGACGGCCTTTACCACTCGGTATGGCTTGTATGAGTTCACAATATGTCGCTTTGGCTTGACTAATGCCCCAAATTACTTCATGAATCGATGAACAAGGTATTTATGGAATACCGGACAAGTTTGTAGTCGTGTTTATAGACTACATCTTGATCTATTCCAAGACCAATGAAGAGCATGTTGAACATCCGCAAATGGTCCTCGAAAAGCTTAAAGAGCATGAGCTCTATGCCAAGTACAAGAAATGTGAATTTTGGCTTAAAGAAATTAGTTTCTGACATATTGTATCCGCAGGAGGAATAGCAGCTTGATCCAACCAAGGTAGAAGCCGTGATGGATTGGAAACAACCTACATCAAGGATGTAAGTCCGTAGTTTTCTTGGTTTAGCCGGATACTACGACGCTTCATAGAAGGATTCTCCAAGCTTTCCAAGCCGATGACCCACCCGCTAAGAAAGAAAAGAAGTATGAATGGACAGATGCTTGTGAAAAGAGTTTTAAAGAATTGAAGAAGAAGTTAACTTCGACCAAGATTGACCTGCCGACATTCATCAAGACTTTGAAGTTCATCAGATGCATCGCGCCAAGGTCTTGGTTGCGTGCTTATGCAAGGAGGAAAAGTTGTAGCCTATGTATCCGCATACTCCGCCCTCATGAAGACAACTATCCAACTCATGACTTGGAGTTAGCAGCAGAGTGCACGCCTCAAAATTTGGCGGCATTACTTGATTGGAAATCATTGTGATATCTATACGCACTACAAGAGTCTCAAGTACATATTCACTCAATCGATCTCAACCTCCGACAAAGAAGATGGTTAGAGTTAATAAAGGATTACAATTTGATGTCCATTATCATCCCTAAAGGCTAATGTAGTTGCCGACGATTAAGCCGTAAGTCTTCTCAGCAAGAATGTTATGATTCAAGAGCGCCAACCCGAGCTCTATAAGGAATTTGAAGCTCTCAACTCAGATTTGATAGAACAAGGCACCGCAGATGCTATGGAAGCACATCCAACTTTAGAAGAGCGTATCAAGACCGCCAACAAGGACACTCGAGTTCAGAGATTCAACCATCTCATGGCAAAAGGAAAAGCCCCAAGATGGTCGAAGATCGCAAGGAATCCTATGGTATGGGAAACGCCTTTGTTCCCCACCGAAGAACTCAAGGATTTGATTTTGAAAGAAGCCCACGCTTCAACAGATACCTGCACTCCAAAGACCAAGATGTATCAAGACATGAAGATTTTGTATTGGTGGCCACGCATGAAGAGAGATATTGCCGAGTATGTAGCCTGTTGATGTATGTCAAATCAAAGCCGAACATCGGCTTGCAGGATTGCTCCAACCCCGCAAGTCCTCAAGGAAATGGGAAGAGATTGAATGGATTTCATTATCGGTCTACCCCAACCAGTCCTGATGTGACTCAATATGGGTTATAGTGGATAGATCACCAAAGTAGCCCATTTCATCCCGGTCAAGACAACTTATAAAGGAGACAAGTTAGTGAAGTTATATATGGCTCAGATTAGTGTTTACACGGAGTACCCAAGAGGATAGTCTCCGATCGAGGATCCCAATTCACCTCGTGATTTCGGGCTAGTTTGCATGATGCCCTTGAACACACCTTGATTTCAAAGATGTTTTATCATCCGCAGATCGATGGTCGACGAAAGGACAAACCAAATTCTAGAAGACATGCTTCGGCTTGTGCCTTGGAGTTTACATGATTGGGAAAAGTGTCTACCGTATGCCGAAGTTTGCATACAATAATAGCTACCACCAAGTCCTAAAATGTCACCGCTTGAAGCACTTTATGGGAGAAAATGCAAACCCTCTGATTGGTCGAATCCGGTGAAGGATATATCTTCGACCAGATACTCTCAAGCAAGCCAAGAGAAAGTTCGACCGATCCGAGATCGCTCTCAAGCAAATACCAAGACATAAGAGTTATGCCGACAACCGTCAAGAAAGTTAACTTTTGAAGTTGGAGATGCCGTGTACCTTAAAGTATCACTACTTCGTGGAACTCAAGATTCAAAGTTAAAGGCAAGCTTGCCCAAGATATATAGGCCCGTTCCCCATCACCGCCAAGCGTGGAGAAGTTGCCTACCAGCTAGAGCTACCGAAAATTTGTCGGTTCACAACGTGTTTCACGCCTCCTACTCAAGAAGTGTCTCGAGTACCAAGAGCGACGCTCAAGCCATCGCCTTCAAAGAAGATCTAACTTATCCAAAGCATCCGATCAAGATCCTCGACGCCATCGAGAAGCTTAACAAGACGTCAAGTCATCCGCCTTTGCAAGGTCCAAAGGAGTCACCACACCGCCAAGGAAGCCACTTGGGAACGCCAAGATCAATCAAGCAAGACTACCCGCTCGTTTTGAGCACTCAATCTCGGTCGAGATTCTCATTTAAGGGTAGGATTTGTAACATCCGCTTTCGGACGGACAAATAGTAAATAGATTTCGCTTTCGTTCTTCGCAGAATTCAACTAGCGTCTATTTTCAAAAACTTCCGTTCTTTCGGTCTACGTGTTTCAAATGTAACATTTGAAACGCTTTGAAATTCAAGTGAGCGATTTGGAGTTTTTTCCTCCATTTCAATCTTCGGCCAAATTCGATGAATCTTCCTTCCTTCCTGCCAAGCCCATCCCGAGCCCAGCTTCAAGCCAAATTTCCTCCTCCTTCTCTCTCCTCTCCTCTCGGGTTTCTCTCCTTGTTAACCTGCGGCAGCGGCCACAGAGGTCATCTCTCCTTGCTTCGCCTCGTCAAGGCCACATCACCTCTCGCCTGCGCCTACATTAGCAAGCAGCTGCACTCGTCTCTCCTCGCAGACCGCTAACTCCTCGTCGCCTCCATCCTCGTCTTCCTCCTCGTCAGCAAAGAAGAAGCGCCGCCTTGCTTTTCTCCTCAAGCAGCATGCAAGCAGCCTCACCAACCCTCGCTTCGCCGCCTCCTTTGTCGAAAGCAAAGAAATAGCCGCCACTTTCCTTCCTCCTCTCAAGGCTGCGCCCGTCCATTGCCAAAGATGTTAGCCATGCCACTAGCTCGCTTCCTCGCCACTGCCGCTGCCGCCAGACCGAGCCGCCGCTTCCTACGCGACACTCCGCCTGCCCTTCCTCTGCGCGACTTCAAGACTGTCCTCGCTCGTGTCAACAGTCGCTGTCGCGCTGCCACTCGCCTCCAAGGCCCTGCCGCTTGACCTCGGGCCGTCCGTCTGCGCCGCCCGTCACCACGACGTCACTACTCGTCCTCGCCAGAGAAACCACACAAGAGCAAGACACGCTACGACTCACAACACCCAGCGAGCACCACAATACCACTCCGCTCCGCGCCGCTCGCTCGGCCCTTCCACACGCAAGTGCCCCATGCCGCCTCGGGGCAACAGGCCCGCTGCCCTTCCTTGACCACGAAGCTCCCACCTGCCTTGCCATCCCTTTAAAGCCTCCTCAAGACTCCTTGCTCCTCACGCCACCATTGAGCTCGGTAAGTCCACTAGCAAAGCGCCTGCTTCAACTTTGACCGCCACCACCTCCACTGTTCTTCCCCGCTCCGGCCACTCTCCCCACGCCACCACTGCCACCGTGAGCCCTCACCTCCAGAGCATTTCCAAGATCCTCACTATTGCCTCAGAGTCAGCTGGATTTTGCCGTCTTCTCCGCTCTCGCCGCAACCTTAACCGCACCACCGCCACCTACAGACCACTCCCGCCTCGCTTAGTCCACGACCGCCACGCTGAGCTCTACCCCTGCTCCTTCCGCCCAAACCCCACCGAGCTACTCACACAGCAGATCAGCCTCCGCCACCACCACCACTGCCACCGCACTCTCCTCCAGCCCGCCCACACCACCTTTCGCCTCCACGCCACCTCTCCCATCGGTGTGCTTTCGCCTTGTTCTCACCAGCGCCCTGCCGCGGCGCTGTATTTCCGTCGTGCCGCGCGTCGTATGAGCCGACCAAAGATCATGCATCATCATTAGGCCTTGATAGCCGTGTTTAAAAAACCTTAGGATGGTCATTAATGCCATAATGGTGTCCTAACCTCCCCTTTGTCATGCGGCGAGGGCCCATAATCAGATGCGACCAGCTCTCCTCATTCACCGCCAGGCCTCCCATGGCCAGAGCAACATTTCTCCACCTTGACCGCCAGCTGGGCCTCGCTACTGTTCCCATGGACCACCTACATCGCTCACGCGACCGGCCCATGCACTGCTCGATGGACCGAGGCTCTCTCTCTTTTTTTCCATTCAATTTAATCTTGTTTAATTCTTATCTCCTCCGCTTTAACTCCAAAATTGCAAATTAAATTTCTAAAATTCGTTAAATCAAGATCTTGCTAATGGCATAGGACTTGATTAATTTGGAGTTCATTTGTGTATTCTTTTGTATTTACTTGCTCTCTTTGTCCGTTGTGCTTTTTCCCAGAAATCGCCTGCTTAGGATTCAAGACGCCGGAGATCCTCAAGTTGACCAAGACCAAGATTACCACGATCACCTTGCCTCTAACCAAGGCGAGTCAATACTTTGACCATGTTGCTCCTACATTTTATGTAAATTATATTCTTTTAAATTAACAAATTGCATGCTTTAATTTTAATCAAATATATGTTAAAGCTTAAGGTAGTTAAATACCCACTTGATGTTTAATTAATTAATATTGCCATCCTTGATAACTTGAATCCATTAACCTTTGTCACCCTAGTAATTATATGGTAATACTAGTTATAGGGTGTACTTGAGCTTACATGCTAGCCTTGCTCAAGTACCGGGGTATTAAAATACTCCAATCATCATGTCTTCAATTATAAAATGTTTTGGGTAGTCATTGGTGGTCCATTGACTAAGGTGAGAAAATAATTTGGTTTACTCCTCTAAAACCCTAAAAATGCTAGCTCTATCTGGGCGGATGGTGAGGTGGTTGGTGCTCCGGGAGCACGAGAATGATTGGGTTGTGGAATGAACCGCCCAGATAACCCTAAGGACTTAATCTGGTCACGACCTCCTGTGTTAAACAAGTACAACCACAAGTCTGTGTAAAAACTTGCGACTTAGCTTAGTAGATTTATTGAACCTTGATGCCATTTCACGGGCGGATAAACGGGGAGCCAAGTGGATTCATTCTCGCTTGAATGGGACACCGAGAGGAGGGTGACGTTTTGCCGCCGAGGTATAGCACCGCTATGCCGGCCGAGGTAAAACATCCCGCCAACATCATGGGCGAACCCTATATGCGCGAAATGACGTAAGGGCGAGATAAGTCGAACGTTATTGTGACAATCTCGACTACACATCTAAGGAATTGTGTAGGGCAATGAGTTAATTGTCTCTTGTGGGTAAAGTGTACTACCTCTGCAGAGTATTAAACTGCTTAAATGTACCGTGCTGGTCACTATCAAAAGCGGACATGGGAACTTAACTTGAGTTAGTTCTATTTCAAAACCTTGTGGGTGGTATAAAATGTGGTGGGCTCACCTAGCCTCAATTTGTTTTTCCCGGTGGATGTACCCAGTTGTTGTTAATAAGGTGGATGTAACCTTAATCAAAATAAGCATGAAGGTGGAGGTAACCTCTCTTTGAAAAATTATTGCACATTACTCGCTTTATAAAATTGCAATTTGTTAAAAATGCTAAGTCATAGGATTTGTAACTATAATATTGTAAAACTTGCTTTCAGTAAATAAAAGAACCCGAGCCATCCTTGTTAAAACCTTGCATATATATAATTGCATTGTGTGTTGGCTCATGAGCACCAGTAGTAGTGCTCATTCTCGCTTCTCCCCCACCCTCCGGATAACAAAGATGAAGGAGACTATGCCTACTACGATGGACCGTAAGACGATGGACAAGGATATGATGAGGAGTAGAATAGTTCAGTAGTTTAGATCTCGCCAGCCTAAGTAGACTCGTTGGTACCGCAGTCAACCGATATTATCCAAATTTGGTTAATATCCGTCAGACATGAGACACCCCGATCGCTGTTCTGTGTGGGATGAGCCCTACCTTCCTTTTGCTTCATTTGAGACTTGGTCGTTCTTTTGTAATGTAATATATTTGGCCTTGTCACGGCCTTTTTGTAAAACTCGACCCGATGAGGTCTATGTTACTCGTGGTTGTAATATATTTGTTTTAGTTCACGCCTTGTATGAATGATTCAAAATGTGTACCGTGAAGTGCTAGCTACCGATCCAGTGGAATAGCATGATGATTCACAGAGGATTTGGATTCTCGAACTGGTCCGACAACAACATTGCGCATAGCAACCCTAAACCTAAATATATTTTTTTCCATTTCGCTTCGAACTCACATTCTCTACTTCACGTTACATTGTCTGCTCCGATTTGCATTCCGAACTACATGGGCACTTCAACGTATTACCAATTTTTTTTTAAAAAAAAAGTAAAAAAATTCTCTAGACATAAATAGAAAACGACAGAGCCCTCCTATCGCCAGATCAATTGGCTATAGGACTCTTGTCACCAATTCAAATGACGACAGAAATCTCCCCCACTGTTTTAATTGCCAATTGGAATGACGACAGGAGCTTGTCGCCATTTCAAATGGCGACAGATACCTACTTTTGTTAAAAAAAAATCGACTATTTATTTTTGTAATTATCTTTTTAAACAATACACACACACACACATATATATAATCGAATTGTTGTTGGATCACATATGGTGTTCATGTTTACTTATTACCGCATAACATACAGGAGCAGATCCATGAAAAAAATATCACCGGGGTCACTGTTCTAAGTATAATGGTGTCATTGCATGTTTGTAAGTGTCATTTGTTATCTTCGAAGAAAATTTGTACCAAGGCTTAACAAAAAGTCATTGTGGTCATGCGATCCCAATGCTTACAAGCTGGATCCTCTCCTGATAACATATCTACTTTATCAACGTAAGCAAGCAGATGCCCAACAAACTTAAGATCCTAGTGGGGTTACTAGCCCACGTACTGAAGGGCCAGCCGGTTTGTCCCTTGTAAATTGCACGTGAAAGGATAATCGACTGATTACAGTGCTCAGGTCCAACAGTCCAAGAAAACCTATGATCAGTTTACATGCCCCACCAGAACTATGTTGATTGGCTTTACAATTAAAAATGCACAGTTTATTCTGATGTTCCATATGAATGTTGCTTCGTCTTTTTTTGACAAAGGATGTTCCATATGCATTGCTATTACATCATAGAATAGAAAGGCAGTATTCTCTAGATAAATAACCCAAGAATTAAAGCATCACCAAAAATCATTGTAAGTCGAATGGCCAAAATACTATGTACTGTTGCACGTCTGATTACATTTATTTAAGCAGTACTGGATAAAGTACTTGTATCCAATAGTGAAGACATTTCTAGAACATGAGCCTAGCTCAGTTGGTGGGAAGGTGTGGGTGTACATCTCCATCATCCAGGTTTTAGTCCTCTTCTGCGAATTTAGGTGTATATTTATCTGTCTGCATCCTTTGTTTGTGCAGAGGCTGAAAGTTGTTACGTTCTTTCTGAAAAAAACACATTTTTTCTTGAATGGGGACTATCTCAGAACCAAGAGTAAACAATTTGTGGTAATTTAATGCCACGCTAGCTAACTATCTAACAGAAGGATTAAAAAGTGTGCCATTTGAGAAAGGAGAACACCAACTTGCCCACTACACCGGACCTAATCCAAGATTCAGAGCTACCAAATCTGTTTGCAGAATCTAGGCGCAACCAAATCTACCAATTTGTCTTTACCAAAGCTCTTTCTTGCACAGACAAGTTCTAGCTATATCCTAAACAAGAACCCACTCTTCGAGGATAAAGATCTACAACTTGAAGTTTAACGGTAGATCTGTAGGTTGCAGCTTCTGCTATTCATTACTCCCACAGGAATTGCCAGAGGCTTACAATATCTTCACGAAGATTCTCAATTGATTCATGTTCGCGATGAAGAGGTAGCGCAAGGCGTACTGGGGGCTGGCTAGGTCATTGCCAGAGCAATTCTGACGAGCTATAGCGCGCGCGGAAGTTGAATCATACAAGCATGAATGCCACAAGTTTTAGTGCCGCCGTCTCTGCTTGGGCTGGAGTTCCCGTGCCTTGTCTGTCTTGTCTGTGCGTTTTTTAGTTTCTGCGTTTTTAGTTTCGGTTTGATCTTGTACCTTGTGAACAAACTCCATCTTTCATGCATTGATGGCAATTCTCTTGCCATTTCACTAAAAAAAAAGTACTCCTACAGTTGAAGGCTTGAAGCAAATCAAGTTGCCATTTCAAGTTTCAAACACCGGATGGATCTGTCTAATGACTGATGCAAGAGCTAAGAATTCACAGGAAAATTATCAAAACTAAGCTCGTAACCAGAGCTAAACTAATCAAGAAAACCCCAACAAAAAGAAGCAACTCCATAGCGAGTAAAACTAATTTTGATCACCAAGGAGGAGCAAGAAACAATGAAGCACCGATTTTAACAAGAACTGCACGCCTAGACAGGCCCCAATTCACACAAACCAACAACAGAGAAGCCATTTTTATCACGCAAAAAGTCATCAAGAACACGAGAAGAGGGTTTCTTCTCTTTTTTTTTGCCTTTTCGGGTAAAAACTCATCACCTGCGGCGCGAAGAGGTAGGGTACGGGAGGAGGCAGCTCCCGCATCACGGCGTCCACCGGCGGCGGCGGCCGCGCCGCAGCCTCAGCCGTTCCCCAGCCGACGGCTGGCGGCTCCGGCTCCGGCGCCACGTGGCCGTTCTCCCCCTCCTTGGCGCTCGCGTTCCCCATGCCCGGATTGCCGCGGCCCACAGCTACTCCCACCTCCACTAATTAATCGACCAGTACCACCACCTCTTAAACACCGCTCTAAGCAAGAGTTAAAGGCGAAATCAGCTGTTCAAAAAGAGGAGCGGGAGGCTACGACCTACGAGAATGGCGACGGGGTTTCCGGGTTTAATTACGCCGGCGTGCCGCCGGCGCCCGGAGTTGCAAGAAATCACGCGCGCAGCCACTGGCCGCTTCGCCGGAGGCAGGGGAGAAGGAAATATAAGATGGCGAGGCACGTGACCCGCATGCCGTCTCCCGCGTGCTCTAACAATTTTTCCTCGAATTTTCCCCGCCGTTGGATCGGGCGGGCCGGGCCATCTCAGCCTTCCAGATTCGTCCGTGTATGCATGGATCGCCGGGGCAATTTACCGCTGTGCCCCTGTGGTCTAATCTTGGATTAGTTCCACTTAGAGCATTTTTAGTATATTGAACCGATGTCGATTTAAAGTTATGGTATGTAAGTATTCTAGAAACTGAGTTTGTTTTTCTCTAATGTATTGAACCGATTCCTACTAGTAATTAGGACCCACGTTACATTAAAAAAAAATCATAAAATAATAATATTCTCTCTCAACTGCACCCCTCCTATGTAGTTGTTTAAAGCTTATATGAGTTGTTTAATGCTTTGAATCGATTCCTAAGTAGAGTTCGGTTTCATGCATTTTTTTTTGTTAGAATCGACCCCTCCAATGTATTGAATCGATTCAATGTCTTATCTCTCTTTATTTGAACCGGCTAAAACACAACATTAAAGATGATCTTAGATGCTGTTTTTGCTTAGTGGGTTTGGAGCATGGGTCTAAGAAGTCAACGTTTGGGGCTTGTGGTGATGGTTTTTCAAAGGATTATGTGTTCGGATAGCGATGACGAGGAGAAAATGCCTAATGGATATGGATTATCGGAATTTCGTTGTACTCGTATGGCTGCCTTCTCTGATAGTGTTGTAGCTGACATTGAGAGGTCAAGTAGGAGTATTGTGACCAGCGGCGAAGCTGGAACCAAAACCAAAACTTAGAGGGGGCCAATCAAACTAATTGTGCTTTAAATCCTAATAAATGCGTGCCAATTTAATGCTTGATTAGTGTATAAATAGCAACAAATAATACTTTACAATATGATGTCAATTTGAAAGGGGGGCATAGCTCCGCCCTTGACTGTGACCGAAAGAAACCACATGTAAAGACTATATCTTTATGCATGGAATTAAGATTTCCAGCTACTGTTAAGGTGTTGAGGTTGATTTCAGATTAATAGCAGGGAATGTTTTTCAATCTTAGCCTTAGATTGCTTGTTTGACACAGCATATATGCAGATGACGGGATAAGTATTGTGACAGTCTTTCGCGCTCAGCAACAGGACTATGATGACAGCTAGCGTAGCCATTTATCATGTATGCTGCTGAGTTACGGATACGAAAATAGAATCGATGAATCAATAACATATATGTAAATTATAGCCTAGATAAACTGGTGTTTGAATTAATTTGTCCAAACTAATTTAGGGAAGACGATCCACGAAGGTAACTTCAAGAGGAAGGGAGGTACTACCACACGGCGCCCACAAACATTCCACGCCAAAAACAAGCACCCTGCCCAGCAAAATCCGATTGAACAATGAAATCCTTGTGCTTTGAGGCCGAAACACGAGAGAAATAAAAAAATGAACCGGATCTAATTGGAGATCTTAATACTTAACAAAGGACGATGAGTGATACTAATAACTGGAGGGGAGAGGGGATGGATGGATAGGTAGGGCCGTGCTTATCCACTACTGCTCTCTTTACGCTGTTTGGGCGACCCTGCCGCGATCCTCTGCGACGCGTGGCCGTGTGGTACCAGGTCTGTTGGAGGTTGCATCGTCCGAAAGCTGCAGCAGGGTCCTTTGGAGCAGATCAGCCCATGCTTTGCATATCCTTATCCTGCAGCTTGCATCCACCAAACAATGTTTGGGAAACTTGGTTAGTAGCATTGTATTTGTTAGGAAACATGGGCTGAGCAGATTAGTAGCATTGTATTTGTTAGGAAACATGGGCCTGAGCATTGCAGGTCTGATTTATTATGGGTTTCTCATTCACCTGTAATCCATATATAGGAGGGGACTCTCAATCATTGTACGTATCTTTGAACAGAAGAGGAATAAAGAGAAAGAAAGAAATTCCCCGTATCTCTGTATTCAATCTATTTTCTGTACTTGCATTATTGTGTATGATTCTACTACGAGTTGCCGATCGGACTGGACTCGCCAGTGACGCTTTCTCAACACGTTATCAGCACGATCGACTCCGGCCTACCTTTAGGCCTCCTTTACTCGGATCGAAATATAATCGTCGTAGCACGACACTCGTAGATTGAATCGCATCTTCTAGTTCATTTTCTAGATTTTTTTTATGGTGCAAATCCGCTCCAATCTACCGCTAGCTGATTTGGAGTCGCCGACCAAGCTGATTGGTAGATCACATGAAAGGGAGGATGTCGATTGTACTATAGATTGAAAAGAAAAAAAAAGAAGAGGTGAATCAAGAATATGCCACGCAGATCACCGGCCCGCCAAGATGCCACGCAGGCCCATCATAACCCGCATCGCACCATGGATCCGACACCACATACCGCGAAATCGCTTTGGCTAGAACGCCGCCATACGCCTGCCGAACGTCATTGCGCCATTATTTCCTACACACCGCCTCGCTATCACACAACCACCAGCAGCGTTGAACCACCATGTACAGCCACCGACGCACCCGGCCGCCGCCGGTGACTCGTGATGTAGCCACGCCGCCCGGTCGCGCCAGGTTTGCGCCAGCACGCAAGCTCGAGACCGCGCCATCGCCGCCGTGGAACGCTAGCTGTCCGAAGCCGCTTGCATGTGGCCCCCGCATGGGCCTCTACCGTTGTCATCTCGCCACGCGCTGCGCCACGAAGCCGCTTCCGCGTTATGGCGCATGTCTTGCGCCCAAGTCGCAGACCATCAAGCAAGCAACATAGCTTATGGTCAGATGCACCAGCCGCTCTGGTCAGGCGCCGCCGCCATGGTCACAGCAGTGCTATCGTTGCGCCACGCCCACGCCTAAGTCGGCCGCTTACAGCTTACAGAAGCCGTTGCAGGTTCTTCACGCTCGTCGCGACACGTGCATGAAGCGCCAGCCGCCGCAGTCTCTGTGAACAAAGCAGGGGAAACCCTACCCCTCTCTTGCGTACTTTGACTAGGCCGACTTGGGCCATCTTAATGATTGGGCGAATTAAATTGTAGATGTCGAAGGTAAACGGCCTGGCCAAAAACCAAGAGGAAAAAAATGGAAATATGAAAATTACGAAGAAGTTTTCGCAGAAATTTTGGGATATTTACGACGGATTTCAGATTTTATACATTCTCGCATAATAACCCCTAAGAAATTGAAAAATTACGCAGATAATTTTCTCAGAACTAAAATTAGCGGACTAGCCCTCGGAATTTGTAGAATTCACCGAAAATTCATATCCCAGCATAAAAGGGCCTTGGAATTCAAATTTTGAATCGTTTTTATCATTTGAAGCATGTTTAGCACTGTTATTATTATTTTCTATGATTTTCTGTATTTATTTTCTGTTTTGATTAATCGTAATTGCTTAAATTGCCTTTGATCACTAAAATTAGTAGAAAAATTATAGAAAAATGCGTAGAAAATTCTGAAATATTACGAGAATATTTTGTACCATTATCCAATTTATTTCATTTATTTTACCTATAGTAAATTTATGTATTTCTTACATGCACATATAGATGACAGGCATCACGAATCGGGAGTTCGAGGAGCTGGCCCAGCACGACCAAAACTACTTGATTTGGGCTTTCGATGTCGAGATTGTACTTGGAGTCAGGAAGCGCCGTGCTGCTATTGGGATTGGTGCATCAAAGGATGTCATACCTACCCCTGAGGAAAATGATCAGGCACTTCATTTCCTCAGGCACCATCTCTGCCTCATACTCAAGAATGAGTACATGGCAAAGAAAAGTGCGCTAGCTTTGTGGACTGCAACGAAGAAGCGGTTCAAAAAGCTAAAAGTACACCATTCTTCCTCAAGTAGAGCAGGAATGGAGCCGACTGAGGTTTGTTGACTTCAAGACCGTGGGAGAGTACAATTCTGCCTTGCACAGGATATGTACCAATTTTCAACTCTGTAGCAGGCAAATCACATACGAGCATAAGATTGAGAAGACCCTCTCCACTTTCCACCCCAGTGCAGTGCAGTCTGCACGCAACTATCGTCAAGACGACTACAAGGAGTCTGCTGAATTGATTGATATTATGCAGGTTGCAGAGGCTCAAGATGAAGTTCTCCGCAAGAACTTCATCGCCTAGCCACCTGGGAGCTTCGTTAGCCGTGAGGCCAACATTGGGAGCTACAAGATGCAAAAGCCTATAATGAAGCAAAGGGGAAGGAAGGGCAAGGCCGCAGCACAGAAAGACAAGCCAAATGCTCCACAAGAAAAGAAGGCTAACAAACCAAAGCGGGACGACAAGCCCTATGGTCAGCAAGACCAAACCTACTACAAGTGTGGTAAGTGGGGGCACTGGTTGTGGATATGTAAAGAGCCGCACCATGTCGTCGACGCTTTCCAGGTCAACAAGAAGAAGGGCCGTAAGGGGCAGCATGAAGCCCACTTTGCCTTCGCTGAGAGGGAGGACTCAAAGCAGCTACCTGTACCGATGGAGGTGGACTCCACTCTTGCAGCTGCACTCCCCTTGATATTGCAGCAGCCGCCACCATGATTTCTCAGGAAGAGCATGTCACCCCTGAGAAGATAGTAGCTGAAGTCTCTAACTTTTGGTGGATTCAGTCTAATGCACATAATGCACTCAGACTTTAAATGTCATTTATTTTGTGCATGAATGGAATAAGTTATACATTTGCATGGATGATGGTTGTACGCTCGTGTAAAGCCTTAAACAATTTATTTCTCGTGATGGTTGGATGATGCTTTATTCATTCATTTATTCAGTTAATAATAGCATGCTACGTTCTAATATTTGAAGTATTTTATTTATGTGTTGATTGCTTCGTACTGCATATTAATAAAATACTTTATATTAGAACGCGCGTGGCGCCCTATGAAGGAAGTGTGCTTAGTTGATAGCGACACAAAAAATACCATCTTAAGAGAGACATAGTTCTTTCAGTCGATCAACAAGAATGTTGGCAATCTTACGACAATTGCGGGCAACAATGCTTGTATAATAGGCTTAGGAAGAGTCATAATTATACTCCCGATGGACTCAACTTTGGTTATTGAAGAAGCTTTGTTGTACACAGAATCGACTAGAACTCTCCTAAGTTTCAAGGATATTTGTGCTAACGGTTTCCATGTAGAGACTGAAGAATAGTATGGTAAGAAATACCTGCTCATTACAAAGCATGAAGAAAGTGAAAAGAGGGTATTAGAACGACTTTCTTTATTTGAAACTGGGCTATACTACACTAATATTAAGGCATGCAGCCTATACTGCCCTGAAAACCATATTTAGAAGCTCTGAACTTTTCTGTCTCTGGCATGATAGATTAGGCCACCCAGGTCTTAGGATGATGAGAAATATAATTAACAATTCACAGGGATATAACATCAATGTAAAGAATTTCTCAAATCAGGAAGATGTTGTGTGCCCCGCATGTGCCACCAAGAAATTAATTACTAGACCTTCTGCTCTGAAAGTGCAGGATGAAGTTCCTGCATTCGCGGAGCGCATTTAGGGAGATATTTACGGTCCTATTCAGCCCCTGTCAGGGCCATTTAGGTATCTTACGATGCTCATCAATGCTTCCTCGAAATGGTCGGACGTATGTTTATTGTCTACGAGAAACTATGCTTTTGCAAAGCTAATCTCGCAGATAATTAAAATTAAAAATAATTTCCATGATCTTCATGTGAAGTCCATCAGAATGGACAACACCAAGAATTTACTTCGAATGCATTTGATGATTAATGCATGGCAATGAGAATTAAAGTTGAGCATTCCGTACCACATGTCCACACCAAGAATGGACTAGCCGAGACATTAATTAGAAGGGTTAAATTTATTGCCCGACCGCTTTTACATAATTATAATTTACCAACTACATGTTGGGGACACGCAGTCCTGCACGCAGCAACTCTCATCAACTTTAAACCATCAGCATATAACATCCATTCACCTATACAACTAGCGTAATGGTTAGCACCGAATATTTTCTCATCTTCGCAAATTTGGGTGTAAGGTTTATGTACCTATACCACCACCACAACGAACTGCAATGGGCCCTCTCCACAAGTATGGGATATACATTGGTTATGAGACTGAATCCATAGTAATATATTTGGACCCTGTGACAAGAGATTTGCATACTGCCCGATTCACTGATAGTATATTTGATGAGAATAGTTTCTCGTCATTAGGGGGGAGAAAATCAACCCCTTGATAAAAAAATATCGAAAAATAATGCGGCAAGCCACGGTAATCTATGCACATGACCCGCACACTAGTGAAGCAAATAGAGAAGTCCAGAAGATAATTGATTTGCAAGCATTAGCGAATCAACTACCTGACCACTTTAGTGATTTGAAGAGCATGGCCAAGTCGCATGAGCCTGCACACAATACACCGGAGATGATTGAAATACCTAAGAAAGCTGAAGGTATCCCTAATCCTGTCTAGATACCTCAGAATAAAAGGACGATAACTCCAGCCCCTTGAATCCCAAGTAGTCGGGGACGCTAGGTGAAAAAGGATAAGAAGGACTTGACACAACTGATCACCGAAGTTCTCCAGAACCAGAAGGGAAGCCAGTTGAGACCTGACACTAGTGTGAAACCTTCAGGAAAAGGCATACCAGATTTGAATATTCCCACGGAGGGAGAAATCAGCACAGATGGGTGCACACACATCGAAGCTAAAAAACTAAAGGGACTTGCCCCCGTAATTGGAAGCAGTGGTGAGAAAGTAGAAGCATTAAAAGAATCGCCATATGAAGAAATAGCTATAAACTATGTGACCACGAGAGAATCTATGAATAGGTCAACGACCAATGTCGACATGTATTTTGCAAAGAAAATTGCCACAATCATCAATCTCGATCAAAAGCCTGATCGCTCGTTGAATGTAAGAAAAGATCAGATTGGGAAGATTAGAAGAAGGCAAAAGAAACTAAATTGTTATCTCTAAATAAAAGAGAGGTGTTTGGGCCTGATAAACCATACGTCTCCCCATGTGCACACCGTAGAGCATAAGTGGGTATTTGTTTGAAATAGAAATAAAAACAATGAAGTTGTAAGATATAAAGCAAGGCTTGTTGCATAAGGTTTCACTCAACGTCCAGGAGTTGATTATGAAGAAACCTATTTCCTGTTATGGACGGAGTTACCTTTAGATATTTAATCTCAATGACAGTGAACTTGAATTTATAAATAAAATTGATGGATGTGGTAACCGCATACCTTTATGGAAACTTGGATTCGGACATTTATATGAAGGTACCTAAAGGTATCCCTATCCTGAACCAAGACAGAGCAAATATAAATATGTACAATGTGAAACTCAGAAAGTCACTGCATAGACTTAAGCAATCAGGCAGGATGTGGTATAATCGCTTAAGCGACTTTCTATACAAGAAAGACTACACGAACAATGAAGATTGTTCCTGTGTATTTATACAACGATCCCAGAATAGATTTTGTATAATCTCAGTGTATGTAGATGATCTGAATATCATCAAAACCTTGGAAGATATTAAGGATGCAAGCTCTTACTTAGAGTCGGAGTTCGAAATGAAAGATTTGGGCAAAACCAAATATTGCATAGGCTTACAAATTGAGCATGCCCCTGAAGGGATATTAGTGCATCAGTCAGCTTACACTCAAAAGGTGCTAGAAATGTTCGGCTTTGAAAAGGCATACCCTTTGAAAGTGCCGATGGTCGGGAAATCTTTGCAGCAAGATAAGGACCCCGTACAGACTTAGAAAAGAGGGGGAGGAAGTCCTGGGACTGGAATTCTCGTACTTAAGTGCAATAGAAACACTCATGTATTTAGCAAACTGTACTAGACCGAACATTGCATTTGCCGTAAACCTATTAGTAAGGTATGGTGCAGAACCTACCAAAAAGCATTGGCAGGGAATAAAGGATATCTTCCAATTCCTCCAAGGAAGCAAAGACCTTGGTCTGTTCTACAAAAAAAACCAAGACCTAACTATGGCTGACTATGTAGATGCCGGGTACCTGTCAGACCCACATACAGCCAAGTTGCAAATAGGCTATGTATTCCTATGTGGTGGAATTGCAATTTCATGGAAATCGTCTAAGTAAAGTCTTGTATCAACTTCGACGAACCACTCGAAAATCATAGCACTGTACGAGGCCTCACGAGAATATGCTTGGCTTCGGCAGATGATTCACCACATCTAGCAGTCATGTGGAATGACTACCGCGCAAACTCCCACCATTATTTATGAAGATAATGCAGCTTGTGTTGCACAAGTGCAAATGGGTTATGTGAAGAGTCATCTCACAAAGCATATCAATCCCAAGTTCTTCTATGCTCATGAATTGCAAAAGATGGACGAAATTAAAGTACTGCATACTAAGTCATGTGAGAATCTTGCAGATTTATTCGCTAAGTCACTTCTAGCATCTACCTTTGAAAGGTGCATACATGGAATTGGAATAATGAGACTTAGAGAAGTGCAAAACTCAGGGTGAGAATCTTCACAAACTCATTATTGAAACTTGATCACGAAGACCGAGTACCCTAAGAATAAATCCTAAAGATTAAATGAAATTGGGTAGATTGTAATCTGTTTCCGTTGACGAGTTTTCCAAAAGTTTCTTGACTAAGGTTTTTAATGAGGCAATTCGTACAACGCAACAAAATGTGTATCATGTACTCTTTCTTCAAATTTTTCTCACTAGGGAGTTTTGACGAGGCATGAACATGTCGAATGAGTGCCTAAGGAGGAGTGTTAGGAAACCTAGGTCTGGGCCTTGCAGGCCTGGCCTATGGTGGGCTCCTTATCCACCTGTAGTCTATATATAGGAGGGGACCCTCAATCATTGTACGTACCTTTGAGCAGAAGAGGAATAAAGAGAAAGAAAGAAGTCCTCCATATCTCTGTGTTCAATCTACTTTCTGTACTTGCATTATTATGTATGATTCTCCTACGAGTTGCCGATCGTACTGGACTCGCTAGCGACGATTTCTCAACAGTATTCAGCCGTATTTAGTGAAATAATACTCCTTTGGTGATGCAGTGCAAAATGACATCGTGAACGCTCAAAAATATTAGGAATGACATTGCCATCGATTTGACACCATTAGTTGACGTTGCACGGGTAAAAATACATATATGCCCTTCTGGCCCATCTTTCTTTCTTCTTCCTCCTCCGCTAACGCCAGCGCCGCACCGCCAAGCCCTCCTCGCCACCGCCTGTGACGCCCTCCCCTGCCCTCCATTGCCACCTCCTTCCTCTCCACGCTCCCCTCCCATGCTGTGTTGGCCTCCCTCGCCCACGACACCTTGCTCCCCTCCCACGTCACACCGGTCGCCGCCTTCGCCTCGTCGTTCCGACCAAACCAGTGAGCTCCTTTATAAATCGTTTGCGTCAAAACATGTTCCCAAGTATCCTCTTCCTTTACCCTCAACTAATTTAAAATTTTCTCATAGGCAGCCTCGCCGCGTCACCTTCTTCCCCAAGTCCGACCAAATTCGCCGCCATTGTTGCCATTTTTGCTCCAGTGAGTTTCTCCCCAATTCCCTCCTACCAGAGCACCCTCACACCTCCTTCCTCCTTCCTAGGCATCGGATTTGAAGCCTCCCTCACCCGGTTGCCGCCTCCATAGTGAGCCGCCCGCGCTGCCCCGGGTCTTCGCCGCTAGGTCGCCTTGCATCTTCTTCGCCTCCACCGTCCGGCCTGGTGAGTTCCCCTTACTCCCCTTCGGCTCGTGCTCACCTTCGTTTCACCCCTCTTCCACCCAAGCCCAACAGATTGCTACTCACCGCTTTGCCTTGGTTTCGTGCCACGACACTACCAAATTTCTAGCCTCCTCTCCCTATCAGCGACCCATTTTTGAGGTTGCCGTGTAACATCCCAATTTTCAGGCCTTTTTGAAAAATTTTAAAATAAAAAGAACCATTTGTTTTTGTTGAAGTTCTAAAGCTTAACTTAAGATTTTAAAATTAAAAGTGATTTAAATGACTAAATCAAACTTCAACTAATCCAAAAGTTTGGTTTATTTTGAGTCTGTTGGAGTTCTCTGGTGTTGAAATCCCCTTTCTCTGTTCGCTCTGTGTTCCCCTCGGCCTAGCTCTTTCTTCTTTAAACCTCCCTTTCGTTTGGACCTCTCCCTCAGTTCAGACCTCCCTTTCATTTGGACCCCTCTCTCAGTCTAGACCTCCCTTTCGTTTGAACCTCCCCCTCTGTCTAGACCTCTCTCTCGTCTGGACCTCTCTCTCAGTCCAAGACCCCTCGGGTGGTCCTGGGAGACCTCCGGGTGGTCTTAGGAGACCTCCCGGGTGGTCCTAGGAGACCTCCGGGTGGTCTTGGAGACCGATCACGACCTCCCCTTTGGTTGGACCACCCTCCCAAGTTTTGACTAAGCCCCACCTGTCAGCCCTGCTCACCTTCTTCTTCCTCCTCGCGTCACTGTTGACGCAAATATCTTCGCGCATTAAATGACGTTGTGTCGCATTAAATGCTATCTCTTCTGCAGTACCCGTTCCCCCTCTTGTCTCCTCCCCTACCTGCCCCCATCTCCTCCTTCACCTGTCGGCCGTGCTCTATCCTGTCGCACACCTACCCTTGATCGTGTGCGTCTCCGAGTCTCTTAGCGACTCTCCCCGTCTCCCTGGCTATAAAAGCCTGAGCATCCCTCTTTCATCACCTTTTCCGTACCCAACTCTCTTGATCTCGTCTAGTTTTACTGTGCTTCAAGTTTTGCCACCGTCCGCTGGAGCCTGCGCCGTCACCTCCCCATCGCCAAGGAGTCCACTGAAGCCTGCGCCATCGCCTCCTCGTCGCCAAGGAGTCTGCTGAAGCCTGCGTCGTCGCCTCCTCATCGCCAAGGAGTCCGCTGGAGCCTACGCCATCTTCAACCACCTCGCTGCCGAAGGATTCATCGGAGCGCCCGTGCTGTCTTCGACCGCCGCCCGCCGTCCACCGACTCCCCTCCTCCTTTAGTCTCTCTCTCGACCCTGGTGAGTTTTTCCGTGCTTTGTTCTCTTCCCTTGTTCCTATGACTACGTTGCGTAGTCGTATTCCTTCGTACGACCACGTTGAGTAGTCGTATCCCTTTTGTATTCTTTATACGACCGTGTTGAGTAGTCGTACCCCTTTTGTATTCTTTGTATGACCACGTTGAGTAGTCGTATCCCTTTTGTATTCTTCGTACGACCGCATTGAGTAGTCGTACCCCTTTTGTATTCTTCGTACGACCGCGTTGAGTAGTCGTATCCCTTTTGTATTATTTGTACGATCGCGTTGAGTAGTCGTACCCCTTTTGTATTCTTCGCACGACCACGTTGCGTAGTTGTATTCTTCATTGGACCTCTCTTGACCTCCTCAGGACCTCCTCCTTAGGATCTCCCTTGATCTCCTTAGGACCTCCTACTCAGGATCTCCTCAGGACCTCCCTTGACCTCCTTAGGACCTCCCTCGACCACCCTCTCAGTTGGACCTCCTCCCGACCAGTCGAACCTCTCTCGACCAGGTCGTTGGACCTCCTGTCGACCAGTTGGACCTCCTCCCAACTAGTCGAGCCTCCTCCCGAGAGCCCGTTCCTAATTCATCTAATTCAGTACCTTCCTGTTGGTTCTAGTTCAGTTTGTTTTAGAGTTTATTTGGATTTTATTTGAATTTGCTTCGTTCTCATGTGTAGATTTCGACAACTCTGGAGAGCCCGAGTACTCCGAAGAAGTAGATCCTCAATCTTTCGAGCAAGGCAAGTTACACCCTTGATCATATTGAATCCCAGTATCTCAAATTATTTAAGTTATGTTTCAAATTATTATTGCATGCTTATTTGAATTCAAGTAATTTAAATCCCTATTTTAACTTTATAGTTATTCCTAATTCCTTTGTACATCCAAACTTGATTATTGATTCAATCACCCCTTGTCACCATAGTAAAGAGCTAGTTGGTACATTAGTATGAATTAGCACATGTTGCAAAACTCTATGCTTAGTCAAAGCTTAGACCTAAAAATCTTGATTTGGAGAATTTACTACCAAAGACCAATGTTGTCTAAATGTTTTAACCATGACATTGGGTTGTCGTGAAAGTTTGCAAATGTTTTAGAAAAGCAAAGCAAAAGGAAAATTGGTTTGGACTTGGGCGAATTGGTCATTTAGAAGGGTGCATGTTCATGCACGGGATCGAGTCATTTTTATGATCGAGGCCCAGGGTTCTGTTAAAAGTCGCCCAAGTCAGTGAAGGACCAGTCTTCGAGTGTATTTTGCTATGCCTCACTGTACTACCATATGTTAATTTGCAACGTTTCATCGTGGTCGTTCCATCCGGTTGCGTGGGTGTCTTTACAACCTACTTTTATTTATTCCCACCTGGCGCAAGAGGGGCTATGAACCCGGTGGGTCTCTATCCAAAGGGGGCGAAACCTTAGCGAGGGGGGACTGCGGTGGAATGACGCTCTGTAAAAGCCTTGTCACGTGCTCTAGACTGCTTACCTACGGTAGTGAGCGGTGGTATCGACGGATGGCAAACAAACTAGAGAAGTCGTGTCATGTGGGTAAAGCTGTACACCTCTGTAGAGTGTAAAACTATTCGAATAGCCGTGTCCACGGTCATGGACATACTAGCAAAGCTACTCCAAGTTAGATTTCAGTTTTATTTTCAAAAGACTTTTTGAAATGGTTTTAGATGTCTATCCAAATGGGAATTGGGCAGGTAGCCTTGTGATAGGAGGATATCCTTCACCACTTGTTGATGAATGTTATCCGACTATAAAACTGAGATTTAGAAAATAAATTTTAGTTATTGTATAACTGTTTTGGAACTTAGTACAAGTATTTGGTAAGAAACATGGCTTTATGCAAATCAATTCTATAAGCCTTCCTTTGAGATATATCTTTGCATGTATTACAATCTGTTACTTGACAGGTGTGACTTGCGAGCGCGGTTGTTGTGCTCACTCTTGCTTAATTCAATAATTAAGCAGGAGAAGAGGTCTACGAGAAGCCTGAGGACTAGGACGACTAGGCTACGCTCTCCAGACGATTGCCTGTGGCGAATCGTGTCGTCTACTCGCTTTTGTCTTCCGCTGTGTTTGTTTTGTCGGCTCTTAAGCCGTTCTTGTAATCAACTCTATTGTTTATTAATAAAGTTTGCGTTGATGGTTGTTACCATATTTTTTTACTGTGTGAGCTAGCCGCTGATCTTGGGACTAGCTCGGTTATGCATAGAGGACTTGGGATTTTAATCTCGGATCCGGTCGCGACACGTCGCCTCCGCTCTGCAGCTCCCTCGCCGCCGACGAGTACGCCCCGTGGGCTCTCTTCGCCTCCTCTGTTTCCTCTCTGTCCTGCCTCCCTTCTCCCTCCTCTGTTTCCCCGGTGGTGGAGGAGGGGGGCACTGGGGTGGGTGGGGAGGAGACCGCCGATGGTGGAGGAGAGAGAGAGAGAGGGAGAAGTGCTGTCGTCGACCTAGAGGAAGGGGGTAAAATGGGCATTAAGATTGTATTCTCTCACGTTATACGTGCTTGCTGTTAAAAACTGACGGAAAATATGACGACAGTGTTATTTCCAAGATTTCAGAGTCTTCGTAGTGTTATTTTGCAGTGCGTCGTCAAAGTGATGATATTTCTCTAAATACGATCGAAAGCAATGTTACCAAACCAATCCCCCAACAATGTTTTTGTCACTGTTGGCTGTATTGAAGTTGCCAGGGGTTTCATTTCCTTCCTTGTTTCGGAAAAGATCAGTCTAAATTACCATTGAAGTTAACTGGGGCTAATAAAAAAAATACCTTTTTTAAGTCATGAGCTTTCAATTATTTAAAACTTTTAGATACAATTATGCAAAAGAAAACTAAGATCCGTGTTGAGCCACTCTAGCGAAGCTCCTTGCGTGCAAAATGCTTAGCACAACAGTGAACTGCGTCGTTAGCCGACTTCCAAGCAAACTAAACAGCAAAGGACGAAAAGGGACATTTGGGAGCTGCGTTGATTCGTAAGACAGTAAAACCAAGTCTCGTTTGTTTTATCCTCTTTTTGCAAGCTTTTCTGTCCATACGAATTAACCTTGTATATATATATAAATAAATAAATAAATAAATATATATATATATATATATATATATATATATATATATATATATATATATATATATATATATATATATATATATATATATATATATATATATATATATATATATATATATATATATATATACTCACACACACGTGTGATTGTTATTGTAGCCGATCGGTATAACTGCTTTTATCTAGTGCCTAACTTAACGTTAGTTTTCTAAGGATTAATACTTTGGTATGGTAAGGAAATTTAGGAGTACTACAGAGTGTCATTTCATAGTAGCACACTAGCTCATGCAGAAGATAAGACCGTTTGATTTGAAGCTAGCTAGTGGTTGCCACTTGCCACAATTCGGTCGTGTTAACAAGAATTGGTATCGATCATTGGTTTGTTACCAAAGTATTGACAAAATTATTTTCATTTTGTTCTTGCTAACTTTTCCATAAACTAGGCTTAAGAATTTCAAGCCAGATTTTTGGCATGCGTGCATTAGTAAGAAAGATCTTCAGCACGAACCAAACAACCCTATTATTTGTTGCAATCACTTTTACTAGCAGAGTGACAGTCATAAACGTAAATATAGACTTGCTAAATGGAGTTTAATGTGTTTACCCAAAGAACATGGTGGCCTAGGTATTCAGAACCTAGACACAAAAAAACAAAAGTTTACTAGGTAAATGGTTGTTTAAGTTACTTAATGAAGACGGTGTGTGACAAACTTTGCTAAAAAGAAAATATTTGGGTGGGAAGTGTCTTTCGCAGATGGTAAATAAGCATGTAACTTCTCATTTTTGGCTAGGTTTGATGAAAATCAAAGATCAATTTTTTCGTTTGGGTTCATTCCAAGTTAAAAATGGAATGCAAACTAGATTTTGGAAAGATATTTGGTTAGGTGATACTTCACTGAAAAGTCAATATCCAATCTTTTATAATGTAGTAAGGAGAAATGATGATACAATGGTGAATATTTTGAGAACGGCTCCTTTAAATATATCTTTTTGAAGATCTATTATTGGGCCTAAGTTACAAGCGTGGAATGAGTTAATTTTGAGAATCGCTAATTTACATCTGATCTCGTAAAAAGATGTTTTCAGGTGAAATTTGAATAAGTTTTGACTTTTTACAGTAAGGTCTTTCTATGAGGCACTAATCAGCAGTTCTTAAGTCCCCATTAGGATCTTTTTTTGGACACTTAAAATTACATTAAAAGTGAAAATATTTCTGTGGTACCTCAAGCGAGGGGTAGTTTTAACTAAAGATAATCTGCTTAAAAGAAATTGGAGGAAGCACAAAGTGTTTTTTTGTATTAACGAGGAAACAATTCAACATCTTTTTATTGAATGTCCTTTTGCACGTCTTGCATGGTGGGCTGTTCAATGTGCTTTTAATTTATCTCCTCCGGTGAGTATAGCAAATATGTTTGGGAATTGGTTATCCAGTATTCCTAAGATTTTAAAGTCACAACTCCTCGTGGGAGTTAGTGCCTTATGTTGGTCTATTTGGTTATATCGAAATGACGTTGTTTTTGACAAAAAGATTGTAACTAATCCATTGCAAGTTATCTTTTTGTGTGAACACTGGCTGAGGGCTTGGGCAAATTTGTAAAACCTAGTTCAGAAGGAGTCTATGTTAGCCGGAAACAACAGGCTGGAGATAGTGGCGAAGCAAATTTTAAATATTTATAGGTGGGCGGTTTAGTCATAGGATTTGTAATGATTGAGTTTAATTTTCAGTCGTTCATTGATTGTAAGGCTTCAAGCCACTTTTAACAGCTTCGGTTGTTTTGATGCTTTTAACTCTTTAATAAAATAGGCTGTGTTCATCCTTGATGCAGAGATTAGGAGAGTTTTTCTTTTCTATTATCTAAAAAAAAATGTCGCAATCATAAATGTGTGATGTGTATTCCACTGAAAAAAAGCACAAGTGAGCGTTACGCAACATAACACTGAAAATGACAAGTGTGCAACTGGGAGATAGATAGATAGATATGTCGATGAAAAGCAGCTCCTTCCATTATGAACCGCACGAGGCCTTACCGGGACGGGAGACCGGGAAAGCCGTTGTTTCACTTGCAATCCAAGCAAACATTTTTTAGCTCTCATTGTCAATGGGCGTCGCCACGTCTATCTCCGCGTGCGTCGAGCGGCCGCTGATCGATCAATTACTAACATTAAAGGCCGGGAGAAACGCTGCTCACCCGCGCGCGTTACGTCGGCAGCAAAACGCGAGCCGTCCGATCGCACCCACTCACCTCCACGCCACCCGATCCGAGCCGGTGCGCGTCGTGGGAAGGCGTCGCCCCGAGCGTTCCATGTCACCTGAAACGCGTTTGCCGTCGGATGCTCCGCTCGCGCCTCGCGACCGGCCGTTCCAGCAGCTAAGTTACATCCAGGATTCTAATACGTTATCCCCAGAGATGCATGCCTAGCCCATAGTGTGGATTTTGTGAGAAGTACGACGATCTACGATCCATGCCACCTTCGAATAGATAGGGGAAAAAGAGAGAAGAAAATTAGTCGACTTGATTGAGTGATGGCCCATATGGCTTAGCTTCCTCGTGGGCTCGTTGCCCCTTGCATGGGTGTCTCCTCAGACAAACCCAGCTTATGTTTTGCTGGCATCGCGTTTATGGCATGCTTATCCTCAACGACTGCTATTCCATTTTACACTATTCCCTTGACATTTGACAAGAAAGGAAAGCATCGAAGAGGAGCTCTACACACGCGTTTATATGCAATACTATACAGTTTATACGCAAACACGCCCTAGAGGTTTCAGGAGAGTTCCGCCGCGACAAAACCTTCAGAAACTTCCTCTGTCGGCTCAGCTCCCTGCCTCCCTCACCTGCAAATTCACGCGAGCCATGCATGTCGCAACGACGGAACCAAAACGGCACGCGCGCATGAGAGGAAAAGGGAGGGGAATATGCTCTCTTTAACCATGTCACTTGAATTCACCCTTCAAATAACTCCTTGATCATGTCCTCCAATTCCAGGGGAGTGTTTGTTGGATGGCTAATGTTCTTCTCCTGCACCGGTCGCTCCTCCAGGTACTTGCCGTAACCTGAGACGACTTTCTCGACGATTGCTCCGCGCAGCCTTTCCCTAAGCTCTGCGCTCGGGACCTTCCACATCTTCTGCGCACGGTAAACCCTGTGGAATTCCGACTGGAATCTATCCAGCGCAGAGTAACCCTTCTTCTCGAAGAGAAGCGTGTAGTATCTCCGGAGACGGAGAGGGGCGGCGCCGGCGTCGTACAGGCAAGAAAGCACGGGCGTCCAAGAAACGTGGAGGTAGCTCTCCATGTAGCTGTCGGTTCTGCGCTCGCGGAGCGGGATCCAGTAAGGCAGGGCTGGCAGGCACAGCGACTCAACCTGCCCTGTGATGAAATGAGAGTTGTTGAGCAGGAAGAGATACCTCAGGCCGGGGTCCGGGAACGATCGCGATGTTTCCTCGAGCCGTTGCTCTAGGCAGGAGACCATCTCCAGTACCAGGTTCACCACCGAGCTGAAGCCCTCGGACTCGGACACGAACATGCCGAAGTGGTGGTCTTGCAGGATGACGGTGAGCGCGTCGTCATTTCTCCACAGCAGCTTGACGTGGTTCATCGTTAATCGAGTCGCCTTGTGGATCCCCGCTTCAATCTGCGGAGACTCCCACGCATAGTCTCCCTCCAGGATCGAGGCTCGAGCCTCCTCCATGATGCTCCACACGGCTTCACTCAGCTCCGCCCTTTTTCTCAGGTAAACGCAGCTCATCTTCTCGAATGTGTTCTTGATTACTCCATGAGTTCGCCGGTAGGATTCGGACGCCCCTCGGAACGACGCCAGGAGGTCGTCCGAGGCGTCCGTGACGCAGGCGAACACTTACAGCATCCCCGGGAGCCTCTCATCCGGTGCCCGGTCGCTATGGATGGCAGCCACGGCGTCGACGAATTCGAGCATCTTGAGGATGCTTTCTTCGGCGAACCGTGCGAACAGGCTATCATCCGACCCCCCGGCGCCGGCGGCAGCCGGGATCCTGTTGAGCGCGGCCAGGTCTATCTGTGCGACGGAGAGGACGCGCACCATCAGACTGAGAGCTCGGGTCCACGCCTCCACCAAGTCCAGCAGGGACATCCACTCCAATCGCTGCAAGCTCCATTGGTTGGCGTGGAGAACCCAACCCACGTCCAGCTCGGAGAACCACCGTTCCAGGAGAGCGTCGCGGCAGCCGGCGGTGGACTCCGCGACGAATTCTCGGATCAGGCCCTGCATGTAGCCGTCCCGGACCATGTGGCGCGCGGTTTCACAGACCTCGTCGGTCCTATGGACCTCAAAGCTTCTTGCAGCTGCGGCCACCGAACCAGACGAGGAGCAGGGGGAGGGAGCAGATGAGGGACTCGAGACGGTGCTGGTGTTGCTTGGGCTGGTCTCAGTACTAGCACTGCATCGGAGGAGCAACGGAGCTGACGCCGGCGCGATTAGCTTTCCAGGTGAGAAGGCTGCGGGGATGCTCCTTATCGGCTCGCTGTGGTTCCACGAGCCCTGGGAACCAGCGGCCCTGAGGCTGTCGAGCTCGGCTTGCAACTCCAATAACGTTGCAAGCCGCCGCGCCATAGCGTCGCCGTGGTCGAAAGAAATCAAGGAATCGCGCAGGTTGCCTCAGGCTCTAGGGAGGACACCCAGGAGGCGCAGCTTCGGATCCCAATCTGACTGATTGAAGGCCCAGTTGACTTGGATTTCGTTGTACTGGTTGCAATTGCAACGACTAAACGAAGAACACATGAATAGATGAACGTCACATGAGATGACTAGCCCGTGGAAATGGGGCTCCCAGGACGCTGCCGTACGTTTCCGCTAGCGTTCCTGCACGCACACGCGTCCAATTCGCAGCCCGGTGTTAGAGTGATCTCAGGCATTTGGCCCAACGGCCAAATACCACCCTTGACCAGCGCCGATCGGGGCGCCAAACCCAATTGGTGGTGGGCCCTGTCGCCCGGCGCCATATAAAAAGAGAGGTGGGGGCAGGCGGCACGCACGACGAGGTTGATCAGGCCGCCACAAACCCCACCGACAAAACCCTAACCGATCTAAGAGGGTTGCCGCCAATGACGGAAGCGCCACCACCGACGACTACACCGCCCGGACTCCATCAAGGCGTCCCTTCCCGACGCCCTACGTCCACCGACATGGCCATGGGCGGCTCCTCCTCCTCCAAACCAGACGGTCGAGATACATCTACATATCTCTCTCTCTCTCCCTCTCCAAGCATGTTCTAGGTCGAATTTGAATCAACCAAGAAGCAATTCACCCTCCTATCTACACCTAGATGATCCTAAGCATCTAACAATGGTATCGAGCAGTGCTCTAGGTGTAGATCCCAGAGAAAAAGCGCTTTAGAAGGAGATGAGTAAGATCCGTTTGGATCGAAAGGAAAGAGAGGCAAAGGGTTCAATCAATCCTAACCCTAGAAAGGGAAGAAGAAGCGGCAAGAGGGTCTCGGTTTGAGAACAACTCGAACCCTAACCCTAACCCGCCAAGACAGACGGAAGATGAGCAGTGGGGTTGACCGAACCCTAACCCTATCCTTAACTCTAAATCGGATCGATCCGAGAAGAAGAGAAAGAAGATCCAAACAGAGAGAGAAAGGAAAGGGAAGGGCTTGGGAGGCGGCTTACCTCGCGGGCCTCCGCTCACCGGAGTACTCGAAGCGGCTCCACGCCGCTAGAACATCACCGCCGTCGCCGCCGGCGGCCAGGCCTTCATTGGCTGGGGACGCCGCGCCTGCGCGGGCCGGGCGACGGCAGCATCATCCTCCGCCCGGTCTCACCGGGTGGGTATTTGCGCTTCTTGGTGAGAGAGAGAGAGAGGAGAGCAAATGGCTAGGGTTCGGAAACAAGCGGCGCCGTCGCGCCGTTTTTGATCACCGAGACGCAAGCCAAATTGGCCGATCCGAGATGGACGGTCATGACGAGCAAGCTTCGGCCCAAAGTGATGCTGGGCCCGAACTGGCAGACAGGCTGATTTTTGCCGCTGGGCCGAGCAACAGTGAAGAAGAAAATTGAAAATGGAAATTGGCTCAAAAGAAAATAGAAAAAGTATTTTTTTTCCCTGTGGGTAAAATTCAAGAAAATGAGTTCATTTGTTTCCGCTACAAAAGTTAATGTTGATTACTCCCTAAATTAACTAGGATCCATACATGAGGCTTCGCTCGCGACTGGCGTCCCTGGTGCAGGCCGTCTTGCAATGGGCGGCTTCAGACTCACTCCGCTCCGCCCTAAGCCTCGGCGACGGCCTCACTACGCCCGGCCCGTGGCCGGCCTAATTGATGTAAAGAATTTGGATCACAAATCAACATAGCTTTTATGTTTCATTGCGCAGTTAATGTTGATTACCTTTTCATTATTAAATTCGAACCAACGGGAGAATTTAATTTTGGAAAAATATAGATGCAATTTCCAGATAATTATAATATTGTTATTTTCGACCAACGTTGATAATAACAAGATATAATTTTAATTGATGATTTTATGCATTATTTCTATTTACGCCCAACGGTGATGTAGATTTAATGTATAGATTAAAATTGTATGTCGATTTTTGACCAACGTTGGAAATAAGGCATATAATTTTGTTGTTATGTTCTCACTTTTATTTGAATTATTTTTCAAAGGATACAACTTGATGAGTTGTATCAAAGAGATCCCCTCTCAAAGGAGATAACTATAGAGTGGAAGAAAAAGATAGACTTAGCGTTTATCTTGGCCGAGGTGGACTGGGTCCTCGCTCTGAAGACGACCCATCGAGCCTATGGCACCAAAGAGGATCAAAATGAGGATGATCTTGCTTGGCGAAAAGACAGAGGATCATGCTCCCTTACGATGTCTTATGATCTTGATCATAAGAATGGACCACGACCAACAAGAAATGTATGGTCGTGATAAAGAACTGCGATTGAGCTCGCAATTGTGGGCTCAATCGCAATGTGACATCTGCCACATAATACCTTGAGAAAATAAAGAGTCGGTTCTTCGCTCTTCAAAGACATATGCAACACGGTGATTAAGCGACTTGTGAAAAAGGTACTCTGGTGGTGGCGGGGCATAAGAGAACACATACTAAGGATGAGCAATTTGGCATCCAAGCTTAAACCAATGGATTTGGCTCTCAAGGATGAGTTCCTTATTCACTTGATTTTTGCTTCCTTCTTGGGAAAAGTTTGACACCTTTGTTGTCAACTACAACATGCAGCCCGATAAATGGGACTTAGAAAAGTGCATAGCTATGTGTGTGCAAGAGGAGAAAGAATTAAATCCTCACATGGTGGATCTATCAACTATGTGAAGGATAACAAGAAAAAGAACTTCAACAATACCTCCTTCTCAAAGAGCAAGGAAAAGCCTCATCCATCGGCCTCAGCAGAATAAATTTCTTTGAGACAAAGATCGGTGTCTTCATCAAGAAGAAGACGGACACTACAAGAAGAACTCCCGATTACTTAAAGATGATAATGGCAAAGAAAGGGATTCCGCTCGACGAGGACTACGCAAAGAAAAGAAAGATCGTTAAAGTCGCAAATGGAGTCAAAGTGAAGTTGAAGCCGTTGGCGATCTTTCATTAGAGCTAGTGATGGCTTCACTCTTTTACTTAGAGATGTTCTTTATGTTCCTCTTCTGAGAGGAATTTGATTAGTGTGTCATGTTTGGACAATAATGGTTATGATTGTCATTTTGGAAATGGAAAGTGTGAAATAATGTTTAATAAAGCATGTGTTGGTCTTGCCATCTTACAAAATGAGCTTTATTTGTTATCATTACGTGATGATGTGAATGTCGTATGCGATAATGCGAACGTCGCGTGCGAAAAAGTGAATGAATCCTCGTCTACGAATGTAAACAGGAAACGAAAGAGAACTCTAGATGCGTCGTCGAAATTATGGCACTGTCGTTTAGGCCATATTTCGAGGGGGAGAATAGAAAGACTAGTTAAGAATGATATTCTTCCTCCATTAGAGTTCTCAGACTTAGAACAATGCAGAGAATGCATTAAAGGAAAATATGTAAAGAAAATTAAGAAAGACGCTAAAAGAAGCACAGGAGTTCTACAAGTTGTTCACACAGACATTTGTGGTCCTTTTCCTGTGAAAAGTGTGGATGGTTATGACTCGTTCATAACATTCACGGATGATTACTCCGTTATGGATATATTTATCCAATCAAAGAAAGAAATGAAGCCTTGGATAAATTCAAGATATTTAAGGTCAAGTTGAAAACCAACACGATTTAAAGATTAAGATAGTTCGATCGACCAGTGGGGAGTACTACGATCGACATACCCCATATGGACAAGTTCTGGACCTTTTGCAAGGTTTTTACAGAAAATAGCATAGTGGCCCAAGATTCTACACCCAAGAACCTCGGCAAAATGGAGTAGTGAAAGACGCAACTGCACCTCGATGGATATGGTGCGAAGCATGATGAGCTATTCCACACCGCCAACGAGTTTATGGATGGGCGTTGAAAACCGCCATTCATATTCTCAACAGAGTGCCTAGTAAGTCGGTGCCCAAAACACCGTGACGAGTTGTGGATGTGAAGAGTTCCTCACTAAACCACTTACGTGTGTGGGGAGTCCTGCCGAGGCTAAAGTATTTAACCCAAACCTTGGGAAGCTTGATCCCAAAATGAAGTTGCCATTTCATTGGCTACCCCGAAAAGTCAAAAGGTTTTCGTTTCTCTTGTCGAACAGATATACAAAGTTTGTAGAAACGAGACACGCTTGTCTTCTTAGAGGATGAAATAATGAGGGGAAGCATGGTAGCTCGAGAGATTGACCTTGAAGAGAAGCGGACGTATGCGCCCACTCCGATGATTCAAGAGCCATTCTTCACACTACTGCATGTCATTTGATCGACGGTGCAAGACACTGTGGTGCCAGCACCTGTTATTGTTCCTCCTGTGGCAACAATGAATGAAAATGAGGAACCTGTTCTTCAGGATCCTATAGAACCCATTGCCACAGATGAGGGGGAGCAACAACAGCCTCCAACAAAAGACGTACCAAGTGAGGAGGCCCAGAGAAGGTCTCAAAGAGTAAGAAGATCAGCTATTTCTGATGATTATCAGATTTATCATACAGAGGAATTTCAAATGGAGGATGATCCCACCTCATTTGAAGAAGCCATGAGAAGCGAAAATTCTTCAAAATGGCTTGAGGCCATGGAAGAGGAAATGAGGTCCATGAAGGCTAATAAAGTCAGGACTTGGAAATTATTCCTAAAGGAGCCAAAACAAGAGGGTCAGAAATGGGTCTACAAGACAAAGCTTGACTCCTAAGGAATGTAGAAAGATACAAAGCGCGACTTGTGGCAAAAGGCTTTACGCAAAGAGAAGGGATTGACTACAATGAGACCTTTTCTCCAGCCTCATGTAAAGATTCTTTGTAATCATAATGGCATTAGTAGCACATTATGATTTAGAGTTACATCGATGGATGTAAAGACGGCATTTCTTAATGGGGATTTGGAGGAAAATGTTTACATGGCACAACCGAAAGGTTTTGTCATGGAAGGAAATGAAGGAATGGGATGCCGCCTAAAGAAATCGATTTATGGGTTAAAGCAAGCTTCAAGACAAGGGTACTTGAAGTTTGACAAGACAATAAGAAAATTTGGGTTTAAAGAGAATGTAGAGGACAAGCTGTGTTTATGCAAAGTTTAAAGATGGGAAGTTTATCTTCCTAATCACGTATGTGGATGATATCCTCTCGGCTAGTAGTGATGTCACTGCTCATCGAGACAAAGAAGTTTTTGTCCTCAAACTTTGATATGAAAGATCTTGGTGAAGCTTCGTTCGTTCTAGGGATCGAAATTCACCGGGATAGAAACAAAGGGATATTGGGACTATCACAAAAGACATACATAGAGAAAGTCTTAAAGAAATTTGGGATGCATAAATGTAGTCCTTCACCTGCACCTATAGTCAAGGGCGACAGATATGGGGATTTTCAATGCCCCAGGAACCAGTATGAGATCGATCAAATGAAAGCGGTTCCATATGCTTCAGCTGTCGGAAGCTTACAGTATGCTCAAGTGTGCACACGCCCTGACTTAGCATTTGTTACCGGGTTACTTGGCAGATTCCAGAGCAATCCTGGAATAGAACATTGGAAATTGATAAAGAAAGTCTTGCGTTATTTGCAAGGAACAAAAGGCCTCATGATGACATACAGAAGATCAGATTTACTCCATATAGTGGGGTATACAGATTCGATTTTATGGAGATGATAGAAAGTCTACATCCGGATATGTGTTCACTCTCGCGGAGGAGCTATATCGTGGAAAAGCTCAAAGCAAACCGTCACTACATCGCCCACAATGTATGCCGAGTTTGTAGCATGTTATGAGGCTACGGGCGGTGAACGGCTAAAGAAGTTCATACCCGCTAAAAGTGGTTGACGACATCAATAGACCACTTAAGTTGTATCGCGATAATGAACCCTTGATAACGTATGCCCACAACAATAAGTCAAGTGGTCTTTGCCAAACACATTGACATAAAGTACTATGTTGTGAAAGATAAAGTTCGGGATCAAATTATAAGTCTTGAGCATATAAGTACAAGAAAGATGCTAGCGGATCCGCTTACTAAAGGCTTACCACCCAACATGTTCAGAGAACATGTAGCCGCATGGGTTTAAGGAAAGCCTATGATTCTGGACTAAAAGATGGCCCAAAAGATTAAAGTAACTATTTCAAGACAGAGGTGTATTGTAGTCTGTTGAATCTATCGGCGATTGACCGTGATTTATGAGACATGTTCTATGCACTAACTGTGATGGAATGTGTAAAGTCAAAAGTAATTAAAGATAAAGTATAGATTGAGATCAAGGGAGAATGTTAGAGTGATCTCGGGCATTTGGCCCAACGCCAAATGCCACCCTTTGATCAAGGCTACGATCGGGGCGCCACCTAATTGGTGGTGGGCCCTGTCGCCAATACCATATAAAAGAGAGGTGGGGGCAGGCGGCACGCACGACGAGGTTGATGTGCCGCCACAAACCCCACCGACAAAACCCTAACCGATCTAAGAGGGTCTTTGCCCGACGGAAGCGCCACCACCGACGACTACACCGCCACGGACTCCATCAAGGCCCCTTCCCGACGCCCTCACGTCACCGACATGGCCATGGGCGGCTCCTCCTCCTCCAAACCAGACGGTCAGATACATCTACATATCTCTCTCTCTCTGTCTCCCTCTCCCGAAGCATGTTCTAGGTCGAATTTGAATCAACCAGTAAGCAATTCACCCTCCTATCTACACCTAGATGATCCTAAGCATCTAACACCCGGTTTGTCGTGGACGTGGTCCAGCTGAATTGCTAGCCGGTTTCCCAGTCGCGCGACGCCTTCGTCCAGTGCCGCGGGCCTTGTCATCGCTACTACTGAGAGAGCCAACACCACCGATCGCTTCCGTCTTCGCTCATTTAATGCATGCGCTGTTTGCAGCTGCCACGAAGCTTTCTCATGAGAACCTTTCTGCTTCCTTCCTCCAAACAGCCCTCCCCTTCGCCCACGACGGCCCAGCCGCCTCCCTTCCCTGCTTAACACAGATCCACCACCGTCCTCCCTTTCGGCCACGACCCACCTCGCCTCGCCTCCTTCCCTTTGCCGCTACCATTCCCCTCGCTCATGGCGCCCTCCCGCCGCCATGGCGCCCCATCCCTCTCACTGCGTCGCCTACCTCCTTCCTTCAGCCCCGATCCTCTTCACCGTCTTTGCCTGCCTCCTCCCCCTTAGCTCGCGCCTTCCGCCTCCTCGCCGCTGCGCCCACACCTCTGACTGAGGCCTCTTAGTCTACAATGCTTATGCGCATTCTTTGCCTCCTCCGCTTATGCCTTACTCACCTTAGCCACCACCGTCAGCTGATCTCCTCACCCACAAACACCTTGATCGCCGATCCGTCGTCTGATGCAGTAAATCGCTAATTTTACAAGCCTTCTAAGTTATACCTTCTTTCTTCTTCTTTGCGTGGCGGAGGCCGACCTCCATTCGCAGCGCCGAGCCCTACCACCGGTCGCCACTACATTGTCTATTCACCGTGCTTTCACGCACTTTGCCGCCACACCAAGAAAACTAGGGAGCTAGGAGGCTCCGTTCAGTTCGGAAGACCGTGCCGCGTGGGTGGACTAGACACCATGGGGGAGCCTTAGCTAAGCAAGGAGCTCCTGGACCTCCCCTCCGAGCCTAAGCTGCCCTCCTCCATCGATGTAGCCCCTCTTCCTCTCTCTCTCTCTCTCTCTCTCTCTCTCTCTCTCCCACCTCCTCCCCCCTTTCTCTCGCCTTTTCTTTGCCCTTGAATCTTTGTCTCCCCCGTGTTTGATTTCCTTTGTAGTATTTGGGTTTGTACAATTCTGAGTCACTTTTCTAAGGAGAGCAAAGAAGAAGACAAGGAGGGCAATTACTGCTTGGGCCTCCCACCTAAGCCTTGTAATGGGTTGGGTGCATACGGTTTTAATGGTTTGGATTCTAATTTGGATTTTCAATGGATTGGTTGAAACAATTTCTAATTTGATTCGGGTTGGACTGGGGCAGGTTGATTCGTATAAGGGGTTGAATTGGTGCGGTTTGGTTGCTGAGTGTAGCACCTGAAACGGGCAGAACCCATGGGTTGAACCCACGGGTTGAACCCATCCAAAACGTGGCTAGCCTCCAGAACCCTCGCTACCTCGTGTGACATCGCCCCCGCCGGCCCCATCCGTGCGTCGCCTCGCCGGCTCCCCGCCCTCCCTCCTCACGCCATCGTCCTTGGCCACCATCCAGGTGTAGATTCTTAACTTTCGCTACCTCGTGTGACACGCCTGAAGAATCTAGACCCACTATTATGAGTTAATGGAGTATTTTTGTGATTAATGATAAATCTAAATGTGAGACTAATATGTTTATTGACTATAATATTGTTTAGACTTATTTGGATGAAAAGGTGAAAACCATGCAGGTATGCATTCGACATCATATTCTTATATATTGTTGTATTCCTCGGATCCAAAATATAGGTTGAACACCACCACAAGTTTAACTTGAATATGTGCATATGTTTTTATTATACATTCGTGTATGCACACATTTAGGGGGAGTTCACTCTATGTTTTGTGGTTTCATTAGTATTGATCCATATTTCTTTATCCACATATGTTGGGGATCTCTACTTTAAAACATATCATTTGAGTATATAAAACTTGTGTAGTTCACATATACTCATATTAATTTATATTCAATTATTTGCAATTGTGTTGTGGGACTAATGTGTGTGCTAAGATGTTTTCAAGCCTTAGTCCTGGAGTTTGAATGGTGACATGAAAAGGAAATGTAAAGATGATAAAAGATCGACATGGCTCAAGACAAAGGAGTCACGCATTGCATTTCGAAAAGCTTCTGGAAGAATCTCAGTGGAAATCGGTATGACCGCATTTGGTAAGCGGTACTACCGATGTGTGGTAGTACCGGAGCTTATTTGGCAGAACCGTCGCTCAGCGGTATGACCGCAATTTACTTGGAGGAACTACCACAACCCGGTGTAACCGATTTGGTAGCAGTACATTTTTTTTCTAGTGAGTGCCCTTTTGGACCTCAAGGAAGAGCGGTCGTACCGCCCCTGTGATCAGAAGTACCAGAGAGCGGAACTACCACATGATCAACGGCGGTAGTACCGCACCTGGTAGTAATGGCTTGTTTAGAAGCATTATTGCATATATATCTTGGTAATTAATGATAATCATTGTGGGACTAACATTTTCCATGAGTTGGATGAATAGGTTAGGTTCCATGGTAATGAAGACTTTGGATGGCATCATGAGTTGATCGTCATCAAGTCAAGGTTCAAGAAGAGGATGCATCATGTGTTGATGCATATTATCGGTGTTTTAGGACCGAACTTACGTAAAGATTGTTTGATTCGGGGGTTCCTCTAGGCTCAAAATCACACAGAGATGGAGACACATGATTTTTATACAGGTTCGGGCCTTTTCCTGGGAGAATAACAACCCTACTCCTGTGTGTATGTATTGAGTATGCTGGATTATAAGATCGAGCTAGAAAACTAGAGTATTGTCCTTCTAATTGGCTCTGTCCCCCTTTGCCCTGATGATCCTTGCCTTTTATACCGTCTTTGGAGTGCGCCGTTGGATCTTCAATAAAAGGTAACTTAACTCTCCAGATCGTGGTGCCGTTACTGGAGGTTATTGCGGGAGTTAAAACGTTCCCATGTCGCCAGACAATTATCATCATAAAAGGGAGTTAAAATCGTACCATTATCCCAGGGAATAACGGCGTAGTTTATTGCCCGTATCTTGAATACGGTGCGAAAGATTTCCTTATCGACTAGGCCCACATGTCTGTGGGCCTTGTTGACTAGGGACTGGTCGTAGAAGGTCTTACGACCAGGTGGTGGTCGCAGGAAAACTTACGACCACATACTGATCGTAGTAGAGCTTATGATCATGGGATAGTCGTAGAAGGACTTACGACTATGGGGTAGTTGTAGGAAGACTCACGACTACAGGGTGGTCGTAGAAGAACTTACGACCTCCAGCTTCTCCCTTATTAACATTTAAGGGGTATACTCAAGAGTTATGTGACGTCATTATTACCCATAATATGAATTATAGATAAATGATTAAATGAGGATTGTTATATCCTCGTCATCTAGCCCCCTAGCTTAAGCGAAAAATAGCTTACTTGAGGAAGGAGCAGTAGATGGTCTTACGACTAGTAGATGGTCGTAGAGAGGTGGTCAAAGGAAATACTCTTCGACTTATGTTTCATTTGACCAAAAATTTGCTTAGTCAAGAAAGTTGAGGGATAACCTTGAGACTTACAAGGTGGTCGTAGGAGATCTAACGGTCACCGAGTGGTCGCAGTACTATGGTTGGAAGTAGAAACTTTCCAACCGTTGTTGCGTTTGACCAAAAAAAGACTTGGTCAAGAAGGTAATTTTGCTTGAGGTGTAAAAACAGACTTGACTTCCTCGAGCAGAAAAATTTAAGAATCCCAATCGACACCCTTTACTTTGTCTGTTGGAACAGTTCTCGAAGCGTTGGCAACCGTTGGGTAGCCACATCTTTTCAACTTCGGGCGTTCGGTTATAAAGATTCACCGCGGGTGAGGATAAGGTATTTTACCTTCCCCCAAATTTCTCTCGCTGTTCAAACTTCCGAGTTCTCTGCCGCCGACCAAATTGAGCTTTCTTCTCCAATCCTTCCACATCCAAACCTTTGGCTTTTTGGGAGAAATGGCCAGAGCCGCTTCCCAGTGGGCTGAATCAGAGATGGACGCGGCCAAGATTCAAGCTTTAGTCGACTTCGAGAAGATCCCAAAGGCAGAATTCGTGAGATGGATCGAGGCCGCCGAGCAGCATTGGCCATCGAAGGAGATGGGGCAAATCCCCGTCTTCCAAGCATTCCGTGAGTGTGGTCTTTGATTACCCGCTCATCCTTTCCTTACATTGGTACTCGAATACTTCCAAGTAGAGTTGGTGAATCTTATTCCCAACTCAATTACAATGTTGGGGGTGTTCGTGTACCTTTGCGAGGCCTACCTAGGGATTCCGGCTGACCTGGAGTTGTTTCGGTATTACTACGGAATGACTCGATTAGGCGAAATTGCCGGTGGCTGTAGTCTGAAGCTCCACGACGGTAAGTCGAGGGAGTACATTCTGATGTTTACCCAGTCGTCATGGCCGGGGTGGAAAAAGAGGTGGTTCTATTGGGAGATCACCAGCGAGGACAGTCTCTCCTTCGCCGGGAAGCCAGCCGAGAAGGTCCCTTCCTAGGATTCGACTCCCAAGGATCTTGGCTGGATTGCCCCTTTTATTCGAGCTATTGCAGACTTGAAGGAAGAGGGGCTTACCAGATGGCATGTGGTGAAGGATTTCATCACACGCCGTATCAGCCGTCTGAAGAAGAGGGCCTATCCAATGTGGAGGTATTCTGGGTCAAAAGACCCAACCAGGGACTACGAGGAGGGTAAGTTAACTTCAACTTTAGCTTTCTTTTTGTTGATTTCAAAATTGGCTTTATTGAAGGTTCTCTTGTCCTCGCAGACCCATTGCCCCTGCACGGACCAGCTTCTTGCTCGGCCCACCCTGACCCAGCGCCCCTCCCTTTCTTCCTTTTCTCTCTTTCTTCATCGGGTGTGCGCCGGCGCCTAACCGTCCTTGCCGCCCCCACCTCGCGCCTACTCCACTAGAGTTGCACGGAGATGACCATCCGCCGCCCTCACGTCTACTCCTCGTGTCAGCATGTCACCACACCATCACCTCGCCGCCTACCCCCGTCGCTCCAAGGCCCTGCTCCCACGCCGCCTTAACGCTGAGCCATCCCATCGCCCACACCCCTCCACCGTCTCCCCAGTCTCCTTCTTGCCTATAAAGGGGCACACAGAGCCCCCTTCTCCCCTCCTGCCATTTCCCTCCCTCCATCCCAGCGTGAAAAGGGCGCAAGCGCCACTTCGGGCCACCGTGTCGCCATCATTTCCCTGCCGCTTCGGTGAACTCCCCACCTCGCCACCCACGCCACCGTGCATTCCAGAGCATGGGGATCATTTTCCCCTACTAATTTTCCCTTTGGTCCACAGGAACACGCCGGAGCTCTCTTCTTCCCTGACTCTAGTCAAAACCACCCAATCCACCGCCACGCTTCGCTTGGTGAGCCCCTCTCCAATTGCTTCCACCTCGAGCACCTCCTCACCCTCCTAGAGCTCTCCCAAAGCTTAATGTCATCGCTCGTCTTCTAGGTCACCACCGAGTGAAGCTCCTCCTGCCGCCTCAAGACCACGACGTCGGCTCTCCTCCGACCACCTCCGTCATCTCTCTCGGCATTGGTAGGTTCCCCACCCCCTGTAGCTGCTCGTGTGCGTGAGAGTTGGCTAAGAGCGCCACTGGAAGGTAAGAACCGCCGTAGCCCCAAAAGTCGTCGCTGCTCAACGTCGTAGCAATGTTGCTACTGGCCACCCTAGTCCTCGCTGCCGATGCCAATGGGTTCGCAAACCTGCGGGGAACCCATTTTGGGTTTCCGCGCCCACAATGGTCCGACTTGTTTGGCGTCGCTGCAAGAAACCGCCAGACTCCTCTGTTCGGTGGTTAGGGCAGTTCTCACTGGTCATTAAGACCGAATCTAGGTCATTAGGGAAGTGTAATGATTAGAGAGTAATTAGTACTGAGTTAATGAGGCTTGGTTAGATTGACATGTGGGCCTAAGAATAAATAATAGGACATAATTAAAGTCAGATTTTGATATGAGCCCATGACACTTGGCCCCACCGCCTTAAGTGCATAGGATAGACCGTGTCCATGGACCAACACAGTAGCTGTGGACTTTTGGTCCATGCACTGGTCATGTGGACTGAGTCTATGGCAGATGAGCCCCATCTGTCAAAGAGAGAAGTCTATCTCCCCTTTTCTTGTTCAGGAATTAATTTAGGGTTCGAACTTCGGAGGGTCCGTTCTCATTCATTTTAACTCCGAATTGAATGATTTTTGTTTCTAAATTTATCTAAATTCAAACCCTACCCAACCAAACCGAAAACACTCATTTTGGAGTTTGTTTGAATTTTTTAATGCAATTTGAATATTTTTTTACTTATTTAGACTTTGGTTATTTTCACGAATATAGCCATCGAAGCTCTCGAGGGACGTCAAGTCGAGCAAGACCTAGAACAAGGCGAGTCAACACTTTGATCATTTTGCTCCTAAGTTTTAATGCAATTATATTGTTTTAAATTATGAAATTGCATTGCTATGTTTTATACATGTATGTTGCTTTAGCTTATAGTTAATACCCTAACTGATAATTGTGTATAAATTTCGAATCCTTGAACATTGGACATTATCCTTGTCACCCTAGATTGAGGGAATACCTTATAGTTACTAAATACATACTTATGGGCCATGCTTAGCTTTGCGTAGTGACATTGACATGCGGGCAGTAAATTGCCCCGACATCACTAAAACATTTGAAAATGAATTTGGGCAGTCGAGGTTGGAACTTGGCTGGTATGTGGAACTAGCAAAGTATTTTAAAACAAAAGGAAAGCCAAAAAAAGATTTCGACTTGGGTGGCTGAAAAGTGTGGCGAGTTCTGGAAAGAGCACGATAGAGTGGATATAGGGAAGAATTGCCCAAGCCAATAAAGGACTGGGTTCTTGTGGTGACCTCTCGTATAAAAATAGTGTAACAACAAGTCTATAATGGATATGAACTGGTTGACTAATTTGTTTACCTCGGCGTGGCTTCGCCATTGGTGGGTGGGTAATGAAGCCACTGGAACTATACAACGCAAATGGGAGACCTCCCGGGGCGAGGTCCAAGGAGGTGATACCTAGCTGATGTGGTTATGTTGAGGTGGGACATTGTAAAGGTCTTGCGACAATCATCTTAGTCGCATACCTATGGGAGTGTGTCAAGGACATTATAAGTTGATTGTCTCTTATGGGTAAAGTGTGCGAACTCTGCAGAGTCTAAAAACTATCTGGATAGCTGTGCCCATGGTCACGGGCGATGCCGAGAACTTACTTGAACTAGCTTTCATTTTTATAAAACAATTTGTGGTGGAATGAAAAGGTGGGTTGAAACCTAGGGATTTGAGATGGCCTGGTAGAGCACCAGTGAGAAGTACATGATGTGACCCGAGAAAGAATATGAGCATGGGGTGGATGGAGTCACTCAATGGTATAGAAGGTTGGAACCTCCACTAGTACTTTACAACAAAACTCAATTTGATAAAACTTGTGTTAGTTGAAAATGCTAGATCTTATGACTTGCATACTAACTATACTAATTCACACTTAGCTTCGTGCAAATAAAAGAACCATAAACCTCCCTTTGATTGGCCTTGCGTCTATAATAATTGCATTATGTGTGTTAGCTCGCGAGTACAGTTGTGTACTCAAGCTCGCTCATACATAATATTCAGAGTTGCTGGATCAAGACCCCTGTGCCTACTTCGTGTCATCAGGGACGGATGGTGAAGACGATGGAGGAGCTTAGGCTGGGACCGCCAGTCGCTTGCCTGTGGGCAGAGTGAAAGGAACCACCTATTTTTTTTCTTTTGCTTCCGCTCGTATCCCCACTATCTGTATTAAAGCACTGTGTTCACTATATTGGCATGCTTGGCCCGTTTTGTAGACTGTTGGTCGTACGACCCCTTTTATGTAATAAAGTATGCTATTGTAATATGGGTGCGATATATGTTAATAAACCAACGATGTATCTGTGTGCGCTATCTACTGATTCAGAAAATAGTATAAATTTACACGGTGAATCTTGAGTTACAAATTTGGAATCCAACAGAACACTTATTTGGAATTCTCTTGGGAATCGACTAATTAAGGTCCGGAGAAACTTCCTTGATAGCTTGATCCTGTAGCCATCTGTCTTCCCAGAAAAGGGTCGTACGGCCATCGCCAACCACAATTTTAGTGGAGGCAAAGAACGTCCCTAGAGAAGGGGCGACCAAGGGGATCCGTGTTGCGACCGCCCCAGCCACAGGCCCACAACCGACGTAGTCGAAGAGCTCGGTTGAGGAGTTGTAGATCGAGGACACCGAGGCCACTAAGGTGGACTGGCCTGCATTTTTTTTCGGCCGAGAAACACTCTGGCCTTCGATTATTAATGGTTCAATACAGCACAGCAGAAACGAGAAGCAAGCAACGCAATGCATATTTGAGCAGCGGGTGAGTTCATTACGGAGGCCTGTGGCAACAACCGCAGACACATGTTGGCTTGTACAACACAGACCATTCTGCTCTGACACACAGCGACATTCTTTTCTTTCGGACGCCAGGTACAGACGATGCCTTATCTAGATAGGATTACAATGAAAAAGGAAAGCTCAGCCCTGACATAATCTAGCTACATCGATCGACCCGGTTATTGGTAACCTGCACATCGCCCATTACTCTACCTGCTGCTCGTTTATTCATGCTGCCATCTAGCAGTTGGCGTCATACACTTCCAGTCCTTCCAGCTCAGGGCCTTTCAGGCGCGGATTATTGTAAAAGCTACAGGAAAGAAGCCAACGATTAGCAAAGTTTAACTGACCGCATTATATCCAAATAGAGCGGAATAAAATGACGAAGCAAGGCTAGAAAGCATTTAAAGGCTGCATTTGTTCGATTTTTACTGATTTATGACTCCAACTTCGAACCTTAGCCGAAGGTCAAATTTGAGCGTATTTCTAATTTATTCAAACAGGTTATTACTATATCTGAATACCATGAAGGCAGTTCCATTCCACCTACCTGCTCAGAGGAATGTTCTGGAACGGCCCAGATGTCGGAATTGTTCCACAAAGATCATTGTTTGACAAATCCCTGCAGTGGAAAGAAGGGGGAAGATGTTAAGACGGAATGAAGTGTGCAGTGATCAACGCAAATACCGAGGACATAGGAAGTTCAACTGTACTTACACAATTCTCAGCTTGGACAGTCCAACCAGTTCCCTAGGGATTGGCCCAGTTAAACGGTTGTGATCCATTCGCCTGTCAAAGCAACATCATGGAATACATGTATTAGAAGAGTATGAAAGTTCAGAAATAACTCCAAAAGCCAAACATTCTATATTAGAACGAAAAAATATTTCATAAGCCACAAGGCCAGATTAAGAGTGTGCATTCGTTTGGTACACATCCGTGCAAACCCTCCACTTGAGCACAAAACTTTTTTTGGGTTCTCGTTGTACCAATTGAGATACGTTAGAGATAAGAGTCTAAGTCGTATACAAATCAGACTCAAATCGTGTGCAAGTTGTATTAGAGTTGAACTATAATATTTGACACTATAAATAAAGGGTGTTGAGATCCCAAGAGGAACACACAATATTCTCGAAATTCTACATGGTATCAGAGCCAACCCATCCCAAACCCTAACCCAAGCAAAATCTAAAATCCGTACCTCAGAACAGCCGTCACCACCGTTCCTCGGTCGATCCGTCGGCCACCGCTATCCCGCCGTGCGTGGTCCTCCGCAACCGTGTCGCACAGGAGCGGCTGGCCGGGTTGCGTGCGGGCCCCATGCGGCGTGGGAGGTACAACGGTGAGTGAAGCCCGTCCAGAAGGTGGCAGCTGACGATGGTGGAAGACGAGGAGCGAGGAGGAGATCGAGGAGGAGGACGAGAATCTGCATCCGGATGTGTACGGGGTGGGAGGCGAGGAAGGCGAGATCCGGCTCTCGAGCTGTCTTGGTCGGAAGAAGCAAATCCGGTGCAATTGGGAAGAGGTTACAGACGGTTCTATTTACAAACCGTCTGTGATGACTGAGATTATCATAGACGGTTCTATTTAAAAACCGTTTGTGATAGTTACATATCACAGACGGTTCCAAAAGAACTGTCTACGATAATTTCATCACAGATGGTTCCCAAGGAACTGTTTGTGATGAGGCCTCTTCTATAACTTGTTTTATAGTAGTGGGAGGCGCTCGGGCCTGCAGCGAAGAAGGGGATTCGATGCTCTGGTTGGTGGTGGAGAAGGCGGAGGGAGGAGATCCGGCGGAGGCCGAGGAGGAGATGTGGTGGAGGCCGGGGAGGAGATCTAGCGGTGGAGGTGGAGGTTGTTGTTAGGGAGGAAACCCGACGGTGGAGGTGGACGTGGCTTGGGGGGGCATCGGGGAGGTGAAGAAACCCGGGGGAGATGAGGTGCTAACCGGGGGCTGGCGCTGTGAGGCCGGTGTTGATCGGCTGACTGGTGACGGGATCCGGCCGGGGAGGAGATGAAGATGAGAGAAGAGGAAGGAAGAAAGAAGGAAGGGAAGAAGGAAGGCTTGGGGTCGAGGCTCGGTAGGAGGAAGAACCGTCAGGGTTTGAGAGGAGAACAGGTGTCGATGGGGAGATCCTGGATCTGGTGTGGTGTCGGTTGGATCTCAGATCTGTTGTGGAGGATCCAGTGTGGAGGATCTGATTTGATGTAGCAGGATTTGGTGTGGATCCAGATCGGTGGAGGATCTGGTGTGGCTACGTGTGCTTTGTTGGGAAAATGAGAGATGGTGGTGTGTTTGCTGAGAGTTCTAGCTGTTGTGTTTCTTGGTGGTAACAGTATCGAAGGTTACGACTGAAGGCATGGAAGACAAGGGGAGAAGACTGTTCAGGTGGTGCTTTGGTGGTTGTGCTAATGGTGATGGTATTGGTGTCATGCGGTGGTGTTGGTATAGGTGATGGAGATAATGTTGTTGGAGATGTTCGGGAGAGGATTGGGATTGGAGTTAGGCGTAATGGTATGTGATAGAGGTAGAGGTGGTGGAGGCCAAGACTAGGGGTATGTGGGTAGAGTGGTGGAGATCGGGGGTGGCTAGGGGCATGAGGGTAGAGGAAGATGAGGTTGAGGTCAGGGCAGCTGGTAGATGGTGGAGATGGATTTGGTGACGCCCCTGGTAGTATTGTTGGTTAGCAACTGTTTTTTATGGTATTGGTTATGGAGTCGATGGATGATAGGTTTTGGTAGATTATAGTAATGGTATTGCAATATGTAACAAGATGGATATGATCGTTATCTCATGTCCATCTTGAGAGGGAGTGTTGGAGGTATTAGAGTTTAGGTAAGAGTCTAAGTCGTGTGCGAGTCGGACTCAAATCGTGTGCGAGCTGTGTTAAAATCGGACTGTAATATTTGACACTATAAATAAAGGGTGTGGGAATCTTAAGAGGGACACATAATATTTCCGAAATTCTACAAGATACTACACACAATTTTACAACCAATAGATCACCCCAAGGCCAGATTTTTAAAATAATAATAAATAAATAGGATTTCTTGGACTGATTTGGTGCTTGATACCAAAAAAAAAAAAACCCTCGCACCAGTGTGTATATGGTGTGTTTCACCCAGCTTAGTATATAGGCATATAAAGTGCACACTGATAAATGTGAATTGCACACCCCAGAGTAGATCAGCACTATTTCAACAACAACGATAGTCATCTTCAGCGGAATCAACAATGGGCATCCAAATTTTAAGAATTCATATTATGTGCAACTACTATATATGAGCATTACTTGCATGACAACTGATGGAAAACTTTCGAAGAACATGAACTTACAAGAATGCTAGAGACTTCAGTTTCCCAAGTGATGGAGGTATAGGCCCGGAAATGTTGTTGTTAAACAAGTCCAAGCTAATCAGATTTTCCAAATTACCAAACTCTGATGGGATTGTTCCTTGAATATTGTTCCTGGAAATTTCCCTGTTCAGATGCTAAAAGAGTAAATAATATTGCATTCGCTGACATGGATGATGAATAGGCAACATTCAGAGCCAAAGGAAACTTCACACACACCACACCCATGTAACTGATGAACTGCAATTCAATGAAAACTATCTTGCATAATTTCCCTGTCAAAAACAGGAAAAACTAATAGTAATTTTAAAGTCAGTTAATCTCTGTCATGACTGCAACATAAATCCTGCCTTCATGTTCAACCTAGGATAATAAGAATCAAACAACCCAGTTTGCATAATGGAAATATTAGGTTATTGTTAATTAATTTATCTTTTAAACTCACAAAATCTTGAGAAAGGTTGGATCGGATCCTCATCAGAGATTAGAACCCTTTCTCTGAAGCTCTTTTGCTTACCAAGTTCATAAATGCCAACCACATAGAAAGATGGGATATGAAATAATGATTCCAGAAGGGTAATTTAAGTGCAAGTCAAAAGAATGCATTATGGTTCAATGAACTACATTCTACTAGTACAGGGAGCAGATGGCTTAGTGGTTAACAGAGCAATAAGGAAGATCAAATTACACATTGACCATGAGCAGAACAAGGGTAGTCCATTATTCTTAGTGCTGCAATTCACAATGTACATGAACCCACCAGTGATCTCCAGCATATAAGTGCTGAAATTCACAATATACATGGACTCACCAATGATCTCGAGAATATATATACAGCAAAACAAAACCGATGATTGCACCAAGCCTTAACGCAGTACCAAAAGCTAGTAGACAAAACAAGGAAAACAGATGGATTAGAAGGGCTTACATATATTTTAGCTGGTCCAGTTTCCCAAGCTCGGGCGCCAGATGACCAGCCAAGTTTAAGTCGCCAAGATCTCTGTTAATGGAAGAAATTTTGAGCAAACAATTATATGAAGATAAAGCTTTCAAAATTCCAAGTTTATACACGATGTTTCTAGCCATCAGTCAACATGAGCACATTTGGCCCGGCACATGAGGCCTCAATCTTGCCTGAGCCAGGGTTTAGCCCATTAGGTCTGGTGCATAGTCACCAGGAACTTAGATTGACCGGGTCAAGGAACGTGGTCACGGGATATGGGTTGTGGGTTACTAAAAATCTAGGTCGAAAGGGGAAGGAAATTCTATGGGGGCACCGCCCCACGTGAGGCCCTGCCTTCGAGCCCTTAGATCAGGGGGGGGGGGGGGGGATTGAGATGAACGGTGATGGGGCGGGGCCTCACGGTGAGGCCCCGTCCCATAGCATTTTTTTCCGTCGAAAGGGGTGTAGAGTTCTTCGAGACGCTAGTTCGGAAGGCAAAACGTGACCCAAGGGAATATGAGTCGATGATGCGGGGTTGATGAACCAATTATACAAAAATTATAATAGACACATAATACCATGCAATAAATATATTATTCAATACATGTCTGACACCTGATTGGGTTTTTAGAGACCATGTGGTTTGGTCCTAGTCTAGATGATGAACAATTGGCATCATTGTCGAAGAGTTTGGGGAGTTAACTATCTGTTTTGTAAATTGTTGGATTGCTGTCAGGTTGTAGGTGGTCTGACCGGTCGGGGGGGGGGGGGGATCTGACCGGCCATGGCCGAACGGTCTAACCATTCTAGTGTCCGAGGTGCAAGTTTGGGGAAATGGACACCAAACAATTGTGTGGGAATGTGTTTGCACCAGGTGTCATTGAAAATAGAGACTAGACACGAAACTAGATAGAGATTGACTAAAAAGTCCAGAGATTGGTATTTTTAGGTTTTGGGAAACAGTCAGACCGGCCACTACATGACGATCAGACCGGCGGTGGTCAGACAGGTGCCCTGTTATCAGGGAGCGCGGTCAGACCAGCCAAGGGCTGGTAGTTAGACCGGCCATGGCGGTTTCAGGCACAATGAGTTGTGCTGAATTTTGGGAATTGACCAAAAGTCGAGGGATTAGTGCATATGTTGTATAATGCATGTTTTGGCTAACGTGGGTCAAGTTGCGAAGAACTTGTGCCTAAAATCGATTTCTTGGTCTATTGTTGTGTAGGGACGCATGAAGTCAACTACGGTCAACAACGATGATGATCGGGACTTGATTTGGTGAAATCAAGGTCCAGAATGATTGAGGATGCCGGGTGAAGTGATTGGTCTCAAGCAAGGCATAAGATGGACAAGAACAACAAGAACATGAAGTTTGGTGCAACAGGTTGCATCAAGTGACTTGAGTCGGTACAAGTGCTAAGGCAGTCCGATGAGAGTCGGATGGGAGAAATTTGATGGCATGAGGAAAGCCATTGATGAACCTACGTGTGGCGAAGCATGTGATTGCTTCACGAGATTGGACTCGGTCAAGGATGGAAGGATCAAGAAGAGATATTTTGGTATCTTCACCAAAATACTGAGTTGGTGACCTTGAAGATACCACGACGAATGATAGCGCAAAGGAGAAGCGGTTTAGGTCATAAGGAAAACATGATCATGAAGAGATGGGTTCAGGAGCGATGGATCATCATGCGCTTTGAGAAGCATGTATGAGTGTGAGACCTGTTTACGTGTGGGCTTAACGGGTGCTCGTTAGGGTTTTCTCTTTAGACCTAGCCTCTACTATAAAAGGGGTGGTGTAGGATTTGCACTCCAACCAAGTCTAGAAACCCTAATTTGATATTTAGGGGAAGTGGAGAGAATAGAGGATGCTAGGGTTTGAGAGATATATTGAGAGAAATTTGTGAGATTGGGTACTCATGTGTGAGCTTTTGTCCTCTGTGGTGAAGTGGCTATAAACCTTCAATTCCTCAATATCAATCCAATCAATTCGTGCAAAGATGAGTTCTCTCTTGTTCTTACTCTTTTTCTTGTGATTTTGGGTTGTTGTGTTCTAGGGGTTTTGCCTTGGTTTTTTGCTGTGATCTAGCATACTAGGACTTGTAAAAATTGATCTAAGGTCATCTCGATCATATTTAATCCATAAACAAGCATTTGGATCAAGTTTATGTTTTCATCTAGTTTTATGCCTTCTTGCTCTCAATCAAGAAATTCATAGAACCTTGGCTATGATTATCTTGATCTTCGATTGGAATAGGCTCCTGACCTTCTTGTTGAGCTATGTCTGAAATCTCAAGTGATTTGGATCTCTAGATCAAAAGTTAGGTCATTTTGTGGATCCAAAATCGTGTTGTTTTTCTGTCAGCCGGAGGGAGCGGTCAGACAATCCATTCCTTGGTGATCAGGCCAGTGAAGAATCTAGACCCGCTATTATGTGTTAATAGAGTATTTTGGTAATTAATGACAATCATCATATGGACTAATATTTTTAATGAGTTAGTGAAATAAGTTAAGTTCTATGATGGTGAAGACTTTGGACGTCCCAATGTATTTGAAGTCATCAAGTAGTGTGATCGGCATCATATGTTGATGCTCAAGTCAAGAACCCAGTCTCAGAGAGAAGACGTGAGTCATCATCGAAATGCTTTAAGTGGATGCGCAAAGCAAAGGTATAATTATCATAGGCTAAGGATGTGTTTCTTAGTCATTTTACTGGTCTCAGTGTTTGGTTTGGAGATCGGATTGCTAGTGTAGGTTGCCGTATTATTAAGAGGGGTCTTGACTAGTAGCTTGAGTGTGTCATGTGTTGATAACCCATTTTGCTTGCTCTAGCTCTCTATGGCATGTTGCCAATATTTGCGAATGTGTTTTGCAAATAGTTGATGCTCATGCATAATTCTTGTAGCATGTGACTTTAGTTTGCGAATGTGTATTCCAAACGATTTCAGTCCTTGTACCTAACCCTTGCGGCATGATTCTAAAGTTGGCAAATGTGTTTTTGCAACTTGTTAAGAATCATGTGATTATTTCTTGTTTGCATGGCATGACAATCGGCGAATGCGTTCGCAAAATTGATTTGAAGTGCTTGCAGTCTGTATCTTAGTTTTTGTCAGTGGCCGGTCTGACCGCCATGTGTTGGGCAGTCTGACCAGCCTCCTTGCGGTCTAATCTGGCTGTGTGCCGGTCTGACCATCAGGTGGTCTGACCGCCAGGTCTTAGCGGTCTGATCGATAGGGTTTCAGTTTGACCGGGCATGTGTTGCTGGACTGACCGGCCCTCGGTCAGACCCTCGTGGTCAACGTTATCTAGTAGGGTCTTTCCTCTGGAGTTGTCTTGTGCTCCTTTGTGGGAGTCATATGTTGGTGGTTAGTCCGATCTCCCCTGTTTTTCTAGTATCTTGCCCCAAACGGCTACTTTATTTGTGGGATTAATTTAGAATTTGCTCTAGTGAATAGATGGATTTCAGAATTTACCCCTCTACGTGTCTATGACATATGGGCCTTGGACCCACATGTCATAGACACATAAGGGGCAAAATTTGAAATCCATCTATCCCATGAGGGCGATTCTAAAATCCCCCTTCTTTGTGTGGGGTACAAATGCCCCCTTGTGGTCAGTTGGAAGAGGTGTTGGTGCCATTTTCCTTATCCATTGAGCTAAGAGCAAGCCCTCTATCCTCTCTTGTATATGTGTTGCACCTAGTGAGTTTGGAGGGGCAAATCCTTGTGCATGTGTTTTATTAGGTGTTGGATTGTGTATCCAACGAGCTTCGACACTTGATTCGTTCAAGTAAGTATCTTCGACTTATTACTCTTGGTGTTTACCGACACCTAAACAGCTTGGAGGAGTTGCGCCAGTGATCTTCTCAAAGAAGGTTGTGAGAAGACCCACGTGTTGTGAGTGGTTCAGTGCTCACCATCTCTAGAGTAGAGGAAGAGCAACTTTAGTGGATTCGATGCGTTGGCTTAATTTGTGGTGTCGGTCTAATTTATTTGGGCTTACCTCAATGTGGATTAAGGGAGACTGGCAAACCATGAAAAAACATCATTGCGTCATCTCGTGTTTGGTTTGCTCCTTGTGCTCATTTTCATTTTGCAATTTACTTTGATAGAATCAATTGTGTGCTTGTCACCTTATGATTACAAACCTTGTTTTAGGCTTAGGTTATTGGTGCATTTAGTTGAGACTAGTTGATTTAGGTTTTAATTGTGCAAAACCGAATTGATTTACATTTCCACATAAAACTCAGTTTTGGCCTAAAGAATTTTAAAACCGTCTATTCAGCCCTCTCTAGTCGGTTCCTCAACCTTAATTACAACTAGGCGAGGGTGGTTGAAGTTTGATTTTCTGGGCTTCAGCTCAGTTCTTCTGCTGTGATTTTGAGATCTTAATCTTCATATATTTGCATAGCTATTGAAGTAAAAAGGGAATATAATTACAGAAAAGAAAAGTAGGCTCCTATTCACCCCCTCTGATCGCTAACATGGTCCAAAAGGTTTGTTACCCTCCTCAACCAAAGCAAAAATTAGTAATACACATGAACTTTAGTTAGCACTTGGTTTGCTACTAATATTTGGTAATGCCCCGTAGAAAAGCTAACAAAGCCAAGCCAATTTTCATATCAGCAAAATGGTTGCCAAAATTTGGCCAACGTCCTCGCTCCATGCCATGCTGATGTGGCGAGCAATGATTGGCTACACTAAACACATTGCTTTGTGTGGTTAGCAAGGTTTAAGTGCTCATATCTCTTGTATCAGGTGTCTGATTTGTAACCCGTTTGGACCATCATATTTCTTGCGACAAGATCAATAAAACAAGGGACGCGACTAGCGCTTAGATGTACGGTCACCATGCTACATCGTCCGATTTCACACGATGTTGCTCAGCCGTCCATCTCGCGTGCCCCAGACAGCAGCAAAATCCCCCATAACTTCGCCTGATCTCCCTCGTCGCCCAAGCCTCTGACATCAACAAAATCCCCCATGCAACATCGGTGAACACTGTATGCAACATTTGTAATCACCATGTGCAACAAAATGCACAAAAACAAAAAACTAATGAAAAAACATCATCTTCTCTCTAAAATGGGATTCAACTATGAGTATAGAACTTAGCTAGATTTTAAAAATTGTTCAAAAATCACAAACAAAGAAATTTACAATATTGCAACATTTGAAAAGAATAGTTGGAACATTTTATGGTTACTCATGCAACATTCGGATACAATGTTTGCAACAAAATTAAAATGCCACATTTGAAAAAGAATGCAAAAGAGGATGCGACGTCTTAGAATCCCATATGCAATCTCATATGCGGCATTTCAAAAATTGTTGCAACAATCAAAACAAAAGAGGAAACATCTGGAAACATCCTATTGCAACATCCCACGGATGACCATGCAATATTTAAGAAAATTGCAACATTTTTGCAAAAAAAAATAGTGGAAAAATATTTTGGCTTCTTGTGCAACAAATCAAACACACCGGTGCAACAAACTTAACAAACTCCTGCAACAAACTTACTAATCGTCTGCAACATTGCAACGAATCCATCACCATGCACCTCTCGTCCCTCCCCCCACAGGCGCAGCATCAGATCCAGCCCCCTCCCCTCCTCGTTGCTCCTCCCGCACCACCACGAATGGCACCAGTGTCGTTGCTCCCTCGACGCCTCCTCCTCCACGGCCACGGGCAAGGTGAGGGCAGCCATGGTTGAAGCGTGACCGACAGTGTAGGAGGAAGCCGACAAGACCGGGGTTGTGTGGCGAGGACGCGGCAAGCTCCGAAACCCTAGAACAGGGAGAGAGATCAAGCTAGGGGGGAAAGAAGTAAAATAGAATGGGGAGAAGAGGAGAGAGCTCGCCATGAACCTGGGAGGCCGGCCAGACCTCAAGAGAGGTCGCGGTGGCGTGGCGCCAGACGCCATGGCAGGAGGGCGTGGAGGCGGCTCTGGTAGGCGGAGAGACCTGTGAGGGAAAGCTTAGCAGAGAAGGGGAGAGAAGAGGCGTGGAGTTAGAAGTGCGAGAGAGAGAGAGAGAGAGAGAGTTCGGAATGGTGATAGGTGTTTGAGCCTTAGGCGATGTGGATGGATAAGGGTTGTCGGAGTGAAGCGTCTAGTGGCATTGAACTCCCGGACGATAACAATTCCCTAAAACGACCATTATTGGTTTTTTTTGACACCATCAAATGTTAGGTGCCATGTGGGATCAGTCATTTGGTGCTGTATTAATCACAAAATGAGTGTAAGAGAAGGCGGTAATTGCACATCTATCCAATCGGGTGAGCTAATTCTATTTTAGTATCAAAACAAACTGTACCTAATAAACTTCCTCAAATTTTGGCCATCGTTTTTCGCTTGAAAACCAAACAAACGCAAGCCTATCTATTTTGCCAAATTTTGGCTAACCACTATAGCTGCAATCCAAACACCGGTAAGTTGCCAACGTTTTTGTCATGCCCTGATTTTGGTAATGCCAATCCACCGCGGTTCCATTACCACCGTCTCCCCATCCTCTCGTCCACCTCCGTTTCATGTCTCCTCTCCCTCACTCTCTCGCGGAGGCTTCTTCTTCTGGTTCTCCCTCCTCAATCACCCCTCTCCCCCTCCTCTTTTCCCGTGATCTGGCGGCCGGCGTCCTGACTGCGACCCAGATCCATGACGTACAATTCAATTCCTATAGCCCCAAACAATTCGATCACATGATTTCCACAAATCCAACGCCCAACAACAATCCGCAAGGCCAATTCCTCGGACAAGAGTGCTACATACTCACATTCCGCACCAGACCATACAAAAGCAACAACTAAATAGTTGATCCAAGTGAAACGGAAGCGGAAAAGGAGGGAGGGATCATCTCACTCACATGCGGATGACACGGTTGGTGTCGTCGTTGCAGGTGACGTGGAACCAGGTGCATGGGTTCACCAGGTTCGGGTCCCAGCTGTCCAGCACGCCGTCCGGGTCTTGTAGCCTGTTCCTCAGGGCCATGAGCGCGTCGCCGTCCAGGTTCGCCGCCACCGGCGCCAGGGACGCAATCAGCAATATGATGACTGCGGCGGCGGCAGACAAGGCTACTAGGGTTCCGGCCGCCATGGGCGCCATGGATGTTGGTGGCCTGATCTAAGGAGCGGGGAGCAAGGAAAGCACAGCGACGGCTGTTTCGGCGTTTTGCTTGTGGCAATGCTTTGCTGTGCTGTGTGCTTTGAACTGTGGTGTGCAGTGCGGAGGCGGTTATAAAGCGTGAAGACGAGGAACAGTGGTAGCGGAGCCTTCGGTTGTTGTTTGACCAGACCACGTGCAGTGTGCAGTGTGCAGTAGCAGGACAAAAATAGGAGGAGTATCAGTGTGGTGAAAGTAGTACGAGCCAAACATACATTTAAATATTATGTATAATTTAAATTAGTATATAAATTGATAAGAAATAATAGAAGATAGTGTATTCCGAAAACTCAAAAAATATACAAACAGTAATTTTAGTAATAAAATTAACTAGATTAGCGATGCAAACCATTGTAGAGGCACTAGAGGGTAACGGGGCGGCGCACAGCACCAGTGGAGCAGCAGCCAACGCGCCGGCAGGCGCCACGATGGCCATGCAACGGGGCAGGACGAGATGATCGAAAGTGATGCAAATGCAACTAGATGGGTAATGCTATCAGAACATGTTAATTAGCTACATAATGGCACTGAATTTGGTATGTACGAAGAATTGATGACGTGGTGCAGGATGATCAAGCTGCGTCGTCTTGAGAGATTGAAGGGATGCGAACACATCGAGACCCACGGCCGGCGTCGGCAGCCGCCGGCCTTCTCCCGATCTCAGTATATTAGTACGGTGTACATGGAATCCTACCTCCCATTTATTTTTACATAGGTAATATTAGATATATGTCAGTTTAAGATATGTGATCCGGTTTCAGCAACGCTAGTTTCTTACTCCTTTGAAATATTTCATTTCCTTTAGTTTTTTTTTTCTTCTAATTTCCTATTCATTATTTTTCCCTTGTGTAGCGGGACGAATCATCATACTCCCCTTTCCGCTATGAAAAAAATGCTCGCCCCCTTCTCCTCTTTCACTCATGGGAGGTGGATCCTTGACCGAGTGCGCTGAGTCGGTGTCTCGCCTGACCCACAACTCCTCTCCCATGATCTCTGGGAAAAGTGAAAAGGCAATCTCCCACGATCTTCTCTTTTCACCCCAACCGGCCACCCATCCACCTCTTCTCCCACTATCCTCATCGGCTCACCACGTCGCCCTCTCCATGCCCACGCATGTCCTCTCTCTTATGACAGAAGCCGACGATAGCATCCGGAATTGACGGTGGCACGCCTCCACCGAGCTTTCGATGTTTGGATCCGGCGGCGACGCGCCTCCACTGAGCTCCTGGCGACCGGATCCGACGACAGCGCATCTCCATCTGCTCCCTCTCCAGCCTCCATTAGACCACCACCAAATCCACTCCCTATGTCTCTGCGTCGATCCATCGGAGTCGACCTTTACGCAGTCGGTGGAGGAGCTGCATTTGCTGCACGACGTGGTTACGATAGGGGAGCAGTCGGCAAGGCGGTAAACCTATGATAGTGTGGCAGCGCGCCTCCGTGCTGGTGCAGAAGTTGTGAAGTGAGAAATTGGTAAATACAATGCTCTTGGTAATCCTTGAAGGCGGCGGCACGGTAAGGCGGCGACACGGATAGGAGAAGACACCGCAAGGGAAGGGAGGAGAGGCGACGGTGGCGGTACCTTGGAGGATAAGTGGTGGCAATGGGGAAGGGAGCGGAGGCAGCGACGACACACGAGAAAGAGACAAAGACGACGACGTCCTTCCCTCGCCGCACCACCGTCTCGAGTTCACCGTATTGCGACCTCTTCATTCTAATCATCCTCTACACTGCAACTGCCATCGTCTCCTGCTCCACGCCGACCGAGCAAGCATTTCTGCCTCCTCCTCACTTACTATCGCCACGTCACACGACACTGCCATTCTCGCCTCGGTGCCTCCCATTGCCATTGTGGCCATCGACGGGGGATCCGGGGAGGTTGCATCGGCGACAGGAGGAGGTAGCAAGGAGGAGAGGCGGCGTCGGATGGGACGAGAGAAGGCACCGGGAGGGAGAGGGGAGAGGAAGCGGTGGTACCTTAGAGGAGAAGAGGCGGCGCCAGGGAAGGGAGGGGAGGCAGCGACGGCGCACGAGGAAGAGGCAAAGATGAAGGCTTCCTTCACTCACCGCACCGCCGTCTCGAGTTTGCCACACCGCGTCTTCTTCATCCTAATCCTCCCCTGCTTCGCCACCTCCTGCTCTGTGCCGGCTGAGCAAGCATCGTCGCTGCCTCCTCTCTTACCACCATGACGCTGCCACCACCTCCTCCCCTGGCCTCACACCTCCTTGCCGCGATGTGCCTGGCGAGGATTGCAGAGGTCCATGGCCGTGATGATCTAGTCACAACTTGGGTTTAGGGTGAAAGAAGGTGGTCGTCGACACGTAGCCCTCTTCCTTGCCTACCAGCAATGGTTGAAAATGGGTAGCGCATTGAGGAGGGAAGTCGGCATCAACTTTAACTTTCAAAGGTAAACAATCTATGAGCTCAAAATTTTAATTTCCAGGTAGTAGTAGTAGATGGTGATGCAATAGGTGGAGTTAATATTTATGTTTTATATATGTGTGAAAGAAAATCGATATTTATTAGAGTAAATTTCACTTTAGACTATGTAATCTTACCATAATTTTACTTTGCACCACTCTTAGCAAATCTTTTCACTTTGCACCACCTCTTCTTACTTTTTCTTTCACTTTACACCAATGGAATATCCTATCAGCGAGAGGGAAACATGGGAGACGTGCAAGGAGCTTGCTGACAGCGAGGCACGGCCGGCGAGATGGCAACAACCCGAAAAATAGAGAGAGAGAGAGAGAGCCGTTTTGACGTCGCCATCGTTGCTATGGCCGCCAGCGGCGATGCTCCGGCTATTCTTATCCTCTTTCGATCCATTTCGTAGCTCCATATACCTCTACTCTCTCCATCTCATGTCTCGCGATCGCCTCCCACGCCACCGTTCATCGTCGGCGAGCACCAAAAAAGGCGGTCAAATCCTTACTCTAGAGCAAAATACAACACATGGTAAGAAGAAGTGGTGCAAAGTGAAAAGATTTGCTAAGGGGGGTGTAAAGTGAAACTATGGTAAAATTTAGGGTTCCGTTGCAACACACGCGTACCCTACTAGTAAGAGGAAAATGTTCTGGATGTTCCTGGAATTGTAAAGCATCCTTCTTACTGGAAACAACTCTATTGTTTTGTTACCAGGTGAGTCCGCCATTGCCAAGATTCATCGCCAGGCCGTGGCTGGGATGCACCGCCAAGAGGATGAGACACAGTGAAAACATCTAGGCCCCTAAAAATTGTTTTGGTAATTAATGATAATATGTGAATATGGGATTAACGTGTTTATTGAGTATTTACAAGGTTAAGTCCCATTGATGAATTTGATGACGTAAAAGATGCATGCTAAAGGACCACATGAAGATCTACATGACTTGAAGACAAGGTACAAGTAGTCTAGGATCCTTTTATGTTTTACCGGTCTTAGGAGATTTGGTTGGAAGACCGGATTATAGGTTAATTGCCGTACTATTAAGAGGGATCTTGGCTAGTAGCTTGATAGCGTGTTCTTGTGCCATATGGATCAATTTAGGATCATGCATGCATTTGAATTCGCACTTAAAATTGAATTTGATAGCCATAAGTGCATTTGTCGAAAATCGGTTGTACCGCAGTTATAGTGGCGGTTGAACAGCTCAGGCGATATGACCGCACTCTTACTTGGCGGTAGTATCGATTTTGATGGCTAAAGCCAATCGAGCGCTAATGCGGCATTTATCGCCTTTTTGAGCGGTGCAACCGCATTGCGGTCGCTCCGCTATTTAGTTGGCGCTCGATAAAAACAAGATACAGCATTTTGGCTTCTGGTGCTCTCTTGGTTTTCCGGTTGAACCACGTTAAGAATCGGTTGTACCAATTTTCGGCTGAACCGATTTTTAGTTGGCGGTTCAAGAAATCCAGAACAGGTGAAAAATTGACCCAGAGCTCTCTGTGATAATCGGTTGAACCGCATTTGGGAACGATTGAATTGCTACCGCGGTTGTACCGATTTTATAAGGCGGTTCATATTTTCCGAAAGCATGTCGTTTCAGCAGATTTGGAAACCCTACGATCGGTTGTACCACGCTTCAATGCGGTTTAACCGGGAGATGCGGTTGAACCGGAATTTAGTTGGCGGTTGTACCGAACGGGAAAATCCAACGGCTATGTCAGAGTAATAAATGCCTCTGTTCTAGTCGTTACGGAGTTCTGACACAAGTGCGGTTGAACAGGGTGCTAGTGAACATTTAACATCCTTAGAGCCTTGAGAGCCAAGTGCATTCACTCAACACCCAAATTCTCTTGTGCATTCATTGTTTGGTAGTTGAGTTCATTCAAGTGCATCAAAACATCCTAGTTGATCCTTATTGCACTTGAGCGCCGTCAAGCGAAGGTCTTGGTTTGTTACTCTTGGAGTTTTGCCGAACTCCTAGACGACGTTGGCGGTGGAGCATGGTGATCTCTTCAAAAAGATTGTGAAGAGGCCTGGTGCAAGCTTGTGAGTGGTTTGGTATTCACCATCTCCGGAGCGGAGGAAGAACAACCATAGTGATCGAGGGAAGGCTTAATTCGTGGAGTCGGCTTGAGTCATCAAGCTTCCTCAACGTGGACTAGTGAAGACCGGCAAGTCTTCGATACCACGGGAAAACATCGTTGTCTCATCGTGGTTATTCCTAGTCTTTACATTTCCGCATTTATATTTTTAGCTCTTTATTGTGATTGAATTGCTTAGCTAGAAGTGTAACTTGTTTAGACTAAGTTAAATTGACTTAAATTGTTAAATTGTCAAAAAATTTAAAAACCTCCTATTCACCCCCCTCTAGTCGGTTATCCTTGATCCTACACACAGTCCCTGCTCTTCTTTGCTTGCTTAGTCTGGTCTGGTTGAAGAGGGTGTTGTTGGTTGGCGTGGTTTAATCGGAATAGGATGAATGGATGATGTGGTTGGGTCAATCCAACTAGAACCCCTAGCTCTCTCCTCCTGTCTCCTCTCTCGCTAAAACCTGCGCCTCTCTCTTCCCTCCTTCTTTCCCCTTCGCCTTGCTCCTCGCTGCCTCCACACCTGCTCGCTCGTCCCTCTTCCTCCTCGCCGCCTCGAGCTTCCTCCCTTATTGCAGCTGCTCCCCAGATCCTCGCTCTCCAGCTTTCTCCTCCTCGCCACCTGCCCACAGCCTCTCGCCTCCTTTCTCCCACACCAGGATCGCCTCTTCGCCTCCGCCCACCTCGCCTCACGCCGCCTCGCCTTTGGCCACCTCTCTCCCATCCGCCTCCGACTGCCTCGCCTCCGCTCTACTCTCCGCCTCTGGTCCTCACCCTCCTCTTCCCCCTCCTCCTCTCAGGCATCTCCTTCTCCCCGCCGCCGCCTCCAGGCCCTTCCTCTCCCCGCCCCTTTAGTCTCCCTCCCAACCGCCGCCTCGGAGCCTACCCTCGCTCTCCCTCTTCCGCCGCCGCTCTCCCCCAGCGTTGACGTCCCTTTCCTCCTCGGTCTCCCTCCCCCGCCACTGCCGTGCCCTCCCTCTTCCTCCCTCTTGTGCCCTTGGTCTCCTTCCCACCACAAGATATATCGCCACCAGCCATGAGTCAGTTCCCTCTTCTTACCCTCTCCTCTCTGGTCTCCCTCACCCACCACCATAGCGCCCTCCCTCTTCCTCCCTACCGCAACCTCGGGCTCCCTGCCTGGTCGCCGCCGTCCCTCGCTCTTTCTACTTTGTCACCCACTCGGTTTCCCTCCCATGCCACTGTTGTTCCCTCCCCCTTCCACCCCTCGGTCTCCCTCCCCAGCCACTGTCGCTCTGGCCGCGGGCCTCTCCCTCTCTGACTCTTGTTTCCCTTCCTCTCCCTTCTCCGCCTCCATCCTTCTTCACCCGTCAGACTGCCTCCTCCCCCACGCCTCATCGCCCTCCGCCTCCTCGCCATTGCCGGGACTCACCAGTAGGTGGTGGGGGCACAGAGGTCATCTAGGGACGCCATCGCCACACCAAGGACTCATCACCGCTGGTCACCGCAGCTCTTTTAGAATAATTTGTAAGATGCACTTTCAATCCATTTTTCAAGTTTTTCGTTGAATCTTAATGTTACTACATGCATTGTGGAATCCCTAGATGCTGAAGAACCCAAATTAGGGATGAACTTGTGGCTGACTGACAGATTCAAAATCCAGGAGTTTTTCGGTGAATCTGATTGTTACTATATGCATTGTGGCAAACTAGCTGGAGTGGTATTGCTACTACAACTTCATGCTTTATTCTCCTTTTAATTATGAGATCGGTCCAAGAGCTTTTAGTGTATCGTAATTAGTTGTCAGTTGTTTTTCTGATTAGCACGAACATGGTTGCAAAATGCACCTAAATTGTCAGCTGTTTTTCTGGCTAGCACGAATAGGGTTGCACCTAAAAATTGTGTTGGGAAGATGTGTACTCCATCTACTAAGATTTGTAGATCACTTGAGTTTGTCAGTTCTACAATTCTACCGATTTGTTAAACATGTATGCTCTGTTGGTCAACTGAAGAAATTATTTCCCTTCTCAAAATATGCCCGATGCTTTGCAAAAAAAAAAAGACAGCCTCATTGTACTCTTCGTCGAGTAGTTAATCAAGGTGAATGCATTCCTATTTCTCCTACCATTAGTATTCCATCATAGTGATTTTGTTATGCATATTTCTTAGTGCTTAGCCATCAACAAATCACACAGGTTCCCATTATTCTTCCTTTTTAGATTTGAGTTTTGCCGTTGTACAATTCTACCAGTTAGTTACACATAGGCTATAATGAGATGGGCATCAACAAATGGTAGTATTATTCGTTTCATAACAATCTAGATTTTCTGTCAAATAGCCATATGGGGATTATTTACCCATAACTGTCGATCACTTGGTCTTGAGATGTATTTGTCTAGCATTTTCCACCCTTTAGGTACCATCAGCAAGAATTGTTGACAGATAAAATCGAGGTTGATTGCTATGCTAATTCTACTTGTGTGTTCTGAATTTGTTAATGAAAAATAAGAGTCACGATCTTTTGAACATGTTTGTTCGCAAGCATATATGCATCGTTGTTTCTATAGCTTATCTTGCCATCTTTGTACCATCTCTGTTTTACTCACTGGTTCTATTTTTTCTTTGCTTCTTGCATAGTTATAGCGGTAGAAAGAAGTGCAACAAACCCATAGGTCTTGCAAGCATCAACAGGTCAGAATGCCAAGTAAGAGTTTCTTGTGGTCGAAATCAAATTTTAGTTTGTTGATGATCACATATATGGTTGAATAGTTATTGAACTGAATGGCAGACTAAACAGGTGTGGTGTCGTCAGTCCACACTTTCATGTTGGAGTTAAGGAAATTGAGTCCTTAGCTGCAAGCCTGCTTCCCTCACATCAGGTTAGTTCATGAAAATGTACTAACACCTTATGTGGAAATACTGCTTAGCTTAATGTGGCTCACTCTTTTGGCTTTGTTTTCTGAGAAGTTTACTTTGCATTATGCAGTTTGGCTACATCCCCCTTACTAACTCAGCTAGTATCATGGATCATGAAGAGACCAAGAAAAAAAAATGGTAGGGATGGTCCTGGGATTCTTCTACTAGGAAGATTCCTTTTCATAACACTCAACTAGGAAGATTTCTATTACAGTAGATGGATTCTTCCAGGAGAGCAAAATGCAGCCACAAACTTAGAGGTAACACACGCCTTCATAGCACAAAAAAAAAGAGATGAATAGTTAGAGTCAAAGCAGTCAGACTATGAGCGTCTACTAATCAGGACTCCAATCATTTCTGGACTACAAACATGATTCGACTAGATGATATGTTGTTAGATGGAAGGGTATAGCTATATTGGATATTGGTAATGCTTATTGACGGTTTGATTCAAAAAGTTTCGATTTGTTTCTTCCAAATTTGAATTGTCTGTGAATTCCCTGTTATAATTACATTTACCGTATATCTGTTGGAATTTAGCATCTATTAAATTGGTTTAGGTGTTACCTTCCTGACGACTGGGATATCACTGACCTAATTTTCCCACTTAAATGACCCTGAGTTAAATCATGACAAACTTTATTACAATCATTAATGATAGGAAATGATCAAAATGTAACAAAATGAAGTGGGTTGATTAAATTGTTTACATTTTTTAAATATGGGCTTGCTACACCCCTTCATATCTTTTTTTTCAGTGCACTGTCTTAATCCAGACCTAAAGTGTATATGGGAGCATAATGTCATAGATAGCATATTGGCCATATTATTCCAAATATTGTTTTTTGTGGTCTATTTTTTCCCTTTGTAAATTGTGATTATATTGCATTCCGAACTAACATGTGCATTAGCACATCCTTTGTATGATGTTTCCCTCTTATAACATCACTTTTGTGTACAAATAGCAATCTGCTAGATCCATTCCATAATAAACAAATGCCATTATCCTGGCAAAAACTGAGTGAGAGATATAAAAGTGCAGCATGAGATGTGTTCTTTACTGCATCATCAAATGTATTTTCGGATTTGGAAGCTCTGATAACCTCTTCCCCTTATATAGAACATCATCAAATTTATTTAGTCTAGAATTGAGTTACTTAGCAAACAGTATAGGTCATGAATTGTAAAATCTAAAAGGACATGGAACTACTACGTCAACAACACTTCATAGCATGGGAATACAAGTGTAGCTGGATCCATACTGAACAAATTAATCATGGGGTTAAGAATAGAAAGTTGGATGGATAGTCGACACTAATTATGTACATATTTAGATAATAAAAAAATCTAATTGTGTAAGCCCCCGCTGTACTTAATTAACCAGCAGTGGTACATCTATACATCGTATGGTTCAAAATATCCTTTTGCAAATATAATTTCTTTTACAGATGAAAAGTTCATAACAATTTCAGCATAGATAAGAATCACGTATTTCACATTAAAGCTGCGTGCAGTTCATACCTACTTTCATTTTATTGTGTCGTGCACCTGAAAATATTGGTAATATTTGGCTAAGTAAAACTTGAAAAGAATCATATTGCTTACAAGTTACAATATACAAAACAATTCATGGTATTTTAGTTATCAGTTTTCACGGGAAAACATTCATGGTAAAGGCAAACAAACGTTGGGATGCTCATAAAAAACATGTGCTATAGTGCATACACAATATAGTGAAAATAGTGTTGCCTTTAACACATTGACTAAATGTTTTTTTGCTCTTCATATATCAAGATGCCTATCGAAAAGCTTATGAATCCATAAAATTCATTCATGCAATATGGTTGCGCTTGCTGATAACAAATTCAGCATTACATGTTAACACTGCTAAAAACAATTTGGGGTGGATCTGTGGAATATAAGCTGGGTACAGGATAAAATCTGAAATACACCATTTTAGCTAAGTGTTGACAATCTCTGATTTAAATGTACACTTAAAGCATGTACTCTCCTTTCACCCCCAAGAATGTGGACTGAAGTACTTGATCATATTTTGCGTAGCTTACAAGCAACCACAGTACCACCTTATTATCTATTTCATGCCTAAGAACATTATCGTTCACTGTCTTTAGTCTAATATATGCAAGACTAGAGGAGCAATTGATCATATTGCAACATCATTCACTTATTTTTGTCCTCTCTGCCACGCCATTTGGCGCTGGTTCCTCTAGTATATTTAAAAGAGCAAGAAACCTGAATGAGGTATATAATTTTGTGAAACTAGGACGCCTGCTTGCTTCCGAGTACGATGACTTCACTTCAATATACCACTTAAACAAATATATTATACTTCTTTATCATTTTCAAGATACTTAAATACCAATTATAAGATACTCCAACGTGACTTAATTGAAAAATTTTCATTGCACCCTTTATTTGTGCTATATACCTTTTTTCATATATAAAAGAAGTATATACATAGATTTTGCTATAAAAAGTGGCATTTAATGAAATTTTTCATGAAACTCACTTTGGAGTATGTTGTAATTATTATTGGAGTATGTTCAAATTGACAAAGAGGTATCATCTATAATTTAAGTGGTATATGAGAGGTGGGAGTACGTGTGTGTGTGTGTGTATATATATATATATATATATATATATATATATATATATATATATATATATATATATATATATATATATATATATATATATATATATATATATATATATATATATATATATAGGAACGATCCAAAATGGCCATTTGAGTGGTAAGGTGCAAACACCGCCTGGGGCCATTGATCTCGACTCTGTGGCTAGGATGGATGAGGATGGAAACCCCAAATCACTTATGCAATTTTTGAAACCCCCGAGTGCCTATTCTTCTTACTAATTCACCCACGCTGAGCTCCCGCTTGTTCTTCTCGGTTCGTCTTCATGAGATCAATCCCCAAATCGCTTTTGTTCTTCTCCTGGCCCTGTGCCGCCTCCTTCCTCTCCTGCCCCTTGCGCCGTCCTCCTTAGCGCCCTGCCGCCGCCTCCTTCCCCCCCTGCCCCTTGCGCCGCCGCCTCCTTCTCCTTTGCGCCGAGGACCATGCCACCCTCCTCCTCCTCCTCCTCGCCACTTGCGCCACCGCCTCCTCCTTGCGCGCCGAGGACCTACCGCCAAGGAACCGCCTCCTCCTCCTCCTTGCCCTTGCGTCGAGACCACCGCCGCCTCCTCCTCCCTCCTCGCCCCTTGCCTTGCCGCCTCCTTCCCCCTCCCTTGCGCCTCGACCTGCCGCCTCCCTCCTCCCAGCACAGTTATACTCTATATGAATTCCATCGCATTCAAGAATGGTCAAGAGCTCATTGGTCTCAGATATTTCTTGCAAAATATATTAACATCCAATCATCGCCTTGGTTAAGCTTCAACCAATTGCACTGGCCCAAAATTTTATCTTGATACTCGAGATCTTGTGGTGGTGTATGAACATTCATTATTCAAGGTCGCTCGACGATCCGGGATCTGTGCATGTGAGCCATCCAAAGGAAAGCCACTAGCGTAAACTAGCTAAGTAGCAAGTCCGCAATGCTTGACTTCAATTAGTACTTTTCTCTTGGGTTGGCAACCCATTTAATGTGTTTCTAATTCTCTGCACCTACCCGCAATGCACCACCGCCTCAAGAAGTTGATAATGCATTGTGTAAATGACAAGGCTCGATTTCAGAGAGGACTTCAGGCCTTTTGTTTGGTGAAAGCAAACAAGGAGGGCGCTGGCAAACCAAATTTATGCATTATCGTAATTGCTTTGTAACTGTGAATGCACATATGCACTCGGGATGTATGTAACTGTGAATGCACATATGCACTCGGGATGTTTGTAACCGTGAATGCACATATGCACTCCTGGAATTGTTGTCCCGATTTTGGATGATATGTGTAATGGCTTTGTATGATTGAAGTAATAAATTTGAGAAATTGAAGTTGTCCTCAATTTTTGTCCCGAATTGTTGTCCCGAACTGTTGTCCCGAATTGTTGAAGAATTGTTGTCCTGCCTTTTGTTTACCAACTTTGCAATGCAATGCAATGCAATGCACTGCATGCATCATGCCCCACCACACCAATGCTTATCTTTCACCTAGCTTGACAGGCAGCATCCACATATATGTTCCATGATCGATTCCATCACTCAGAGGGGCTTAATTTACAAGGAACAGCCACTAGCTAATTTCTTGTGGAACACAAGCTAGGTTAATTATGTGTCACCGTATATGTAGAACTCTAGGAAGTAAACGTACATGCAGAACTAGTACAATACAAGAATCGCACACACCGAACCACTAATTAGCATTCACTTGATTTGAGCTATTCGCACTGTGTTTGGGAGAAGAATAAAGCTAAGGATGCAAAGTTAAAGGAATTCTAAACCGGATGTGGTGAATACTTTGATGCCCACATTAAACATTCCTATTTCCTACAAATCTAGTTGTCGGCTTACTATAGCCAATATTAATTAGATTGAGGGCTCCAGAACTCAGTAGGCTGTAGCATCAGTCATTCAAACATAAGCATTTTTTTTACATTCAAACAGGAACCAGGAACAGAGAAACATTCAGATTCAGTTCTTCTCTTCCAAACAAAATTTAAGGATGATAACAAAAAAAAAGCTAGTCCTTGATGATAGCATCCACTAGCTTCACTTCTTCTCTTCCTTCTCTGCCTTAGCAGCCTTCTTTTGGACATGAGTGGCAGTAACAAGCTCCTCCGGAGTAGAATCACAATCGGTGTACTACAAAAATTAATTACAAGTGTTTAGCTAGGTGTACTACAAAAATTAATTAGGCTAAATTCAGAGAACAATTTTATTGACATACCTTACTCAATTTGCTGTCGTCCTCAAAGGGCAATTGCGGCTATCATGGTATGTCATCTCCTTGCATGACCTACACATGTGTGGCACCTTTGTTTTGTTCTCCACATTCTCGTCTTTCTTCGCATCTATCTTTACCTTTTGTCCTGGTTTTATTCTCTTGCACCTACCCTTGGAGTTAACATCGTTTGGTACCTTTATGCTGACTTCCTTAGGGATGGGACAACCTGCAAATGCTTCAATCTCTTCAGCTCTACTTACCACATTATCAGGAATCAGAGGAGTCACTTCTTCCCCAAATGTGACAAACCGATCCCTAAGAAATTTCAAGCCTTCATATGTTCCTCCTCCACGGTGAATTAATTCCTCCATCTTGTCACGATTTGATGCCAACTTGTCTTTAGATGTTTCTATTGCACTCCTTGGTTTTTCTTGCAACAAATTGCCCTCTCCATCGAAGACGCCTTCCTTAGTTACCATTTTGGTCCACCTCTTTAACACAAATGGGATTGGTAGCTCCTTAAGAGATGGACTCGCAATACACCTAACGATATGGCGGCAAGGAATTCCAAATGACTCAAAGAACATGCAAGAGCATTTGGCATCTTTTGTTGTAAGGTTGCAACAGCCTCTCTTACCTTGTTTGAGTTATCGCTAACTATTGAGGTTTTGTACTCTCCGCGCTTTCCATGTTCTCCACATTGCAATGCTCCCGAGCAAAGAAACACTTCTTCTCAAACTCAAGAAGACAATGAACGTGAAGACCTCACTTCCATGCTTCTCTATTGCCCACGTAGTCTGCAACACAGGCATTGTGTGTAACGTGGCATTGTCAGCTTCCAACTCATTATGACGTTGTTCTTCCACTGCATTAACAAATCTAATCCAAAACTCCACTAAAGAGTTTTTGAATCCAATAAACCAATTGAAGAAAGAGTTAGAACTCTATGACCTAGAAGTGGTTCTAAGGATTCCTGCCAAGAATACATCTTTGAAGTAAGCAGTACCCATGATGCGCGGATTCGCATGCGAGTAGCCAACCACTCATTGGATTCCAAACCAAAATCGAAATAATGGAAGAAAATTGTTCCTCAAATTCCTCCGAGTTTCGAGGCCCACACACATGAGTTAACACGCTTGGTACAATAAAGGGTTTTCCTCAAATGTGGCGGTACCTTCATCGAAGCTTTTGCAAAATGTGCCACATGCATAACCTATGCGTGCTAGTAGGAAAAACAAGGAAATTGCAGTCTTCATGCCAAGATCTTCATCGGTTATGATAATCCTAGGTGCAACTCCTCCCATTGCTTTCAAGAATGTACGAAACAACCATACGTGACGCCTCAAATTTCTCATTGCTTAATAATGCACCCCAAGCAAGACACAGTGCCTTATGGTGATTTACTCCATGAATGGTGTGAAGATCATGTTATAATGGTTTGTGTTATATGTAGAATCAAATGAGACAAGATCTCCAAAATGGACATAATTCTTCCGACATGTACTATCCGCCCAAAATGCATGTACCAACCTACCCTTGTCATCAACAACATAATCAAAGTAAAATGAAGGATTTATATCATTCTTCCTACAAAGGTTGTCAACAAACATCTGAGCATCCGATGACTTGATACAGCTTCTCAGCACTTTATAATAATTCTGCAAGTCTCTCCTCGTGCATCCTACATTCTCAAATCCACCCTCACTAATACGGAGATATCTATATGCCCCACTTGTGCCAATGCCGCCTTTATGACATGTGATTAATGCACGCTTGGCCTTCTCATTTACTTTCCTATTAGACCTTATCAATTGTTGTTTGCTAGGTGATACAAATCCATGTGTATGTGACTCAACAAATGTCTGCACCTCAAACTTCTTGTCGCATGTGTGTTTTACAACTAAAATTGCCTCGCAGCCACACCTAGTTAACTTCCTGACATATTTCCTTTTCTTTGACTCCCCGTTGTCCTTATCTTTTTCAGACCGGAAGCCTTCTCTTGAGCACATCCATCGCTTCCATCTCGTAACACCATTAACAATCAGATGTTGACCAACACGGACTCCAAACCCTACCGAATGTGCATACGCCTTGTAGAATTCTCACAGACGTCCAAGTCATCAAAACCATCCTTCAAATGGCTTGATAGTTGGGTCAACACAAGGTGTATAAGAAGAACCCTGCAATGCCAATGATTAAGTGTCAATTATGATGAAATGACCGATAGAATCAAACACATGCACATAACATGATACTTACAACGAATGGGGCACTTCCGCTTTTTTCCGGGGTACCAAAATCAATTAATTGTTGGGGAGGTGAACTAATTTGAGCGACAGAGTGCACATCAAGGCTTTCTTGTCTTGGCAAAGCATCGGCCACGCTCTCATTGCCCACAGATTCCATGCCTGCTTTATTCAGGGGAGTGTGAGGAAGAGAGGGAGGAAATTACAGCATAGCATCACCATATACAAAGGATTACAGATTCTGTTTCGTCCTTAGGATCTTTGCCAACAAGAAGTGAACATTTAGGATTTCCAGAGAGATTCTCAAAAAATAATAGCAAACGAAGCGCTTCGACTAAAGGAACATGACTATCGAGAAGGTTGTCTCAGATCTCGTGAATGTAGAATAGCAAGTTATTATTTTCATAGAACGCGCCCATCGGCCTTACATTTTACATTTCTATGCATATTTACTTTGCAAGTCCACACATATGTGCTACAATGCCCGCGGTGTTATTATGTAGTATGTTTCAAAGAATGCACTCTTACATATATTGAAGTCTTGAAACTCTAAATTTCTACATTCCTATATTCAACTAATTGATGATAGAAGAAAACAAAATAACACTGCAATTTGATTTCACTTTTCACTGAGCACAAAAATCTCTTCATGTAAGGAGACAATCCCTACAACTACGACATGGTACAAAACCACAGATCATGTCAGAGTGAAAATGTGGGAACTACCAAGCTAAGCACACAACAACGCTTCAATGAAAAGTAGACTTTATCAAGAAGCTCATCATGAAAAGAGGGTCGCTCTTCACACTATCCACACAAAGAATCGTTGTTCGCTTGTTCATCGTTTCAACAAAACTGCATAAACATAGACCAAGCAAAGGACTTACACAAATGCTTATCCAATATCCACTAAGACATGCAAATACAACAACCACTTGTTACAGAGTCTAGAATACCTGAGAATGGGTGGCTAGAACACCCCAAATTCCCGGCCGAGAGGGCGGCGACTTGAGCGGCGGCAAGCAGGGAGCGAGGCGCACCTGAGCGGCGGCGGCGGCGCAGGAGCGGCGTCGAATTGAGCGGCGGCGGCGGTTCAACCATCGCTCCCTCTTCTCCGACGACGGCTCGGGAACGACCGCGGCGTGGCGAGGAGGCGCGAGGGAAGGAGGAGCAGGCGGATGCCCGGGGGACCGGCGAGTGTACGGCGAGGAGGCGAGGGAGCCCTACCGTGTCGCCAGAACCACTGCGTCGTGGCGAGGAGGCGCGGAGGAAGGAGGAGCAGGCGGATGCCCGGGGACCGGCGAGTGTACTGGCGAGGAGGCGAGGAGCCTGCCGCCAAGGCGCGCGATCGAGGAGGAAGCCGGAGCGGTGTGCGCGCGATGGAGGAGGAAGATTGCGTGCGATCTCATGAAGACGAACCGACGAAGGGGTATCCAAACGGGAGCTGCGCGTGGGTGAATTGGTAAGAAGAATAGGCACTCTCGTGGGGTTCAAAAATTGCATAAGTGATTTGGGGTTTCCACCTCATCCATCCTAGCCACAGAGCGATCCAATGGCCTAGAGCAGTGTTTGCACCTTACCACTCAAAT